>OX380336.1:14430602-16830602 GCA_947425015.1 Pterostichus niger
AATCCTCGGAGTAAAGAATAAATGGAGAGACTATAACCGACGCTTATGGGTATGTTGCTTGATGCCATGAAACGGAAGGGGGGATCAAGCAGCCGCCATATAACGACGGTCAAACATAGTATAGCTAGTATTATGAAATACATTTGATAACTTAATTTTAAAAAAATAATGCTCATAATTAAATCGTAGGGCAAAAAAGAAAACAACAGTTTGTTATTACTTTCACATATTTATTTTATTAAAAAATCACCATTAAGTGTAGAGGTGCATAATAAAAAATGATATTAATGACCAGAAAACAGTACAAATTTGTTAAACCGTTGTCTATCACTTTTTTCATCCTGTGATCGGGCTTTTAATATATAATGTAATCTAATTAGAAGGTATTTTTCTGTTATTGCTCGGATTATTTGAATTACATGGTTTCCAGTGCATGATTTTCCAACTCTAGAAATATTTTGTTTGATAAATAATATTTCAAACAGACGACGTCAAATATAAAATAGAATATTTCTTTTTCAAAAATTTTCCACCACTTTCTAATAATGCTTGCTTAATAACTTTTTCAGTTACCTTACATACATTAATTACATCATCTGATGGATAAATAAGATGCCCTTTATCTTTTAAATGTATGAAATTTAAGAATTTATTTTTATGGTCATCATCTCGTTCAAGAACATTTAAACATGTTTCACATACTATTTCTTTTTTTAAGTTTCGCACCACAAATCCAGAAATATAAGAAATGACAGAATTACTAAATTCTGTTAATTGTTGAGGATCATTGTAATAAATATGATTTGTTTCTAAATTAACATGAATCAAATCTTCTTTTTCTAATTGTCTGTAAATACTAGTGGATGAATTTATGATTTGTACTGCATCAGTTTTCATTTATAGCACTGGAACAATGTAAAATATTAATTGCTTCAAGAGGTATACAATTACCACTACGCGTTTCATGTAATTCTGAATGTATTAAATTTTTTTTATATGCGGCCTTAAATTGTCTACTAGTAGGGTTATTATTCCAACCACCTTTCGATCTTATAACAGAAAAAAATATCTCCAGATGATCCTGGTTTAATTTATAAGAAGGTAAATATTTTAGCAAATTATTTTTACTTCCTTGTACGAAGTAAAGGAAGTATTGTAATCGCGAAAATTTTCGGTTCTCAGATTTCAACGGAAATAGGTATTTTAGCCCTCCCTGAATCCATTTTGACTAATTTCGTCGTGCCGTCTGTACGTACGTACGTACCTACGTATATATGTACATACGTACGTACGTATCTCGCATAACTCAAAAACGGTAAGCCGTAGAAAATTGAAACTTTATATTTAGGACTGTTATACCATCTAGTTGTGCACCTCCCTTTTTGGTCATTATACAACTACCGGAAGTGGTACTTTACTTGAAGCCTATAATAGATTTTCATGAAAAACTATATTCAAGTATAATTTAAATTTTTCAAATTTGGTATATAAGACTACTATATCAATGGAAATAACATAATAGATTTTGGTTAAAATACACTAACCGGAAGTGACACATTACATGACGCTGCTAAAAGTTTTCCTTAAAAAAAATGGTATTATTTTAATTTTAGAAATAAATGCTGCAAATAAAAGTTTTAGAGAATTAAATTCTGCGTCTAGCACATTAAAAATTTTTAAATTAGCCTTTTGCATAAGCGAGATATCTAAATTTAAATATTATATATTTTTAGATTTAAAAAAAAAATTAAGTTTGCTATGGATTAGAACAAAAAATAAATGATTTAATGTCAAATATGTACAATTAAAAAAATATCTATAGTTTAATACGCGTACAAGGAAGTCATGTGGTGTCCACATCAGATTTTTTGCTATAATATATGCATACAATTCTTTTACTGTATTGATGCAAATCAAAAAACCAATAAACCCTGTTTTTCTTCCAGATTTTATAACATAAGATCCATCTTCGCATTTTAAATTTTCTATATAATTTATACTATAGTCCAAAACGTTACATATATTAGAAAAATTATTTGCTGCTAACGACTGTTTCAAACTATATTACTTCATATTTTTGCTATTAAAATATCGAATAAATTATTAAATACTCTTATATATTCTATGGTACCGGAACATTCTTGAAATTCGGGTAAACGAACAAGTTTCTCGCAATATTCCAGTGCACATGCAGTTGATTCGCTCAATAGTTGAGTTGCTAATCGGACTTTTATAATTTGTTTTTTATATTGTATGTGGATATTTTTCACTTTATTGGCAAGATGAAAGCTTTCTTTGGTTTGTAATTCTTGTAATTTTTCGAGAAAAGCCCAGTCTATTTTTCTGTTATTTACATCAAAAAATATTTTTTTGTCTCCAAATGCATTCCTTACGTTTTTTATCATGTGGCATGGATCTGGATAGAAGTAAATATTTTCCTGCGTTTCAGAGTGAGAAAAATAAGTAATATTTTCATTTAAAATGCATCCTAATTTATACATCATAGATATGTTTGAGGCTGCTCCGTCAAAAGTAATATAGTAGCAGTTGTTCGTACTGCCGTCAGGAAGGGTGAAAAAAATTCTAATTAAAACACATGTCTGAAATATCATATTTAACACTCAATTACTACCCTTAGATGATCGTGTATAAAAACAAATTTTATATACACATGTACCCTATACTCTAACAAACATCCCCATATAGTAGCAGTTGTTCGTACTGCCGTCAGGAAGGGTGAAAAAAATTCTAATTAAGACACATGTCTGAAATATCATATTTAACACTCAATTACTACCCTTAGATGATCGTGTATAAAAACAATTTTTATATACACATGTACCCTATACTCTAACAAACATACTCATATAGTAGCAGTTGTTCGTACTGCCGTCAGGAAGGGTGAAAAAATTCTAATTAAAACACATGTCTGAAATATCATATTTAACACTCAATTACTACCCTTAGATGATCGTGTATAAAAACAAATTTTATATACACATGTACCCTATACTCTAACAAACATACTCATATAGTAGCAGTTGTTCGTACTGCCGTCAGGAAGGGTGAAAAAATTCTAATTAAAACACATGTCTGAAATATCATATTTAACACTCAATTACTACCCTTAGATGATCGTGTATAAAAACAAATTTTATATACACATGTACCCTATACTTCAACAAACATCCCCATATAGTAGCAGTTGTTCGTACTGCCGTCAGGAAGGGTGAAAAAAATTATAACTAAAACACATGTCTGAAATATCATATTTAACACTCAATTACTACCCTTAGATGATCGTGTATAAAAACAAATTTTATATACACATGTACCCTATACTCTAACAAACATCCCCATATAGTAGCAGTTGTTCGTACTGCCGTCAGGAAGGGTGAAAAAAATTCTAATTAAGACACATGTCTGAAATATCATATTTAACACTCAATTACTACCCTTAGATGATCGTGTATAAAAACAATTTTTATATATACATGTACCCTATACTCCAACAAACATCCCGTGTACGAGTAACAAAGAATACACAAATAACTATTGCATAGCAATAAGAATTGAAATAAATATTATTTTATTGAATAATATTACTATCTATTTCAAAAATTTTGTTTGTAAATTTTAAAAATTAATTACGTCTGTAATAATTATTTTCAATAAATGAAACAAACTTTGATAGGTTTAGTATAAATTTCTACACGTGTCTAATCTGCAATTGCAGTTCTTTAGGTGGTTACCAGCCGTTAAACTAATATTTATGATTTACAAAACATGAACTTGTATTATAAGCTACTGTAAATGCGATTAAGTTCCTGTATAAATTCTTAGCTTCTATGAATTGTTTCCGCATTCTAATCTCGCCGATTTCAACTAGTCCAAAGAATGCGATTGTATGTATTTTAGTGGTTCATAATCGATTTGGCAAATAAAATAAAAGCTAATAAAGCTAACGATGGTTGTCCTTCTTGGTTCCCAAGTGTGTAACCTCGCGTGGTCAAAGCACAGTTCGGAGCTGGTCTCCACTCATGGCTACTCGCAGAACCAGATCCTAGTCTGGAAATACCCGAGTCTGACCCAGGTGGCCAAGCTGACTGGCCATTCGTACCACGTGCTTTATCTGGCGCTATCGCCCGACGGTGAAGCCATCGTGACCGGCGCCGGCGACGAGACGCTCCGCTTCTGGAACGTCTTCAGCAAAATGCGCTCACAGAAAGAAACGCGTTCAGTGCTGAGCCTCTACACCGGAATACGGTGAATATGAGCTTGTTTGTAGGTTATCGGGTGTTAAATTCTTATATCGACTTTTCATTTACAAAATTACTGTATTTATATCTTTTCTTTTGCATTTATGCTGAAAAAGACTATTTTTTTTGTATATTTTGTTACTGCAGAGCGTATATTTTAAATTATATTGTATATATAAATATGCAGATAGATTAATATATTTATAGTATGTATATTATGGATATTTTTATAAATGTCTATTGAGAATGGACTATCGACTTGTATAAATTTATTTAGATGTAAATATATATGGAATTAGAAACAAAGAAATGTGTTCAAACGTATGTATAAATCATAGAGTTCTAGAATAATTATGTGTAGTCATATTTTGCATTTCTGTTACTTATTTATCCGCATTAAAATCCACAACTGCATCAGGTATTTACTTTAAACTGTAGATTCAACTATCTAATTCGTTCAAGTTAAACGTAACCGTGGCTAACTTGAACTAAAATTCGCAATCATATTATAGCTAACCTAAATATACAATTCCACGTAAAAGCAAACAAATTTCGCACATA
Organism: Pterostichus niger; assembly: GCA_947425015.1. Lineage (NCBI taxonomy): Eukaryota > Metazoa > Arthropoda > Insecta > Coleoptera > Carabidae > Pterostichus > Pterostichus niger. Next base: position 14,435,423 of record OX380336.1, read on the forward strand.
AAGTATAACAGATATCTCACCTGTCTGGAGAGCACGACAAAGTAGATGAGGATGTAGTCACCACGTCGTTGGACTCCTCTGCGCGCCTGTTGTCACCGGTGTCCATCTTTCTCAGCTTAATAAATAATTATCATACTATCAACAATTTGCAACAAACTAATAAACATGTTTGTTGTAATCAAATCGTTCGTAAAATCTTAAAATAATATAAATATTTCTTCAATACTAACATATGTAATTAAATTAGCTAAAAATATTATTACACAATATTTTGTGTATGATTAATTAATACATACGTACATTAAAACAAGTTATTACAAAGCCAAATATTAATTTTTCAATTTCCGTAAGTTTTTGATGAACATGAACGCGACCAGTTATTTTGTATTGATGTTTAACTGATACTTAGAAGACAACAGTTGTTGTGATTGTTGTTGAAATACTTCCAAAATAGATATTCACTTAAATGTCTACTGTAATTTAAGCAACACAAAACTATATAATGTAATTTTTCACATAAAACAAGACAACAGCAGAAATAGTTATTTGTATCACTAGTCCAGAAACTGCTATTTTGCGAGTGCGAGTATATTTTGAAAGGACGAGCTGCAGGCGAGGCCATTAAATACGAGCACTCGCAAAATAGTTTCTGGACGTGTAATACACAAGATTTTTCGCGCCGACGTTTTTGTAAATTTAATAAAAAAGTTTAATTTTTTACTCACATTCTAAATGTCAGGGAATTTTTTTGTTGGTATCATCTAATTGTCAGAACTGTACTTTTAATTAATTATTTATTGTTCATCAATTTACATCTTCAATAAGCTTAATTAGGCTAAAGTGTAGTTGACGGACAATCCTGAAGTTGGCCGCAGGACGCTAGGGACTTCTAGACAAAACGGCAGTTCGAACGGTAAAAGTTCGACATAAGAAGCAAGCGGTTTGTTACTTTTTACCAAGGACGATAAATACACTAGACAAAGCATGCGCTATATTTCTCTACACAATGTTTTGTTCTCGCCTGGCCAGAAAGAGACAACAGAGGATAGAGCTATACAAAGGCTACTCTGGCGTTTGTCACAAGATGTCACTACAGTACATTCGGTTTTCGAGTTACGTTACTTGATTTTGAGGCGTGTTTACTTCAAATAAGTGTTGTAGAGAAATAAATTTTGCATCTAAATCACTAATCAGATTTGATTTTTGACATTTCATAATGTAGAAAATCAAATTTTATGTTTTTTTTAATGCATATTATTTTTTAAATTTACTTAAATAAATGCCACACAGCTGCATAATGTTAGAGACGACTTTTATAATAGACTTAGATATTGTTTAGCGCAAAATAAAGGGTTATTCGAACATTTAATAGAAAATTATATCCATCATAGTTTCCCGTTTATATTATTCTTATCTTCAATTCTGTTTTATTTTGTATGTGTTGAGAACTACGTATTCTTAAACTAAAACTGAGTATTTAGGAAACAGATTTGTTTCATATATCAATTGAATTCATATATGTATTAGTAATAACTAATACATATATGATTGAATTCCACGCATATCGCTATAAATAAACAATTTTTAATAGATATTAAAATTGATTTTCTAGGTTATAAAATGTCAAAAATAAAACGTGAGTAGTGATTTAGATGCAGAATAATTTAATTCTCTACAACACTTATTTGAAGTATTTTTTTCTTAATTTGGGGAGCAATGCGTACGGAAAAACTGATTTTCCATGTTAATCGCTTATGTACACAGATATGCTCTTCCGCCCGGTATATGTAGTCTTAAATAATTAATGAAAACAATAATTCATAAGAAAATTACTATATTCTTTGATATTTATCAATTATTTTAAATTAGCGAAGTACTTTTCATCATATATATCAAAATATTTATTTTAAATTTTGAAAATATTGTGTTGTGTACATGTGCTGACATCTCATGACAAATACGGGAGTGGCCTTTGTATATCTCTATCTCTACTTGTCTCTGTCTGACCTGCCGATAACAAAACAAATGGGTCGAAGTTTTGTCTAGTGTATTTATGGTCCTTGCTTTTTACCATAAAAATACGTTCTATACTAGGTCAGGCATGGTTAGTGGTGATTATTATTTTTTTTTAAATCCGACTTTGCTAACAAAACGTTTTTAAATTACCTTGATATTCAAATTTACCTTTTTTACCATAAAAATACGTTCTATACTAGGTCAGGCATGGTTAGTGGTGATTATTATTTAAAAAAACATCCGACTTTGCTAACAAAACTTTTTAAAATTATCTTGACATTCAAATTTGCCGGGTTTTTCTATGTCCGACTTGTGCCGATTTCAGTAAAAGTCACTAGCGACTCGCAGCCAAATTCAGGATTGTCCGTCAACTACACTTTTACCCTTAATTACACTGTACACTTTATTTAATAAACATAAAACATAATTCATTTCTTTGTCTATTTCACGACTTGTCATTCCAGTATTATAACCTAAAAAATCAACATATTTTATTTGGATTTTACATTGCTAATTCAATTATAATTACTTACAATTTTGTTTAAAATATATGTATAAATATTCTGTTTTCTTGTATTGAAAATACTCAACTATGAATATTTTATCATAATATATCATACGTTCAGGAGTTCGCTATACTAGTGATGCCAACATATAACCATAAAAAGCCACTAAACACATGGTTTCCGGACGATTTTGAGTTCTGTAATACTACTAATGCCGGACGGTGGCGCGAAAATGGTTGTACTTGTACAGACCGCGAACAAGTTTGCGCCAAAATATGCCATCTACTGGATAATTATTGCACTATTGTAATAGAAATTTGAAAATGACATATTTACTATTAAATAACATTTAAAATAGGTACATTTATATTAATGAATCGTTGTTTAAACTATGTACCTATTTGTTTTTTGTTTAATTTTTTTTTTTAAATTACATTATAATTTAGTAATTTTGTAATCAAAAACTTTGTTTATCTCTGCTGAGAACTGTCAATGTGAGAGCTGTCATTTTTTATATCAAAAAATGTCTGCGAACGATATATGTTGTTTAAAGCGATATTTTGAATTAAAATCATCACATGTATCAGATTATTGGTTAAAATGTTGTCTGAAATGGTTTAAAAAAGAATATAACACTTACACTGAAGATTTGATGTGCAGTTCAGTCTATGAACAATGGTTAGATGCCGATCTACGAGAAATTGAAGTTCCATCTTTACCGAACAATTTAAATAAGCAAAAGAAAACTACTTTAAATGGAAAATATGCAGTTCAAGTTATGTACGTGAAAGACATTTCAAAACCAGCATACACACAACTAAAAAATATGAGAGACTTGTACAAGTTTACACAAGATACCGATAATGAACCTGCTGAATCGCCAGGAAAACGAGTTTTATATTTGTATATGACAGACGGAATTCAGGAAATTTGTGGTTTCGAATTTCATACAGTTCCATGTCTACATTTGTACATGACACCAGGAATCAAAATTCTTTTAATTGGGCCTTTAATAGTTCGAAATGGAGAATTTATGTTTAAAGAAAACAATGTTAAAATACTCGGTGGGGAAGTAGAAGTTCTAAAAGTTATCAACGCACCTGAAAATGTTCTTGCTAGAGAATTAAAAATGCCCGAAAATCCTAAACCTAGAACTAGTGAAACCACTGATGATTCAATTCAAATATCACATGCGACAAAGAAAAACATTAATATAAATGAAACTGTAAATGATAATAAAACTAGAAACAATGTAAACAGTAATTTAAACAATATAACGACAGAATTTGAAGATGATCAGTTCTTGGCAAACTTGGACACTTCTAAGTTCGAGCAGCTTCTTGTTTGCCAGGCACAAATAAATCATGAAGACGCCGATTTAAACTTGGATGATGATTTATTTAAAAATCTAGATATTTCTAAAGAACTAAATCAAAAAGTAGTAAACGATGCAGCATTAATTGATGGCGTAAATTCGGAAGAACTTGAAAGACAAGAATTTGAGAGGAGACTTAAAGAAGAGGAGGAAAATGTTGATTTTCATTTAGAAGATGAAATTGACATAGTAAATAATGTAATGAAAGAAACAATCAAACCGCAGCAAATAATATTACCGACAGATAACGATCCAAAACCATTTATTTACATAAAATATTTATTAGATAATTATTATAAATTATCTAGTAACAAAAGATATAGTGTTAAAGCTAGATTCGTAAATAGAATAGAAGCAATTAAAGTAAGCAAAAATAAAGGTTGGACAATGTCATTTGAAATAAAAGATCCATCCGGTAAACTTGTAGTAAACTTTTCAAGTGATGTGATCGCAAACTTGATGGAATTAAGTCCAGCTGAAGCTTTAGCTGAACATCGAAGAGTCAAAAACAAGGAGTCTAAGTCACATGAGAAATTAAGCGAAGCTCTGGCGAAGTGTAAACAAAAATTAGCTTCTATGGAATATATCATGAATTTACAGTTTAATGAAGAGAAAATATTGCCAACAATTGTTCATTTAGAAACAGTGAAAAAAGAACATCTTGAACAAATAGTAAAAAGAGTTAACAGTGTTTCTATTCAATTGTTGTAAATGTGAAGATGTTATAATTTGTTTTAGAATTTAATTTTAAGAATTAAAAAAATAGTTATTTGTGTATTAAGAGCGTAAAGTGATTCTTTGTTACTCGAACACGGTAATTGCAGCGCGAGCCGAAGGCGAGAGCTGCAATAGTGTAAGAGGAACAAAGACACTTTACGCTCGTGATACACACATAATTTTTTCTACGATTGCATCTTAAAGTTATTAAAAAACGTAGGTATACGTCTAAAATTAAATTCGTTTTGTTAACTGTCAATATGACAAGTTTCTGTTTTGTTTGTATCCCTGGTAACTATTGAAATAATCTTTTTCGCGCGTTGCCATTGGAAACGCGCGAATTTAACGTCTTTTTCGCGCGTTGCCATTGGAGACGCGCAAAAAAGATATTTTTCGATTGTTCCACAGAAAACGTCAACTTTACGATGACAAATGAGAGCGTAATTGTCATCTTTTCATAGCAATCGTAGAAAATAGTTATTTGTGTATTAAGAGCGTAAAGTGATTCTTTGTTACTCGAACACGGTAATTGCAGCGCGAGCCGAAGGCGAGAGCTGCAATAGTGTAAGAGGAACAAAGACACTTTACGCTCGTGATACACACATAATTTTTTCTACGATTGCATCTTAAAATTATTTAAAAACGTATACATACTGAAAATAAATTCGTTCTGTCAACTGTCAATATGACAAGTTTCTGTTTTGTTTGTATCCCTGGTAACGCGCATTTATAATCTTTTTCGCGCGTTGCCATTGGAAACGCGCGTATTTAACGTCTTTTTCGCGCGTTGCCATTGGAGACGCGCAAAAAAGATATTTTTCGATTGGGCCACAGAAAACGTCAACTTTACGATGACAAATGAGAGCGTAATTGTCAACTTTTCATAGCAATCGTAGAAAAATGTATTTTTAGCAATTACTGGTTAATTACTTTATAATTTAGTACATGTAGACTAAAGTATTTAAAATTTGTAATATTTCACATATTAAATATTAATTCTGAATTTAAAATTGGCGCCTAATTTCAAGTTTGAAATCCCAGGCAAATTTCAGTTTGAATAGTAAGTATCTTTCAAACTGTCACATTTTACATGTGGGTGTGCTTTAGTGTTACATTGTGAAATATGTATTTATTTATTGTTAAATTCTCGAAAAGGTAAATGTTTATTGTAATATTATTGAATAATCTTACATTGTACAGTTTTGTTTATTTTAGGGTTATAATTGCATTTTTATATAAGAAATGGAAAACATGAGTAGTATTTATTGCTACAGAACCCGTGTTTAATGAAATTTGAGTATTTCATATATTTCAAGTAGTTGCGGGTATATTAAGTTGCATTTAGAATTTCTGGCATCATTGGTTGAGGTTATGACGTTTTCGAGATAATATGTCGCCTACATTTACTGCCAAAATGGTAGCGAAAGTACTTCGCAATGAATAACCAATGTAAGTTTCTGAGTTATCTAAATTTAAAAATGTTGGAACTATATTTGGACATCTTGCTTATTGTATTATGTCGTATATTTTGTCTTGTAGGTTTGCCATGTCAAATTTTCCAGGACAAATTTTCTCGAGGACTAGATCAATAATGATCATCTTCTCAACCTTGGCTTATAATATACTATTGTAGTTGAGTGTTGAGTTGATAAAATTTTAGTTGGCTAAATACAAGTAAGAGTGTACGTTCCTTAATCAATTATAATTCTAGTTATGGAGAGTTCAATATTTTATAAAATACCGCAACTGTTAAACATTTTTCATTATAGCGTTGCTGGAAAATTGGAATTTTGAACTTCAAATTATTTAAACCTTTAGAAAATAAGAGACTATTACTTACATTAAATTAAAGAAAGACAAACTTTGTTGTACACGAAAAGACAGAAATTGGTGTCTAGTGAGGTGTTAAATCGAGATTAGATGTATATATTGGTGATAGTCGAAGCTGAGTTATAAGAACCAAACATGAGCTTTACAAAAAATAACTGTCCTATAAAAGTTAAAATTTGGTACTACTGTTATGGTATGTGGATATATCTCAGTAAGACGAGTAGGTAAACTCTACTTTTTGGAAGGAATAATAAATGCTTTTAAATACTCTAAAATTACAGTAGATTACAGTAGATTGTTCTGTCCTACAAGATTATATTGTATCTCTTATGCTTAGAAAACTGAACGACTGGATGTCTGAAAACAATATTTAACCATTTTATAAGTAATATTATTTATTAAATGATTTAACTTTAGAAATGGGCATCTACCAATCCAGATCCTTCGCCAATCGAACCATTGTTGTACATCACGATGAAAAGGCTGCGGATACAACTTGCAAGAACGGTTCCAGAGTTGTGCTAGCACTTATAGAAAATTTGGAATAATTTCACACTCTATGAATGTCAAGACTTGGTAAACATGTCAAGACAAATTGAGGCAGCAATAAGTCGAAAAACTGATGTGGGTCAATAATACTTTTGATTAAAAATGTTTCTTTGTTATAAAATAAAAATAAGTATTTGTTTTATTGAATTTTAGCTTTTATTGTATAAAGTTAATAAAGTTTTTATTTCACTAAACAATTGGACTCCTCTCCTGAATTTTCCTTCTACATGGATAATTCTCTTGAAACATAATTTAGCTATATGGGCGAACTTCATTGCGACGGGGCTCGTACAATTGGTAACTTATAACCCAAGAATTAAAATCATCAAAATATCAACATTTACCTTTTCAGATTTTATATTATAACAACATAATTTCTAGTGATAGGATATACGAATACAAAGACCAATAAAGTATTCGATTCTTAAAAGTACTCAGTGTATTAGAATACTCATACCTTGAATATTCGAATACTTTCTGTACTAGCTGAAAGCTGAATCGAATACATTTAAAATATGAAATATTTGAATCTGTTTTGCGTTGCCTATCCTATCGTGTTCTCTTTAAAGGTAAGTGCAAGTAGGTAAGTAGCGTAGCGATCTGTCATATTTTTCTCCCTTCTCTTTGGCTGGTAGCACAAGCTCTGTTTTTAAGTGTTCTAAGAGCACGATTTTAACATGTTAGAGATAGCTAAAACACCCAAAAACACTGCTCTTAAAACAGAGCTTGTGCTACCAGCCAATATGTTTAAATAAAGACAGTAATTTTGAAATTAAATTATATTATAATTGTTTTATTTGAGTATTTTCGATTAGAGATAGAGCAGATGTGTTGATAAAAAGTCATTTTAATCAGAAAAGTATATGTTTATTCTTTTAATAAAAATTAATTCTTCGAGTACACACAAAAGATTTTCTACAACCCGGTCTCATAATTAAATAATTATAAATAAACAAATTCACTTAACTTAAAGTTAATTCAGAGTTACAAGAAATAAGAGCAACGCAACTCAATTTAAACTTACATGTAAATATATGAGGTACCGACCGAAATTCGTAAACGTACTACAACATGGTGAGTAGTACATAGTAGTGTGTTTTGTGTTCTGCAGATACATAGATCGATATCTGTAATACAGATATCGATCTACGTATCTGAATACAGATTCTGTATTCATTCGAGTACTCGATATTCGAATAAATATTTGGTTTCGTTTCTCACAATTGACAAATAATTTACACCACGTTAAAACTATCCCTGTGGCTTCTTCTACACGAACATCTTTGGAGGCCGTAATATGACGGCTGGTAACCGGACTTCACGCGAAAAAATATATTACTTACCGACACCTGCTACAGCAGTGCCATACCCAGTAATGGGTAAAAGGCGTGACTGGGGATTATGTTTTTGTTCTATAGAGTAGCATAAATCAATAGATCAAGCCCTTTTTCTGCTTATAATCCTCTCTTTATTTATAAAAACTGAACTGATAATAATTTCAAATAAAATTTGTTTTAAATCAAATTAGGATCCATTTTAGTTATTGCATATTTTGTGATACACTACCTTTTACGAAATATACAAAAACTTAAAGAGATCCATCTATAGTACTACTATTTTCGCTAAAAAGTTTAAAATAAAGTTTAAATCCAAAATTTCACCAAGTTTTTAATTCATCCTACTTCCAGACAGATCGACATAAAAACAAACCGTGTTTTGGGACTTTTTTATATTTAGTAAGGTCTAAAACATGAAGATTCATTAAAATTCGACATTGATAAAAATCACCATCATAATACTTCGCCTATATTGAAAATGAAAAAAAAACGTGAAGGCATACCTACGTCAATGTATAGTTGTGGTTTCTTCAGGGTAATTACAAATAAAATTAGTAGTAGTAGTCAGTAATGAAATTATGAGAATTTAACGCTTTTTTTGTTACAGACAGCAAAAATATGTAATTCCTAAAAAATATGCACAGAATGTTTGTAATTTGAAAAGTATAAAGCGGGACTATACGTTGTTTTGAAAACTAAATTTTGCAGCCACAGTCAAGTTTGTATGACGTTTAAATGCCGCAATACTTGGCATTTAATCACACAATCTACACTGTAATTGGTATTAAATTGTATGTTTAATCTGTCATCGTACAACAGATTTTTGACTAGTATAGTAAAGAATAGTAATGTAACCCATAGTTACATAATTTTTAATATAGCAACGAAGTGATTGAATCTACAAACTATTGCATAAGATTATTCATCCTCTATACAAGCATGTTCATTTTATTTTGTCCACTATTGCTATCTCGAGAACTATAAGACCTACGAGGTCGGTTAAATTAGCAAACAAATTGTATTCTGCAAGACTATTTTAATGAGCATAATTTTTTTCAACGACTGGTTCACAAACTGTAGATACCAACTCTGTTATTTTAAATGGAACTTTTTTTTTTAATTGCTTGTTCGATATAGAATTTTATTCTGAATTCAGTGATATGATATTTGTATACCCTTAGATAACAATTTTTATAAGAAAAATGCATGTTTAGATTTATTTCATTATAGCTAAAATAAGGGCGCCATGGACAATTAGTGCTACCCAAATTATTTTGTATCTCCGTTTATTGTAATAATATATGTAGAAACAAAAAGTTTAGATATTTTTTAACTAACCAATTCACACTTGAAAATATTCATGCTAATTGAAAATTATGATGTGATTAAAAAATTATGCATTTAAATTCAAAGATAATTTTCGCTGCAAATTTCAACTATTTTTTTAATAGTTGTTTTTTCAAATAAAAATAGTGTTTTTGTTTTTTAATAATTCTTAATAACTTCTTATGCCCTTTTTATGAAGCACTGCTTTAAATCTTGGCATGAGGCATGAATGGAACTGGATAATCGTTTCCGCATCGAACGAGACTAGTTTGTCCTGTTTGGTCATTTAGTTCACGAACAGATCTTTAAAAACAGACGAAATCATGCCTTGGTAAACAATGGATTATTTTGATAAATTAAAAAAAAAATGGTAACAAAATATTTAAATATCTTGACAGAGGTGTACGGAGATAATGCTATGTCACGTACGCGAGTTTTTGAATGATACAAATGATTTACTTAGGGTTGAGAGGAAGTGAAGATGATAAACGTCCAGGTTAATCAAATACGTAGAAAACAAATGAAAACATCGAAAAGAAAGTTAATAATATCTATCAAAAACACCTTCGCCTTTCATTTGAATAATCGCAAATATAGTTAAAATTGACAGAGAAGCAATTAGACAACCATGCATTTTAGGATTCTGCACAAGACAACTCCAGTTCACAACACCCTATCCGTTAACCAGACCTTTGTGGATAATCGTATCGTAGTGGTTGGGCACCTTCCGTATTCATCGAATTTAGCAACCAGTGACTTTTATCTATTTTCAAAATTAAAAACCGCGTTTTAAGAAAGTAAAAGAACATTGTTTCACTCAAATATCGTTCCGAAACCAGCGTTAGTTGCCCCGCTGTGCAGGTACCCGGATTAAGGTCGCTAAGCCAGTCGCCTGCGGTCTTTAGAAATACTAGAGTAATTTTTTTGTAGCCCAAACACTTGAGTCGTATACCGATTGTTCAAGAAAATTGTCAAGTTAAATATTTATCGGTAACATTTGTAGAAAGACATCTGAAACCATTGTAAGTAAATTCGTAGGCTAGAAGATTGTAAATTATTGAAAGCTTTGTTTAAAACGTCACAAGAGTATGCTAAGCGAACAGATCAACTAAAAGAATAAAAAAACACAATTTACTAGGAACATTATAGGAAAAGGTCTACATGGTTCTTTCAAATTTATCGGTCCTGAGAAATGTAACCAGTTGTGTGTTTAATCGATCAATAGATCGGTACAAGTTTTAAGTATTTAAAACTCCGATTAGTTGTTGCAGTAGGAAAGTAAAATCACTACGAATTGATGCCTGTAATAAAAGAAATTTACGGTAATGAAAAGACCATAAATGATCGAGCGATGTGTTTTCAATTCTACCAAATAAATTGCCGCAAATAGCTAAATGGTTGTAAAATTATCAAAGATTCTTTTTAAATTAATCGCATAATTAATACAAGAACGAGTCTTGTAGCAAAGTGATGACACAGGGTTAGCTATCTCCGTTTAACTAAGGGTAGGAGGCCTGCACGGTCTCACTCCAACGCATACTGTTTAGGAAGGAACGGTGTGGGTGGATGTGACGTAACGGGGACGCAATTTTGTCATAGTTATAGTTCTCTACGGTAGAGGTGGTAGTTTTGATTTGAAAAGGGTAGGCGCGTCGATGGGGTAATTAGGTTAAATATGCAAGTTTGGGTTCGAATCGAGGAACTTGATTCCGATCTCGTTCAGCTAAAGACTTCTGCTCTTGTGCTCTGGTTTTGATAGACGATCGCGTCCAGATTAATCTGTGATTGTTGAGCGTTTATGCCTATCCAGTTTCCGGTGAGAGTGAGGTCGCTAAGCGGGCTTAGAAGCTTTGTTTCTGTGCTCTGGTTCTGGTATTACGATCGCGTCCAGGTGACTTGAGATTGTTGAGCTATTTACGACTGTCAGCATATACGGGGGGATGTAGGTCCTGTGCTCTGACTTTGGTGAACTGATCGCGTCCAAGTTTAATCTGAGATTGTTGAGCGGATACGATTGTCCAGCATATTGAATGACGGTGCTAATTGATCGCGTCCAGGTCTGACCTGAGATTGTTGAGCAAGGACACCTAATCATTCTTCGGCAGAACTTTAACTATAAGTTGTGATATTGGAATCTTTTTCATTGCATTATTAAAATCCAACAAATTCATTATTGCGAGTTCGTTGGTGACACTGAAGCTATTTCTGACTAACATCAGAATTGTATTATCATATCAAAAGTGTTGGCATTGAGAACTTCGGTTTTTCGTACTATTAAAATCCAACGAATTCATTATTGCGAATTTATTGGTAACCCACATAAATTATATCTGGCTCGCGATGGAAAATTGTAATATAATAGTTAAAGTGGGAAATCAGCATTGACTCGCACAAGCGGGAACTACAAAACCTGTGGTATTGTATCGTTCTTAATTTATTTATATTAAACATTAGTCTAAAACGGCCTCTCTCGTCCAATACATGTGATTGCAGATCATTGTGACAGGCGACACCGTCCGAGAAGGGTCCCACTACCTGAACATGCCCCCTCTGCTCTGACCGTTATAGTATTTTCATTTTAAACTGGAGGAATCGGCATAAAACGATTAAACCTCCCTGTCCCATATAACTACAATGAAATCTATTAGTGCGGCTACCCCAAATCGCTTAACGATGGTTACAACAGGTACATTTTTAAGGGTCGTATTTAGCATAAAATTATGCTTGTTTTTTCCTATGATTGACCATTTAAAAATTACTAATTCGGATTAAATTATCCAATTAGCAGTTATGTTATTCAATTAGAAGATGAAATATTCTGTACTGAATCAGACTGAGTAATGTAGGAAAATGTTTAGATTATGTTTGTATATAATATTTATAATATATTATACTTGTATTGTATGAATAAGGAAATATACTTATTTAAAGATTGATTTTTTTTGTTTTTATTATACACGTACCGGCGAATGGGGCTGTACAATCCTGTGCGAACCTTGTGACACCAGTTATAACGGGTCATATTTTGAGTTTCTTTGTAAACGTACTTGCGGTGCATTTAATCGTTTTATGCCGATTCCTCCAGTTTAAAATGAAAATAGTATACGCCTTCCGAGAACCCCTGAGGAGCCATAAACTTATTTATTCCATAGTTTGTGAGCTACCTACCGAATATTCTAATGTATATTTCTTGATTATTTACTATTGTTTAATGCTGGTTTGATTTTTGCGTGGAGTTGGTTGTGGGACACGAGTGTTGTGTACACGGTTTGCTTGAGGGCCGTGACAGTGTATTACGTTTGCTAAACTTCTGCATTCCTATCCCTAAGCTGGTTATGTGGGGAAGTGGACGTAACGATATAGCACACACCTAACATTATTAATTTACTCTCGTTCGGCACCGAGAATCACGCTCGGCTGAGGATCTGGAGTAGTTAAACAGTCCCGCTCAGAGCCTTAAGGTGAAAGACGTCTCCCTGTTCGAGAGGGCGAGTTACGGCTATCTAATAGTGTCACCAACCACTGGTCTAGCCCACCTATCTTTAACACAATATTTTCGTTTCCCGTATTGTTTTTACAACTGAAATTGTATCATTTATACTCATTCCTCTTCTAAAATCAAATTGCTTCTCATCTATGATTTCTTCTATCTTTCCTGTCAACTAGATCTTCGCCATTTGTCCTATTAGATTAATTGTACAGTGCTGTTCACATTTATTTGTCTTTCCTTTTCTCCAATGTTATTATATATATTCTTAAAAAATAAATGGCTACTGTTCACTCTCATAATCTCCTTCAAACTTGCATCTCATTATCATTTAAAGTGGTCCACCATTCCTGGAAGTTTTCACCTGTTGTTATCTTTCTATTATTCTCACGAATAATGAATATAAAAGATGATAACCGAAAATGTGAAAAAGTTTCTCTTCAAGTCCGAAAACCATAACCTCGAACAGAAAATATAATTTTAATAAACGATGAAAATGTAGTGTAACTGTATAGATTAATGTTTATTTCAGAATGATTGGCTTTGAAGCTTTATTGTAACATGTTTATTAAATTTGATTTAGATAGATTTGATTCAAATATCAGTAATTTTCATTGAAAAGCCATTTGGCGCAAAAATTCATATTTAAACGCGCGCCTCAGTAGTACAGTGTCATCCAAAAGTATTACATGCGCAAGCAAGTGTGCAATACCATTATTTCTTTTATCGGCACAATATGGCGATTTGATTAAGTTCTTTGAGGTGAAATCTGAAATAATTTTTACCACGAATAACGAAATACACATATAATAATATAAATTAATGTCAGTGATACCAGAATTGTTATTGTTGTATGTAAGTATTAACAACGTACGTTTATTGTGTATTCGTTTGTACGATTTAAATATGTCTTTTGACTTGGTGGTGTACCTATGTTTCATTGTGGCATTTAGAAAAAAGTATAATTAAGTGAAAATAGTAACAAATTTAGTTTAAATTTTTTTATGATCAGTATTAATTACCGTACAACTAAATATATTAATATTAAACGTTTGTTGAACTTTTAAGGTTATGACGTGTTTGTTTATACTTTGTATGGTCTAAGTAAGTAGTAAATGATACTGTGTTCGAAATTCTTTTTAATGTGAGAAAATTAAGTCTCAATGACAGTTTATAAATGGCAACATCTTATCAATGTAAACATTTTTATGTCATATGTCAGAGAAAAACTGTTACACGAAATATAACGGTTCGTGAACATATTTAAATTATTTTCATGAAATGCATTACTCATTATTAAGTAGATCTTTTTATTTGAGTTCAAGAAAGAATAATATTATTTAAAACTCAAAATTCAAATATGGAAAGAAATTTTAGTTAGTACAGCGGCCAAACTGCTAATATTTTTACTTCCTTGTACGAAGTAAAGGAAGTATTGTAATCGCGAAAATTTTCGGTTCTCAGATTTCAACGGAAATAGGTATTTTGGCCCTCCCTGAATCCATTTTGACTAATTTCGTCATGTCGTCTGTACGTACGTATCTCGCATAACTCAAAAACGGTAAGCCGTAGAAAATTGAAACTTTATATTTAGGACTGTTATAACATCTAGTTGTGCACCTCCCTTTTTGGTCATTATACAACTACCGGAAGTGTTACTTTACTTGAAGCCTATAATAGATTTGCATGAAAAACTATATTCAAATATAATTTAAAACTTTCCAAATTTGGTATATAAGACTACTATATCAATGGAAATAACATAATAGATTTTGGTTAAAATAGACTAACCGGAAGTGGCACATTACATGAAGCTGCTAACAGTTTTCCTTGAAAAAAATGGTATTATTTTAATTTTAGAAATGAATGCTGCAAATAAAAGTTTTAGAGAATTAAATTCTGCGTCTAGCACATTAAGAATTTTTAAATTAGCTTTTTGCATAAACGAGATGTCTAAATTTAAAAATTATATATTTTTTGATTTTTTTTAAAATTAAGTTTGCTATGGATTAGAACAAAAAATAAAAGATTTAATGTCAAATATGTGCAATTAAAAAAATATCTATAGTTTAATACGTGTACAAGGAAGTCATGTGGTGTCCACATCAGATATTTTATTATAAGAAATAGAACAAATTTCTTCATATAGAAGTTTTAGTATATTACATATACTATTTTATGACCCATATAGATTTTTTTTAAAGTAAGGTTTATATGATACGACTATCAACTTTTATTTTTCAAATGGGAACGTAGAATTATTTTATTAAAATAAAAATCGTCATTTTTTTCTCGTTTCAACGATGTATTCTTGTCATAAATGTATATGAAAAAATTCGAGAAAAATAAGATAAATTGAGAAATATCAGAAATTATTTATTTATTTTTATTTAGTTAAAGTCCTTCAGCATATAGGCTATTAGGACTATACATTTTACATGGTTATTTTGTTTTGTTTAATCTATATTTTGTTTATGTAGTTTGTGTCTTTTAAGTAGTTTAGTACATTTTGTTTCTTTTATGGTGTTTGGTATGCAATATTTATGTCTAATTTGTGTATGTTTTGAGCAGTCTAGTAGTATGTGTTTTACTGTGAGGGGGTTGTTGCAGCAAGAGGGTGGTTCAGATTTGTCTAAGATGTGTTGGTGCGTGGCCTTGGTATGTCCAATTCTCAGTCTGGAGATTATTATCTGTTCTCTTCTTGTTCTATTTACTTCCCAATTTTTTTGTGTCTTCTTTTATTTCTCTTAGTTTGTTGTTACTTTCACTTCTCCATTCGTCTTGCCATTTGTTTTTAATTTTATCTTTTAGCTGGTTTTTGTTATCCCACATTGGTGTTGATATGCTTATAGGTGTGTTTTTTGTTGCCTCTTTAGCAGCTATGTCCGCTTCCTCATTTCCTTTTATTCCTGTATGGGAGGGGATCCAAATGAAGGTAACGTTTGTTCCATTTTTTTCTGCTAGGTGTATTTGTTCCTGTATTTCTTGAGTGATTTGATCGTCTGGGTATTTGTGTTTTATTTTTTGCAGGCTGCTAATTGAATCGCTGCATATTGCTAGGTTTGTGTTTGTTCTCGTGCGGGTGTTGTAGAGTTTGATTGCTTCTTTTATTGCAAATAGTTCTATCAGAAATTATTCTAGGTGGCTATGCGAAATTAAACAAAATGTAACAAGGTAAAATGAATGACAAAACACGTGAAACGAGTCACAAATAAATATTTGCATTGTTGTCATTAATTTTATCTTGTTTCGCATAGCCACCTAGAATAGTTGAATAAAAATAATTTCTGATATTTCTCAATTATCTTATTTTTCTCGAATTTTTTCATATACATTTATGACAACTAATACATCGTTGAAAAGAGAAAAAAATGACGATTTTTATTTTAATAAAATAATTCTACGTTCCTATTTGAAAAATAAAAGTTGATAGTCGTATCATGTAAACCTGACTTTATAAAAAATTTCTATATGGGTCATAAAATAGTATATTTAATATACTAAAACTTCTATGAAGAAAATTTTTCTATTTCTTATAATAAAAAAGTTAAGGGTGAGTTCGTCTTTGCAGGCCCAGCCTGTATATCTGAGAAAGTTGAAAATTACTTGACACTATGTAAATTGGCAAATTAGGACCTGTTTGCTATTATAGTTGTTTATTAAAATAGTTGTTCCGTATATATACTAGTTACTAGTGCTGTCAACCGGTCCCGATCTTTTTTAGGACCGGTGTTTTGGTTTATAATAGACCGAAAAGACCGGTCTTTTTGACTGGTCTTTTTGCCGGTCTTTTGACCGGTCTTTAACCAGTCTTTTAACCGGTCTTTAACCGGTCGTTTGATCGGTCTTAACCTTTTATTTAATAGGGCTTTTAACCAGTCTGTTTTACAGAACTTTTAACCAGTTTATTAATTTTAGTAACTAATTAACCTGTTTTAAAATGTCAGTTTTTTAACAGACCTTATGTTATTTAACAGGTTATTCTCAATCATTTAGTAATTTAGATCTGGTCTACTCATTTCTTCGTTTCAGTTTTGTTTATTTAAAATAAGTAAAAAATGTAACTTCCGGCGGTGCAACCGGCCATTAATTGATTTTTTTAAACACTAGTTTTTTATCTAACTTTAATTATACATTAGAAAATGTCGAATAAGGTAAAGTAAACAGAGTAGGTAGGTAGGTACATAATTGAATTTTTAATGATGTACCATAAAATTTAGCGGTATTTCCAAAATAATAGATTTCATTTTATTGAAATTCTCAGATATTTATTACAAAGTAAAAATACCGACACCGACAACCTTCTGATTTTGTCGCTATGGATTTATATAGGATTATATTCTACTTAATTGGTTTGCGCAGCTGGGTGTCATATAACTTAGGATATTAGCAATATGCTTTATTATAGAATGTGTATTATTAATTTTCAATACTGCATAATCTATGAAATCACAAAAATATATCCAGTTCATTCATTCCTTCAAAAGAGTGAGCTGAATCTTATACTTTAATAGTCTTTTTTAACGGTTTTTAACTGGCATTAATCGGTCTTTTGGTTTATAAAAGACGGAAAAGAACGGTCTTTTTACCCTGTTCATTTAACCGGTCTTTTAATCATTTGGTTATTCCGGTCTTTTAAGGACCCGTCTTTTTTTAAATCCTCAATTTTTGCCAGCACTACTAGTTACCAATGTATTCACTATGCTAAATTGTGCAATAACTGTCTACCCAGTTAATTATTCTGTATAAGTCAGGAATATGTATATGGAGCAACTATTTTACTGAGCAATTACGGTAGCATAGAGGCTCCATGAAACATTTGCTTATTTACATGTTGCGAATGATTTATTAACATGTTTAGATTAATTTTTTATACTGCGTAAAATTAATAGCAAACAAAAAATCTTTCAATTCTCCTCTAACTCTCAATTTCAACTTAATACACCTATTTCGCCAATTTTTCATTCCTTATATATGTTCCACATGCCTGAACTATAGCAATTAAATTAAACTCACTCTTTTAACAACATTTTTTTCAATCTCACGATCTTTTTGTTTGAGCATTCATAGCCAACAATGCACCCATTTAATCGGCTTGTATTGGAATATTGGCCTAGGTGTCCCCCACAACTTGCTACCGCCGTAACAATAAGACATATTTAAATGTTTCCCTAGGAAACAGAATAGAAATCAGATCGAATAAAACATCTCCACCACAGATCTTTTGCGTACTTTAACTTAATGCTATTCTGTTGTCATGAATACAATATTCAGTACCTACTAATAATCATAATTATAGCCTTCTTAAAATAAAATTTCAGGCGAGACATAATTTACTGTATTCGAAATGAAATATGATATATAAATTCTCGACTCGTCTTTTTCGCATCACTATAGGAAAGCTAAATATCAAAATTTTGAGTTTGATTTTCTGAAAAATGTTAATCACGATTTTGATTTTTAAAATCCGTATATTACAGAATGTGGTCTACTTGTAACTAATGAGGGAAAATAATTCATATGCAAAAAGCTCCGTTTTTGAGCGTTCTTTCACATATTTTATTTTTGTCTCTCAAAAGTTACAAATGTTATAGAATACCATCTTAAATATAAAGAATATTTATATTAAAAACGTCTAGCAGTTTTGAGAAAAATTAAATCAATTTTTGAAGAAAGTTATTTTTTATCATTTGTACATAAAGTTAATAAATACTTTGAAGTTATGACTTCAAAAATATACAATATATAATAAATTTCTTTCATAATATCAATGACATTTTATTTTAAACAGATCAAGACAAATAAAGTGTTTTGCTACTAACTTGGGTATTTTATTCCTAGCGAACATTTTAGTGTCACTGGTTTAATAGTACATTTCATTATTTATAATTATGTTGCTAATGAAATAAATTAAACAAAACTAATAAAATTAAAGGTATTATGTAATTTTCAGTAACAAGTGAATATTTTGTTTGTTTAGGTAGATAGGTCAAGGAAAAGAGAGAAATGAGGATATTATCATTTTTTAATTTCTCATCAGAATAAACTGCAACAACTCATTGCTACAAAAATTGTTCAAAATTATCTCCTCCTGCAGCTATACAAAATGCAGCACGTTGTATCAAACATACACTACACGCCCGATGCAATTAATTTTGTTGCCTTATTATTTCCGCGCAGTTCTCAATACGTTGCCGCAATTCTGCGACTGTTTCTGGTTCATTTTGATTGTCATAGACTAGAGATTTTAAATATCCCCATAAATCAAAATCCAATGGATTAAGATCTGGTGGCCTAGTAGGCCATGATACAGGTCCACCGCAACCTATCCATCTACCTTCAAACACTTTATTCAAATTTTGCCGAACATTTCTTGTAAAATGAACCAATCTTGTTGATGCACATTTAAAGGAACATCTTCCAATAATTCCGATAAATTATTTTGAAGAAAATGTAAATAATTATTTCCGTTCATTTACTATTCCTGCCCAGACATTTAAAGAAAATCTGTGTTGAAAACTACTTCTCACAACAACATGTGGATTTTCTTGAGACCAATAATTAGCATTATGAGTATTGCCAATTTCATTTCTTGTAAAAAATACCTCATTACTAAATATTATTTTTGACGTAAAATTATCATTTGAAACTTGTTCTAACAACTACTCAGAAAATGTCACTCTCAGAGGATGATCTCGTGGAATTAGTGCATGAACTCTTTGGAAATGAAAGGAATGAAAATTATAATCTCTAAAAATTCTCCAAACTGAACAATGAGACACTTCACCCATAACACGAGATATTCTTCTCGGACTGTCTGTAGGTTCAGCGGCCACAATTTCCAAAACTTCATTTTCAGCATTGTTGCGTAATCTTTGGCAGCCTCCACCTCGTCCCGCATTTCTCTGTAAGGTTCCCTCATGACGAAGACGTTGTGTGATCCTCACAAACATCTGGTGATGTGGATGATGTCTTTGAGGATAACGCTCTGCTTAGACTCGCGCTGCTAATTCGGAATTTTGCGCCGCTTCTCCATACACTAACAGCATATTCACTAATTCACTGTTGCTATACATTTTTCTCAAATTTCTCCCATAACAACTTTTTCTTTCAATACCGTATACAAAATCAGACTAGGTACCCAAATAAAAATAAAAATAAGGCATTACAAGAGGTACCTACATAATAACTAATTAATAATTGAATATTTGTAGGCAGTGTTTATACTTTTATTTCATTAGTAACATAATTATAAATAATTAAATGTACTATTAAACCAGTGACACTAAAATGTTCGCTAATTTTTCGAATTTCAAAAAAATTATTTTTGTTCTATAATCAGTATATAAAATTATGTCATTTAAGTTACATGCAGAGGTATAGAAACACCCTGTATAAACATAAAGAATTTGAGTAAAATTATTTCAAATCACAGAAAATATTTCTATATGATATGAGCACAATAATGACAAATTATTTATGGTTTGACACATGAATGAAAAATATTTATGCAAAATAAATAAACTGATCACCGTAAAATTGCAACAGTTAATTCGATTTTAAAACCAAACAAAATAACTAACACCCCGCAAACTATCGCTCTACTGGTCTCATAAACACTCTATCCATGTTCGCTGAGATTAAAATTTCTTGCATTAAACTCCTTTGTTAACAAACATAAAACAACTCTATTTTATATATTTTTTTCTAAACAGTACCATGCGATAATTGTAACTAAGCTTAGTTTATATTACACTCAATGTTAAACAAGAAATTGAGCTAAATATGATGAAGATTTAATTGTTTGGTTTTTTAGACAATTTTTTTGTAAAATATGTAATTTATGATTCTGCGCAGATTGCATATAAATGATAGTTTGACAGACGCAACTGTCAAATATATGTGAATGAAAATGGAAATACAGAAGAGTGTATTGACGATGAGTGTGATAATATCACTGGTTTAAATGAAAAAAGTGTTGCAACAGAGAATAGACGAATGAATGGGTTTAGGTCCAGAACTTTTTATCATGTACCTTTACGACTACCCTAGTTTCCTTCAAATTCAAACCGCTTTATACATGAACAATACGACATTCTATTTGCACCCGTTCAGCGAAGAGACTGCAATTTGCAAATAAACAGATCCAAATGTATCTTTATATCCTTCAATCATACTGACGACTATAAAATATCCATAAACCACAAGAAGACTGAGAATTTAAAATTAGTCAATAACACCCGCCTGAACAATAGCTACCCACAGATATTTATTTACAAAATTATTCAAACCAGAATCCAATCACTCAATAACAATATCTCTTCTTTGTTATCTCCAAACCAAGGTAAACAAATAGTTATTTGTATCACTAGTCCAGAAACTGCTATTTTGCGAGTGCGAGTATATTTTGAAAGGACGAGCCGCAGGCGAGGCCTTTAAATACGAGGCCTTTAAATACGAGCACTCGCAAAATAGTTTCTGGACGTGTAATACACAAGATTTTTCGCGCCGACGTTTTTGTAAATTTTATAAAAAAGTTTAATTTATTACTCAGATTCTAAATGTCAGGGAATTTTTGTATGTTGGTATCATCTAATTGTCAGAACTGTACTTTTAATTTTAATTAATTATTTATTGTTCATCAATTTACATCTTCAATAAGTTTAATTACCGTGTACACTTTATTTAATAAACATAAAACATAATTAATTTCTTTGACTTTTTCACGACTTGTCATTCCAGTATTATAACCTAAAAAATCAACATATTTTATTTGGATTTTACATTGCTAATTCAATTAAAATTACTTACAATTTTGTTTAAAATATATGTATATATATTCTGTTTTCTTGTATTGAAAATACTCAACTATAAATATTTTATCATAATATTTTTACGCTAATGCAATATTTTGACATTTCGTACGTTCAGGAGTTCGCTATACTAGTGATGCCAACATATAACTATAAAAAGTCACTAATTTTTGCCGCCCTCGGCCGGTAAACACTTGGTTTCCGGACGATTTTGAGTTATGTAATACTGCTAATGCCGGACGGTGGCGCGAAAAATATGTTACGATCCCTTATTTCAAGCATCTTTACTGCCAGTTCACAAATTTAGTCTCAGAATTAAATGCCAATTTAGTTTACATTTCCCCTTCTAGTTCTAATTTTTTATTTTCTAAACAAACCAATAACAGATATTAAACATCGAACTAATGTAGTTTATAAAGTAGATTGTCTGGATTGCGAATCAACTTATTAAGGTGAATCGAATCAGTATCCTTATAAAAGAATTCTGGAACATTTGTTTTATATTAGGAATGCTAATAACGGACATAGTGCCATTGTTGAACATTGTTTAGGTAATAATCACAAATTAGATCATGATAACTATAAAGTATTACATTTCGAACTTAACAAACACACACAAACACAAACGGTTGTTTATGAAAGTTATTAATTTGATCTAAATTCTATTCTGTTGATGTTAAAACTGATAGCCTTTCTTTTTGTGATCAATGTAGAAATGTCTTATTTAAATTTCGGGTGCTGGTTTTTTATAACTAATTTTAGGTATGTGTTAGATTTTCATATTTTATATAATATTTATGATTGCCAAATTATTTAATATTAAAAATTAAGGAATCTAGTCGGTTAGTGTAACAGTTGTTATGTATTGATTGATTGAAAAATATATTTTATGAAATGTCATTCTTCTTAAAGAAAAATAAATAATTCTGGTTTTTCTGTATGGACTGGTTTATTTATTCTGAAAGTGTCATCTATCTTCAGGTCTTCGTCACTGTATTTTAAACAATAGGTTATGGGCCCAGACCCAGACCCAGACTTGAATTTTAGATTTTGATTTCAAATATTATTCACCGTGTTATTTAAAATAAAATAAAATGGATATTAAAACAGATATTGAGAAGTTAAACGGGAATAACTATTTGAATTGGGGTTTTCGTGTTCAAATTTTATTGGAGGCCAAAAACGTGTTGTCGGCTATTGAGCCTGGGTTTCCTAACACGATCACGAGAACTGAGGAACAAAATCTAAAAGATAGAAAGGCCATGAGTATTCTTTGTAATTCGATAGATGATAACCAGTTAACTTATATCCGCGATGTGAAATCTGCAAAAGATGCATGGTCATCTTTAAAGAAAGCTCACACATCGATAGGATTAATTCATGTAATTCATTTAAAACGAGAATTATACGCTTCCCACTTAAAAATTGATGAGTCCATGACGGAATATTTTGAAAGAATGTCAAAAATTGCTCTGAAACTCGACGCTGCAGGTTTCGGTTTGTCTGATGAAGAATTCGCACACATATTATTAACGGGCCTACCAGATGATTTTGACACTTTAGTTGTTGGTATGGAAGCTTCAGGTTCTATCTCGGTTTCCAAAGTCAAAACTTTTTTAATAAATGAAGAATCTAGAAGAAATAAGAAAAATATTTGCGAAATGTCAAATAGTACTGATCCGTCAAAAGCATTATTTTCATCAAACCGTTTCAAAGTTATAACATGCCATTTTTGCGGTAAATCAGGACATATTGCCAAACATTGTTTCAAAAAGAAAAATCAAGAAAGAAATTAGAATGTAACGACAAAATTTTGTCAGAAATACGAAGCTACATGTATGAAAACATAACAATGTAGACGTAAATAAATGGTGTTTGGATAGCGGTGCTACCGATCATATGACATCCGAGAAAAATAATTTATCTAGTATAAAAGTTAGAGAAGATGATTACGTTAAAATAGCAAACGGACAAAAATTAAAAGTCACTGCAGAAGGTGTAGCGAAATACACTACAAAAATAAACAATAGCACAAGGAAAATAATCTTAAACAATGTTTTGGTTGTTCCTGAGTTGAATGGAAATCTTTTATCTGTTTCAAGAATTATGGAAAAAGGTTTTACTATAATATTTAATAATAAAATTGCAAAAATTATGTGGAACAATGAAGTATTTTTAACTGCACGACGAGAAAACGGGTTGTATTTTGCATATTTGAAACCGTTAAATGTAATTTCGAATGCCAAAATAATATCAAATTCGTCAAAAGAAATGGAAATTTGGCATAAACGACTTGGGCATTTAAATTTTGCGTATTTAAAGAAATTACACAATAATAACATGGTAAATGGATTGAATTTTTCAGAAAAATATGTGTCAAATGAAATTTGTTCAACTTGTATTCAAGGGAAGCAAACTCAAACAACATATCCTAAGAAATCTTTAAAACGTTCGAGTTATCCTCTAGAGTTAATATTTAGTGACGTGTGTGGACCAATCACTCCTTCTTCGCTTGGAGGTAATCAATATTTTATTACATTTATTGATGATTTTAGTCGCTTCATTGTTGTTTACATTATCAAGTCTAAATCAGAAGTTTTCAAATGTTTTCTTGATTACAAGTCAATGGCTGAATTACATTTTGGTACGAAAATAAAATGCTTGCGTACAGACAATGGAACAGAATATGTAAATAATCAATTTAACAACTATTTGAAAGAACATGGTATAAAGAGACAGTTAACAAATACATATTCTCCACAACAAAATGGTGTCGCTGAAAGAGCCAATAGAACAATTATTGAAACTGCACGTTGCTTGTTGGATAATAGTGGATTATCACAGAAGTTTTGGGCTGAAGCTGTTTCAAGTGCAGTGCATCTTAGAAATAGATGTCCTACAAAATGGTTGGAAAATGAAGTTCCCGCTTTTCATTGGTATGCTAAGAAACCAAGTGTTAAATACTTAAAAATTTTTGGCTGTAGATGTTGGTCTTTAATAAAAGAAAGTAGATCAGGAAAATTTAATATTAAATCAGATCCATCTATATTGCTTGGATATTCAACCACTAGAAAAGCATACAGAATATGGAATGAAAGGAAAGGAGTAGTTGAAGAAAGTCGAGATCTCCGTTTTGATGAAAATTATTTTCCATCTAAGCATAATGGTAATATGAAGAACGACGCATCACAAAACATTTTCTCAATTGTTAGCGATGATGATGATGATGATAACAGACGCAATGCAGATGAAAATACGATAAATAGTGATGAAATTGAAGAAATAATTCTTTGTGAGAAAACTCCCATAGAATTAAGTGGGAGAATGAATTTAGACGATTATAAAAAAGGAAATCCAAGAAGATCAGAAAGATTAAAACAAAAATCTTTGAACCAAGCAAATAAAATTCTTAATTTCACTGCCTTTGATCAAGATCCAAAAAGTTTTGAAGATGCTATGAAAAGAGAAGATAGAGAAAAATGGCTGGAATGTATGGAAGAAGAAATAAGTTCATTGCATAAAAATGGGACATGGATTTTAGTTACGAAACCAACAAATAGAAGAATTATTGGATCAAAATGGGTTCTTCGAAAAAAATTTACGAAAACCGGCAAAGTTGAGTGCTATAAAGCTCGACTTGTAGCTCAAGGTTATTCTCAAATACCAGAAATAGATTTTCATGAAACTTTCTCACCAGTTGTAAAATGGCAAAGTCTTAGAATTCTTTTTGCCCTAGCTGCGGAACTAGACTGGTATATACACCAAATGGATGTGAAAACAGCATATTTAAATGGAAATTTGAACGAAGAAATTTTCATGTATCAGCCACCTGGATTTATAAAAGATGACGAGAGGAATTTAGTATGTTTGTTAAAACGATCTTTGTATGGATTAAAACAATCTGGAAGAGAATGGAATAAATGTTTAAATGAATATCTCTTGAAAATGAACTTTCAAGTTAGTTATGCTGATCCATGTGTATATATTTCCTCCATTCATGATCAACTTTTAATCATTACTGTATATGTTGATGACTTGCTCATTTTTGGATCGAATTTAAAAGATATTGAAATTATATAGAAGAAATTAAACAACAAATTTGAAATGAAAGATATGAAAGAAGCTAACTATTTTCTTGGTGTTGAAATTAAACGTAATCGCGAGAAAAACACAATTAGCATAAACCAAAGAAAATATGCTGAAGATGTATTACAACGATTTTCTATGCAAAACTGTAAACCAATTTCAACGCCTCTTGACGTTAATAGTAAATTAAATAAAGATTCATGCCCAAAAACTGAAGAAGAAAAGGAAAATATGTCAAAATATCCATACAAGCAACTTATTGGAAGTCTTATGTATTTAGCAACTACGACAAGACCAGATCTGATGTTTCCGGTAACATTTTTAAGTCAATTTTGTTCAAATCCTGGCTTAGAACATTGGAGAGCAGCAAAAAGAGTTTTAAGATATTTACAAAGGACGAAAACATTTGAAATTGAATATTCAAAACAAGATAGCAAGATTACTGGTTACACAGATGCAGATTGGGCTTCAAATGTGGATGATCGTCGATCCTTTACAGGATATTTATTTACATTGGCAAATGGGGCAGTTACATGGCAAACGCACAAACAAGAAACTGTTGCGTTGTCGACTGCAGAAGCAGAATTTATGGCATTGACGAGTGGATGTAAAGAAAATACTTGGATTATAAAATTTTTAGAACATCTAAAATTGAGAAAATTTTTGCCTAATGTATCTATAATTTATTCAGATAATCAAAGTGCCAAAGCTATGTCTGAAAATCCTGTATATCATTCACGAACTAAACACGTTGACATAAAATACAAATACATTAGAGAACAAGTTGAAAAGAAAATTGTGAAAATAAATTATCTCCCTTCAGAAAATATGCCTGACGAAGATAGGAAATGGAAATCGAATAAAGAAACTCATATCTATTTTTGGATTGAAACAAACATAATATTTAATAAAAATTTTATTAAATAATCTGGCAAAGTGGGAGTGTTAGATTTTGATATTTTATATAATATTTATGATTGCCAAATTATTTAATATTAAAAATTAAGGAATCTAGTCGGTTAGTGTAACAGTTGTTATGTATTGATTGATTGAAAAATATATTTTATGAAATGTCATTCTTCTTAAAGAAAAATAAATAATTCTGGTTTTTCTGTGTGGACTGGTTTATTTATTCTGAAAGTGTCATCTATCTTCAGGTCTTCGTCACTGTATTTTAAACAATAGTATGTTTCTTTGGATTATGATTTGTAATCAAAATGTTCAAATTTAACTGATCAAGACGAATTTTGTTTCCTCGTTCGTTAATTGTTATCCCCACTCTTTCATTTTGTGATCATTAAATGATTATCCCCTTTTCCTTCTAAATCACACTTTTTCTATAATTCCTATATACTGATTCGTATCAAAGTTTTTTAAAATATGAGACTTCCATATAACTAATAAAAGGGAATTGGTAATTTTTGGAAGAACATAGGCGGATGTATCACATGTTTAATAACAATAAAATAATTTAAAAATAGGTTAGTTATATTTTTTGTTTAATTTGGCATTTGAAGTAATAAACGTTCATGTTCATATTGTAATTATTATTATATATTGATGGATTTAATGATGAACTCCCCGGTTAATATCAAGAAAAAACTAGGAATTTTACACCAATATTGTGACTTAAATTCATTATAAGTCAATACTAACAAAACAAAGACCTTACACTTTCATAAAAGCCGCACAAAAAGCACATCTTTCTTCCTAGATAATAATAACCCTATTGAAAATGTACAAGTATTTTGTTATCTAGGTACTACATTCTCCTCATCCGGGAAATACCGGCTAGCAGCTACTGAAAATGCCAAAATAGCAAACTTAGCAATACAAAAAGTCAGAAATATTCTATATAAATCCAAATCAAACGGGTGAGAGGAAAAAAGTCTGGAGTTCAATTATAAATGCAACCGTCTTGTACTTAACAGAAATTTGGAGCTTCTATTAGTTAGAAATATTAGAACGTTGTCAATTACAATTCATAAAATGTATACTAAACATGTCTCCAAAAACCCCTGACTGTTATACTATTTTCATTTTAAACTGGAGGGATCGGATAAAACGAATAAATGCATCGCAATTACGTTTACAAAGGAACTAAAAATATGATCCGTTATAACTGGTGTCACAAGGTTCGCATAGGGTTGTACAGCCCCATTCGCCGGTATTTTTAAATGGTCAATCATAGGAAAAAAACAAGAATAATTTTAGGCTGAATACGACCCTTAAAAAATTACCTGTTGTGACCATCGTTAAGCGATTTGTGGTATCCGCACTAATAGATTTCATTGTAGTTATATGGGACAGGGACGTTTAATCGTTTTATGCCGATCCTTCCAGTTTAAAATGAAAATAGTATATATTAGACTGGAAACAGGAACTTTGCATATTTCAGTGTTAGTTTGGAAACGCGTCCTAAAATTCTGATATTACAAGGGTAGACTGAAAAGTAATGCACACATGCTTATAGAGCATTCAAAACGCATGCGCAGGTTGAGATCGTTGCGTTCATCCAGTTCACTTTTGTTCTAGAATTAATAGGTAAAGAGATATGGCTAAATCGAAATTTTAACATTGAATTTCCTAGGTTCGGAAAAAAGTAGACACCCGGCATATAGATTACATTGAAAATATTTTTTGAAATTTGTTTTTAAAATTATTTGGCATAGAACTGAAACAAAAAGCAAAACAAATGTATGACGTTAAACTGTCAAATTAATATTTTCATTTAACGTCAAGATATTTAATTTACAAGAAAATTGACATAAATTTGTTTATAATTTTGTGTATATTTCAAGGCTAACACTATAAATAAGGTAATAATACATTATTTATTTTAATGTAAATGTTTAGTACAACATTCTAAAATAATTTCGGACGCAATACCTGCTTACAAATTAATTACTTTTCTGTCAGCCGCGTAGACACCTGGTATTTTATTTAAACAATATGTAATAGAAATATTTTCATTTACAGATTACATATGTAGATATCCACACTAAAGCGATATGAAAATTTAAAATAAAATAATAAATTTGACGTCAAACAATACAAGGATGTTCTCAAAACCATCATTCGGTGCATCAAACTCATCATTTGGAGTGCCTTCAAATGCAAACCTGAACACGTCCTTTTCTTTTGGACAATCTCCAAAATCTTTATTTGGAACATCGACTTTAGGAAGCAATTTTGGCCAACCGGCGCAAAATCAACAGCCTATATTTGGCAATTCATTTTTTGGTTCAGCACAGGGGTCTGGAAATAATTCATTTCCCAATGCGAATAATTCTATATTTCCTCAGCTAAATAAAACTACAGGTTTGAACCAAATGGAGACTGGATTAAGTCCAACTTCTAGAATGTTTTTAAGCAGCACACCAGATGATCAGTTGGGTACACCGCTAAAGTTTGCACCAAATAGTGGCACAGAAACTTTACTCAAAGCAGGTATTAACCATACTTTAAACATCAGATATCAAGCTATTACTTGTATGAAAGAATACGAAATGAAATCGTTTGAAGAACTACGATTAGAAGATTACCATTTGAATAGAAAAGGTGCCCAACAAAATGTATTTGGTGTACTGAGTCCATCTAATGGAATTTCTTTCTTCAACAATACACCTGCTACCACTTCAGCAAGTTCAATTTTCGGTCAAAAAGATAATAAACCTATCTTCGGCCAGACTCCAACAGGTACAGGTTTTGGGCAAACAAATTCCGCTTTTGGAAAGAAAGGCACATTGACCGGATTATTTAACAACACGGTAACTGGTTTTGGAGTAAACGTTCCCACAACTTCTGCTGCTTTGTTTAATTCAGCTGCTCAAGCAAATCCTGTATTCGGATCTAATACTGCTACCAACAATCCGTTTTTAATTACAGCTCCAACCAATACTTCATTTGGACAAACACCAGGATTTGGAGCTCAAACTAATTTCGGTGCAAACCAAACAGCAACAAATCAAAATACTAGTTTCTTTAACCAGAATTCCAACTTGTTCAACCAAAATAAAACAATTTCACTGAATTTTACACCAACGGCAACTAGTAACTCTGTAGGAATATTTGGACAACCTATTGCTTCAAACACTAATTTTAATTTTTCTGGGCCAACTACAACTACAAGTTCGACTATTACAACATCAAATTTTAGTCAGTCACCATTTGGACAAGTAAATCAAGGAAAATTGTTTAATTCACCTGCTAATAAAACTGTGTCGCCACTACTTGGAACACGACAAAAATCAAATTTAGTAGGAGGAACCGTATATCCGGTAGGAGCTGGAATGTCGTTCTTTGGCAATAATATAAGTAAACCTGACATATTTAACAACAATGTGAGTCAACTGAACAGTTTTGGATCTACAACTAACTCGTCATTCAATACTATTCAGGAAACTGCTCCACAAATTGTACCAATGCAAAATAAAAGTCAGGAACAAATTATATCGATGGCATCAACTCCATACGGTTCAACTAATATATTGAACAATATTTCTGCTCCTGATACTGATATAAAAGATTATACAAAACCAACTAATCCTATTGAACTAAGTACCATTTTAAAAGGTATCAAAAAACTAAAATCCTCTTTAACATCAACACCTGCAAAACTCAAGCCCACTCAAATCTTTGGACGAAATGTTTCATATTTCGGTTTAGAATATTATGATGAACACTTGGTATTAAATAATAGAATTAACTACAATCCTAAACGTTTAATTATACGTAATAATTCCAATAAGATTAAAAATTCTTTGAATGATAATTTTATGGAAGCTTCAACTAGCAGTACTCAAAATGAGAATTTAGAAATTGAAGATATTTTTTCTGATTTACGAACTTTACAAAAAAAAGTATCAGCCGATTTACAGGCGACTAATAAATCATCAAAGACTAATAATAGTTTATTTTCATTTAGTAATGAATCAGTATTTTTAACGAGTGCTACTGAAATACTCGACTTACATCCGAATAAGAACAAAAATAAATCAAAAAGTGACGCAATGGACGAAACTCGGTTAACTGAAGTAAGTGAATCAAGTGAATTGAAAAACACAGACGACCTTGATAATATTTCAACATCAACCGAATCATATGAAACATCTTTAGATGAACCCGTTAGCCAACATCCTACTGGTATCATTCTCACGCGCCCTGAATACTATACAGTTCCATCTCTGGATGAACTTATCAATTACGTCGATACAGATGGATCTTGTCTAGTTCAAGGATTCACAATTGGAAGATACGGTTATGGAAGCGTTTGTTTCCCAGATACTCTTGATGTTTCTAATCTTAATATTGACGAATTAGTTCATTTTCGTCATAAGGAAATTAATATCTATCCTGATGAGTCAAAAAAACCTTCTGTTGGACAAGGTTTGAACCGTAGAGGTCAAGTTACTCTCGATAAAGTTTGGCCGAGAGATAAAAGAACTAAAACTTTGATAACCGACGTGGACACTCTAATTAGCATGAATTATGCTGGAAAACTAAGAAATCTGTGTGAAAAGCAAGAAACACGGTTTGTAGATTACCGACCAGATACTGGATCTTGGGTGTTTAAAGTCTACCATTTTTGAAAATTCAGACAAAATTATTTCAGCTTAGAATATAATAGTTAGGATCTATGAGGACCTGAAAGTAAAGAAAAGAAATAATAATTTATTTAACCATTTCTAAGTTAGGTTGGAGAAAAATTATCCAATTAAAAATTATAGAATGTGAAGAGCATTCAACCGAAAAAACTTCGGTTGGTCATGTTAATCCCTACAGGTACAATGAAAATATGCACGTAATGATTGTTACTTTAAACTTTAAGTTGTAACAATGACGATAGTATTGGCTATATTTTAACAAGTTTTATTTAATAAAATTGTAAACACAAATTTGATAATAATGTACACTAAATTTTTATTATAATATGGTAAATATTATGTAATATAATTTCTTTCATTCAAAATCGTTTTTGGTAACTTTGTCCTCTCATATTTTTTTTACACTGTATTTTGCAATTATTATATTATGAAGTCACATATCCTGTAGAACATTATTTTTCCAGTTTTCTTCAAAAAATTGTATTAATTTTATTGTTTTGTAAATAAAAAGAGTATTTATTTGGTAGTTTAAATATTTTACATCTGTTGTGTTTTATAGCAGTTTTTTGACTGTAGTTAGTATAAAAATAATATTTCGTCTAGGTAACTTCAAAGATAATTTGACCGATTACTTTTCTATATTTTCTTTTTAACATTGCTTATAACCCTTAATTGTCTTTAAAAATACCTACACGAAATACTTAATGAATAAAATAATGATGATTAACGTACTTGTATGAAGAACACACTTTTAATTTTAATCTTTTTCATTAATATACTTGGAATAAGAGATAATTTATTTTTCATATTAAACACTAAGTTACACTTTACCCTTTGTTCCGTCGACATCTATAGTGTATATGAAGTGATAATTTAGTCGTGATAAAAGTATACATATATGATTATTTAATATGTTTTTATAGTTTATAAATCTATGTAAAAATTTAATACATAAATATTTATCTTATATTAGGTTGTTAAATAAAATAATATTTTTTAGCATTACGTACAATTTATTTCAAACCTTGTTGACTCAATACATACATACATAACATTACGCTATATACCATTAAATGGGGTAGCACGAACCCGTCAACATTCTCATCCTGACACACGATATTCGTTTTGACCACATTAACACTTCCTCCATACGAACTATTTCTTTTCTCACAACCAAAATCCATCATCACGCAACAAACATTCATCCATTCGCTCCTGTACACCTGTTTCGTAAATCTTCACTTACGCCCACTTCTCTAACAACGAATCAATAAGAAATGAAGGCAGCATCACCTGCGCTTGTTTAAAAATACATTTAACACAATTGCAGTTACACACTGTATAGTAAAAACTGAAAATGAAGTAAAAAAATATGAGGAAGGAAGGGAGTATCTCAATGCATATATTAATTAGAGTATAGCATACATTTTACATACACAGTTCATAACACACATGGTGTAAATACTCGTAGAAGCAAGGGGTAGTTCTGACGTCATCGGTCTCACGGTTTCCCTGAGTAACGTTACATGTCAATCATCTCGCCCTGATCACACCTGCATGACAAAATACAACATATCATTCCAGTCTCGGCCAGCGTTCACTGAGAGTTACATTTCATTACTATAAGGATATCGTTATGGGTGCGCAGTAGGTTGTTCCAGACCTCATCGGTGCGGGTATTTAGACCCGATCGTTGCAGGTATACTATTTTCATTTTAAACTGGAGGGATCGGCATAAAACGATTAAACGTCCTTGTCCCATATAACTACAATGAAATCTATTAGTGTGGCTACCACAAATCACTTAACGATGGTCACACCAGGTATTTTTAAGGGTCGTATTCAGCCTAAAATTATTCTTGCTATGATTTACTATTTAAAAATACCGACGAATGGTGCGAACCGTGTGAAATAAGTTATAATGGGTCATATTTTAAGTTCCTTTGTACACGTAATTGCGGTGCATTTAATCGTTTTATGCAGATCCCTCCAGTTTCAAATGGTAAAATAGTATAGACCTGATTGATGCGGCCGTGCATGTCCTAGACATCCGTGTGGATCCAATCTACATGAGGTCCCAGACCTCATCGGTGCGGGTATTTAGACCCGATCGTTGCAGGTTCTTCTCGACTTGAACAAGGATCAGTACTGTCGTATGTGCTGAAGACCGCTAAACATAAAAGAGAAGGGACTCCAATTACGGACACAACTAAATTTCACTCTGTGATTATTACCTAGCCTTCAGTACGGCCCTGTATATCACTACCACTTGAGTAGCAATAGAAGTATGCTCCTAAATGCTGCAACCTGGCGAAGGGACTTCAATGGTGCGTATCAAATCACTGCAGATCTCCAATCATTATTTCAATATATTATCAATTCATCTGGCATTTAATAAACAAGTGACATGTGTCTAATAAATGCAGATCTCCGCATATACTGCATCTAGACCTAGAATGACAGTGAGATAACTTACCCATTTAATTATTGCTAATCCAATACAGTATCCAGGTAACAATAAATGTTTTAGTCGTATTCACTTCCACCCCGACTTGTTCATCACACCCGTGAAACATATACTGAGTGTCTCAGTGCAGGCAGCCCCCGCAAGCTGTTTCATCACATTTCTGTTGATCGTACTTTTAAAATGTATAAAAAAAATTTCATCATCTTCATTTTTTATCGTTTTTTTACCATAAAAAATATTTTCTGATTTCGTAATTGTATTATAAATATTATTTCTTTAATAAAAAAAATTGAAAATATGATACAGGTAGGTATTTAGTTTTAAGACACGACTGAATTGTGAAATTAGAGCCCCAAAGTCATAATGCGTCTGGGGCCTCAAGTAATATGAACGCGCTACTGATAAAATATCAGATATATCCGTGATCTGATAAATGAAGAAATATCTTATTGAAATCTTGGCACAAATTTGAAAAATATACTCATTCTCTATTTATTAATGCGATATTGTCACGAGTAACCCATCTCTTTGTTTGTAGATGAAAAACCGGCTATAATAATAATACCCATATCATCTAGGTATATATTAAAACTAATTCTGATTATATTAAATTATAATAGATGAAATGAAATATTGAGTCAGGCATATATTAGTTACAAGAGATACAAACAAAACAGAAACTTGTCATATTGACAGAACGAATTTATTTTCAATACGTATACGTTTTTTAATAATCTAATATGCAATCGTAGAAAAAATTATGTGTGTATTCTGAGCATATAGTTATTTGTGTATTAAGAGCGTAAAGTGATTCTGTGTTACTCGAACACGGTAATTACAACGCGAGCCGAAGGCGAGAGCTGCAATAGTGTAAGAAGAACAAAGACACTTTATGCTCGTGATACACACATAATTTTTTCTACGATTGCATCTTCAAATTATTAAAAAACGTATGCGTACTGAAAATCAATTCGTTCTATCAACTGTCAATATAATAAGTTTCCGTTTTGTTTGTATCCCTGGTAACTATTGAAATAAGCGCACATTTAATATCTTTTTCGCACGTTGCCATTGGAAACGCGCGCATTTAACGTCTTTTTTGCATGTTGCCTTTGCAGACGCGCAAAAAAGATATTTTTCGATTGTTCCACAGAAAACGTCAACTTTGCGATGACAAATAAGAGCGTAATTGTCAACTTTGCATGGCAATCGTAGAAAAAAGTGTTTTGTTCCTCTTACACTATTTCACCTACGAATCTGCAATAAAAAATGGGGGTTCCCATTTAAGGTTTCAAAATTACCCCCGCCCCACCCCCTGGGGGTGGGAGTTGGGGTTTCTGTTTGGTGTGCTTAGATAGGTTTTTACAAAATATGAAACACGTGTTTTTTTGTTTCTTGATTCGACGTGTATTTCTCGAGATATTTCACCGTCCCGGAACTTTTTTAACAGCCTGTATATATATAAAATTTAATAATTTTACAAAATATAATTTCAAGTATGAAATAAATAGTTTATTATAATTAGATTAATAATGTAAAAGCAATATGCAAGATACGAGTATGTAGAAACAGTTATGCAATGTAAATTCTGAACTGGAAAGTAAATATTTTTCTAGCAGTGCAACATGTGTAAGCAACTCACGTGGATGTATCACAATAACTCGCTGCGTATTCTTGCATATTTTATTAGTTATCCTGATGACATTTCTAATGACATAATATATTTATAAATATTTATAGTAAATAAATGCATTATATTATCTATTTTAATATTAATTTATGAGGCAATTATACACATATATATATATATACCTGAGCTCGTCAAGTCGAAAATCCTAAGCCTTATATTGTTATAATTTCTAATATTTACAATTTATACAGAATAAAACAACTTATAAAATATCGTCAAATATATAATATCAATATTTTGATATTTAAAAAATATTGTTGTATCAATTGCCCACCTGTAGCATACAAAAATCACAAGGGCACACAGTCGAGTATTAAACATTATAAAATACATAATTATGTAGCGTACTGATTAGTCAATTGTTTTAGGACCAGTATTATAAAGGTAGTTCGAATTTTGAGCTATGTTTAAATTTAAATTAGCTTTATACTATCCACTTTAAATTGAAAAAGGACGATTAAAAGAAATAGGTTTCTTATATTTTTTAAACTGTAGGGTTGATTAAAGTTATAATTCTACTATAGACCCAACTTTGTTCAAAGCAGAAACGAAAATAAATAATAGAAATATAAAACACATTCTACAATTTCTTCATCATCAATATTATTTTCAGGGCTATCTTAAGACCCATCCAGGTCCAAGAGATTTTAGTTATTTATATTGATGGACCTCTTTTGTGTCGTTGAGTTCAAATTAACATAGGTCTGTAACTATAGTAATATTGCAATTATTTGCTTCAAATATTATGAAAAGAAACAGGGTATTAAAATTTAAGTGTTATAGATTTATAGGAAATGCAGAAAAAGTCAAAATAAGTCGATAACTTTTATGTTTCAAAATATGAATCATTTCAGAGATAAGGGAGTTTTAATTTAAATGTAATCCTAAGTAAATATCGACAGCCATAATTTTTTTGTAAATTTTAAATAGTTATTCTTAGAAACGGACAGTCATGCAAGTGTTAAGTAAACAATAAACATAAATGTAATGGATTTGTTTTTCCTGGAAACAGAGTAACATACTATGAAAGTTCTTCGTTTAGTTTTGTCTTTTTCCTGGTGGAAATTCAATATTTTTTAGTTACCCACGTTTTGGAAAGACTGTGTTGTTTGTATGTTCTCAAAATTTATTTGTGAAAACAGTAAATTTCCCATCAGTTTACAAATCATTATTTAATGCATACTAGCTCTCATAAAACTTACTAAATCGAAGTTATCGATATTTTTGTTTTTAAATGATATTTTTTTTGTGTTAATACTTTATTTTTGTTCTGAGAAAGAATTGGCGTAGTTATCGTGGATAATAGAGAACGATGATCAGAAAAACCCGGATCAAACACTTCAACGTTGATTGATAATTAATATTAATTCACGCGTATCGTTAAGTGGTAAGTAGCAGAAGGCGACATGTATCATAAGATTCTAATAATAAATCAGTATTATGACCTGTTGTTTATATTATGAAACAAGCTTAAATCAAGAACATACACACTATTTATATGTTTTTGACGTTTGAAATGCAATAAATAAAATTAGTATAATTAGATAAAACTAGATCGTAAAAAAAAAATGTATGTAAATTGTGTTCATGGATGGCACCCGGGCTGGGCCCAGGTGGGCGTCTGCCCACCCGAAAATAGGTTGTGCCCACCCGCTAGAAATTTGATTTTTTGTTATAATGTATTAATATATTTTATATGCATAATTAATAGAAGAAATTAAAAATGTATTTAGCAATCAAAGAGACACTTTTCACACTTTTGAGCAAAAATTCTGTTTTGAAATTGTTTACAAACAAGCAATAGCTATTGCCGATGAAAGTAATATTAAACTGCAAAATTCAATCCTGATGCAGTCCCTGATTGTGTTAAATGTATATTTATCTGTACGGCTCGTAGGTCCCATTCGTGCATTAAAGTGCACTTTTAACACTTACAGCATAAATAACTGTAGACTTTAAAATATATATATTTTTAACCATGTCCAATAAGGTCCTTTGGATATACAAAAATCATTAAAAACTATGGGGTAGGTGGCGCAGTGGTATCGAGTCGGCCTGTGAATCTTGAGAACTTGGTTCGATTTCCATAGGCGACAAACACAACTAACATCGTTGGGAGCCGTGATATGACGGCTGGTAACCGTACTTCACGCGAAGAAATATATCACATACCGAGATCTGTTTACGACAGAGTGCCACACCCAGTAATGGGTAAAAGGCGTGATGATATATTTATTTATTTATATTAAAAACTATAATTTATCAATTTTTATTTATTTATGATACTCTGTACAACAGAAACTTAATCACAATTACAGTGCAGGGTCTAAATTCACCGAACCATTTTTTTAGAAATAAAAGTATCGAAAAAGTTTCTATTCCAATAAAAAAAAATTAAATTTGCATCAATTATTTTTTTTCTGGAATATAATTTTAAATCTTTGCAGCTATTTTTCTAAAAATTAAATTTGAGAACTTAGTTCTTTCTAATAATCAGCCGACGATTTCTCACAATAACATTTGCCAAACACTTCAAAACAATGAAAACAACTCTATTTGGTAAATCCGTAATATGATTACATGAATATATTTTAATTTCAATATCATTAGAATTTAACAATAACAAGAAATGTTCCCATGATATTTTAAGCTTGATTTCAAATCTATTTCATTATTTCACAAATGCAAACTAAGACAGACGTAATCATGCAAAAAATAATAATTACGAAAATACCGTTTGAACAATTAGTTTGTAAGCACGACAACGCAAGGACACACACAACACTGCAGAGGTGCGGCAAGACGATACCGAATACATTCACAATCACTCACATGAACACTACGTATCCATAGCCGTTCCTACAGGGTTTTAACAATGATGATTCCAATTAAATAAAATATAGATCTCATTTCAGTCCTCTACAATGTCTAATGAGTTACAACCATACAGTTAAACACACCACCAAAATTTATATGTGCAATCCGAATTTTGAAAAAAGTAAATGTTGTTTGTTTTTCACCGTAAATATAGGAGAGTAAAATGTTTTATTTTTAATTCCAAACTTAAAAAAAAAGGTCTGTTTTTCAAATGCCTATATCTTGGGCGAAAATTGGCCGTTTTGAATCCCCGAGACGTCAAAATGTTCGTAGAACTGTATTTTATTATGCCTTTTGTCACATTCCATTTCGTACATTACAGGACAGATGGTGCGCCATTGAATAGAAAAAATATTTTTACCAAAAAAATGTTTTCTTTATCAATTTACACGGAGTGTGACGAATTTTTGCCACAAAATTGAAATGGAAATAAAGTTAGGATATTTTTTCAGCTTCAAAATGCTTTTCCAACGATGTTTTGAATTCGACTTACACTCATTTGAATATAAACATAGCACAAAAAATTCGATTCGCTGTCACGAGCTTGCTGTGTGCCATTTTCCGGCTGAAAAGTTTACCAAGCAATTTTGGCGAATTTTGGATCCTCTAAAAATTGTAAATCAGGTAGACACGAAGTCAGGATGGCTAAATTCCAAAAAATGAGAGAGAAAGGAAAAAGTTTCCTCTTGATTTTGCACTTTATCTCGAGTCAATAGGACACACAGCAAGTTCCTGACTGCGAATCGAATTTTTTTGCTTTGTTTACATTCAAATGAGCGTAACTCGAAAAAAGCATTTTGATGCTGACAAAATGTCCTAACTGTTCCTCTATTTCAACTTTCTAGCAAAAATTCTCCGCACTCCGTGCAAATTGATAAAGAGAACATTATTTTGCTACATTTTTTTTTCTGCTCAACGGCGCGCCATCTGACGTATAAAGTGCGAAATGAAATGAGACAAAAGGCATCATAAAATAGACAGTTGTACGAACATTTTGACTTCTCGAGGGTTCAAGACGGCCAAGTTTCGTCCAAGATATAAGCATTTGAAAAAGAGACCTTTTATCGAAAATTTTAGGTGTCCCTTTAATTGTTTTGCGCAGTATATATATATATATATATATATATATATATATATATATATATATATATATATATATATACATATATACAGGGTGTTAAAAAAGTTCCGGGACGGTGAAATATCTCGAGAAATACACATCGAATCAAGAAACAAAAAAACACGTGTTTCATATTTTGCAAAAACCTATCTAAGCACACCAAACACAAACCCCAGGGGGTGGGGCAGGGGGCAACTTTGAAACCTTAAATGGGAACCCCCATTTTTATTGCAGATTCGTATTCTGCGAAAAAAAATAAGTAAATTTTATCTCAAACTTTTTTTCCAATTCGGAATAGATGTTTTCAAAATTCATAAAAACTAAATTTGTCAACATTTTGATGTTTCCTACGTGTCCTAAAGGTACTGATTATTATTGGTTAAATTTGACATATTCTGTAGAGATTAAGAAGAAATTATACTTTAGTTCATATATTTTCCGGAATTCATTTCCCATTGATTGCACTGTATTCTGTTTTCGTTACGTCGCAGTGTGGAAAATCTTACGAACACCACTGCATATACGTCGCTCGCTTTTACAAGGTGTGAATGCTGTACATTTTTTCATCGTTCTGTTCTCTTCATTGTAATTTCATAAAGGTCAGTAGCAGCAGTCATCAAGTAAAAGGAATTTCACAGCTTTGCCTTCGGCAAGCTCTAACTCAATAACATTTGCTCAAGTACCAAACCCCGAGATGTAATGTAAGAACCTACTCTTATGTTGATAGGTATGTGTGACTATAATTGTTGCAGGTTTATCTATAGATGTCATGGACAACTTCTTACTTCTTGAACTATTTGATTACTTGCGTCGTTATAAAACTATAAGTTTGAATGATAATTTGTCTACTTGTAAATAAAGGATAGGCTAATTGCAAAATATACAATAGTCTTTATGATTAGTTTCGAAAATTATAACTATTTCTTTAATAGTTATTTATGTATCAAGTGCAATAAATATACTTTTTGCAAGAGTTACATATCATATTTTTTCTACGATCGTATTTTAATTAATAAAAGTATAGAAATTTAATAGATTTTGTCATATGTCAAATATTTTGGTTGTGGAAACATAGACGTAGGTGTTGGTTGCTTAGTAACAGTGGCGGCTCGTCCATAAGGGCTGCAGGGCTGCAGGCCTCCCACCAAAATGAAAATATTTAAAAATTATTATAGCTATACATTACTATACAATTATTTTGTAAAAATTTGTTCTGTTCGTAGTATATTTATTTTTGAATTATAGGTACTAGATATCTCGATAGGTGCTCTGTATATGTGTATTGTATGAGTGCGATTGCGTACTCATCCGGGCTGCAGTCAGTGCAGACCGAGTCACATCGCATAGTCAGTGTATTGAGCAGGTGGGGGTAATCCGTGTTACATGTTTTTGTGATATACATATTGTGGACTGCAAACATAGCAGTCCGCACTACGTATTTTAGCTTGTATATACTTGTGTTTTATTACTATTTGTATAATATTTATGATGTTATGATGATAAATATGTTTAAATAAATATATGTTAATAAAAATGCGTTTTTTTCAACTCGTAGTAATTTTTTATTATAATTTTTTTCAGCCCTGTCACAAAAATCATTCATGAGCCGCCACTGCTTGTATGTGTAAACATTGTTAAAGATATTAGTGCTGTGTGCCAAAAATGTGTGAAGATGAAGATTTTTGTACTTCTAGTGAAGTTTTGGAGATGACAAA
This sequence comes from Pterostichus niger, assembly GCA_947425015.1. Lineage (NCBI taxonomy): Eukaryota > Metazoa > Arthropoda > Insecta > Coleoptera > Carabidae > Pterostichus > Pterostichus niger. The sequence continues at coordinate 14,476,940 of OX380336.1, forward strand.
TACAGTAACTTTAAGTTTATTGCCCAAAAAATCAAGGAAACGATATGAAATACAACCGTACAACCGATGCAAAGAAATGGTGCGTTGAAAAAGGGGTAGTTCACCTTACGGAGAAATCAAAAATTTTAAACAGAGAGCAAATTCACAAATTTCTTAAAGATGCGTCAAATGTATAATATTGAATGAAAAAGATAGGTACTTAAATAGACCATAATATTATTTGGTTTACTAATTTTTTATTACTGGTTGCAATTTTTTGATTGGCTGGAGCATGCCGAAGGGATGAACTTGAATAAATGAATGTTGATGACATAGAAGAAGTTGGTTCCATTTGTAAAAATTATATATACGTAATAATTATATATACGTAATAATATGTATTGTTAATTATGTTATAGAATGCAATAAAATGTATATCAGTGCAATAAAGTTTAATATAGTGTCACTTTTTGTAGAAATAAATGTTTAATAATGACCTAACTCTTGTTTCTAATTGACAAAAATCATTAAAGTGTACTAATGCCCTATTTATCAATCGATTGTTAAGTAAATGTTAACTAACAACAATATAAATTAGGTATATGTCTTCTACTATATTTAACGGGCAGATAATATTAACAAACAAAACAATGAAAAACTGAGTATTTGTGTTATAAAGTTGTAAAAACAAAATTTAATATGATATTTGTAATACTAGCAATTACTCCAAATTTATGAATAATCTTATACTATTTTGTATGTACCAATCATAAAAATCTGGAATTTCCTGTTCCTCATTCATGGGTATCTTTTACAACGAGAATATGCTAATACTTACCTGTCCCAATAAATGGAGTGATGTAAGAATTTTATTCATCATACCAAATTGATTACATCATGTCTCATTAGTTAGTATATTCTTAACAATATTATAGTGTACTTTTACTCATACGGAAATATATAACAATAATAATTTATAGTACAAAGTGCCAGTAAGTAATCTTCATTATTATAAATACTTTATAATAACTCACTGGGCATTGTGATTGTGACTGAAGGATTAGTTTTAATATCACTAGTTGAGTGGGAATCATCTCTGGTTGAATTTCAATATCATTATTAATTTGGATCAATACAGTTTAGTAATAATAATCAAACAACTCATATACATTCGAGGGACTTTGAAGCGTAGCACTCTGTATGTTATACTCGTATTATAATTATTTTCATTGGTTATTATTTTTGATAATTGTAACCATGTATTTTTGTAAAGTTTAGTTTTTATAATATATAAAAATAAATAACAGGTCTTTTCTATATTCGAATATTTTATTTTATAACATCACGCTATATTCCATTAAATGGGGTAGCACGAACCCGTCAACATTCCTGACATACGATACAAACTATTTATTTTCTCATAACCAAAATTCATCATCACGCAACATCGCTCCTGTACACCTGTTCGTAAATCTTCACTTATGCCCACTTCTCTAACAACGAATCTATAAGAAATGAAGGCAGCATCACCTGCGCTTGTTTAAAAATACATTTAACAAAATTGCAGTTACACACTGTATAGTAAAAACTGAAAATGAAATAAAAAAAGATGAGGAAGGAAGGGAGTATCCCCTGCGCTTGGATCAATACAGTTTAGTAATAGTAATCGAACAACTCATATACATTCGAGCGTAGCACTTTGTATGTTATATTATTATTATTTTCATTGGTTATTATTTTTGATAATTGTAACTAAGTATTTTTGTAAAGTTTAGTTTTTATAATATATAAAAATAAAGAACAGGTATTTTCTATATTCTTGAGTTTTATTTACGCTGTACAACAGGAACTTAATCCCAATTACAGTACAGGATCCGCACTCACCGAGCCGCAGTGTGGTACTTTTTATATAATTTTTAGCTTGAGTGCGATTCGAACATGGGATCTCCGGATTCGAATTCCGTATCGCTATTCACACCACCGTACTGACAGAAATTCGAATATTTTATTTAATTATACAAGTTATTAGTTCTTTAATTTTGTTCTATTTATTATATAACCTTTATAAAAAAGGTTACAAATTGAACTTGAGGTGTTCAAATTTTGAAATACAGACACTGTATATATTAGGTATTAGTGCTATACATTATGTACATTGACAACCCACATTACTGCAGTGCAACTCTAATGTATTCTACAGTAAATATTTTGTTTTGAAGCGGTAACGTTTTTAAAACTCGTACCCATTTAACTATTATGTAATTAAAAATTAAGAAAAATAAATAAATGTAGAATAAAATAGATTTTACCCATTACTGGGTTTTGCAAATCTTGATAAGTAATATATTTAAAATTATCCCTGTGGCTTTCACACCACTAACATCTTTGAAGGCAGTGATTTGACGGTTGATAATCGCACTTTACACATAAAAATATATTATTTACCGAGATCTGCTACAGCAGAGTGTTATACCCAATACCCAATAATTGATAGAAAATCTGATGCAAAACATTCGTGCTGTTTTGGGTTCGAGTCTATCGATTGGCAAGTGTCGGCATTAATTCACACACTCTATTCTGTAATTGGAATTAAGTTCCTGTTGTACAAGATAAGAAAATAAAGAAAGAAAAAAAATAATTATTAAATCATTTTATTTTTCTATGAATAATTAAAATGTCATGATAAGAATGTTTTATTATTATTATATCCATGGCAACTAAAACTTAGTAAAAGTAAGAAAAATTGCATTAAAAAATATAAATAAAATAAATAAATATATCATCACGCCTTTTACTCATTACTGGGTGTGGCACTCTGCCTAAGCAGATCTCGGTAAGTGATATATTTTTCGCGTGAAGTGCTGTTACCGGCCGTCAAATCACAGCCCCAAAGATATTAGTGGTTGGGGAGCCACAGGGGTAGATTTAAATTGGTGAAAAATGTTTGTCGCCTGTGAGGATCGAACCAGGGTTCTCAAGATCCACAGGCCGACTCGATACCACTGAGCCACCTATCCCACATTTTATTCAAATTTTAGAAATAGACTAGAAAAACTTTTTGAAAAAATGACAAATTGAAGTTGTAGCATTGAAACCCTGAAATCTCCCTTTAGCATATTTCTATACACACGGATAGAAGTCAAGGTTATTAACGTAAATAAGTGTATGCAAGGTATGCCGCCTCACAGTAGCCCTTAGGCGTTCTTAGAATTACATATGTAAATTTTAAATTAAAATAGAAACTGATTGTGTTTTATGCTTGTACAAAATTAATTGTTTTTGTATCGTTTTATTTTCATAATTATCCGGTAATTGTCGGATCTCAGATTACTATACGGTACTCGGTCAGATAATAATAAAATGGACGAATAAACTGATGTGGAATAGTAACCGAATATTCCTTGCATATCTAATCGGGATATTTATTTTTTTGTTTACTTTCAAATATCTTCCTTATTTTGCATGAAGTTCTAATTACGCCAATGATCAAGGTACTTGTAGTCTTCTACTCTCTCGCTTTATGAAATCTAACCAATAATACAACTGCGTTCTAGTTTCGAGTGTACTCGTAATTAATTTTCTGTTATGCAGACGCGCAATGTAGCAAATGAAAATAATAACAACAGAATTATACATTCACATCTGCATACAAACAAACTAATAATTAAACTACATATTTCTCAACCCAAACAATATCCTAAATAACTATTCATTCACCTACATAGTAAATGTCAGCTGCGAACAACAAACCTGCGAGACAGTCAGTTTCAAGCAAAACCGAAACGTCACGGAGAGTGAAAGGATCGCAAGCAGCGAACAACGGGAACTTAATAGCGGCGGATCAAGTACTGGAATGCGTTCATATAGCGCAGCATTGCACGTTGACACGTGACACGTGATTGCAGCAGGTGCACATACATTCAAGTCTAGTAGATATGTACATTTCATAACAGCAGGAAGGACAAATTTATATAAGGATCTTTAATGATGAATCTTAATGTTCAACAGTCAAATATAAACCATTAAACTTTTATTTGTTTTGTCTCCTTTTTATTTTATTTTTTATGGGGTAGGTGGCACAAAAACAATTTTCACCAAATTAAATCTACCCCTGTAGCTTCCCCTCCACTAACATATTTGGGGGCCGTGATTTGACGGCACATCACGCGAAGAAATCTATCCCTTACCGAGATCTACTACGGTTTTAAACATTAAGATTCATCATGATTGATATTTAAGTCAAAATCCTAAAAATAAAGTTAATAAAAGGGCCTCTGTTTTCACATACCATCAGTTCTGCCTTCAGACAGATCTAAACAGTCTATGACTGATCAGTGATCAGTTCGGCCTTAATACATACGTTCTCCAGGCCTCTAGAATGTGATGAGCAAGGTCCAAAGTTCAAAAGACTGTGAAAGTAAATTATTATTATTATTAATTCAGAGGTAGAAAAAATCTATTTTGTTTCACTTTCAACAATCTGGAACACATTTTTTATGGAACAAATGTTTGAATATAGCATTAATTAAAAGTGTTTTTAATTCCCTTTTAAATAGTGTTCAATTAAAATAAAATTATGTATTTTAATTAGAATGGCAACAAAAAATTCAATATCTTTGTTACAATTTCGTAAATAGGGACGACGGATGAATAACAACATTTTTTTCTTTTTTTATCAGGTATTAAAATAGCTCGACACGAATCTGACACGGTAAGTTTTATTTAATCAGGAGAAGTGTGCGGGAACAAGTTTTGCGCTATTCTACTTATATTTACATGAAATTCCTTATCTCCAGCCGCCTGCAGACCAAGTCTGAACTGAGGTGAAAACTGCTTTTTATAGAACGGGTCAGAATTCTAATGCAGGCTTTAGTTATCACTCTATTAATGATGTTACGAGAAATAGACAATTTTCTCGTTTTCTCACATATATATCTTGTCTCATCTTAAACATTCAAGATTTTTCAATTTTTATTATTATTTGCCAAACTTTTTAACTGTATTTCTGTATTATAACATCAAAATGAATAATTAAAATTGTTTTATTCATTTGTTTTCTTCCATGGCACTCTTTACATAGGCATATTTAAATAAAAATGCTACATATTTAATTTAGCATTTTTCTCAAATATTTTGTAATATTATGGTATCATATATATGAATATCGTTGAATTCAGAAAAAAATACTGAATCGAATAAGCAAATAAAAAAAATAGATTGCCATTTCAAATAAGAAAGCTGCACCCCGTATTTTGAGAACCACTGATCCAAAAAAATCTTGTTTTGCTCGTTTTAATAATCTTATAATATAGAAATTGTTTTCTAATTTAACCAACTTCGTATCTCTTGTAGTTCTAGAAATAGCAATAGTATACCACTTAAAATGAACATGTATATATATATATATATATATATATATATATATATATATATATATATACCTAATAAAAAGTAAATAAATAAAATATACCGATAACAGTTTGAACAGCTTTAATTTTGACGTCGAAATGTAATTTTGGCACGATCTGATATATATAGCATCTTTCATTTGTTGATAAAATATTTATTTATTTATAAGCATCTATCAATTTAACAAGAAGTAAAAATTTGGTATTATGTTTCACTATTTGAATCTTTTTACTTTTAATGGTTGCACAGAAAAGAAATTTCAAAACATATAAATGTTATCAGCTTCATAGGAATGTTTTATATGTACATTTAGATTTTAGAAGATACAATGTTATAATTAACCGCATATGACAAGTAGGAAATACATTTTATATTTACTATGCTACTAGGGTTTGTTTTTAATCATTCAAGTCCTTATTACCTTCAATAACCAATAAATGTAATATTGAACTGGACATAATATTGTCTATAATAATAATATTACACAAACTCCAACGACTACATATTATTCAAACGCAATAATAATAAATATGTAATTGAACAAAATATAATATGAAGATATATATAAATAAATAAATATATCATCACGCCTTTTACCCATTACTGGGTGTGGCACTCTGACTAAGCAGATTTTAGTAAGTGATATATTTTTTCGCGTGAAGTGCGGTTACCAGCAATCAACTCACGGCCCCCAAAGATATTAGTGGAGGAGGAGCCACAGAGGTAGATTTTTAAATTGGTGAAAATTGTTTGTTGGCTGTGGGGATCGAACCAGGGTTCTCAAGATTCACAGCCGATTCGTACCACTGAGCCACCTACCGCATTTAAATAAATAAATAAAATAAAAATATCATCACGCCTTTTATCCATTACTGGGTGTGAAACTCTCCTGTAGCATATCTCGGTAAGTGACATATTTCTTTGCGTGAAGTGCGGCTACCAGCCGTCAAATCACGGCCCCCAAAGATGTTAGTGGAGGGGGAGCCACATATATAGATTTAATTTTGTGAAAATTGTTTGTCAGCTGTGGAGATCGAACCAGGATTCTCAAGACCCCCAGGCCGACTCGATACCACTGAGCCACCTACCCCATAAAATAAAAAATAAAATTAGTATAATTAGTTAAAACTCGATCGTAAAAAAATAATGTATGTAAATTATGTTCATGGACGGCGCCAGGGGTGGGCCCAGGTGGGCCTCTGCCCACCCGAAAATAGTTCTCAAGATCCACATGCCGACTCAATACCTCTGAGCCACTTACCCCATATAATTTATTATAATAATATAATAATAAAAAGCGAAAACAAAATTGCGTGTTTAAACTAATTTTCATTTAATTTAACAAATCATAAGTCAGTGAACTTTAAAAAAACATTATAAAAATAGAACTTTTACTTAAAAGATGCCTTTGGCAACAATTTAAGTCATTGAAGCAAAGTCATTACACGAAAACAAACAATAGACAAACAAATCTCTCACGAATGACAGTTCTTTAGTAGTTGTCTACATTTTTCCTAACTTGTTATAATCTGTTAGCAACTAACAACATCCGGAAGGACACAATTGCACCGGTACTAAATGTTTTGTTTGTTAACAAAAACATTTAACTTACATAAACATCATAATCATTATTTAAATCTGAAAACTAATTTATCTTCTATGTGAAAGAATTTTTCATTTTATTGACAACTTAAATGAGTTTGTGAGCTATGAAAATAATTATATTTTATATAACTATGAGGAAGAGAAATTTCTTTACTGTAAATAATTATACAAAATAATTTTATAAATATACTGACGGATATCAGTACTTTAATATGATTAGTTGGAATGACAATACTGATCTCGCTCCGGAAAAGAGCCGTTTTTGAAGGATTGCAAGTGTACAATTTGCAATTGAAAAGTTGTAAATGGTGTATAGCTTGCACTCTGTGTGCTGCTACAACTCATTTTAAGTTGATGTTACCTATAATATTAGATATTAGACAAATAAGTAAGCTTAATGGCAGTTTAGATGAAATTCAAAATGGTACCTTTTCTGTAAATGAAAAAATTAAAAGCTGCTAAGAAAACAGTTACATGTATTTATCACACTCGGGCGCTATAAGCTAGTCACTTATACGCCTTAAATAATGTAGCATTTGACTACGAAGACCGGCAGTACGGCAGTGTAAAAACTGCGGCTCGGTGTGTCCGGCAGACCTAGGCCCGATCTCGGGCTGTAGCGCTACAGATGATGATGAAGAAAATTGTTGGACTAGCTGGAAAAAAATAATTTGCTTTAAAAAAAGACTGCTTGTTTAGAAAACAAACATGAACCTAAACTAATTAATGAAGACCTTGAAAATATGTCAGCTAAAACTGGTGAGCAAGTCCTTACCGACACTTACAAATAGGCCGGTAGCTCACACGCAAATCTACAAAAACAAAAGCAATTCAAAACTAATATTAAAAACAACACCATGATGCCGACACCAACAACGAATGAGGATGAATCGCGCTTAACGTCAGTAGAGTAGATCACTTGTTTTTATAGATTTTTCACTATTTAGTGCATTTTTCTTATTATTTAGTAAGCTAAGTGTTCTTTATTATTGGTTCTTTAACTTATTTTAATTGACTAACTAAATCTTTTAAAATTTTAAACTTTTAATAGCAGAGAAACAAATAAGCACCTTCACTTAACCAATACACTTATTGCCACTTTATGATATTAAAAGTATATGCAATTTACAAAAAAATGCAATCAACTGGTTTACACAAATAAACTTGTTCTAAATGAAAAGAGAACCCAAATTTATTGTTTAGCGTAAATCGGAATATGTATAATTTAGTAACACATAAAAGCAATAGTTCTATGAAATTGTTAAGTATTTATATTGAAGGCGACTTGAAATAGAAAAAGCATATGGATCCTGGGGCAAACAATTTAAATAAATGTAATTAAAAACTACGTAAAATTACGAACTCTGTTTCTGTGCGTACTTTGTACTTTACGTTTGTATACAGCTTAATTTCTTATGGCTGTAATTTGTGAGGTAAATCATCTCAGTCTGAGAAGATTTTTAGATTTCAGAAAGCAGCTTTAAGAATTTTATATCACAAGGAAAAATCTTTCCATGTCGCTCGTTATTCGTAGATTTAAAAATCTTAACACTGCCTTGTATTTATATATTACAATATCTGTTAGCTGATAAGGAAAATCAAAACAACCTAGTTGCAAACTGTTATTTTCATAAATATGAGACGAGGACATGGTTTAAGACCTATATTTGTAAGAATAACGCCGTTTGCAGTTGGTATTAGATTATTAATTAACTTCCAGTCAGAATTATAAATCTGACAAGAAATATATTTGAAATGAAAGAAATTCTATTGGAAAATGTTTTTTATAGCGTAAAAAAGATTATAAATGTGCGCTTATTTCAATAGTTACCAGGGATATAAACAAAACAGAAACATATTGACAGTTAACAGAACGAATTTATTTTCAGTACGCATACGTTTTTAAATAATTTTAAGATGCAATCGTAGAAAAAATTATGTGTGTATCACGAGCGTAAAGTGTCTATGTTCGTCTTACACTATTGCAGCTCTCGCCTTCGGCTTGCGCTGCAATTACCGTGTTCGAGTAACAAAGAATCACTTTACGCTCTTAATACACAATTAACTATTTCGAGTATGTTAGTACGTTAGTTTTTCGATTATTTTTAGATTTAAGTTTTTGTACATTTATGTATTTAACAATTCAAAATAAATATGATTATTATTATCATTATAATAGCATATAAATAAATAGAAACATGGGAAATAATCAAAACTGTCGACAAACTGGTGAAACAGATGTATGTTGATGAAATTAACAGTAACAGATTGAGTTGAGGGAAAAAATGGGCTTGTATGAATGGAATTGCAAATAATAATGAAGCGAAAATAATATGCCAGGATGTGGATAAAATGGGCTTGTATTACAGTATTCGGAAATCTCGAGTTTGAATTTCAGTTAAATTAAAAATATATAAACTATCACACTGCGGTTCGGTGAATCCGGGCCCTGTACTGTAATTAAATACCCGCTGTACAGAGTAGCATAAATAAATAAATACATACATACCATCACGCTATATCCCATTAAATGGGGTAGCACGAACCCGTCAACATTCTCATCCTGACATACGCTACTCGTTTCGACCACATTAACACTTCCTCCATACGAACTCTTTCTTTTGTCACAACCAAAATCCATCATCACGCAACAAGCATTCATCCATTCGGTCTTGTACACTTGTTTCGTAAATCTTCACTTACATCCACTTCTCTAACAACGAATCTATAAGAAATGAAGGCAGCATCGCCTGCGCTTGTTTAAAAATACATTTAACACAATTGCAGTTATACACTGTATAGTAACTAACCCATTTAATGGAATATAACCTGATGTAATAATGTAATTTTTTTTTCATATTTCTATAAAATTTATACTAAAATATGTAAAAATAACACTAGTAAGATTCATATATGTTAGATTATTTTAATAAGAGTATAATATAATTTTAAAATTAAATGTAAGTGTAGTCATAATACAATTTTACCTAAAATTGGTTGTCGGGCACGTTCTAACATGAGAAAAACTATTATCCTATATGATGTAACGTAACATTCACAATGTTCAAGTTAACAGATTAATGAATTCGCAATTATTAGTTCCATGATTGTTGTTGCAGTTGCTGCCAGCTGGCTGATTGTCTTTCGTTGCGAGTTAAGCTATTGCTGATTAGTAAAATACAGCGGAATATTACCAGCGATTTGTTTACACCATTCATCTGATTTAATGAACGTTTTGATGTTATCGAAGTAAAATAAAATAAATATATCATCACGCCTTTTACCCATTCCTGGGCGTGGCACTCTGCCTAAACAAATCTCGGTAAGTGATATATTTTGTCGCGTGAAGAGCGGTTATCAGCCGTTCAATCATTAGTGGAGGGGGAGCCACAGGGGTAGATTTAAATTGGTAAAAAATTGTTTGTCGGCTGTGGGGATCGAACCAGGGTTCTCAAGAGCCACTTACTCCATTATTTATTTTATTCTCGATTCGGTTACATCGAAGATCTGAACGCTCGATTTGACTGACGTTAAATTAAATATCAATTATTAGTAGTGATTAAATTCTTATATCATTTATTATTGAATGCCGTGAAATATTGAAGAGAGATAAGAGTGTCATCGTAAAATTGTCTCTCTACCTCGTAAGTTGTGTTTTCTTTTGCCACGCACGCACTTGAAGTTATAATTGCTATTTCTTTCACGTATCTACTTGAAATATCGGTTCTTACTTCTTTAGTGCTATAGTATTTTCATTTTAAACTCGAGGGATCAGCATAAGACGATTAAACGTCCCTGTCCCATATAACTACAATGAAATCTTTTAGTGCGGCTACCACAAATCGCTTAACGATGGTCACAACAGGTACATTTTTAAGGGTCGTATTCAGCCTAAAATTATTCTTGTTTTTCCTATGATTGACCATTTATAAATTACTAATTCGGATTAAATTATCCAATTAGCAGTTATGTTACTCAATAAGAAGATTAAATATCCTGTACTGAATCAGACTGAGTAATGTAGGTTAATGTTTAGATTATGTTTGTATATAATGTTTATAATATATTATACTTGTATCGCATGAATAAGGACATATACTTATTTAAAGATTCTATTTTTTTTTTGTTTTTAATATACAGGTACCGGCGAATGGGGCTGTACAACCCTGTATGAACCTTGTGAAATCTGTTATAACGGGTCATATTTTGAGTTCCTTTGTAAACGTAATTGCGGTGCATTACCTACCACACGAAGAATGTCAGTAGCCGCACATTGTTCCATTTGGATTCCGTAAAGAAGATCGAATGCGTAACTATGACAAGGTACTATAGAGTTGCTATTGACATTACTAGAGATGGGCGAATATTAAATTTCTCGAATTCGAATATCGAATACGAATATTAATCAGATCTCGAATATTCGAGGTACTCGAATACTCCTAAAAGTTAATTTATTTATTATTAATAATTATTTAATTATGTCTTTTTCATTATTTGAATGAAATTGTTAAGATAAAATAAAATTAAAACAAAAAAGAAAAAGACGAAAACTTCAAATTTAAGGTGAAACGTACGGGTTGATGTTGGCGAAAAACAAATTTGAAATATGGTAAGTCTTCATGATTTTGAAACAAAATATCTTTATTATTAATAACTTCAAAGTATTGTAATAGCTTTAAGTTTATGTACAAATGATAAAGAAAAACATAGTCAAAAATTGAGGTCAACATATGGCGTGATATTCGAGGTATTCGAATGTTCGCTATACTGACGTTAATATTCGAAAATCTCGAATATCGAATAATGTCAATATTCGCGGCATTCGACTATTCGCGGATGATATTCGCCCATCTCTAGACATTACCTCTCGACGCTGGAACGCACGAACCTAGTGGACTCCATAGACGTGCATGCTGACCTTTCTGCTTCTGTTGTAAAACTGATGTTGAAGACTGGTAACTTCCGACTGGAAACGACATGGTGTGCAACCCAGGACTTATCTCGTCTTCTGGAGGCGTAGTACATCACCACCAAAATTATCGTACTCGTAATTACGAAGTGGAAACATCGTTAAAAGAGTGAATGTGGCGAAATATACAGCACTACTTGCGAATACATTATTGCGCACTACTACCCCTACTTAGGTGTCTGTTCCATATGATGAAATAATTTGTTAATTTTTAAACCGCGCAATAATAACATTTTATGTGACTAAAATATATATTTATGAAACAACTTTAAGCTGATTGTTCGTTTTTAGTAACACAATTACATAGTAAATCTTTTTATAAATAAAAAGACATCCAGCAATTGATTAGCATTACCAAATCGTACAGAATGCTCCATTGTAACAGTGAATTATGGCAGTGATGCAACTTAAATAATAAATTCAGAACAAACCTTTTGTTTAAATTATTTTATTTAAATAGTTCACAACTCGTTTACACGATCAGTGTTTGTTAAGATTTAACTCTATTCTATCTTTCACAATAGTTCCTAATCTAATCGTAACCTAACACGTAAGGATAAGAATAAAACAGCATTCACGACCGACGTATGACATTATCAGTTTACTAAAATGGTGTTTGTGTTATAACCAGGGGCGTATCTGGGGTACTTGGCGCCTGGGTTCTGAAGCAGAATGTGGCGCCTCGAGACGTGCGACGCAGGCGAAAATTTTGGAGCACAAAAATGCGATATGGTACTCAAAATATGTGGAATTTTATGCTCTGCGATACAAAAAGAGTAAGACAGTAAGCCGACACGCCGTACTATGCGAAACTTGCGTGTAGATTTAGAACAATAAGCAAACTCATGACAAATAATATGTTATTCACCTTAGCGTAGAATAATAGAACATTGTTTGTCTAGAAAAATAACTATTTTTTAAATAAATATTTTATTATATAGTTTCTCATAAAATTAAATAAAAATACAAAAAAACAAAAAGAAATTAGTTCATTACATAGGTACATTCTAATATACCTAAACCTAATAAAAACTATATAGTTTACATTTTACAATTGCACATAATAGCACAATTATACAAATAACAAAATAACATATCAATACATGTAAATTAAATTTACAATAAAAATACTTAAATACTCATAACTATACCGCGCGTTCCACGTAAAGGTTGGCATAGGGAAATAATATGGAAAAAAGGTTTTTGTAAATAAAAAGTGTCCGGTAAAAAATTATGGTATAATATTGCACATGACCATACTTGACCTATCCACACATTATTTCATACAGATTACTTTATTTTAATGCCACAAATTAGAGAAATTAATGAAAATATTTCGAGAAAATCGCCTACTAATTATGATTTTTTGTGACAGCTTTGTCATAGAAACAGAAGCTGTCACTATAACCGTCAAGATTTGTTGTGAATATTAAGAAATCTTGACAGTTAACTTTATATTTCAAACATTAATCACATTACTTCGCGATCTTTTGTAATTAAAGGCCTTAGTACGATAGTAGGTACCTACATTTGGTATTCATTTAATTACTTTATTTATTTTACAAATAATATTAAGACGCAGTATTTGTGTTCTTTTAATATACTCATATTTATTTTAACTTTTTGCCGTCTGCCGCCCTTTTATGATGGCGCCCGGGTTCTGGGAACCCCAAGAACCCTGGGTTGGAACGCCCCTGGTTATAACAGAGGAGGGGTAAAACTAGACGACGTCTTTCTCTTTCTAATTTTCCTAGAATAAATGAGGATTACACTATTCTAAGTCAAAAGATTGGAGGGTACGAGAGACCGATAGCGTTCGCAGCCGTCAATTAGAGTAAGCCGAGATGACTCTATTCTCAGAATGGGAATGTGTAGCTGTATGCTGGGGTGTGAAATACTATCACTGCTATTTACTCGTATATGGTTGCAAATTCACTGCCATAACACATTATAAGCCATTGAAGAGGCTGATGATATTCAATAGCTGCAAATTCATTTTAGTAAGATAGGCACTAACACTGAGAGAATACGATTTTGAAATAAAAGAAATCAGTAAAGAAATACATTATTGCTGATGTATTGAAACGTATACCAATAAATACAATTGAGACCGGGAGAAAAATTTACTTGCTGGTTTGAAACAGACATACCATTTTCATTATGTTGCATTTCTGCAACATATCATCTTTTAAATAGTGTTTTGTATGAGAAAATATTTTTAAACATTTTGTATGCTGTTTTAGATCGACAACATATTGCAGAACAAAAACTTTTAAACAAATTTCTAGATGGCTGTTTTGATTGACTCTTGTAAATGCACATTCTTTTAAAATATATTTATCTTTGTAAATTTATTTTTTTAAAGATAAATTCTGTATTTTGTATTCTAGTGTTTGTATTTTGAAACTATATTTTCATTTTGTTAGTATATTTTAGAATCACACTGATCTTGTTTGTTGCATATTTGTTATATATAAGCAGCAATATGCATTTCAAAGAAATATTATTTTTTATTATTTTAATATGAGCATTAGCAAAATTTAATGAATCCAAAGAAAAAGTTAAATAACAGCAAAGATTTTATCAAATTATTTTTCATTAAAAAATATATTTTTCAACTTTAAATAAAAAATCATGCATTTAAGTGTTTACAAAGAAAGAAGTAGATGAAGAAGTAATATAATTTAAAACCAAAAATGAATTCTTCATAGACATCGAGGGCTTGCTGTATATAAAAAAAAAAACAAGCAATGATATACATCATAAATTTGTCACTCATGTAATGAGAAAAAGACGTACCGCGTCATAAACCAGCACCATTACAGTAATTCCAAGAAAGTACTGCCCCCTACAGAGAGCACCTATCAATGGATGTTGTGGAACCATTCACAACTATAATATATAATTATAGTATGAGAGGTTATAAGTACAGACAAACTTTTCAAAATCACTTCACTAAAATCCAGAATCATTTGCAATAAAAGATTAAAAGGCAAGTACAATTGTAAGAATTTTGGCCCAAGAAATAATATCCATACACAGAGCACCAAAACAAGTTCTAACGGGCTCTGAAGCGAATTTCACATCGCAAGTTTTCAAAGAGGTGTGTAAAATTTTTGGCACAACAAAAATCAAACTACTAACTTCATAAATGAAATAATGGATGTCGTTAATTATAAAAGCAAAAATAAAGCAGGGAATATTTTGAAAGTGCATATTAATCGTTTGATACCTTCTAAAACAGAAATAGCCATCACCAGCAAAGACAGGATTAAAGCAGCGACCAAAGAGGCAACAGAAGTGAGGAAAACAAAGTTAAACAAACATTTTCAGCTACCGCATTACGTTATGCTGAAAGAATTAAACAAGATACAGAACATCCCTGGGTACAATCACCAGGACAATAATTTGTTTAGGTTTCAGATGTAGGCACTCCAGACCGTACTAGCGCATCTCATGCGTTAATTGTATCTGGCTGCACAGGGCCGAATACCAACATCACGATCATTACGCTAAAAGACGTGCCTGAATATCCGGACGTGATTAAGGAAATCCCGTGCCAGTATATAAATATTCCAAGAAAACTAATTCCAAAATAGCAAGTCTACATCTTTTTAGTGGAAGTCACACGCTTAATGCAGTACCGTGGAATGCACAATCACACGTTGTTATGAAATTAAGTGTGATCTTGTAGACACTAAGTGAGTAATATAAGAATGCTTCTGCAAATTATGCTCCTATCCAGGAAGCAAATTCCTCAAAGAGGAGCTGGGATGTAACAAATCCAAGTCAACACATTTATAGTGAATACAATTAGGTAACATTTAAATACGAAAGTGGTACACTGTACACTTATTAAATTTACAATAATAACACAAATGTATTAACTAATCTTTGCTGACTTAATAATTTGGAGCAATGTTTAAAGAAGTTAGTATTAGTCAGTATATCAATCAGCGGCAGAGAGCAGAAATACCTTTAATTCATCAATACAGTGCAACATTGAATATATATTTATATGTACACATCTTCTGCAATGGCATTTTTTAATAATTTCATCGTTTTTTTATCTATTATAAATAAATAAAATAAAATAAATATATCATCACGCCTTTTACCCATCACTGGGTGAGGCACTCTGCCTAAGCAGATCTCGGTAAATGATATATTTTTTCGCGTGAAATGCGGTTACCAGCCGTCAAATCACGGCCTCCAAAGATATTAGTGGTGGAGGAGCCACAGGGGTAGATTTTTTAAATTGGTGAAAATTGTTTGTCGGCTGTGGGGATCGAACCAGGGTTCTCAAGATCCACAGGCCGACTCGATACCACTGAGCCACCTACCCCATTATCGTTTTCAGTAATCAAATAGTTTGTTTGCCGTAAATGTTTTCGGTTCCTCCATCGGTTGTTTTCTTTACTTTATTAAGAAACTGCATGAAAAAATATGGTGTTAAAATTAAAACGATTTATAAGAACAAATTAAGTAATTACACCTATGAAAAAAAAACTTTAGCTTAAGTACAGAAAAATATTTGATAATATTAGATTATTTTACCAATTACCTATTGTTTGATAAGTTAATTAATCAGTCATCAATTTTTCTCTTTCACTTTCCTTCCTAACGTTCTTAGCTTTTAGTGTTAGTGCATTCACAACTATAGAAATATATCTGAAATTCTACATGTATCATACTAACCTAAAATAATTACAAATAACTAGAATACATAGTTTTTCTAGTTAACCACAATTTCCCACTATTTATTGTGCATTGAAAATAAAATGTAAAACATAGGAGGCCATTGAAACAATTGAAGTACATTGACATGGAACCCAAAAGAAAATTACAGTAATAATGGAAACACTAAAGTCGAGTTAATTTGTTTAGAGAGTAAAAAACGTCTGTTCCAAGGCTGACTAAACACGTGATAGTTACACCAAGCGCACACTACAATGCGCTCAGCTTGTCGGATATCGGCCGATTGCTACAGGAATGTGATTGACAGACAGAAAAAACATACACACCTAACTGAACTCACCACATTCATTAAAGAACTATGCTTCGATTTTGAAACGATTCGAGAAATTTAGAAAATCTGTAAATTGAATAATTGCGGTTTTGGTTGCGGAGATCGTTGTTTTTGTTTATTATAAATGAGTACTACTTACTTTGTAATCGGAATTGTTACGTATTTGTTCTCTTTCATAGCATGAAAAAAAATTGGGAAAATATGTATTAATATAATATGAAAATCAGGTTTTATTCAGTCATTTTCTGCTAATTAATTTAAGAGATAAATGTTCAAAATGAAAGTTGTAAAGGTTTGACATTCTATATCAATTAACTAAATTATCTTGGACTATGTAAAATTGATTTTTAGTTAGTTGTTTTCAGGTCGTAACAGACATGGGTTGCCCAATGACGATTGATTAAAATTACTTTTTATATTAACGTATTATAACAACTTTTTGATTGTCATTTTCACTGCTAAATGACATACTTTTACGCACTACTGCTTAAAATTGACATTTTTAAGCAGTAGTGCATAAAATTTAAAATAATAAAAATTATGAGAATTATTTATTTATTTATTACAAATATTTACAACACAATTACTTAAATCATTACATTGAGCATTTGTTGTCGTTCTTAGTTCTTCTTCTTGGTTAACTTCAATACAGGTAGAAACTGAATTCAATTCAATTCAATTCAATTCTTTATTGACTATGTTACAAAGTGTTTATAGTACGTCAAAAACATAGATAAAAATTACATGTCATGTTCATTGTGTTTAAATCTTAAAAATTCATCAATTAAAAACAGTGTCTTAGCAAATATCGTTTCAGAGTTGATTTAAAACTATGGTCATCAAGTAGTTTGACTTGTTCGGGGAGAACATTGTAAAATCTAACATTCAGAGAGTTTTTTTCAGATGTAGCTAATTTTAATCTAGGTTTACGTAACAGTGAACCTAACCGGCTGTGATAGGAATGACAGTCTTTGTTAGCAGATAATTTTTTTTTTATGAATTTATACTGTGTAAAAAATGTAGATTGAAGGAAGAGACATAATTTTTAAATCAATAAAAAATTGTTTACAGTGGTCTCTGTGATTCAATACTGATAGGATTATTATAGCTGATTTTTGTAGTCTAAATATTTTTATAACATTAACTGCATTATGGAATAGAGCAAAGTATGTAGCACGCAATGTAGAATTATCAACTAATCTTAATCTTCTCAAAAGAAAACGAACAGAAGATATGCTGTTGACTTCTGATTCTTTGTCGACAATTTTTATTTGTTTAATTTGTTTCTTTTTCTTCGAAATTTCTCTTCATATTTTTTTCATATTCTGAAAAGAATTTTCAATGTAGCAACATACCTGGAACGCCACCCCCATGTCGCTTAAATACTGTAATGTTTGCTTCCGAATCAGCTAAAAATATTGCAGAACACCGCCAAAAACAATGCCCAGTATACTCTTTTGCAGTAGATAAACTCTACATTTTTGTTAGATATACCACCAATGATATGATAATGGGATAGGTGGCTCAATGGTATCGAGTCGGCCTGTGGATCTTGAGAACCCTGGTTCGATCCCCACAGCCGACAAACAATTTTCACCAATTTAAATCTACCCATGTGGCTCCCCCCACTAATATCTTTAGGGGCCGTGATTTGACGGCTGGTAACCGCACTTCACGCGAGAAAATATATCACTTACCGAGATCTACTTACACAGAGTGCCACACTCAGAAATGGGTAAAAGGCGTGATGATATATTTATTTATTTATTAATCCTATAGCAACCAATAATAGAACTTGATGCCTGCTTAACTTTGAATTTTGAAAAATTAAAAAGGTCTTTTATAAATAAATTATCTATTTTAAGATCTTGTATGGAATACGTTACGAAATCGTGTTTTAAGCACTAGACATGTTATAATTTTCACGTCGCGTGCTTAAAACACATTTCTTTCGCCTCTTATTATTCATTGCCGGGAATAACAACATACATTAGAACTTTAGTTTTTTCTCTCAAATAAATGGGAGCAATGTCTATAGCTCACATTTTTGTGCTTGCTTATGTGTTTTTATCGTTGAATAGAACCCTACTTCTAGGACTACTTGTTTTGGAGTTGATGTCCCATCCACAATCCAGGCATTCAATCAGGGGCGCCGAGAGAAAAAGCGGGCCCCGGGAAAAAACAAATTCGGGCCTCCTTTAACTTTGAATATTTATTAATTAAATATAAGATACCAAAAAATATATATTTATAAATATATGTATGACAACAATAAGAATTATTAATATCTAAATAAAGTTATAACAATATAAATAAAATTAAATACAATATTCTGAGTTAATTGGTGCAGCGATATGTATTGTATACTCACTGTATGACTATCTAATATCTAGTTGCATATTCGATAAATGCAGGGGATACCAAAACAGCACTACGCACAAATGTATAGAGCCTTTGCCTATGTGTATTGTATACAATGTAGTAATATAACAAAAAAAATGCAACAATGTAATAATGTACTTTTGAATAGTGTATAAATTTATTTAAAATTTGCAACTGGGGCCGGCCCTTCATCAAGCATTTCGTCATTTAGTACTTTATACAATGTAATAAATTGTAGAAAACGTGTATCAGACATTTCGTTATACATGTTTTAGTAAAGAATATAAAAAATTGGTGAAATAGTAGAAAATTAAAAGCAATTTATAAAATAGCGTCACATCCGGGCCCTTTGAATTCCACGGGCCCTGGGTATTTTACCCCACCTACCCTCCCCTCTCGTCGGGCCTGCATTCAATCAAGGAGATTTAAGCTAAGAAAGCCTGAATTCAACATATTTGTTTTGGCCTGTCAAGTAAATCCTTCGCCAGCGTTAATCCATTAACACATCAACATCGTACATTCTTTAGTGTAATACACTTTAATAACGGCAAATAGAAACGGAAAGGGCAACACAAGAACACGTGATTAAACAATAGATCAACAATAACAATTAATAAAATAAAATTATAAAACGAAATAATAAAATAAAAAAATACAATATAAATCATCGATATACCGGGTGTCTACTTTTTTTCCGAACATAGGAAATTCAATGTTAAAATTTTGATTTAGCGATATCTCTTTACCCATTAATTTTAGAACAAAATTGTTCTAAAGTAAAATGTTCAGAATTAAAATCTACATTCATAGAGTATAAGTTTGTTGTTCAATTGTTTCTTATGTCCGAGTTAGAAGCAAAAGAAAATGCACGCTTTAAAGCAATTATCAGAGTTATTCGACATTATATAATGTATGTTTGATAATTGAAGTTAGATGAAAAACTAGTGTTTAAAAAAATCAATTAATGACCAATTAATGACCACCTGAACGACCGGTTAAAGACCGGTTTAAAGACTGGTTTAAAGACCGGTCAAAAGACTGGTCAAAAGACAGGCCAAAAGCTCGGTTAAAAGACCGATTAAAATGACCGGTAAAAAGACCAATTAAATAGAATAAACCAAAAGGCCGATTAAAGACAGGTTAAAAGACCGGGACCGGTTGACAGCACTAGTAGTTGGGCGCCAAAACGTAAATTAAAAAAAAGAAAGTTGTGTGCGTTTCATCAAACCCTTACAGTGAAAGTACCTCTCGCCTATCTGTTCCTAGAAGTACAGTAGCATACAAAATATTACTGTGCTATCATCAAATATTCAGCTGCCGGTAATAGCAGCTTCTCTTCTGATTAGGCTGGTCTTGCGACCATAGCAGAAGAAGACTATTTAGTTATATTTTAATCAAGCCTTGTTACATATTGTGCCAGGAAACATTTTATACTTGTCGTTGATTCGGAAATACAGTACAAAATACACACATTTTCATATTTTACGGTTACCGCAGGCACCGTAAGATACAAATATAAAATCTCATAAATTATTTCGGCTCACGCTATAAACTCTTATACTCGTACGAAATGAGTACCATTCTGTGCTTGTTGTTTAATATACAATTGTAAATTTTGGTACAAATTTCCGCTTATTTTCTTTATTATTAACTTAATTGAGATATGTTCTTATTTCAGCCCGATTTCACTAGGATCTTTTCACTTTTTCCTTCATTTCGAACTGGCACTTTGCAGATATATACTAATTACTCTGGTTTCGAATTTAAATCTACCCCTGTGGCTCCCCCTCCACTAACATCTTTGGGGGCCGTGATTTGAAGGCTGGTAACCGCACATCACGCGAAAAATATATCACTTACCGAGAACTGCTTAGGCAGAGTGCCACGCCCAGTAATGGGTAAAAGGCGTGATGATATGTTTATTTTATTTATTCTGGTTTCGGATATGCGTAAATTTAGAACAACGGAAAGCCTAACTATTATCACATTTATAATACTGTAATAATTGATAAAATTAAAAAATAATACGGGCAAAATTAGTATCACTCATTACAATTTCAATTCAATTATAGGTAATTTGCTATATTTTTATGACATTTGAAAATATAATTTAATATAAAATAAAATTCTATCGCGAAAATATCGTCTTTCTGTTTTGTACCCAGGCCAACTATTACTACATCAACACTGACACGACTGTGACAAAACTGAATCAAATTAGGTATGTTCACATTATTCAATAGAGGGAGGTCCGGTGTAATATTTTGGTACCTATATAATCAGCCATCGGTCCAATTCTGTAATAACTAGTTGCATATTAACATATTATGTGGAACAATTGACATTATTGTCAAACATTTGATTTGCTTTTATTTATTTAAACCAAGTTTAAAATATAACTTTTGGCGGTACAATTAACCATAAAAAATTACCTAACAATAGTTATTAAGTAGATTGTTTTGCAAATTACTTGTTAGTAACTTTTTATAGAATCGGACTACATACATACCTAAAGGTTTTATCTGGAGCTGAAAGAATTCAGTCTCGTTATTTAATAGCAATACCTTGTACTCGTATATTAAAATATGAATATGTTTTTATACGATTATTCTTTCATGTCATTTATTTAAAAATTAATAAACATTTGCGATATACGTATGAAATAGTTATTTTTGTATTAAGTAAGCGAAATGAGTGTTTTTTTGTTGTGAGTGAGAATGTCACTTCTTATCGAGACCGCAAAGCGAGACAAAAAAATATTCGAACCCGGTGAAAAATAACAATTTCACCCTCGAAATACAAACAACATTTTTTCTATAACTGTCAAAGAAGAATAATATTATTGATTTATTAAAGTAAATTGAAGAAAACCAATCAAAAATTATATGAAGTTGGTATTACTGATATGTTATAACAAATGGAACATAAACAAAAAATGTGGGAGCGTGCACGAAATACTCATTTTGCGCACTAGGATGCGAAACACTGTGTAAAATACATTTTGTCATGGTCATGTAATTGATGAAAAAAATCAGGTACTTCGCGTATTGATATTAGTGAAAAATGTGAACATTTTTGACAGTGGCAGAAAAAAATATATAACATTTTGCTAATGATTATTATGAAACTAACTGTAAAATAGGTCCACAAACACTTTCTTTTATTCGTAGGGAGAAAATAATGAACTTTCAATCCACATACCTACGAGGGAAGAAAAGATTACTTTCGGTTAAGATTGTAGAAACAATATTTTTAATTCGGTATTTTGCTCCAAGTAACTACTGGTTTATTTTCATTTAAAAACTGATAAATTTCATGATTAATCATAATTAAGTATTTTGTTTCATAATTGTACCTGCAATAGGGCTTTAATCAGTCACTCCTATTACTGTTTCTCTTCTTATTATTATTATATTATAATATCTTCGAATTTCTTAGTTGAACAATAAATCTGATAAACAAATTAATCATAAAAATTCAATTTGATGAAAGATACTACTACCCTAATGATCAGTTTCTTTGAACAAATACAAAATGTATTTCTCATAATTCAACTCACACAAAATTATATGTCGGAAGCTTATTTAATTTATTTATTACTCGTATCAGAAAATTTGTAGAAATTTGTTTAATGATACAAATTTTAATATTTCTAGTACAAAATTGAAATTTGATATATAAATCATCACGCCTTTTACCTATTACTGGCTGTGGCACTCTGCATAAGCAGATCTCGGTAAGTGATATATTTTTTCGCGTGAAGTGCGGTTACCGGCCGTCAAATCACGGCCCCCAAAGATATTAGTGGAGAGGGAGCCACAGGGGTAGATTTAAATTGGTGAAAATTGTTGGTCGGCGTGGGGATCGAACCAGGGTTCTCAAGATAACATTCAATATTCGATCATTTTGAAATGGTAAGGGGTTCTTTATTACCATTCGTTGCACATTGATAGCGTTCGTTACATAACAACACTTAAATTTAAATATGTCTGTTTCATACTTTAAATTTAAATATTAAATCAAGTTAAATATATACATCGCCATTAAATATTAAACTGTTTACAACAAAACTACACAACAATAATTTTAATGTAATCATGACTGTCTCTTCATTAAATCCAAGGCCCAACAATTTCATACCCGGCAATGAGAATTCCGAGGATCAAAAAGTACGACAATCGCTTAACTTACGACGTATTTCAAACCAGAGTACCAGTTTTTTTTTTTGCTTGTGTACCTACTTTCTTGGAACATGAAACATGATTTCCAGTTTACGTGATCGGATATCTGCTCAGATATTTCGTTTTTAAACGGAAAGTGAAAGGAAATAATTTTATAATTAAAAGCCACGAAATTACTCTTGTATGTTCAAACTTTCGATAACCTATAAATACTGAAAAATGTTGAAAGGTAGAAATGAGTTAATTGATTATAAATATCTACATTAAAACCATTTTCATGCCACTAATAATGTTATACGTGAATATGGTGACAGAAGAGTAAATCTAATACAGGTTACAAAATGTAACTCGACAACCGGGTCAAAAACGTCTGCTAGGAGAAATTACTTTTTTTTATATAAAAAAGCAGGTCGGTACTGAACAACCATTGAAAATTCTGCATTGAAATATGAAATTATTATAATTTGAATTCAATAAACTTTTATGCCATTTTCAAATTTTGAAACGATGTATTATTTTTATTTTCCGATTTGGTAAAAATAAATAAATATATCATCACGCCTTTTACCCATTACTGGGTGTGGCACTCTGCCCTAAGCAGATCTCGGTAAGTGATATATTTCTTCGCGTGAAGAGCGGTTGCCAGCCGTCATATCACGGCCCCCAAAGATGTTAGTGGAGGGGGAACCACAGGGGTAGATTTAAATTAGTGAAAATTGTTTGTCGGCTGTGGGGATCGAACCAGGGCTCTTAAGATCCACAGGCCAACTCGAGAGCACTGAGCCACCTACCCCAGTTATACATATATCTATTTTTCAAAACTTTTATACACTTTCTGCTTTTATGTGGAATGAGTTATACAGCGCAACCAACAAGAAATAAATCCCGAAAAATACAGGATGTTTTTATACTTTTGAAAAAGAAAGTAATATTACATATTATATGACGTACTGTTCATAGAAAAAATAATTTTTCCAAAATTCGCAGAAATAAAAAGATAATGCTTGAAAAATTTTAGTGTAATTGGCCGATAGTGCAGATATTCAATTATTTAAATACATACGAGTACATAACATCACGCTATATCCTATTAAATGGGGTAACACGATTCCTCGAGATATTTACAGAATATCCACTCATCAGATTAATCAAGAATCAGACTTTGTCCAACATTCTAATACAACCACATTCACGTTCTCTTCACACAAGCTCATTTATTCCTCACACTTGGAATCTTGTATCACCTAACATGTCATAAATCACAACTATCCATTCGCTCTCATACACATTTCTTTCATTTACGCCAACTCCTCTAACAATGAAATCTATAAAGATAAGAAAGGAAGGGATCGTCTCCTGCACTTGTTAATGGAAGTAAATTCCACACAATTGCATTTAGACACTGATGTGAAAAATGAACTAAAAAGCTAAGGTAGAAAGGAAGTATCGCTCTGCGAGTTAAACACTCTATATTAGAACAGTAAATGAATCAAATGAGAAGAAAGGAAGGAAGTATCGAACAGCGCTTGTTTCTGAACATAAATTTCACTCAATTGCAGGTAGAAACTTGAAAAACGACGAAAAAACTAATCGATGGCTTAGTGCACACATGTGTTGAGTAACATTTATCTGATTTTGCAGGTATTAAGTTTAAATACATATTTTTAAAAAATATTTTGTGAAATAAAAGTGATATAATAATACAAATTTGTAAACCTATAAACATGTGTGCACTAAGCCATCGAAATGGATTAAATAACTATCAAACCAATTATACTAAAAAATTTATTATTTTAGTTTTTTAATCATATAATATATACCTTTAAATACTTTCTCGAAGTATACGAGTAAGAACATCAGTGGAATTTCGTCTATATCATTTGACAAATGTTAATAAGTAACCTAGAACCTTGGAAACAACAAAAGTTGACAGATTTTGTTTCTTTGAATTGTCAATTTGAATTATGAAAATATGTCTATTATAGCCAATTACATCGCCAAAAGTTAAATTTTAAATACGTTTGAATAAATAAAAGTACAGCGATATTTAGTGTTGCAAAGTTAGTGGACTTTCCAATAAATCTGGTGGTTTGTGAGTGGTATTTAGAGGTGAAATTTTGTTTTAAGTGGTTAGTGGTTCTTGTGGTGATTTGTCAGAATTTTTTTTTCACATTTAATTTAATTTATTTTGTAATATACTAGGGTCATTTAACTACCTGACAATACAATCCACTAAGATAAATTATTTACTTGACATAAGTTATTTATTTACATGTACAAATTGTATGTTTATTTTAATTTTCTATTTATTCTGTGATTATTAATGGCACTATATTCATTAAAATAATTATAAATTAAATACTGGTTTCTTATATTGTGAACCCCACAAAATGTAATTAATTGTTATATTTATAATAATATTTCTTTTTATTTCTGTCGAACATATTACATTTGTATTATATTACATACACGGTGTAGAACTGAAATATTTAACCTTAGTGTATAAGCTATAGCCTTAATGATTATTATTCAGTATTCACTTGATAACGATTGAAGATTATATCAATAGAAACGTTGTGTTATATATTTCTATAAAAATAAAGACAATAAAAGTTCGAAATTCAGCTTTTATGAAATATTTAACATACGAAATACAATGGAATCTTTTTAATATGATAATTATTGCTTCTGTTAATTACTAAAAACTGCATCTAATGAGTATCTACTTGTTGATCAATTGTTTTTTATGAAAGAGTAACAAGCAAGCGAAAAATGGCTTTTATAAAGAAAATTTGGGATTCAGAATACTATAGAAAACAACGAAATAAAATCATTTTTATTATAATTGTTATTAATTTATTGTTATTATTACTTTCGCTTAATCTATTATATGTCGGTAAGCGATATATTTCTTCGCGTGAAGTACGGTTACCAGCCATAAAATTACGGTCTCCAAGATATTAGTGGAGAGGGAGCCACAGGGGTAATTTTTTAACGTGGTGAAAATTGTTTGTGGCCTGTGGGAATTGGACCCAAATTCTCAATTCCACAGGCCGACTCGATACCACTGACCCACCTACTAAACTATTGATATACTATTTTCATTTTAAACAAACAATTACGTTTACAAAGGAACTCAAAATATGACCCGTTATAACTGGTGTCACAAGGTTCGCACAGGGTTGTACAGCCCCATTCGCCAAAAACAAGAATAATTTTAGGCTGAATACGACCCTTAAAGAATAACCTGTTTTGACCATCGTTAATAGATTTCATTGTAGTTATATGGGACAGGGACGTTTAATCGTTTTATGCCGATCCCTCCAGTTTAAAATGAAAATAGTATAACACTGTAAGATTATTTTAAAGAAGAGTTATAGATGTTATAAGTTATAGACATATACTCTGAATACCAATCAATCGAAATCTATAAGAAAGTCAGTTAAATTTTATTTATAAGTTTAAAGATCTATAAATTGATAAAATTTTATAAATTAAATTATAATGAGAAAATTTGGAAAACCGCCAGGATTTGAACTTCGAACCTATGAACACCGTTCATATGTTTTAACCAACTAAGTTACAGTGGCCACGTTATTCCAATTTTTCTCTCTATTTTATTATGTACAATAGCGAACATAAAAAAGTGTCATAAAATTAGACTTGAATTAAATGATAATCGTAGCTTAGTCGATTGATTAAAACCTTAAAGTATAAGACCCGTGTACATAAAACAAAAGTTCAAATCCTGGCGATATCCCAATTTTTTTATTAATAATTAAATTAAAAATTATTAAATTATATGTTATACTATTACATAATTTTAGATATCTTTTAGAAATTTATTTTCTTTAAGCTTTCCATATATCCAGTGGTAATATTCAGACCGTACCGGTATAGACGTCCAGGTTGTTAAAATTTTCCGTACCGGTTGTTAATAGCGTTATTTCATTTTATCACAATTCAACGAATAAATTAGAAAAAATCGCTGCTTTTAACATGCTAGATTCTAGAAAGTGTTTGCGAGATTGCGCGTTGTTGAAGAATTTGATTCCACTCTTAATGTTTAGTCCTGACAGAGACAAAAACATTATATGAAGGTTACAAAACAATAAAGCAAGAGTCTCACTATTACATCTTGTCAAAACCAAAATTTGCTATGGAAATTGTATATATTAAAAATAAAATAAATAAATAAATATATCATCACGCCTTTTACCCATCACTGGGTGTGGCACTCTGCCTAAGCAGATCTCGGTAAGTGATATATATTTTTTTCGCGTGAAGTGCGGTTACCAGCCGTCAAATCATGGCCTCCAAAGATATTAGTGGAGGAGGAGCCACAGGGGTAGATCTTTTAAATTGGTGAAAATTGTTTGTAAATAAATTAAATAAAATAAATACATCACCACGCCCTTTAACAATTACTTGGTAGCGGTAAGAGATATATTTAAGCGCGTGAAATATGGTTACCAGTCGTCAAATTACGCCCTCCAAAACTTTAGTGGTGCAGGAGCCACAGGAGTAATTTTAATGTGATGAAACTCGGGTTCTCAAATCCACAGGCCAATTCGATATCATTGAGTAAATTTTAATTATATACGATAATAAATAAATAAATATCGTCTACAAAAGATGCTCTTAGAACACCGAAAAACAGAGCTTGTGCTATCACCCTTTATTTTTGGAGCGTACCGTTTCGAATTCGAATATCATCACTGCATATACCAATATATACCCCAACAAAAGAACAATATCTGCAGATAATTTAATTTTGCTTTTCTGCAATTACGACAATCAATAGAATTTATTTTACACGTTTAATTGCAAATTTGATGTTTATATTTTACTAAAAATTCTATTTTTGTAATATGTAGCTATGACTGGAGAAAATGCTAGTTAATGTACTATAATTACCTGTAACAATCAATTTTTATTTATTTATTTAGATATAGAATACTGGAAGGACTATAGTTTAATTCAGAGCTTTCTATTTACTGATGTTAAAGTTCTTTTTTTAATCGTAATGTCTTTAATCATCAAAACTTTTTTTGATAACTCCTCTTGTAACAATTTTCGACCGTTACTGCTATTTTGTAAAATAATACACATATGTGTAATTGATTAAATCACATTTGTCATTTCACTAATTATTAAACTATAATTGTATGCTAATTACTGTTTTGAACTTAATAATTAATTACTTTTTATTTTCAATATTTAAATTATTATAAATAAATTAACATAGTTACTCAGAATTTCAAATATTTGAACAATCTCATGTAATTACCTATTCATTTCTTTTTAAAAATGTGTAATAATATTGCTTTAATAGACATAATAAATTAAAATCTTATACTATAAAATACAATGTGGCGTTACAGCAACTGTAAAAACAATATGTGGAACATTTCTTAAGTTAGCAATGTTTCAATTAAATGTAAAATTTCATTCTATGATCAAAATAATTGTTTTGTGCCCGAATTTCTTCCTTCTATTTCTATAACAAATAAATACTGTTACATATTATACCTATAGTTATAAATACTATTTTCAAAATTTATTCTTCTCAAAAAAAATAATTATTATAATCAATTCTGGATATAACAAAATATTATTTTCTGAGTACAATAGTCGAATTAAATAAATTGAACAGACTTGAAGCCAAAAACAGTTTAATTGAATAAATATGAGTTCTGAAAACTTTTTCAATAAATTATTTTTCTATGATTGCTATGAAAAGTTGACAATTACGCTCTCATTTATCATAGTAAAGTTGACGTTTTCTGTGGAACATTCGAAAAATATCTGTCGCGCGTCTCCAATGGCAACGCGCGATAAGATATTAAATGCGCGCTTATCAGGGATACAAACAAAACAGAAACTTGTCATATTGACAGTTGACAGAACGAATTTATTTTCACTACGTATACGTTTTTTAATCATATAAAGATGCAATCGTAAAAAAAATTATGTGTGTATCACTAACGTAAATTGTCTTTGTTCCTCTTACACTTACACTTTTTTGTACTAAGTGCGCGAAATTAGTGTTTTATGTTGCGCGCGAGAATGTCATTTTTAATCAAAACTCTCTCTCTCTCTCTAATGTGAGATATCTTTTTTATCGACACTCAAGCCATAAGGGCAGTGTATTTCATTCACCCTCTTTGCCGATGTGGCCGCGACACATTTTCCGGCTGAAACGTCTACCAAGCAATTTTGGCGAATTTCGGATCCTCAAAAAATTGTTAAACAGGTAAACACGAAGTCAGGATGGCAAAATTCCAAAAAATGAGAGAGAAAGGATAAAGTTTCCTCTTGATTTTGCAATAGGACACATAGCAAGCTCGCGGCAGCGAATCGAAATTTTTGTGCTCTGTCGTATAAAGTACAAAATGGAATGTGAAAAAATACATATTAATAGTTGTACGAACATTTTGACGTCTTGGGGGTTCAAAATGGCCAAATTTCGCCCAAGATATAGGCATTTGAAAATTTCGAATATTTTAGGTGACCCTTTAATTGTTTTGCGTAGTATATATATATATATATATATATATATATATATATATATATATATATATATATATATATATATATATATATATATATATATATATATATACAGGATGTAACATGAAAACCTGGCTATAGGCGTTTAACATGGGAAATCAGTTTTTCCTTGCGCAAAAGTGGCCAATTGATTTTAGACAAAAATACTTCAAATAAAAGTTGTAGAGCTTGAAATTATGGATCCAAATCAGTTTTCAGATTTTATTTTGCACATTTTGTAAGCGAAATAATCGCATTAATATTTTATAAGAATTTCTACTTTATAGTGATAGCCATGGAATTGAAACAAAATGATAAACAAATGTATGACGTTTTAACTGTCAGAAAAGTTTAGTTTGATATGGATTTGTGATTTATTGAAGTGACAAAGGTGATTGTTGTTATATCATTATTGAAAATGGATAACTATTCACATGAAGAAAAGTTACAAATTATTAAGTGGAATTATTCTAGTGAAAGTTTTCGAAGAATACGTGATTTAATCAGTATTATTTGGCCGAACCATAACATTCCAAGTAAAACAACAATTCAGAACTTTATTACCAAATTTGAGAAGACCGGTACATTTAATAATCAAGTGGAACAGGAACAGGGACGTGTGCATGGAGATAGAAATAATAATACCGAAGACAATGTACTAGCATTAATAGAAATGGAACCAAATCTCGGTGTACGAGAAATTTCAAAAGAACTAAATATTAGTTTCAAATACAAATACTATTCTTATAAAGTACAAAACCACCAAGAAATTTTTGGACACGACGCGCATCATTTTCCGAAATAATTATGGAAAAGCCCAACATATTATTTACAGATGAATGTACATTTACGCTGAATGGCGAAGTAAATAAAAATAATTTTCGACACTGGTCTCAGAGAAATCCGCACATTGTTATTGAATCCAGAACACAATATCGACAATCAGTTAATGTAAGGCAGGAATTTTAGGCAATAAAATTATTGGTCCTTTTTTAATTAATCGATTAAATGGAAACAATTATTTAGAATTGTTACGAGAAATAGTGGGACCGGAAATAGCCCACGCAAATAATGAGTATGTGTGGTTCCAGCACGACGGCTGTCCTGCCCATAATACAAGAGAAGTTGTAAATTATCTGAATGATACACTTTTTTTTATAGGGACACTTAAAGTCTTGCGTTTATAAAAAAAGATACAATGCCATCCAAGAACTTAAAAACGCTGTTGTAGGCGAATGCAACAAAATAAATATTAGACAGTTGTGCAATGTTAGAAATAGTTTCTACAATAGATTAGGCTACTGATGCTTAGCACAAAACGGAGGACTTTTCGAACATCTTTTGTAATTTAATATTATTTCTAAATAAATAAATAATTATTTGCGTAAAAATTATATTATTTATTATAATAAATATTAAAAAATTATAAAATAAAATTATCCATTTTCAATAATGATATAACAACAATCACCTTTGTCACTTAAATAAATCACAAATCCATTTAAAACTAAACTTTTCTGACAGTTAAAACGTCACACATTTGTTTATCATTTTGTCTCAATTCCATGGCTATCACTATAAAGTAGAAATTCTTATAAAATATTAATGCAATTATTTCGCTTACAAAATAAAATCTGAAAACTGATTTAGATCTATAATTTCAAGCTCTACAACTTTTATTTGAAGCATTTTTGTCTAAAATCAATTGGCCACTTTTGCGCAAGGAAAAACTGATTTCCCATGTTAAACGCCTATGGCCAGGTTTTCATGTTACACCCGGTATATATATATATATATATATATATATATATATATATATATATATAAAATAACCTATATCTAGTAATCTGCTCCATCACTATTCCCTAGATTTGTATTAGCTCTAGTTTTCTGTTCTTGTTTCTCGACTCGTTCTTACAACTTTCTCTTAAATCTCTCGTCTCTCGACCTCCAGTGACTTTTCATTTCTTCGTTCCCACACCGAATACGGGCAATAATCTGTATATTTATCTTTAATCTTATTGTTAACCTTCACAACTCATTTGAATCTACAATTGCATATACTGAGAAACTTACAAGCTAGTCATCCTTGAATGAATGAAAAATGCAATTTTAAGAAATTATTTTAAAATATTGGTTCCAATTTAAACTTGCGTCATATCTCAAAAATGTGCCTCAGAAAAAATATTTGTCTACACTACTGCCTACTTTTTAAAATTATTTATCTTTTTACATAAAACATTGACCAATATATTTTCTTGAAAAAAAAACACAAAAATTGTTATACCCTCCTCCTAAAATGGCATTAGTTTGGTGATTTGAATAAATTTTTATAATGATAATACCTATATAATACGATTTAGTTTTATAAAATTATTTGCAGTGTTTCGGTCTACGTGTTATAAACATTATGCTAGTGTATCTGTCAAATTTTTTTTTTATAAATAATTCTTATTGTCAATATATTATTGCCAATCTATGTCTAAAAAATATAAATAATTATTGAAAAAATACAGAATATGTAGTAAAATAAACTAATAATAATAATAATAATACTTATTTATATTTATATTTTTTTTTAAATCACTAACAATTAACTATTCATATAACTGGAATCAAACACATTATGAAAGGAGCGACTACTTACGAGTACTCCATTAGATCATAGCAATTATAAAATGTATTATTTCCCATGGTTACAATTACAATGCAGAGAACATTGGCCGATTATCCAACAGAACAGAGAGACAGACAAGATAATTGAAACATAAGCATAAGAGCAATTATCATACGTACATTCACAGTTGTTACGAATTATTCAAGAACTTGATTCGGAACAACAATGGTTATGCTGACAGCGGAAGTTTTCATTTTAAGGAAATAAACTCATTTTAATTATTGTTGGATACTTGTCAAAACATTTGATAATAAAACAGGAAATAAGTGCAACTATTTTCAAAATTACGTAAGTACGACCAGCAGTATTTGACCGTTTCTATAAAGTCAGGACAGAAGGAAAACATAAAATGCACATTATTCCTCTGGGGAGTTTATATTATTTTAACAGTTAAATTATCTAATTTAATTAAAGTAAAATATAATAAAGCAGAGATACTTAACAGGGGGTCCGCGAAACTTAAAAGTTATGTCAAGTTTTAACTGTAACTTTACCTACTAGTATTTTTGTCTGTAATTATTTTTTATTAATATTTTTTTCTAGGTCTTATTTAATTTTTCGTTCAAATCCTTTTTTAACACTTGCTTGCGAAATATTATTTGTAGTTTTTTTGTGCAATATGGTTATATGTATAATAAAAATAATGTAGCTAGAAATTTCAAATATAACAGGAATAAGAAATGATTTTTTAAATTTTCTTCTTTAAAAAGAGATATTATATTATCATTAAATTTATATATTTGAAGTGTTTATTATTTCAGTCCTTATTTAAAAATCTATATAATATTCGTAATTTTAGTAGAAAGTAGAAGACCGCGAAAAATATTTAGAAAATTTGGGAGTTCGCGATGATAAAAAGGTTAAGAACCGCGGCAATAGACTACAGCGAAATAATAATAAACACCCAAGAATTTATTTATATATATATATATATATATATATATATATATTCTTAGTAAAAATACTTGCTTATGTAGTACTAAGCCCATAATGTAGAGGACTTGTACATATATTTTAGATTTTCCGTTACGCCAATATTACGTTTGCATATAAATGTATGCTTTTTTCGACACAACATTCTCTGAAGCAATTATAGGCTGCATCGTACAACTTCGTCGATAATAATTTTAAAATAGCTGTAGAAGTTGCACCAACAATTTCTTGCGAATTTTCCGAGGATTCTTTGTTTTGAAACTACTTTTTTCGTATTTTATCTTACTTGGGACGTAAAAAAAATTATTTTATACTCTCACTGTTGCACTTAGATGAATCAACTCCGGTTAATATATGTACCTGTTTTCATCTATTTTGTTAATTTTGGAAAACGAAAACATGCAAATTAATCATTCTGAAGAGATAATAGATTATTGCGAACATTGTAAGTAGAGATGTTATTTTTTCGGTGATAAGAACCATTAAATAAGGTTTGAAAAACCATAAAATAAGTACTTTTTTATTATATTAGGTTAGGTAGAATAAATTGAAGTTATATTATAAAAAATGCCACAAATAATTTCCAAATATTTCTTATTTCATATACTGAGAATAATAATATTGAAATTAGCAGAAATATTCACAATCTGATTTCTCATATATCTATTTTTAGGAAAAAATTATTGAACTTTCTGCATATTGACAACTTCAACGCTTAAATGTCATTTTTGACACTCAACAATGAGTCATAAGGACTGTAATTCTATATTACAATTTTGATACATTTTATTAATTAGGTATTTTTTGTACTCTAAATATTCAAAATTACACTTCCCGCACGCAACACTCAATCTGGAACAAGTGCTTCCCGATCGACTCGACTATAAAAATTGCAAAAAACACTGGCCCGTTGGAATATTCTAAAATAAATCTGTCTTGATAATAATAAAATCTAATTTATAAAATACAATTTCCCTGAATTTTCCTTTATTAAAAGTTTGGGAAATAAGAGTAATAAGAGTAAGTAACTCGCAAAATATTGATAGAAATGTCAAATGAAGTAATTCTTTGTAGTAAATGGTCGTGGCCTACTGAATTTTATGTACACTCTTAGATAAAGATTTGAAATTAAAGATGTATTTTTTTTTAAATATCAGTACTAGAACAAAACATATTATAATAAACTACGTGCGTGAAGACGTCTTCCGCTCATTCGCGCTATTTAAGACACTCGCTCCTTACTATCGCTCGTGCTTCAAAAATGCGTTCCCGCACGTTTTTGCGTTGTAATCAGTACATCAAATAATAATTTTTTGCTCGGTAACACCCGGTATATTATTTTTTCTCCCCTTTTTTGTAACAAGATCATTATCTGTAATCGATTGATCGATATGTTATAATTACAACTTCTTATTTTTATTATTATTTTATAGATTATCAATATTTTCCGATATTTTTATGATTTTTCTTGTGGTTTGTTTACTTATACAACGTAACTTTTAAAAAATTATCAGCTCATTGACAGCTTCGTAAAATGTGATTAAATGGCAGCTTCATACGAGCAAAATGCAAAAATAAATAAATGATTTTGGTCACAAAATGCCGAAATGGTGATAATCTATAGAGTAATTCTGAAAAATTAAAGTTGTTATTAATTTATCGATAATGATCGAGTTTCAGAATGGAAGGGTATATTTTATAACAATTTGTACATCCTTATTCGAATAAATTTAAAGTACATTACTGTTATTATTAGAACAAATAAAATACACTATTACTTTTTCTAACTGTTATTTACTGTGTTTCAAGATATCACAAATTAGTGAAGTAAAATATAAATCACAAGAGTTCCATTAAATACTGATGCTAGTCATTCTTATCCCAACTAATAGCCACTCTAGTGAATCGGAATCAAATGTACTGCTGAACGCAGATACATACACACATGTAAAACGAAGTGTAAAGAGCAAACAAAAGACGGAAACACCTTCGCGAAATCAAGTCACCGCTATACATGATACGCAAGCTATGTACAGTTAGCGATGCCATAAATCAATAGACACCTACCATCTTGTTCAATGAAACATCATTGAAATGTTGCAATGAATAATGTATGTACTTACATACTTAGATACAAACATTACAATATGACATCTGGTGTTAAGATTTTGTACAAAATAGTAGTGTCATTCTGCTTTCAAAAGTACACAATTTATTAAGTTTTGGTTCAATAAATCTTTTATCTACGATTGCTAAAAGTTGATAATTACACTCTCATTTGTCATCGTAAAGTTGATGTTTCCTGTGGAACAATCGAAAAATATCTTGTTCGCGCGTTTTCAAAAAGATATTAAATGCGCGCTTATTTCAATAGTTACTAGGGATATAAACAACATATATACTTATCATATTAACAGAACGAATTTATGTGTGAAACAAGTAACTAATAAATATCTGCATTGTTGTCATTAATTTTACATTGTCACATTTTGTTTAATTTCGCATAGCCACCTAGAATAGTTGAATAAAAATAATTTCTGACATTTCTCAATTATCTTATTTATCTCAATTTTTTCATATACATTTATGACAAGTAATACATTGTTGAAAAGAGAAAAAAAGTCGGTCTTTATTTTAGTAAAATAATTCTGGGTTCTCATTTCATATCATGTAAACTTACCTTTATAAAAAATATATGTGTCATAAAATAGTATATACTAAAGCTCCCATATGAAGAAAATGTTTCTATTTCTTATTATAAAATAGTTAAGGGAGGGGGAGGGGGTTCGTCATCTCAGACTCACCCTTCATATTCTTTTTTAACACGCTGTATTTCTGTGACATTTTACTATTAGGTACTCATACTGGTAAAATTTACGATGAATTCATATATTTTATCTGACAGGATAATAAACATTTGCCTAACCCTTCAGACTCAGGAAAGCTTTGCTTTACATGTCTAGTCAGGAAAATAACATATTGTCTGCCTAGGCAGGTAATGAAAGAAATGTAAGTGTCTAGTTACTCAGCAACATAAAATACAGACTAATATGTAAGTCAAATATTTGTTTTAATTTAAATTAATTTAAAATATTTATTATTTGTTTATAAGTTTCAGGTAAAATGTTATACGTAACACGTCAGTAAAGCGTCTTACAGGATTCGTAAACTGTCTATCTACTCATCCTGTAATTGAACGCTTCCCTGATTTTTTACGTAAATAACTATTCATCAATTAGTTGTATAGAAAATACATTTGCAACCTATTTTTAATTTATTAGTGATATGAATTATAAACAATAAGTTAAAAACAGTTGTTAATTTTAACAAGATAACATGAAGATTTGATAATTATTAATCAAGAGTTACCATTATCGCAATGATTATGTTCATATTATTTTATAGGTAAATCAAAAGTAAATAATCCTTGTGAGTTATAATCATAATTTTCTTAATTTTTTTTTCATTCGTAAATTCGGAATAAACTAATATTTCTGAAAGATAATAAATTTACATAAACATTATAAAAAATACGAGTGGTTCCTGCTTTCCTTACTTTCTTTATTTTTTTACCCACCTTTTTTACTACAGATTATCGAATTTACAACTATCACTTTGTAATAAATATTAAAATTAGACGTTTTAGCGAAACATTTTCATTAATTTTTGTAATTTTAAAATGAGGTAAGGTAATCTGTATCTAATAAAATATGTGGATAATTCTATTTAAAACAACTGCGATAAAAGCTATATTTATTTGTACTGTACTCGTATGGTTTCTTTTTGTCCAGTAGATAGTAATTGCTGATCAGTGGCACAACTATAGGGTGGCAGGAATAGTGAAATACTAAAAGCCTTCAGGGTCAGGGGGTTCGGAGGCAGATCACTTCAAATTTACCAAAACTAATTTAAAAGCTTAATATTGGCATTCGAAACATACAAAATAATTATTATACAATCAACATATATCTGTGTCATTTGCAAAAGACATTCTTAGTTTTTGATCGACTTTTAGATGCGAAATAGAAAAAATCTTCATCTATAAGAGATTTTGCAAATTTGCTAATTACAAAGAATTATTTTGTTTCAAGTTTTCCTAAAGTTTATACTGCTTTAATGTTATTTTTAACTATTCCCGTCACTTTAGCTAGTGCTGAATGCTTATTTTCGAAATTAAAATGAATAAAATCCCACATAAGGGGTTTCATGGGACAACAGAGGGTGCACAATTTAGCCATAGTATCCATTGAACAATCTTTGTTACGAAAGATGAACTTTGAGAATGGATAATTTAGCCAAAAACTCTAAAAAGCAATTTTAAATTATTAAGATTTTTTATCTATTTAATATTCTCGTATTTTTCTGTTAGAAAATATTTATAAATGCATATTTTGTAATAAATAATTGTTATTTTAATACTTCCTCTAAATTATAGGGTACAACTGATAGTATTTCAAAGAGTGTTTGTATTCTATAAAAAAATGAAAGACTTTTATTTCGACGAGCTTCATTTTCTAAGGGCTAAGGGCCCGACACCAAAAAATTTCCAGAGGCCTAACATTAGATTGTTACACTTCTATTGCTAATTTTGTAATATAACGATTTTATTTTGCAAAATAGCATGTAGGTACTACATAAAAACTAAACTAAATAAAACGTACATACGTACATACGTACGTACAGACGTCACGACGAAATTAGTCAAAATGGACTCAGGGAGGGCCAAAATGCGTATGTCCACTGAAATCTGAGAACCGAAAATTTTCGCGATTACAAAATAACAATAATGTGTCACAAATTTTGTTCAATAAATTCATGGATCCAATAACTCTTGTTCGCGAATTGTTCGCATCGTGATACCAGCGGGGCCCTACCTACGCCGTTATCCGGTGTAATTTTATTGTTCACTGCACTAAACTGTTATTTATTCTCCTTTACGTATTTTTTGAGAAATAATGAAATTTTATTTATTTAGGATTTACTTATAGCAGTACATTACTTTCATTCAAAAAGATATAAATTTAAAATAATATAAATATATATATCACCACACTTTTCACGTTATAGGGTGTGGAACAGATCTCGGTAAGTGATATATTTAGGCGCGTGAAGTGCGGTTACCAGCCGTCAAATCACGCCCTCCCTTAAATATTTTAGTGAAACAGGAACCAGAGGGATAATTTTAATGTGTTAAAAATAGTTTGTCGACTATAAGAACCCGAATTCTCAAAACTACAATCCGACTCGACAATGTAAATCTAAAATGAAATAATAGGTCAACGGCCCTGTTCTATATCAGGTTCAAATTTCCATACCGAATCAGTTAATTTTGTAGCCTAAAATCACTATAGAGTAGAAATGATTAGGAAATGTACTGTTCTATATCAGGTTCAAATTTCCATACCGAATCAGCTAATTTTGTAGCCTAAAATCACTATAGAGTAGAAATGATTAGGATATGTACTGAATCTCAAACCGTATGGTGTAGTCATTTATCGACATATTCGGTATCCGAGCAATCAACATATTTACGTACGAGGTCATACACATCATGAAATCTTTTATAGCTGTGCTACTAAATAATATTATAGAATAATAATAAACATTCAATTTGGTAGTAATAAAATTATTAATAAAAATCTATTTTATTTTTATTACAATACATATTTATATTAAAACATTATTGTATTGTTCCTACTCATGAACTATTTTAATTATAAATTTAGATATGAATATAAAGTCCGTTTATATTTAGGCCTGTTCTACAGTATTTTAAAATTAATTTGATCATATGGCTAAAGATCGGCATTTTTGAAGATTTTTATATCTGAGCCGACCTGACTCGATTCAAGATCCGAGACCTGATTCGATTCTAAATCCGAT
This sequence comes from Pterostichus niger, assembly GCA_947425015.1. Taxonomy (NCBI): domain Eukaryota; kingdom Metazoa; phylum Arthropoda; class Insecta; order Coleoptera; family Carabidae; genus Pterostichus; species Pterostichus niger. The sequence goes on from OX380336.1 coordinate 14,516,539, forward strand.
TTGATATCCGATTCGAAATTCAATTCAACATCCGATCCAAAATCCGATATTTATATATAACCAATTGTTTTGTTGCATATTAAAACAATGGGGTAGATGGTATCGAGTTGGCCTGTGAACGTTAAAGCTACCCCTGTGGCTCCTCCTCTACTAACATTATATATCAGATACTGCTACGGCAGAGTGCCACACCCAATAATGGGTAAAAGATGTAGGCTAAACTCGACTTGGGAGCCAAACCTGAAGTTGGCTGCAGAACGAGCTGCTTCTGGCTTGAATTCAGGAATACCAACTTAACGTCAAAAGTCGAGCAATTTGAAATGCGAAGTATATTTATCATAAAAATGCGTTCTGTACTAGGTTTGGCATGGTTAGGGGTGTTTTTTTTTTACTAACGAAACGAAATTTTGTTTGTAATAAAATTCGAGTACATGATTTAAAAAACTAACCAAACCAACGAAACAAACTTGTTTTGTCATAAAATTCGAGTATATTTTTAAAAAACTAACCAAACTAACGAAATATACTTCGCATTTCAAATTGCCCGGCTTTTGACGTTAAGTTGGTACTCCTGAATTCAAGCCAGAAGCAGTTTGTTCTGCAGCCAACTTCAGGTTTGGCCCTCAAGTCGAGTTTTACCAATATTTTTCTTAGTGCCTAAAGAGGCGACTGTGCAAACAATATATTAGTTTGCAAATTTTTAAATCAATTATTTAGTTTCCAATTTTATCCGATAACTGGATAGTATTCCAGATACTTACCTAACTATGCCACTACAATAACTTATTTTGTTTGTTATTACTTTTTAATATGTTATTGATAATGTAACTGTCTTTTCATTTGACATGGCATTTAACTTTTTTTCCTGCCTAATGCAAAGAAAATTGTATTAAAAATTAATCCAATGCAGTGAACCATTATCTATCTCCCCACGATAATTGAGGAATGCTGCAGCCCAGATCATTGAAAAAATAATAATCCAAATTTTATTTTATTGAGCGATAGCCATATAATAAACAAATGAAAACGTAAGATAAATATAATTATTATAGATAGTAGAAGTAAATTCTACTAAATATTTTTATTCTTAATATGAATCATACACATAACTAGATTTATAGTTCACGACACCTGAACATTATTTTTTCACATTGAAGCAAAATTTACCACCTTTTTCTGTAATTTGATCATTAACATAAATATATTAAATATGTTTACTTTATAATTCATCACCATTTCAATATTCTATAACCACAATAATTGGAATTTGTATGTTTTCTGTTTAAGCATATACGTAGCTGTTATTATAAAAATAAAAAAGGTAACTACAGCTCAGTGACAGTTTCGTAAAAAGTATAGTTAAAAGCAATATATTTTATAAGAGGGCAATATAAAATAGAATAAATAAAAATAAATTATTTAGATTGCAAAATACCAAAATTGTGATAACCTACTTGTATATAGCTAATCATAAAAAATAAGAATTGTCATGAATTTATTGATCGATAGCAGATAATGATTGAGACACATAATATAAAGGTTTATTTACACGTAAATGTAATGTTTTTAAATTTATTATAACTTGAAAAATGGGGTAGGTGGCTCAATGGTATCGAGTCGGCCTGTGGATCTTGAGAACCCTGGTTCGATCCCCACAGCCGACAAACAATTTTCTCCAAATTAATTCTACTCCTGTGGCTCCTCCGCCACTAATATATTTGGAGGCCGTGATTTGATGGCTAGTAACCGCACTTCATGCGAAAAAAATATCACTTATCGAGATCTACTTAAGCAGAGTGCCACATCCAGTAACGGGTAAAAGGCGTGATGATATATTTATTTCAAAAAGGGGTTTAATATATAATATAATATAATAACAAAAATGTTTTGTATCATAAAGATCAATGTTCAACTGTCAATTTGAGACCCAATAAACGCATAATTCATCTTAAATAGAACGTCTATAACCGAGTCCGTAGCAGAGTACCATGGTTAATTCAACTCCACTCTCCACGGATAATAACATCAGGTAATTTTACTTTATTTTTATTTAATAAATCTGATTGAGATTATGTTTTAATTCTGCATGTTCGATTATTATTTAAAATTCAAACAGTATGAACTAAATAAAAGAGGCTTCTGGTTTAATTATCTTATTATTTTTGTCTTTTTACTTGTCATTTTTATTTATATGTTATTTGTTTATTTTTATGTCATTATGTGTTATTTTATTTTTACTATTTCTATCCTGATGAAGGTATTTGTATAAAGTACCGAAACGTCGAGTTTTTGAATTTAAATACATACAGAATTAAACCAGAAGCCCCCTTTTATTTATATATATATATATATATATATATATATATATATATATATATATATATATATATGTATTCTGAAAGGTTTTTCCCTATGTTAGTATGAACTAAATTAATTATTCATTTTCTAAATATATATGCCTCTTACCTCTTTTATTATTTCAAACCAATAGCAATAGTATATCTGCTAAATAATCTGATGTAGAAAGTTTGTCACAGCAGAATTGTGTTAGACTTGCTCATAAACCAAGCAACAATTAAAACATCCATAACATAAATCCAACCAAGTCGCATCCAACATCCATCGCCGAACACAACTAATCGTAAGAACAAGAGAGCGCTGTACTGTCCTCAATCTACAGATTCTTCAACACATAGCGCTCGACGAGCTTTCTCCACACTCAGTACCTACCTGTGCTTCAATCCATCAACAACTGTTGCTCACGTCATGCCTCAAGACAAACAGCGACAGCGCATCTAGTTAGTGAACTGTGGTGATAATGATAGTGGACGAGTGATCTATTGTTTTGTTTTATTGGTTCTGTGTGTTAATTATTTCAAAATGGTAGCTGAAAAATTACCTGGTGACAAAGCTGCAGCTGAGAACAATTTAACAATTTCAACAAAGTTATCAACGGATCAGCTGATATGCAAGTCGCCGCAGACTAGCTCGCCGGAAGGATCGGTTAGATCGCTGCGGCAAGTGATTCCGCTGAAGGATGAAGGTCCTTTAGGCAGAAAGAAGGTTGATACGCCAATGGCGCTGTATTTTGGAGTGCTACAGATTTTGTTTGGACTTTTAATGGCTGTGTTTGGAGTGTTGGTTCTTGTGCATGATGCCAGCTTATCACAGGTAATTTAAATATTTTGTTAATAATAGTTGTATGATGTGAACCACAAACAATCAAATAGAACACTATTATTTCAAAGAAAGAATTATTATGTTCTTTAAAAATATGTAGGTCATTAAATGTAACCAAAATGATTTAAATTTAAATGGTACTAGATCGATCAAGACTTAAAAATATAAACAGGTTTTGTTGTTTCTGCAAATATTTCATAGGTAAATAGATTTTATGCAGTTCTATAATATAGGTACCTACTAATGATTCTTCAATATAATTACAATGAGTAGAATATTAAAATCTTGTTTAATTTGATTTATCTATTATTTTTCACCATTTTCAGAGCTTTAAGAATAAGATTTTTGGATAACAAAAACTTTTAATGCACTCATATAAAAATAATAAATTGTAAAGTGCGATATTTTTTGTTATAAAAAAAAGTTAATCCAAATTAATCTTTCCAAAGAAAAACATAAATCATTATACTACAACTTACAAATAGTCAATTAAATATTTATTAGATGTTTAGTTTTTTATCCAATAAAAATTCAATGTCAATATTTTACCGGTTTTGCGAATGTGAAATGGGTGGGTGTTTTAAATAGTAAACAAATCATTATTGACATAATTTTTTAAAAGCAACAACATTTATATTTACTTGAGATATATTACTTTGAAAGGTTTAGCATTAATAATGAATTACGACTTCAATTATTTTCTTAAATTTATATTAATTTGTAACAAATTCTAGAAAGAAAATGAAATAATATATTTTACTTTTGAGTCTGAGGTCTAAACTGAAAATTTAATTCTTTAGACTGTGACATATTCCTCAAAATAAATTTGAGGACTCTGTCTTAACTAACCGAAAATAATAAAAAAAAATATTATAATTATTTTTTCTACAATTGTTTTATCATTTACATTACCATGATAACGCGAATTTTACACACTACATTGCACCCTAGAGCGCAAAATTATTTTTAGCAGATTCCATTGGTTACAACACAGCAATAGTATCAAATTAATATTATTGTTGATAGTTTACCTTTAATTTACTTCAATAAATCAATAATTATTATGTGGTAGGTGACTCAGTGGTACTGACTCAGCCTGTGGATCTTGAGATCCCTGGTTCGATCCCTGCAGCCAGCAAACAATTTTCACCATATTAAATATACCCCTGTGGCTCTCCCTTACTAACATCTTTGTGGGCCGTGATTTGACGGCTGGTAACCGCACTTCACGTGAAAAAATCTATCACTTACCGAGATCTGCATCGGCCGAGTGACACACCCAGTAATGGGCAAAAGGTGTGATGATATATTTATTTTTATAATTATTGTATTATTCTTTATTTACAGTTGTAGCAAAAAAATTGTTTATATTTCGAGGGCAAAATTCTTGTTTTATTGCCGCGTTCGAATAACTTTTTTTGTCTCGACCTGCGGTCTCGACTAAAAGTAACATTCTCACGCGCAACAAAAAAAACCACTTATTTTGCATACTTAATACAAAAATAACCATTTATTATCAAAATAACTATTTTACGTATTACGCATAAAAAAAAAACGTTTAATGCAATACGAACCAAAACACAACATTTACGTAAAATTTAAAATATTTTTAAATTGAAACTAACATTGTATTGATTATTAGTCATAATATCATATAATTTCCATACAAGGTTACACAGCTTATATTGATAATATTTTTATTGCGAGATAATTCGTACATAAAAACTTTAATGAAATGTTATTAACTAATTCAACAAGTAGGTACAAATGAAAGCTATTTTGTTTACAATGGTCCTCTCTGTACAGAAACTCAAGGACGAATCCAAGTAGGAGTGGTTTACTCCCATAAAAATGTGAAAATTTATAATATACTAGGAAAATTCAAGTGATTTCATATTTTTTAAAACGCTACTCAAAATTAATCTCATATCTTACGCTAGATATGCTTCTTTAGAAATCAGTTATATTGGGACTAGAGGTTAATGAGTTACGTTTTGATTATAAAAATTGCGAGTGAAGCGAATCTTTCCAGAAATCATTTTACATTCTAATCAATTAAACCAGTTAGCTCGAAAATTGCTTATTATTATTTTAAAAACAAACTGAACAAATTGCAAGGAATGAAATTCTAAAAATATATATCATCTCGCCTTTTACCCATTACTGGGTGTGGCACTCTGCCGTAGCAGATCTAGGTAAGTGATATATTTCTTCGCATGAAATGCAGTTACCAGCCGTCAAATCACGCCCCCCAAAGATGTTAGTGGAAGGGGAGCCACAGGTGTATATTTAATTTAGTAAAAATTGTTTGTCGGCTGTGGGGATCGAACTAGGGTACTCAAGATCCACAGGCCGACCAGATACCACTGAGCCACCTACAATAAATTAAATAATTTAGTTTTTAGTATTTTTTATTGTTTTATATGAGAAATTTTATATAGCATGTAATTTTAAAACTTTTGGCAGCGAACTATATAGTATCCTAAATTTTATTTTGAAAATACTATAGTCTTAAACCATAATATGCTATTACACATGTAATGTAAAATATTTTTTTTACTTTTCATTCCTACATTCCTCATCAAAATTGTACATTATATAACTAGATTAAGTAAATGATTGTGTCTTATTTAAAATCTAATAATTATAATTTATCTACCTTGAGATATATATGCGTACACCTATTATTATACATTACATGCGTATATTACATATTTGAAATATTAGAATCTACACCAGTAACAGTTACAATTAATTACTGCCATAAAAAATATCAATGTTACTTTTAATTCATAGCAGTACCACTTATTTATGGTAAAAAATAACCAAAAAAACTTGTTTATTTTATATGTAGACAAATATTCAAACAAAAACAATAAATTCATTTTAAGGTCACACGTTTTGAAACATATAATCGCTTGTTTCACTTTTCCACTCATTAACACATTTTTACCTGTCGAAACTATTTGCCAGTCATCTCAGCAACTCTATTAATTTTATACTTCATATTATTAATTACATATCTAGTTATATTTACGCATATAAATTTTTAAAGTGACATGTGGTTTACCGGTAACTTGATTCTAAATGTTAATTACAAATCTGAAAACTGGTTCAAATAATTAATCATAAATATAATTAATTTGTTTTCTTACGTAATATGCTCCAAAAATCAAGGAAATTGCTGCATTCGGAATATATTTTCAACATCTTGTTTATCTGAAACTTATTTAAATATCTTTACTTTGCAAATTAAAATATTAGGTATACTTGTGTGAAAATTATTCTACATTTTTATAACAAATGTTTTTACACATTAACCTAAAAAACTGTACATTAAAATTATCTTAACTCTGATCTGTGCATAACCAGTATATCTAAAATTTTACATTCTTAGAAAAGATCTTAATTTAAGACGAAAGTTACAGTGACTGTTTAAACTTTATTTAATGCTTAAATTTTAATATATTATATAAATATGTACATAATAATTGTTAAATTGTTACTTAAAAGTTTTAAGTATGAAATAGACAAATTTTAAACGGGAGTGTAAACTCAATTCGGCCGAGGAGTATTTTCCATAAAAAAGCAAAAAAAATCGACTAATAAAATGCACTAATTAGAATCGAAGGAGTGTAAAAAATTGAGTATAAACAAACTGCAAAATTAATCACGAAAAATGCATTTATTTTGTCATTTCAGGACTTATGAAATAATATTTAAATATATTATACTGCATGGGTGTGGCACTTTGCCGTAGCAGTTCTCGGTGAATGATATATGTTTCGTGTGAAGTGCGATTAACAAACCGTGAAATCACAGTTCCCAAAGATGTTAGTGATGAAGGAGCCACAGGGATGATTATAATATGAAATAAAGTTTATCGCATTCTCAAATCCATATATTGTCAATAAAATAATTGCATAATGATTAAGAGAACTCAAAAAAATAAAGAATTGTAACAGTGGCCAATCCTACCCGATTGTGCCAATGTAATAGTGGCCAATGTATGTGGCTGTACAAAAACCACTTTGGCAGTGACACGCGAAAAACAGGGCCCAACGGCCTTAATTCGCGCGGAGCCTAACTAATATTAAAGGGAACACTCCCAATAATAGTTCTAAACGTTTTAACGAACAATCTCGAAGATGACAGACGAAAGGATATTGGATATTAACAACAAGGGAAATTGTACTTCAACTTCAACCAACCTTAATAGCTGTAGTTGACGGCAGGTTGCTCAGGAGTCATCAGCGGCTGGTGGGTCTCGAAGTCATCTGAGTGTCAACGAATGACAAACACACACACCACACTAAGGTAGTTTGGATAGGTACACTTTCCTCAAGAATCACAACCACTCTTCTATTACGTTTAACACTATTTATTATAAATATGAGATAAATAGTTTACACAACACAGGACAAACAAATACAGAATTTGAGCACTTGCTCGTAATTAAATTATAGCAATATAATTTAATTACTCTTGAACTAAAAACAGTAGTTCAATCAAACTATAAACCAAAATAGTTTGAGACGATGAGTTGAACTTAAACACTAAAGCATTTCTAGCTTTTCCTAGTGATTATCAATCTACTGACCAGGTTCTTCTCAAGAGCTGGAGTCAACTCAATCACTAAAGCAATTCTAGCTTTTCCAAGTGATTATCAAACTTCTGTCTCCGCTCACCCAAAGAGCCGGCGTCACAACTTGACCCGGCACCATCCGAAGGGCTGGCGTCACAACTTGACCCGGCACCATCCGAAGGGCTGGCGTCACCACAGGTGACCCGCCTCCAAAGAGCTCGAGACACTTGAACTAATAACAGTAGTTCGAGACAACTTAACCACTAAAGCATTTTTAGCCTTTACAAGTGATTCACAACAATTTACTGATCAGGCTCTACCAAAGAGCTTGCGAGAACTTTACTAAACAGGCACACCAGCTCATCCGAAGAGCTAGTGAGAACTTTAAACAATATCTTACTGACCAGGCACCAGCTCATCCGACGAGCTGGCGAGAACTCCCTAAGCTCGGAGCAACCAGAAGGATGCTGAGAACTTACGGGGAGATGCATTAGGTATCTTTATCAATGACTACGTGTCAGTTCCTTCTAGAAGGAATATAATTTGCATCATCTTGTCGGCATATCAAAGATCTACCGCAGACGCTGAATAAGCAAAAGTCAATCTATATTGTTTATAGCTGAGGCAATTATCAATTAAAATAACAATTAATTCCAAGAAATTGAAACTACAAATATGTTCATTCTAAATCAACAATAATAATTTAGTCTACAACTCATCAGCTAAAAAACAATTATGAATGTGCATGATGAAATGCATCAACCGCGATACCGCATTGTTACATCACTCCCTCCTATAAACAAAAAGTTTTATCTTCTAATAGATAAACTTTTTATCAACAATAATTTAAAAATTAACCAAAAATCTTAAACTAAACAAAAATTATTCTAATTTAAACTTAAAATTAAACATAATAAACATTATCAATGTTTAAACTGAACAAACACTTAAGTCGAACAAGATTAAGATGTTTGCGGTGCCTTCGTAGAGAACGTCGATTCCAGTGGACTTACATTTGGACTGCTCGATGGCGATCCAGGTGACTTCTCTCATTGTATCGTCCAGGCAATACCCGGAGGTTTAGGCACAAGTCGTACAACGACATTTTCATAGTTTATACCCGCAACCGCACTTGTATGCGAGTGCATACCACAGTGTTGCACTAATTGTTGTACCGACACTAGGCACGAAAACACGCGAACTTCCGCGAACTGTTTTTCCTGCACAAGTTGAATTCTGCGGCCGGTGCTGCTTGAAGTGTTACGGGGGTTGACGCAGGGCTTCACTCCCAAGAGTGACACTCTGGACAGCTCGGTGTGTTCATCTTGACAATCATAACCTATGATTTCGGTGTTGGCGGCCGTCATCAAAGCGCACAAACACAAGAGCGCTAACATGATGGCTACACTCGATCTTAACGAATCCAGGAGTACTCGGTCACTGGACCGTGGCTTCTTGTTTGATAACGTGGTGACGCCTGTGGTGGCGTCGCTGGTACCTCTGGTTCTACAGCTGGAGCTTAATAGCTGTAGATGAGTGCGTCTCTGAACTCGCACTCTCGTTAATTTCTGATTGAGTAAAAAGTACATCATGGATAGGGTTTGGATCAGATGGTAAGATTACAGGAATATTGGGAAGTTCGTCATTTACAATTATTGGCGAATTAAATTTCAAACTATCATCCTCAACAGGATTTTCATTAGTAATTTGTTCACGTACATTTTCCACATTCGCCAAACAAAGTTTTAATCTATCAACATGAACTTTTTGCTCTTTTCTCCCAAATATTTCTTTAATAATCGCTTTTTTATCCTGTATATCAAGAATACGGAAAGGTCTGAATATTTCGTTAAACGGTAGTTCTATATCTCAACCATACAGCAAGTATGGGCTTTCTCCGAGAGAGACATGCGTTGTCGAATAGTACGCTGAGATTGCGTAAGGTAACCACGAATCCAAATCGCGATGTTGTTTATTTACGTATTGCGATAACATATCTTTCAACGTGCGATGTGTTCAATGTTTAATCTCCAGCGTAGAGCAGACTTCGCGCATGATTTGGGAACTCCGTGACGTAATACAATACCGAGAACGAAATGTTTAGCTATTGTAGCGGCTGTTTGATCTGGTATCGGAAATGCTTCAACATAACGAGTGAAAGAATCTTGTACAGTTAGTATGTAACGAATTCCATCATAATTTTTACTTCTTTCATCTACATTCATATAATTCAAGTCTACAGCGTTAATAAGATCGTCAGACTCGGATGTTAGTTTAGCGATAACGGCAGTGGCGCTTTCCAAAGCAATGTTTGTTTGCTCAGCACTCACAACAGTTGCCAGCGGCGTACGATATTTTATTTCAACCTCTTCAGGGCTCACATTTACTAAACTAATCGGAATAGGTTCTTCACCTTTTTTTTCGATCAAAACCCGTGCGACTAACACGCCATGAATGCCTAGATCTCTTGGTTCGATAATATATAAACCGTCAGGGAGTCGAGAATTTAAATTCGCTGGGCAAATGACTCGATTCCTCGGAGGAATGATCAAGGATTCATTTAAGGTAACTATGGTTTCTCTGTATTTAATTAATCGAACCGGTTGAATAACAGTTTGTACTTTTTGTTCAGAATTATCAATTAAAATAGTACTTGTACAAATTCACGTTCGAAATCAAGGAACTTTAAGACAGGTTCCTGACACAACGCGTCACGTAATTTTCCAAAAGACGTTTGTGTTTCCTCTGTCCAGGAAAAACGACAGTTTTTCTTGGTGAGCAAAGTGAGAGGTTTTGCAAGAGTTGCAATGTGATCGTAACTGTTTCAACGTCTGACATTTTAAAACGTTATTTCTGAAATCTTTAAAAACTTTACTTTTTTAACTACTCAAAGCAATTAAAACCAATATGACTGCGCCAAGGTGTTATCTTAATACTGACACCTAAATACTAAAAACAAAACGAGCGAGAACGTAAGTTGTTTTTATACGGCAGAAATTAAATTTACTAGAATTTACTTTTCTGTTCAACGGCCGTATCCTACACGACTGCGTCAATGTAACAGTGGCCAATCCTACCCGATTGTGCCAATGTAATAGTGGCCAATGTATGTGGCTGTACAAAAACCACTTTGGCAGTGACACGCGAAAAACAGGGCCCAACGGCCTTAATTCGCGCGGAGCCTAACTAATATTAAAGGGAACACTCCCAATAATAGTTCTAAACGTTTTAACGAACAATCTCGAAGATGACAGACGAAAGGATATTGGATATTAACAACAAGGGAAATTGTACTTCAACTTCAACCAACCTTAATAGCTGTAGTTGACGGCAGGTTGCTCAGGAGTCATCAGCGGCTGGTGGGTCTCGAAGTCATCTGAGTGTCAACGAATGACAAACACACACACCACACTAAGGTAGTTTGGATAGGTACACTTTCCTCAAGAATCACAACCACTCTTCTATTACGTTTAACACTATTTATTATAAATATGAGATAAATAGTTTACACAACACAGGACAAACAAATACAGAATTTGAGCACTTGCTCGTAATTAAATTATAGCAATATAATTTAATTACTCTTGAACTAAAAACAGTAGTTCAATCAAACTATAAACCAAAATAGTTTGAGACGATGAGTTGAACTTAAACACTAAAGCATTTCTAGCTTTTCCTAGTGATTATCAATCTACTGACCAGGTTCTTCTCAAGAGCTGGAGTCAACTCAATCACTAAAGCAATTCTAGCTTTTCCAAGTGATTATCAAACTTCTGTCTCCGCTCACCCAAAGAGCCGGCGTCACAACTTGACCCGGCACCATCCGAAGGGCTGGCGTCACAACTTGACCCGGCACCATCCGAAGGGCTGGCGTCACCACAGGTGACCCGCCTCCAAAGAGCTCGAGACACTTGAACTAATAACAGTAGTTCGAGACAACTTAACCACTAAAGCATTTTTAGCCTTTACAAGTGATTCACAACAATTTACTGATCAGGCTCTACCAAAGAGCTTGCGAGAACTTTACTAAACAGGCACACCAGCTCATCCGAAGAGCTAGTGAGAACTTTAAACAATATCTTACTGACCAGGCACCAGCTCATCCGACGAGCTGGCGAGAACTCCCTAAGCTCGGAGCAACCAGAAGGATGCTGAGAACTTACGGGGAGATGCATTAGGTATCTTTATCAATGACTACGTGTCAGTTCCTTCTAGAAGGAATATAATTTGCATCATCTTGTCGGCATATCAAAGATCTACCGCAGACGCTGAATAAGCAAAAGTCAATCTATATTGTTTATAGCTGAGGCAATTATCAATTAAAATAACAATTAATTCCAAGAAATTGAAACTACAAATATGTTCATTCTAAATCAACAATAATAATTTAGTCTACAACTCATCAGCTAAAAAACAATTATGAATGTGCATGATGAAATGCATCAACCGCGATACCGCATTGTTACAGAATCATTATTACATACATACATACATACATAACATCACGCTATATCCCATTAAATGGGGTAACACGAACCCGTCAACATTCTCATCCTGACACACGATATTCGTTTCGACCACATTAACACTTCCTCCATACGATCTCTTTCTTTTCTCACAACCAAAATCCATCATCACGCAACAAACATTCATCCATTCGCTCCTGTACACCTGTTTCGTAAATCTTCACTTACGCCCACTACTCTAACAACGAATCTATAAGAAATGAAGGCAGCATCGCCTGCGCTTGTTTAAAAATACATTTAACACAATTGCAGTTACACACTGTATAGTAAAAACTTAAAATGAAGTAAAAAAAGATGAGGAAGGAGGAGTATCTCCCTGCACTTGTTTTTGAAACTGAATTCCACACAATTGCAGTTGGACACTCTATAGTAAAAGAAGCATTATTGTTTGTTATAAATTATTTTTATTTGTTTTATTGTAGGTGTTTCGACTCGCAAAATATTATTTTGTGGACCGCTTGTTGACACCCTTGGTTTAAATCATTATTGTGATATTGGATAATATTTATAAATTAGTTGTCTTATCCTATCAACATTACAACGAACAATATTATTTATATTTAGTTTATTTATAATTAAAACGAAGATCATCTCTCATATTTGAATCAATCTTGAAATCATTTTTATTTATATAATTAATTTATATCCACCTATACCTATAATTTGATCATATAATAAAAGTAGAAATTGTATATAAATAATTCAATTTTCTATTTTTCTTCAATCTAAAAAAATATTGATATTTTCTTGTAAATTTATCCACTCATAAATACATTCTTCTACTTTTTGATTTTCTAATATTTACATATGTATTATTTTGCAATATTCAGTTATTCAAATAATATAATAAAAATAACAAAAGCAATAATGTTCTTACCTACTATTGACTACGTTATGATTGTTATGTAAATCTGTTATAGAGAGCAATTGTGTTTTTATGTTGTGTGCATTTTATGTCAAGAATATGTGTTAGTGCGGTGTTTCTGTGTTGTTAGCTATCTAGTGCAAGCAATGTTTTACTTTTGCATGTCTTCAATAAATGTAGGACAAGTTCTTTTAACTTATTTTACGAATAAGTCAACCAAAATACGCATAAACAATAAAACTATGTTATAAAGATTTCTAATTACTTGTTTGTTTTAAATAATTATTATATTTTTCTGCACATTTATTGTATTACAAACAAGTGTTTTTCGTAAATGGTTTGCGGTTTTTAAACTCAAAAATAATATAAATAGATAATAACAATAGTAATAAATCGGTAAATAATATATTATATAGAATAAGGAACTGATTTAAATAGTAAATAATTATAGTACAATATTGAAGAATGTTGCAATAGTTATAGAAATTAATTATGTTAAATAATAACGTGCGCCTTCAGCTGTGCATTGCATGTTTTACACTGAATGTCGAACAAGAGTTCAACTTTAGTAGTATTCTTACTATTAAATTGTGTACAAACAAAACTTTTACTGCTATACTAAATGTTAATTACCTGTTCAGAATTTTAATTATGTTTGATGAATATATACAATTTACTTGTTTACAAATATTTTGTACTATAAGTATAATTTTAAATAATTAATTAAGTATTTAAATATATTTACCTGAAACTGACAGTAAAATAAACATTTGCCTTTAAGACTTAGGAAAGCTTTGCTTTGCATGCCTAGTAAGGAAAATAACATATTGCCTGCCTAGGCAGGTAATGAAACAAACATGAGTGTCTAGTTACTTAGCAACATAATATACTGACTGAATATGTAAGTCAAATATTTGTTTTAATTTAAATTAATTTAAAATATTCATTATTTGTTTATAAGTTTCAGGTAAAATATTATATGTAACACGTCAGTAAAGCATCGTACAGGATTCGTAAGCTGTTTCAACCCGCGCTTTCGCTCGATTGAAACTATCTACTCATCCTGTAATTGAACGCTTTCCTGACTTTTTACGTAAATAACTATTAAATGAATTCTTGATTTTTATCTTGCCTTTAATTTTACCAAATATTAAATCGATAAACTTTTACAAAACATTATCATAGTACGTATTCATGTTAAGGGTTGCACAACCTTTAATGTGCAAGGAATCAGTAGATTGCGGCGTATTTTCGAGTTAGGTGTGCATTTTTATTATTATTATTTGATGGGGTTAAAGAGAATCATCGTATAATACATTTTGCCAGATTTTATTTGTACATTATATTGTTTATATTTTTTACAAAAGTCTTGTTTTTTTCTTTTCAATTAATTGACGATAAAGTACATAATCTTTATGACTCATTATATTACGAACATAATTTTTTAACCCCTTTAATATAGACAATAATCTCTCAAACTCCGTTGAAAAAGGAATGTAAATATTAAATTTGTTATTTACATGTTGAATAAATGGTGATATATTTATATTTTAGAAAGATTTTCAACGATAAGTAACACAGAGTTCGTTTGCAATTCTTACAATAATCAGAACAATGCAGCTATTCCTGCTAAAACTTAACCAAGTGCACAAGTTTACTGTGCAGGCTGAGATAGAATATGAATAATATGTTATCTGGCTGCTCTCCGGCCAGCCAGACAGTACCGCGCTGTATCAATCTATGAATGTAGGACGTAGGTTGAAGCTTATGTGTGCAACTGTGCATCTCATCCATGCACAAGCGCGAGCCGTGCTCGATATTTATATTTTCCCAACTAAATAAACATAAAAAATGGGGTAGGTGGCTCAGTGGTATTGAGTCGGCCTGTGGATCTTGAGAACCCTGGTTCAATCCCCACAGTCGACAAACAATTTTCACCAATTTAAATCTACCCCTGTAGCTCCTCCTCCATTAATACCTTTGGGGGCCATGATTCGACGGCCGGTAACCGCACTTCACGGGAAAAATATATCACTTATCTAGATCTGCTACGGCAGAGTGCCACACCCAGTAATGAGTAAAAGGCGTAATGATATATTTATTTTAATAAACATAAAAATTTAAATGTAAATAATAGAATATTACATAACGAGAATTGTAACAAGCACATTATGTGCGAGTGAAAAAGTTACGCACGAGCCTTGGCGAGTGCAGTAATTTCACGAGCAATGTAATTGCTTTACAATTCGAGTTGTGTATTATAGGTACTTTATCGACGACCTTTAATAATAATAAGAACAATTACAGAATATTTGTTAGGTTATATTCGTAACATTAACTGTCAAACAGCAGTGTTACCTCCTAACAAATGAAAAATTTCTTGAGTATATATCGACAAAAACTAAAGAATAGCAACAAAAAGCATAACAAATATATAAAAGCATTAGTTTTTAAAAATTCCGGAAAATGCATTTAGAGAAAACATAATATTCCATTCATTTTACACTACTTACATTGCACTTCACCCTCTTATTGCTAGACAAATCATAAAAAGAATTTTAAAAGATTCTAGTTACAAATTCAAATGAAAAAGACAAAAAAAAATGTTAGTCATTTTGTCATCCAGTATAATATAACTACAAAATATAAATTTGTTCTAAACAGCCTGTATGCATCAAGCGCGTTACTTTTAATGCATCAGGTCTGAATTGGATTTTATGCGCTCCGGGTCAAATTAATTCTTGCGTCTTTCAACAGAAATATTAAAATGAAACATAACAAGTGGCCAACCTGAATAACGAGATAACGATAAAGTCGCGAAAAACGGAAAATTAGGTTTTAGTACGGTTACTAGACAGACAGGTTCAGTAACTAACCATAATTACCCATTATATTTCACTGGTCAAGATTAATCTCTTTAAAAACTCGCCTCTAGATGTCAGTAGAGTACAGTACTATTTAAACATAAAAAAAATGAAAAAATAAAAATAGTTATTTGTGTATTAAGAGCGTAAAGTGATTCTTTGTGACTCGAATACGGCTCGCGCTGCAATAGTGTAAGAGAAACAAAGACACTTTACATTCGTGATACACACATAATTTTGTCTACGATAGCATCTTAAAATTATAAAAAAACGTATGCGTACTGAAAATAAATTCGTTTTGTTAACTGTTAATATGACAAGTTTCTGTTTTGTTTGCATCCCTGGTAACTATTGAAATAAGCGCGCATTTAACATATTTTTCGCGCGTTGCCATTGGAAACGGACAAAAAAGATAATTTTCGATTGTTCCACAGAAAACGTCAACTTTACGATGACAAATAAGAGCGTAATTGTCTACTTTTCATAGCAATCATAGAAAAAGGTATATTGTATATCAAACAAAATTTTGAAAGTCTGTCAATCCACAAAATTTAGTTATTGTATAAAACAGATTTTTACAAATTTGTAAGTATTAATTAGCATTTTCCTTCGTTGTATTGAAATATTAAATGCTTTTAAGTACGTTATGATCCATATTTTGCATTTTAAAAATTTAAATCTTGTTAAATAATTACATAAATGTACACCAATTGTACTACTGCATCATTCCATTCTTTCAAGGAACACTTGAGGAGGACTAAAAATGACCGGCTTAGCAGTACAAGTTACTCAACTATCCAGTAACTAAGGCAAAAATATAATTGTTATTATAACTGCCACTTTTTATGAAATATAGTACATACATACATAACATCACGCTATATCCTATTAAATGGGGCAGCATGAACCCCTGAAACATTCATAGAGCATCAGTGCACATCAACATTCTCATCCTGACACACGATATTCGTTTCGACCACATTAACACTTCCTCCATACGAACTATTTCTTTCCTCACAACCAAAATCCATCATCATTCAACAAACCTTCATTCTCATCCATCCATTCGCTCCTGTGCACCTGTTTCGTAAATCTTCACTTACGCCCACTTCTCTAACAACGAATCTATAAGAAATGAAGGCAGCATCGCCTGCGCTTGTTTAAAAATACATTTAACACAATTGCAGTTAGACGGTATATAATAAAAACTGAAAAAGAAGAAAAAAAGATGAGGAAGAAAGGGAGTATCTTTCTGCGCTTGTTTTTGAAACTGAATTCCACGCAATTGCAGTTGGACACTCTATAGTAAAACCAGAAAATGAATCAAAAAGAATAGAAAGGAAGAGAGCATCTTTTGTGCTTGTTTCCACACTCCACACAATTACAGGTAAACACTCGAAAAATCTAACCAATTAATCTAAAATCAAAAATCATACGCTTGTCCTCTTATTCATCATATTTATCCCGCAATTAATTTTCGCCAAACATCCTGACACACCACTTTTGCTTCAACCACAGTCATAATTCCTTTCATACAAGCTCGTTTATTCTTCTCGCTCGGAATCTTTTGTTCACGCAACAACCTTTCAATCATATTTATATAAATATAGTAGACTTAATAATTAAATATTTTAATAACTTGAACTTGTAAATACTGATTTCAGTAATTTATTATGTTTAATGCTTTTTAATATTTTGTGCTCTGCCCTTTTACCGGATCATATCTACAATTTTGCAATCAGGTAGCAATATACTCTGATGCGACCCTGTTCATGTGCACATGAAGATGATGCAAACTTTATTCTACTTTCATTTCTTACTTGATAAGAAATTTTCACTAAATATCAAGCCATCTCTCATGCCAATCCGGTTCTTATGGTAATAAATCTGTGTTATTTCTGTTTTCTGATGGGTTGATATCATCAGTAAGGAATCACGTCGTCACTGTGTTTGTTGCACAAATCGTGATCGTGACCAAAGACCATTCTAGAGTTTGCAAATGGATGATTGTTTACCATTTAGCTCCGTAAATACTGTAAAGTTTACTTGATTATCTTACCTGTATCTCTAGGTACTCTCAAATGTCAACCAGAGCATTTGTTATTGACTGCATGATATTTATTATGACACAATATCATACTACTTTAAATGACCTTTCGTATTTTAAAAATAAACGTCAATTTATAACAGATTATCTAAATACCAGTACGAGTACACTAGTATGAAATCTGATTACAGTAACTAACTTACACTAATTAAATTTGTTGTCAAGTTGTCAAAGATTCTTAAAGTATTTTCAAGACATTGTTTTAAATTAAAATAAGTATTTCTGTGTATCTTTTAGTTCTAGCATTTTCTCTAAATCTGGAGAATTTGGTGGATGAGGAATCAATTCGGAGCGCAATTCATGGAGTTTTGCCATTGCGACTGCGTATTTGTGCCAATGATTTGATACCAATGGCACTATCTCTTGCCTAAGCCAATTAATTTACAACTGCCCCTCGTATATGCTACAAATTTTCTAGATATTTGTATATTTTTATAATTGTCTACTAAATTTATGGTGATACGAAACTATTTATTATTATATTTACATAGGTACTGCTCTCACATATATATATAGTAATTAAAATTGTTTTAGTTAATTGTTTTATTTCAAGCCACAGTCATGGCTCACTATTCTCTTTCTTTTTGGTGTATAATAAAGTGCCCGCCATTTTACTTTTTAATAATATAACATATGGATTATTTTACATGATTGTAAAGCAAATTTGATGCACTTTTCAAATTTGTAAAGAAATATAGTATGTTCCATTTGAAATTTCAAAGTTGATATTCATTACTAATAAACCGGAAATGATACCATCAATGTACATCCGTCATCAACTAGCTTACATGTTGCTGTATAAATCATGTTATATGAAAAAAATTGCTAAGTTGATAAATAAGCGAGATATTTGCTGGGTCTATTAAAATATAACACCCTGTATATATATATATATATACAAGGTGAATCTGGAAAGACACCCCCCCCCCCTTTAACTTTTTTATTATGAGTAATAGAAAAAAATGGTTCATATGAAAGTTTTATTATTTTAAATATACTATTTGATGGCAGATGTAGATATTTTTTATAAAGTCAGGTTTACAAGATACGACTATCAACTTTTATTTTTTAAATAGCAACCTATAATTATTTTACTAAAATAAAAACCGCCATTTTTTTCTCTTTTCAACGGTGTATTAGTTTTTATTAATGTATCTGAAAAAATTCGAGAAAAATAAGAAAATTGAGAAATACTAGAAATAATTTTTATACAAATATTATAGGTGGCTATGTGAAAATAAACAAAATGTATTACTCATAATAAAAAAGTTAAAGGGGGGGGGGCGTCTTCCCAGACTCACCCTGTATATATATATATAATTTTTGCAAAACTTAAATAAGTTACTAGTTATTATTCTGTATAATATTTTACTGTTAGTCAGTAACTTTGTAGCTTCTGATTATGACATATGGCGTTTTCGAAACTACTCGAATATAACTTAAATTGGTAAAAGTTATTGAAATCCAAAAGTCTTCATGATTCGATGCAGTCAACCCGATAATAAATATCATGTTTATATGTATATATATATATATATATATATATATATATCGGGTGTCTACTTTTTTTGCGAACATAGGAAATTCAATGTAAAAATTTTGTTTTAACGATATCTCTTTACCTATTAAATTTAGAACAAATGTGTACTGAAGAAAAATGTTCAGAATGAAAAACTGCATTCATAGAGTATAAGTTTGTTGTTCAATTGTTTCTTATGTCCTAGTTAGAAGCAAAAGAAAATACACGCTTTAAAGCAATTATCAGAGTTCCATGAGAAATAAAACAAATTAGATAACTTAATAATAGGTATTTATTTGTCTAGATTATGTAGAAAAAAATTAGAGTAAGCTTCCAATTCTGGTCCAATATGTCAAATAATGTCAGACACAACAAACACATTTTTGTTTTATTTCTCATGGCACTCTGTGCGTGTATTTTCGTTTGCTTCTAACTCGGACATAAGAAACAATTGAACAACAAACTTATATTCTATGAATGCAGTTTTTCATTCTGAACATTTTTTTTCAGTTCACTTTTGTTCTAAAAGTAATAAGTAAAGAGATATCGCTAAAACAAAATTTTAGCATTGAATTTCCTATGTTCGGAAAAAAAAGTAGACACCCGGTATATATAATTATAGAATAAAATATGCAAATTTCATCAGTATGAAACTACCAAATAAAAAATAATATACCTAAGATATTTTCAAAACAAGTAAAAAATATATTTATAGCATCATCATATATTTGCCGCTTATCAATGTTTTAATTTTTATAGAAATGCTTCAAATATAACAATATAAGTGATATATATTTGAGTTCTCCGGGCGTTACCCGTATATTTTTCTATAGAATAATTAAAAAGCTGACAGCGACAAATTTACTTAGATTCTAAAAAATTGTTTTGAAAATTCTATACCCGTATATTTAAGGTTTATCCCATGGTTCGAAGAAATAGCACAATTACCACAAATGCACAAATAAGTCAGCAATATAAATTACCTATACGAAGAATTATGAAAAAAAAATTACTATAATTTTCTTTGATTTAAAAACAACGAACATGTGGGCAATAAACCGTATATTATATGCAAATACTAACCTATTTGAATTTATAAACAACGTTAAAGTTCCAAAACAAATGAATTGAACACATTTAAGAACCATGCATTTTTGTTTATCTGAAACTGACAGGAAAATAAACATTTGCCTGATCTTTAAGGCTCAGGAAAGCTTTACTTTGCATGCCTAGCCAGGAAAATAACATATTGCCTGCCCAGGCAAGTAATGAAAGAAACGTGAGTGTCTAGTTACTTAGCAACATAAAATACTGACTGAATATCTAAGTCAAATATATTTTTTTAATTTAAATTAATTTAAAATATTTATTATTTGTTTATAAGTTTCAGGTAAAATATTAAACGTAACACGTCAGTAAAGCGCCGTACAGGATTCATAAGCTGTTTCAAGCCTCGCTGTCGCTCGGCATGAAACTATCTACTCATCCTGTAACTGAACACTTTCCATACTTTTAACGTAAATAACTATTATGTCATATTGTGTCGTATTTCCATGGTTAAAGTAGTGATTTTAGTCCAAAAAATGATATTTGCAGTACTAGTATTGTAATAAATATTATGGTACTATTATCGTGAAGTAGTTAAATAACAAACAGTTTTTGATATTTAATTATAATTATTTTAAAATGTATTTTTTAATTTTGAGCTTGTAGCACAATGCACTGCACCACTTTCACTAAACCCTATTACCAAAATCTCAAATGAAACGTCAAAGAATAAAAATAAAACAGAATTAAGTATTGCCTACTCAGTTTTTCAGTATGTTATTAAAGAAGTAAATATTCATGTCAAAGTGTTTGTTATTATCAATAAAACAAATCGTTAAATAGGATTTAAATACTAGTATGGAAAAACATAATATATCATTATTTAAATCATGATGGGGTAGGTAGCACAGTGGTATCGAGTCGGCCCGTGGATTTGAGAACCCGGGTTTGATTCCCACAGCCGACAAATAATTTTTACGACATTAAAACTACCTCTGTGGCTTCCCCTCTATTATCATCTTAGGGGCCGTGATTTGACGGCTAGTAACCGCATTTTACGCGAAGAAATATATCATTTACCGAGATCTGCTACGGCAAAATGCCATGCCCGGTAATGGGTAAAAGGACGTGATGATATATTTTTCTTTTATTTCTTTTTTAAATCATGATGCAATTTGTAAATTATTACATTTATGTTACTATTATTTGTCATTGCTTTATTGTGCACGTTTGTTTCAGATCGGTGGCGGATTATGGGGTGGTTGTTTGGCGACGCTGACTGGTGTACTAGGCGTGCTGTCTGCAGCGCGCGATTGCTGTCCACTGAAGACAAGCCCTCAACGCCTAGCACTCACTGCCTTCCTTGCTCTATCACTGGTCACCCTCGCCGTGGCCAATCTCGTGCTTGTGCTGGCCGCCATCGGCCTGGCGCGCGATGCGAATAAAACACAGGTGAGTTATTCTTCCACTATCTGTAACCGACTGGTATCTCTCTCTATTCCTATCATTTAGTTTATATATCTGTTGATTTTATTCGTCTTTTTAATGATAGCATGATATGCTATATATTATATGTCAAATAAATTAACAATTACATCGTTTTTAAGGCTGGAAAACGCAAGAATGAAAGAAAATTATTAAATAATGCATATCAAATTAAATTATAAATAGTAATATTGGGATACCAGTGGCGTAGCTATAAGGAGGGGAGGGGGATGGATTACGGGTCCAACCCATGATTTTATATTATTCCAATTTTTCTCTTTATTTTGTTATATGTCATAGACAGAGTTGGCAAATTTAAAACGTTTTGTTTTAAACAAATGTTTAAAATTTGTTTAAAACCGACTTGGTGTTTAAAACATTTACGTTTTAAACATGTAATTGATATAAGTATTATATAATAGTTTATTAATACTATTTTAATATAGATAGTTAACATTTTCTTCTGAAAAACAAATAAAATAATAAAGTTGCAAGTATTGTTTATGTAATTATTTAATAAAAATTAAACAAAGGTAAGTACAATAAAAATAAACAAACTATAATATATGAAATAATATTATCAAAACATAAATAAATAAAATAAACAAAATTCCATTCATATTCACAATTTATTTGCGATACTTTTACTACCACTACAAGTATTTAATAGTTATTATTAATATTTTAACTAATTTAGAAGCCTTTTCAGTTCCCAACTTATTTCTTACTTGCTCTGAACTATTCCAAATGAGGAGAATAATCGTTCAACGCCAGCAGATGATGCTATTGCTGTGTATAATTGTGTTACTAAATCTAAAGATACTGAATTTAGATTATTCCTAAGTGCCAACCAGGAATTAGTTTTGACATTTTCGACAGCATGAGACGTAAATAAATACTGTCTGAAGGGTGAAGCTTTTACTTGATAGTTAATAATCATTAACAATAACGATGATCGAGTAAATTTGCTAAATAATGACAAAGTGTTAGAGCCATTTCCATACGTTTTTTACATTTTTGTATGTCTAAAACTGAAAATTCTTCTTCTTAAAATTCGCTGAGAAGATTTATCAAAATTTCAGTAGACTCCGAAATTGTACATTAATTTTTCTGTACCTTGTCTAAAACAACTGCTAGTTTTTCCCATTTTCGTAAATATTGTTGAACATTTAATTTTAAATCAATATCTTTAATTACTGATATCACGTTAGGGTCAATAGCAACTCGATAATCTGTATATATTTGTGAAAGAATATGCCAGTTAGTAGAATAAGATTCTAAGCAATTCCATCTCACATCTTGTGGTAGTATTAATAAATTTTCCTCCTGACTGTCGATATTTGGCAGCAGCAAAATGATTATTCTCTCTATTAGAAAAGAAGAATAACAGAAATTCTGAAAGAACTAAAATTTTACTCTAGTATTTATACCAATCTGTATTGTTTTAAACATGTTTTGTTAACAAAAAAAAAACATTTTTGAAACAAAAAACTGTTTTAAACGAAAAAAACTTTTTTGTTTGTTTAAAACTCTGTTTTTTGCCAACCCTGATCATAGGCAGCCTCGATTCCTTAAACTGGAAGACTTCACACAAGAGTCGTCTGCAGGGACACTGTTATTTAAGGAAAGTAGTAACCAATTAAAATATTTAATTTTAATTTTTTTAAGTAAATACTAATTAGGTAAATATTTTTACAAGTAAATGCTAGTAGTATTTTTAAAGTAAAAACTAATTAAATATTTCAACTGATTACTATTCTCCTTAAATAACAATCTCACTGCAGATTAGAGATGGACATGTCGGATCTTTTTACTGAGCCGGAGCAGCGGATCTCGATCGCGAAAAAGATCTGACTCAATGAATCGGCTCTTCGTGACCTGGCACACTTTTTACATCTTTCTGATGTTCGTCAATGCAATGTCTTGTCTCTCGGCTGCTCAGCTCGGATGCACGAACTTTCACGAATCGTAACGCAAATGAATGCTCTACAGAGCATCTAGCAATCGAAACGGCGCTGAGGTTTGCATCAGTCACTAAGACGCAACCTTCTTTTTCATTTAGCTCAATTGAACGGATCGGTCACGAACTGCCTATCTCTACTGCAGGCGACTCTTGTGTCAAGTCCTTCAGTTCATGAAAGAGTCATAGGATCAAGGCTGCTTATGACAATAAAAATAGTGGCAAAAATTTAAATAAAATCAGATTTGAATCACAAGTGCCCGTAGCTTTGTTGATTAAAGCATATAACCGGAGTTTATAAGGTCCCAGGTTCAAATTCTGGCGGTATCCCAATTTTTCGCTTTGTATTTTAATTTTATTTAAATTAATTAATATTTACGTAAAAAGAAACTAATTAAATAAATAATACATGTCTCAAAATCCAGTAAATTCACAGAAGTTATTATCAAGCAATTTGAAATACCCTATAAATTGATTGGTAATAATTGTACCTGAAATACCTTATGTAACTAATAATATCAGATATTAAATATTCACATTCAGGATAAAAGGGCAGATTTGTGAGACTTAGGGCTGAAGGTCTTATTATATTTGAATTTATGTTTTTACAACAATTATTACCTATTGTTGCAACTTAAACCAAGTTTAACGGCTTGAAATTAGAGGTTCAGGATTTCAATCCGGAAAATGCAAGCTTTTGCGAAAATGTATCTCACTCATCTACGTTTTGATGCATTTTTCTTGATTAATTGAATCAAAATTAGTAATTATTTATGAAAAATACTGTTTTATTCAAATTTATTATGTATATTTAACTGGACCACTGGACCAAGGAGAAGGATAGATGGAAGAGAGAAGAGGAGGCCTTTGTCCATAATTGGAATAATTAGGCAAATTATTATTATTATTATTATATATATATAGGTATTATTACATAAAAAAATATAACGATAGCCATGTAAAAAGTATGATGAAATAGTAATATTTTTATACTGGCAGTTTTATACATATGAGAAATAGTTATTTGTGATTCTTTTGATTCTTTTGTTACTCGAAGGCGAGAGCTGCAATAGTGTAAGAGGAATAACGACACTTTACGCTCGTGATACACACATAATTTTTTCTACGATTGCATCTTAAAATTATTAAAAAACGTATACGTAATGAAAATAAATTCGTTCTGTCAAATGTCAATATAAGTTTCTGTTTTGTTTGTATCCCTAGTAACTATTGAAATAATTGTGCAGTAAATATTTTTTCGCGCGTTGCCATTGGAAACGCTCGCTTTTAACATGTTTTACACTGAATGTCGAACAAGAGTTCAACTTTAGTAGTATTCTTACTATTAAATTGTGTACAAACAAAACTTTTACTGCTATACTAAATGTTAATTACCTGTTCAAAGTTTTAATTATGTTTGATGAATAAATACAATTTACTTATTTACAATTTTTTTGTACTATAAGTATAATTTTAAATAATAAATTAACTATTTAAATATATTTACCTAAAACTGACAGGAAAATAAACATTTGTCAGACTCAGAAAAGCTTTACATTGCATGAATAGGCAGGCAATATGTTAGTTTCCTAGGCAGGTAATGAAAGAAACGTGAGTGTCTAGTTACTTAGCAACATAAAATACTGACTGAATATGTAAGTCAAATATTTCTCTTAATATAAATTAATTTAAAATAGTTATTATTTGTTTATAAGTTTCGGGTAAAATATTATACGTAACACGTCAGTAAAGCGCCGTACAGGATTCATAAGCTGTTTCAAACCTCGCTGTCGCTCGACATGAAACTATCTACTTATCCTGTAATTGAACGCTTTCCTGACTTTTTACGTAAATAACTATTTTCGATTGTTCCACAGAAAACGTCAACTTTACGATGACAAATGAGAGCATAATTGTCAACTTTTCATAGTAATCGTAGAAAAAATGCATAAAAGTAATACATAAATAACAAAATAAATTATGTAGATTACGATATGCCGAAATGGTGGTACTCTAATGAATCATCATGAAAAATAAGAACTTTTCGTTGACTTATCGATCAGTAACAGAAAATGATTGAGTTATAGAATATATAGAATGACTGTATTATTTTCTTTTAAAATTAAATCCGTTACGGTTTTTCAGATACACGTGAGATGTAATCTCTCTCATTTTTCATATTTATGTCTCTGAAATCCAATATATATTATAAATAAAATTAATCGGAGGTCATACCGACTTTACTATCTGCGTAGTACTACATTCGCAATTCACTCTCAATAAAAAATAGTAATGAATGATTCGCATGTAATGAAATAATTTTATCGTATAAGGAAGAAGTAAATTTAATGCATGCCAACATAAAAGGTAAAATCTGTAAAGATCACCTTGAAGATAATGCTTCGAGAAAAACACTACTTCACTATTATCACCATTACTAGCATCAGTTATCTGAGTTACCTATCGCAATGTTCACATACAAACCATTATATTATAGTGATAGTAATAAACTGTCTGTAGATTAATATTTTTGATACATGAGAAAATAAAGCATTATCGATTATTTTATTAAAATTTAAAACCTTTACAAAGCCTGGAACCTAACATGGTTACTTTTAGTATAAAGCACATGAAGCGGCAGCTTCGGACTCTAAAATAAGACATCGTATAGTAGAATTAAATGCATAATGCATTATTAAACTAATACAGATAAAGCTATCTATTTGTTGTTTGTTATAGGGGTTTTACTCTTCAATTTATTGATGGATATATCGATCAATAAGCGTTGAGCAATCCATTTAATGATTTTTCAGCAACTTAGTTTCGTTGAAAGCACGACTAACATCAACAAAAATGTTATGCGTTTTATATTTTCAATTTATAGACTACAAGAAACGTCAAATGTAGCTTGAAATGTCAAATAACATGTTCTATTATAATAAAAAACAACAAAGACAAAATTAATTGTCTTTGAATGCTCACTTGGTGAAACTAGGTTTAATAATAAAATATCAAACTAAACACTTGTCTAAGTCTCACAAAATTCAGCCTCCAAGTCAACTTGAGATCCTCGTCAGAGGCTGGCCAGCTAAGTTAGCAATCATTGACGCGTTTCGCTCTTATTAGAGCTCATCAGTATGGTATAATTTTGTGAGACTTAGACAAGTGTTTAGTTTGATATTTTATTATGTTCTATTTTATCAATTTATTTTCGTAAATAAATCTATCGATTTTTTACACAGACTAATCACAAATTGACCAATAAATCAGTCGATTCATCAATAAATGTAATACGGCAATTAAAGGTCTATGAAAAAAGAACGTAAATTATAAAAAAAATGCATATTTTGCAAAACTCGCTTCACTCGTACATTACACTATAAACTAATAGATCTCAAACACCAAAAATCATTTACGACGAATTAGATTTTAGCAACGAAGGGAGGAAATAAAAGTTAGTAAAGTTAATTGTGCTCTCATTTTAGCAAAATGAACTCAAGCAAATTGAACCAAAACTACAATCCTTTTACAAAATTAGATTATATACTGGGTGTCCCATTTTACATTATCTTATTGAATATCTCGAAATGAAAGCATTTTACCGAAAAGTATGCCGAATCATAATCGTCATGGTTTTGAGGGGGACATCGGATTTTGACAAAATGGCCCCCTTAGCCCCCCAAGGGAGACCAGGAGGGGGCTCAACTTAAAATTTTTAAATGGGAACCCCTATTTTTTATTGCAGATTCTGAAAGAGCGTTAAAAAGTATGTAGGTTTTATCCGGATACTTTCTTTCAATTTCCAACACGAAATAACCCTATTAAAACACTTAATTTACAATTAAATTAATCACCAATCAGTAAACTTAACATGAAAATTCTTGATAAAATCAAATCATTCATAATTAGTTTATTTAATGTCCTGTTTTCGTCCCCCCCAGTGTTAGGGATTGATATTTTCAGAAATTTAGGTAATGATTGAAACACCAAATGTTATTATTTATAAAGTTATTGACACAATATTAATTCACGAATATTTTGCACGAAAATCGTACTTTCACGATTACAGCGCCACCTATTGGAAATTTAAAAAAAGTATCCGGATAAACCTACATATTTTTAACGCTCTTTCAGAATCTGCAATAAAAAATAGGGGTTCCCATTTAAAAATTTTAAGTCGACCCCCCTAACGGCCCCCCCTTGGGGGGCTAAGGGGGCCATTTTGTCAAAATCCGATGTCCCCCTCAAAACCATGACGATTATGATTTGGCATACTTTTCGGTAAAATGCTTTCATTTCGAGATATTCAAGAAGATAATGTATAATGGGACACCCAGTATATGATATCTAAAGAAATACTAGTTTTATGGAAGTAAAATTTGATTTATTAGTGTCTAATTATGTCTATGAATTAATTTTTGCGTAATTTATAGCAAATTGGTACCCACAAAACTCAAGTTTTAAATGTTCCTTAGCTAAGATGTTCATATGTATTAGTTTAAAACTGAGATAGTCCCGGATTACCTAAGATGTCCAGTTCGGTTTTGCATATGTTTTAAGAAATTATTTGAAATATATGGAATCTAAAATTTAACCGAACTCAACATTGTTAAAATAATAACAATAACAATTTTATATAACTTCTGAATTATAAACAAAATCATTCCATGGCAATTTTATTTACCCAAATCTGAACTAAATGTATCTATATTTATTTAGTGGTATTGGTATTAACATGTGCGTTTTTCTACTTGCTTAGTTTTAATATAAGTCAGTTGTAATATAAGTGCACGGTGTTGTAAATATAGCTAGTATTTCTTATAACCAGTTGCCGCCAAAAGCTAAATTTTAAACTTGGTTTAAATAAATAAAAGCAAATCAAAAGTTTGACAACATTGTCAATTAATCAATATGATAAGTAATTTCGATTTGCTTTTATTTATTTAAACCAAGTTTAAATTTTAACTGGCCATTACCAAGAATAATTTATATTTATTTGTATTTTGTTCAAAGTCCCCCTATAAACTCAAAATTTTTGGTGAGTTTTACGCCAAATTTTCACGGTTATTAAATAAGTAAATTAGTTTTCTTATATTTCAATGTCTACATCTGTTAACATATTTGAAGCACTATTTACTCAAATAATTTGGCGAGTAAAAGCGGCTAAAAACTAATTTTTCATGTTAAATTCCTATAGCCCGTTTTTCATATTACACTCTGCATATTTGTTATAAAATACAAAGAAATAATTTTATAGAAGAAGTACCAAATGTTTCTTCTCTATAAATAAATTGATTAAAGCAGCCAGATTAGAAATCGCGCATTTTGCACAACATCTAATTCTCGTAATTACCGTGGATATCCACAATTTAGTAATCGTTACACCGTGTAACGACAAAAACAACTGCAAATCGAACACATCCGCTCTCGAGTAATGGATGCCAGATGATGCTCTGTTCTGCTCAACTGAGTCAGTTGGTTATTTTGTAAAATAAACGAAAAGTCACATTACTAGGTTAACCTAATTAGTCACCGACTTTTCCATACGAAGTTTCTCTATCACCAGAGCAACGCGCACGAAGCACGATTATCATCTGTTTCTTTTTGTGAAGATGGTGACCGTAATTTTTATTGTTAAATGTTTAATTAATTGTGTAATAACTACTTCCATGTTTTATTGTTATAATTCTAAGAGTGATAAATTTGTATTTAATTCAAGCATCAAATAAAAGTTGATTAAATTCAAAACGTGTACAAGAATAAATTAGAATTTATTTATTGTTACAACAGTTTTTGAAATTATTTGCGCAATCAAATTTATTTCTTTTCTATTTCAAAAATATAAAATAAATATATCATCACATCGGTATTGGTGTAGCACGTATCCACCTCCAATTACTTTTTACCATAAAAATTTGTTCTGTACAAGGTCAGGCATAGTTAGGGATATTTTTTTTAATTCAACCAGCTTCAAAACTGATGAAATCCCTAAAAAAAATCCCTAATCATGCCTGAACTAGTACAGAATGACCTCGAACGACACCCATCCTTCGAACCAACGACCCTCGGGCTGGATATCGTTGCCCTCTCGCATTATAAATAAATAAATAAATAAATAAATTATCATCTACTTAACGCCTTTGGTACATAATTTACTATTTAAACCTAGAACAAAAAAACTATCTTGCTTGCTAAATCATAAAATTTATTTATAAATAGTTCTTTTTTCGCACATAACTATTTTTTAGTACAATCGATTCGTCAAATACCCTTTATTTCTATTAAAATAATTTTTAAACATCCTTTATAAAATACTAATATCCAATATTGTTATAGTAAATGAAAAGATACTAATTAACAAAAATATTGACATAATAATAATTTAAAAGAATTATCTCGAAACTATTAAGTTATGGTGGTCTTGCACTAGAAGTACGATTTGAATCAATCGTCAAATATGTCTTACTTATTGAAAAATATTAAATATTATTAAAAATAGTAGTTGAATTACTTATTTGTGCAATTATAAAATTTAAAATAAATATCCTCTGAGATATAAATGAAATAAATAAATAATATAGTGACTTTTTTGTAATAGAAAATTAAATAAATTCTTGTTCTACAAGCACATTCCAATATTGCATTTTTATTAACTTACTACAATGATGTTCAAAACACTTGTATAACAGAAAACATAACGATGATTAAAATAAAATAACAATAGCTAGAGGAAACAAAAAGCCATTTTCATTTCTCATATTATGTGGATTTCATACACATAACATGCAACATAATATCCTAGTGTGCGTCACGGCCACATCGAACGACCTTGAGGCGTGAGAAGTTCTCGAAGATTCGCTCTCTCGCTGGTATTTTTCTCCGGAAGACGCCAAGCGGATGCAGCAAACGATTATGTATATTCAGTCCTCGCTGTTCACTACTCATGTGAATGAAACTGCTGACCCGATGAACGCAATTACACTTTTTATTATTTCCTCGTTTTATGTAACACTTAAATGATGTGGATAATTATCTATACTAATAATTATACATTAGTAGAATACAATATACGAGTACCCTTTGCTAAATTTGGATATGCTAACGATTAGAACAATGACAAACGATCACGTGATATACCAGTGTTCAAGATGATGGCCAAATCTCGTAAAATCAAGAAACAGCGCACAGAAATATATATATATATATATATATATATATCTTTCCAAACAAAGTTGAAATATACAACCACACTTAGCCCGCGAAATTTAATTTTTTATAGCGGGCTACTAAATCAATTAAAACATGATTAAAAAGGCCGCCGACAAACAAACAAATTGTTTCCTTGGTTACACATTCTCACTTAGGTACGTGGCTCAGTGATATTGAGTCGGCCTGTGGATTTGAGAATGCGGGTTCGATTCCTGTGACTCCCTTTCCACTAACATCTTTGAGGCCGTGATTTGACGGCCGGTAACCGCATATCACGCAAAGAAATATATCACCTACCAAGATCTACTCTGGCAGAGTGTCACACTCAGTAATGGGTAAAAGGACTTGATAATATTGAATTTTTTAATGAACATAAAGCACTTGCGTGTAAAATTTTGTGTGAAAAGATTTGGTGCGCTTAGGAAATAGTCTTCCTCGACCGTCGAACTTTTTCTTAGCCACACACAATCATTTCACGGCCTAGATACATAAATAACTATTCCAATAATTTTGAAATATACTTTATATATCTGTGTGTATAACACATTTTTTAAAGGTATCAAACAAAAAACAAACAGGTCCAGCTTTTAAGAGCATGCTCATGCTATTAATTTATATAGTTATTTGTGTATTAAGAGCGTAAAGTGATTCCGGTTACTCGCACAATAATGTAAGAGGAACAAAGACACTTTACGTTCATGATACTTACATAATTTTTTCTACAATTGCATCTAAAATAATTAAAAAACATATACGTAGTGCAAATAAATTCGTTCTGTCAACTGTTCACATGACAAGCTTTTGCCTTGTTTGTATCCCTAGTAATTATTGAAATAAGCGCGCATTTAATATTTCGCGTGTTGCCATTGGAAACGAACGCATTTAACATCTTTTACGATGTCAAATTAAAGCATAATTGTCAACATTCCATAGCAATCATAGAAAAACAATATAACACCATTCATAGCTGCCCTTGGTGTAACCAAATTATTTATTTGAGTTCGTTATAATAGATTATCATTATTTTATCATTAAATTTTATATTTTATATTATTTGATTTAGTATTTTACTTAGTAAATATTTAGATTGTTTTTCAAATTTCTGTGGTATTTTATAATCTACTATTAACACATAAAATGTTGCTAAATATTTAATTTTTAGGTTATGTGTACATCTGTCATTTTTATATTTGAAGCGATCGTGCATTCTTAATTAGTTTAGAATTGTGTCCTTGTAGAAAATGATGTAAAACAATATTTCCAACAGCATGGCTATTGTTTAATTTTCTGTTCGTTAGTTGAAAAACAAAAATAACTGCAATTTTTGTTCACTGGAATGCTTACAGTCAGTCGCAAAACAATAATATGAAACCAGAAGAAACATTATTTAAAGTATATTTAAAATACATATAACTGAATATTCAACAAATGTTGAACCTCCATTTTTTATTTGTACATTCGGATAGTACGGCTAAAAAAGTAGGTTTTGTATGAAACTTTTTTCCTATTCGCGATAGATTGCGCTGTAAACAGAAAAATAATTATTGTCATGATTCCCATTTAAGATTTCAAAGTGGCCTCCTTCCTCACCTTAATCACCTCATCAGATAAATAGTTTAAATATTTTAACATGTTCATCTATATATTCCAGGACGAGGAAAACACGCCCGATGCCACGCTGCCCGATAATTACGCCTCCCTACTGAGTGGCGCCGGACTGCTGCTGGTGGCAGCGTGCGAGTGCGTGGCAGCGGCGCTGAGCGCCTGGCATTGCGCGAAAGAGCTCTGCCCCTGCTTCCGTCAACAAAATCCAAGATACAGCAACGCGCCCACTAGCCTCTCCAAAGATATGCTGGTGTCCAGCTGGCTCGGCAAGCATCAGCAGCCCGTCTATGTAGTCGCCACGAATCAGAGAACCAAGAGGGTGAGTTAATCATGTTTTCTATATCCTTCTTTAAATATTTACTAAATTATTGTAATAACTATATTTCTATTAAATATAGAGGAATATTATATCGTTGTTCCAAGGCTTAATAATTTCAGCAGTTTACAGCACAAGTAGATTGTTTTTGTGTTTGATTTGAAATAATGAGTTTAGTACAAAATTTACTGCCAAACTTGTATTTACCAGCCGTAAATTGTAAAAAACAAACTTATACTATTTTCATTTTAAACTCGAGGGATCGGCAAAAAACGATTAAATGCACCGCAATTATTACAAAGGAACTCAAAATATGATCCGTCATAACTGGTTTCACAAGGTTCACACAGGGTTGTACAGCCCCATTCGCCGGTACAGTAAATCATAGGAAAAAACAAGAATAATTTTAGGCTGAATACGACCCTTGAAAATTTACATATTTTGACCATCGATAAGCGATATGGGGTAGCCGCACTAATGAGTTTCATTGTAGTTATATGGGACAGGGGCGTTTAATCTTTTATGCCGATCCCTCGAGTTTAAAATGAAAATAGTATACCTAGTTAGACCTATTTGATTTCAGAGCACAGCAAACAATTAGTACTTAAGAAAAAGGTAATATTATATTGAAGAATCTATTTTATTTGATAAATAATATTATCATATCCTTTAAAATTAATTGTTTTGAACGGGATTTTAACTTCCTATTTTAATTTTCTGTGTAGTACTTATACCCAAGTTATTAGAAATAACAGCATTGCCAATAACTGTGAGTGCAATAGAACATTCTGAAATATATAATGATCTATACAGGATGTAACACGCAAAACTAACCATAGGCATTTAATATGGGATATTAGATTTTTTCGCCATCATTGCTCAACAATGTTTTTATGGAGAAAGTGAACATGCCTACACAATATATTTAAATATTTTACTCTTTCACTAATATCATCTTTCTGAATACATTAAATCATACACACATTTTTCTAATGTAATGTTGACACAGTAGAAAATAGTAGAAAAGGAAATAAGCGCTCTGTAGATTGCACATTAGATACACTGAACAAGAGTAATCTTTCCGGTTGGTTCCGGCTCGTTTACTATACAGCCAAGCGCAGCTTCCTAATTAATTTTCAATGGCAATGGCATCGCCGGAACGCTACGATGAGCCATGGCTGTAAAGTAGAAGTAGCGTTCACCAAAACGCAAAGGATCAGCGTAAAAATTAAACGTTTCGATATTATAAAACAACACTTTACTGTAAATACATACATAACATCATACTACATTCCCATTAAATGGGGTAGCAAGAACCCCTGAAACATTCACAGAACATCCACTAAAAGATTTCTTAAATCCACGTCAACAAGGGGTAGGTGGCTCAGTGGTATCGAGTCGGCCTGTGGATCTTGAGAACCCTGGTTCGATTTCCACAACCGCCAAACAATTTTCACCAATTTAAATCTACCCATGTGGCTCCCCCTCCACTAATATATTTGGGATCGTGATTTGACCGCACTTTACGCGAAGAAATATATCACTTACCGAGATCTGCTTACGGGCTGAGTGCCACACCCAGTAATGGGTAAAAGGCGTGATGATATATTTATTTATTTATTTATGCCAACATTCTCATCCTGACACAAGATACTCGTTTCAACCACATTAACACTTTCTCCATACGAGCTCTTTCATTTCTCAAAACCAAAATCCATCATCACGCAACAAACCTTCATTCACATCCATACATTCGCTCCTGTACACTTGTTTCATAAATCTTCACGGTTCTGTAAAATGATAAAAATTAAATGGTAATACATATTTACAAAAAGTACAAAAGTTATTAATGTTAAACAAATGAATTAAACTGATTGACTATTGATGGCAAATAACAACAATAATGTATGAACAAACTATTTTTTCTAAGTTACTAAGTTACATTTCAAGACTATATCTTGCTGATCCAAAAGTCAAGCAACCACTCATTATTTGTTGTTGTTTTTCATGGGACGTGCTGACAAGGGTAAAAGGGTGGAATCATTGCGTTGGTTCAAGATAACTGGTCCCATACACGAGTTTACATTAATAACCCAGACGCTTTCAAGGAAGGAAATACAAAGATCAAATCTATCTCACAAGTAACACTACCCAACTGTCACTCACCGATTTAAATGAAACTTGGCACACTTATAGAACTAAAAAATATTGAACCTCTTTTTTTCTTCCGGAAGTTGCTTTTTAGGTGTACAAACCACCCCTGAAAGGTGGTAAAAGCAAGAATCGCCATAAATTAAATTAAATAATACCAAAATATTACGCGTTCAACATTGGTTATCCAGGGGTAATCGGCGACCCCAAAAACCCCCAAGTAACTAGTTTTGAACCTAAAACTCTATTTCAGTTGAATATCGTAATTTCATCCCTCCAACCATTTTTTAACCCCATAAAAAAGTGCATATGATCAAAATGACCCCGAAAATTGATTTTGGCGATCTCAAAAAAAAAGAAATATGTAGATTCCTAAAGACCAAAAAAAGAAAAAATACTTACCAGTTTCCAAAATTTATTAAATAAACGAAAACGAAAAGAAGTTTTGGAAAATTGTAACACAAAAATTATACAATGTTTTAAAAAACCGAACCATTTCTCAAGACAAAGAAGATAATAGTCCGCCAACGATAACGTTCTCCAGTTCTATTCAGGATGAATACGTTCAACATTTTATTTCATATACATAAATAAAGATGGTTTACATATTTTTAGTTTTGGAATGTCAGTTTTAATTTTTATTATATTATTCTTAATATAAAGTGGAGCTTTACACATAAGATAAACCTAGAAGCCCTAGTTTTTGAAAAATCTTTTCAACTTTGGTGGCATTAAGGATAGATAAATTAAATTCTCGTACATAAATTGACAAGATAAAACTGATTAGACTTGGTGTGACCGTGGGAATTCTTACAATGGCCATCATTGAAATCTCGAGAAGAATAAGTGTTACAACTTCGGTTAAATTAAACAAAAGTTTGCACTTTAGTAGACCAATTAAACAATATTTTTATATAAAAAAAATCGTAGGTCACTACATTTCAGCAACAAACTTATTTTTATCGTTGCATGTTTTCAACTAATTTCCGAACAATCGGATATTAAGCATAAGCAAAATGAGTTAAATTATTTTACATGAAACTAACAGGAAAATAAACATTTGCCTGACCTTTAGGATTCAGACAAACTCTACTTTGCATTCCTAGTCAGGAAAATAACATATTGCCTGCCTAGATAGGTAATGAAAGAAACGTGTTTCTAGTTACTTAGCAACATAAAATGTTATATGTAACACGGTGTAACACGAGCAGAACTGGGTGAATAAGTCAATCTGCGTCAATTGTAATACGAAAGGAATGGATGCAGTCTTGAAATTTTATTAACACATTGCTATCAAATATTTTTATACTAATTGTAACACGAAACGTTATAATTGAATGAGGATGGAAACAGAATTACTATTTAAATTACATTTTTATTAATTATAATAATTATTTCACTAATCAAGCTTAAAAATAAGTAAAACGCGAACACCGCGTGATGTGAAGATCTACATCTTCACCCGTTGAGTCGATGGACAAGACTGATGGTTTCCATCAAAACACTTGCTGTCCTGGGTACAACACCCACATCTGGAATCCATCCCTCACACATCGGGGTGAACACAGATACCTCAAGTGTTTGTGTTGTGTAGTCTGACATTCTGGCACTGCAGATAACGCGAACATGAAATCTTGTTGGAATTCTAAGAATATTAACTATAATTGTCTCTTTTTATAATGTAATGCCCTATATTCGAAAACCAAAAGATCTCACACTCAGCCTTAATGGCACATGTGGTCTCGAGTGTCAAATTACATGAAACCAATCTTACCTAAACGCAACATAACAACAATGAGATAGCTCATATTGTTACAACGGCAGTAAAGCGTCGTACAGGATTCGTAAGCTATCTACTCATCCTGTAAATGAACAGTTTCTTGACTTTTTACGTAAATAACTATTATATCTGATTTTGATGTGGCTATAAAAATGATACTGTACAAAGAAAACAATATGTCAGTACGGTGGTGTGGGTAGCGATACGGAACTCGAATCCGAAGATCTCGAGTTCGAATCTCACTCAAGCTAAAAATTATATGAACTACTAAACTTAGGCTCGGTGAGTGCAGACCCTGTACTGTAATTGGGATTAAGTTCCTGTTGTACAGCGTAACATAAATAAATCAATAAGCAACAAAATAAATAGAATGTAAAAATTACTAATAAATTATATATACTTTAGACAATAGAAAGATCACAATATTTAGTTCCATTTACCAAATTTTATCAACAGATGTCATATTGCAATATGTCAAACGCGAATGAAGATGGACAGCTTAATTTTACAGTTTCACTAATTTCTCACGGTCACAACATTGAATCGTTTCTTTGTGTTTTGGTGCACTGTACTATAATAGTATTGCACGGTATACGATTATGATGAGAGACAAGTTCGTTAACTCTGCATGGCGAGGAATCCACTTCAGCGTATACCTCATGAAACACTAACGAATCACGACGGTATATTATTTACGATGAAAGTGATCTTTCCACTTTTACTTACCGGCGTGTTTGGTGCGAGTACTAACACGGTATAGCCACGCACACAAACACACGTACATGTCGAACCATTCA
This sequence comes from Pterostichus niger, assembly GCA_947425015.1. NCBI lineage: Eukaryota > Metazoa > Arthropoda > Insecta > Coleoptera > Carabidae > Pterostichus > Pterostichus niger. Next base: position 14,554,535 of record OX380336.1, read on the forward strand.
GCGTATGGCGTATCTAACACTATATCATTACTAGAAATTATTATCGTACTAGTAAGTTGTTTACATTCAGAATTTCTACTATGTACATGTTTCTTATTTATACGGTATATTGTTATTAACGTTTTTCTTTTGTAAAAAGAAAAAAATTAGAGAGAAACCAAGAATGCTAGAATATACGGTTTACATTACATGTTCAGTTCGATATTGAGTCCGAAATATTTTGTGGAACGAGCACGAAAATTTAATTTTATATTTATGAAAGAAACTTCAGATAGACAGCAATACTCTAAAAATAAAGCGTCTTAAACTTTAATTAAAGAAATTTACAATTATGTTTAAATTCATCGTATCGTCTATTTATATATAAATTTTTGTTATAAAAGAAAATGAGACATTTTTTCAAGAACAAAATTCTGGTGTCATATTTATTTGTACACTAGAAGAACGGTTACAAAATAATAAATATTTCTTTATTTACTGCTAAAATTATTACAATTTCTTTCACCCTATTTTCGAAATTGATTTGTTTTATTATACTGTATTTTACATATTTACTAGCATTTACATTTATTAATGTGTAAAGTAAGTTTATTATGATAAAATAATTTCTGAATTAAACGATGAAAAGCTAGCCAACAAATCACGATTTAAAAGTATGATGTTTTAATTATTTAATTATATACTTTTTTATTCCCAATAATATTGGAAATGTTATTAATATTTACTTAAATAAATAGACAAAATAATTAAAGAATTATAAAGTTTTACAAGTTATCAATTTCATATTTCATATTATTATTTCAAAATAATGAATTAAATATTACATAATAACACTTATTTATCTTATAATTTGATTACATGTGATATAGTTTACGTAAGATATAATCACAATTGAAATAGAACTAATCTTTCATGTAGTTGCTGCACGTATAAAGCCTAGACAGCCACTGACGTCACAGCTTTCCATTTCCTCTCAAATTTACTGCGCCAACAACTGCGATTGAACAATCCTTCTACATCTAGTATCCTTGGACAGAAACGATGAACTATGAAAATTAATAAGTATCATTTTATCATACATACATACATATATAATAGCACGGTACAATGGTTCAAACCCTGTAAATATTTATTAAACATTTACTCATTTGATTCATTCTTGAGTCTGATTTCAAGCTAAAATATATTAACTACCACACTGCAGGTCGGTGAGACCGGACCCTGTACTATAATTAGGATTAAGTTCTTGTTGTACAAAGTGTAACAAAGTGAAACAATTCAGAATTAGTTTTGTTATAATTAGGATTTTTCACTATCAACTCAGCTTCGTAAGATACAGACAAATTAAATATTAACTTAAGTATCTTTTTTGTAAAGTTGACTTGACAGAGTTTTGGTTATCAAATTTATTATTGCATATGTTTGTAATAATTTCAGTATTCTTCGATCATTGTTTATCGAGTTTATGGCTTCTCTGAATTGTCGCGCTTGTTAGCTATTATGTGATGACATATCTGGGTAAATTATTAGCTGTGCGTTGGTCTGAGATAGCTTTTGATCCTTGTATTTCATCCCTTAGAAGCGTCTGGTGTTTTTTATGTAAACTCGTGCGTGGGAACAGTTATCTCTAAACAAGTTAACGATTCCACCCTCTTATCCCTTGTCAGCACGTCCCATGGAAAACAACAACAAATATTGAGTGGTGTTTTAGCTTTTGGATTGACAAGATGTAGTCTTGCCATGCAGTAACTTTAGTTCATATGTTGTTGTTGTTTGCCATCTTTGATACAAGTTGTTTAAATAGAGATTTAATATGCTTCGTTTAATATCTAGCTCTTTTATTAATTTAGTAATTTTTGCTATATATGTTACCAATCTGTTGCCAAGCGAACAAGTTAGCAGTTTCGTGTTACAAAAGTATTCTTATCGTGGCACACTACTTCCACTTTATCCAAATCCTCAATCAATTATTAAATATCAAATAAATGAGTTATTATAAAAATAATACATTTTAGTATTCTGTCAGCAGCTGGTTAAATAAGCTTGTTATTCGTCTGGCAGTTCGGAACAGAATTATAAATCAGCAAAGCTTATTTTGTTATTTATAATATTACCTGAGCAATTTAAAGGAAATTTATTACAATGAAATATTATATTATGATACAAGAGCGATAAGTGTCTTACAACATGACGAGGAAAAAGTTAGAAAAATGAGACCTACAAAAGAGCCTGTTTATTTAATTTTTAAATTTTGTTATAAAACATTTAAGGTTCGAGTGATATACAGGCTGTTTCACAACTTAGAGCAACAAATTAAAGGGTATATTCTGTACGACGTGCTGATCATGAAACAGAAAGAATTTTTTTTTAAATTCGAAAAATTAAGGGTTGTTAACCTAAAACATTTTTTGGATTCGCTTTCCTATTAAACACAAACAATGAAGTAGGTATCAACTACGAAAGAATAATTACAGAATTCAATTATTAGCAGTTATTTATAATATAATTTTATTTAATTAATAACTTTAACATAATCATCCACCCAGTGGCAGTGGCAACGAAAAATATTGGACTGGGAAACATGGAAAATAGTTTTGCGATTTAAAAAAAATTCTTTTTGTTTCATGATCAGCACGTCGTACAGAATATACCCTTTATTTTTTTGCTCTAAGTTGTGAAACAGCCTGTATAATAGTAATTTATGTACTAAGTGAATTAGGTAAATAATAATGCGCAGAGGGCGACGGTATCCAGCCTCAAGGATAGATGTCACCCAAAGTCATTAATTATCATCTAGTAACGTCCATAGTGCATATAAGAATTTAGTTTTCAGTAGAATATATAGAATTAGTTTTAATTTATAATAATTATGATTATAGTAATGCGTATAAACAAATTTAATGATGGACGGATGTTTGAACGGAGCAAGCATTATGAATCATAATACCTCGGGCGTTATAAAGTTGTTTATTGCTGTGGTACCAAGTTCGGTTATTCACTTTATTTATTTTATCTGAATTGGTTTAAATGCACCTAAAGTAACATTATGCCATCAAATTATTTTATTACTTATGTGTTTAAGTTACCACTAGAGATACGCCTTGAGAATAGACCTCCTGAACGTGATAATAACAAGTAATAAAAAGTCAGTAGCGCAAAAAAAAAACAATAATAATTATTATGAATTACTTGCTCCTAATCATCTTTTTTTTGGTAATTTGTCGAACTGTGAAAATTAAAGTTTGAGTTCGATTCCTATAACCGTTGTTTGATTTTTACATATACTTACTATCTAAATAATGGGTTATAATAGTACAAAATAAAATAACTAATACGCATTATCGTAGAACTAAGTTTTATCATTTGCACTTTCGAGTGCAATATGGTTTTCATTTAAATTAGTCATCTAACAATTTAATTTGGTACATAAAGTATTGTAACGGACGTAACGGAAAAGTCTGTACTGGCCAGTCTGCGTCATCTCACGTGCCCGCAATCGAGAAGTCTCTAGAACGTTCCAGTAACAGGCGAGGAGAAATAAAAAGGCGGCGCGTAAAGAGAATGGGAACAGGTCATTGGTTGCTACCATACAGTGCAATTGAAGATAAATTGATCGTTGTAAATAAATATCGCTCGGCTAGTTTAAATAAATAATAGTGTATTGTTTAAAGTTGTGATCAGTGTAATAAATGTAAATGATTTTGTATTAGTTATTTTATAAACAGAGTGTAGACTATAATTTTCATTATTACAATTATTATTATATAGTTGTTATTAACATTTTAGGTTTAAATAAAAAGTATATAAAGCAACAAACGTTACAATTAGTGTCAGGTGTGGAGTACGGTTAAAAATAAATAATTGCGTATTAAAAATAAATATTTAAAATATTTAAATAAATAATTGTTAAATTAAAGTGCAGTGCTCAATGACGACGAAAAAGTTGATGGACTTAAAAGTGGAAGAACTAAGGAAGGAGCTTGAAGAGAGAGATGAAGATTCAACTGAAAGAAAATATATGTTTCAAGATTGTCTCCATGCAGTTCTGGTGCAAGAAGATCTAGATCCAAATACCCACGTGTTTCAAGTCCAAGCTGATACACAACAAGTAATAAAAAAATATGAAAACGAAATTACTTGAAAATTCTAGAAGCTTTGAGACGAAAATGCAAGAAAATTTTAGAAGCCCTGAGATGAAAATTCAAGAAAGTTCCAAAAATTTAAAAGAAGAACTTCTAATACAAGAAAATTCAGTGTAATGTAATAAGTATATACGATTTTGTTTTAGTTATTTTAGTTATAAATAGTGTGTAGACTTTTATTTTCATTATTACAATTATTATTAATTTGTTGTTATTAACATTTTTGGTTTAAATAAAAAGTGTTGAAACCCACAATCGTTACAGTATTCAAAAATAAATACCTCTCCAATTATATATGTAAATGAAACATCGCAACACACTCTCTCTTTTGGCCTTGGTTTTACTAATACCAAAATATATTATAGTTTCGTCAAATTTCAGTAAGCCACACACTAAGAAGATTTTATTAAATATTTGAAATAAATTAACGAGTTTCTAAAAAATAGTAAACAGATGCTCTGAGAATAGTTATCAAGCATGAAATTAATTTACGATTTAATAATTACATACTTGATTTTTCTTTTGGAAAGGAAATTTTTGACGGATGCGTCAGCGATTTCTTTTACAAGTGCGCACTGCGTAGCTAAATGAATATAATATGAGTACGTGCAGTTTCTCTTCAAGTATACTGTATTTCAGTATTTATAGAGGTATATATGCATAAAGGAGAAGCATACTTGCATTCAGATTTCACTACCTTCCAAAACTAAAATAAAGTGTCATTAACTATATACGCTTGTAATAAGAATATGGGTTGAAAAAATTGTATTTAATTTTTATATTAGTTGGATGTCAGGCTTTCAATGGTAATAAAAAAGTTAAAATTAATTATTCATTTATTTAAACCTTTTTTATTAATTTAATTTAATAAGGCGACGTTTCAGCCAATATTTGGGCCATTTTCAAGCAATTAGTATGAATTAACAATTAAATTTTACAAGAAGTAACATATTTGAAATCAAATGAAAAAATTAAAGTTAAAAACTTTTTGAGGTGTACACCTCAAGAGTCACATAGTAACTAGTTACTAAAAGAATTAAAATCTTTTGATTTTATAAAAATTCCACAAAATATATTTAAGTAATGCTATAAAATATTATATTTATACATTTTGCTGTTTCGCACGCAGTACAAAAATATTTTTCTACGATAATGCAAAAAATAAGTCATTATATACTCATTTGCAAAAAGTGACTGTTTGTCGCACAACTATTAAATAATACTTTTATTATGAGCCTAACTCTACATACATAAAGCTGGTTATATTACATGAGTGTAATATGAAAGTTCAAATTCCATGGCCTATTTCCAACCAATAGCAATTAAATAGATGTTTCAAGCATGCGGTTTAACATAATTGTAGATAAAGTATAGTATTTGACTCGCATATAATGGTTATATACTATTGTTTGCCTAGCTGTTTCTAGTATTTCTCAACATTTTCTGGATGAAGCAAACGTAGATGAAACTAACCTAAGGTACACGAAAACATCAATATGCGACAATATCGAAGTTTGTAGAAAATAATTAAAGATTTGTTTTTCATAAATATGAAATACATTTATTATAGTAACATTTGTATAGTGTTGTAAGATAAGTATAAGGAGATATTTTTGTATATAAATCATTGTAAATATTTGAATTAGAAAACAACAGGATAATCACTTTCACGATCATTTGAATTTTTATAAATATAAACCTTTGAAATGTTTTTGTTTTACTTTTTGTCAGTTATAAAAAAGAAAGATATATTAAACAAACTAACATTAGGTATCATGATTATATTATTATCTCAATATTTTAAATTTAACACGTTAACTGCGGAACAAAAATAATGGCTGGTAGCACAAGCTTTGTTTTTGGATGTTGTAAGAGCACGGTTTTAACATGTTAGAGATAGCCAAAACACCCAAATACACTGCTCTTAAAACAGGCAAAAACAGAGCTTGTGCTACTAGCCTATGTGGTATTGCGATACTGACGATACATATCGCCGGCGATATGTAACTTGTATTCTGTGGTGCGATACATATCCCCGGGGATATGTACTACATGTTGACTTTAGTTCCATCTTGTGTACTGATAAGTAACTTTTTGGCTGTGTGCAAATATTTATCTTTTAGGTTGGTATCTGAGCTTATTTAGATTCAAACCGTTCATACCTCCGGGGACTAAAACCGCACATAATTAATTGAAATTGAATAAATGGGAAATAAAGTTATACATAAGAATTTTTATTGATTTATTTGACAAGAAAAATAACATAATACATATTCTGGTAATGGTAACTATATACAAAGTAAATTGGCATTATGCAAAACCACTTCATTATTTATGAAATGCATCTTTGCTAATTGCAGAATTGTTTCTACCGCTGTGACATTTTTATAAAAATAAATTACGATGTACACTGCAAGAAGATTCGACCGACAATGACAAGAAATGAAACGCAAGTTAGTGTAACAAAATCATTCAAGTTTATACATACTCCTGGGGATATGTGCCGCACTGAGATAATAAAGAATTAATTGTGTGCGTTACATATCGTCCGGGATATATGCAATATTATTATGGTCTTATTCTCTGCTGGCACAGTTCTTCGTCACCAGCTTCTTCACGTGAACCTTGTTCTAGGTGAAGAAGTGAGTTATACCATACTGATGAGCTCTAATAAGAGCGAAACGCGTCTATGGTTACTAACTGTGCTGGCCAGCCTCTGACAATGCCCTCATAAGGTGACTTGGAGGCTGAATTTTGTGAAACATAGCCAAGTGTTTATTTAATAAATCTTTACCCATATTATTCAAAAGCGCAAATCTTATCCCAACCGTAAATATCAAACCGGTTCAGTTTAAAATTAGTTCAGTTCAACCTGCGTGATGGTGTCTAGAAGAGTCACAATGTACAAGTTCAAGTGTGATGCATTTTTAATGAGCGAATCACGCTGTATGTAGATGTGTTTTAATTGTGGATTTCTATGTTTTTGTCAGATAAATTATTGTAACTATATTGAGTTCTTTTTGTTCTAATAATATTAATTTGTATTTTCAAAAGGTTTACAATAAATTTATGTTACATTATTGAAACTATGTATGATGATGTCCCATCATTCCGTTTCGGAACATAGGGGCCGAGCACACCGAGTCGCAGTTTTTACACTGCCGTACTGCCGGTTTCTTTAGTCAGATTATTTAAGGCGTATAAGTGACTAACTTATAGCTCCCGAGTGTGATAAATACCTGTAACTGTATTTTTATATTTTACGACAAATCACACATTGTCGGCAGGCAGATTCGAACTGACGAACCTTGGTTCGGGTGACGTCACAGTATGTTAAGAGATGTGCATTAACATGCTCGGCCACCGCGCCTGCGAAACTATGTATACGTATTTCTAATTATAATTTTTTAAATCGATAACTAAACTCAGATTGCATCGATTTGCGAACCAAGAGAAAAGAATCCTATCGCACTGAAAGGAAAAACCGAATCTTCTTCTTCTTTTCCTTTCTCTTATACCCTAAGGTCCCAGGTCCTCAATCCACTTCCGGAATGAAAAACCGAATAAAAGGCTAAAATTGAACCTTAAACCGAAATCGAACCGTATTTTTGTGATTCGAGTTCCTAGTTCTAATTATTGTTTTATTATGAAAAGAAAACGTTTTAAAGTTTAAGTTATTCCTAAACTGTGAAATACAGGAGCGTAAAATTTCAAGAGCCTTTGGCGTCTAATTTGCTTAATACTGCTTTAATAATAATAATTTCACAATTATTCTAATATTCATTCTAACAATGGTAACAAAAATAATAATAACTCATCGTACAACAAACTATTGCAACATGTATGAAGATTTAACAATTTATTATTTATGTTAAAAAAAAAACTATAATTAATTGATACTAGAAATATTTTCTTCAAGTATGTATTATTTCAAAATTATTTAAAGACAAATACAAGAGAAAATCAATTCTCCCCTACAATAATCAAAATAATAATAAAATAATGAGGTAGGTGGCTCAGTGGTATCGAGTCGGCCTGTGTATCTTGAGAACCCTGGTTCGATCCCTACAGCCGACAAACAATTTTCACCAATTTAAATTTACTCCTGTGGCTCCCTCTCCACTAATATCTTTGGGGGCCGTGATTTGACAACTGGTAACCGCACTTCACTCGAAATAATATATCATTTACCGAGATCTGCTTAGGCAGAGTGCCACACCCAGGAATGGGTAAAAGGCGTGATGATATATTTATTTATTTATTTTTATTATTTCAAAATTATTTAAAGAAAAATAAATTCTCCTCTACAATAATCAAAATTCAGGAAAAATTTTAATTCTCTCAGCGTAATACTCGTAGACAACTTTCATATTTCCGATATAGCTATCAGTGGTACTAATCAGATATCTGAACATGTTGCAAGTACATGACTATTTATCTCTGCTGTTTGAAGTACTGATGTTGGTCCACTTCTTCCGATGCCGATGATCAGAAACTAAACTGTGGCCGGACTTAACTTTCTCTACAATCTGATTGTAACTTACACTAGGAAAACTTAGATTTAATCGTATATTATGATTTCCTGTTCAGTACTATTATAAACGATTTGTTTCGTGTATGTAACCACCAAATTATAGAAATTATTTTGCGCTCATAACATATTACCAACATATTTCAACAGTTTTATTTTATACTTAATTGAATGATAAGATACATATAGGTTAAATACAAAGGCGAAGTGTCATTGATTTTATTTTGTATTATGAACGATTGAGAAGTTTAGTTGTGGATACGCATGTGTAGCGTGGTTCTGAATTAGGTATACTATTTTCATTTTAAACTGGAGGGATCGGCATAAAACGATTAAACGTTCCTGTCCCATATAACTACAATGAAATCCATTAGTGCGGCTACCCCATATCGCTTATCGATGGTCAAAATAGGTAAATTTTCAAGGATCGTATTCAGTCTAAAATTATTCTTGTTTTTTCCTATGATTGACCGTATCGGCGAATGGGGCTGTACAACCCTGTGTGAACCTTGTGAAACCAGTTATGACGGATCATATTTTGAGTTCCTTTTTAAACGTAATTGCGGTGCATTTAATCGTTTTATGCCGATCCCTCGAGTTTAAAATGAAAATAGTATACGAATGACCATTATTTGGTGGTGTCGCGTATACGTCTAGATAAATGTTGGTGAGAGGGTGAAAAACATCGAAAAAATATTGTGTGAAATTCAGTGTTTCTTGAGAAAATAAATAAATCTTTGTATGTGAACCTAATTTTGAATGCAGCATAAATGATGTTTGGATAAAACTTAAAAATACAGTTCTTAAATGTGTAAAAGAAGTTTGTGGTGAATGCAGAATAGGCTCTTGTTCAAGGAATGGTGGAATGATGATGTGAAAGAAGCGATTGGGAAGAAAAAGAAAGCAATTTATAAATGTATAAGATATGCCTGGAAGTTTACGTGATGTGTTAAGAGAATAGGGAACGAAAGTAAGGCGCATTTAGATGATTTTATGAAAGATTGACGAATAATATTAGTATGAATAAAAGAATGTTTTGGTTGAATGTGAAACGATTAAGAGGTTATTAGGGCGGTGAAAGCGATTAAGAGTGCGAATGGTGAGTGATTAGATGTTAGAAATAGATGGTGTGAGTATTTTAGAGGTTTATATGATTGTGTAAATGAACAGAATAATTGTACTGAAAATGTAAGAGAAAATGTTAGAAATGATGAATGGGATATAAATGAGAGTGATGTTAGGTTTTCATTGTTGCTTCTGAAGAATGGCAAGGCTCTCGGTTTGGATAGTATATCGAATGAGATGTTGAAGTGTGGAGATGAGAGGTTATTCGACTTGTTAGTTTATTTGTTGTGATTTGAACGGTGTGTGGCTCCTGATGACTGAAAACGTGCTATCATTTTTCCTTTATTTAAAAAGTTAAGGTAATTCAAGCGAATGTACTAATTTCTATGCGATAAGTTGAATATAGTAGGGAAGATTCTTATTCATAAGGTACAAACCTTAACAATCTCCAAGTTAAGCAATATACAAGGTGTTTTTTTCCTGAAAGAGGATATGTAGATAAATTGTTTTCTTCTCGTATGATTGTTGAGAAATCACTTGCTAAGAACAAGGTGTTCTGTGGCTTTCTCGATTTAAAAAAGCATATGATAATGTTCAGCGAGAGACTTTGTCAGATATACTTCCAGAGAACAGTATAAATAATAATTTGTTGAGAGCGATTCGTGCGTTGAGAGTTGATAGTAGATTAAGTGATCGGTTTTGTACAGATGTTGGTGTGTAACAAGGTTGTGGGATGTCTCCGTGGTTGTTTAATTTGTATATAGATGTGTTGTTACAAAAAGTGCTGAATGAGGTGGATGGTTTCCGTATTTGGTGGTAGTGTAGTGCCTTCGTTAGCTTATCCGGATAATGTTGTTGTAATGGGTGAATCTAAAGAGCAATTGAGAAGATTGATTCTAAATATAAATGAAGTAGGAAAAGTTTTAAATCTATTATTGAATGTTGATAAATGTAAAGAGTTAATGTTTGAGAGAGAAACTTATTATTTTTTTTGTTCTTTCCACTTGTTTGACTTTTAAAATTTAATTATTCATCCAATACTATCCTACAAGTCAAAATCCATAATAAGATATTCATAAAAATGTTAGTGGTGAGTTCTTCCTTGCATAGATGAGTTCTTGAAAGATAATATTGAGATAGTCCAAGTATGAGCGTTTTGACACGGATAAGGTCCGATGTGAGGTGATAACACCTTCGAGCTGAAATTTTCTGTGGTTGAATTGCGATGAACAACTTAAAGTTGTAGTGGACGACCGTAGCTGGCCACTTACGTGTTACATCAAGCAACTTTAAACTGTAATGGTACCCTAGCCATACTGCCAAAGATGCAGCTAACAGTCCCGCGAGCTGTAGTAACTCTGACCAACGAGTATTATAAAGACCGGCATTGTCGAAAATTTTATATCCGATCCAGCCTGATTCGATCCGTTTTGAAATCCGAGCCGGTAAATGTTACGTAAATTGTATATTTGAAAGAAAAATAACCGTTATAGATAAAACGAAATTAATAATTTTATTGGCTGGTAGCACAAGCTCTGTTTTTGGGTGTTCTAAAGAGTACGGTTTTAACATATTAAAGATAGCTAAATTCCTAAATACACTGCTCTTAAAACAGACAAAAACAGAGCTTGTGCTAACAGCCGTTGTGTTTAGTTAATTTAAAATATGCTTATACTATTTTCATTTTAACTGGAGGGATCGACATAAAACGATTAAATGCACCGCAATTACGTTTACAAAGGAACTCAAAATATGACTGTTTCACAAGGTTCGCACAGGGTTGTACAGCCCCATTCGCCGGTACGTGTATAATAAAAACAAAAAAAAATACAATTTTAAATGAGTAAGTATAATGTATTATAAATATTATATACAAAGATAATTTAAACATTTACCTACATTACTCAGTCTGATTCAATACAGGATATTTAATCTTCTTATTGAGTAACATAACTGCTAATTGGATAATTTAATCCGAATTAGTAATTTTTAAATGGTCAATCATAGGAAAAAACAAGAATAATTTTAGACTGAATACGACCCTTAAAAATTTACCTGTTGTAACCACCGTTAAGCGATTTATAGTAGCCGCACTAATAGATGTCATTGAAGTTATATGGGACAGAGACGTTTAATCGTTTTTTGCCGATCCCTCCGGTTTAAAATGAAAATACTATATAGAATGTTCAAAGATACTCCGTTATGGCTTTAACTTACTAAACCTGTGTTGAACCGCACACAGTAAGAGATTCTACCTGTTGGCGCTCAGGGTAGGATTGAAAAATATTTAAATTCGGAAATCTCTAATCTCTGTACGGATTATAAATGACGAATTGTTATACAATGATACTTTCATGTAACATTTTTTTTTTGCTTCATTATCAATAATAATATTTGTACAAAATTCTCTGTTTCATTATTATAATATATATAAAAATTAAATTAAATTGGGAAATACTGAATACATACCTGTCCTTGCACCCCTATAAATCAAGCTTAAATCCCTAACAATAGACCCGCTGAGAGGGCCATAACGGAGTATCTTTGAACATACTATATACTTTGCCTTTAATAAGTTCCATTTTGTGTAATTAAAGTTAGTAATTATCAACATCGCTTTCTCATTTTATTCATCTAAAATCATACAACAATCGCCTCATAACTTCATAACACACATATCAAATTGAAGGCCAGCTATTATTTTTGATCTATAATTTTAAGAAATATTGATGAAACTAATATGTGTGTGTTTTTTTTCAAAATCTGCTTTAGTTGCTTCATTGACCTATATTTTATCTAAAATAAAAAATTTATTCTCGTTTTATATACAGCATTATTGAGAAATTGTTCATTACAATTTCCAATGAAAGTGTTATTTCTCAATTCATCAACTAATTACTAAGTCAGTAGATAAAAATAATAAATATATCATAACACAACAGTGTAATTTTAAAATTATTTTATACTCGCAAAAAACAGGATGCCACTCCTGCCAATAAAAACCAAATCAACTAAAATATCCGGCGATAAACATTCACTTTCTTACAAACAATTCATTATTTCTTTTAATAAAATCACCACACCTAACATCATAATTTGAGAGCAACGCTGACGCCATACATCAGTTTCTAAACCAAAATAAGAAAAACAAAATCATAAAATAAATATATCAGTCGGCGATCGCCAGCGGCGCTAACCTCAATAATTCGAATTGCGAGACGACAGATTCCAGTTTCACTTGTTTTACTGCGCGCGCAGTTCACGACGTGATTTCTCCGTTAGATGCCTTTATCTCTGCGCGTTCTTGGAACTTATTGTTATTAATTATCTATCTCCAAATTTTTATTTACTTTCTCTGAATTACACTTTCGTTAATTGAAAGTATGATGTCTGAACTAGTTTTGATACCTTACCAAATTATTCATTTTTAAAATGTTATTGAAAATGACACGGATAATAATGATAAAGGGAGTAGCGGAATACTGAATCGGAATCTTGAGTTTCCACCATTCTGGCCCTATTAAATGTGGTAAATAAGACGCCTTAGATTGTTTGTAGGATTCTAGTTATGAATCATATCTTTAAATGTCTAAAAAGTCAGGTTTTAAACATATTTTTTAGTCTAGATAAATAGCTTTGACTTAACTACCGGTAACAGCATCAAATTCACAGACTTCAGAGTATAAATATGATTTTAATAATTTTTCGAAACTGTTATGACCGTTAAAAATGATCTTATAACTTAAAAAACGTTAAAATTTTACTGCTTTTTCATAAATAAATGGTTGTTGATCCTCACAGTTTACCTAATATAAAATGTAGTACATTTCACACGCTTTAGCGTGGGCAAAAGCGCATTCAAATATGTATCTTAATCCGTTTAAACGACAAATGAATATAAGTAAATAAGTACATATGCAGTATTTTAATCTTTTTTCGTATGCACAAGAAACACGTTCTTATTCCGTAATTTTTTATAGAGAGAAACACTGCTTTTCTCCCCTAGGGAGAGAAACATTATGTTTCTCTATCTAGGTAGGATGTTTCTCTCCGTAGGTAGCATGTTTCTTTCCCTAGAGACTACGATTATTAGCTGTTTGCGGCGTTTTCTAGGTAACTAGTTATGCAACCCATATTTGACATTTGTTCCGATAAGACGGTAATTTTTGTGCACTTGTTACGAAAAGTATAATATGCTTTACGGGAGGGTGCGATTATCCCTTGTGTGAAGTTGGCAAACCTCGACTTCAGCTCGAGCCTTCGGTCCTCGCTTACGTCTCGGTTTGCTAGCTTCACACGCGGAAATAATCGCTTGTTTCCCTCCCTTGATGCATAACATACTATTATATATGCACTTTAAAATCAGTAATAATTCTTTGGTCAGAGGGTTCTTCTTTCTAATTCGGATATTCTGAATATTCTTCAACCTAAATAATTGACAACTGAAATAATAGCTGAAAAATCTTTACTAATACTTCGAGTTCTCAACACGAAAAGTATACACGTATTTAACTTAATGTTTCAATGTGTTCTATTCACGCGTTACGTACATGAAAGGCGAATGGCTAGAGGCACGGAGTTGTTATTAAATATTGCATGTGTACCGATTTACTTAAATTTATTTATCACCTCAACGAATCAAGATATTTAAATGCGCCTTTGTCCACGTTAAAGCTTATAAAATGGACATCAATTTATTTTTAGGATTAATATGAAACAACAATAAATTTTTAACGTTTTTTAAGTTATAAGTTGATTTTTAACGGCCTTAACATGAAAATAACCATATTTGTACCCTGAAGTCTGTCGAATTCGATGCCGTTACCGGTTGAGTCAAAGCTATTTAACCAAACCATGCATCATGTAAATTTATGTATAAATATATTACAATACAATAGACAACTAGAAAAATTTCTTATTATTTTACATAAAATCAACAATATCTATTTAAAAATCGGAATAATAAGCATTAGGTAACTATATTCTAATTATTATAATTAAAAACATTCATTGTATTCATTTTTATGTAACATTTAAATTTTAAATTTTAGCATTACTCATAGGAACTAAACAAATGAAAGTATGTTAATTTGAATATTATCTTCACGCTTTAATAATAATAATAAAATAATAAAGGTGACGTGCAGAGATTACAGTTACCTTTCATATTTATTTTAATTTATTTTATTTTTATCTATTTCAGATAATAAGTAATTTCATATAAAAAATGTAACCAGTATTTGATCTTAATTTAATAGTTTGTATTACTAGTTGCGAGTAATGAATAGGTACAAAATAACATTTTTGAAAAATAAACTTGATTAATGAACAAATGAATCCAATTTCCATTTTCATCAATCGAAGTTTACCAATCCACAATTCCATAAATGTTAACAGTAACATAAACTATACATACTCAAATAAATTTCATAAGAGGATAATTATAATAACAGTACTACAACAATTAAATGATAAACTGATCCTTAGAATCTTGGAGTAGAAATATTATGAGTAATTTCACAGGATGTAAAACGAAAAACAGGCCTTAGGCATTTAACATGAATAATTCGACTTGGATACCAATCAATAGATTTCATTGTACTTATTTAATACCCGTAAAAAATAGGTTTAAAGTTATTAAAAAATTGTTTTATTATTGGTAAACATAAAATTCAACAAAATACGATTTTGGCGTTGTGATATTTTATTTTTCTTAATTCTCATAATTTTTACATTTATAATTATTAAATTATATACATGAAAAATGACAAAAAATTCTATCATTTTATTCAAATTTTTATTAGTCGTATTTAATAAATATTTTGTTCTAAATTCCATGATAGATTAAATAATTTAAATTTTTAAAATGTCATACCTAATTTTTTAGATAAACTATTGAATTATTATAATTCTAGCAACTCGTAATTTAACCAAATCTAAATTAGCCAAATTGAGATTTAGTCAAACCGTAATTTTCGCTGGATATGTGACTTGACCTAATATTATCTGAAATTCTCTGGTCTGAAAATTCAACTGAATTAAACAACTCTTAAAACCACCTTCTCACGGCGTGTAGCTCGGCGAGCTTCTATCAAGTTTTGGCGAGCCTCGCGCCTGGAATAGTGTGGCTAGGCTATAATTTTCAGATATTTTAAATAGTAAACTATACAGTATCTAACTGCAATTGTGTTAAATGTATTTTTAAACAAGCGCTGGCGATGCTGCCTTCATTTCTTTATAGATTCGTTGTTAGAGAAGTGGGCGTAAGTGAAGATTTATGAAACAGGTGTACAGAAGCAAAAGGATGGATGGGAATGAAGGTTTGTTGCGTGATGATGGATTTTGGTTGTGAGGAAGGAAAGAGCTCGTATGGAGGAAGTGTGAATGTGTTTGAAACGAGTATCGTGTGTCAGAAGGAGAATGTTGACGTGAACTGATTTTTTTGTATGAATCTTTTAGTGGATGTCCTGTGAATGTTTCAGGGCTTCGTGCTACCCCATTTGATGGGATATAGCGTGATGTTATGTATGTATATTGTAACATGTAGCCGTATTCAAAATATGGGAATTAGAATAACTTTTTTTGTCAAAATATGGGTTGACTAAATTAGAGTTTGGTCAAAGTAAGCACTCTCTCGAAGGAAGGAAAGGTAACAATATTATTCTAGTCCATTTATTTTCAGTAATTGAATTGCAATATATCTATTCGTATGGTCGTTTCTAAATATTAAAAACAAGTAGGTATATAATTTAGTACTTGAAATATTGCAATGAACATACATACATATTAATCATTATTTCATTTTATCATTATTAACTTAATTCCAAAGTTAAAGTTGCGTTGATATACCAGATTGATATATTATCAACATTAATAATAAAAATTAATTAATGTTGTCTAAAAGTCTGCTTATAAAAAGAAACCATGACACACAGACACAAAAAACAAACACACGATTAATATTCAACAGATAGTGGACAGAACACGAAGTGTGTTAAGTGTCCAGTTGTCCAGCACAAATTAAAACCTCCACGTCTGTGGTCTTTGGTTTACAATATATAAGGAAAGTGCACTACCTGTCACCTGGATATTGGTATTTCGGATTCATGATCAGTGCTCGGTAATGTCTGGGATCGGGTGTGGCACGAAGTTGTTTAAGGAATTCACAATGAAGAGAAAAGTTAACATCGTCTTACTGATTGTTATTTGTACTACTAACTTGGTTTTATTGATTGTTGAAAAGGAAAATGTTATAAATATAAAGTATATTCGTATTCGTATATTAGAAATTAGATAGAACCAATCAATAAATACTTAACTTTTAATCATGGATCCTGACTTAAATTAAATAATTGTATAATATGGTGTAATAGTCATAACTGAGCACTAACCAGTACCGAAATATAACCATTTAAAAATTAGACTATTGTCATTTTAATCTTGCCTTAACTTTTACATCATTACTATTCATAGAATAATGGTGCTATTCTGTAATTTGAACAAAAGGGCATAGATTTTTATTGACAAATACATTTAATACCATTTGACAATCAAATATGATGCGCTTTTGTTCAGATTTACAGATCTGTAGCATTATAGGGACCGTGCGCGAGAACAACTAGCGCTGCGCAACGGCAGTTTTCTAAGTAACGACGGGAGTCCGCGAATCTACTGTGCAAAAGAAAGCGTATTCATTATGGCAACCAAAGATAATAGAAAAGGAAATAGTAATTGTTGCGATGTCGGGTGTAGTAATACCTATGGTAATACGACAAGCAGTGTTAGTTTTTATAAATTTCCACCTAATAATAATGTAGGAAACATTAGACGTCAACAATGGATTGCTACTGTAAACCGCCAAAAGTAAGTAACTGTTTAAATTTTGCTACAAAATTTTATAAAATCAATAGTCGTACGTACATATATTAATAATTAAATAATATACCAACATTTTCAAAAAGTATTAATTTACTTTTTTATGTTTTTGTTTACGCAATGCTTAGATGGTACACCGTGGATTCCAACAAAATATATATTATATTATAAGCTGTATAATGTATCATATTTTGACTCACATTTTCAATCATGTAACTTAAAATATATTCAATTTGATATCTGTTAACAATACTAAATAGACACTATTAACAATTTCATTTACACGGCGGCTTGCAAATCTATCTGCTTCTGTTTTCGCATCTTCCTGAAGAACTTTTTTAAATCGCAGTTTATATCTTTATATAAAATGCTAAAAACATCTGACACCTTACTGTCCCACTTTCGGCAAAGTAATTTTTGGAAAAAGATCTTGAAATCTTTTGCCTTTGGAATATTTTTCTTTGATATAACTTGCTGGCTTCTTCCATTCGCATGGTTTATCAGTTTTCGATGTTATGGGATCATAATTAATATACATAAACAAAGCTGCGATATGTTTGCATACTGCTCCAGCGCTAGCTGGACAATTACACGTGACATTATTTACTACTCTCCCTTGATTCAACTAAAAAAAAAGCATTATCGTAATATATTGCTAAATCAAAAGTATTTCATAATTATTGATTAATATTTGGAGTGCGTACCCAAAAAATTAATTCATAATCGTAAATATAAATATTCGATTTGGTTCACAAATACTATTAAGGGTAAAATAAAATTATTTTCAACAAAGTCTACGCTCACGCGACGCCGGTAATTTTGTCTTGATGTGTCAGAGCAATTAAATCAAGGTTTACAAAAAGATTTTTTGTTTTCAGTTCAAATAAACTTGATAACAATAATAATACTTACATATAATTTTACATTATACGGTGCTTAGTTTATTGATGTTTGTCTGATTATATTTGATGTAATAAATGTTTCATGCGGACTAACATTTTCAATTACGTTCAAAACATGGCCGCTTTCAAAAAGGTTTTTGCCTTTCTTTAAACTTCATTGCGGTAATTTATCATAAAAAATATTTCCAAATCCACATTTAATTATTTTGTAGACCATTTCTCTCCTCTTTCACCTAGAATAATTAGAAATCACTTCCCGAAACACTCCAGTCCTATACAATTGTAATGCTATCCGCGCGGCAGGTCTCCCGTCGCTTAGTGGTGTTGTCGCCGCTAGAGCCGAATTTGGCGCTGGCGCTCATTTCGCGCACGGTCTCTATAGAAAATTACAGAATAGCACCATAAGTGCTTAACTTAAAAATATATGTGAAAGAAAATAAAACTGATATTAAACACAAATATAAAATAAATTTCGAACGTACTCTGTAACTTAATTAATGTTTAACGGCCAATTAAAACAGATTTTAACCAACAAATATTCATATATCAAATTAAACTTTCATTTTTTGTCTTAAAAGAAAACAAATCATGGCTATTATTTCATTTATTACAAAAATTTTAAAATTTCTTTTTAAAATTGTGAAGAAACCAAAAACTTAAAAATATTAAAATAGTTATGTTTGCAACTCTTAATTCTGAACAACTTTACACTCTACAGGAAAATAAACAGGAGAGCAGAAAATTAGACAGGAGAGCAGAAAATTAGACAGACAAAAAATAATAGAATTATGAAGTTAGACAGTAAATATAAATTTTAAAATTACGACCAAACCAGCTGTATTTAAAAATCATGGAAATGTATTCAATATTTCTATTCCAGAAGTTCTACGGTATCCATGTGTTTCTTTCTTTTTGTAAATAATGCTCTTTTTCTAATTAAAAATCATGTTTTAGCAAATTTATTATTTTTTCTATTTACGACGTTATTGTAACATTGGTTTTTGATATCTTTCTTTTTAAATAAGTTGGTTCTCTTCCAACAAATTTTATTTTCTTGATGTTATTGGAATTTCTTGTTACAGTTCGAAAGCGCCAAGCTATGTCTTTGTACAACATCTTTAGATGTCAAATAAGACTTGTTAAAATTATGTAACTATGTTTAAAAATAATAAAAACTAAGAAAATAATTAATTAAATAACTTAACGATTTGACTTGAGTCGTGTTGTTGTCTTTGTAATATTTAAATAAACTGTAAATTATAGACTAAATATAGTTTTAACATTAAAATAAACTTGAGACTAATGGTGGCAAGTTGTTCATTGCTAGAACTTTTAAATCAACTACAGACTCCTAAAACTAGACGCGAAAATGATCATAAACCTTGGCCGAAACGTAATTTTTACCATTTTTAAAATAAAAACAAATAGAAGAAATCAAAAATCCAAATTTAATCCTTTTCATATATAACATATATAGTTATCTTACAGTTACTTTATTTAATTAGAAATAATGGAGCTT
The DNA here is from genome assembly GCA_947425015.1 of Pterostichus niger. Lineage (NCBI taxonomy): Eukaryota > Metazoa > Arthropoda > Insecta > Coleoptera > Carabidae > Pterostichus > Pterostichus niger. Next base: position 14,574,569 of record OX380336.1, read on the forward strand.
CTGTAATTTTTTGTAGAAGTTATATTATATCACTATTATTTATAATAGCATTATCTAATGTAACAAAATTCTCAAATTATCTCTATTTTTACTATAAAATGTTTTATATTTGGACATATCTGACTGAATTATAGTACTTTACTTAATCCTGTACTCTTGTACCAGCATTGCCGGTGTCAAGTGCTTCATTTAATTCTATTATTTTCTTCCCCCATTTCATTCAATTTTGAGAGAGTTGTTCTGCGTCTTTCCATTTCATTTATAATTTCTTTAGGTGTCTTCCTATTTCATCGTTCATTTATTTATTTATTTATTTATGTTACACTGTACAACAGGAACTTAATCCCAATTACAGTACAGGGTCCGCACTCACCGAGCCGCAGTGTGGTAGTTCATATAATTTTTAGCTAGAGTGAGATTCGAACTCGGGATCTTCGAATTAGAATTCTATATCGCTATCCACACCACCGTACAGACGTTCCATTTACGTCTGGGTCTGCCTCTGCTTCTCTTCTTTAATCTGTCCATCTTCCAAATTTTCTTAGATACTCTATTCATTGGCCTTTTATTGAGGTGTCCAAACCATCGTAAGGAGTTTTCTCTTATTTTTTTGCTCAATGGATTTGACTCCTAGTTTCTTTCTTATATCTTCACTTCGGATCTTATCAATTAGCTTCACCCCTGCTATTCTTCTTAATGTCTTCATCTCGCTTGCTTGCAGTCTTCTTTTTTATTTCTTGGACAGTATACTCATGTCTCCGAGTTATACGTTAGTGTTGGTACAAACAGTGCGTTGTATATACTTATTTTCATTCTTGTTGATAATTCTTTTTTCCTTAAGGGAGAAATATAATTTTGTTGTATGATTAATTCTATCCTCCAGTTCCGTGCCAATTTTTCCGTTCTCTGTTATTATACCTCCCAGGTATTTAAACTCTTTTACTTGTGTTATTTCCTTTTGGTCAATTCTTATATTTAGTCTTCGGGGATTTTTTGTTATAGTCATTGTATTATTTTGCTAACGTTTATTTCTAGTTTTCTTTCTTTTAGTTCGCTATTCCATATTGAACTATAATATATATATGTATAGTTAAATACTTACCTAAACTCTCATATTGGAACACTACGACAGTGTTAACTATAAGTGTTCAATTTCATCTCTAATTATAAATAATTACAGAATTATTAAATTAATAAAAATAAACAATAATTATAAATTGTTAAATATAACTGTATGTAAATGAGTAGTGATTTTTTTATTTCATTGTACTAGAAATACTACTATAAATTTTTAATTTATGTAGGTATATCTGCCATATTACATAGATCATTTAGTATTTAATCATTATTGTAATATATAACTGCCAATTGAGAAATCCTTGGCTACTAATAACTTTACAAGGTGTTAGTTTAGCTATGCTTCAATGGAATTTTTTAATAGTAACGTAACAATAATCATTATCTTTCAAACGACAACTTTCAAGAGAGTTTTAAAGCAAATAACTGTAAAATAATATGTAATTAAATTTAATTATATCTGCGTTGAAAGATGGAGACTAGAGACGTCGAAATGACGAACTTTCTATAAGATACTCAGGATGTAATGATCGTAAAAATCTTTTATATATTGGTTTTAAATATTTATATGATTGTGTACTTTGACATTAGGTACATAGTAAATTAAAAATAAGAAAGTTTAATCTTGTCGATGAATTAGTGCCAATAAATTTTTATTTCGAATTCCATTAGTTAATTACTATTAAGGTAAATAGTAATTTAATCGGTAGTCTAATACTGCTTAGAAAGTTGTATTTTAACAGTTCTTCTTATTTGGAATTAAAATTATTATGTTTACGAGATATCTACCTATTATGTTACACAACAATACATTTTTATTTAATACCTTACTTATAAAATATCAACCAAAATTGGACATTATAAATACTAAAATGTCTAAATATGAGATAAACAAAACTACAATAATCAAAAGTGATTTGATATGAAATTTTACTTCCAAAAAGTTTAAAGTTTACGTAATTATATGTCTATAATACTATATATTTTTAAAATATCGACCACTGTTCTAAAATGTACAGGAGTTCAATTTCCGCACATATTTAAAATCCCATGTCATCATCATCGATGGCGCTACAACTCGTTACAAGTCTTGGCCTTTTCAAGGATCTTCCTCCATTTTAGTTTGGACTGTATTTTTGTCTTCCAGTTTGTGTAGGGGCGGATCCAGATTTCGAATTAGGGGGGGTCATGGAGTGAATTTTGCCCATTTTCTAAATATAAAAAACATTTGTATTTGCTCATATTATATTCCTGCTTTTAATAATTTTTACAATCACATTAAATCGTCTTTGGAATCGCATTAAAACACATTAAATTATCTTTGGAATCACATTAATTCACATTAAATCACATTGAATAACATTAAATCATCTTTAGAATATACTTAGATAACAATTTTTTTTTCACCTCAAAAATTTCCCTTAAGAACGCCAAAACTTTTTAAGTCATAAAGTTTCAATATCTAAACGGTTCTTCGATAGAATACAAAAATTATTGAATTAGAAGTTGATTTTCTAAGTGCAAATGCCGGTAGTCACATACTTGACTAGGTCTTAAATAGAATACCTCTCCCATCTGCGGGTCGAAATAATATTCCCACAAAATATTGGTTTTTGGCTATTTATTAGAATAATAAATCAAACAATAGTTCTTAATTATCTTAGAATTTTAAGTTCTTAGATAATATTTTCTTTTTAATTTGTTTAACAAATTGAGTTATCGTAAATAATGTCATCATTATTATGTATTAGGGCCAATTAACTATTAGGGCCAACATTTAAAAAAAAAGTCCATGCTTAGGGAGAGGGGGGGGGGGAGACATCCCATGTTAAACTTCTATATTCCGCGTTCATAACTTATAGCTGTAGCTATAGATACATTCTACAGATTTTTTGCAAATCCGTGAATCCATGTAAGAAATCCGTAATAAATTGCCTTTCAAATAGACGACACCATTCTTCATTTCTTTTGAAATTCGGCAGCAAGTTGATGAAATGCTATTTATTCAAAAACTTTAGAATTTGTACAGCAGAAAACACAAACAATAAAAGTACAATTAGGCCATTAACACTCTATTTTCACACTAAAGTGTAGAATTAAATTACCTCATCTAATCAAGTGTTTGACTAATGAATGTCTTCTTCCCACGAACATCAACTATTATGTTGTCACCAAGATTTATGTCATCCTTAGCCATGTAAACGTTGTTATTGCCTTTGGTATTGATGTTGATGCCCCAGTTTGTAAGTTTGTTCACATTTAGCTTGACTGAATTAAAAGACAGAAGAGATATACTTTTGCAGAACATGAAATTGGAACACTTCTTTTGTTGAATTAATATTACCTATCTTTTTGAATAAAAACGTGCAATGAATATCAAAATCTGACTTTTAGTTTCAGATTATTGAAATAAACAATATCTACTCGGATTTATATAAAATCACAACACAACTAATGATATACCCACAGTCAGATTACCAAAAGAAGAACATTCTAATCATTATGTTGCATAAAGATCGTCTAGATGAAAAGATAACATTCGTATACAGATAAGTTGTCCGCAGCACTAAATACTTAATAAAAAAAGTGTGGATTATGAATATGCCTTTGCTTAGTTCATGCAATAGAATTATTGGAAGATTATTCTTACGGAAATCTTACGATATTATATCATTTCGAACATTTTATTTTCCGTTTTCAAACATAAATTATTTATTATCTTCATTTGAGACTAATGTACAGTCAAAACATATGCGTATAGTCAAACTTTCATGGACACTCAGTTGTATAAATAGTTTGTATTTATAAAAATTTTAAGTGTCGTCTTAAACGAATATATTTAGAATAAAAATATCCAATATTCGAATCCGATCCAGTCCGAAGTCAGATTTCAGATCGAATCGAATTAGAATTCTCTCGAATCGGATTCAGATCGGACCTAATCCTATGTTCGGATAAAATATCCGATCCAAAGTTCAAGATATAATATCCGATAAAAGAGTTAGATATAACATCCGATCCGAAGTTCGAATAAAATATTCGATTCGAAGTTCAGAGAACAATTCGATTCGATCCGAAGTTCGTATAAAATATCCAATCTGAAATTTTAATTTACAGCTTTTAAGTATACACTTAAGTAAAAATAATATAGATTCTAATTCTACTTTAATTTCATCTATTACGATTATTTATTTTCGAATATAAAAGTTACAATTGATTTTTTATAAGTAACAAATACTTTATGGATCTGATAGTATACCGGGTCGGATGTTAGGTCGAATCACGGAGCGACCGGAAATCAGATTTCGGATCGGATGTCGGTAGGTAAATGCATATATGCAGGGTGTTATATTTTAATAGACCCAGCAAATATCTCGCTTATTTATCAACTTAGTAATTTCTTTCGTATAACATGATTTATACAGGAACATGTAAGCTAGTTGATGACGGATGTACATTCATGATATCATTTCCGGTTTATTAGTAATAATAATCAACTTTGAAATTTCAAATGGAACATACTATATTTTTTTACAAATTTGAAAAGTGCATCAAATTTGCTTTACAATCATGTAAAATAATCCATATGTTACATTATTAAAAAGTAAAATGGCGGGCACATTAATATACACCAAATCGTAAAGAGAGCCATGACTGTGGCTTGAAATAAAACAATTAACTAAAACAATTGTAATTGTTATTATTAAACGAAATAATATTTTTTGTCATAATAATACAGAAAATAAGAATAAGGAACACTTAATAACAAGAAAATGATTTTATAAAACATATTCAAAATGACTCCCAGTCTCTTCAATACATTTTGCACAATGTTTTGAAACAGAATAAGTAGCCAGTAGCCCTTTATATTATATATATTTTTCACGTAGCTCCATAAAAAAATCAAGTGGTCAGATCGGGAGAAATATATATACCGGGTGTCTACTTTTTTTTCCGAACATGGGAAATTCAATGTTGAAATTTTTACTTAGTGATATTTCTTTACCTACTAATTTTAGAACAAAAGTGTACAGAAGAAAAATGTTCAGAATGAAAAACTGCATTCATAGAGTATAAGTTTGTTTTTCAATTGTTTCGTATGTCCGAGTTAGAGGCAAAAGAAAATACACGCTTTAAAGCAATTATCAGAGTGCCATGTGTATGCGTGCACAAAGCACGCATACACATATTCTATAAAAATCAGTACTAAAAAAAAATATTTTAGAAAAATCATGTTTCCTCAATTAGAATCCGGGTCTTCTACTTTCACTGTATTATTAAGTACTTAGGTCTAGTTTAGCAGTGAGCTAATTATTGATTCATTTTTATTAATGTACGTATTTGGTTTATTTGCAGATGACCCCCATACCAGTGACACAGATATATTCACTACCCACGCCGCCGCCCTCCCTACTGACGCCGCCCGTGGTGGGTTACCCGTTGATACCTGCGCCCCTTGGCTCCACACCGCCACCTTTCATCCATGGGCATCCGCACCACCCACATCATCCGCCATCAGAAAAGGTATAGTCAAATTATTTCATTTTTAATTACGTTACACAACAACAAAATACATAAATATTAGAAAAAAAATAAGTATCCTATTATTCCTATTACCCCAAAAACTACTTGTTGTTCATGTTTTATTCGCTCAGTAGTTGATAAAGGAATATAAAGTCCTCAAGAGTGTGTCACTAATAAGACAACTACAATCTGGATTTCAAATATAATTTTATGAATATTCAAATTAAAACAAACATGTAACGTTTAACATGGAAAATTTATTTATCCGTAAATTTAGCTTTCCTTATAATTTTGTATAAAAATGAAATGAAATAACAATTATAAAGAATTTTAATTTTAAGATGTACCTAAACATCGATTTTTAAAACAAAATATTAATATTATAAATGAAGTATATTGTACATATTTTAAAGTTTACGTAGAATAAAATTTTCAGAATTTTTTTATTACCTTCCTCCATAGTTCTTTTAGTATATAAAAAGTTCTGTCTTTCTCCCAACCGTTTTCGAGAAATTATATCAAAGTTTTTAAATTATTATCCATTATTATTTGCAACTAAATTCAATGTTTTCAAATTTATTACTATAGGTACTATATAACTTTAACTTTAAATACAATATACAATACAAGGCACATAGTATGTTTCATTTATAATAGTAATATCTTCTTTTTAAAAAAATAGTGTTAAAGTGATCTCTTGTTTCATAATAAAATTATGCTCTTATTACACCCAAAAATCAAGTCTGCAAAATTGGTATACCACAATCCTTTTTATAAAATTTAAATTAAAAGCAAATGCATCACACTATAATCTATAATACCTACATGTTTTATTACATAATTTCCTACAAAGACCAAAGATCAATATTGTTTTCTGATAGGTGGTGCACAAGAAGAGAAGGCGGTATCCTAGTGACCGTCAGCTTCAACAGCAACAACGACACGTTGCTAGACAACAAGACAAACCAAAAAAGCAAAAGAAACCACGCGAGAAACAGAAAACAATCACAGAGGAAGAAGTTGCCAAAACGTATACAGGTCTAGATCGTGTTATTGCAGAAGAATTCATCCAAATCTGCGATTCAACAAGAACTATAAGCGGCTCTGATATGAGTGGATGTACAAGCAGTGAAACAACTTCGAACGAATTCACTGGTGAACGAATGTAATGTGTTTTATTTTATTTCAGACTGTATTAATATTTAAGATTGCTCGATAATTCATAATAATTATCAAATGCCAGTAACTTTCTTATATAATTAAAAGACTTTAATACTGAATTGCAACATTACAAAATATATATTTTGTAATGCTCCAAAGAGTTTTATATCATATATTTTTATACAAATGTCCAAATCTCGAATCTTTATAAACAGTATATGGAACTATTCATTAAAAATTTAAACTATGCTACATTTATTAAAAATTGTTCATTTGTCATTTTTTACAATATGATTAATTTAATTAACATTAAAAAAAAACCTTATTACATAGATCATTCTAAAAGTCTAAGTTTTGTTTTGAAAAAGTAATTCTGGACAACTGTATATGGAGATACTAATCGAGTATAATTTACTGTTCTTTTTAACAAGTATTTATACTTATTAACAATACAGTTGTTACTAACATCAAACACACGTGTTAATTTAGAGCACAATATTTTTCATGTTAAAATTACAGTTGGTGCTTGGGAAAGAGGTAAATTCAAATAGCTACATCGTTCAATCTTCTTTATTTCAAGTCATAATCACAACATACACGTGACATTTTTATTTCTGTTATAATTATTTTGTGAAATTTGTAAAAATATGTATATAGTGCAAAATAAAAATAAATAAGTTTGTATATATTAGAGGTCCAGTTTGTTTTTTTGTCCAAACACAAATACTTATAATTGATTTTTGGTATGGTATGACTAGAATCAAAATTTGATTTCATATATCTACATTTAGAACTTTAAAAATCCACCATATAATTGAACATCAATAAGTTGTCAGACTGCGTAATGAGTCCGTTGAAATCCTTGTCCTGAAAAAATTAATCACATATTTTAATTTTTATTTAATATTTGTTGTAAAATTAACTTGTAAACTTGAATTCACACCAGATATGATGTACATATCAACAAACTAAATATTTAATTCAATTATTTATTCTGTACAATTATCTAACACTATGAAATATTTATTTGCTACTTTGAACAAATGAAAATTAATCCCAATTAAAATTCAGGGAATTCTATAACTAAAATGGAATCTAAAGCAATCTTACGCAGAATAGAAACAAATTGAGAACTTTTCACATTCATAACGTATTGATAGCTTGCTACATATTTTTATTTTACAGGCACTGAATAATAAGTTAAATTTGCACTAATTGAAATTCAGACAAACCATAAAAACAAGAAACACTAAAACTAGTCATTCAGCAGTCATTCACTTTTGCATCATTATACAACAATACGATTTAATCTAACAGCGCAAATATGTTTGTTGAATTTTATTATCAACCAAATAAATTTGAATTAATATAATAAAATACAAACCTATACTTTGGAGTATTGTAAAGATATGTTCATCGCACTTACTATGAAATATATAGCAAGTAAAATTTTTGGCCAAGTTACAAATTTGTTCACTGGAACAAAATTATAAAATACATTACTTTGTCATAACGACTATTATTCAATTCTTACCCGGCGATATACGCAAAATAGTGCTTTAAAGAAGAGACAGTTCCACAAGAAGAAATTTCCATATAAGAATGATTGAGTAATACCTACAAACAAAACAATGTAGTCATTTACACAATACATTTTATATTTTTAATAATATTAAACTCACGTCCCCATTTTCAGAGTGAACAACTTTTACACCTATTTCCCCAATATCGAAATTCACAGTTTTCTTAATTTTTTCCAACTTAGGTCCTAAATTGTCTTTATCTTTATGATGATGAGATTTGATCATTATTTTAATAGCTCGATCGATTGCTTTCACGTCACCAGTGCCCCCAGTAGACACAAAACCAACGTACGTCACTTGAAAACCAGGTCTAAGAATACATAGGTATATATTATTATAACGTCATTCAATAATACAATAGTTCGCATGTATTCATACACCCATTTTACATAAAAAAAAAAATAATAACTAAAATATATAACAAAAATCATTACTTTTGTTAGCATATAATCAATCATATTCATTTATAAACATCCGCTAACATATAAAATCATATTATATTCTTTTAACACAGTTCTAAATTTAACAATTATCACTCATCAACATATTTTGCAAGCAATCTCGAAAATCAAATATAAATCCAATGGAAAAATTAACATGTATTAACATTAATAAAAAGAAATAAATACACACACAAAACGCATTTCTTGATTATACTTGTTAAAATTTCAGAAAAATATAAATAAAATTCCTTACCTTGCGTTTCGGTTTTTAATGATTTCATTTTTTATTCTTGAATTGTATTTGTCACGCAGAGTATCTGGATCAATTTTGACGATTTTAAGTAGAGGTATCAATGGCGGATACAAGTCGCCGGAATCAGTGTAACGAGCCTTAATTACTTTTAATGAAACTGGATTTCGCATAGCTTTATTTCTAATTTTGTTGAGTTTGCCACGAGATGACAAACAGAGATGAATGCCGTTTAATTCATCCAAAACATCTCCAGTTTCAATATTTCCCTAAAATAACATTGCATGTAATAATACTTCTAGTTTATAGAACTGGTGACTAATTTTACTACAAAAACTGCTACGACTCTATTGTTGTCCCCACAGTTCTGACTCATTACAGTTATTTTTGCAGTTATTGAAATTCTACACATTTTGACTCATTTTCTAAATATTCTTTACTTCTTTTAATTTGATTAATTCTGATTTTTCATTCTTTTTTTATAATATATTTGAATATACTTACGTCTTCTCCTGCTACACTATTTGAATCAACACTTATTATAATAGCTTTTTCGTTCGAAAATCTAAAACAAATCATAATTAATATTATAAATAAATGACTTTAATGTAGTACTTACGAAACACTGATTCCAACAAATTTGCAAGGAACTAGTTCCATGGAATGAACTTTTGGCAGCAACCATGACAAATCCAGAAAAGAGCAATTTGACAATTCCAATTTGAATGTAAACTTAGAGTATTGTAATAATACTGATAATAATATTTGAATTAAAATTTCATCCCCCAATATACTTTCGTTTAGATGATACAATACACGAAAAGAACCATTTTGAGCCTGAAATGCAAAATCATTAAAAAATATATATGAAACTTATATAGACTAAATCAATTACCAATGTTAAAATTGGGATATGCAAACATTTTTTGACCAAACATGTTCGTATAAGCTGTCGTAAGCGACCAGTTGATGAAAGAACGCTCTTACAATTTCGAACGGATTCTAAGGAACTTGTAAAATTAAAGGCAGAACTGCAACAAAAAATATAACTTTTACGAAAAATCATTGAATAATTAAAATAATAAAATTTACCTGTCATTATGCAGAGGTTTAATTTTATTCAACCACGACCATGGATGTAGTTGTTTAGCAATGCCTAAAGTATTGTACTGGGTAACCAACCCCTTTGTAAAAACTTTTTCTACACAGGCACAAAACGGTTGCAAATTAATGTTAGCATCGCTAATCGGCACATTAATATTATAGTTTCCCAAAAATTTAGTAGTCCATTCTAAAATAAAAAAAAAAAATTTCGGCAAATGTCACATGTCCACATAACCTCAATAAATAAAACGTCACATAACTAAATACTTTAATAATTTAAGCAAACAGTCATTGATAGATAAACTTGCTGTTGTATACTAGGCTAGTATATTATACTACTTACGAAATATTAAACAGCTTTGAAATTTATGACTAATTGATTGAGGTATGTGTACACATTTAAATTTAAAATATCATTAAAATTTAAAAACACTCACCTTTAATTTCTCTTATCAACGGGTCGCTAACAGACATATTAATCTAATCTTCAACACCACATTAAAAATAATATATAAGAACCTATTTATTTGTTCTTTAGTTCGGAGTGACTGCTTAAAAAATTCTCATATCTGCCATTGATAGTGATAATTAACTGCCGAGCCAACTGCAATCAGAAATTAAATTCACACAATCGACTACGTTGCGGAGTTGTTATCTAGTAACTATTCAATAGTTAGCGTTAAGTGAGTGAACATCATGATCAGTGCCAATCCAAATCCCAAGGATCTCTTAGCGAAAGCTAAAGAGGTATTCATCAAAGAATTCAATGGAAATCCGGAAGTGGCTGCTTGTGCACCCGGGAGAGTTAATTTAATTGGGGAACACACCGATTACAATGATGGATTCGTGTTACCCATGGTAATTTCATTTTAATATAAGTTAATTGATTAATTAAACAATGTTAAATTAAAACGCAGGCTCTTCCGTTGGTTACAATCATAGTAGGCCGAAAAACAAAAAATAGTGTATCAATAATAGTTACGACAAACCCCGATGTTGAACCGAGGAGAGTAACCATTGAGAGACCTTTGAAACCAGGAGAACCAAAATGGGCAAATTATATTCGCGGAGTTGTAGCAAATTATTTAGGATCACATCCACCAAATTTCGAAGCAGTTATTATTAGTAGCGTCCCAACCGGGGGTGGTTTATCCAGCAGCGCATCCCTTGAAGTTGCTATGTATACGTTTCTTGACGCTATCAGTGGACCCTCCACTATTATGTAAGATTTGAAACAATATAATTGATACTTATAAGGCCGTAATAATATTGTATTAGGCCGACAGATAAAGCTTTGGCGTGCCAAAAAGCTGAACACAATTATGCTGGAGTTCCTTGTGGAATAATGGATCAATTTATTTCGATGCTTGGAAAAAATGAAAATGTACTTTTAATAGATTGCAGGTAAGTTTTTTTGCACGAAGTTCACTGCACTCATTATAATATTTTGACTCATGATGTGTTATCAAATTTGTGATCTACGTACAAAATTCTTGAGCCTAATTTTGAACTTTTAAAAATAAATTTTCATTGCGTACTAAGTAATTTGGCATTGTTAAAAATGTGACCTTTTCACTTAAGGTCACTAAACGTATTGATAAAACTGAAGTATTATTTGTATTTCTTCCATTTTTAGAATTATCTAAGGATAATTTTAGAAATAAAAACAAAAATTGCAGAACTTTGACATCAACATTAATTCCATTTGCCGATCCTAATATCGTCATTCTTATAACAAATTCGAACATAAAACATCAGTTGGAAGGCAGCGAATATGGAACCAGACGAAAACAATGCCAACAAGCAGCTTTGCTTCTTAAAAAGTTAAGTTTAAGAGACGCTACAATTGAAGACATCGAATGTAAGACAAAAGATATCAAAACTATCACATACTGCTTAAAAATTAAATAATTTAACAGATTTGAAATCATTGAATACTGATGACGATATAATAAAAAGGGCTCGCCATGCTGTGACAGAAATTCAAAGAACTGAACAGGCCGCCGAGGCATTAAAACAAAAAGATTACGTAAAATTCGGAAAACTAATGGTTCAAAGTCATGTTTCACTAAAAAACGATTTTGAAGTATCTTGTGAAGAGATTGACATATTAGTAAACGCTGCACTAGAAGTCGAAGGTGTTTTGGGCTCTAGAATGACTGGAGGAGGCTTTGGAGGATGCACCGTTACCATGGTAATGCATAACCCATTATTAATACGTTTTTTCACTTGTTTACTATCATAATTTGTTAATGATTGATTATTGTAGGTGCATAAACATGCAGTTAATACTGTTATAAATAATATAGAAAAAATCTATAAAGGAACTCCTACATTCTACATCTGTAGTCCAAGTGATGGAGCAAGAATCCTAAATATATCGGAGTAAAATAGTATCACGCGAAATTTATTGTCTAGTATAATACAAAATGATTGTCAATATATACAACTATTTTACATGATCTACCATTACTTTAAAATTTGTAATGTACTAACTTACATAAATTAAAATATAAGTTCTATAGTTACTTTTTTAGTTTCATGTTTCTTAATTCCATCATCAAGAATGCCCGCATATTTGCATCAGTAACGCTTTCCAAAATATGCGTCCTAGCTTTTTCTCCGCCATCATTAAAATATTTCGTTAATTTTTCCGCATATTCTATCCAAACACAATTTGCACAACCGGACATGCAGCAGGTCGTAGGCGGCTCTGGAATGGTCGATTTTTGTTCGGAAATATCATTAACCTTTTTATTATTTTCTATTACCGAATTTTTTTTATTGGAATTATTAGGAATTCCATCTGAATTCTTTATATCGTGTGAATAAAAATATATAATTATTGATCGAAACACAGATGATTGAGGAGCACATATTATGTTGTACCGCGTACCTACTAATTCAAAATATACTACAGACACCAATAACTATAATAATTTGTAATTAAACTTACAATTTACTAAACTTTGAACCATGGTCAGTTGAAAATTTTAATGTAAATTTCGTAATGTCATTGCTGCATGTTTTTTAAATGTCAAATAATTTTATTTTCATGTCACTGACCACATGTTGCCAATATGTAAATATATATTTTTATTATGCAGCACCATAATTCTACTTTTGAAGGATATTTTATATAATTATAAAAAAATACAAATAAAATCCTCTAAATCATTTGCTTGTAGTTTATAATATAAAAAGACTAATACAAAAAACGAAATTTGTTATATATTTATGTTGGCACTACACAAACCATGTGCTTACCTGATAACGTTTGACATTTGCTTAACCTAAAAAATGTATTGAATACGTCGATCTGTTTAATTATTTTATGCTGTTGGACAGTACTTTAATTTTAAATCATATATAATAATGGGTAGAAAAATACCAGGTAAAAAACACCGAGGAGTGAAAGATCCAGAGAAGCAACAATTAATCCGTCTTAAAAGGTTTGTTGTACATATCAAATATTCTATTCTTAATTTAATTTCACAATATTGTTAGTGTACAACACAAGGTAAATACCCCACCATCTAATTCAGAGAATCAAGATGTATCAAAAAGCTTACAACATTTCATAAAAGTAAAAGAAAAATTTAATGCAAATCCAAAAAGAAAACGTAAACGTGGTTCAAATCCGAAAACAGGTCTTATAGCTACCGATCCAAATCTTCGTAAAATAGAAAAATTATACAAATCAAGAGACTCTGCGCCTGCTTTCAACCAAAAAGTAGGTGAAAGCACAAGTGAATTTATGTTGAGAGTGAATCAGACAGTCCAAGAGGTTTTACGAGAATCTAAGTTTGAAGATAAATACAAAGTTAAAGTTCAAAGAAATTTAAAAACTGGTGAAGTCTCAAACGTAATTAAACAAAAAAAGGATCCTTTAAAATCAATTGATCAAGAGGCTAAAGATAAAGAAAAGGCAAAAAGTAAGAAAAATAAAAAGGCCAGTGAACCAAAACTGACTAAATCACAAAGATACAAAAAGAAACTAGACGAGAGAAAAGCAGAAGAAGAACTGAATAAGGCTTATGATTTTAATATCTTTACAGATAAAGTTGAATTTGGCGATGTTGTACACGCTCCTCCTACTTTGCCGAAACCCAAAAAGGTTAATAAAACAAATTGCGCTGCTCGGGTAAATTTTGTTCACAATTATTATTTTTTAAGTATAAAAATGTACTATATAAAAAAATATTTATTTGCAGCCCGGACAGAAGGATTTACTTCTAAAGAAAGTTTTAATTCAAAATGGTAAAATAAATGAGAAAGTTGTACCCTCAAATAAGAAATCAATTTTCCAAAAAATTCAAGGAACCGTTAAAATTGATAAGAAGGGCAAGAGAAAAGATTTACCTCAGGCAATAAGAAGACAATTAGAAACTACAAGAAATGAATTAGTGAATGCGTATAGGTCAATAAAAGCTAAAAAAAACTTTAAATAATGCATAATATTTGTAATTTTATACAAATAAATATTTTTGAACAAATAAATGCCATCGTGTTCCTAATTTCTACATTTATATTGACATTGAAACCTACATAAAGTGATCTATAAAGGGTTTTATTCGATATTTGATTTTTTTTGTACAAATATTGTAAAATGTAATATTTTTAGTAAATAATACCATTGAAAATATAAACACTACAAATTACGTATAGTTATTCATAGTTAATAGTTGTGTAAGTATTACTACCTAGGTGTATTAAGTTTTAACCTTTTAACAATAGGTATGGCTTATATGAATTTCTGATATCAGTTTTCCGGATATATTCAGTGCCGGTTTTAAGGAATTGTCCAGATACCGTTATATCCAGTTTGTTCGGATACCCGGGAATCATGATACCGGTTTATCCGTATGTTAAGACGGATACCGGATACCCACTTATGCGGATATCCGAATTGGTATTTTTACAGTTATTGACAGCCCTAGTACCAAATGGAACGACTACTCTCTGCTTTGCTATCTACGTAGTCGCAAAGCCTAAAACTTGCACGTCTACGCTGCGCATTAAGACATCAGGAATAGTAAACATATATCTAACGTTGTTCGTTACAATGTATCCCCATATATATACTAGTAATACTACTAATAGATATACCGGGTGTAACACGAAAAGTGAAACATAGGCGTTTAACACGGCAAATCAGTTTTTCCGTGCGCATTGCTTCCCTAATTATTTTAGGAAAAAATGTTTCAAATAAATGTTGTAAAGCATAAAATTCTACATCCGAATCAATAAACAAAATTCATTTTGTCTACTTCATAACTGCAGAAATTAAATTTAAAAATTCACGTAATTTGAATTTAATAGTAATAGCCATGGAATTAAAAACAAGAGATGAACAAATGCGTAACGTTTTATACGTCAATGTCAGAATAAACTGTCAAAATCATTTTTACGTACTAAATATTTATTTTCTAAATAAAAATTTAATAATAATAAGGAAAAATATTTTTTAGATTTATTATTTAAGAATAAAAAAATAATAAACTCGATAAAATATTTAAGGTAGGTTGTTATTAAATATTTAACAAATTAATTAATGTAACATAAATTAAATTCAATATAAACATCAACAAACTAACTATTCTTAAGTTGTTAAATTAGATGTTCAAATAGTCCACCGTTTTGAGCTAAACAATAACCTAATCTGTTGTAGAAGCTTTCTCGAGCATTCCTTAATTATCGATTATTTATTTTCTGGCATTCTTTTAATATAGCATTTTTAAGTTCTTCTAAATTCTGGTATCTTTTCTTATAAACATAAGATTTTAAATGGTCCCATAAAAAAAATCGCACGGATTTAAATCTGGCGACCATGCTGGCCAGTTAACTGGTCCATTTCGTTCTATCCAGCTTTCAGGAAATACATGGTTTAGATATTCCACAACTTCTCTAGTGCTATGTGCAGGGCAGCCATCATGCTGGAACCACACATTTTCTTTGTTTGTTTCAATAATTTGTGGTCCAACAGCATTAATTAATAAATTCAAATTTGATGCTAAATTTATTCGTTGAATGAAGAATGGGCCAATGATTTTATCACCAAAAATTCCTGCCCACACATTGACAGAATGACGATATTGTGTCGTCGATTCTACAATATTATGTGGATTATTTTGTGACCAGTACCGATAATTATGACAGCTTGGTTCGCCATTTATGGTAAATGTGCATTCATCTGTGAATAAAATACTATTTAAAAATTATCTATTACAATTTGATTTCTCTATCATTATTTCACAGAATGAGGCACGCAGTTCAAAATCTCGTTCAAAATATTTTGGTGGTTTTGAAATTTAAAAGGAATGTATTTATGTTTTTTGAGAATTCTATGCACTGTCATAAAATTTATATTTAGTTCTCTGGAAATTTTCCGCACACTCATTGTTGGTTCCAGTTCTATTAAAGCAGGAATATTTTCTTCATTGTTATAAATTCTTTCATTATTTCTTTCTTGAAATTTAGTGTTCCTGTCTTTTCAAACTTTACTATAAACCTCTGAATAGTTGCCGTACTTTGATAATAATAAACCCTAATATTGATTTAATATCACAGTTTGTCAAAATAAATACTAATAATTTGACGTATAAGACTTTACGCATTTGTTCATCTCTTGTTTTTAATTCCATGGCTATTACTATTAAATTCAAATTACGTGAATTTTTAAATTTAATTTCTGCAGTTATGAACTAGTCAAAATGAATTTTGTTTATTGATTCGGATGCAGAATTTTATGCTTTACAACATTTATTTGAAACATTTTTTCCTAAAATAATTAGGGAAGCAATGCGCACGGAAAAACTGATTTGCCATGTTAAACGCCTATGTTTCACTTTTCGTGTTACACCCGGTATGTGTGTCCCACATTAACTAAGTCGCCTGATGGTTGGCAACGTTGTTTAGTAAATTAATTGTACGCATCTAGTTTTCAAACTTAGAACTACTTTGTAATAGTTCAAAAAGTGAGAGATAGATGACACTGTCATTTTCAATATCATGATATAAATACAGTGTTTTTTAAGAGTTTATATATTCAGTGATAATACTTATATTTTTGCAATCATATTTGTTCACATTTTATGAAAGATACTTACTATACCATACTTATTTTTTTGTAGCGAAGTTATATTTTAATTCACATTATAGAGAGTCTTCTGCTAGGATCCACTGTACAAAAAATTAATTTTTTCACTTTCAAATTTATATTAAATAATATGCTAATTAGATCAATTGAAATTATTTTTTAAGGGCTAAAAATAAAAACAATTTATATTATTTAGTAATTAATTTGTCACATATTTCGTTTGCCAATGCGAAAATTTACTTCTAATAATAAAAGCCGGCAACAGAAAAAAGTTTTACTTTATTTTTCATTGTAATTATCATAATCATATTTAGCAATTAAAATTTTATTAATTTATTATTACATTTTGTAATGTTATATATAAAAATGAATTAATGGTTAGTGTCAAGTACAAAATTACATCAATGAGTACCAACACGGGTTTGTCACTGGTAGTCAACAATTACCAATTTAATCAATTTTACGCAATTTGCATCAAATGTCTTGGAGCAAAAAAAATCAAGGTGATTGTATTTATACACCACAATGTACTGATTCATAAACTTAATTGGATTTTCGAAATGCCTTCTTAACTTTATCTTATCAAATTTGCACAACTGAGTTCAATATATTTTTATCGATGGTTTTGAATCTGCTACCTACATTGTTTCTTCAGGAATTCCACAAGGATCCGTCCTTGGACCTTTGTTGTTCCTGTTGTTCATTAATGACATTGTAAATATCATACAATACTCAGAATGTCTAATGTTTGTCTCAAAATTATCATTCAATCTGCATATTAATGATATTGTTGCTCATAATTTTAAAACTGTGTATTTTTTAATTATTTAATATTCCTCTTCGGAGTAAACTAGACTACAGGTCTGTAATTTTGTGTCCATATTATCAAATTTTGTCTGTTGAATAACTTCAAAAGAAGTTTTGTAAGCACTGTTTCTTACGTCTCAACAATTACTGGCCACAATACTTTACGTTCTGCATTTATCTTGGAATCATTAGCTACATGTCGAATCAAGCAGCAAATATTATTTCTTTATAATTTAATTAATAATCTGATTGATACACCTCACATGTTAACTCAATTAAACTTTCACGTTCGGCCTTTTGATACAAGAAATAATTTTTTATGTGTAACTTTTTCCGCAATAATTCGAATCTCAGTTCTCCAATTATAAAGGTGAATAATCCGCTTAAGGTTTTAAACATCCGCAACTAAATCTTAAGTTAGCTGCAGAACACTTGATCCGACTTGATCTCTTTCAAATAATATATCTTTGTTTCTATGAATGAAACTTATGACGAATTGTACATTTTAAAGCCAGTGTTTCAAGGTAATAAACTACATATTATTAAATTTATGTATAAATAATTGAAAGAAAATGGACTTGAATTTCTCAAAAATGCCAAGCACGATTTAATTTTTGTTTGTACATTTAAGAATATGTTCCTCTATAATACATATAATTTTCACCAATTTGAATTTGTAAGTTTTGGGGAAAAAATTAAATAATTTGTTGAAGGAATTCATTGTGAAGGTATATTTGATTTCTCTATTCAGTTAAACATATCTAATTTTATATATCGTATTTACCGGCTGTAAGTATATATCATTTGAACATTTAGCACATTGTTTTCAGAGCCCAAAATATATAACTATTTGCTGTAATCGCTGCAATAACTAAATGTGTTGTCAATACGATGAATTTTATGAACATAGCGCTACTGTATTCTTGAATATAGATCGCTTGCAATAGTGGAATTATGTGAAGCTCTATGGTATGTTGATGCTACCCAATGAAGATGATTCAGCAACCTGGCACACCTTTTTCCAGCGAGAAGATCTCCAAGGTGACGTTCTTTCAACTTTACTGTACATCTAGGTAAAGTGGATGCGTCTAGAGAAATTAAAAGTGACATGTTTCGCTACCGACGCTTATGCGACACACAAATCTACATAATTGTAATTATATTATGAGGAAAAATACATACATTTCTCGTATCATATTCCTAGATAAGATCTTTAAATATCGGCCAGTACCAGATTTCACATTGTATTTTTGACTGTCTAAATGGATGTGTTGCTTTCTAGATCATATTTAATTTACGATACGATTAACATGAAACGCAGTGAAAAAATACGACGTTTATACAAGTATCACTTTCAGGTCTTTTTACATAAATAACTATTAGGAATGGTAAAATAATGTCATCTAGCAACGTCTGAAAAATATATTTTTTATACACATATCCTAACTAAAAAAACGTCATTATTTCGAAAAAAAAACTAATTTAGTATATATATTCATACAAATGAAATAAAACTAAGTATTTTTTAATTTTTATATTATGATATTAAATGAAATATATTTAATTTCATTTGTTTATTTTATAGAAATATTTCTTGTGATTTGAAATAATTTTCTTGATATCTTCATGTTTGTATAGTTTAAAAACGCGCGCCAATACTCCTTCCACTATTTTACACAGAATTTTACAGGTTTTTTGTGATTGGCCAGATCTACATATTTGTCAGGATCACAAGAAACCCTACATACACGATAACATTTTGTCGTGAATTTGACTTTAGGCTGCATGTTTCACCTTAAGGTGAAGCATTCGCTTAATTAAATCTTAAGTTAGCTGCAGAACACTTGATCTGACTTGATCTCTTTCAAATAATATATCTTTGTTTTTATGAATGAAACTTACGATGAATTGTACATAATCTTAAAGCCAATACTTCAAGGCGTAGTAATAATATACATATTATAAAATTTATGTACAATTAATTGATAGAAAACGGTTCAAAAATAGACTTGAATTTCTCAAAAATGCCGAGTACGATTTTCTTTATTTTTTTTGTATATTTAAGAATACGGCCCTCTATAACATATACAATTTTTATCCAATTTGAATTTGTAACTTTTGAGAAAAAAAAATAAACATGCGAAAAAACGCTCAAAAGTTACAAATTCAAATTGGATAAAAAAATTATGTTCTTAAATATACAGAATTTTTTAAACAAAATCGTACACGGCTCGAAATTTTGATATCTTGACCTGCTGCATATCAATTCAAATTTGTTTGTTTTATAGAAATTTCACATTCTTTATATTGTACATATCAAAAAGTAGAATGTTGTGAGATTATTCTGCACTACTTGTTCCTTCATTTAGATGAGAATAAGTATATAAAATATTTTTTTGAAATTTGAATTTGTTGCAGCAACTTTGCAAAATACTCATTTTACACACTTGATGTGTGCTTTGTCTTACACTCAGCGCAAAAATGAACATCTAGATTGACAGCTGTCATTCATGATATATTTCACAATGTAGATATATGTATACATGTTATGAATGAGTATTTCAGAATTTGTGGTTTGACATATATCTATTTTATTTTTCGTATTATATTACACTAATATTCGAAGTTTATTAGTACGATACATCAGGTTTTACTGCAAACATTTGATCAATTTTAGCAGTGCAGATTAGTAGAATAGTATGGTTAGTAATATTGAAATGGATTGTTGGTTTTAAAAACCGATATTTTTAACAAAGTATTTAATTTAACGTTTATAGACAACAATTCTTATTCTAACCTTAAATATTTCACAAAAGAAAGTAGGAATTAATTTATATTGCTTACAGATTATAAGATGAATGATAACATAAAACAGAACAAATATACCTCGTCGATGCAAAATTAAAAATACGTACATAAATTTATAAACAAATGCTTGTGGAAAAAAATATTTTCATATTTGGATATATAAAAAAAGCATCTACAACTCTGATAGTGCATGTATTTTGTTTAATTGAAGCGTTTACATGTTTTCAATACATTTTAGGATTACAGTATGTAAACATGATTAGAAAATACATGAGAAATGAGAACTGCGATTCTAAAGTCAGAATATTCAAGTTGCTTAATGTCGTTTTTATGTCATAATATCAAATAAAATACTATATGTTATTACATTTTAGTGTTTATTGTGTTAACATATCATTTAGAATTATTTTCCGTTATTTGAAATAATTTTCTTGAAAATCTTCACGTTTGTATAATTTTAAACTACGTGCCAATACCCCTACCACTATTTAGCATAGATTCATACTTGATTTTTTATAAGTGATCAGTGCCGAGACTCTGCCGTATCGCTTGGCGATTCTGTGACGTCAGACAATCGCAGACGTTTTTGGTACTCTGTAGATGGGTCGCTTAGCGTTCGGATACTTTCGGCAATATGCGATGCGATTGACATTCGTGTACTAGCAATTACAAAAATATAGTTACAATTTTGACTCTATTTAGTGTTTTTCGTTGGTGTTGGTAAAACTTTGTAACTAAATGGTTGTAACAGTTGGCAAACAATAAAAAAGAGATTATAAATATTAATAAATATCAAATCAGCAATATACAAAGTATAAAGTAAGTATATTTTATATAAGTGTTAAGTATAGTAGCTATGTATTTAAATAAAATTGTTTTATTTTTAAGATTTTGCCTGTTAGAATATTGTTACAAGAAATTTATGAGCGAAGGCAACGGTTAAAAGAAACTAATATCGAAAGAAGAATGATTCGAAATGACAGCGATCCTTTTACTACCGATGATGTGGAATTCGTAATACGAGAGGGAATAGTGAAGAGATATTTTACTGATTAATTATGTAAATAATATATTATTTTATTTTAAATAGTACTTAATTATAATTTAATTTAAGATTTAACTAAGTATACATCCACTGTAAAACACTATACGTTTACTTATGAACAAAATAAACTATAAATAAATAAACATTATGTCTATATTCTAAGTATCAAATATAAATTGCAAATTATTTAGTAAGATATTTAGATATAGTTCCCATATACTCAGCTATTTTTCCTAAATGGTTTGCCATTCTACTTAATACTTACATTATTTCGTTTTGAAATTGTCCTAACTTATCAGTTTCATTTTCGTTTCTTTTTTTCTAACCTAAATCACAATTCATAAACATAAACAAACAAAACTACAAGCACTGCGCGTTGTGCGTTGTCCCAATATCTCTATTTCTGTCTTTCACATTATTAAAAAAGGAAGAAAGACGTTTGCGACCACTCGAATGCGATCGCAGTTTAATGATATAGTGGGGATACAAAAATACGATCGCTTTGGTGTGCAGAGTACCGAATTGCTACAGTGACGTCATTTTTACGTCATGCGATCGCCAAGCGATACGGCAGAGTCCCACCACAGATCAACATTTTTGTTAAAACCACAAGAAACCCTACTTACACGATAACAAATTGTTGGTTAACGAACTTCAGGCCGTATGCTTCACCTTAAATATGAAAACAATAATTTTTAGACATGAAATAGATAATACAACAATTTATTCAATATTTATTTACAATGAGCTTATAATTTTACGGTTTCTCATTTGTATTAGCCAATCTTCTAACTGTTCATGTGGTTGTTTTGGTGGGATGTAATAATGTTCTGGTGGAGTACCTTCTTCAAGCCTTACAAAATAATGACAGTGGAAGTATTCTACTTTTCCAGTTCTACCCCTAGCATGTCTCCTAATTCCTTTAATCACATGTCCTTTCCCAACGAAAGATTCTGCTATCCATAAATTACTACTGTATTCTACGTTATGCTTAGTTACTGCTAATTCTTTTGCTTCCCTAATAGTTTCTGCTACGTCTGTAGCACCTTTCTTTAAAATAAATTTTAATTGTCTAATAGCTTCATCAACACTCATACCACGAACTAAGGTTGCGATATACCACATTTTCCATGGACTATATTTAATGTTTGCTTTCATGTGGCAAACGTACTGTAATAAATGTAAAAAATTTAATTATTGCTAATTTTATTAATATACATTCAACTTACTGCTGGTCTACGTTTTTCATCTGATAACTGAGGAGGAAACATTTTTTCATTATATTTTAACCATTTATATGATTTCTTATCTGATGACCAGGCATATAAAGGTATATTAGTATGCATATTTTTACAAGATACTTCGAGAAATGGATTGCATACTTTTAATAAAGCCTGGGCTAAAGTCTTGACTCCGTTTAAGCCTAACCTATAAATTTCAAAACTGTATCTCATTCTTACATTTTATTTCAAACTTTTCTTACATTGTTGTAAATAATGAATTGTTGTTTTTTCAATGGTTTTATTTTTAACCTTTTATTTTGAACAATATGTCAATCAGTCAAACGTTGCGTAATTTGTTACCAATGATTACACATGTACTGGTCCGAGTCGTATTCAGAAACTTGTAGAACATACATCATCTCGTTATAATATACAAACAAGAGGCCCTTCGAAAATGAAGAATCGCTTTAACTTACGTTACAAAGTACCCACTTTATTTATTTTTTCTAATTATCATTTCAAGTAATGGTTAAGTTTTCACTATATATAATTTTACGATTTGACATTAATTATTTTAGATTACTTCATTTGCTATTTTATATTGATTAACATTAAGGTGTTGCATCCGCTTAATTGGACTTCGCATGTTTATTTTTTTTTCTCAAAAGTTACAAATTCAAATTGGATAAAAATTGTATATGTTATAGAGGACCATATTCTTAAATATACAAAAAAAATTAAAGAAAATCGTACTCGGCATTTTTGAGAAATTTAAGTCTATTTTTGAACCGTTTTCTATCAATTAATTGTACATAAATTTAATAATATGTATATTATTACTACACCTTGAAGTATTGGCTTTAAAATTATGTACAATTCATCGTAAGTTTCATTCATAAAAACAAAGATATATTATTTGAAAGAGATCAAGTCGGATCAAATGTTCTGCGGCTAACTTAAGATTTAATTAAGCGGATGCTTCACCTTAAGCGGATGCTTCACCTAAATTGTAATATTCACTGAACTTTGACTTTCGGATATGTTTGTAATATTATGTCTTAAATGGGTGTAACCTGTCGAATAATAAATAAATGTCAAAAAATATTTTTCAATTTAGGAACAACACAAGAATTTTGAATTAATATATAAAAGTCGGATATCATTTTTATCATGGTGAGGGAGCAATCTTTGAAAAAAAGTTCTGGAATAAAATAATGTAAAAGCTTTAACTAGACGCTGTATTTTTTCTTGTAGCTTTTCGTATTACAATTTTTTATTAAATATATTTAATTATTTTAATCAAATAAATATTAATATATACATTTTACATATTAATTCCGTAATTCCGAAACTCTTTGAGGGTGTCATTTACGTCCAGTTAGGTTATCGATTAAAATAAAATACATTGATAATACAAAACTAAATTATTTCAAAAACTGTTTCATTTTTTACCCATTTATTCACGATCTAGGGGGAGTGGAGGCACTGCCCCCCTTACCTAGACTTCCGACGCCGCTGGAATAATATAATATTTGCAATCAGCAAATATGATAAAATAATTGTCTTATCTTGTGCAGACGATTTTATGTCTTGCATACGTAATGCTATTGTGATCATATGATTCCATTTAATTTGTAATTGTTACAAAGTAGATAAATGTTCTGATAAATGTTGTTTACTGTTTGAGAGCCACTTTTTAAGTGGATACGCGTTTCAGACAGCCACTGGTTATTGTGACTAATTGAAATCAATTAAAAAGTGAGTGTGACAATGAAACAAATGGCAGCACGTGATTTTAATTATTTCGTTTAGTCATTCAAAACCATTTACACCAATCAACTTATTTTTTGGGTTCGAAATAATTAATTAAGTTATTTTATACATCATTATTTTAGCCTTTTGAATCTATGAGATGAGATCATCAACATATTGTTATAGTTCCGCTATGCTTGTCAGTAATAAAACGCAGAATCGAAATGAAAAATTTGCAAATAATAATAAATGTACATTTTAGTTTTTATTTCTGTTTATATAATTTTTCAATATAAACAACAATTTAAATTCAAATGATACAGAAATAAATTGGGATATAGCTAGGATTTATACCTATCACTCTAGCTTCATTAGTCTACAGTATACGACCGTAGTTTATAGGTCACAAATTCAAATACTAAAGGTATCCCTATTTTTCTCTCTATAATTTAATTTATTTTATATCAATTTTGAAGAATTTACTTTAAAAAATACTAACTCAATTTAAAATGAAACATATTATCGCCTTTGGCACATATCGACATGAGAAAAAAGTTGGAATAAAATCAGATTTGATTTACTTGGTAACTGTAGCTGTATTAGTTTTGAGTATAGAAAAAGTTATATAATATAATTATATTATTTTATCTATGGTTTTGAAGTTATGAGTGGAGTTCATAGTCCCTACATTTAAATCTTGACGGTATCAAAATGTTTCGTTCTATAATTCAATTTGATTTCATCAATTGTTAAGCATTTAGTAAAAAACATTATAATTTAACTAAATTTTCAACAATAGAATTATGAATCGAAAATGGTGTGTCAGGATAGGATTTTTTTGCGAAGATTAATTGCGGGATAAATATGACGAATAAAAACTAGCGCATGATTCTTGATTTTAGATTCATTGGTTAGATTTTTCGAATGTTTAACTTCAATTGTGTAAAATTAACTTTCAAACAAATGCTGAGCGACACTCTCTTCCTTTCTTATCTTTTGATTCATTTACTGTTTTTACATAGAGTGTTTCACTGCAATTGTGTGGAATTTACATTAAAAAACAAGCGCAGGCAAATGCTCCTTTCCTTCCTTATCTTTTTGATTCATTTTCAGTTTTTTAATATAGAGTGTCTTACTGCAATTGTGTAAAATTTACTTTCAAACAAGCGCAGGTGATGCTTTCTTCATTTGTTGTGCAATTCCAACAAACATACGGTGGTTAGGATGTCGTCTTTGAGGAAAACGTTCCGCATAAATACGCTCTGCTAGTCTCGCATTTTGTCTCGCCTCTCCATATGCTAGCACTATGTCCACAAATTCACTACACTAAATCTGTTCGCGTTATCCATTTTTAAAAGAAATTACCAATTCTTTTACACAGTTATGTATGTATCATTCACAAAAGAAACAATAAATTGACCTACTGACGTACTACGAAAGAATAATTACACAATTCAATTATTAGCAGTTATTTATAATAGAATTTTATTTAATTAATAACTTTAAAATAATCATCCACCCAGTGGCAGTGGCAACGAAAATTTTGGACTGGGAAACATAGAAAATAATTTTGCGATTTAAAAAAAGATTTTTTTTGATTCGTAATCAGCATATGAAATAACATATACCATTAACGTATGTAGGTACCTGAAGTTATAAAACACCCTGTAGAAGTATATACTTCTAGAGTCAGACTGTTGACTGAAGAGCTAATGGATAACAGTAATTAGCAAGAAGTGTATCCAGTTTCGTCTTTATCCTAATTAATTATAACCAACTGTTATAAAAGTAAACTAGCATCGGTGTTAATCACTTCCAGAGCTGAAGAATTTAATATTATTGACGAATTGGTTAAAATACAATACAATTATTTAGTACGCGATTTTTAAAATATATAGCATAGAATTTATTTAATAGTATATTACATAATAAGTCAGGAAAGTGATGCTTTACTTGACGAAGCGGTTGTTTGAAGTACGAGGCCGTTAGGCCGAGTATTTTAATTCGCTGAGTCAAGTAAAACACTTTCGTGACGTATTATGTATACTATTTTTTCTGAAATCGTTCAAATTTATATTTTATCAATATAATTAATAATAAATATTTCAAAATGTTTAATTTTTTGGTAAGAATCATATTGGCAGCAAACTACGAGTACATATCCAAGGTGATAACAACATCTTATGTGAAAAATCAAAAGTAATATTGTTGACAGAGAAGATTTCTTTATAATGTTGGAAAATATAGATGAAAATGAGTATAAATAAAATAAAAATAAATATATCATCACGCCTTTTATCCATCACTGGGTGTGGCACTCTGCCTAAGCAGTTCTCGGTAAGTGATATATTTTTTCGCGTGAAGTGCGGTTACCAGCCGTCAAATCACGGCCTCCAAAGATATTAGTGGAGGAGGAGCCACAGGGGTAGATTTTTTAAATTGGTGAAAATGTTTGTCGGCTGTGGGGATCGAACCAGGGTTCTCAAGATCCACAGGCCGACTCGATACTGTATTTTCAAGTACTCCGCCTGAAATCTTAAATCAGCAACTGCGGCTGTTGAAAATTTATTACCGAGCAAGTCCAAAGACCGATATGATAAAGAGTATGAAATTTTCCTGGATTGGAAGAAGCAAAATAAAGTATATAATTTGTCAGAAAATGTGCTACTTGCTTATTTTATTCACTGAATCGCCAAGTAATTTATCGATTGCAACAAATAATTTAGCTTCAAATTCGCCAGTGTCATGCATAAATTTTAGTAACTTAAGCAATTGTATATTTAGTATTAACGTTATTGATAATAATAAATAAAAATCATATTAATTTTTGTAGTTATTTAGTTTATTTACTTGAGTCAGGTAAAGTACTTTCCTGACTAGTCAAGAAAGTACTTTACCTGCCTGTTTTGCAACTGTTTTGGTAAACACTTACTTTCCATACTAAAATGCATCAGGAAAGTAGGCATTTTCTTGACGATTTCAGAAAAATAATTTTATGCTAATATTTTAGGTTAACAGTGAAGATTCATATGTAATTCCTGAATATTTAGAAAATGCAGATGATCAAAAATTGTTACAAACTTTAAATCGTTCTAATAATGATACTGAATTCTGTGAATCTATTTTACAATCTGCACTGAAGAAGGTAGCTGTTATGTATAGTACTTAGTTTTTTTTTTTAATAAGAATATGTTATATACAACTATTAAATAATAAATTGGATGGATTATATGGCTTGATTCTCTTGTTTAATTTGACAACGTTGCGACCCTTTTTTGGGTGATCTTTAGGTCCGTAGTGTAAATATAAGAGTAAGACCCATTGTCTGAATTATAGACAATTTGATAACAATTTTTTTTACATATTAAAAAAATTGATAGTAGGGTAAATTAAACAAGAGAATCAAGCCATGTAATCAATCCAATTTATTATTTTTACACCTATTCCGGCTTATAAATCATATATTAAAATTATTGAAGGTTTTGAGCAGAATGATGCTCATTTTGTATTGCTTATTATTTCATAGTTAATTTAAGTTTATTTTAATACGAATAATTAAGCTAACCTATTACCTCTCAAAAAACATTCTTTGTAAATGCACATACCATACTTGTTTTACATTTTATTTATTATTATTTATTTTCCAATATGTGAAATATTACATTTTTTCTACAAAACAACGATCATGAAGCTTCAGCCGTAACTAACATAAGTTATTCCATTCTATGAAATACCTACCTATAAACCAATTACTTATTACTAAATACACTGGCTGGTAGCACAAGCTCTGTTTTTGCCTGTTTTAAGAGCAGTGTTTTTGCGTGTTTTAGGTGTTAAAACCGTGCTCTTAAAATATTCAAAAACATAGCTTGTGGTACTAGTCTATATCTCTATAAATATTTTATACATTTTTAGTAGAACTTATCTATAAGTACATATACAACTTTAATTACTAATAGTATACAACATGCTTTAAAAAACAATACAATTGAAACACTCGACATTTATATTAAAGATGTGAATAATAATTACCCAACAATTTTTTTAAACTGAACCAACATCGGGGTTTAATATGTCCATTTCTCGTGTACTCCGACTTTTTGATACGAAACTTTTTCTTGCATATTTCCTTTTATATATTTTAAAAATAATACACAAAATTTTGTAACAAATAAATCCGATCACAACTACCAAAATCAAATAGAAAATATCCTTGTTAGGATTAGTTTCTAGTTTATACATGGTGTTATTTGTATTATCATAATCGTTACCTATCAATGTAAAATCTTGATTTCTATTACAATTTTTACATAAATTACTCAAAATTTTGTTTGTAATTCTAGTATAATTTTTTATATCATGTAATATTTCTTCGATATTATTATTTGATTCACTATTAGTATTGCCTTCGGTATTACTACTTGTTACATTTGTAATTTGATCGTTACTACAATGGATTCCACCAATGTTTTCAACACTAAAATTCTGTATACTGCTCTCGTACTTGATGCCATGAGATCGCAAATACTTCCGGATTAGAGTAAGATTCTGACAGGACCACTGGTTTCCTGACAAGTCAATTTGCTTCAAAGTCTGTAAGTGCGAAAGTACTTGCTCAGGATTGAAGTAAATGAAGCGGTTGGCGCTGATATCAAGGGTCTCGATGTTTTCCAGAGGGTGCAGGACCAACTCGCTCAACGCGCTCAGCTTGTTGTGGGATAGGTCCAGATAACGCAACTCTTCCAGCGCTGAGAATGTTCTCACTTCCAAATGTGATATTTGGTTAAATTGCAAGTATAAATTATTTAAAGAAACTAGATCTTGAAACGCACATATACTAATATTTTCAATTTGATTATAACTTAAATTAAGTTCATACATACTCGTATTATGTGTACTTGCATCGAAGATATCGCAAGGAAATGTTGATATTCTGTTTGATTGTAAATTAAGTAAATATAACAAATTAAACTTTTTGAAAGCTCCCGGTTCGATAATTTCAATATTATGTAAAGTTAAATGAATATTATTTAAATATTCTAAATCTGAAAACAAACTATTTTCTAAATCGTATATTGTAGTATTTTTAAAAGTATACGATAAGTGAATTTCGGAAAAGTTAAGTGTGCTAGAAAAAGTTCCAGGTGCAATTATTATGATTGGGTTGTTGGATAAGTCAAGACTCGACAAAGTATTTAAATTTATAAATGCGTCTTTTTGAATTTCTTTTACCTTGGAATTTCGTATCTGTACTTTTCGTAAAAATTCACAATTCTGGAATATATTATTTTGTAGGGTTATTAGAGAATTGTTATTTAAAATTAAACTCGTGAATTTTGGACGATGATTACAATCAATTTTAAATTGTTGGATACTATTATTCGAAAGATTTAGCTCTTTTAAGTCTGTAAGAGATTTTACAAATTGAACATTAATTATTTTTAAATTATTATCTAAAATATACAAATAATCCAAAAAATGCAACTTATCAAAGCTATGATCTTCAATTAAAGTTACACCGCATTGTCGTATTGTTAAATGATAAAGTGATCTATAATTCGCAGTAAACAAATATTGATCTATTATTGGTAGATTTATATGAAACAATTCCAACCGATTCACTTTACCTCGTAATATGATCTTATCCATATCAATCTTGAATTGCTTGGCAGTCATGTTGCTGCACAAATAATGATAGCCATATTTGTAGTCTCCCTGGTTCAAACAGTCACCCCACGTTCTGGTTGCGACATTTAACAGGGTGACAACTATCAACAACTTCCAGGACCACGCCATCTCTCTAGAAATTATAAAATGCAAATTTAGTTAACATATTTTTTTAATTTCTGCAAATAATAAAATATATTTCATTTATAAATAAGTTAGTAGTACATAATAATAATATAACAATAATTAAGATATTAGAAACTATATAAAAATTAAGAGTTTAATGCGAGTTCTCGTGCAAGTACATTTTTTTCTAATTTAGATTATGAAATATAATAATGTTCATATTTATTTGGTAGTAAAAAATTATCATTTATTAAATTTGCTGAAATCGTGGATCATTTTCTCTTGTATTTATGTTATCAATTGTTGTAGTAATAAATATAAACAAAATTGTCCTCATTATTATAAAATATAATCGGTTAAATTTATTTACTTGTGCTACTTTATCCTTAACGACTTGTTTAATATATCAAAAATTTTGATATTTAAGATAAATTGACAGCGGTTGATGTTCAGTTTTATCACATATTTTATACCAACTAAAAACAATTTATGTTTCATATTTAATTTTGACTTATAGAATTTAAAAAAATGTTTTTGTCCTTTCACAGAAACAATTTTAAGTTAGGAACACAATAACATAATTGAAATCAGCATGCTATGATAGAAACAAATGAACAAATCATAGTATTTTTGATTGTTTCATTAATTATGAAATGTCAGTACGACTATTTTTACTTCCTTGTACGAAGTAAAGGAAGTATTGTAATCACGAAAATTTTCGGTTCTCAGATTTCAACGGAAATATGTATTTTGGACTTCCCTGAATCCATTTTGACTAATTTAGTCATGCCGTCTGTACGTACGTATGTATCTCGCATAACTCAAAAACGGTAAGCCGTAGAAAATTGAAACTTTATATCTAGTTGTGCACTTCCCTTTTTGGTCATTATACAACTACCGGAAGTGGTACTTTACTTGAAGCCTATAATAGATTTTCATGAAAAACTATATTCAAATATAATTTAAAACTTTCCAAATTTGGTATATAAGACTACTATATCAATGGAAATCACATAATAGATTTTGGTTAAAATAGACTAACCGGAAGTGGCACATTACATGAAGCTGCTAACAGTTTTCCTTGAAAAAAATGGTATTATTTTAATTTTAGAAATGAATGCTGCAAATAAAAGTTTTAGAGAATTAAATTCTGCGTCTATCACATTAAGAATTTTTAAATTAGCTTTTTGCATAAACGAGATATCTAAATTTAAATATTATATATTTTTAGATTTAAAAAAATAATTAAGTTTTTAATGAATTTTGTTATTTCGTGATGAATATTACGATTTGTTCATTTGTTTCTTTCACGTTAATTTAATATACATTTATCTAAAAAAAAATAATGTGAGGGTACTGAACTTTGTATTCATTGAATTCAGAATAAAATTCCCTTCCGCACAAAAAACAAAACTAGTTTCCAATTTGATATAAGAAAGTTGCGCCTTGTATTCTTATTTCGCTAATTAAAGTTGTCTTATAAAATCGAAATTGTTTGCTAATTTATCCGACTTTGTAACTCCTATACATTTTGTTTACTCATTATTTTAAATATTATCGAATGTTTTTTTCAAAGTTCATTTGAAATTAAAATGTTCACATACCTGCAATATAAGTGTTCCATTTCCGTGCAAGGACTTTATAGTTTTTAATGGAATTGCCTATATACAGGATGAACCACCAAACAAACTACCTCACATGTTATTTGTTATTAAAGATACAATAAGATTGTTCTATAGAAGAAAATATATTTTTAAACCATTGGTTCTCAAGTTACAACACAAATTTTTATTTATTTAAATAAGATGGTATGTATTTTTAGGCACATCGCTGGAGTTTTTTTTTTCTGAATCCGCAATCATTTTATATCCTTACGTAACAGAAATATTGAGAAAAGTCTATAGAAATTTAAACTTGAGCTTAAATTAAAACGAAATATAAATATTTGTTAATAACTTTATAAATAGTGTTATATCTGATTTCCATTATTATATAAATATAATTCAAATCTTTTCAAAACTGATTCAGAAGTTATATTTTCTTCCATAATTGGATGTCCCTCTTGGGCCAAGAGTCTTGGCCCTTTATGAGATTGTCTCATAGTATTTTATTATATCCTTAATACTCGTAATATAGAAGTTATGTGAGTTAGCTCGTTTGGTTGTTACATCCTGTATGTTTAACAAAGTTTTAAAGACCTTTTATTTCTCTTTAAATCAGTTAATTAAAATGATCAATACATAAATTATTAATGTTTTTAATTATAAATAATCACACACAGAGAGTATGCCATGAATTCACTTGTTTAAATGATTGGATTAGTAGTCTGTTAAATATTTAATGTTCATTACTTGCTTCTCTCACTTAGTTTATTAATTTTTCTTTGTTATAATTTATTTAGTTTGTTTATGTAAAAATGAAATTTACGAAAGACGAATTAGTTACATACATACATACTCGTACATACATAACATCACGCTATATCCCATTAAATGGGGTAGCACGAACCCGTCAACATTCTCATCCTGACACACGATACTCGATTCGACCACATTAATACTTCCTCCATACAAACTCTTTCTTTTCTCACAACCAAAATCCATCAACACACAACAAACATTCATCCATTCGCTCCTGTACACTGCGCTTGTTTCTGAAGATGGTCTCCACACAATTGCAGGTAAACACTCGAAACGAATTAGTTAATATGATATTATTCAGGTATATCGGAACCGGTTTCCTAATAACAGTGCAAAGATCTACTATTATGTATAGAAGCTGTTATATAGAGTTACGCATTCTAGCATTTTAGCTTATCAAAAACAGTTTACAGAAACAAAATTATTCTCAAAAGTAACAAAAAATCTACACAATTTTGCATTAATATATAGATGTACTATTAATACAAATAAAGTTGCATATCATTGCTCGAAAATGGAACACCCGGTAGACAAACTTATACTAGAGACATGTAAGCATTTTTTTTTAAACTTTCGGTAAGATTTAAAATAATCAAGTAAAAGAAAAATACAGATCGATGGACCAGGTCGTATATGCAATCATCACGATCAACTGGCCATTTCTACAGTCTAGACTTTAGACGGTTTGACCGTTTAATTGAAAACTTATCTTGTTTTATAGAGGTCAATCATAGAGAGTGCCTGATAGTTCATGATGTTCTAGAAATCTTTAAAAACACGCATTTTTGGAGCAAAACCAACTAAGATTGTGGCGGCTTAGAATTTTTAAAGAAAATCTACGACTGTTTTGATGTTTGTCAGTGGACATGTAACATTTTTAATTATGAATTAGTCAAATAGTAGAAATTTTACGCTAGACTCCGCAAACCCTGACGAAGAGCATTTTTGAGACTTTATTACTTTATACACAACCTAATCAAGCACTCTTTTATACAAATCACGATTGGTTTCTAATGATATTTAGAAAAAACAATTGGCAATCACTCGGTTATAATTTAGACCATTCTATTCGATATCTCTTTTCAGTACATTTAATTCCAAACACTACATATATATATATATATATATATATATATATATATATATAGTTATATTTTTTAATAGACCCAGCAAATATCTTGCTTATATATAATATAATGTATGTAAAGGGGTAGGTGGCTCAGTGATATCGAGTCGGCCTGTGGATCTTGAGAACCCTGGTTCGATCCCCACAACCGATAAACAATTTTCACCAATTTAAAAAATCTACCCCTGTGGCTCCTCCACCACTAATATCTTTGGAGGCCGTGATTTGACGGCTGGTAACCGCACTTCACGCGAAAAAATATATCACTTACCGAGATTTGCGTAGGCAGAGTGCCACACCCAGTTATGGGTAAAAGGCGTGATGATATATTTATTTATTTATTTATGTAAAGAATAGATTAAATTTTACATTATCTACAGTTGATGTTAAAGTGTTTCTTGTACAAAATAAATAGTATTCCTCTTACCTTTACATTTATTGCGGTAGTTATATCACTTATATACAGTTTGTATAGTTATGACTTGTACAATTTTCACGGTGATAATTATTTGTTTTTTACTCAAATTCTATTCAATTCACCGGTGAGGTCTTTGCCTTGTTCTTTTATTTGATTAATGGAAACGAATAATCATATAGTTACTGTAATAGTACATGTTTGTAGAAACACTGCCTATTTTCTAAATATCTTAGTTTATCAATTCGTTCAGTCAAACTAAATATTTTTTTTACCAAAGATTGATATTTAGGTTAGTTAATTAATAAGTTATGCAAAGTAAACGATATCAAACCGTATTCGAGCACAGTACACAGTACAATGAATACAGCAGAGATAAGTATGGAATTTTACAGGAAGTTGTAGATATACCCTATTTTTATTTTATGATAAGTCACATAACAGATTTTGGTAATATAAGTACGTAACTTTATTTTAAACTTTTCTGCAAAAATTATTATTTCAAGAATAGCAGATATAGTAAGTATACAAGGTTACAGTGAGGTCTTTATTTTTTATTCTTAAATAAGTATTTCAAAAAGGTTTAGAAACGTATCTTTATATTATTTTAATATGAATTAATAAATTTCACATGAATTTTAAGTAAGAACTCTATAATATATTTATTCGGACATTTATAAGATTAAAGTATCATAATTTTAAATATACAAAAACCAATAATTTAAATTTAATATAGGTATGTGGTCCGTCATTTCAAAATAGTTGGAAAATTATATAGAACATAACTTTCTCGACACACGAAATCATTTTTTTCTAATGATTTTTTTTTAACTTATTATTACATTCCATATTTTTCTGCTTCTAAGCCTAAATCTGAACTAATTTATTATAACTACATGCTAAAGAACTCTACATAAGTCACGTTCGGGGGAAGTGTCTCTGTCAACAGTTTGTTGATGAGTGGAGCACTATAACTCCGTCCTGTTTAGAATTGAGCTCCTCCTGGGGGTTGAAGTTCAATGTCCTCTGTCTGGATTTCGAATGGTTTCTTCCTTGAAGTAAATCTTTTGGCCTTTCATGTTCTTATACATTTTATAGCAAAATAGCCAGCGGTTATCGCAATGATCATATATAGTAGTGTAACAAAGTGAAACAATTCAGAATTAGTTTTTGTTCTAATTAGGATTTTTCACTATCAACTCAGCTTCGAAAGATCCAGACAAATTAAATATTATCTTAAGTAACTTTTTCTAAAGTTGACTTCACAGAGTTTTGGTTATCAAATTTATTAGTGCATATTTTTGTAATAATTTCAGCATTCTTAGATCATTATTTATCGAGTTTATGGCTTCTCTGAATTATTGCGCTTGTTAGCCATTATGTGATGACATATCTGGGTAAATTATTAGCTGTGCGTTGGTCTGAGATAGCTTTTGATTCTTGTATTTCATCCCTTAGAAGCGTCTGGTGTTTTTTTATGTAAACTCGTGCATGGGAACAGTTATAACAAACCAAGTCAACGATTCCACCCTCTTACCCCTTGTCAGCACGTCCCATGGAAAACAACAACAAATAGTTAGTGGTGATTTAGCTTTTGGATGGACAAGATGTAGTCTTGCCATGCAGTAACTTTAGTTTATATGTTGTTGTTGTTTGCCATCATCGGTCTTTTTGTATTAAATATCATTTAATCTGTAAATATTGTAAAATTTAACATAACATTTATTTTCTATAATTCAGTAGAAACGATTTTATTGAAAGAGCGAATTACAAGTTAACCTTTCGTGGTCGAGTAGTACAAACCAGATACTGGGAAAGTGAAAATTAATGGATTATTCTTTTATAGAGGATTAAAAGAAATATCATTGAGTTTTAATGGATTTAGATTAATGGAGAAATTTGTAATATGATGTGTTTGAATTTTCAAATTTAATTTATGTAATAATAATAGTCTTCCTTTTTTAATTTCACTTAAAAATTTAAATTTTTTGTTTTTAAATTAAATTTCACAATTACCCTTTATTTCAATTAAGTTTATTTTTGTAGGGTAGCAGTGGTTTGAAGTCTGCTCTTGGAATATTTATTCTTCGCAGCTTGCAGGAAAATCATCATCATCTGTGGCGCTACAGCCCAAATTGGGCCTGGGCCTACCGGACACACCGAGCCGCAGTTTTTACACTGCCGTACTGCCGGTTTTCGTAGTCGAATGTTACATTATTTAAGGCGTATAAGTGACTAGTTTATAGCGCCCGAGTGTGATAAATACATTTTAGCTGTATTTTTATATTTTACGACAAATCACACATTGTCGACAGGCGGATTCGCACTGACGAACCTTGGCTCGGGTGACGTCACAGTATGTTAAGAGATGTGCCTTAACACGCTCGGCCACCGCGCCTGTGCCTTGTAGGAAAATAGGCGTGATATTTTTTGCGACATTGGAATAATTTTTCCCGCACACACATGTCTTCAGAGAGATAATTTATCTATTGTATTTTAAATATATTTTGTATTTGGAATGACTGTAAAAAAATCTGAACCATATTTTGTTGGAATAAATAAAATACTTCGAAACTTTTTTCCAAATTAATCGGGTTTGCAATTAATTTTTAGTAAGGATTCAAAAGCTAGTACATTTTCTTGCAATTGGGCATGATAGAATTTTATTATTTTATTAAGTGTCGCTAATAATTCAAGAGCGTGTTTGATATACGAGTGTAGGTTTCATAACTTACAAAAGGTAATAGAGTTCTTAACATCTTGTAGGATATTGAGGACAGCATTATATAGTGTAATTAATTGATCATAATATTTTTGGAATATATAGGTAGATTATCCTGAAAGTGTATATTGTTTATTAGATATGAGAGTTCTGGATTTTAATATTTTTTAATTATGTTGAATGTCAAGAATCATGTTTTAAAATTTGTAATCATTTGATGATTTACTGTATACGCGATTTTAATTTGATTTTCCAAATTATGCTCGTTCTTTTGCATTTCATTATATTTTTTTACAGTTTTCGATGTCTAAATTTCCGGTTACAGATTTGAAAATTGTCCCCATTAAGGCCATGTTTATTTCGTTAATTTAGTATCTATATTTATTCGGATAAATTATATTTTGTCATAATTATCAAGTTAATGTAGATATTGTGTGTTATTGGATATCGCTGATTTTAAAGTAAGTATTGTATTGTGTGTTAGATTGTTGTTTGTATTGATCAAGAAGGAGTATAAGACTACAATAGAGTATAAATGTGTATGTAGTTTTTTCAAGCTTAGCGGGATCGAGGTTGACAAGAAGGATTCTAAGATTTTCTGTTATGTTATGATTGTTCCTCGCTCCAGTGCAAACAGCTTCAGACTGATTCAAAGTTATAACTTTTTTGTCGAGGTCGTTTTATGTTAAACAAGTGTATTTTTTTACTGTGTTGCCATGAGAGGGCTATATTTTGCCATTTTTAAGTATTTTGATCAGTTTGGTTAATTTTTCATATTTTAGTTTTTTGCAATTTCTGTTTATTTTGGACATATTCTGTATCCGATATATCGGGTAGATTTTCTCCAACTTAACTAAATTTACCAATCATGTTTTCCTTACTTTGTTTCTATTTATCATTAATTGTTCCGTAAAGTAGTTTTGTTTTATTTTTATGGTTTTCTATATAATTATTAGTAAGCTGATTCTCCAAGTCAATATTAAAGAGTGATTCCGTATCCAAATGACCAGAAATGATTTCGCCTGGTTTAGTTTTGTTACGGAATGAATTGTGTTATTATATATCAGAAGAGCGTAATTTACTTTGAAGTCTATAGGTTCAGTTTTATATTCGTTTTGATTATTGAACAATCTAATATGTTCAATGTCGGTAGAATGAAAATGTTCAATCATGGCGCTAGAATCGGGGTGCTGTGAAATTACGAATTGAATGTCGATTTTGTGAAGTAATAGTTTTTTACGACAAAAGTGTTAAATTCTAGGCCGCTGTCCGAAATTATTTGTTCTGATACACAGTAGTGTGTAAAATATTTAACGAGTTTGTTAACTTCTATTTCTTGACTGGAATTTAATTAATACGCTTGATCATAGTTTGCAAATGAATCTATAATAGTGTAACACGAGCGGGTGGACGTAAAGGTGAATAAGTGAAATTCTAATAGTTTCTTCGTTTAATGCGAATGTTACTTACTTGTGCAATGAATTTTTTTCTTAGTAGAGAATCCTGAAAATGATGGATAAATAATAATAAATAAAACACACATCGCCAAATTGAAAATTATTAATTCAAATTTAAATAAAGATAAAAACACTTATGAATTAAAATGAATACGAAACAAATGAATAAATGACGTGGAAATAGAGCGAAGATTAGAATTTCAGTTACATTTTTCTAACATTAATAATTGTATAATGTGAAGAACTACATCTTCACGTACTGCTCTAATTATTAATGTTTAAACTTAAGTAAAAGTGAACATTACTTGATATGAAGATCACATATCTTCACGCGTTGAGCAGGGATGTGCGTGTAGTCTACTGCAAGTAATCTACGCCATTCTCTACGTGTAAACAATCATGTAGTCTACGTCTTCATTTTTCATGTAAACAATGTAGACTATGTAGACAATGAAAACACCTGTGTTCACTTAAGTCAGATTAGAAATTTTATCCCTAGAACTAGGGAATTTTAAAAGTTGTTAGAAATTTTTATTTTTATTCTAAGGATTACATGAAAAAAATTAGTTGTGCAGGGCAAAACGTTCAAAATTTGTCAACTGGTTTCTGTTAAAAATAGCGCCAAAGAAAACTCCGTCTGGTGAGATGGCGCGTTGATTGATTTTAAAAATATGACAGTTCGTCCAAGACCCAAGACAGACATTCGTCTAGTAATGTACGAACACTTGCTTTATTAGTTTTATTATATAAAGACCGATAATGACCCGAGCTCATGAATATGAATACATGCAATAGTTACAAAGGAATAAATTTAGGTTATGTTCAATTTTACAACTGTCAGATGCATGATCTACATTGTTTACATTGTCTACGTCGCTAGAATTGTCGACGTATTGTCTACGTGTAGATGTAGACAATTAAAGATTACACGTAGATGCACATCTCTGGCGTTGAGCCAATGGACGGGACTGATTTTATCCATCAAAACACTTGCTGTTCTGGGTAAAATACCCACATCTGTAATCCATCCCTCACATTTCGGGGTGGACACAGATGCCTCAAGTGTTTATGTTGTGTAGTCTGACATTCTGGCATTGCAGATAACGTGAATATGAAATTTTGTTGGAATTCTAAGAATATTAACTATAACTGTCTCTTTTATAATTTAAGGCGCTATATTTTTTATTTTATTCTTACAGTAGTTATAAATATTGCATATTCTGAAGAAATTCTGTTAATATGTAAAATTTGTAAATGTTTAGTATTTGTGGTGTGATGTTAAATTTTGATTTTAAGGGATAAGGCCACTCTAAAATTTTCAAAAAATGCATTTTTTTTGCTTAAATTATAGTTTAAACCCTTAGGAATAAGGGACAATTAATTTAAATGCCGCGCAGAAGAAGAAGAAGAGGGGAAAAAGGCCGCGCGCTAAGCGACTACCTGGGGGCACCGAGCGCTCGCTCAGCGGTCACTCGAAACCTTCCTGCGGCGCGTTCCTTTTCATTGTTTTGCTTACAAATATCGACCCACGGCTATCCCGACGATTCACCAATACTTTCAGTTTTACATTTTAATCTGCAGATGTCGTATACGATACACTTTTGTGTCGACCGTATTTGTAACCGTCAGTTGCCACGCCGAACGTTGTCGAGCGGTATTCCCTGTCGTTCAAGTAAAAATTAACGCGGTTTTCTGTGAGTTTGTGCTACACATCGACGGGATATATGAGTAAAAGACTTTACGCCGGTCAAAAGGGGACACTTGGATCGAGTAGCAACGCAAATCGACAATGTATTGCAAAAAATATCTGATATGGACACCACATGACTTCCTTGTACCCATATTAAACTATAGATATTTTTTTAATTGCACATATTTGACATTAAATCTTTTATTTTTTGTTCTAATCCATAGCAAACTTAATTTTTTTTTTAAAAAAAATTAAGTTTGCTATGGATTAGAACAAAAAATAAAAGATTTAATGTCAAATATGTGCAATTAAAAAAATATCTATAGTTTAATATGGGTACAAGGAAGTCATGTGGTGTCCATATCAGATATTTTTTGCAATACATTGTCGATTTGCGTTGCTACTCGATCCAAGTGTCCCCTTTTGACCGGCGTAAAGTCTTTTACTCATATATCCCGTCGATGTGTAGCACAAACTCACAGAAAACCGCGTTAATTTTTACTTGAACGACAGGGAATACCGCTCGACAACGTTCGGCGTGGCAACTGACGGTTACAAATACGGTCGACACAAAAGTGTATCGTATACGACATCTGCAGATTAAAATGTAAAACTGAAAGTATTGGTGAATCGTCGGGATAGCCGTGGGTCGATATTTGTAAGCAAAACAATGAAAAGGAACGCGCCGCAGGAAGGTTTCGAGTGACCGCTGAGCGAGCGCTCGGTGCCCCCAGGTAGTCGCTTAGCGCGCGGCCTTTTTCCCCTCTTCTTCTTCTTCTGCGCGGCATTTAAATTAATTGTCCCTTATTCCTAAGGGTTTAAACTATAATTTAAGCAAAAAAAATGCATTTTTTGAAAATTTTAGAGTGGCCTTATCCCTTAAAATCAAAATTTAACATCACACCACAAATACTAAACATTTACAAATTTTACATATTAACAGAATTTCTTCAGAATATGCAATATTTATAACTACTGTAAGAATAAAATAAAAAATATAGCGCCTTAAATTATAAAAGAGACAGTTATAGTTAATATTCTTAGAATTCCAACAAAATTTCATATTCACGTTATCTGCAATGCCAGAATGTCAGACTACACAACATAAACACTTGAGGCATCTGTGTCCACCCCGAAATGTGAGGGATGGATTACAGATGTGGGTATTTTACCCAGAACAGCAAGTGTTTTGATGGATAAAATCAGTCCCGTCCATTGGCTCAACGCCAGAGATGTGCATCTACGTGTAATCTTTAATTGTCTACATCTACACGTAGACAATACGTCGACAATTCTAGCGACGTAGACAATGTAAACAATGTAGATCATGCATCTGACAGTTGTAAAATTGAACATAACCTAAATTTATTCCTTTGTAACTATTGCATGTATTCATATTCATGAGCTCGGGTCATTATCGGTCTTTATATAATAAAACTAATAAAGCAAGTGTTCGTACATTACTAGACGAAT
This sequence comes from Pterostichus niger, assembly GCA_947425015.1. NCBI lineage: Eukaryota > Metazoa > Arthropoda > Insecta > Coleoptera > Carabidae > Pterostichus > Pterostichus niger. Next base: position 14,616,541 of record OX380336.1, read on the forward strand.
GTCTGTCTTGGGTCTTGGACGAACTGTCATATTTTTAAAATCAATCAACGCGCCATCTCACCAGACGGAGTTTTCTTTGGCGCTATTTTTAACAGAAACCAGTTGACAAATTTTGAACGTTTTGCCCTGCACAACTAATTTTTTTCATGTAATCCTTAGAATAAAAATAAAAATTTCTAACAACTTTTAAAATTCCCTAGTTCTAGGGATAAAATTTCTAATCTGACTTAAGTGAACACAGGTGTTTTCATTGTCTACATAGTCTACATTGTTTACATGAAAAATGAAGACGTAGACTACATGATTGTTTACACGTAGAGAATGGCGTAGATTACTTGCAGTAGACTACACGCACATCCCTGCTCAACGCGTGAAAATATGTGATCTTCATATCAAGTAATGTTCACTTTTACTTAAGTTTAAACATTAATAATTAGAGCAGTACGTGAAGATGTAGTTCTTCACATTATACAATTATTAATGTTAGAAAAATGTAACTGAAATTCTAATCTTCGCTCTATTTCCACGTCATTTATTCATTTGTTTCGTATTCATTTTAATTCATAAGTGTTTTTATCTTTATTTAAATTTGAATTAATAATTTTCAATTTGGCGATGTGTGTTTTATTTATTATTATTTATCCATCATTTTCAGGATTCTCTACTAAGAAAAAAATTCATTGCACAAGTAAGTAACATTCGCATTAAACGAAGAAACTATTAGAATTTCACTTATTCACCTTTACGTCCACCCGCTCGTGTTACACTATTATAGATTCATTTGCAAACTATGATCAAGCGTATTAATTAAATTCCAGTCAAGAAATAGAAGTTAACAAACTCGTTAAATATTTTACACACTACTGTGTATCAGAACAAATAATTTCGGACAGCGGCCTAGAATTTAACACTTTTGTCGTAAAAAACTATTACTTCACAAAATCGACATTCAATTCGTAATTTCACAGCACCCCGATTCTAGCGCCATGATTGAACATTTTCATTCTACCGACATTGAACATATTAGATTGTTCAATAATCAAAACGAATATAAAACTGAACCTATAGACTTCAAAGTAAATTACGCTCTTCTGATATATAATAACACAATTCATTCCGTAACAAAACTAAACCAGGCGAAATCATTTCTGGTCATTTGGATACGGAATCACTCTTTAATATTGACTTGGAGAATCAGCTTACTAATAATTATATAGAAAACCATAAAAATAAAACAAAACTACTTTACGGAACAATTAATGATAAATAGAAACAAAGTAAGGAAAACATGATTGGTAAATTTAGTTAAGTTGGAGAAAATCTACCCGATATATCGGATACAGAATATGTCCAAAATAAACAGAAATTGCAAAAAACTAAAATATGAAAAATTAACCAAACTGATCAAAATACTTAAAAATGGCAAAATATAGCCCTCTCATGGCAACACAGTAAAAAAATACACTTGTTTAACATAAAACGACCTCGACAAAAAAGTTATAACTTTGAATCAGTCTGAAGCTGTTTGCACTGGAGCGAGGAACAATCATAACATAACAGAAAATCTTAGAATCCTTCTTGTCAACCTCGATCCCGCTAAGCTTGAAAAAACTACATACACATTTATACTCTATTGTAGTCTTATACTCCTTCTTGATCAATACAAACAACAATCTAACACACAATACAATACTTACTTTAAAATCAGCGATATCCAATAACACACAATATCTACATTAACTTGATAATTATGACAAAATATAATTTATCCGAATAAATATAGATACTAAATTAACGAAATAAACATGGCCTTAATGGGGACAATTTTCAAATCTGTAACCGGAAATTTAGACATCGAAAACTGTAAAAAAATATAATGAAATGCAAAAGAACGAGCATAATTTGGAAAATCAAATTAAAATCGCGTATACAGTAAATCATCAAATGATTACAAATTTTAAAACATGATTCTTGACATTCAACATAATTAAAAAATATTAAAATCCAGAACTCTCATATCTAATAAACAATATACACTTTCAGGATAATCTACCTATATATTCCAAAAATATTATGATCAATTAATTACACTATATAATGCTGTCCTCAATATCCTACAAGATGTTAAGAACTCTATTACCTTTTGTAAGTTATGAAACCTACACTCGTATATCAAACATGCTCTTGAATTATTAGCGACACTTAATAAAATAATAAAATTCTATCATGCCTAATTGCAAGAAAATGTACTAGCTTTTGAATCCTTACTAAAAATTAATTGCAAACCCGATTAATTTGGAAAAAAGTTTCGAAGTACTTTATTTATTCCAACAAAATATGGTTCAGATTTTGTTACAGTCATTCCAAATACAAAATATATTTAAAATACAATAGATAAATTATCTCTCTGAAGACATGTGTATGCGGGCAAAATTATTCCAATGTAACAAAAAATATCACGCCTAGTTTCCTGCAAGGCACAGGCGCGGTGGCCGAGCGTGTTAAGGCACATCTCTTAACATACTGTGACGTCACCCGAGCCAAGGTTCGTCAGTTCGAATCCGCCTGTCGACAATGTGTGATTTGTCGTAAAATATAAAAATACAGCTAAAATGTATTTATCACACTCGGGCGCTATAAACTAGTCACTTATACGCCTTAAATAATGTAACATTCGACTACGAAAACCGGCAGTACGGCAGTGTAAAAACTGCGGCTCGGTGTGTCCGGTAAGCCCCATATTAAACTATAGATATTTTTTTAATTGCACATATTTGACATTAAATCTTTTATTTTTTGTTCTAATCCATAGCAAACTTAATTTTTTTTTAAATCAAAAAATATATAATATTTAAATTTAGATATCTCGTTTATGCAAAAAGCTAATTTAAAAATTCTTAATGTGCTAGACGCAGAATTTAATTCTCTAAAACTTTTATTTGCAGCATTTATTTCTAAAATTAAAATAATACCATTTTTTTCAAGGAAAACTGTTAGCAGCTTCATGTAATGTGTCACTTCCGGTTAGTCTATTTTAACCAAAATCTATTATGTTATTTCCATTGATATAGTAGTCTTATATACCAAATTTGGAAAGTTTTAAATTATATTTGAATATAGTTTTTCATGAAAATCTATTATAGGCTTCAAGTAAAGTACCACTTCCGGTAGTTGTATAATGACCAAAAAGGGAGGTGCACAACTAGATGTTATAACAGTCCTAAATATAAAGTTTTAATTATCTACGGCTTACCGTTTTTGAGTTATGCGAGATACGTACGTACATACGTACGTACAGACGGCATGACGAAATTAGTCAAAATGGATTCAGGGAGGGCCAAAACACCTATTTCCGTTGAAATCTGAGAACCGAAAATTTTCGCGATTACTATCCTTTTTTTTACTTCGTACAAGGAAGTAAAAAGTGCCTACCGCCGTTGACTTCGAGACGCCGGATTCAAACTTCGTCAGCACATCGGCTAAGAAATTAAAACTCGCACAAAAATGTTATGATGTTGAATCGGATCCATCTGTGAGTTACCGGATTCTGAACTTTCTTCCCGTGTTTACTGCAATTGCAAGTGTTGTGGTTTGCAAAATTTGCAAATCAAACATAACATTTACCGAATGTAGCCGGCGAGGACTTTAAGCTCATTATTTCGTGTGAAAAATGTGATTCGACTGAGATTCCAAATTGCCCACTTATCAATAAAGGATATGAAATAAATCGCAGAATTATAATGGCAATGCGATTACTAGGGATTGGTTTACATGGCATACACAAGTTTTGCGCATTCATGGATCTACCTCGCCCAGTATTTCATTCCTTTTATGATAAGCTTGTCAAAACAATTGGTGAAGCAACTGAAGCTGTATGTAAAATAAGTATGAAAAACGTAGCAGAAGAAGAACAAAACCAATCGTCTAAAAATCATCACGAATTTATTGTCTCGGGAGATGGATAGTGGAAAAAGCACGGCTTTTCGTCATTGCTCGGCTTGGTAACGCTTATCGGTTGGCATACTGGAAAAGTTGTTGACATTTGTATGAAATTGAAATATTGCAAATCGTGTGAATTTGGAAGAAGAAAAGTGATACAGCAGAGTATGCAGAATGGGAACAATCACACGCAGAAAATTGTCAAGCGAATCACGAGGGATCCGCATGCAAGATGGAATGCGACGCAGTTGTTGAAATGTTTCAACGGTCGGAGGATTTATATTCTGTAAAGTATTCACATTACGTAGGAGATGGCGATTCAAAGACATTTAAACAAATATTGGATGCCGAACTTTATGATGATTTGATTGTACAAAAAAAAGAATGTATTGATCACGTGCAAAAGCGGATGGGCACACGTCTACGCAATCTGAAAAAAACCACAAAGGAACTCGGAGGAAAAGGCAAACTGACAGTAAAACTTATTGACGAACTGGCTATTTATTATGGATTAGCGATCCGTCGAAATCCTGATTCTGTGGAGAAAATGCGAAATGATATTTGGGCTACACTATTTCATAAAATTTCCACCGACGAGAAGCCGCAACACGATAAAAGTCCGCCTGGTGAAGATTCGTGGTGCTCATGGCAAAAATCTAAAGCCGACGGTTCTTTGGATGAATATAAACATAAACCTTCTCTTCTGCCACTAGTCTTTGATGCCATAAAACCGATTTACGAAGATCTCAGTAGAGATGACCTCCTGAATCGGTGTGTAGGTGGATTCACACAAAACAGTAACGAAAGCTTCAATTCTGTTGTGTGGACGCTGGCACCTAAGTCATCTTCGAGTGGCAAATTAGTGATGGACGTTGCAGCTAATTTGGCCGTCTGCATATTCAACGACGGCTTAGTTTGCATTATGAAAGTTATGCAAGTTCTAGGTATTAAAATTGGCCAGAACTGCTACGACTTTTGCGTCGAGGCTGATAACCGCCGCATCCACTACTCGGAGCGCGCGCTCACTGACGCTGCAAAAAAGGCTCGAATGGCGCAGAAATCTTCGAGAAAGGAGCAGGACGATGAAGAACTTCATCTAGAAGGACAATTTTATGACGCAGGCATTGCAGATTAGAGGTAAATACAATAATTCTATGACATATACGACTCAAAACTTTAAAGGCGTTTTTTTTCGAAATAATATTTTCAAAATCGGGCGAAAAGAAATTTGAAATACTAATTGATGGATCGTGCTGAATCTTTTTATTTCTTATTCTAGATATAAAATACTCAAAAACTACGGGGGCTTTTTTTAAGTGCTTCATTCGTTTTTTTATGGTCGTTTTTATACAGAAATTTAGTCCCGAATAATGAACTTTTTTCAAACGTGCGCCATATTTCTAAAAATCAAAATTTTCAATATCCAGCCAGTAGTTTTTTAGAGTATACTTCAGAGATTAAGAAAACATATCCCTTTTTGTTCCAGGTCCATTGCTGTTCCCGGAATGTTTTCGCCCGATTTGCCCTACGCGCCGAGAGGAGTCGCCATTTTTTTAAAATAAAGTTTAAAGAGCACTAAATAAAGATCCAAAAACAGTTCTTAAGCAGCACGTTTAGATTTCGTTAAAAAAAAATCTAGAAAATGACCCTTTATTTCCTTGTCTAGAGTGGCCTTACCCCGCCCCCTGCTCCGCACACCACACTGTATCGGCGCTCTCTTTCATTGCTGAGCCGAGCAGCTCGTGGTATTTTTTATTCTGAGTCTCTGGTAGCATTAATGGTTTTCTGTCGTACTTCGTCTTTTGATACTTTTCACAATTGTTGATAAATGATTGGATAGATTTTTTAAATTTCGGTTAGTGATATTATTGCTGGTGGTAGGTAGCCCAGTGGTATCGAGACGGTTTGTGAATTTTGATAACCCTAGTTCGATCCCCACAGCCGACAAACAATTTTCATCAAATTAAATCTACCCCTGTGACTCCCCCTCCACTAACATCTTTGGGGGCCGTAATTTTACGGCTAGTAGCCGCTCTTCACGTAAAGAATTATATAACTTACCAAGATCTGCTACGGCTGAGTACCACACCCAGTAATGGGTAAAAGGCGTGATGATATATTTATTATTCTTTATACGTGTTTCCGTTTCATCAATTCCGCGGTGATTAGTTTTACTATGATAGTGATTATTTGTATGATCACTTTTTCTTCTGTGACATCAGTAAATCAGTTAAGTATTATGTATATTTGACAATATATGGAGTATACATGGAGTATATTTTATTACCATAGTTACAGTTAAAGTGATTGACAGCAATGTATTAAAGCGTTTCTTTCATTAATAAACATAGGAGTGATTAACGTGGATTAGGATAATAACCAATTATAATAAAGAAGACATTTTAAGCTGAAACAATAAATTTATATTAATTTATTAATTAATTAATAAATTATATTTACTATACCTTAAATGATTATAAAATAGCATTATTTATTTGTTCGGGAGTAATTTCTTGCGATTAAGCACAAATTATGTCTTTTAGTTCGTTGATCAATAACCCTGTAAGATTTGGTATTTATAACTTTTAAAATATTCTTCTCTTTAAATCTAACGTTTACAATTTCAGAAATTTGTTTTGTAGAAAGGATATTGTCATTTTGAATTAATTGTATAATTTCATTTTTACTTCCTTGTACGAAGTAAAGGAAGTATTGTAATCGCGAAAATTTTCGGTTCTCAGATTTCAACGGAAATAGGTATTTTGGCCCTCCCTGAATCCATTTTGACTAATTTCGTCATGCCGTCTGTACGTACGTATGTACGTACGTATGTATCTCGCATAACTCAAAAACGGTAAGCCGTAGAAAATTCAAACATTATATTTAGGACTGTTATAACATCTAGTTGTGCACCTCCCTTTTTGGTCATTATACAACCACCGGAAGTGGTACTTTACTTGAAGCCTATAATAGATTTTCATGAAAAACTATATTCAAATATAATTTAAAACTTTCCAAATTTGATATATAAGACTACTATATCAATGAAAATAACATAATAGATTTTGGTAAAAATAGACTAACCGGAAGTGGAACATTACATGAAGCTGCTAACAGTTTTCCTTGAAAAAAATGGTATTATTTTAATTTTAGAAATGAATGCTGCAAATAAAAGTTTTAGAGAATTAAATTCTGCGTCTAGCACATTAAGAATTTTTAAATTAGCCTTTTGTATAAGCGAGATATCTAAATGTAAATATTATATATTTTTGTTGTTTTTTTTAAATTAAGTTTGCTATGGATTAGAACAAAAAATAAAAAATAAAAGATTTTATGTTCTAATTTTCTTTTTGTGCTTTTGACTGACGAATCGTGTATTTCTATCATTATTGTGCATTTTTCTAATAGCTACTATACTGAGTCGTTTATTAAAAGTTGCAGTAAATATATCATACTAGACTCATATTAGAACTATATCATGTTATAATTTGCACTTTTTTTAATAATGTAAACTATTCTGAAAGATGACAGTTTAATGACTTTAACGGCAATGCATTAAAGCGTTTTTTTAATTAATAAACAGAGATAAATAACATTGCTGTCTATCACTTTAAATATAACTATGGTAAAGTCACATACTCTATGCATGTATTCTAATAAAAAAATAATTTAGAAGTATTAAGCTTAGTTTTACATATCATTCATCCTTGGAATAGATGTGATATTTTACTCTAGGAACAACGAATTTCTAAGGAAACGCTATCATTTCATTTTTTGTAATTATTTTATGAAAATGTAACCATAATTCTTTGCATTGCTTGATCATATAATTTAATTATTTTATGAGTATTATGATTATATTGACCTCCTGATGTTATTATTAGATTTTTGCATAATTAACTGGGTACTTTACAAATGGAATTCTGGTAACAGGGATATCCCGGTTGGAATGTACGAGGTGATATCGCTCTCGATAAGTGAGTCATCGTCGTTTACGTCGGTAATCAGTAGATTGCATGTTGCCTACGTCAACGGCTAGGGATTATATATAGTTGGGTCCACCAAAATCCCAGGGATCGTAATAAAACGATTAAAAGCCCCTTAAATAAAAAACTACAAAAGAACCTCTCAACGCTTATACCGAAAAATTCTGAAAGTCTGTCAGAATACTTCTAATGCCAGGGTCGGATTTTATGACAAATTTCAATTCAATTTGCCATTAACTAACTATTTACATAACTACAGATTGCGTAAATATTACTTATTATCCTTAGAATACCATAATATTATATCTCAATTTAAATGTTAAGAATTAAACCTGTATGAAATTTATTCTAATATTGTTGCCTGTTCTATGTCTTATTACTTTCTCCAGGATAGAGTCCAAGTCTGTAAAATTGAAATTGTAAAAAAAAACTCGTTGCCGATTCATTTTTATATTATTTCTCAGCCGTTTCATTACTACTGATAAAAATACATTTTCAATCACTTTTAGGTGAAATCAAATGACAATTAATCGGTTAAAATATTTTGCTATTTTATTGCACATCTCTCTTCAAAACTTTTAATTTGGTACCAAACACGGGAGATTTATAATGGCTTGTGGGGTTGTCAAATGAAATAAATAAATAAATGTTCACGCAATATTAATTAATGCACACATAACAATATAAACAATGTAACATAAAAGTAAAAGAAGTAAACAAATGAATGCCCTTGACTCTCCGTTCCCTAGATGGCAAGCGCACACCGTTATGTCCACGGTCCGCATATCTGGCTTTCACGTGATCCTGCTGTCGAGGGAAGATTCGGCGTGGCGATGCAACTTAGCTTTCTTGGATTTTGAAAGTTTGCTATCGCTGACCACTTTCCTCAGAAAGTCAAGGGCGGGAAATCTCTGGTGCGTTGCTGCCATAGACTTAAAAAAAAATTACAATCAGTCAATGATTATTTTAGCTTATTCTACTCGACATTTTTTTAAATACATTTTATTTAATTTCAAAACACGATAGATTTCTATAAACTTTTGGGAAAAACAATCAGTCGGTCATAATTTTTGACCATTTTGTTAGAAATCTCTTTTTATAATCTTTTATTCGATACCAAACACACATACATTTCTAATGACTTTAGAAATAATGAATTAACAATTAGTTGATGACAATTTTTAATAATTCTGTTCTATAGGTCTATCCAAATCCTTTAGTTTGATACCAAACATGATAGATTTGTAATGACATTTAGGAAAAACAATTGACAATCAATCGATTATAATTTGTAATTATTCTGCTCGAAATCTCTCTTCAAAACATTTAATTTGATACCAAACACGATGTTTATAATGAATTTTAGAAAAAAAATTGAGAATCAGTTGATTAGAATTTTTAATAATTTTGTTCGAAAGATCTCTTCAAACCCATTAGTTTGATATCAAACACAATAGATTTCTAAAAAAAAATAAAATGACAATTTGTCGATTATAATTTTATAATCGAAATCTCTCTTCAAAATATTTCATTCAATACCAAATACGTAATATTTCTAATAACTTAAAAAAATGACAATCAGTTGATCATAATTTTTAATAACTTAGTTCGAGAGCTCTCTTCAAACACTTTAGTTTAAGACAAACACGATATATTTCTAATAACTTTTATAAAAAACAATTGCCAAACACTTGATTATAATTTGTAATTATTCTGTTCGAAATTTCTTTAAAACATTTGATTTGATAATTGACAATCAATTGATCACAATTTTTATTTATTCTGTTTGAAATCTCTCTTCAAATCCATTAGTTTGATATCAAAAACTTTGAAAAAAATGTAGGTAATATTTAAAATACAGACGCGGTGGCGAGCATCTCTAACATACTATGACGTTAACCGAACCAAGGTTCGTCAGTTTGAATATCTGCCTGTCGACAATGTGTGATTTATCGTAAAATATAAAATACAGTTACCATGTATTTATCACACTCGGGCGCTATAAATTATACACTCATACGCCTTAAATAATTCGACTATGAAACCGGCAGTACGGCAGTGTAAAAACTGCGGCTCGGTGTGTCCAGGTGCTAAGCTTCAACTAGGAACGTAATGCAGAGAATAATTGAGGAAAATAAAAATACAGAGCAATGATATAAACCATTTTTAACAAATTTGTAGGTAATTTTATATCGTAGAGATAAAGAAATATTTATCTAATATTATACTAATACACTGTACCGTCCATAATATACTTAATATTTTGTCTAATTTCGTCTTTACGATGACGAGAGCCCGGCAGCTTTTTAAAATATTGCGTTTATGGTGTACGTGTACGTTATTAGGCACGTTCGTGATACTTCGACATAGTTCGGCGCTGTAATGTCGCTTATGTATAGTGCCACAGTGGTCTAGGTAAACGATTATCGTTCACCCGTCGTGCAGCTATTCGTAGTGCAACTTATTATAAATTAACATAATATTATTGTATGAGTTATTAATTCATAATTTAATTTCTTTCATACAGTTGTATAAATATAGAGCATGGTACCCAAATTATTGGGTTATTATAATTTTATTTAACATTCCATAATAGTATTCAAGATAATACAATTTATGATAATATAAATAATGAACCAATAGTAACTATTTTTAATTTATTTGACAATATTAAAATTAAAATTATTCTAACATTTCAAATTGTGGGGAGATACAGAGAACATATTAGCACTCGCACCAGAGAATTTTCACAAGATTAATTATATTTAAAAAGTAAAACAAATTTTACAGTGATTTTTAAAGTAGTAAGGTTTATATTATTATACAGTTTACATATATTTATATACAAAACATATTATTCTAAAATTTAAGATTATACGGTGGCAGTTTCAGATTAAAATATCAAGTTTGATAATTTTAAATGTCAGCTGCAGGAAGGTTCTTAAATCCAGAGTTCAATAAGTTGTAAAGTAACATTTTGTAACAGCTGTATAAAGAAATATGGTTGATATCGGTAAACTAAGTTAATAAATATTTGATTAAAATGTGAGACACCTGTTTCGGATGTACAAATCTGTGGAGTGAAGCTACCTTAAAGAATATGTATAAATTATCAATTTATTGTAGAAATTATAAATGCATCAAATAATTTTATACTTATATTGGCTAAACTTGACTTGGGGGCCAAACCTGAAGTTGGCTGCAGAACAAGCTGCTTCTGGCTTGAATTCAGGAATACCAACTTAAAGTCAAAAGCCGGACAATTTGAAATGCGAAGTGTATTTATCATAAAAATGCGTTCTGTACTAGGTTTGGCATGGTTAGGGGTGTTTTTTTTTAAGTTAAATTTTGTTTGTAATAAAATTCGTATTTCAAGTATATTTATCATAAAAATGCGTTCTGTACTAGGTTTGGCATGGTTAGGGGTGTTTTTTTTAATTGGTACTCCTGAATTCAAGCCAGAAACAGCTTGTTCTGCAGCCAACTTCAGGTTTGGCCCTCAACTCAAGTTTTACCGTTATATTAGTTAATTTATGTTCGACTGCATCATATTACCTTGTTTTACGACACTGTTTACTGTCCATAATCGGATACTTTATTGTACTAGTACGATTAAAATGCAAAATTGGACTGCTGTCAATGTCACATTAAAACAAAATATTTTCATATTTAAACACCATTTTCTGTATGTATTATACAATTGTTAGATATTCTCTTGCATTACATGCAAGATCTTTTATTTCTTTTGGAACGTCTTTAATGTTTTCATCCATCTCAACACTTTTTTCATTTTGACAATTTGATAAATAAAGCAACAAATGCATAACAACGAAGCACACTTTGAGATGCAATTAAATGTTTTAAATATAGGTATTGACATCATCATATTTTAAGAGAAAATATTCTCCATGCAGTCGAACATAAAACGTTATATGCAACTCGTACATAATCGGACTTTATAGACTCGCCTTATTTATTAGCCTCGCTCGCTGCACTCGCTCTGCCATAAAATTCGGCTCGTCCAATAAAGACCTAAATTATGTACTTGTTACATAAACTACTATTACCTAATTCCGTTATGAAAAGTCCTGTTTTACATCAATTTTTGAGCCGAAAGAATGTCAATTTTTTTCATAACAGTCATTCAAGAATTATGTAAAGAATTCTTTACATAACTAATTACGTAATAAATGTTGACAGTTTGAATTCTCTCAAAATTGTTTGCAAATAACGAAAAAAACTATTTATTAAAATTTTTATCATTTATATACATTTAATAATTTTTCACGCGACCAAATTAGCAGATTCTTTGATATCAGAAGGAAGATCTGTCACGGATTCAGAACTTATTTTCAATGATGACATAAGCATTAATTCGTAGTTAGAGAAGTAGGCGTAATAAAAAGATTTATGATACAGGTGTACAGGAATGGATGGATATGTTTGAATGTTTGTTGCGTGATGATAGATTTGGGGTGAGAGGAATAAAGGAGCTTGTATGGAGAGAACGTTAGTGTGGCTGAAGCGTGTATCGTGTGTCAAGATGAGAATATTGTTGTGGATTGATTTATTTTTTTTATTTATTTTTTATGAATCTGTTGGTGGATTTAAAGAGATATGGCATGATATTATGTATGTATTATTAATATTCATAATAATCCTCGGTGCGCTCATGATTGTGTTTAAATTTAACCATTATAAAGTTAAAATAGGTATCTATATTTGTTCCGACCAATATACTCGGAAAAGGAAAAGTATTGCGATAGAGATTTTCATCGAGCTCGAAATTTTAGTAAAGTTTCATGTTTTAGGCCCTACTGATCCTAAAAAATATTACTGAAATAAGTCGATCCATATGTCGGTCTATCGGCAAACGTTATGTCTGTACATATAATCTTCAATACGCATTTAAGTTTAGGAATGAAATTTTATATTTAAACATGTGACCAAAAATCTGTGGTTAAGTTCAATAATGGCCCATATTCAGCAAATGGTAACATAACATTATTGATCGGTCTGTTTAATTTTTTTTTTCATTTATCTCAAAATCAATTAATAAAAAAAGGAATCATAAACTGATTCAAAACAAGTTTAATATTTTCGATTTTTTTTTGAAAAGATTTATAAGCCGAAAGAATGGTAATATATTAAATTATGGATTACTTGTCTTGAAATTTATTTTAATTTAATTAAAAACCAATATTTTGTGGGGATATTATTTCGACCCGCAGATGGGAGAGGTATTCTATTTAAGACTTGTCAAGTATGTGACTACCGACATTTGCACTTAGAAAATCAACTTCTAATTCAATAATTTTTGTATTCTATCGAAGAACCGTTTATGATTTAATACGATTCCAAAAACGAATTAATGTGATTTAAAGTGATTGTAAAAATTATTTCAAGCAGGAATATAATATGAGCAAATACAAATATTTTTATATTTAGAAGATGGGCAATACCTCTCCCCCCCCCTCACCGACAAAATCTACTCCATGACCCCTCCTCTAATTCGAAGTCTGGATCCGCCCCTGAATGTTATAGAAGTGTATACTTTCAGACTATAACTGAAGAGCTAATGGATATCAGTAATTAGCAAGAAGTGTGTTCAGTTTCGTTTTTATCCTAAGGGCATGTGGAGCACGAGCCCAGAGCTCCTGGACTGATGGAGGCCCCGAAATACCGAAATCCATACCCATGTATTTTTCATCCAATTAAATTAATCAATTATTTAAAAACACATTAGTTTCTTAGTTCATCCCATATTTAACAAAACAGATGCGAAACCATGTCATCTTTTTGCATCTCTTGCCAATGATATCAGTAGTAGTAGTAATTTAGATCAGTACGAATCGACTGCCAAAGAAAAAAAATCAGTTGAGAAATAATACAAAGAATTTGCAGATTTCTATCACAAACATCAATGAGCTCAAATCAAAATGTTTTTATTTAAGGCAGTACTTAACAAACCTTGCAAATGAAGCTGCGGAATTGAGTTTCTCAGCCTTACATACTCTAATAAAAGCAGACAAATTAGAAAAAACTTTCCTGACAGTGGAACTTGCTACAAGGATATCTCTTTACCTAATAGTCATCAACTGAGCAGAGAGCATTCATTTTCACAATAAAAAGAATAAAAAATTAATTATGAATAACTATGTTTCAAAATTCACTTACTAATTTGTCAGTAATGTGCATAGAAAGTGGTATCCTGTAAAAAATTGGACTTTGAGAATATAATTGAAAATTTTGCCTTTTAGAAATCTGGAAAGAAACCATTAACATCAAGTCCAAGCTAACCTTAATAACTAATAAACTCAATAAACAAAAGTACATTTTGATGTTTTCATTCACTTTTTTTTTGCTTTCTTAAAAGGTCACCATACTATGTGCCCAAGGGCCCCTGCATGGACTAAGACGGCCCTGTGTGTGTCCCTAGAGACCTCTCTTAGAATAACCAGGACCCCTATTCTGTAACTTTGAGTTAGCTCTACGCCGTCAATGTTCCTATATTCAGTAATGGTATCTAGCGGAGACTGATGGAAACAGCGTATATGATGTCATCTCCGTTTCTATCTGCATAGCGAAATAGAGCTCCACCTGTAGGTGTCTCTATATATAGAGCTAGCTCTAGCGTAACGTTTGTGCTAATGTTTATGAATCGGTTTTATTTTCGTATTTTTTGTATTTTTTTTGTATTTTGTGTGATTTATAGTTTATTAGTATTATTGTAGTTTAATTAATTATACGTTTTTAATTAGGATAATTTTATTAATTTTACGAATTTATATTTTGTTTTCCAGTTTTAACTAATATAGGAAATAACAAAATTAATGTGAAGAACAATTACTGAATAAAATAATTTAGAAATCACCTCGATAACGAATAGGCTAGAGATAATAGAAGGAACGATCATGTAAAAACACTCGTCCAATATTTAAATATTGTTGCCAACCTACCATTTTAAAACTTTTACGCATCAAAATTACTAAGATAGAAATAGTCCTTATATATTTAGAAACGATATTGTTGCTTGACGTCATAGTTATAAAGTTAGCTATTGGCTCTATTTTATAGAATAGGTGTCCAATAACTAAGTGTTAACAAGACATGCAAAATAATTGTCAATTAAAGTAGTGAAAAATATTTTTATATGAATAGTATACAAAATAAAAGTAAGGAAATTTAGTTTTCGCGCCACCGTCCGGCATTAGCAGTATTACATAACTAAAAATCGTCCGGAAACCAAGTTTTTGCCTGCCTAGGCCGGCAAAAATTAGTGACTTTTTATGGTTATATGTTGGCATCACTAGTATAGCGAACTCCTGAACGTACGAAATGTCAAAATATTGCATTGGCGTAAACATATTATGATAAAATATTCATATTTTCAATACAAGAAAACAGAATATTTATACATAAATATTTTAAACAAAATTGTAAGTAATTATAATTGAATTAGCAATGTAAAATCCAAATAAAATATGTTTATTTTTTAGGTTATAATACTGGAATGACAAGTCGTGAAATAGACAAAGAAATTAATTATGTTTTATGTTTATTAAATAAAGTGTACAGTGTAATTAAACTTATTGAAGATGTAAATTGATGAACAATAAATAGTTAATTAAAATTAAAAGTACAGTTCTGACAATTAGATGATACCAACATAAAAAAATTCCCTAACATTTAGAATGTGAATAATAAATTAATCGTTTTTATTAAATTTACAAAAACGTTGGCGCGAAAAATCTTGTGTATTACACGTCCAGAAACTATTTTGCGAGTGCTCGTATTTAAAGGCCTCGCCTGCGGCTCGTCCTTTCAAAATATACTCGCACTCGCAAAATAGCAGTTTCTGGACTAGTGATACAAATAACTATTACTTTAAACGGGCAGCATTTTGTAATCTTGCACACTTCAACTTTTAACGTAGATCCGGCCCTGATGTGGGACGAATATTTGATGAAAATTCCTAAGTTAGCTTTCATGCTTAGTCTATTCTGTACAAATGCCAAATCGTGATTAGATTGAACG
Source organism: Pterostichus niger (assembly GCA_947425015.1). NCBI lineage: Eukaryota > Metazoa > Arthropoda > Insecta > Coleoptera > Carabidae > Pterostichus > Pterostichus niger. The sequence continues at coordinate 14,632,503 of OX380336.1, forward strand.
GATAATTCTTTGAGTTTAAAACGTAAAAACGAAACTCCTCTGTAATGATAGAGAATAGTTTAAAGTTTGCAAACATTTCAATCAATATTAATACTTACAATTGATATTTTAACTTTGTGCGCGTGAACATTAGGATTATTTGACATAAGACAAACAGTGACTATTAATCTTAATTGCTAATTGTAATGATTGATTAGTAGTAATAATTATCAACAATGCTCGTAAATTTCATTTGCTCACATTGATAACTTAATTGATTTTGCAAGGTAAAGGTTGAAAATAACATGCGCTTGTTAACAAAAAAAATAAAAATATTCATACATATTGTACTGTATACGGGTACAGTTCTAATATTTGCTCGATATTTTAATAAACATTGCATTATAAAAAAAAATTAAGAAATAAAATAATAAATGCAAGATTATAGCATGATACGTCTTAGATGATTCAAATATCATTTAAATTTATATGCATGATAATAATAAAATAAGATTACTCGTAATCTGTAAGTACATATTTTATAAACAAATATTATAACAATAATAGGATTGGAATGCAGTTTTACATTTACTCCATTTATTTATGTTATTCTGTACAACAGGAACTTCATTTCAAATATAGTACAGGGTCTGGACTTATCGAGCCACAAAGTGGTTGTTCATATATTTTTTAGCTTGAGTGGCATTCGAACTCGAGATCTATAAATTCGTATTTCGAAAATTTCCAAAATTACTTAATATATTGTTAAAATCCCCACCTTAACCTCGACCCCAGCGCGGTAAAACGGCAGCCTCGAACACTTCCGGAGGCTGAACGGCGTAGGTGAAAAACCGGCGGAGAGGGAGTTAGGTTGAGGACCGCGTGCGAGCAGGGACTGTGTGGCGAGTCATCCGATATATTCTATTTATTTCTTGTTTGTTGTAATTATTTTAGCGTAAGAGATATAATAAAGACGATTCCATCGGTCTGCTGTGTGTGTTTATTATTATTTCTAACAATATGATTATATGCATATACTTACTGGAACTGTTTATACATTCTTCCCCAGTTAAGCTTTGTGCTTTGCTGAACCAGGAATATGTACATGAAACAACTATTTTACTGGGTACTGGACAATTACAGGATCATTAGCCTTTTATACACCGTTTGACTATTTAAATAATATCAAGCAATATTTCATCTTTCTTAGACATATTTTTATAAGCTGCGAAGAGAAATTAATAAAAGGAAAATTTTCACAATAGCATCGATTAGTGTTTATAGAGTGATTTAAAAGTAATTTGTTCAAATGATCGCTGGTTCTACTATACATACTACGAAAAAATCGAAAAACAGGCGCTATTTAATTTTACATTTATAATTCCCTACCTCCTACGCTATAGCTGAATCTGTGGCAATTGTTTTCTAATATCTTTAGGGGCCGTGATTTGACGACTGGTAACCGAACTTCACGCGAAGAAATATATCACTTACCGAGATCTGCTTAGGCAGAGTGCCACACCCAGTAATGGGTAAAAGGCGTGATGATATATATTTTTTTATTTTATTTAAAAACAGTACAAAAATTAAAGAAAAAAAATAATAATATATGAAATTGAGCTTAATAATAGTATATTACATAACGAGATTTGTAACAAGCACATTATGTGCGAGTGAAAAAGTTGCGCACGAGCCTCGGCGAGTGCAGTAATTTCACGAGCAATGTAATTGCGTTACTATTCGAGTTGTGTATTATACTTTATCTACGACCATAAATAATAACAAGAACAATTACAGAATACTTGTTAGGTTATATCCGTAACATCAACTGTCAAACAGAGTGTTACCACCTAACAAATTAAAAATTTCTTGAGAACAGTTACGTATAATATATATAAATGTATTTTTAAACAAGCGCAGGAGATGCTGTCTTCATTTCTTATAGATTCGTTGTTAGAGAACTGGGCGTAAGTGAAGATTTACGAAACAGGTGTACAGGAGCGAATGGATGACTGTTTGTTGCGTGATGATGGATTTTAGTTGTGAGGAAAGAAAGAGTTCGTATGGAGGAAGTGTTAATGTGATCGAAACGAGTATCGTGTGTCAGGATGAGAATGTTGACGGTTTCGTGCTACTCCATTTAATGGGATATAGCGTGATGTTATGTATGTATGCATGTATCTATATACTATAGTGCAGTAAACCTTTAGCAACCGTAAACAAGCATTTACTGTTCTTGCAAATTGTATTTACTTAGGTACATATATGGTCGTAGATAAAATATATTACATTGTTGGTCCCACAGGAATGAAGATTGCCTATATTGCATTGTTCTATTCAGTCATTTCATATTTACTAATTATATGAAGCCAATCCCTATATGGTAATAAAACAATTCAAATACATAAGTAAGTACTTTGAATTATTTCTGGTGGCCTGGAACCAGTGTAGAGTACTTTCAAGCGCAATAAAAATTACATAATTTATTCCCATTATATACTCGTACTAATATATAGAACAGTGGTATTGAGACGGACCGTCTGTTTAAGAATCCGGGTTCAATTCCCACAGCCGAGAAACAATTTTCACCTTATTAAAATTACCCCTGTAACTCCCCCTAACATCTTTTAGGACCGTGATTTGACGACTGGTAACAGCACTTCACGTGTATAAATATGTCTCTTACCGAGATCTGCTACGGCAGAATGCCATATCCGGTAATTGGTGAAAAGTGTGATGATATTTTTATTTATTATATTATTTTTATATCAAAATATAAAACTCAAGCTAATGTTCATGATATATAGAACGAGGAGTAAGTACAATTGAATTGTTCCAATAATATCAATATGAATATTTTTAATAGGCTGCCACAAGATATACAAAATTTGAATTTAAATATTTTAAAATCCATTATATCCAATAAGTTTTTGAATAAGAGCTATTCTAGCATAGAACATCCTACAAACGAAGAGGTCTGATAAAATTTTCTAGAATTTTCTTAGAAATCTCTTTTTAAAATCTTTCATTAGATGCCAAACACAATAGATTTATAATGACTTAAAAAAATGACAATTAGTCGATTATAATTTTTAATGAATCTGTTCAATATTTATCTTAATTTTTATTTATTTGATATCAAATACTACAGATTTCTAATGATATTTTAAAAAAATAATTAAGAGTAAATCGATTATAATTTTACATTTAATTTGATACCAAACACAAATATTATTTTAGAAAAAAACATAAAATAATTGGTTATCAACTGGTTGCTGATTCATTTTTATATTATCTCTCAGATCTTTCATTAGAACTGAAAAAAATATATTTTCAATAATTTTTAAGTCAAGACAATTGACATTCAGTCGGTTTCAATTTTTGGATATTTTATTGGACATCTCTCCTCAAAACTTTTAACTTAATACCAAACAGGATGACATTTATAATAGCTTTTTAGAAATAAACAATTGACAATAAGTCGATTATAATTTTACCTCATTCTACTTGACATTTATTTTCAATACATTTATTTACTATTAAACATGATACATTTCTATTAACTCTTTGGAAAAATATTTGAGAATCAGTTGATTACAATTTTTAATAATTCTGCTCGACATTTCTCTTCAAATACTTTAGTTGAACAATAAATTTCTAACAAGAATTGACAATCAGTTGAACATAATGATAATAGTTTCTTACTATTTTTAATTGTAATTCTAACGAAAATTAGTCTGTTCGAATGTTTCAGCATGAATAACTTTTACTTGGTTTTGAAGTGGTTGTACACAGCCAAACTGATGGTGTAACAACTATATCTGTCAATACTTGTATATAGACAACTTACGGTGCACTGTCATGTGAAAAAGATAATGAAATCCCTGTATTTCCAATATGTAATTATAATAGAAACAGCCATTTACTCCTACTATATGCGTAAAATATTTCAGAACAACTCTAAAAAATAAAGATTTAAGTCATTTAAAATTAAAAATGAGACATGTCCGTTGACAAAAAATGTCAAATCGGCCGTAGATATTTTTCTTAAGTTGATTTTGCTCCAAAAACGCATGGTTATATATATGTTCCTCTCTTATCAAACTAGTATATAGGACTAGCGGATACTGAAGTAAGATTCACATTTATAAGATAACACGAAGCACGTTAGATTTTAAAGCATTTGCACTAAAACAATTGGCGATCAAAAAGTTTGCAATTTAGAACGCTAGTTCTTCAAACGACGTTTCATTTGATATCAAATATAACTGGTTTTGATACATTTAAATTAAAACAAATGCCAATTAAAAATAAAATTATTCTGTACGGAACGCCGTTTATGTAAGGTTAGGTGGAAGAGCAGCCTCTGGCTGAACCTCGCCTTTGACTTGGAATGTCGTAAAACTTAATTTTTTTTAATCATCATCTAAAAGTTTTTCCAAAACCCTTACATATAATTTCAAACACGGCATGTTTTGGGAAACTTTATGTTTGAAATAATTATTAATTTGTACCTTTCTAATTTTCATTTGAAAATTCATCCACAGGCCTTTCATATGATACCAAACTCGATATGATTCGGAATACTTTGTTAGATACAATGGACAATCGTATTTTTTTCTGAAATTTCTTCTGAACGATCTTTTTTTTTTTTTTATTTAAGAAAATTATAGAGGTATTTCGGCAGCTAAGGCCACTAATACCCCGGTACATTGGTTATTTACACATATTTAAGTTATATATCATTTGTAAGGTTACAGTGTTTTAGGTAATTGGTGATATTTTTTATGTTTTGTGGGTTGTTTGCTAACGCTAGTTTTAATGTGGAAGGTATATTATGTGTTTGCCTGTGTGCAGTGTATTTGTTACATTCTATTATAATGTGTGTTACCGTTAGTTGTGTGTTGCACGTGTCGCATAGAGGGGGTTGTGTTTTTTGTAGTAGATGGCTATGTGTGAGGCGAGTATGCCTAATTCTTAGTCTGGTCAATATTGTTTGGAGTTTTCTTTCTTCGGGTACTGTCCACTCTTTTAAAGCCTTTTTATATGACACAAACACGGCATGACACTTTATGTTTGAAACAATTGCTGGTCGGAAAATGTCTTTTTTTAAATTTATTTATTTATTTATTTATGTTACGCTGTACAACAGGAATTTAATTCCAATTACAGTACAGGGTCCGCACTCACCGAGCCGCAGTGTGGTAGTTTATATTTAATTTTATTTATTTCATTTAGAAGTTCTTCCAATGCCCTTCTATGACACCAAACAGGGCATGATTCGGAATACTTCATGTTTGAAATCGTAATTGATGGTTGGAAAAACGTATCAAGTGATGTTTCGATGCATGGAATCCAACATATTTATAACTTCACATTTTATTTCATTGTATCATGCCATCTCATTTAATGTGTATACAGTGTTTATGTTGAAATTTGAAAGATTTCCCCCATAGTGTAGTAAATTTATAATATGAAAATGTTTCATAGAAAAATACTCTTATACATTAAGATAATATAATTTTTCGTATTTTAATTCTGAATTTTTTTTACAAAACTATTAACCCTTTACGACATTTTTACATTACATGCATGTACTTGTAAGTAATATAGTGTTGGAGTTATTGGTATTCTCTATATGTTTTTAGGCTGGAGTGCAAAGGGTTAAAAATCGCTGAGATATCATTTATGAGAATATTTCAGTTGCTTTTTTCACACTATGAAATGCAAATAACATAATAGATTTTGATTAAAATATACTAACCGGAAGTGATACATTACATGAAGCTGTTAACAGTTTTTCTTGAAAAAATGGTATTATTTTGATTTTAGAAATAAATGCTGCAAATAAAAGCTTTACAGAATTAAATTCTGCGTCGAGCACATTAAGAATTTTTAAATTAGCCTTTTGTATAAGCGAGATATCTAAATTTAAAAATTATATATTTCTTGTTTCTTGTAATTAAGTTAACTACGGATTAGAACAAAAAATAAGGAAAGAATAAAAATTTAATGTCAATGTCAAATTACGTCAAATATGTGCCATAAAAAATGTAGGTATAGTATAATACGCGTACAAGGAAGTCATGTGGTGTCCACATCAGATTTTTGTAATTAAATTTGGTATGGATTAGAACAAAAGATAAAAAAAATTATGTCAGTGTCAAATTACGTCAAATATGTGCAATAAAAAAATATGTAGGTAGTATAATACGCGTACAAGGAAGTAATATGGTGTCCACATTAGATTTTATATTTTGGAATTATAATTTGCAGTCGTTTTCTTGGAGGAATATTTCTTGTAGATTTTAGACTCTCTTTGTTTACAATACGATTTGATTGTTTTTGGTGTCGGGAAGATGGCCTGGAATTGGTTTACTTCTTCTAGAACTCCAATATTATATCTTTTTATATTAATTTTTATATACTGATAGTTTTTAGTGTCATTTTTCAAAAAAATATAATCATCGGCAGTTAGTTGATTTTATTTGGACACTAATAATTGTTCCCTTTCGTATGTAAGCCATTTAGAGATTTTATATGACCCTCTACTGATGTAAAAATGTAGTTTTTATTTTGAATCACAGTTACAAATCAGATTAATATTTTGTACGAATAGGTAAACAAATGAAATAGGTTGCATGGTGTTTTGTATTTTACAGAAATTGCAAATAGATGATTTTATCTCAATCAAGTTTACAATTTACTGATATCATTTCTTCTTGTTCGGGCAAAACTTTAGGAATTGGTTCAAGGGAAAGTACGTTGTTATAATGTTTATAAATTTTGTTTAATTCTACAAAAATATCGTGGGTTTTATTTATACTGGGGTGCATAACGTGTAGTTTGCCAAAAGTTAGTGAATATATCTTGTAATACATTTAAATCATAGTAAATAGAGTGGTGAATTGGGATTTAATGTTGTACACCGACTACAACATGTAATAGTTACCCGATTTTGTATTTGAGCATGTTTTCATTTTGTTTAATTATTTATAGGGTTCTGTTAAACTGCTCTGTCAACTTTGGATGAAATATTGATAACCCAACTGATTATTTATTTTTTTCTGATTAGTTTGTAAAAGATCTAGAATTTTTGAACAAGGTTTCTCGTCTTCAACGTCTAAGTTATCGGTTATTGCCTTAATTACAGATCCTAATCCGTTTATCAAAGCTCGTTTGTAACGTAAGTTTTCAGGGTGAATAACTAAGGGACTGATTTTATTATAGATTGAATTTTAGATATATTTTTTTTGTTTTTGTTGTTATTTTTGAACTCGTTTCTAGTGTCGTTTATGATTGTGTTTTTATTTTGCTTATACTGTGTATTTAAACTGTGGTATTATTTGAATAGTATTTAAGATCATAAATAAAAATTAATGTTAGGTTTGTTTTCCGTTTTTGTTTTAACAACCTTACAGACACGTTATTTTATTCACCCATTTACAAATCTGTATTTAGTTTTGGTTTTAACACAAAGCTTGCAAACTCCAAACTTATGTTTTTGTTTTATGTTTTATATTTAGTAATAGAGCAGCAAGAAAAAGCTTAGAATGATGTAGCGATACATATATATTTACCCTTGTTGAGAATTATCATATGTGTTTTGTTTGGGATAGTTTGTATAGTTATGAATAATAAGAAATTATTAACTGCAGTTTTATTTATAAAATTATATAAGGACAAAAATAAGAAAAATAGAACTTAATGTTGAATACGCCCAATAAATAAAATACGAGAACAAGGAGACTGGGAAAATTTAAATTCGACAAATATTTATATAATTGTAAAGATATAGTGATATCTAAACAATATTTAATATATTTCAACACATTTATTTAAATCCAGTAACTTATATCCGTAAACATACAACTAAATGTTGCAAGATATAATTATATGTTCATACATATACTCGTATCTCTAGTATCTGGATAGTCGTAAAATATTCAAATATATTGAATAGATATTTACAAAATTACTTGCCTTATTGATTTCAACACTAGAAATATCAATTATAAATGAACAATAAAATGCAAGTTATAAAACGGAATGAAAAGATTAAATGTAGTTTATCGAGCAAAAAATCTTGCTTAACATTTTTGCTAATCTGTAAAATCTTTCGTTGAGACAATAGTATTTGATTACACTATTTTTATTTTATATTAGTAGATTATTTGATACATAATTTATTCTATTCAATTTACTAAGAGTTGTATCAACGTCATAGCTGTCATAACTATTTTATATAAAAAATAATACAATATAAAATTGATAAAATGATTTAATCCTAATATTGTACTTCTAATAAGAGTACATGATTCAAAGTTAAATGAAAATAAAGTAACCTTATACGTATCATTGCATACCATGGCGTTAACATATCGTCCTCACTTGACTGACCTTTTTAACATGATAAATACAATTAATATTATTCTATTATAATAGCATTAACGCATTAAGGGATTAGTTTTATGATGTCATAAGCTGAAATAAGTTATAATTATGTAAAAATGCGCATTTTTTTTTTGTTAACTTTTAAATACATTTATAAATATTTGCAACTGATAATGAAAGCCTTGTTCGTTCGTCATACATTCTTTATTTTTTGTCATACTTGTTTAATTTATTTAAATATTTATATTGTAAATAACATTTAAACTACGTACCTGTTATTTAATTTAAAAAAATAATTTTAGTTGACATGATGGTTAATAACTTTCATTTCACTCTCCACGCAACTATTGAAAAAAGGAAAAATTTGTAATCGACAATCAAGTTAAAATCTATGAAATTATTTTTAATATACGGTAGTGCTAATTCTAATATTAATGTATATGCAAATGTATGCAAATTCGTTAGATCTAAATTATATAAATAAATATATCATCACACCATTTATCCTTAACAAGGTGTGCCATTCTGCCGTAGCAGATCTTGATAAGTGCGATTATCAACCGTCAAATGACGCTCCCCAAATATGCTAGTAGAGAGGAAGTCTCAGGGGTACGTAGTTTTAATGTAGTGAAAATTGTTTGTCGGCTGTGGGAATCGAATACAAGTTCCCAAATCACAGGCTGACTCGAAATTACTAAGCAACCTACTCCACGATCTAAATTACGAAATTATAATACCTATATTTTGTTTAAAAATATATCAAATAAAAATATCATCACGCCTTTTACCCATTACTGGGTGTGGTACTCTGTCGAAACAGATCTCGGTAAGTGATATATTACTTCGCGTGAAGTGCGGCTACCAACCGTCAAATCACGGCCCTCAAAGATGTTAGTGGAGAGGGAGCCATAGGGGTAGATTTAATTTGGTGAAAATTGTTTGTCGGCTGTGGGGATCGAACCAGAGTTCTCAAGATCCACAGGCCTACTCGATACCATTGACCAACTACTCCATACAAATATATAAAAATATATAAGGTGCTAACACACACTGTTTGTTATTTTCAATATATAAATCATTTATTCAATTAATTTACTTATACGTGTATTATGTAACTTTTAATACTCGTTAAACTTTTTATCTAATTACAATAAACGACACTAAATAACTAATGAAAATACAGAATATGCCCATTATTGTACCATTTCTAAAAAAAGGAATAAAAACAATATGTATCACGACATTCATGTTTTAATTTAAAATATTAACAAGTCATAAAACGTGCTCAATACGTCCCACCTCTACTCGTATTTCAAGACAGGCTTTGCATCTTTATAAAAAAAAATTCGTAACTTTTCAAAAATTACAGATTTTAATGGAATAAATTCATAGGTAATTTTTCTTTCTTCGTCTCTTTCTCATATGAGGCGCTCATCCATTTTCGCATTAGATTATAACATCATATTAATATATCAACTTTAATAAATACTACAAATGTGCAAATTTTAAATATATTTGTTGACAAGATTGTATTTAAAAAAAGTCTACTCGTATTATAGCAAATTTGATAAAGCATCAATGAATTTTAAATTTTCAAGAGTGTATTTATAAATATTAAAATTAACTTATATCTTTGAAATGATTAATTTGCGAATCTATGTTCATTAAGAATTTTTAACTCTTTTTGGTCTGCCTCGTATAGCATCATATGGAATTCTATTTTCGACAATAGATTCGCTGTCATCTGTCAAGTAAAAATTATACGTTTACTGGCATATAATAACCAGTGCGTTCCGTACCAGTTAGTACACAAATGTTAACTACATTTTCGTAACACATGCACAAGAAACATGTTCTTATTCCCTAATTTTAGAGAGAGAAACACTGCTTTTCTCCTCTAGGGAGAGAAACAGTATGTTAGGTAGGATGTTTCTCTCCCTAGGTAGCATGTTTTTCTCCCTAGAGACTACGATTATTAGCTGTTTACGGCGTTTCCTAGGTAACTAGTTACGCAACCCATATATGACATTTGTCCCGATAAGACAGTAATTTTTGTGCACTTGTTACGAAAAGTATAATATGCTTCACGGGAGGGCGCGATTATCCCTTGTGTGAAGTTGGGAATAATCGCTTGTTTCCCTCCCTTGATGCATAACATACTATTTAATTATAAAATTATTTAGAACGTAATACAAATTTGACAAAATGATCGATTATAGAATTTTATTCGGCGCGATCGCACTACTTCTAAATTGTCCGAAACGATTAGCCCTATAGAACAGAAATATTTTTATATAAGTAGTATGAGTTAATATTTATTTGCAAGTTTTCATATAGTGTACTACTGGAATATTTCAGTAGTCTGAACAATAAACATGAAAAATACGCTGATACGAAATTATGGTGCGTCTATCGAAGTAAACCAGAGTAAAAATCTAAGGTTATCATGAAAATATATTTATAGTAAAAATTTTATTGATAAAACTTGTCAAATAAATTTATAATATAATATATTCAGTATTCACTTGATAACGATTGAAGATTATATCAATCAAATCGTTGTGTAATATTTCTAAAAAATAAAGACAATGAAAGTTCGAAATTCATCTTTTATTAATAATATATATATATATATATATATATATATATATATATATATATATATATATATATATATATATATATATATATATATTGTGTAGACTTACATTTCAAAAAGTATTACTATTAATATATTTCTCTTCCCTAGGTATGATTTGACTTTTGTAATTAACGGCTGCGCCTCGTATTCCAAACAAAACCTTCGATCTTTAAAAATATCACTTATCGCTCTTAGTACATAATAGTAATTTTCGCATGATCGTGTTTTTAACGTACTAACAGACGTTGTTTAAATACCATGTAAGTTGAATATACAGCACTGCGATAAGTTGCTATAGAAACGAGCAAAATAACAGTGCTGTTAGAAGTTATAATCTAATTAGTGCGGTAAGTAATAAAACAATGAAACTATAGTATATTTTCTTGTATTTCGCAGGTATTAAAGAATCACAACCAATCTTCCAAGCTTCTTCTATTTCACAGTCCATAATACTGTCTCTGATAATGTTTCATTTATGAACTTTTCTATAAATGTCACTTTTCTAATAAAAGCAGTTTGTTTATTATAAAAATTTGATTTCTTAACAACGACATGCAATTATGATGTTTATTGTGATTAAATGAAAATTTTTGACTTTGATATTTGTTAAAATAAACTAAAAAATCGATCGTACGAAAAATAGTATGCAATACACGATTGTTAAGTGCTAATAACCGAATCTCGGAAAGTGAAAATGCTCGACTTCGCGTCGCATTTTCAAACTTTTCCTCGATTTTGTTATTGTACTCACCAACCTTATATCGCAATATACTATTACAATAGACCTATAGGGTTGGTAAGGTTTTTTATTTAACAACCAAATATTATGTACTGTTTTTCACACGATCGATTAACAAAAGTAATTATAATTGTATCAAGTATATTTGCAAATGTTAATAACATTTTTTTTGTTAAACTACAATAAATATTTGAGATATTTTTGGGTGGAAAACAATTATTCATGAAAATAAACAACTTATTTGTTTGTGACGTAACATACAAAGCAAATATTTCTTGAAAAATATTTAATAAACATTATGGATTCTGAGTCGGAAAATGACTATGATGTGGGACAAGCTTGGAGAATCGGCTGCAATTCGCTAATACCTGCAAAATCAAAGTTGAATTATGGAAAAATATATAATGATTTTTTTAAATATTGTAACGTTTATTACAATTTCGGATTCGGTGAAGTATATTATTAAATAAAACACGAGTAATGAAAACACTAACAAAAGATTTATTTAAAGCGAAAATAATGTAGTACAACTACTAAGACATATATTGATTTACAACACATATTTATATTCACATTAAAGTATTCAGCAACGACTTGCACTGTTCACACTTCAAATACAGAATGAATGTTGTCGGCCCAAACTCTCCCTTATATACTGAAACAAGATCTTCTACAATATTCCAGAGCTTCTGGAACACTATGGAAGCATGACGCAGAGCGAACAGTTCGTATTCGTTACAGTATTGCGTATGTGACAGCGCTAAATGCGCAGCAGACTACGTTGTATCGTCTGTTCCAGAGGGAACAGGGCCGTACACGTTACCATAGCTTAACGAAAAGAAACTGAAAATGTGTTAACCAACTTGTGGCCAAAAATACTATGGGGCAAATACCATTTAAAATTAGCAACTATTAAAAACTAGAAAAGACTCGTTTTTACAATGGACATGCCTTTTGAAGGACAACGGCAACTTTATTGGCAGATAAAGGTGTCGATATTATAAGATTAAAAAAACATGGAAATATTCTTTAGTTGTAGAAGAATAAGTAGCAAATGTGCTGAAAAATAAAAACAAAATTGCTAACATAATTCTACATAACAAACACAAGCAGTGATCCTTCTATTTTATCCGACACTGTCTTTCCAGATATGTCAGATTCCAAAGACATTAGACAATCTATACAATATTCATATTTATGCTTTATCTAAATCTAAATATGGATAAAATTTATCCTATGCACAAATTCTACACTTAATTTTCATATGAATCAAAAAAATTATTTTTAATTTTTTTAATTTATATTTTAGTTTCATTGTAATGTTATTACGACAGACATTATCTTTTTTTTTAATTGTACCGGTTTCAGGATATTAAACCTATGTTTACATGCACAAAAGTAAGCCTGGTAAGTAAGTAATCATTGTATTCTGGGCGGTAATATTGCAATACTGACTTGTCAAAACAGTCAAGAAAATGAAACAATGATAATATAACACTATTAATACAAACGGAACTCAAAACAACAATAATACAAAGATTACTTCTCCTGCTTGTCATAATATATATTAATTGTACAGTCTTTCAAATTAGAGGTGACCACGTTATAACGTTGTATAAATGTATTTATAAATATGATACAAAACAATGGCGTTAAATAAAAACATACAGACCACAGACTTACTTGATCACCTTTTTAAAATGATGACAATGACGTTATGCATAAAAGAATTACAAAAAATAATATTAATTAATGACGTTAACGTGTTTATATTCTGAAACCGGTAAACTATTGAATAAACCACGGATGTTATGAGTCATAACAGCCCTTAGATGTTTTAAAATCCTTACTCTACGAGCTCAGATTTCAAACTGACATCTGCGACTGTAATGATAATCATAATTCATAACATTCCTAGGTATGTTAATAGTTATTATTTATAAACGTAAAATACATATAATAGGCAATATAATATAAAGTTATATTACATTTAGATAATTATCCTGATAACTGGCAATATTGTTTTATGTCTGCATACATCTAGTGTGAAAGGTCCACTACATAATATTAATTTAAATATTTAATACATGTTGCTTTTTATCTAGAAAATATATAAGAGACTTAAAAACAAGAAAAAAAATAGATAACATTTCATAAAAGTATCTTTGTATTCTAAGCGTCTTATTTATTTTTAATTTGATTAAAACTAGCAATTTTGAAAAACTCATTCCGTTGAAGCTTTATTTAAACAAATTTCTAAAGCGTTGAAAATTTCATAAGAAATACCGGTAAAGGAAAACAAATTTTTATTGAGTTTAATAATTTATTTCAGTAATAATATTTGCTGGGTATCTTTTGTCTTCATATTTTTTAATAATATCATTGCATCATTCATTTTCGCCAATTTCATCTTTTTCTTAAATCTTATTTTAATCAAAATCTTCTAGTATTTAAAAATAAATTAGTTCTTCAGTCTAAAACTAACTACAAACAGTGAATGAGAATTAAGTTTTAAAGATTGATTTTTAAGTATCTTTTATTCTTATGTTAATTTTCTTCTAGTACATTTTTTACTTCTTCTAAACTTCAATTCTCTCAAGTCAAAGGTTTTTAGAGGATTTTGGCTTGGTCTAATATTAGTTTTTAATTGTCTTATTTTTCATTTCTGTGTAGCTTAATATATTATAATATCTTAAATTTTATTGTACATTGTACATATATTATTTTCACCAAATTAAATCTATCCCTGTGGCTTCCCCTCCTCTAACATCTTTAGGGGCCGTGATTTGACGGTTGGTAACCGCACTTCACGCGAAGAAATATATCACTTACCGAGATCTGCTACGGCGGAGTGCCACACCTAGTAATGGGTAAAGGGCGTATGATATATATATATATATATATACAGGGTGTTTCACAACTTAGAGCAAAAAATTAAAGGGTATATTCTGTACGACGTGCTGATCATGAAACAAAACGAATTTTTTTTTAAATCGCTAAACTATTTTCCATGTTTCCCAGTTCAAAATTTTTCGTTGCCACTGCCACTGGGTGGATGATTATGTTAAAGTTATTAATTAAATAAAATTCTATTATAAATAACTGCTAATAATTGAATTGTGTAATTATTCTTTCGTAGTTGATACCTACTTCATTGTTTGTGTTTAATAGGAAAGCAAATCCAGTGCAGTACTAAAAATGTTTTAGGTTAAAAACCCTTAATTTTTCGAATTTAAAAAAAATTCTTTTTGTTTCATGATCAGCACGTCGTACAGAATATACCCTTTAATTTTTTGCTCTAAGTTTTGAAACACCCTGTATATATATATATATATATATATATATATATATATATATATATATATATATATATATATATATATATATATAGGCACATGAATTTAGCAGGATATTAACTTTAAATATATAAATATAAAGTAACTTTCCGAAATGAAATATAATGGTGTGGATAGCGTTACGCAATTCGAATCCAGAAATCTCGAATTCTAATTGCAATCAAGCTCAAAATTATATGAACTACCACACTGCGGTTCGGTGAGTGCGGACCCTGCATTGTAATCGGGATTCAATTTCCTGTTGTACAGTATATAAATAAATAAATAAATGCTGTATGCTCGTAAAACAATATATTATTTTCCTTGTCGGAAATTATTTAAATTTACGTGATTACTTTAGTTAAACATATTATGTTGTCTCAAACACACAATAAATTATTTTAATATTTGTCAAGACACTCGTGTTATTTTAAATATCATGTATACTACAACAGAAAATTTTATTTACTTATATAGATATAGATTACCGTTTTTTTCTTTTTATTCTGTATGAAATCTATTTTATTCCTCTGTTTTTATAAATTCAATGAAACATATTTTGGTTTTTCTTTGACGGTAAATTAAAACAAAAAATATCCTTGAATTGAATAATTATGTGGTATAAAATTTTCATTAAAATAAATTTACATTTAATAATAAATGAATATAATAGCTCGGTTATGTAAATTTGAACTATTTTAACTAAAAAAATAATTATGTTAGAAATGAGGATAAAGTTGACATTTATTAACGTTATGTTCAACTTTTCATTAAAAGCAATTATCTGAAACCTGTGAAATTTTTACGGTTATTACATTAACAATATTTAATTATCTATAACCAGTTTTTGTCAAATTAAATGGAAGTTTATTATTTCTTGTTGAATACTTATTCATTGTTTATTAAAATGTGGCAATTTTCTTTCAATGATAAAATGTACAAGGTCGTATCACACACGAACATAAATCTATATTTTTCCAGTGGTTTCCAGTAATTCTAAACTAACGTAATTTATTAAAAGTTTCAAAAAAATAATTTTATGCATTAAAATCACTACCAATTTTTAATCTTGAATATCTTATTAACGTTTGTAGAACATCAAAATCTAAATATACATGAATAATTACTTCGAAAATAATAGCATGCCATTGTACCTGTTATTGGGTGTAACCGAAATAAATCTTGGTGCGGATTACGTATTTCTGATTTACTTGAAATAATAATGAATTCGCAAAATTAAACCGGTATTATTACATATTAGGGAAAATAAGATAACAAAGGCATACTTACTGAGTAGGTATATAAATGAGTTTTCAAAAATTTAAAATCAGTAGTAATACTAACTTTCGTACTGAGGTCAATAATATACGTATTTAATATGTGGCGACCATTTGAAGAAGACAATACTGATGTTTTACCAGTTGAAAATTGTGATAAAATTAAACGGACATTTTTGCCGCAAGAAGCGAAAGAAATAGTTTCAAATGTGTATAACTATTTAAAAGAAAAAGATAGTGAAGGTGAAAATTCGGCTCTGATAAAAACATCAGAAATGACGAAAGTACCGTACAATACTGTTCGTGATATAGTAAGTGGAGTGAGACCTAGAAAGAAAAGGCGTGACGCGGGTAATTCGAGAATAGTGAATTATTTTCAAGAAGATCCATTTCGACGCAAAATATATGCAATGTATGTCGAAAAAATGTTGCTGTCTATTCGCATATTGTATCAGAGACTCAAATTCTGTTTCATTATTATAATATATATAAAAATTAAATTAAATTGGGAAATACTGAATACATACCTATCCTTGCACCCCTATAAATCAAGCCATTGAATATAGAAACACTTAGTGTCTCTATATTCAATTAACAAGCTTAAATCCCTAACAATAGACCCGCTGAGAGGGCCATAACGGAGTATCTTTGAACATAGTATAAATGATAGATTTTCAACCCCTGTCCACAAGTTATTAATGGTGAGACCACAGGAATAATTTTAATATTGTGTTGTCATGTATGGAACTTGAACTTTAGTTGTGTATTGCCAACCGCAGGAATTTTTCACTTTTGACTGCCTGGAGGAAAACTGGGAATTTTAAATACCTGTATATAATTACTGGTAGTTTAAATTGTTTATATAATTTTTATGTGAGTGCAAATTAATTTATAATTTTTAACTTGTCTACATGCAATGTAAGATTTTGTTGTTTCCTTGTTTATATATAATATTAAATTGCAACAATATTATTTGTTTCTTTATGACTAAAAATTCTAGTCGAACAATAAAGGCGTAATATTGCGAGACCCGAAATAGTATTTTTTGTCCGATGGAAACATTTTTTGCCAATTTATTCAACTTAAGATTAAATAAATTGGCAAAATTACCATATATACGTCATTGGTTTTTGGTCTTGGGACAAAAAATAGTATTTTTACTACAGTTGTCATATTAATAAATAACATTCCTGAAATTGCATTCTTTTATTATTGAAAATTTTTAAATAATAGTATTATATTATGGGTGAAAAAAAGAAAACATTGTAAAAGTGATAAACTGATAAATCTATTTTTTTATTTTAATTCTATTGGCAACACTGAAATGTGAATCTACAATGAATGTTCACAATATTTAAACAGCGTATATTGACAGCTACTTTCCATTGGTTAATATTAAATGAATACTAAAAATTGCAAAAGCTTTAGGTCGATAGAGTCAAAGACTCATTGAATATTGTGGAGAAAAACTATAATGATTTGATTACGGTACCTACGTATAAACTTAAAGTTATGATGTCATCATTTTTAGGTACTTTTATTTACATAAATAAATTAAAATGAATATATCATCACGCCTTTTACCCATTACTGAGTGTGGAACTATGTCTTAGCAGATCTCGGTAAGTGATATATTTCTTTGCGTGAAGTGCGGTTACTAGCCGTCAAATCACGGCCCTCAAAGATGTTAGTGGTGGAGGAGGCACAGGAGTAGATTTCATTTGGTGAAAATTGTTTGTCGGCTGTGGGGATTGAACCAGGGTTCTCAAGATCCACAGGCCGACAAACAATTTTCGCCAAATTAAATATACCCCTGTGGCTCCCTCTCCACTAACATCTTTGGGGGCCGTGATTTGACAGCTAGTAACCGCACTTCACGCAAAGAAATATATCACTTACCGAGATTTGCTACGGCAGAGTGCCACACCCAGTAATGGGTAAAAGGAGTGATGATATATTTATTTATTTTTTTATATATTAGACGCAATATCCGAATTCAGGCATTGACTGAAAAATATGTTCAATACGCATTTAGACTGAAACAATATTGGGCATATTGAACATATATCAGGCATAATTTGTGACGATTTTTAATTTTAGTATGATATTTATTAACTCAAGATAAATGTAGTAGATCATGTCAGAAAACGGGTTATGGAGCATATATTTCAGGTTTTAATTATATTCGTTATTCAGATATTGAGTGAACTAAGATTATCTTACTTCTTTTTATTATTAAGTTAAAATATACGAAATGGAGGGATTTTAACCAAAAAATACTTATTTTCGTTCATAAAGAATCTTCAAGTTAATAATAAATATGTACAACAATAAAGTGTTACTGAATGAAAGATTAATATTTATATGTCAATCGACAATTGTATCCACTTTTATAAAACACGCTAATTATTCAATTTATTATTTCAAGTAATGCTAAATATTTTTTCTATTCATTATAGAAACTAATTAAAATAGATACCTAAATTTTTTTTTCTACAACTGTCAAAATATGTTCATTTTTTTCACTAATATCAATGCGCAAAGTACGTGATTTTTTCATCATTTACATTAATATGATAACGCGTATTTTACGCATTATTTTGCACCCTAGTTTCGTATTCTAGTACGTAAAATGACTATCTCGTGCACACTCCCAAATTATTTGTTGTCAGGTTTCATTAGTCACAACACATCAAAGTATCAAATTAATATTATTGTTGATTTTTTTCCCCAATTTACTTAAATAAATTAATAATTATTGTATTATTCTTTATTTACAGTTGTAGAAAAAATGTTTGTATTTCGTGGACAAAATTCTTGCGATCTCGACTAAAAGTAACATTCTCAAGCACAACAAAAAAAACACTCATTTTTCGCAATTAATACAAAAATAACTATTTATAAAATATAATATCAAACTAAATTTTCTCTAACAGTCTAATAAATTTATAAATAACAGGTATTAAACTTTGAACGATGGTTAAAAATGTAAAGTAATGAAATATAATTATATATCTACGTAAGAATAAAAAAAAAATTGTAATGACAGGAAACCGTATCGATAAACCTTTAAACTTGTAAATGATATTGGTTATTATAAATATGTTTTCTTTGTTATTTTTTATGCGCTGGTGTCATTTAATATCAGTTATAGTAAGATACAATCATGCAACTTCAATTTATCATTAAATCAGATTAAGATAAAAAAATCAAATAAATTTATTTCAAATTGTTTTAGCCGTGTAAACTTGCCTGTCAATAAAAACAAACCAATTTCCTAAACTGGTTTTCCTTATATTCTCGCGAGTATGACATCATTTTGTCTGTGTTTTTTTTTAATTAAGTAATTTCGTATGCATATTTCGAATTTAAAACTTTTGTGGTTAAACAGTTATAGCCCAATACATAAAATTTTTAAAAAATAATTTCAATTCTCTATCCAAAGACCATATGGTTTTGCAAAATTTGACTAATGGAAAATTTAGAGTCTTTTGAGAATTGGACTGATAAAATTATATTTTATTTTAATAAATAATCAATTATAATAATTTTAAAGTAGATTTGATATTATTATTATTAATTACCGTCAGTACGGTGATGTGGATAGCGATATAGAATTCGAATCCGGAGATCCCAAGTTCGAATCTCACTGTAATTGGGATTAAGCTCCTGTTGTACAGCGTAACATAAATAAATAAATAAATAAATATTATAAAAAGTTAAATTTCCATGTTTCAAAATATGTGCATAACGTAGAATATAACAAGATTGGTCTTGCAAATAATAATAATAAAAAAACAAATTTGCGTCTATAAATCGAGAATACCAACAAAAAATTCAAAAAAAATTATAATTGGTACGTACATCTACCTACAAACCTAAATTATATTTATTACTCACGATATTATTTAAATTGCATATTTATAGCACAAAAAATTAGTATATATGAAAAAAATTTATTAGAAAAAAGTATAATCTTTTTACAGAATATTTATATAAATACAGGTGTCTCAGGTCATATAGTTGATAATTTCATTTAAAATATCCTAAAATTTATTTTATGGGTTACTTTTTTAGTATATATATATATATATATATATATATATATATATATATATATATATATATATATATATATATCTATATATATACTTCTTTAATATTGTTAAAAAAATCATCACATAACTTTTCGCATCTTTGGTTGGTTGTAAAATAAAACAAATTATATTAAAATGAGTAGATATAAATTTATTTCTGTGCAACTATTGTAAGTAGATAATAAAAAATATATATTAATACTAATACCTACTCGTATATCTATTTTAACATGCTTTATAATTGCAAAAATTAGATTTGAAAAATTACAAAATTACAATTTAATAATTCAGATTTAAAATGTATATTTTTAATTTTACTCAACATAAAAATCCAAATATTTAATATTTGAACAAATACGTCAATATATTTTACATCGGTTCAAAAATATTATATATTACACGTCCAAAAACTATTTGCATCGTCCTCTAAAAATATACTCGCACTCGCAAAAGAACAGTGTCTAGAGACCAATAATACAAATAATTATTGTTTATTCATTTAAATGTTGCAGGTTATGCTCTACAAGATTTATTTGAAATAATTTCCTCTAAAATAATTTGTTATAAAATGTACATGGAATAACTATTTTTCTATGTTAACTACCTATGTATGTCTAACTACCCGGAAAGGATGTATCAGCTAAAGGAGTCAGCGTCATTGTTATTAAAAAAAAAACTAAAGAAAATAATTATAGGAGACCAAGACAAAATATATTTCTTTAAACCAGTGGTTCTCAAGTTACAACACAACGTTACATTTTTTTCAATGGAACGCTATATTGAAATTAATACTAATTTATAAATAAAATTAGTTTTAATTTCATAAATAAATCAAATAAATATATCATCACGCCTTTTACCCATTACTGGGTGTAGCACTCTGCCGTAGCAGATCTCGGTAAGTGATTTTTTTTTTGCAGTTACCAGCCGTCAAATTACGGCCCTTAAAGACGTTAGTGGTGGGTGAATAAGAAGGGTAGATTTAATTTGGTGAAAATTGTCGGCTGTAGAAATCGAACCCGGGTTCTCAAATCCACAAGCCGATTCGATACCACTGAACCACCTACCCCATATGTAAAGATAAAATGGCTGGTAGCACAAGCTCTGTTTTTGGGTGTTCTAAGAGCGCGGTTTTAACATGTTCGAGATAGCTATGTTATATAATATTTTTCTTGTTTCTTTAATAATAATTAAAATAATGGAGCTGATTTGTTTAACTGTAATATTTTTTTAATATGAATAAAACAATTCAAGATCCATCTATAATTGTGAGTGAATACTGCTGTAGAAAGTGTTTTCCTATAATGAGAAATAAAAGTAACTAAACAATGAAATATATGAATATCTGAATCCTAATCCTGAACTACAGTAAATGGATACAAGTGAAAGTACACTATATACATATTAATGTAAATATCATTAGTAAGTCACTTTTTCGGCAGGTACAAGGAGGTTGTCATCTTAATTTGTCAAAATTGACCTAATTTTATAAATTAATTTAATGCTCAAAATTACTGTTAAAAACAGTGAATATTATTGTATCTGTACCAAACAAACTGTGACATAGAAATCGAGTTTTCTGTACATTGTGTTTCTATCAGAAATCAATATTATTTACGTAAATTTGTCATAAAAATTGAACAAATGCAAACAAATGTGTAACATTTACCTATAACATGTATGTAATTTGATTTTAAAAGTAACTTTATAAGACAAATAAAATGTGTATACTATTTTATAATTAAGAAATAAGTTTACATTTACGTATACACGGAGTTTTTCCTTTTTTTCGTAGAATACTTTATCGGTCATTTCCTATATAAGCGATCGTTATAAATATTTTATCTATATCCGGGCTTATATGCTTAATTTGAGGTCGTAAAGTTCTACTTTACCACCCTAGGGCCATAATAATTATTTATGTGACAAGTACATAATTTAGGGCTTTATTGGACGTAATTTATGAGCGAGTCCTTTAAAATCCGATTTTGTACGAGTTGCATACAATGCTTTAGATAAAATTATAATTTTGACAATTATTTTAACATAGATAGAAGCCCGATTTTGCTATTTTATCGTACTAATCCAATAAAGTGCTATTTTATGACACTTTTAATATCCATCAATAAGGACCAGATATTGCGACTTGGAGCAGATTAAATTTGGCGCCCTACAGAAACTAAAATAAATGAAAAACATGTAGTAATTTTTACTTTATATACTCGTACAATATATTTTTCTCAAATTATGGTCCGTTCGGTTCAAGATTACAGTGTGTTATATAGGAAGAATTTTAATCTGATTCTGATTTATTACCAAAATGACAAAATGCATGCATGGCATAAAAAATTATTCAATCATATTTATTCATTTATTCCTAGGTTGTCCAAGCACACTTTCACCCTCAATCTTACCAACATACACCTGTTTCAATAATCATGTATTCGACATACGTTCCACATGACCGAACCATCTCAATTGACTTATTCCCACTCTTCTAACATTCTTCCTAATCTCACATTCATCATACACCAATGTATTCCAGACACGGTCTTTTCTAGTATATTCACATACACCCCGCAAATACCTCATTCCACAGCAGTTATAGGTACACCCGATATTTACTACCATACATCAACCTAGGCACTAACACGTTATTATAAACACATAATCGAGCATTTCTGGATACATTCAAGTTCCGAGCAAAGATTCCCAGAGCACCCAATACCTTGCAACCCGCAGATTCTCTTTTTTCAATCCTTCGACAGTACGTTCATCTTTCGAAAACATACTACTCAAGTATATAAACTCATTCATTTGACCCAATCTCACACCATTTACCGAAACATTGCAGTCAGTCATCAAATCTCTCTTCTCAAACACTAACACTTTATATTTATCAATTATCAACATTCATAAATAGATTTAAACGTTTTCCTATTTCACTTACACCTAGAATCATTCTTCTCAATTGCTTTTCAGATTCAGCCATTACAACAACATCATCCGCATAACCTAACACAGGCACTACATTACCACCAATACGTATATCATCCACTCCATTCAGCGCTTTTTGTAACAACACATAAATTAAACAACCACGGAGACATCCAACAATATTGTTTTACGCCAACATCTATACAAATCTAATCACTCAATCTACCATCTACTTTCATTGCAACCTCACTACCAAATCGCTCCAAACAAATTGACATTTATACCGTACTCTAGAAGTATGTCCCATAAAAGGTCTTGATGAACACTATCAAATGCTTTTTAAAGATTGAGAAAGCCACATAATACCTTCTCGTTCTTAACAAGTGATTTCTCAACAATTATACTAAGAGAAAAAACTACCTGGTATATCGCTCAACTTAGAGATTGTTAAGGTTCGTACTTTGTGAATCAGAATCTTCCCGTACAACTTCCCTACCACACTCAACAAACTTATCGCACGGAAATTAATACAATCACTCGAACTATCTTTGCCCTTAAATAAAGGACAAATTATAGCAAGTTTCAATCATCGGGAACTACAGATTGTTTCAAACAAAATCTAAACAAATAAACTAACTAATCAAACAACCTGTCACCTTCATACTTCAACATCTTATTCGATATAACATCCAACCCGGGAGCCTTGCAAGTGATTTCTCAACAATCATACTAAGAGAAAACAATTGGTCTACACACCCGCTCTCAGACAAAAAACTTCATGGCATATCACTCAACTTGGAGATTATTAAAGTTCGTACTTTGTGAGTAAGAATCAACCCGTACAACTTCCCTACCACATTCAATAAACTTATCGCACGAAAATTAGTACAATCACTCATACTATCTTTGCCCTCAAATAAAATAAAAATTATAGCACGTTTCAAATCATCAGGAACTACATATTGTTTCAAACAAAATCTAAACAAATAAACTAACTAATCAAACAACCTGTCACCTCCATACTTCAACATTTTATTCGATATAACATCCAAACCGGAAGCCTTGCCATTCTTCAAACGTAACAATGCAAAACTAACATCACTCTCATTTAATTCCATTAATCACTTCTAACATTTTCTCTTGCATTTTCACTACAACCATATAAACCTCTTAATATACTCATATCATCTATTTGTAACATCTGATTCAATCCACAATAGCTCACCATTGTGACGAAGTGCACGTACTGTCTTTGCACAACGCTACTTGTGCTACAAGCATCCCTGATGCAGCGGGTGACGAATCGGCACCCGGCGCTTGAGATCGTCGATTGGATCTCACCAGCCGACAACCTTAAATTTATTTTGTATTTTATATTGAGTAGAATTGTAAAGACTGGCCCGTTAAAGTCTTAATTAAATTAAGAGGGTTAGCCGATTTTAGAGACAAAATGGCAGTCCGATGCCAGAGCTGACTGACGATGGAGCATTCTCAAGAAAACATTCGGCCGTTCGACTCTGACTTTTAGTAAGCAATTTTTGCTCTTTTTTGGGATTGCTTTGTGAGCGTTGTTCATTTTGTTTATGGTGACAGAGTTTGTCTCAACACAACTGTTTATTTGCTTTATCATTATTTTGTTTTATCTTACTACGGCCGTGCTTTCCTGACATAGTATCTTTTTTACTTCCGTTCTATATTACTGCAGCTGCACTTGACCTGACATTGTATCTGTTTCTCCTCTTCGGCTGGGCTAGCTCTAACGCAGCAAATGGTACTCACTATTTACAGATTTATCTTCCCGAATATTATTATTAGTTTGTTATAATTCCTGGTTTTATTTCATTATTATTATTATTATTAGTTTTTGGTTAGATTTAATTTACTTAGTAAATAAAGTTTATAAAATAAAATGAAGTTAATTTATTTGTTTGTGCCTCATTTTGAGAATCCTCCACTCAAAGCTATTCAGTTTCCCCTCTACCGTTTAGCGTTTTTGTTCGTCCGACATCGCCGATTCCGACGGCGTCCAAGCATCCCGACAAAACAGCAACAACGAAGAGACTTGACGTCATTGGCACAAGACCAAAAAGGAATTTCCAACGAAGTAACGTCACAACATTCGCACTCTTAATCACTTTCACCGCTCTTACATTACTATCTCTCATCTCTTCACATGCAACCAAAACATATGACATAACCAAATTAGAAAATGTTGAGTATTTCATTGTAACTTCTGATCTAGGTTGCGGAAATTTATCACTATGAAAATCTCTAAAAGTATCTACTGATAATATTTATATTTTTCCGATTTTTTGAAATTGTTTAGAAAACACTTTTCAGATCAGGGCATATTTTCAAAAATAAATGCGTGGACGAAACGAGCATTTAAATGTTACTTTACAAAAGTATCGAATTAAATATCACTCACAAAATAAGTACTCATAATTTAGATGTTAAAGGTCCTGAACAACAGAAAGTAAATACTCCTGCAAAATATATTTATGATTCAGTTTCGAATGCTCTTGAATTTTCGAAAATAAAAGTTATAATTACGGGAAACTAGCAAAAAAACTAGAGAAATTGTCAAAATAGTAAATGATCGGGGAATTGGTGTAGCACGTATCTACCTCCATTTACTTTTTACCATAAAAATGCGTTCTATACTAGGTCAGGCATGGTTAGGGTTTTTTCAGTTTTGGAGCTGGTTAAACTAAACAAAAACATCCCTAACCATGCCTCATTAATCATTGATTAGCTTATATGATTGAAAACAAAGTTTAATATTCAATATATTTTAACTTATAGAATCAATCAAGACATACTGGTAAATTTTATTTTTATATGCGAGCAATAGATGGAGCAAAAGATCATCTATTCTCTATACAAGTGATCAAAAAGTTCCGGGACGGTGAAATATCTCGAGAAATACATATCTAATCAAATAACAAAAGAACGCGTATTTAATATTTTTCAAAAACCTATCTTATCTCACCAAGCACGATCCTCCACCGCCAATCCCTGGGATGGGGAAGGGGGCCACTTTGAAATCTTAAATAGGAACCCCCATTTTTATTGTACATTTGGATAGTACGGCTAAAACTAAGTAGGTTTTGTAAGAAACTTTTTTCCGATACGCTATAGATGGCGCTGTAATCAGAAAAATAATTATTGTCATGATTCCCATTTAAGATATGAAAGTGGCCTCCCGCCCCACTCCCAGGGGATGGCGGTTGGGATCGTGCGTGGTGACATAAGATAGGTTTTTGAAAAATATTAAATACGTGTTTTTTTGTTTTTTAATTTGATCTGTATTTCTCGAGATATTTCACCATCCCGGAACTTTTTGAAGACCCTATAGATTTTCAGCATAGACTAAGGTGGTATATCTTAGGAAAACATGCTTTCACAGTATTTATATGTAATTCTTTTTTGTAATAATGTGTTTATTTTTATTATGGTTACCTATGGCAGTGGTTTCCGAACTTTTTCTCTCTGCGTCCCATGTTTCCGTAAAAAATTGTCGCGCCCTCCTCATTTTTTATAACAGCCTAACTTCAAAAATCGTAAATAATTTATTTTATAGAATACAAAACAATAAGTACTACAAACAAATATTGTTATTATATAAGATATTTGTTATAACAAATATTTTTCTGAACCTAAATTTATGTTTATTACAGTATAATAATAGAACAAAATAATGTAATAATATTTATAAACATAAAATTGTTATAAGATTGGAAATAATATTTAATTTAAATTAGGCATATTTAATACAATATAATCATAATTTTTGAGTGTGCTGAATGGGCGCATGTTTTTCAGTATCTCGAACCGGGAAGTCATTGAAGATATCGCCACTCGCAATTCTTCTTAACGAATAATCGAGTTCGATATTTTGTCTTTAAAACAGCTACAGCGGAAAAGCCTGTTTCACACAAATAAGATGTTACAAAAGGTAATAAAATTTCTCAGGCTTTGTTTGTTAAACTAGAGAAATTTTACTGCGAGCGCGAGTTAGAAACAAGTGTGTGCTATTATGTGAATGGAGAATGTGTTCATAAGCCTCAATTATATTTTTATATAGCGCGTCCCCCTCGAAACAATCTCGCGGCCCCTTTAGGGGGGCGCGCCTTACAGTTTGGAAATCACTGATCTATGGTATACTATCTTAAAATGTATATAAAATATTCTTTTTAATCTTAATGTTCTGTTTACATTTTTCCTACACCTATAAATAACGTATATATGATAATTTTCTATATTTGGGTTTATTTTTGTCTCATTTATAGATCATAAGTGTGGACGAAGCAACTTTTTCTATTATAGAGTATATGCTTGGGAATATCTTTACCTGCCAGGTGACGTCATGCGCGAATCATGAGGTATATACGACATGCAATGAACAGAACTTGTTTCATTGCACCATGGTCATTTCGTTCCGAATAATACAGTTTTCGCAAAATATTGTGTATAATGTGCTTCTCCCTGTCGCGACGCTAAGTATTCCAGTTGGCGATAGGGGAGTTGTCTGGCATAACAGTGGGCGACAAAGGGGTATCGCACATTTTTTATTAATAACATGTTTTTTGAATTAATAACTATTTTTTGACTTAATCTATGCAATAAATGATTATTTATGTTGTATTTTTTGCGAAGAAGCTATAAAAGGTTAAAAAACAATTTGCATTACACTTTTGGAAGGTAAACATTTATTTCAGTTATTTGGTTTCACTTTATATTAGTTACGATACTCGAAATGTACCGAAGCAAATCGAAATGGTGTTTCAGTTCATGAAATTGTGGTAAACTTTGTTCTGTTTCGTGAAATAATGGTAAATGATGTTCGGATTCCAACAAAAAAAGATTCATTCATTTTGATTCATCAAAAAATAAAAATACGTGTTGTATTTGTATTTCAAAACAAGTCGACATAAAACAACTATTTAAAAAATAGGTTGAAACCTGTAGTGAAAATTATTTTCGAACTGTGACGCATTTTCTTGGTTGGATTTTATTTAGTCGTACCATATAGTCTTGACTTTTTTTGGTGAGGATCTTGTACATATACACGGAACAGGGGGCATTATTATTAACAACTACATTCAAATGTGGCGGTGATCCAAAAAAGCTTGAGAAGCATTTATATATAATATATGAAAAATAGGTGCAATGCAACCTACATCACTGTTATTAAAACAGCAAAAGAACAATTAAGATCATAAATAAGCAGTTTTAAGTTTTTATAATCAACAAAACATTCATACCAATTTCAACAGTATTCACAAAAAATCCTGTTCTATTCAAGCAGAAAAGATACCTGCGCCAAATTACATAAAAAAACAAAAAAGACATATTGGGTTTTAGTTCTTTGCACAAAAAAATCTTGTAATAGAATGTTAAAATCCGTGTTGAGCTCTGGAGCTCAACACGTGAAAGAAACGTGTTTGTAATTGTTGTGTTTCGATACATTCACCTTTCTATGCGCTATAAACATCAGACAGACACCAAGCTGCGGCTGCGGTGATTTCCTTGGGGAATTACGGCAGATACCTGACGTCATTCTTGTAGTTCAGGTTTCAGGTGGGCATGGACTCATAAATAATATAAATAAACACGTGCTGATACAGTTTATGCGTATTCGTTCAAAAACATAAATTAGCATTGTTGTTATTTTCAAACAAATGTGTCTACTTCTCTAAATCAAAATAATATCACATCGAATTATACCATTTATCATTTAACTGTTAAATAAATATCTTAACAACAACATAAATTATACGTTCCTTCTTATATATACGAGTAATAATTATAACTATTAGTTGTCACATTTTAATATTATTTCTGGAAATTAATCAAACTCTTTTTGTATATTTATTTTCTTAGTATTATTAATAACATTACTGGGTGTGGCACTCTGCCGTCAGCAGATCTCGGTAAGTGATATAAGTGGTTACCAGTCGTCAAATCACGGCCCCTAAAGATGTTAGTGGAGGGGGAGCCATAGGGGTAGATTTAAATTGGTGAAAATTGTTTGTCGCTTGTGGGGATTCTCAAGATCCACAGGCCGACTCGATACCACATATAGTTATATGCTTTAATATTGCCTATAAATTATAAATGTGTGCAAATATATTAAAAATCATACAAAATATTTTCATAATATTAATAACTTAGGAAATTGCATTTACAAATTATGAGTAATACACATCAAATTTCCATTGAAACTATAGTTCTACGAATTTATAGCATTTCCGATGTATTTCGACTGTAACGTCATCTGGTAAATATGACATAATGTCGAAACACTTCGGAAATACAATAAAAGTATGAAACTATTGTACCAAATATTATTTAAATATGTTTCACGAAATACCAATCACATATTCGATCAATTCAATAGAAAGTTTCATTTGTAATAACTAAAGCCCGGATTTTTAGGCAATTGCCTAGATTCAAATTTTAATATACTTCAGGCAATTTAGTTTTTCTTTACATAGGTAATATGTTTACGTGTAATGGAAGGTTTTTTTTTTCCGTGCCTTAGAGCCTATTTTTCCTATATTTGTTGCCTATTCTAACTTTTATTGAGCAGACTAGGTTTATCATCTATTTCGTTGACTAATTCAGCATTCGACAAAGTGTTTCAACCTAACCTATAATATTTAAAGTACTTACTTTAATCAAGTTTTTGTGAGTGAATTTAAAATGCCGAAAGAAAAAACGGTTTTTAGTCAAAATTTTACGTGGCAATTCAATTGTCTTTACCATTAATCAAAGGAGCTGAGGTAACTTTAGACGATATGGCTAAATATAAGAACGCTCCTGTCACATTTTGTGATGTAGAACGAAGTTTTCAACTTACAAGCAAGTTCTGACAGACCGAACACAGTCCCTTTCCGAAAATTTCATATAGCAATTGCTCGTAATATTTTGTGAATTAAAGTATACTACATAATTTGAATTTGCATAATAGTTAATAAAATGAGAACCCTACATTATTATTTTTCAGATTGCGTTAATTTTTGTTTAAAATTATTAATTTTTTCTAACGAAGAGTAAATACGAGTACCAATATTAGAAAAAGGATTCGTTTATTTTTTTTAAAACAAATTATTTACATTTAGGCTGCATAAAATCCCGCCTATTTTAGAGTAATTACCGGCCTATATGCCTGCTTATTTGGGTGTTTTTAAGTGCCTAAATATCCGGGCTTTAGTAATAACAACACTGGTGTAAAAAATACACTTTTATTTTATAGTTGTTGTTTGTTGTATTAAAATAACATAAATTAGTCCGGATGATTCACTTATGGAAATGAAAACTCGAATTCGAATCCCGCACGACCCTAAAATTTTCATTCTTGTTCTGTTTGAAAAATTTCAAAAGTCTTCATACATTTTCAAATTCCACATGTTTTTAAAGTACCTTAGTATATTACGACGATTTTTGCCCAGCATCTTCCATTACTAAATATTTACTTTAAAATACTGATTAAAAATAATATTATTACCTATTATTGTCTGTTAAAATAACATGTATACCTATTTATATTTGAATACTGTCATGTATCAATTTTTTAAATCTTCAATATCGTAATCATCATCTGTGGCGCTACAGCCCAAGTCGGGCCTAGGCCTACCGGACACACCGATCCGCAGTTTTTACACTGCCGTACTGTCGGTTTTCGAAGTCAAATGCTACATTATTCAAGACGTATAAGTGACTAGCTTATAGTACCCGAGTGTGATAAATACATATAACTGTATTTTATATTTTACGACAAATCACACATTATCGACAGGCGGATTCGAACTGACGAACCTAGGTTCGCTTGACGTCACAGTATGTTAAGAGATGTGCCTTTACACGCTCGGTCACCGCGCCTACACAATATCGTAATAAAAATTGCAATATGATTGCGAGACGTTAGACTTTTTATGTCAGCTATGAAAATTCAAGAGAGAGCACAAAGTATAGGATATGTTTAAGAATAATTATAGCGGTCAATGTTCGAAATACGAGTACGTTACGTTTACCGAAAGCAGATTTAGGCATGGTCTCTATGAGTTGCAGCCCCACTCCCCGTTCAATCAAAAACCCCTTTCACAGTGAATAAATAAAAATAAAACAATTTGAATTATAAATTTAAGAAAAAATAAATGTCCCCAAACAATGTTAGCCCAAGGCTTCCAAAGTTAATGGTGCGCCTCTGATGTTTACTACAAAGTTTTGAAAGAAAACCCAGGATCTTTTATAATACACTCCTAATGTGCTATCAACTGACACTAAATTGGTAGTATTTAACTTAAAAAATATATGAAAGTCAATTTTTTAATTTGTTGTTGTTTTGATTTAACGGTTTGTAACAGTAACTCATAATAAAATATATCTCTAGTGAGATCTGCTACGGAAAAGAGCTACACTCAAATATATAAATATATCATCGTGTCTTTTACCCATTATTGGGTAAGACACTCTGCCGTAACAGATCTCAGTAAGTAAAACATTTTTTTACGTAAAGTGCGGTTTCCAGCCGTCAAATCACGGCCCTCAAAGATGTTAGTGGAAGGAAAATCACAGGGGTAATTTTAATGAGGTGAAAATTGTTTGTCGGCTGTGGAAATCGAAACCACTGAGCCACCTACCCAATAAAGTGTAAAAGGCGTGATGATATATTTACTTATTTATATTTTACCTTTTTTAATTTGATAGTTATAATTTCATTTTAAAATTCCAGCGAAACGAATACAAACAAAAATATAACTGATTTTAATTTTTTGTAATTTATTTCCTACGAACCGGAGTTTGTGCATCGCTGCTCTACAACAGAAAGTTATCCAATAACTTAATTCTTCATGAAAATTGATATTAAATATTTTTGCAATTTCCGGGAAAAATTCTTCCTGCGTTATATCAATATATCAAATAATTTATAGCCTTTATTTTTTTTGTAGTAATTTATACATATATCTAACCACAAAATTACAAAATATTATAAGTTGATTTTGTGGTATGACAATGACAATGGGATATTTATTTGCATGATCTATTCGTATTTTACGTAATACTTTATGATTGAACTATTTACTTTGTTTTTTTATTGTAATCAATTAGTTTAAGCACTTACAGCACTCTTGGATTAAGAAATAGAATTTTAAAAGTACTTGTGACATTTGCCGTCATTTATTTTGCGATATCAAACGTTTAAAATTATTGAAATAAATTGGTGAAAAATATATTTCTTCATATTTTTTATTTTAAGCATGTTTCTTTTTTAACAAGTTAGTAAAGTTTTAAGAGAGCAGATTATATACACTTGCATATTTTCGTAAGATATGGTGCATATGAGTAATTTCATAAAAAATATGTAAAATGTCATACAAAAATTAAGTGAAATTAAAAACTTTTTCATATTGCATATTTATTAATTTTTTACGTATATGTATATATATATATACATATTTCTAATCATGTATATAACTGCATATTCAATTTTTTCTACTTTCTACATTTTAAATTTATAATGCATTAAATATGGAATAATGGTATGAACTCCTGAAATAATAATTTAATCAAAAATTATGGAAATATTGTATCACAGTCTCGTTTAAAATTATGACATTGGGTATAAAAAGTTTAGATTTTGTAATTATTTATTTATTTTATTTATGTTACTCTGTACAACAGGAATTTAATCTCAATTACAGTACAGGATCCGCACTCACCGAGCCGCAGTATGGTACTTTATATAATTTTTTAGCTTGAATGAGATTCGAACTCGGGATCTCCGGATTCGAATTCCATAGTTTTTTTTCACAGACTTTATTTTCTACATTATGGTACAGCACAAGCAACGCATTTTTTTTTCCTCGCTCATGTGTGACTGGTCGATCGGCAGCCGAACGCACTGTATCCACATGGATTAGCGGATACCCTCAGCATCACAGCGCTACGGTAAGCGCGATCGGTTTCCCACATGGCGAGGAAGACATAGAGCGTTTGAAAAGGACATAAACTTATTTTACAATTCCTGGCACCCAGTACTTTACTTAGTAATTTGAATTAAACAGAACGAACTTAGAATAATGAAAGGATGCAATGTGTGTGAGTGATATGGGGCGAATATTTACACAAAAAAACCCATTCGAAACAGCTATATAATTAACCTAACTTAAAACTAAATGAATGATAATGGTATATACAATGCAGTGATGATTTACATTACAAATTTGTGATTAAAATGATGTTGTTAGAATGTACATGTTTTTATTGCACTGGAACAGGTTGAAGGTAAAAAATAGGGAGGGTTTGGTAAGGTAACAGGTATTTGAGTTTAAAGGGTGCATTGTACTCTCTGATGTTTGTGATCGTGCGTGTAAGTGGATTATTATGTAATTTGTGACGTGTAGAATGTTTGTGACAATTTATTTATGTAATCATGTATGTATTGTATGTTTGTGCTATCGTGTAAATCTACGATTCTAGAATAGCGGTCTGCGTTATTGACTAAGCGCAGACATTTATTCTGTAGTCGCTGCAGAGGTTGCAGTGCTGTTTTCGACGCCGAACACCATACTGGAGCTGCGTATGTTAAAATGGGGCGAATGATAGACGTGTACAAGAGTTTTTTGTTTGACTGGGACATAGAACTATTTTTATTTAGGAGAGGATACGGGATTTAATAACTATTTTGGTTTTTTAAATTATGGTATTGAAATGGAGTTTGTAATATAGGCGGGGATTTAGGGTGACGCCGAGGTATTTTGTGGTTTTGTTTTGTGTCCGTGAAGAGTAAGTGGAGTGTATTCCAATTTGCTATCCACATCTGACGGAAATATTGTAATTCACGTTTATATAACGACTTTAAAAACCGATTCTTCTTAGATAAGATATTATAATTGTATGAACAAAATGCATTTGAGTGATACACAGCAAAATTATAAGAAATTGGAAACATGGAAAACATCATTTAAAGAAACTTATGTTGATAAAGGCTGGCAGACAATTCGATATGCTTACACTTTCCGGTATATAAATGGTTCTCTATTAGATTAGGCCCTAAAAAATAACGTCTTCTAGTAGAAACTGAACCTGAAATATCAACGATATAACGTATAAACCATATATTGTTATTGGTATACCATCTTATATTCAAGATAAATTAGATAAACAGGAGATTACAACAACTGAAAAACTAATAAATCAATTACGTAGATATGATCAAGTTTCTATATTGAGATCAGAGAAAGAAACAACTTACAGTACCCAGAGAAGTACAATTGAGAAAAATCCATGCAAGATTTGTGAATCGTTAGGGAAACAAGGTCGACATGATCCAGTAGAGTTATTTATATATTTATGTTACGATGTACAACAGGAACTTAATCCTAATTACAGTACAGGGTCAGGACTCACCGAGCCGCAGTGTAATAGTTCATATAATTTTTAGCTTGACTACGATTCGAACTCGAGATTTTCGGGTTCGAATTCCATAAAGCTATCCACACCACCATGCTGTCGAAATAAGAAGAATTTTGAGATTAAGATTGTAAATATTACCACAAACCTCTGAAGATTTTAAATTTTAAGGCGAGAATAGATGAAGAATTAGGAGACTTAGTAAAATATTTATCAGAATATAATTTTACCATATGTTATATACCTGGGAAAGAAAATTAAGAAGTTGTGCTCTTTCAAGGAACCTATTTTTAAAGTATTTTAAAATTAATAATAAAATATTACAAGTTTTAAACCTAATCAACATGAAAGATTTAAAAGAAAACCAAAAAGGCATGTCATAGAGACGTAGGCAAAAAACATACGTATACAAAAAGTGACATAATCTACAAAAAACAGAAAAAACTAGATACATTTTTTATATTACAGGAGCTTGGATTACAACTTTTGCACAAAGTTCATCTTTATTATGGTCATAGTGGTATACAACTTATGAAAGAGTATTTGCGAGAAAAATAAGTCTTATCGATCTAGGGAGATTGGTCAGTTATCACAATTAGGACCTGTAAAGGAACCGTTTGAGATAATACAGGTGGTTTTATGAGATATCAATCATCAAAAAAGTGTACCTTTTAGTGAATCATTTTTCTAGATATGCAAATACATATTCCTTATCAAGTCAACAGACATCAGATTTCATTAAATTATTCAAGCTAATTATAAACAAGAATAAGATAATAGTTCAACTTGTAGATCAATACCCAAATATGAATTCTAAAGAATTAAAGAATTTTTTGCGTTATCCATTTTCAAATGATCTCAACGAAATATAGATATTTATTTGTTCACGTGTTTTGTCATTAATTTTACCTTGTTACTAAATAAAAAAAAATATATAAATATATCATCACGCCTTTTACTCATTACTGGGTGTGATATTCTGCCTAAGCAGATCTCGGTAAGTGATATAATTTTTCGCGTGAAGTGCGGTTACCAGCCGTCAAATCACGGCCCCCAAAGATATTAGTGGAGTGGGAGCCACAGGGGTAGATTTAAATTGGTAAAATTTGTTTGTCGGCTGTAAGGATCGAACCAGGGTTCTCAAAATCCACGGGCCGACTCGATACCACTGAGCCACCTCAATTTCTCAATTATCTTATTTATCTCGATTTTTTATATACATTTATGACAAGTAATATATCGTTGAAAAGAGAAAAAAAAGCGGTTTTTATTTTAATAAAATATTTTTGAAAAATAAAAGTTGATAATCGTATCATGTAAACCTGACTTTATAAAAAATGTCAATACTTGTCATAAAATAGTATATTTAATATACTAAAACTTCCATATGAAGAAAATTTTTATATTTCTTATATTATATATGGTTGAAGCAAAAGTGGTGTGTCAGGATAGGAATGTTTGGCGAAAATTAATTTTGGGATAAATATGATGAATAAGGACAAGCGTATGATTCTGATTTTTGATTCATTGGTTAGATTTTTCGAGTGTTTACCTGTAATTGTGTGGAGTTCACCATCAAAAACAAGCGCAGGGATATGCTCCCGTTCTTTCTTATCTTTTTGATTCATTTTCTGTTTTTACTATAAAGTGTCCAACTGCAATTGTGTGGAATTCACAAACAAGCGCAGGAAGATTTTCCTTTCCTTCCTCATCTTTTTTAACTTAATTTTCAGATTTTACTATACAGTGTGTAACTGCAATTGTGTTAAATGTATTTATAAACAAGCGCAGGAGATGCTGCCTTCATTTCTTATAGATTCGTTGTTAGAGAAGTGGGCGTAAGTGAAGATTTACGAAACAGGTGTACAGGAGCGAATTGATGAATGTTTGTTTTGTGATGATGGATTTTGGTTGTGAGAAAAGAAAGAGTTCGTATGGAGGAAGTGTTAATGTGATCGAATCGAGTATCGTGTGTCAGGATGAGAATGTTGACGGGTTCGTGCTACCCCATTTAATGGGATATAGCGTGATGTTATGTATGTATTTATGTAAAAAAGTTAAGGAGGGAGTCGTCTTCCCTGACTCACCCTGTATACACTAGAGATGAAAAACTATCGGTAATTTCAACTATCGATTGTTCGATAGTGCTATCAGTAAACTATCGA
Source organism: Pterostichus niger (assembly GCA_947425015.1). Taxonomy (NCBI): domain Eukaryota; kingdom Metazoa; phylum Arthropoda; class Insecta; order Coleoptera; family Carabidae; genus Pterostichus; species Pterostichus niger. The sequence goes on from OX380336.1 coordinate 14,669,488, forward strand.
TATATCGATAGTACTATCGATAGTCAATTAAATTACTAAACGATAGTTTTAATTACTAAACGATAGTTACTAAACGATAGTTACTAAACAATAGTTACTAAACGATAGTTACTGAATGATAGTTACTAAACGATAATTACTAAACGATACTATCGATAGTTTTTTTCTTTTAATTACTTATCGATAGTATTTTTTTACAAAAGTATAAATATTTTTTTTTTCAAAATTAAAAAATCTTTGCCTATACAGAGATTAAAATCATTTATTAAATTTGTTCCTTTTTTGAGAGAGAGGTAAAATAAAATTTATAATTTTTTAAATGTTAGCCTCATCCCCTAAAATTTTAAACTGTTGATGTTGCTCTATATTAAGGGATATGTGCTAAATAATTTCTGTTAATATGGTTTTGTTACAGTTAATATTACCCGCTCTAAGGTATGTAAAATGGAAGAAATAGAAAATAAGGAAATATACAATAAATATCAAAAATTTATTAGCAGATTGGAAACAAGCTTTTCAGTCTTTCAAAAACAACACGATTCAAGTCAGGATAGATAAAAAATGGATAACTATTTATTAAAATCAGGGGAATTAATATACTGTAAAGATAGGTAATAAGCCGAACAAAAATAAATTATATTAAATTCGAGATGGTTCATACAAAATTCGCCGGAAAATATCCAACACAATTTATGAGGTAGATAGTGGAAGAATACGCCAATTTGTATCATGCTAGTAAGTAAACTGATTCCTTTTTCGAAAGCAGATGTAGCAGTGATACTTGTATTATCTTCGCGTTAGGAACATTAAATGTTATGACATTGGTTACATTAAGTGTCAAGAGATTAGCTTTTGTAATTGTTTACATTTTGTTATTTACTATTTATATATTATAAATATTCTAATTCGTTTTTATAATGGCTGTACAAACCGATTCGTCATAAGTAAGATGTAATTATTGTGTTATAATGATATTAATGTATATGATACTAATTAAAATCATTCTTCATAGAAACTAATCGATTTATAGTATTTTAATCAAATAGAGAACATTATATGTTTATAAAAACAAATATTTTTTATCGATCGTTATTTATTCACAATGAAGGAAATTACATTGTTTTAAAATAATGTTTGTAATCCCATTTGAAAAAGCATTTTTTTTCTTTATACAAACTTAGAAAAATAATACTAATTTATTTTTTTTAATCGACAAAACGTATTTCTTTTGGAATTTCCATAATATCTTACCGGAAATGGATCTTACTTGCCATAGATGTAATTGTAATAAAACATTAAAAAATCATAACGACTGGTATTTTTATCGTTCATAGACAGAAATATTATTGATAAGTCGTTATTTGTTCATAATTTCACAACCTTTAATGACAATAAAATAACACTTTTGTTTATATTTAGATTGTTGAATATTTTTTGCAAACATTTGTAACATATTGCATACATATTTATATCCTGTCCATATGTAAAATTTAACTTTATTTCCATATATATTTCATAAATATTTTAGTCATTTTTTGCTGAAAGTGAATTCAATGTGTCCTTCCTTTCTTATCTTTTTGATTCATTTTCTGTTTTTACTATAGTGTCCAACTGCAATTGTGTGGAATTCAGTTTCAAAAACAAGCGCAGGGAGATATTCCCTTCCTTCCTCATCTTTTTTTACTTCATTTTCAGTTTTTACTATACAGTGTGTAACTGCAATTGTGTTAAATGTATTTTTAAACAAGAGATGCTGCCTTCATTTCTTATAGATTCGTTGTTAGAGAAGTGGGCGTAAGTGAAGATTTACGAAACAGGTGTACAGGAGCGAATGGATGAATGTTTGTTGCGTGATGATGGATTTTGGTTGTAAGAAGAGTTTGTATGGAGGAAGTGTTAATGTGGTCGAAACGAGTATCGTGTGTCAGGATGAGAATGTTGACGGGTTCGTGCTACCCCATTTAATGGGATATAGCGTGATGTTATGTATGTATATATGTATGATTTTTTTTTTAAATACCGTATATCTTTTTATTATGTCGAAATAAATATATTTTGTGGAAGTAACGGCATAATAATATACATTCGAGTCATAACAGCACGTCCTCATTTACACTCAAAGTTAAAATTATAATGTATGTCGTCAGAAATGTACACTACACCTGTAACCCAACAACTGGTAGGCTGCTTTACTAAACCGTATCTTGTCATTATGATTTGTACATTGATGAAATTTGCGTTCAGAATAAATCACTTTTATTTTTTGTTCGAAAAGTTGCCGCTCTATAATGATGACAATAATATTTCAAGCTGCACGTTCAGGGACTATAAAAACGCAAGAATTCGAACCAAAATCAAGGACAAATTTTTCGACAAATAATATCTATTACTTTGAGCAAAGTGCGATCAACACAGATCTGTTTCTATAAATAATGTGAATCATTAATTTATTTTTTAGTCTGAAGATAAAAACATTATAAACAAAATAAATGGACACACATTTATTGTTCTTTTATCTTTTTACAATATAATGTAATACAGCAATAAATTATTAGTAGTGATACACTATTAGAACAGATAGTAAAAGTCTACAACATAACTCATTCAGAAGCAGTCTTTACTCGTTTACGTATAATATAAATAAATGTTTACTACCTATATTAGTTATTTGTGTATTAAGAGCGTAAAGTGATTCTTCGCCTTCGGCTCGCGCTGCAATAATGTAAGAGGAACAAAGATACTTTACGCTCGTGATACACACATAATTTTTTCTACGATTGTATCTTAAATTATTCAGAACGTATACATACTGAAAATGAATTCGTTCTGTCAACTGTGAATATGACAAGTTTCTGTTTTGTTTATATCTCTGGTAATTATTGAAATAAGCGCGCATTTAATATCTTTTTTGTACTCGTAACCTTCAAAATGACACTTCCCGCACGCAACACTCAATCTGGAATAAGTGCTTACCGATCGACTCGACTGTAAAAATTGCAAAAAACACTGGCCCTTTGGAGCATTCTAAAATAAAACTGTCTTGATAATAATAACATCTGATTTATAAAAAACAACTTCCCTGAAATTCTTTCAACATTTGTCAGCATTAGTGCCATCTATTTGACAACCCCTGATATAACTTCTTGCAGATTGTAATCAAACAAAACTCGCAACTAATACTATATAAATAATATGAAAAAACAAATATTGTGGAATATAACAACTTAGTTTAATGGCAAAGAAAGATTATAACGACATAAAGTGCTTAAATTCATTAATCTATTTTAGCTTAGATTTCATATTTGAACAATATTTTTAGATTGGGAAGAGCCACATTGTTATTATAAACATTTATAATAAAATTTTGACAATTAGAAATCGAAGTTCCTGAAGCAGCTTGGTTTTTTCAATACCAGTACTCGAACAAAAAATATTATACAAACTACGTGGGTGAAAACGTCTTCCGCTCATTCGCGTTATTAAAAACACTCTCTCCTTGCAGTCGCTCGTGCTTTAAAAATGCGCTCATGCGGGAACATCGTCTTCCCAAACTTAGTTCGTAAATAACTATTTCGCGCATTGCCATTAGAAACATCTTTTTCACGTGTTGCCATTGGCGATGCGCGACAAAGATATTTTTCTATTGTTCCACAGAAAACGTCAACTTTACGATGACAAATGAGAGCGTAATTGTCAACTTTTCATAGCAATCGTAGAAAAAATATATTTAATTATTACCATACTCATATAGAGCATGTCCCAACTGACCCTATCATTGTAAACTTTGGAAAGTTTGAGAGAATCACTTTTTGTTCTCTTTCCAACAGTTTTATGTTATTTTATTTATTTATGTTACGCTGTACAACAGGACCTTAATCCCAATTACAGTACAGGGTCCGCATTCACCGAGCCGCAATGTAGTAGTTTATATAATTTTTAGCTTGAGTGTGTTAGCGTAATTTTTAAACGTAAGGTCTTTATTTCTTAATTGATTATGTTTTCTACTTCATTCTAGCGTTTAGGTGGATTACGAGTGCTGTAGGATAAGAACTTCATTTAAATAGCTAATTAACTATGCATTTCATTCCAGTTTATGGTGAGATTTGACAGTGAGTGGTTGTATATCGTGTTGTGTTAGGAGGGAGATTGCTTGAGAACGAATTGGTGAGTTGAGTCAAGTGGTGTTACCACACGTGGTGTATGAGTATGTGATCCTATTCCTTGTGTATGCTGCGGTCACTCCAGGGAAGTCCCCTGCGGGGTTGACGGGGAGTGACAGCCAAGTATGCAGCCAACGAAGCACGACCCGCTAGCCCTCGTGCCAACGGTGCCCTGGCCTGCCATCTTTAGTGTTAATTCAGGAGGTGCCCAACGTTTCGCTAACACCCCGCGATTGCGGGTGGAGTGTGGGTTTCTACTTGGCTTTCAATCCACACTCACGGTGCCCAGGTTAGGCAATCCGGTGGGTGGGTGTTGAGCACTGGTTCTGGTCACTCTGGTTGGCGCTGTCCTTGAGACGACTCTCAGAGTGACGTGTTGTTGTATGTGTTATTTCGAGCGATCATCTGTTGAGTGATTGTGGGTGTGTGTGTGGTGGCAGTTGATTCCTCACTGAGTAACTTCTTATGTTATTTCTCTTTTCAGCTGGCTAACCGCGCACCAGAGTACCGCTGAGGCAGCATCCGCTCCGTCGTCATTCTTACGTTGACTTGTAGTATTTAGTTTAGTAATTAGACGGGTTAGATTTATATCTGGTTTTAATATTTTATTTCAGCCCTAACCAAATTCATTCTTTTTAATATTTCAGAAGTGGGATCTGAATAACGTTTTTCATCTTTATGCATAGCTGGATTGAACAACTGGATCAGCATTACGCAATGTCGTCGCATAGGAACGGTCCTTATTTTCAGAGTTGCAGATTGATTCCTCGAGGACGAGAAATGGTCAGGACAGCCGAACTGTTAGCGTAATTTTTAAACGTAAGGTCTTTATTTCTTAATTGATTATGTTTTCTACTTCATTCTAGCGTTTAGGTGGATTACGAGTGCTGTAGGATAAGAACTTCATTTAAATAGCTAATTAACTATGCATTTCATTCCAGTTTATGGTGAGATTTGACAGTGAGTGGTTGTATATCGTGTTGTGTTAGGAGGGAGATTGCTTGAGAACGAATTGGTGAGTTGAGTCAAGTGGTGTTACCACACGTGGTGTATGAGTATGTGATCCTATTCCTTGTGTATGCTGCGGTCACTCCAGGGAAGTCCCCTGCGGGGTTGACGGGGAGTGACAGCCAAGTATGCAGCCAACGAAGCACGACCCGCTAGCCCTCGTGCCAACGGTGCCCTGGCCTGCCATCTTTAGTGTTAATTCAGGAGGTGCCCAACGTTTCGCTAACACCCCGCGATTGCGGGTGGAGTGTGGGTTTCTACTTGGCTTTCAATCCACACTCTCGGTGCCCAGGTTAGGCAATCCGGTGGGTGGGTGTTGAGCACTGGTTCTGGTCACTCTGGTTGGCGCTGTCCTTGAGACGACTCTCAGAGTGACGTGTTGTTGTATGTGTTATTTCGAGCGATCATCTGTTGAGTGATTGTGGGTGTGTGTGTGGTGGCAGTTGATTCCTCACTGAGTAACTTCTTATGTTATTTCTCTTTTCAGCTGGCTAACCGCGCACCAGAGTACCGCTGAGGCAGCATCCGCTCCGTCGTCATTCTTACGTTGACTTGTAGTATTTAGTTTAGTAATTAGACGGGTTAGATTTATATCTGGTTTTAATATTTTATTTCAGCCCTAACCAAATTCATTCTTTTTAATAAGTGAGATTCGAAGTCGGGATCTCCGAATTCGAATTCCGTATGGCTATACACACCACCGTACTGACGGACTCAGATGCTGGATGACATAAAGTTTGGGAAAGATATGTAGATATGAAAAGGTTAATATAAAACCTGTCATCTGACTGACATACTCAGCAGTCAGTACATTTAATTTGGTTTGTAGCTACTCGCCAATAACAAGAATAAATAAATACATTGCTACCTGCTACCTGCTACCTGCTAGTCTACATATCTACTTGTCTACGCTTGTCATCGCATGACTCACTTGTCCCTATAGTTCGGGACGCTTTTTCACAAACCTGTTAAAAATAGTAGAGATTATTTATTTTGACAATATAATGTTAAAAATATTGGGTGAGTGGCGCAAAGTTTAGGGTTGGCTGTCGTCCACTTGCGCCCTCTTTTATTCAGGTACTTTAGGTGGTTGTAAATAATACGATGAAAAACATATAACTATTCATAGTGTAATAGTGCTTGTGCGTCATAGTACCACACAACATGTTGATGAAATATCTTGTCATATTTTATGAAAATTGAAGGCGTTAAATTTGCGTAATATTACAGCATTTGAGCAAAATTATGATGCAGATAAAATTTCTTATATTCGTATGACGTCATTTGCTCCTTTAATGTCAATTTTTTTATCTCTTTTGCACACACTAAACAAATGGTTTAAGGAATTCTGGATTGTGATGTTTTTAGAATTTAGATTTTCTAAAAGATTTATAAATAGTTTATTTGAGAAAGAAAACGTTCCTTTTTAAATTCTAGTTTCAATATGGCAACCAATGTCAATAACTAATATAACAATATGGATTGCATCCTAATGTAATTTTTTTTTCAAAAGATGTATATGTACGAGGGTCGTTCAATAAGTCCTTAGAAAATCCAAGAGATGGTGCTCGTAGTATCGAAAATGATTTTTTTCCAGTAAGCAGCACTCCTAACTAGTCAACTGTTAGAGTTTTAGCTTTAGCCGTCACGTAGTTTCATTGTTGTTGTCAATTGTAGTAAAAAACTTTTGATTGTTTATAATAATGGATAAAAGTGAGTTTCGAGCGGTGATTAAACATCTGTATTTAAAAGGCTTAACGCCGAAAGAAATTAAAGCTGAATTGGATGAAGTTCATGGCACATCTGCTCCTGTGTTTGCAACTGTTTACAATTGGGTGAATGAGGTTAAACGTGGCCGTACATCCACAAAAGATGAACATCGTTCCGGACGCCCTGTAGAAGTGTCTACCCCCGAAATGATTGACCAAATCCACGATATGGTTTTAAGTGACCGACGAATCAAAGTGCGCGAAATAGTTGAGGCTACAGGCATATCACAAGGCACAGTCGCTTTAATTTTGCACGAAAAATTAGGTGTGAAAAAAATCTCGGCAAGATGGGTGCCGCGGTTGCTCACAGTGGAGAATAAACGCAATCGTGTGGTGGACTCTGAGGCTGTTTTGGCGCTTTTCCGTCGTAATCCTGAAGATTTTCTGCGTCGATACATAACTGTGGATGAGACTTGGATACATTACTACACTCCAGAGACAAAAGAACAGTCAAAACAGTGGATTTTTAAAGGCGAACGGGCTCCGAAGAAGGCGAAGACGGCTAGCAAGGTTATGGCAACGGTCTTTTGGGATGCACGCGGAATCATCTTCATCGACTATTTGGAAAAGTGAAAAACGATAACAGGAGCGTATTATGCGTCGTTATTGGACCAGCTGAGCGAAGAAATAAAAGAAAAACGTCCTCATTTGAAACGCAAAAAGGTCCTTTTTCATCAAGACAATGCACGTGTGCACACCTGCGCAGTTGCGATGGCCAAAATTATGGAATTAAAGTTCCAATTATTGCAACATCCACCGTATTCACCAGATTTGGCCCCCAGTGACTTTTTCTTATTTCCAAACTTAAAGAAATGGCTTGGCGGACGAAGGTTTACGTCCAATGAGGAGGTCATCGCCCAAACGGAAGCCTATTTTGAGGAGCTTCCGAAATCCTACTTTTTGGACGGCTTAAAAAATTTGGGAAAACGATTAGAGAAGTGTATAGAGCTAAAAGGAGATTATGTAGAAAAATAAAAAAAATCTACCCAAAAAAAGTCTTTTTTCTACTTTTTTCTAAGGACTTATTGAACGACCCTCGTATATTATACTTATACAATATATCACAGCTAGAAATACAGAAAAGGATAAATCAAGCCTGGAAGAAGTTCTGGATCCTATGCCACATTTTCAAAGGAAATGGCATAATACAATTAAAAACAAAAATATACAACATTGGCTGGTAGCACAAGCTCTGTTTTTGCCTGTTTTAAGAGCAGTGTATTTGGGTGTTTTAGCTATCTCTAACATGTTAAAACCGTGCTCTTAGAACAAAGCTTGTGCTACCAGCCAGTGTGTTCTCCCCTCCCTATCCTACGGCTGCCAAACATAGTCCCTCACCCAAGAACTCAACAAAAAACTAAAAATTACACAAAGAAAAATGGAACGCATAATGATAGGCGTCTCGTTGAAACAGGGCCGGACTAATACCGTTGGGGGCCCTAAGCACTGTTCGTTCAAGGCCTTCTCTATCAAATAAATCGTCCTAAAATCTAAAAAAAAGGAAGTTGTGTTTGTTGTTAGACCAAATATAAAAACAAGATTTGATTGATTGAATAAACATGTTTAATACTGATGGTTTTAATACAGAAATGTCATAAATACATATTCTCATGAACTAATTCAGAATCGTAAGATTCTGTTCTACTATATGTTCTATTATGCCTATGGCACACTGGTCGATGAGCGTCGATGAAACAGAACGCATCCGTCATCGACGAAAATTAGAGGCTCCTCTATTTCCATCGAAGAGCTCATCGATGAAACGAACGGATCTCATTTCACTAGTATCTTTTGTGTCTCACTTCACGTTAGCATATTTTTGAAATTTAGTTTTTCTTTCTCAACTTTAGAAACTTTTATTGTTTGTCAATGAAGAGTGCGTTCTGTTGTTTCATCGAAGAGAAATTGTTGATTGTATTAACACAGAAAAATATTTGATGACAATTCTCGGGGGCCCCTATTTAGCGGAGGCCCTAAGCACGTGCTTAGTTTGCTTATTTATAAATCCAGCCCTGCCTTGAAAGACAGAGAGTAAGCAACGGAAATCTTGGAAGAAAAACACAAGTTAGCGATGTAGAAGCATGCACAAGAAAAATGAAATGGCGCTGGGCGGGGCACATACAAAGAACTAAAGATGATAGATGGACCAAACCCAACACAGGCTGGAGAAACAAGAAAAGAAGACGAGGAAGGCAAATAAGAAGATGGGAAGACGACATCTAGAAAACTGCAGGAAGTACATGGTCACGCACAGCACAGAACCGCGACGATTGGACGAAATTGGAGGAGGCCTTTGTCCACGAAGACACGATTTAGGCTCTTATTATTATTATATTTATATATTAACAAAACTAAAAATACAATCAACTGGTAGTATTATAATCAGTACCGAATATAGTTTTGTATAGGGGGCTGGAGCTATATATGACTGTACTTGCACATATCTTAAATAAAATCAATCATGCATTTTCGAATAAAATTATATTTTAATTAGAAATTATCATTTATCCTCACAGTCGACAAACAATTTTCACCAATTTAAATCTACCCTTGTGGCTCCCACTCCACTAAAATCTTTAAGGGGTGTGATTTAACGGCTGGTAAAAGTACTTCAAGCGAAAAAATATATCACTTACCGAGATCTGCTTAGGCAGAGTGCCACACCCAGTAATAGGTAAAAGGCGTGATGATATATTTATTTATTTATTTATAACATTTATCAGATATATCAAAAATTATAATTTTACATATTTATATTTATATTGCATTAAATGTTTGCATTGTTAAACTAAAAAGTAACCTCTATTCAATACCTATTGAAGCATTTAAATTTTACACTATGCAATAAAACAAATATATTCAGTCGACCACGTATTAAATTTAAAAACAAGTGTTACTTTTTTATAACTATAATCTTTTTTTTTATTGTGAGCATGACAATGCGTGTTTAAAACAAAAATATTATATATTTTGTGTTTTTTATGGGTACCTGTGTATGATTACAAAAACATTAAACTGTAACGAATTTCCAGTTAGCAGTAAATAGCTCAACCGACAGATATACTAAAAAAAAACCTTGATTACTTAAAAGCTTGTCACACATATTTGCTACTGTGCAGAACATACATTATACCATTTTTCATTTCTCTCGACAGCCGTAATAGATACAAAGTTGATTAAATTAACAAAATTATTAAACCATTTTAAAGAGAATTTTAATGCTGTATTTTTACTTCAAAATATATACGGGAACTAAATAAAAGTGAACATATAAAATTTACGATTTTCTTAAACTAATTATCTATTTAAAATTTTGGTAATTTAACATACATAATATCTCTTACGATACTCGAGAGTCCAATGATAGCAAAAAACAATTCATTTTATATTCTTGGCTAAGGTGAAATATACTCGTACATCTAATTGGGGTTGAAATTGGCACTTGAACACTTCATTTGACTTTTGAAATAAAATAGTACAATATTATAAATGAAACCTTGTATTATGCACTTTTTAAAATATTGTATCAGTCTAAAAACAATAAAATAATTCAGGATACCTAGATAGTCAAAAACAAAAATTTTCGAATAATAATTTTAAATAAGTTATATGAATTTAGGATCTCAATAACACAAAAAGTTCAATTTGTTTCTATTTAGAAAAAATAATAAGAGAAAGAATGCAACCAGAGCTTGGATAAATAATAAAATGTATATAAATAATATTTTTAAAAATGTACGGCACTGAAGTACTTTCAATCGTTATCTCATTATAGTTTGTTTGTTTTTTTTTAATTGTATTTTCGTCAACAGTTGTGGCCATCTTCAGAACCAGTCAAATAACAAAATCTAGTCAATCATATTGGTTCTGATGATGGTCATCAAGTATAATAAATTATCATATTACTCTCTACTACTTGTATTACTATCAAAATGTGAATACGCTTTTAACATTAAATTTCCTTTAAAAATTTAATAAGGCTAATCAGTAAGTAGTTATTTTTTCAATTAGTTTTAATTTAAGTTTGTTAAAAATGAAGTAAAAGAACTCACATTTAATTAAATTAATTTCCAATGTATGGACACACAATTTATTTGTTTCAACTTGCATTGACAACGCAATAATATACAAAAGTAATTTTTCTACAACTGTCAAAAAATGTTCATTTTTTTCACTAATATCAACATACGCGAAATACTTTATTTTTTCATCATTTACATTACCATGACAACGCGTATTTTGCGCACTATTTTGCACCCTAGAGCGCAAAATGAGTATTTTGCGCACTGTTTCGCATTTTAGTGCACAAAATGAGTATCTCGCGCACGCTCCTAAATTATTTTTTGTCTGGTTTCATTAGTTACAACACATCAATAGTATCAAATTCATATTATTGTTGATTGTTTGCCTTCAATGTACTTAAATAAATCAATAATTATTGTATTATTCTTTATTTACAGTTGTACAAAAAATGTTTGTATTTCGTGGGCAAAATTCTTGTTGTTTGGCGCGTTCGAATCACTTTTATTGTGTCGATCTGCGATCTCGACCAAAAGTAACATTCTCACGCGCAACAAAAAAAAACACTCATTTTGCGCATTTAATACAAAAATAACTATTAATTCCAAATATATAATTGAAGTACATTTTAAGTAGGTACTTAAGTATAAATTTTATTTTAAATACCATTGTAAATATGACAAAAGTAATAAAGTACTTAAAATACATGATGTACTTTAAGTAATACTTTAAGTATTATCCATCTTTAAAAGCAATATATCAAATTTTAATAAAATCAATGAAAGGTTTCGAGTTTTCAAAAATCTTTTGAATGGAACGAATTATCTCGTTCAAACTACATAGTTTCACGTCTACACAACATGATAGATTTTTTATAAATTAATTGTGTTGATGAGTGTAATAATCTACGAAGATGTACCAGATTTTAGATTATCTAAGGATAAGAGATATGAACAAGACACGATACCGACATACTAATGGAAGGAATTGATTTTCTGTGATTGATGACATGAGCTTTTTCTCAATAGCAATACTTTTAAGTTAGCTATGTATGAAAATTATAAATAGGGTTGACTATTTTCTACCATACAGTATTAGCCAATCATATTATATAATTATTGTCAAATTAACCAACAAGGTGCTGATTATAACAAGAATGTATGTAGCATAATTTTCACCTATTTGATAAAGTTACGATAAACAAATCAGTTTGTTACATAAAAACATTAACCAATAGTTATTTGTGTATTAAAAGAGTAAAGTGATTCTTTGTTACTCGAACACGGTGCTGCAATAGTGTAAGAAGAACAAAGACACTTTACGCTTGTGATACACACATAATTTTTTCTACGATTGCATCTTAAAATTATTAAAGAACGTATGCGTACTGAAAATAAATTCGTTCTGTTAACTGTCAATATGACAAGTTTCTGTTTTGTTTGTATCCCTGGTAACTATTGAAATAAGCGCGCATTTAACGTCTTTTTCGCGCGTTGCCATTGGAGACGCGCAAAAAAGATATTTTTCGATTGTTCCACAAAAAACGTCAACTTTACGATGACAAATGAGAGCGTAATTGTCAACTTTTCATAGCAATTGTAGAAAAAAATAGTTTTTCAAAATACTACTTAAATTAATTCTGTATATAATGTATTGAAGGTCAGGAACAGATCTTTCATTAGTCACCCGATAAAACCATTTTTAAATGTAAAAATTTAAATTTATATGCAAAAATGTCAAAAACCCAAAAAATTACCATTTTCGGGTACCTTGTGGGAGTTAAAAATATCATCGGAAAATAATTTTATTAACTGAAGTTTTTTTTTTAGTAAAATGTATTCAAATTCTAAATAATACCCATCATATTTTTTTATATCGTGTATAAAAGCACGTTAATTGTTTTTTTATTAGTACAATTCAGGGGAATTTTCTGTGTTTAATAATATCATGATGTCATATATCATTAACCCAACAATATATGTATCGTTTAAAAAATGGAAACAAATGTGACAATATGTTGGATTAATACCTTCTGCACATTCGATAATATAATCATAAATATATCGCAGTATCAGAGATAGTTCAATTTTCATATTGTACACGGTTCACTATACTTGTTTAATATGTGCTTCGTACGCAATAACGAACACCGATATGATAAAAAAAATATTACACATTACATTATTATAAAAAATATCTGACACAGTCATGTTTGTTTGTAATTAACATTATGAAATAGTTTTTCGTCTATTATATTAAAATGAAATTATTTGTATCATCCTTCATAACAAAATGCATTTTAAAATATGTAAATTTATTTGAGTGTAAAATTAATAAATATCGATTGTTTTTTAATTTATATTATTAAGATTTATGATATCATTGGCTGGTACCACAAGCTCTGTTTTTGCTTGTTGTAAGAGCACTATTTTTGAGTATTTTAGCTATCTCTAATATGTTAAAACCGTGCTCTTAGAAACAGAGCTTGTACTACCAGACATTAACATTTGAATTATTGCTAGAGCAACAGTACCAGTATTACCAACCTCATAAAGCAAAAAAATCCCTCTAAAATTCTCAAAATATTCAGTTTAAAAATATATGTAATATTATTTTTCTAAGATTGTTATGAAAAGTTGACAATTACGCTATCATTTGTCATCGTAAAGTTGACGTTTTCTGTGGCACAATCGAAAAATATCTTTATTGCGCGTTTCCAGAGGCAACTCGCGAAAAAGATTTTAAATGCGCGCTTATTCCATTAGTTACCAGGGATACAAACAAAACGGAAACTTGTCATATTGACAGTTGACAGAACGAATGTATTTTCAGTACGCATACGTTTTTTAATCATTTTAAGATGCAATCGTAGAAAAATTATGTGTGTATCACGAGCGTAAAGTGTCTTTATTCCTCTTACACTATTGCAGCCCGAGGCGAAGGCGAGAGCTGCAATAGTGTAAGAAGAACAGAGGAATTTTTTCTACGATTGCATCTTAAAATGATTAAAAAAACGTATGCGTACTGAAAATACATTCGTTCTGTCAACTGTCAATATGACAAGTTTCTATTTGGTTTGTACCCCTGGTCGACTTCGGTTCGCGCAATTACCGTGCTCGAGTAACAAATAATCACTTTACGCTCTTAATACGCAAATAACTATTATAGGTAGTAAACATTTTTATTTTACGTAAACGAGTAACGACTGCTTCTTAATGAGTTATGTTGTAGACTTTTACTATCTGTTCTATTAGTGTATCACTACTAATAATTTATTACTGTATATTACATTATATTGTAAAAGGATTAAAGAACAATAAATGTGTGTCCTTTTCTTTTATTTATAATGTTTTTATCTTCATACTAAAAATTAAATTATGATTCACATTATTTATAGAAACAGATTTGTGTTGATCGCACTTTGCTCAAATTAACAGATATTATTTGTCCTTGATTTTGGTTCGAATTTTTGCGTTTTTATAGTCCCTGAACGTGCAGCTTGAAATATTATTGTCATCATTATAGAGCGGAAACTTTTCGAACAAAAAATAAAAGTGATTTATTCTGAACGCAAATTTCATCAATGTACAAATCATAATGACAAGATACGGTTTACTAAAGCAGCCTACCAGTTGTTGGGTTACAGGTGTAGTGTCAATGTCTGACATCTTACCACTTTACCCTCTTAATACACAAAAAACTATTTTTTGTCTCCTAATATGAAAATGAAGTATATATTCTAAATTAAGATAGCAAAAATAAAATAACAACAAAGACAAAATTAATTGTCATTCATACACTTGGTGAAACTAGGCCCTCTTAAGGTGACTTGGAGGCTGAATTTTGTGAGACTTAGCCAAGTGTTTAGTTTGTAGTTTATGCAAAAATAAAAATCTATTACTGCTTACTACCCTAAAAATATGCATTTTTATGAAGAAATATTTATTAAATCAAAATATACCAATCTTACACAAGTATCTATATTATAAACCGCAACTGAACTCACTATTTTCGGGTTCAAAAACCTAGGTTCGCTGAACCAATATTTTTTAATACTTCTGTGTAAAAAAATTGCAGGCAATTAAAATATAATTATAGCTTTAAATTGAAATAATGACTTTTAACAAAACATACATTTTTATTATTTTATTTTTATTACATTATAGCATACCCAATGTCCGGTAACGTGCCAAGTCAGTAGTGTAGTAGGCTACTACTAGTTACTCGGTCTGGAACGAGCCTTTTCAGCCTTGAAATTTAATATTTTGCAACCCAACGTGGCAACATATCAGAAAAATTGTTATCTGATATTTTAGTAATCAAACTGAAAAGAAATTTCTTTATCATTTATCTACCTGTTAACATGTATATAATTGTTTTTGTTTGTTATTTTTATTATTTAATTAATATTATTTTGTTACTAATGAGTGTCGTTTTTATTTACACTATGTATAGAATTTCTAAATTCAGATGATACAATTATTTTTTAAACCCGAACCGGAACTGAACCGCTACCGAACCCTCTAACACATTTTTTTTTAACTTCGAACCTGAACACAATTTATTTTCATCGTATATTGTTATATTTCTTTTATTCCTAACGAATTTTCTGGGACGTTGTTGTATGAACAATAAATCTTCAATCGTATCCTAGGACCAGAATTGACAGTATTCAGTTTCTAATGTAATCTCTATACAGGTTGTGCACAGAAAGGCGGAACATAGGAGTTTAACATAGGATTTTTAAAATGTGCGGATATTCTGTACATTTTAGAGCAAAAGTACGAGAATAATAATTTGTTTCAAATTATATTATACGTTTAAAAAGTTATAATTTGTTGTGCAAGCGTGTCTATAGTACTAGATATTTAAAAAATAAAATGTGACATTTTTGTGTAAAATCAGATAGCCATGAAAATAAAACACAAATAAAACAAATCTCATTCTGACAGTTCAGTCAAGAGTTACTAATCTTGATTGTTCTATACATTGTTTTATATTACTATATTTTATTATTAATATTAAATAAATATTAAAATAATAAATAATTAAAATAATACAATGGGTACAAAAATTAAAATCACTAATTCTTGACTGAACTATCGAAATTAAATTTTGTTTTGTTTGTTTTTAATTTTCATGGCTTTCTAATTTTTCACAAAAAGTCACATTTTATTTTTCAAAAATCTAGGACCACAGTCAAACTAAATTTAAATATTTTAATCGTAAAATTTAATTTTAAACAACTTTTTATTCTTGTATTCTAAAATGTACAGAAGAACCAATTTCCGCACATTTTTAAAATCCTATCTTCCATCTATTTAAAATGAATATTGTATTCCATGTATATAAGAATATGAGATACCACAGTGGTTGGTGATAATATGGGAATGGGTAATGTTTGAAATGAAAAAGGTGGCCAGCCAAATAAAAATAAAATTTGTAAAATTCAAAAATCTGCATAAGTTTCTTTCACCAATATTTTGAAGTTTGTCGTCATGTGCTAGTTACGCTTTATGTCGTCCTAAATTGTCGAGTTTTACATCAATTTCGCATATTTTATCCGGCAGTCTGGATAGCGTTACGGAATTCGAATCTGGAGTTCCCGAGTTCGAATCATACTCAAGCTACAAAAATTATATGAAATTCCTCACAACGGCTCGGTAAGTTCAGACTCTGTACTGTAATTGGGATTAAACTCCTGTTGTACAGCATAACATAAATAAATAAAATGGTTTTATATACAATATAATATCCGGTTGTAATAGCTATTTATGTACATAATGTAGACTTTATTTGACGAGAAGAAATTTATGGCAGAGCGAGGCTTATAAATAAGGCAAGTATATAAAGTCCGATTATGTACGAGTTCCATACAAGACTTTATGTTTGACTGCCCTACAGAAGATTTTCTATTATCTATGATGACATAATGACACATTTGACAAATGACAAATTCAAATTTAATATCTAACAAAGGGTGCCGTTTCTATTCCTTGGTTACCAAGTTGTTTGTTGTTTGTTTCAAAATGTTATTTGAAGCAAAATACGAAAGCACAGTTCTAGTGAAGAAATTTTTGACGAAATAAAAAATATCGCTGTTACCGTCAATGATTCCCTATTACCATCAAAATCCAGACATTTGTACGAAGGTACATATAATGTGTATCGCAAATTAAACAATTTT
Source organism: Pterostichus niger (assembly GCA_947425015.1). NCBI lineage: Eukaryota > Metazoa > Arthropoda > Insecta > Coleoptera > Carabidae > Pterostichus > Pterostichus niger. The sequence continues at coordinate 14,686,632 of OX380336.1, forward strand.
GAGAGAAGTAAAGAACAGCAACGGAATTGCCAATATGAATATTTCTAGTAATAGTAATTACGTAATAAATGTAAATTATTATTATAATAAACATTAGTAACAGTATATGTAATGTTTTGTAATTAATTACAATTTAATTGAAATAAATATATTTTGACATTTATTGACAGCTGACAGGATCTTTATTTTACTAGTAAAATAAAGTTACTTTATTTTTCTAGTATTTTAAAGAGGTGCTTTATAGCCGCATAATTGTATTATAATCAGTATTTTATAATGCAGTCGTACATAAAAATATTTTCAGAAATTATATTTTAAACTGTATCGTTCGACCAGGATACCACATACAGGGTGTTTCAGGACTAGTGTAACAAACTTTAACAGCTTATTCCTGAGGTAATTTTGAGCCAAAAATGTCATATGAACATTGGTCCTATTCCTTCTAGTTACCAAAATACAAGAGGTTGAAGTTCTATAAATAACACGAAATTTTCAAATTTGTGTAATAAAGATACTTTCGGAAAACAAGAATTTTATTGAAAAGTCATACCTTATTTGTTTTAATTAATTTTATTTATTAATATTAACATGCATACGAGTTCAAGGCGCTCATTTTAAATACTTGCTGTAATTTTTTAAAAATTTGTTCTTATCTCATATTGTGTTAACCTATTCCATGTTTGGTTATGTTGTTCTGTGTCTATTTAATTGTGTCATTTTATGTTTTGTTCTCTAAATCGTATTCGTTAATATTAATAAATAAAATTAATTAAGACAAATAAGATATGACTTTTCAATAAAACTCTCGTTTTCCGAAAGTATCTTGATTACAAAAATTGGAAAATTTCGTGTTATTTATAGAACTTCAACCTTTTGTATTTTGGTAACTAGAAGGAATAGGACCTATGTTCATATGACATTTTTGGCTCAAAATAACCTCAGGAATAAGCTGTTAAAGTTTGTTACACTAGTCCTGAAACACCCTGTATTCTTATTGAAGAAGCGTATTATACATAGCAACAGAGGTCACAACTACTTTATACAAGGGTTCATTATATTTAAATGTATAGTAGATGTAGAATACTAATTTTATTTATTTATCGATATTTGACAAATCTCAAAACATGAAATTAAACCTCTGTGTTTCCCAATATTTTTAAGATTTCATGTTAAGTACAAAAAAAAACGACTATAGTTTTCCTAGTTTATTATATTTTTTTACATTGTTAGAGGAAACAAAAATTATTTTCATACAATATATCTATGTTTTCCTCTACATTTCGTATTAATTTTAAGCCCCAAGACCTAAGATTGGATCAAATTAGAAATTAAGTATATTATTAAGTAATTATTAAAAATATTAAATAAAATATTATTTATCTACGTCATATTTCTGTAAATATATAGTTTTAGTTTTGCCCATATTTTAGCAATTATTTACAATGTAATATCTTAATAATATATATTTATATTTGATACATCATCGCTGATTTAAATTTTTTATTATGACGTAGGTACTTATTTCTAATCGAACATAAATCACTTACTAAAATCGAGTTTGAACCCACGCTTTTGACTATTTTCTAACCTTGAAATTTTAACAATAATAGGAAATAAGAAATAAAAATTTAGTCATATATTAATTTTACAAATTTAACCAAATTCTGACTAATGCACAAAAATACCTTAGAAAAAATCATTTACAATGAGTAATTACAGTTTCATAACTTAACCACTAATATTATTACTAGATTTCCTTCCGACTTAATTATTCATCATTTTAGAAAACACCAATAATAATTTTAATTACACCTACGCAGAACTGAACAGTGAAATATTTATTTTTGGTTTTATCACAAAGTATCCTACAGATAATTTCGAGAATTATATTTACTACAGAGTTTCCTTATTTCCCTGAGTATCATTTACATCTTGCATTTAACGAGTCATTATACACATAGGCGTCGACTCGGAGAATTAAACTGGGCCTAAATTATTAAAAGACCCCATATTGTAATTAGTATGTTTTAATAATATATAATTTTTCTACGATAGTTATGAAAAGTTGGCAATTACGCTATCATTTGTCATCGTAAAATTGACGTTTTCTATGGAACAATCGACAAGTACCTTTTTCGCAGGTTTCCAATGGTAACGCGCGAAAATATATTAAATGCGCGCTTATTTCAATAGTTACCAGGGGTACAAACCAAACAGAAACTTGTACGAAGTAAAGGAAGTATTGTAATAGCGAAAATTTTCGGTTTTGAGATTTCAGCAGAAATATCCATTTTGACCATCCCTGAATCCATTTTGACTAATTTCGTCGTGACGTCTGTACGTACATAGTACGTACGTATGTATCTCGCATAACTCAAAAACGGTAAGCCGTAGAAAGTTAAAATTTTGTATTTAGGACTGTTATAACATCTAGTTGTGCACCTCCCTTTTTGGTCATTATATAACTGCCGGGAGTGGCACTTTACTTGAAGCCTATAATAGATTTTAATGAAAAACTATATTCAAATATAATCCAAATATTTTCAAATTTGATATATAAGACTACTAATGGAAATAACATAATAGGTTTTGGTTAAAATGTACTAACTGGAAGGGATACATTACATGAAGCTGCTAACAGTTTTTCTTGAAAAAAATGGTATTATTTTAATTTTAGAAATAAATTCTGCAAATAAAAGTTTTAGAGAATTAAATTCTGTGTCTAGCACATTAGGAATTATTAAATTAGCCTTTTGTATAAGCGAGATATGTAAATTTAAAAATTATATATTTTTTGTTTTTTACTTCCTTGTATGAAGTAAAGGAAGTATTGTAATCGCGAAAATTTTCGGTTCTCAGATTTCAACGGAAATAGGTATTTTGGCCCTCCCTGAATCCATTTTGACTAATTTCGTAGTGCCGTCTGTACGTACGTATGTATCTCGCATGAAGATTTTTTTTCTACACAACTGTAACTATACTCTATGTTTTGACATATATTTTTTAAATGTAATTATACAGGGTGTTCAGTAAAGTGAATCAAATTTGCTCAACTACAAATGACTAAATGGCGGTTACATTGAAAATCTGTTGTAAATTAAAACAAAACAATAAACTATAAATTAAAACAAACAATATCCAAGGTATACTAGATTTAAATTTTAATTGAATAAATAAATTTAGTGAAAAATGGTTAACAACTCCGAAATTATTGGTTTTAGGCATAGGATACCCGTAACCCGTAATAAATATGAAAGGTTATACAAAAAGACACAACAGAATAATAAAATATAGCGTGTTCCATTTGAAAATGACGAGTTATAGTCATTTGAAGTGGGATAAATTAGATTCGCTTTACTGAAGATCCTGTATAATTACATTTACAAAAATATATGTCAAAACATAGAATATAGTTACAGTTACAGGAGTTATCGAAGACGGGCATTTCGATGACATTTGTATTTTATATAAGGTTTGTTTTACTATTTTATTTATATGTTGTTTTTTACTTCCTTGTACGAAGTAAAGGAAGTATTGTAATCGCGAAAATTTTCGGTTCTCAGATTTCAACGGAAATAGGTATTTTGGCCCTCTCTGAATCCATTTTGACTAATTTCGTCGTGCCGTCTGTACGTACGTACGTATGTATCTCGCATAACTCAAAAACGGTAAGCCGTAGAAAATTGAAACTTTATATTTAGGACTGTTATAACATCTAGTTGTGCACCTCCCTTTTTGGTCATTATACTACTACCGGAAGTGGTACTTTACTTGAAGCCTATAATCGATTTTCTTGAAAAACTATATTCAAATATAAAAATAACTTTCCAAATTTGGTATATAAGACTACTATATCAATGGAAATAACATAATAGATTTTGGTTAAAATATACTAACCAGAAGTGGCACATTACATGTAGCTGCTAACAGTTTTCCTTGAAAAAAATGGTATTATTTTAATTTTTAGAGAATTAAATTCTGCGTCTAGCACATTAAGAATTTTTAAATTAGGTTTTTGCATAAACGAGATATCTAAATTTAAGTATTAAATATTTTTTTATTTTATAAAAAAAAAAAAGTTTGCTATGGATTAAAACAAAAAATAAAAGATTAATGTCAAATATGTGCAATTAAAAAAATATCTACAGGGTGTTTCAGGACTAGTGTAACAAATTTTAACAGATTATTCCTGAGGTCATTTTGAGCCAAAAATGTCATATGAACATACTTCCTATTCCTTGTAGTTATCAAAATACAAGAGGTTGAAGTTCTATAAATAACACAAAATTTTCAAATTTTTGTATCAAGATACGTTCGGAAAACAAGAGTTTTATTGAAAAGTCACACCTTATTTGTCTTAATAAATTTTATTTATTAATATTAACGAATACGATTTAGAGAACAAACCATAAAATGACAAAATTAAATAGACACAGAACAACATAACCAAACATAGAATATGTTAACACAATATGAAATAAGATAACCAATTTAAAAAAAATTACAGCATGTGTTCAAAATGAGCGCCTTGAACTCGTATGCATGTTAATATTAATAAATAAAATTAATGAAGACAAATAAGGTATGACTTTTCAATAAAACTCTTGTTTTCCGAAAGTATCTTTATTACACAAATTTGAAAATTTCGTGTTGTTGTATTTCGGTAACTAGAAGGAATAGGACCTATCTTCATACGACATTTTTGGCTCAAAATGACCTCAGGAATAATCTGTTAAAATTTGTTACACTAGTCCTGAAACACCCTGTATAGTTTAATACGCGTACAAGGAAGTCATGTGGTGTCCACATCAGATTTTTAAAATTTAAGTTTGCTATAGATTAGAACAAAAAATAAGAAAAAAAATAAAATTTAATGTCAAATATTTGCATAGATCTGGTGTTTTTGTTTATAAAGATGATAGAGCACTCCTTCTGATATTTTGAAAGGTCGACGCCTATGTATTCTGTCGATTTACATGTGTGACGAATGTATGGTATTTCATGTGGTTAACTGTTGTATTTTGTAAGTATACATATTTCGGTTTCACTGGTGATTTGCGTATATATCAACGTATCTCCCAAACCAAATTATTGCCGGTATTTCCGTATCTACCTGGGATTTTAAATATTCCTTCGCCGAGATTACAAATTCTCCTATAAAATGATTCAAAGTAATATTATACAATAAACAAATTTTCAAGGTTTTGTAATTGGTCTATTTTTTGTTGTATATACATAAGCAATAAATAATATTGATGACCGCAAATTGCAATACTTTTCTTCTTTGTAATAATTTGTTGCTATTTATATATACGAATCTAAAGGAATATAATAAAACAAATACTTTTATCAGCAGATATATTTCACAACACTCAAACAAAAAAATAAGATATATCCTCCATTTTCTGTAATTGGATCATTATTTGTAATTGATTGTTATGACATTAACTATGATTTTATTATATTTTATCATTTATCGCAATGTCCGTATTGTAGGACCACAGTAATATTCTACGGCATTTTTTAGTTATTTTCTTACACTATTATTATTATTGAAAATAATTTAATAACTTAAAAGTAACATTTTGCTTGGAATATGTTGATCCTAAGTTTCAATTTTGAGAATGAATATATGGCTTTAGGATTTTTGAATACTATTATTTATTTATTGGACGTTTCGATGGTTAACCCATCATCTTCAGAATTTCTTTGTACAAAAATATTTTCCAAACCTAATACATATCCGTTTTTTACTTCCTTGTACGAAGTAAAGGAAGTATTGTAATCGCGAAAATTTTCGGTTCTCAGATTTCAACGGAAATAGGTGTTTTGGCCCTCCCTGAATCCATTTTGACTAATTTCGTCATGCCGTCTGTACGTACGTATGTACGTACGTACGTACGTATCTCGCATAACTCAAAAACGGTAAGCCGTAGAAAATTGAAACTTTATATTTAGGACTGTTATAACATCTAGTTGTGCACCTCCCTTTTTGGTCATTATACAACTACCGGAAGTGGTACTTTACTTGAAGCCTATAATAGATTTTCATGAAAAACTATATTCAAATATGATTTAAAACTTTCCAAATTTGGTATATAAGACTACTATATCAATGGAAATAACATAATAGATTTTGGTTAAAATAGACTAACCGGAAGTGGCACATTACATGAAGCTGCTAACAGTTTTCCTTGAAAAAAATGGTATTATTTTAATTTTAGAAATGAATGCTGCAAATAAAAGTTTTAGAGAATTAAATTCTGCGTCTAGCACATTAAGAATTTTTAAATTAGCTTTTTGCATAAACGAGATATCTAAATTTAAATATTATATATTTTTTGATTTTTTTTAAAATTAAGTTTGCTATGGATTAGAACAAAAAATAAAAGATTTAATGTCAAATATGTGCAATTAAAAAAATATCTATAGTTTAATACGTGTACAAGGAAGTCATGTGGTGTCCACATCAGATATTTACATTGTCAATTTTTAAAATTATATTTGAAATTAGCTATACGGATGAGCAACTGTCCTAAACGTAAAAAGTAGCGTAACTTGTGAATTTAACAAGATAAACCACATGTGAAAAAACATATTTAAATCGGTGATATTTTTCACATGTGCTTTATCTTGTTAAATTCACAAGTAACGCTACTTTTTACGTTTAGGACAGTTGCTCATCCGTACAGCTAATTTCAAATATAATTTAAAAAATTTACAATGTAAAAAACGGATATGTATTAGGTTTGGAAAATAATGCTGAAGATGATGGGTTAACATCGAAACGTCCAATAAATAAATAATAGTATTCAAGGATCCTAAAGCCATATATTCCTTCCCATAAAAGTAATATTGTTATACTGGCAGAATCGAATGCAAAAACAAAATAAATAAATTAAGTCTCAGACTGCCAAAATGACAGTAATAGAGTCAACATGAAAAATAAATAATTTAGCAATTGGTAACAAATAATGATAATAGAAGGAAATATTCTCTAATATCAATTGTAAAATCTTAAATCTTCATATCTAATAATTGAAGCGAATACCGGATCTAATCTACACAAAATAACTAAATATCAGAAATGAAATTCTAAGGCTATATCTAATATGTTAATAACGAAAAAGTTTATTGATGGTATTATTTTCTTACACTACTCTCACTAACAACTTCGTAAAAAGTATGATTGAAAGACTAAAAAACAATATTTTTATACTGGTAGATTCGTCCGAAAGCAAAATGTTGAAAGGTAAAATATAAATATGAAAATAAATCACTTTTTATAAGATAGATGGCTCAGTGGTATCGAGTCGACTTTCGGATTTGAAAACCCGGATTCGATTCCCACAACCGGCAAACAATTTTCACCACAATAAAACTACCCCTGTGGCTTCCCCTCCACTAACATCTTTCCGTATTTCACGCGCGTAAATATATTACTTACTGATATCTACGTCAGCAGAATGCCACAATCAGTATGACTAAAAGACATAACGATATTTATTTATTTATAGGTATTTACGTTATCTAAATATTTAAGATATGAATATAAGAAAGTTTATTGATGGTAGTAGGTTTCTGTTCTGAAAATATGGTTAGGATAACGATAACTTGGCAATTAATCATAAAGCGAGTGAATTACTTGTTACATCGATTAATTTCGCATAACACTACGACTGCATCATCATCAGATGTATAAATCTGTGTAAGAATAATATACAGCTTAATAAAAAACATAATTAGAAAATACTTCTACATACGAGTTCTTTTCAGCGTGTCCAGCAGAACAGAGTACCAAAAATACATAAATAAAATAAAGAAATAAATTGTTTGTTTTTTAACTGTTATTGAAAACTAAACAATAAGAATAAATTTAATTATACAATAAAACTCAAACGAGCATAGCCAAATATGCATTTGAAATAAAAATTAAAAACAACAAAAGATGTTTTAAAAACAAAGACGCTTTCAAGTATAATTCACATTGGGCACTCCAAAATGGCTATTAGTTCTCCTAAAAAAGATAATTAATAATTATTTAATATACAGGGTGTATCTGCACTTAGGGAACAAAAAGAATTTTTTTTTAATTTACACAAAAAATTGCATCGTATTTAAAGGCAAAATTTTGTTAGCCACTGGTTGATAGCTATTTTTAATAATTTTATTTAAATCTTCTTACAAGTAATTGTTTACACAACACCAAATAAATGTCTGATGTTGTGTAATTAATAATTTAATTTAGTTAAATGCAGCAGATCAAGCAATAAAGTACGCTAATCCAGTGGACCTAAAAATGTTCATTTCAAGAAAACCATCCTTAATTTAAGCGAATTTTAAAAATATTCTATTTATTCCATGATCAGTACGTCTTATAGTATATACCCGTTAATTTTTTCCCCGAAGTACAGATACACCCTGTATATTAAAGTCAAAATCATATTGATTGCATTATTTTATGCCAGAATAATGAGTTTGGCAAGCTCTAATGTTTTGGATATTTTGTCTGAATTTTTAGTTTATTATTATTTTACTTCAATCTATAATTTGTTTTAATATTCTATGAAACTAATCAAAAAAAATATGTATCGTATTTTACCTTATTTTAATTACAATAAATCATAAAATTATTAATCTTTTTTTTGTGCTTACAAATTATTTTTTTCTACGATTGCCATGAAAAGTTGATAATTACGCTCTCATTTGTCATCGTAAAGTTGACATTTTCCCGAAGTACAGATACACTCTGTATAAGTGATATTAAAACATAATTTAATATTAATAATCAAATAGATGTTAAACATAAAGTCAAGATGAAAAATGAAAATCTATTTTATTTAAAGTTAATTAAATTTATCCTCAAAACTTCATAAAAATCTGGCAAGTCATTTCTATAATTTGTAACAATTCTAAATGTAAATATATATTTTCCATATTACATATATGTTTTACTAGAATAGTTTCGAATCGGGATCATGGACTCATCGAATATGCACTTACTGTCTTTAGCAAATTTTCTGCAAATTTCAAACATTTTGTTAGATATTTTTATTATTCGTATAATACAAAATATATTTAATTATTACCATACTCATATAGAGCGTGTCCCAACTGACCCTATCATTGTAAACTTTGGAAAGTTTGAGAGAATCACTTTTTATTCTCTTTCCAACAGTTTTATGTTATTTTATTTATTTATGTTACGTTGTACAACAGGACCTTAATCCCAATTACAATACAGGGTCCGCACTCACAGCCGCAGTGTTTATCTCTGGATTCGAATTCCGTATCGCTATCTACACCACCGTACTGACGGACAAATTATATTATTTTTATGTAATACTTATTTAAGTAACAAGATCTAAAAATTATACTAGACTTTGGAAGCTTGAGAGCCCAGAACTTTCAGGTTGTTTTTTGCAACCAGCAATGACAAATTATGTATGATTTAACACATGAATGAAAAATACTTGGGCAAAATAAACTAATCATCATAGAAATATTTATTTTCTTATCTCTGTGGTCGTTTTTTTCGATCTAAAAAATTATAAGAAAGGACTAATTTTATAGAAAATGGTACATGTAATGTATAATAGTAATTTTAGTACCTACCAACCAAGTCATTTATTTCTGCTTTATAAAAATATTAAAAACAAAAAAAATGCAAATTTATATTTGTCATGTAGTGACCTATGAATCATTTCGGAAATACAAAAACATGATTAAATTTATCTTTCATGTAATAAGTTTTATTTCTAAGACAGTTTCAGAATTGCAGTTGTTTAGACTAGAATATCCTTCACTAGAATGCTGTAGAACGAGTATATTTTTATTGTTCTAGATCTAGAATTATAGTTACGAATTACGAGTAAAGTACAAAGGTATAGGAAAATATTCCAGTATGTATAAAACACATATTTTATTTAGTTTCTCTAATTTTATAAGATAGGTACACATATTTTTCTTATTATTTACAAGTATTTACTTATAGTTTACGTTTTACGCAAACTGTATCAAATTTACAGAACAAACAAGGTCATTATTAAAAAATACGTTGCCCTTGAAAGTTGACAGATTTATTTAAAAAATACAAATTTTATGAAACAGTACCAGCACAAAAAAACAAATAAAATATAAAAATACGTAGGTTACACGTTGAAAGTAAACAAAATAAAACAAAAATTATGTCATATATATGATTAAAATATTAACCATGTATCACACCATAAAAAATAAAACACCAGAAAAAATTAGCCATAAACCCTGAGCTTACCTTTGCGTCAGATAATACTGTTTGTATTAAATGTTTAAAAAATCAGACATTGTTTCAGAAAGTATGAAATATGATAAGATGCGAAGGATTAATTTGTAACTTTAAAAGTATTTTACAATATAATTCAAGTGTTTTGCAAATTAATTTCAGCGATCTTTGTACTATATGCACGTGTTTTAAATTTGTTTTCCTTTTACTATATTTTTTGGTAGAACAAATATTTTATGAGAGATTTGACAATCGTAAATATAAAGTTTAATTCATGCTCATAAATGCACTATGTATGACGTATATAATATACATATCGTTTGTTCCAAGTAAATAGAGACAAGCTGTAACATGGGAAATAAGTCAATTGTATCCGGCAAACAATGATGGTACCAAATTGCATATGTATTGTATTACAATACACCTTGCATCCAATCACAATAAACATAAATTATTACATTTTAATGTTAAAAATTTGTGAAATTAATTAAGGTAGTTCTAGAAAATTACGACATTAAAATAGCTGTTACTGTGACAATCACATTTCTCGTGTTACACTAAATATTTAAAATTTGTAGCAGTTTTTGTTGCAATATTTTACAATTTTACAATTTTACTTACAGTCAATCTTAACGACAGTTGTTCAAGAGAAGAAGAAGAATGGTCGTCATGGCGATGTATTATCTACAACTAATTTCTCACAATTAATATACCTTACATACATACATACATATATATATATATATATATATATATATATATATATATATATATAAACAGGCGCGGTGGTCGAGCGTGTTAAGGCACATCTCTTAACATACTGTGACGTCACCCGAGCCAAGGTTCGTCAGTTCGAATCCGCCTGTCGACAATGTGTGATTTGTCGTAAAATATAAAAAATACAGCTACATGTATTTATCACACTCGGGCGCTATAAGCTAGTCACTTATACGCCTTAAATAATGTAGCATTCGACTACGAAAACCGGCAGTACGGCAGTGTAAAAACTGCGGATCGGTGTGTCCGGTAGGCCCAGGCCCGATTTGGGCTGTAGCGCCACAGATGATGATGATATATATATAAATATATATATATATATATATATATATATATTTATTTATTTGTTCTATATAGGGTGTATCTATACACTGCACGAAACTTTAATGACATATATAATTTGATATACTGATTAAAAAACAAAAATAATTTTTTTGAAATTAGAAAAAATAGGATATTTCTTTCATAGCGAACATTTTTAGTGTCACTGATTTAATAGTACATGTAATTATTTATAATTATGTTACTAATGAAATAGAAGTATTAATACTGCCTAATAATAATAATTTATTAATTAGTTATTATGTAGGTACCTAGTGTAATCCTTATTTTATTTTGATTTGAGTACCTAAATAGTCTGATTTCGTATACGGTATTGAAAGGGTAAGTTGTTGTGGGAGAAATTTGAGAAAAATTTATAGCAACAGTGAATAAGTGGATATACTGTTACTGTATGGAGAAGCGGCGCAAAATTCCGAATTAAACCAGTGACACTAAAAATGTTCGCTAGGAATGAAATACCCTACTTTTTGCAAATTTAAACAAATATATATTTTTGTTCTATAATCAGTATTCTATACTTCGGGAAAAATATGTAAGGGTATATATTATATGAACAAAAAGTATTTTTTTTTTCAAAATGTCCAAAATAAAAAATATGGTTCTTGAAGTATACATTTTTAGTGTCACTAACCGACACTACAATCAGTCATTTATCTGATGATGTATAATGAATCCAGTGTCTATTGTAATGAAACAGAAGAAACAAAATATCAAAAAATAAAATTCTGGTTAACTCAAACGAAACTTGGCTCATCATATACTTCCCTTATTCAACGCTTATGTTTTATTTACTTGAAACACGCATTATATCGTGAATATACAAGTAACATACTCGTACAAGGAATTTATTAGTTTGTACATTAGTTTATAGCTGTATAAAGTATTTCATCAACTAACAACATAGATTATCTATATTTAATAACATTTTTAAAAGAAAAATACAACTAAAGATAAGAACTTAGGAGCTCGTTTTATTAAATTTTTGCAAAAAGTAAAAAATAACAGTTATTATAATTAGGTTTGCGTGTGACTTTCAAACTTTCACACACGTTTTGTGGAGTATTAATCCTAGATACGTCACTGACTTCGATGTAATTAACATGTAAATCATTAATATAATCATAGCGCAAAAACCCATGCGCAACTTGGATATCATCTAGATTCCTGAAGAATCCTAAAACCCGAATAAAATGCACTTTAGCTAAACTCGCTTCGATTATCTTTTCAAATATACTTTTTAAAAACCCTAGAAATTCAACTAAAAAAAATATAACACGGTAAAAGTAATAAAGTTTGATAAATTTAATAACAATTTCAAAATATTGAATATTTATTATCCCAACAAACATTTACTTCATTATAAATCTGCTGTGCTTATCATAGTACTATCCCAACAATAAGTTTGATATAATTTGTAGAACTTTAACCAAAATAATTGACAATCGATTAAATGATATTTTTGACAGTTAATTATGAATCATGCGGACTCTAATTTTATATTACGGTTTAAATTAATTTTTGATCTTCACATTTTTACAATATGCTGATTTTTAATTATTAAAATATTATTACTATTTATAACATCAATATTAATTTGGAAAGATGTTTCAAATAAAAGTTGTTTTAAATAATATTAGGGTTCTTAAACACTACCATTTACGAAAAAAAAACATAAAAATTCAAACAATAAATGTTGGGTAGCAATAGGTTGTATATACATTAACGATGTTTAATTTTTGATTGTGAAAAGCTTAGATATATAGCAATTTATAATTTTACTCAGTTTAAATTATCATGCTTCTAGACACACAACAGACCGATAGAATTTTTGTTCTGACCTTTGTTCTAACACGTGAAGGTTCATCAAAATCTCGAGATAGAGAAAAATCACCTCTATTATAAGTTCAGCACTTAAAGATTAATTAGATAAATTTATACTATTGATATTATTACTAAACAATCAACGATCTAATTATATATATAAATTTTAAAATCATTAATGACAGAATAAACTGAGTTTTATCAATCACTGTTTACAAATGATTCGCAAATTTATTAATTATATTTAAATTTTATTTATAGTCTCGTCTTACATATATCAAGAAAGAATATAAAGGAATTCCCGTATTACTATAAGTATACTAAAGGTCTTATTCCGGGTAAAGGAAATTTACATATAAATTTCCCAACTTTCAACTGTTTTGACTGCGCCTTTTGATTTAAAAATATATTTCCCAATTAATATTATAAAATATAAATTCCACATTTCTTATTTAATAAAAAAAAAAAATACCAAGAAATAAATGTTTCTATAAAAATATAAATAAATATTATTTTATTGCTGTTTACCTGACAGTAAAATTTAAAAAATACAAGATTAATAATATATATATATATATATATATATATATATATATATATATATATATATATATATATATATATATATATATATATATAAATTCGAGACGTTTTCTTTTATTAGACGTCACTAATTTGCTCCAAAGAGAGTGACAGTTGATTCGTCAGCGTCCTTGATGATTTAAAATTTTATTTTTTGCTATAAATATTTTATAAAAAGTATAAATATTTTGATTTAATTCGAAATATTGAAAAAATGCATCTATGTAAAACATGTTTATTATTTACTAACTGTAATTGGTTTCGACAAGAAAATAATATAAAATACGATTTGTCTTTTAAAAAGATATCGGAGGCCATCAAACAATAATTTTATCCTAAACAATAAATAAGTCTTGAAGGAATTTTAGAATGTAATTAAATTTTATAAAATTATAGCAGTAGTATGCAAATAATTACTTGTTACATGTTTATAGATGGATTGTTTGAAATCAATGATTTATTATTTTTATTTATACTGATAAGACTTTCCGATTTTATCACTAGTGAAATGATTAATATACGCCTTTACACGTGTCGTGATTCAATTGAAAACAACTATGAAGCGCTAAATTAATTTTGAAGCAATTAAAATAAGTACATATGTATTACAAATACAATTCCATTATCATTTCGAAATACTTCAACTATGAACAGGATATTTAACGAAATGTCCAAACCTACAAAATGACTTATAGTGGTTTACGTCCTTTCCTAATTAAAAACTTATTAACTAAATATTTAGCGTAAAATCATAGTATTGAGTCATACGTCTGTGACAACTTTCAAGTAAATTAATTCCAAATAATAATTATAATTTCACTTTAATTCATTACTGGGTATGTAAATAAACACCATTCACAATAATGTCATTTATAAAATAGTTTTCATTTTGAAGAACCTGTTAATGTTTTTCTCATAGTAAGTATAACTAAATTCCATAGCGAAAGATTAGATATAGGATCATGAATAACCACAATCAAGATATTGCTGAATCAAATGTCATTTGTCTCTCAAACAAATCAATGACGTCACAACAAAACAAAACGTCACCGAAATCTAGTTTAGTCCTCTTAAGTTAGTCATGAGCAGATCAAGTGTGATACATTTAAAATTAACAAAATATACGATCAGTTTTGCACGTATGCGAATTTCATTTTTATTTATTTTTTTCATTTTTATCAAAATAAACTTCTTAATAAAAATGGAATGCGACTCAGAAAGTTCAAATGTCAAATTACTATACCCAGAAAAAAATTTGGAATATTTACACATTGTTTTGTATAGCTTCAAGCTTTGTTGTTTTTTTTTATAGATTACTTATAACAAGTTTGACTTCTACTTTGTTTATAATTCACGAATTAAGAGTTCTATAGCACTTATAAATTTGCATAAAATTAAACTGTTTTTATTATATACAGACGATAAGAATTTTAATGAAATATTTCGAACAATGTCATTTTTAAATTTATAATAAAAAATCGCAAAAATACTTAATTAATTTAATACTATATAGGTATATATATATATATATATATATATATACTGAGTGGTCTATTTAAAGTTTTTTTGGAAATTTTTCGAAAAAAAATATTTTACGCCGAAATGACCTGAGTGAAAAATAATCGAAAGAAGGGGGCCATAATTCTGTAATATATATGCAGTACGACAGAAATATTTATTTAAGAATTTATTTAAGTCACTTTTTTACAAGGATTCTGAATCTGCAATCAAAAATAGAAGTTCCCATTTAAAAAAAAATGAGTTGAGCTTTTTATAGCGACAACAGCGTCACCTGTGATAAAACCAATATTACAATATTATGACCCCCTTCTATTCGATTATTTTTCACTCAGGTCATTTCGGCGTAAAATGTTTTGTTTTCGAAATATTTGCAAAGAACACTTTAAATGGACCACTCAGTAAAATAAATAAATATACCATCACGCCTTTTACCCAGCAGATCTCGGTAAGTGATCTGCAGTATTATGTATATATTTAAAAAAAAATATATTATTCAGTATCCCTATAAACACTTTCGGTACTTATAAAATATCATAAAATATTTAATTTAACAAAATAAAACACTACATTCTGAGTTAAATGCATCACTACAAAAGAAACACTTGAATAACCTTGCTAATCGCTAAATTCAAGTGAGTTCGGATCGCTGACACAACCCGCACCTAACCTAACATTGTTGGCCAATTGATTGTTGTCCTCACGTGACGATAATGCGTGTTGGAATTGGTCAAGTAACCCATGACGTCAGTATCTGTCATCACATGACCGCCCGCCACATATATGAAACCGGAAAGTCGAAATATGAACATCAGTTAGTTTTCGACGCGAGCATATACAGATGTTTTATTGGAGAATACTGTTGTTTTGTTTACCGGTCATGTGCAAGAAAAAATAATCTAGTTGTACACTTTGTTTGTTGTAATTGTTAAGTGATTGTCAAAGTTAAAGTATTATTTATTATTTAATTGTTATTTATTTTATTTATTAATGTACAAAATGAGAGGGAATGAAGAAAATATGAATGGGTAAGTTTTTTTTGTTTTTGACAACTTTTTATGTGGCTTTTAGTTTTTTTGTGGTCTGGTATTTTAATGATATGTTAAAAATATGTAAAGTATAATATTTTTTGAAACACCTTTTTATGTAAGCCTATCTTAGTTAAATTTAAAATTGATAAGTTTTTATATTTTTAGTTTTAGTACACTTAAAACTATTATATTTCATTTAACTATAACGACATTTCTGTAATTATTATAATTACGCTAAAAGAAATTAAAATATCGATATGATAAACAAATACTTTTTTTAACTTATATGAAATACCTATTGGTAATAGTAAAATATTAGAATCTAATTACGTACCTATGAATGTAAAAATTTCAAAGAACTTATTAGAGAGCACAATACTGCAAATAAAAAATAAAGAGAGCTAAATTTTCTAGAACTTTTAATTTGAAGCATTTCACTTTAACAATTTATAAATATTTGACAGCAAAAACTTAATTGTATCAAGGTTAATATTTTAGATATCATTTATATTTATTTTGAAAATAGTAACAAAATACGTATATTATGTAAGCACAACATTAAATAAATTTATTTAAATTTTGAAGACGTCATTCAAATATTCTTTGTAAAAGAATAATTATTTGTATTATAACAATTAAATAAAATATCTTAAACTTTAAAGAGTTCCACAGACATCATAAAAATTCAAAATTTCGTTATCTAAATACAATAAATGTTTTGATAAAAACACAGTGCACAAAATTGCAAGTTGAGATATAGACATTAAAAAGGTAGAAACTACGCTGTCCATTCCTAAACTGTTTCATATTCATATCTGAAAATATATACCAAAGAAATTATATTAATACTTAATTTTTACTACGGGCAACAATAATTATATTATTTTTTATTTTGTCAAAATTAAAATTGTAAATTTTTAATTTCTAAAACTAAAATTACATATTGATCTAATTTTTTACGTAAAATGTACATAAAAAAAGTGTTTTTATATATCTTGTATAATTTTGTAAATGATGAGCCTGGAAATTAGAGCACATTATACTAATATATTTTATAAAATATATATTCTCCTAAATAAGATTTCATAAATGATTGGAAGAAATTAGTAAAAGGTAAAAAGGTAGAATTATTTTGTTGAAATGTTTTATTCATATAACGATTGATTTCGCCAATGTGGCATCAGCAAACTATGCTAAAATTATTCAAAAATATCTAAGAATTATTTATAAGAATGTATTTTGAAACGAATAATTGATAATTGTTATAGAAAGAAATTATAAACATGTATATTGAAAGTATATTGCAAGAAACATAACTACATATGTTGTTTTTTGTTTATATTAACAGCCTTGATCCTTATATTATGATTCATTCATATTATCCTTCTAGATTACAATTATTTAAATCAACTTGACCCCTAATATTTGTTTGTTTGTATTGTTATATTTTGCCAATTTACTTACAAGGATATGTATTTGTATTATGAAAAGAAAATCATGTCTATAGTACTAAAACACACATTCATACTTCAATTGAAAATTAAATTGTTATAAAAATGCAAAAATGATATTAGAATTGTTAATTCGAAAATTATAAAAGAAATATAAAAAATCTCATTTATTATATAAATTAACAATATTTGTTACAAGATAGTATTCATTTGTTTCTAAAACAAAACATTGAATTCCCAAACTAAAGATTTCCTCATTTAATTTACATATTTGTTATTGTTCTTGAAAAATATAATTAGCTATTAATATTATTATAATTAGAAATATTTGTTTTGGATATTAAATACACATGTGTTTACATACGATTTTATTTTGAATTATAATTGGGAGAGTATTACCAACTTAATTTAAAAATAAGCATCTACTTAATATAACTATATAAACAATAACTACAATTATATAATGTGTTTCCTGTACATGATTCATCATTTATATCTTGAAGACTAGAATTCTGCGACTTCAGTTAAATTTTACAAAAGTTGCCATATTACTAGACTATTTTTACTACATATAAATAAAATTTTGAATTTCAGTTTCCTAGAAATAATATATCAAATACAAATCTATTAATGGCCTTAGTTTATTTATTTATGGGGTAGGTGGCCCAGTGGTATCGAGTCGGCCTGTGGATCTTGAGAACCCTTGTTCGATCCACACTGCCGACAAACAATTTTCACCAATTTAAAATCTACCCCTGTGGCTCCTCCACCACTAATATATTTGGGGGCCTTGATTGGTAACCGCACTTCACGCGAAAAAATTTATCACTTAGCGAGATCTGCTTAGGCAGAGTGCCACACCCAGTGATGGGTAAAAGACGTGATGATATTTTTATTTATTGTCTATTTATTAATTCTGGGATATTTATATAAGTGAAAAAATATCTCGTTGAAATTGCAGTTTAAATTATGTAAATTATATTAAATGTCCTTTTTTGGTACGATAGTTTCTCTCTGATCTGGTAAATACGTTATAAGTATATTTATCACTTTATCTTAGCAATTCATGAACAAGCCCTAAGTTAATAATATTTTTTCGAAAGTTAAGTATGAAATTAATAAAATAAAATTGTTTGGTTCTCTTTGCAGGATTTCTGACAAAGAAAACGAGCTCAGTAAGTCAGGAGCTTACATCAACCATGGATTGAATGTATCCACTGTCAGCATCCAGACGCCGAGCGCACTTCGAGGTAGCGATGAATTTATGTGTAAGTTTTTCATTATCAACAACATTCACTTTTCCGTATACATAGGTCTAGGTTTTCATTCGTCTATTATGTTACTTTTATAATCATTTTGTTGTTAAATATAAGTAAATATGTACGGACGCGGTGGCTGAGCGTGTTAAGGCACATCTCTTAACATACTGTGACGTTACCCGAACCAAGGTTCCTCAGTTCGAATCCGCCTGTCGACAATGTGTGATTTGTCGTAAAATATAAAATACAGTTACATGTATTTATCACACTCGGGCGCTATAAGCTAGTTACTTATACCCCTTAAATAATGTAGCATTCGACTACGAAGACCGGCAGTACGGCAGCGTAAAAACTGCGGCTCGGTGTGTCCGGTAGGCCCAGGCTCGATCTCGGGCTGTAGCGCCACAGATGATGTTGATGAAATATGTATAATTTATGATGCTGTTAGTTAACATTTACTTAACAATCAATTGATAAACCAGGTCTAAGAAAGGATATTTTAATGTATTCCGGTTACAGCTGTAGCTAGAATAAAAGCTGAAGCTGTAGAAGATTTAAATATAGCGCCATTTTTAAGTGGACGTGATTTACTTTAAAAATAAAATACTGTAAGGTATTTCAAGTTGCGTATTCATTTTTATTCAAAGCTATCACGTGTCATTAACATAAAAATAAATAAGTAAATAAAAGATAAAAAATATTTTCGAAATCTTGCAATAACACTCGAAATAGCGCGTTATTATTCATACTTTAACTGCTGGTATCCGCATTTCACGCGAAAAAATATATCACTTACCGAGATCTGCTTAAGCAGAATACTATACCCAGTAATGGGTAAAAGGCGTGATGATATATTTATTTATATAAAGAACAATGTTTCACTCGTTAATTTAGCCAAAAATACTTTTAATAAAAGCAATATGAACGAAGCTACAGTTATATCATTGTTATTATGGCCTCCTAAATAAACAATTAAATAATTACGTAAGTGATAATTAAAGAGAATTCTTTTTTTTAATTTTAAAGATTATATACATAGATATCAGAAATAATCTTGAAACAAAAATGCCTTCTTAATATTTTTTTCTTAACCCGGCATTGTAACCTATTAATAAAACACTCCAATTATAATAAGTGTGACAGTAATTTTGATACTAGCCAATAAGTTGAATAGTTTTAAGAATATACGTTTAGTATTCTGAAATAATTATGCATTAAAATATTCAATAGATTTTATTATACATGTCGTAATAGATTTTTTGCTCTTATGAATTGTAAAATATAATTAGATGCAGTAAAAAAATTATTTTTCAATTTTAAAATATTTTTGTTTGTATGCATATTCATAAATTAATTTTATGGCATTTGCCATTATTATTTTAAATGATAAAAACAAACAAATTATAAAACAATGACCAAAACGTCATATTTTGTAACATTTACAACAAATGAAAATAATAATTAAAAACAGGAAATAAAACATTCAAATACCTTCAGCATTTACAGTAATAAATATTAAATATTTCGCAAAGTCAATTTAACTAATTTCACAAAGATTGAAAAATAATATAAATTCGCGCCGAATTTCTAGCATTACTCTATTCGTTACTGTAACAAAATTGCCAGCAATTATTTGTTCACCAGTCCATTTTTCAGCCACTGAATAACAATATATTACTGTATTTAGTGTTTCAACTTTCTTATTGTTATTTGTTTTAAATAAATACAGGATGATTGAAAAAAGAGATAAATAGCTATTTTCTTTCATATATCAATTTTAAACCTATAGCTTAAATTACAAAATTGGAAGCGAACTTAAATACCATTTTTTAGATAAGAACAAATTGTAATTTCTACTTCAAGTTTGGCTGAAAGCGATATCATCGTTTATTTTTAAATGGAATGATATAATTTTGTACACTTTAAATTAGCTCTATTTGGAACAATTCGAATTTTGAAAATTAATAAAAATGAATTGTTTATAATATATCAGGTAAACATCAAAATATTTCTTCAAACAAAGAAGAGGCAAATTACAAATAGTAAACTGATGCATTAAAGTTGCATAATATAAGTAGGTGAATTTCTAATGAAAATGCAAGTATTTAGCATCAGTGAAAAGCTACTTTAAAATACTTTCAGAATATATATATATATATATATATATATATATATATATATATATATATATATATATATATATCTCTGATTCCATTTTAAAATCACAAGTATAATTTAGAATATTTACTCATCAAAAAATAGCTTTAAATTTCGCCCCTAGCTATAAGAAAACGTCATAAATTTGTGTAATTTATGTTTTTAATACTAATTACGTAAATTTTAGGAACTGTATAAATGTTATTATGTTGTAGTAGTACCCATGTAGTTTAAATATTATTTAATTTACTTGATTAAAGATTTATTAGTTCAAATAACTCAAAATATATCTGTTTATATTATAAAGAAACAGTAAAAATAGTTTATTGAAGACAAATTATTATTATTGTAGTATTTCTACTTTTAAATTTTAACTCTAATATTTTGGGATGTTTATTACAAATAATTTTGTTAATATGAGATTTTACTCAAAAAAAGTCAATTCAAATACTCTTCATACTTTACAAAACTAGTAAAAGTTGTATCTATTTGAAATGCAACGTAAAACTAATTGTATTGTAGTAATAACTTGAAATGAGGCTTACATTTTGGAAGTATTTTTAAATTACTTAAATTAAATCATTTTAAAAACACGAACCAGACTAGTTACTAAATACTGATAATTCACCTTTCTGCGTATCTTTTTGGAGAAAATATCCTAACTAATTCTCAATGAAGATTAAAATATTTATCAATATTTTAAATTAAATAAGTTTCTTATATTTTGTTATTTAGTGGTGGAGGAGCAAGAGAGCAAATGGGACTGCCTGGTGAAGCGTCCATGCGATTGGATGCGACGCAAGGCTCGAGGTTCGTGCACGCGCAAGATGTTGTACCGCCGCCTGCCCATCCTAAACTGGCTGCCGCGGTACTCAGCCGCAGACGCACTGGGCGACCTGGTTGCAGGCATCACCGTGGGTCTTACTGTCATCCCACAGAGTCTGGCCTACAGCAGCGTAGCTGGCCTACCTCCACAGGTATATACGAGTACATTACTTTTGTAATATTATTATTATTTACTTTATTCTTTCCTTTCGGTTTTCTATCTACAGACATATATACGTTTTCATTTTAAAAGACTCTAAGTTTTTACAAACATATTTTGAATTTTCTTGCAGTTTTATTTTACATTACTATGCATACAAGCTATTCCTACGTAAAATATTCTCTACTCGTTTAACTGCGAGTGATTTGATGACTGATAGCAGCATTTCATAGTAATAAATGTAATCTATCGAGATAGAAATCTGAAATTACAATAGTAAATATAACAATTGTTTGTACTTTGTATTCTTAATAAATTTAAATTTTTGACATAAACGTACCTATATTTTGTCGCACTTCAGAATGCAGCATTGTCAAGTGTAGAATGTATTTGATTTTGATTATGATTCGCTAGAAAAATTTCAAAACAAGGCCAAGTTTACAGAGTACAAACATTACTGTATCAGTTTCAAATTAGTCCCAAGTATAACTAAAATCATTCATATACTCGTATGTTTATGTTGTTATACTTCATGATACAGTTTATCTTTATCACATGACATAAATATTTTGATTTGTAATAAGATTGCCATTTATACCTGACAACGCGATTTATTTTTTTCCATATTACAGAATATGGTTTCAATTTATTTATTGACAATAGTAGCACTATTATTCCAAAGAACGGTCGCTCTCCGAATTGGAACCAACTAATAATTAAAATATAATATTATATCCAAATGCTTCCAAGTAAACTATAAATAAACAGAAGAATTTCATATTGAGCTACTTAATAAATAAATAAAAATTTAACAGATTTGAAATAAAAATCAATTTAAAATAGATTAATTAATTTTAAACGAATGAAAATAAGAATACTTTTTTTCTTTACTAATACATAGTTACGAGTACAACTATCTTATCATATATTCAAGTCCAAGTTTTTTTATATAATAATATGAAATGAATCTAAAAAATATAGAATAATAAACTCCGCATGAAAATAGTTAATAATAGCTTAAATTAATATAACAGGACATTTTTTCGTAATAATAAGAGGGTCAATGTTTTATATTACAGTAAAACAAAACTAGCACATTATATTTATTTTACAACACATTATTAGTAATTTATGTCAAGCCATGTACTTATGCTAGTCTAATTTAAAGCCGCGTCATAAAAATGCAGGTACTTCTGTGAAACAAATGCGCAAAAAGTATTTTAAAAGCTTTTCTACATTTTTGTAAAAGTATTTTATTAAATTTATTTTTATTTATATTCTATTGATATTAATCTCATAAAATAATTTCATTCTATTCATAAAAATAATTAAATTCAAATATTATAATACAGGTAGTTTTTCGTAAGAAGATTTCAATTATTACTTTGCGATTTTGAATGAACTAAATAAATGATTGCGTACTTCGTACCTACAATTTATCTGCATATGTATTTTTTTCTATCTTGTAATAAAATTATTAGAATATTCTTACGTACATCGGACGATAAATAGTAATATTAACATACATCATGAACTATGTTTTCATCAAGTTTCTTTTCTTGTTACAGTATGGTCTCTACGGCTCCTTCTTGGGCTGCATCATCTACATTCTGCTCGGAAGCTGCAAGGACGTCCCAATGGGGCCCACCGCCATCATCGCCCTCTTAACCTATCAGACCGTACACGGAATGAGTCCGGAGTACGCCATTTTACTGTGCTTCCTCAGTGGAGTTATTGAGTTGCTTATGGGGCTCCTCGGGCTTGGCTTCCTTATTGACTTCGTGTCGGGCCCGGTGTCATCAGGATTCACATCGGCTGTAGCGCTTATCATCGTCACGTCACAAATTAAAGATATCCTGGCGATAACAGTGCAAGGAACGACATTCATACAGATGTGGACTTCGATAATTAATGAAATTCATGGCACGAAGACTTGGGATACTATTCTGGGGATTATCTGTATTATTGTCCTGTTGATTCTGAGAGTAAGTAATTTTAATCTAAAAATTAGTTTAAAATTGTCTTTTTGTTTCCGATTTGTGAATTCAGACATATGTATTTTCTCCTTTTTGATTTCAATTTTAATTGACCGACATTGTAGTTTATATTTTTAGATTTAATTGTAATTTTTGTCTAAATTCACAGATGCTTGTTCGTTTTTAGTTAACTTTAACAGTTTTGTTTTTATAGGTAATTGCAAGTGTTAAAATTGGGCCAAGTGAGGAAGAAACTAAAAAGAATCCAGAAAATCAATTGAAAATGTATCAAAAGATCATTAATAAACTTCTTTGGTTAATTGGCACATCTAGAAACGCTATTCTGGTAATTGTTTGTGGCGTTGTAGGATACAATCTTTCTGTTACTAAGGATACTCCTTTCAGGCTGATTGGTAAATATATACAAATTACAAATTTATACGGAATATTAATTTTTGTAATTTTTAATAGGTGATATTCCCCCTGGTTTACCAACAGTTCAACTACCACCATTCGGATTTTCCACAGAAAATCGAACAGTCTCTTTCTTTGACATGTGCTCTGAATTGGGTTCTGGAATTATTGTTGTTCCACTTATCGCTTTACTGGAAAATATTGCCATCTGCAAAGCTTTCTGTAAGTTTATAAAAATAACAAATATATTCACACTACAAGTACATTTATATTACAAAATAGATTTTTTGCGCCAGTAGCTAAACGAAAACTAATTCAACTATCGTAATTATTTATTTACTTACCTTATATTTTTATTTACTCTCATCACATAATTATTTATTATTATGTAGGATGTTTTTGTATAAAAATTAAGGATATATAGTCGTATCTTACGACGACGTACTGATTCTAGAACAATTTGTTTTCAAAATTCGCAAAATTAAGTATATCTAATGTTGTATTAAGAAATAGTGCTTATAATTATAATTGAATTATTAATATATATTAGAAATAACTATTAAACCAATGGTACTAAATATGTTTAATTAAGTTAAACCAGCCTTCATTTTACGAATTTTGAAAAAATATTTTTGTTTTATGATCAATATGTCAAACAATATATACCCTTACATATTTCCAGAAATTTAAAAATGCCTTGTATATGATTAGTTTTTTGAAATTTGTCAACATGAATTCACACTTTAAATTGCTTACTTTTATAGTTTTATAAAGATATTGGCTGGTAGCACAAGCTCTGTTTTTGGGTGTTCTAAGAGCACGGTTTTAACATGTTAGAGATAGTTAAAACACCCAAAAAACACTGCTCTTAAAACAGGCAAAAAAGAGCTTATGCTACCAGCCATTGCCTTTATGATTTATTTTTCGGTTATTATTATGTGAGAATTAAGTAATATAAAATAACGCCAACAAATTGCAAAATTACTTATTACCTATTTGTGTGCACAAAAAACTAAACACATCGTGCCAACTCTTGTTAACAGTGATTGGTCAAATCAATAGTTATACAATGCATAATTTGAAATCTATATTTTTTCTAGCTAATGGAAAGCAAGTCGACGCTACTCAAGAGCTAATCGCCATCGGTATATGCAACATCTGCAACTCATTCGTGCAGGGCTTCCCCGGCACGGGTGCGCTGTCACGTAGCGCCGTCAACAACTCGTCCGGAGTGCGTACGCCGCTGGGCGGGCTTTACACCGGCGTGCTCGTCATCGTGGCACTGCTCTTCTTCACGCCATACTTCTACTTCATTCCCAAAGCATCTCTGGCTGCCATCATCATCGCGGCTGTGGTGTTCATGGTGGAAGTCCGGGTTGTGAAACCCATGTGGCGTACAAAGAGTAAGTAATCATTCGACTGAATGAAGCAATCAGTATTGTTACTTGCTAATAAAAATATAATTGTATGGCTAACTTTAACTTTTTATTCTAAATATGAATAATTCAGTTTGATTTCAATTTTTTTTATGAAAGTCACAGTACTCATAAATTTTATAAAATATATATAATCATACAACAATCGTGCTTCAATTGTTAGCATCAAGTTACAACACAATATGCAACAATAATATATCAAAATCTTCTATAAACTGTTCCTTGTATGATACTAAAATAATGTACGTTTGAATTGCAGAGAGTGACTTAATTCCTGGTCTTGGAACGTTTGTGGCTTGTTTGGTTCTACCATTGGAAATTGGAATCCTTGCTGGAATTGGTATCAATGTGTTATTCATTTTATACCACGCAGCTCGCCCGAAGATCTCTATTGACAAATTAACAGTAAGTTTTATTTTTATTATTTTTATCGTTATCATCTAAAATTCAAATTTAATACCAAGAATTTATCTTTTAATGAGTATAATAAATTAATAGTAAAATATTTTGCCAGAAAAATGATCCTATATCATTTATAATTTTAACTTTTATTAGAGGATTTACAATGTTATAAAAAATAAAGTGACATTCATTTGTATTTTTCTATTTGCGACAGTACACTGTCAGTAAATACATACTTCATATTCACGGTTTTAAACTAAAATTTGTGCTAATTTTGCGTTGTCTACATCGATCCATGATCACAGCATTCTCTACTATGATGTTACGGTGTGACAGAGTATACGATCATGCAGAAAATCGACGTTTTGTACTTATTAAATGTATGAAGGTACTTTTCACTCTAGTGCAGAAAGTGCGTTTTTTTATAGAGTATATCTTGAGTATGATATCGTATCCATGGATACAGTAACACTATCAATGTTTGAAATCGAATTTAAAAATATTTTTTAAATTCTTTTTCGAGGGATTTGAATGGACACTGCTCTTGCTTGCTTCTAGATTTTTAATGTCTATAAGCGATATAGACTTATTTTTATTTTAAGCACACATATAACTTACATCCGAATTTGAACCTCCATATTCTGTTAATATTCAAATGTTATTCAAAATTTCTTCATAAAAATTTATTTAAATCGATTATAAATATTCAATGATCAACAATTTAAATTTAAATTTTCCGAGTAACTTGAGAATATGGCTACTATAAATTAAATTAATAACAATATTTTTTCTGCGTAGACGCCAGCTGGCACTGAATACCTTATGCTAACCCCCGACCGCTGTCTGATCTTCCCGTCCGTGGACTACGTCCGAAACCTTGTCACGAAGCACTCAATCCGCCAAGGCATCCCTGTCGTGCTGGACTGCTCGCATATCTACGGAGCCGATTTCACGGCCGCCAAGGTCATCGAGATTCTCACCCAGGATTTCTCACGCCGTGGGCAACCGCTCTTTTTCTATAACCTCAAACCTAGTGTTAATTCCGTGTTCGAAGGACTAGCGCCTACGGATTTCGTTGTATATTATAACGAAGAGAATTTGGATGACTTACTAAAGAATAGAAATAAGGAGAATAAGCTGAATATTTAATTCGAGTACTTATTTTTTATTTAACGTATTTACAAATAATGATGTTGTTATATTTGTAGATATTTTAATGCATTATTTTAATCGAAAGATATTGTAGATTTTATTTTAGTAAGTACTGCCCACTTACATACAGTACTTATAAATCGCATAGTGAACTAATTTGTAAGTACTGTAGACCTGTAATAAAAATATAAAACAATTAATCTTGCCGGGAAAACTATAGTGAGTTTATAAGTGATTAAATTATAGTAGATACATACAGTTTTACATGGAGCTTCACTTATTATTTTAATTATTATGAATTTTGCGTGCCTATACTTAACATATTTGTTAACCTATAGTTTGTAGAGTTATTAGTTTTTGTAAAAATCACTCATACCACAGTTGTACCTATCCATAATTGTATATAGTTCCATTTTAGCATTATATTTGTTTTTATATTAAACTGTGATAAACATTTTATAAAGTGCATACAAACAATAAATAAGAAGTAAATATAATTTAATTTGTGTTGTTTTATTATTATTATTAAAAACAATTAATGTAACATATTAACAGAAAGGCGACAATTTGTTTTTAAAATTTTAAGTAATCATTTTTCTTCAATTTGTAGCTTTGATTAGAAAGTAATTTGAAACCAAAGTATTAAAGAGGGATATTACAGAGGAATCACGAGACACGTCCCTCGTACGTTGTACTCGAATGGAGATTACTTTCAGTTTCTGTATTACGTGCAAAATGACTAAATATAACAAAACATATCTAATGTTATGAAATATTATAACATAATTTAGTTAGTACATACTGTTTATAGTTTTTTTTTAATCCATGCTGTAAATAAGAGTTAATTCGGGACAAACATATTATTAAAATATAAATTAATACAATATTCGTAGTCGTAGAAAAAGTATAATATACAATTCGCAAGAAATGCCCATTTCCCACTCTTGCAGCATACAAGACATATTTTTAAATATCATTTAAATACATATATCATTAATCTTTAGTATATGAATAAATAATGATGTTCCATCAGTTTTTACACTGCCGTACTGCCGGTTTCTTTAGTCAAATTATTAAGTGACTAGCTTATAGCTCCCGAGTCTGATAAATACATATAACTATATTTTTATATTTTAACTACAAATCACACATTGTCGGCAGGCGGATTCGAACTGACGAACCTTGGTTCGGGTGACTATGTTAAGAAATGTGCATTAACACGCTCGGCCACCGCACCTATTATTAGTATATGAAGAAGTCATAAAATCAAGTCTGCCAAATAAAGATAATTATTAGAATAACTTCTCTGATTTTCAATCCGAAGATTGGTTAGCAGAAATGCAGGCATTATTAACATGGTTCAATATCAGCATGTTCGACTTAGTATCTAGTCTGACTAGACTAAAATCGCACGTCCGTTCAGTTGCACGTACGCATCAACTCTTCGTTCCAGTTCCTTTCCTCCATGTCTCACTCTCACATCTTATCATCCTTGTATATCAAAATGGCGGCCTCTAATAATTGCTTACCAGTAGCGTAACGTAAATATTTTAGTGAAGCTTGAATTTCTGGTCTGCGTCAGATCACATACTGCACAACTAACTTTAAACAAACAATGCACAACTTTTACGCAACTACCACGATATATAGAGACTGTGCGCGAAATGAGCGCCAGCGCCAAATTCGGCTCTAGCGGCGACAACACCATTAAGCGACGAGAGACCTGCCGCGCGGATAGCATTACAATTGTATTGGAGTGGAGTGTTTCGGGAAATGATTTCTAATTATTCTACGTGAAAGAGGAGAGAAATGGTCTACAAAATAATTAAATGTGGATTTGGAAATATTTTTTATGATAAATTACCGCAATCAAGTTTAAAGAAGGTCAAAAACCTTTTTGAAAGCGGCCATGTTTTGAACGTAATTGAAAATGTTAGTCCGCATGAAACATTTATTGCATCAAATATAATCAGACAAACATCAATAAACTAAGCACCGTATATTGTAAAATTATATGTAAGTATTATTATTGTTATCAAGTTTATTTGAACTGAAAACAAAAAATCTTTTTGTAAACCTTGATTTAATTGCTCTGACACATCAAGACAAAATTACCGGCGTCGCGTGAGCGTAGACTTTGTTGAAAATAATTTTATTTTACCCTTAATAGTATTTGTGAACCAAATATAATATTTATATTTACGATTATTAATTAATTTTTTGGGTACGCACTCCAAATATTAAACAATAATTATGAAATACTTTTGATTTAGCAATATATTACGATAATACTTTTTTTTTAGTTGAATCAAGGGAGAGTAGTAAATAATGTCACGTGTAATTGTCCAGCTAGCGCTGGAACAGTATGCAAACATATCGCAGCTTTGTTTATGTATATTAATTATGATCCCATAACATCGAAAACTGATAAACCATGCGAATGGAAGAAGCCAGCAAGTTATATCAAAGAAAAATATTCCAAAGGCAAAAGATTTCAGGATCTTTTTCCAAAAATTACTTCGCCGAAAGTAAGGTGTCAGATGTTTTTAGCATGTTATATAAAGATATAAACTGCGATTTAAAAAAGTTCTTCAGGAAGATGCGAAAACAGAAGCAGACAGATTTGCAAGCCGCTGTGTAAATGAAATTGTTAATAGTGTATTTAGTATTGTTAACAGATATCAAATTGAATATATTTTAAGTTACTTGATTGAAAATGTGAGTCAAAATATGATACATTATACAGCTTATAATATAATATATATTTTGTTGGAATTCACGGTGTACCATCTAAGCATTGCGTAAACAAAAACATAAAAAAGTAAATTAATACTTTATGAAAATGTTGGTATATTATTTAATTATTAATATATGTACGTACGACTATTGATTTTATAAAATTTTGTAACAAAATTTAAACAGTTACTTACATTTGGCGTTTTACAGTAGCAATCCATTGTTGACGTCTAATGTTTCCTACATTATTATTAGGTGGAAATTTATAAAAACTAACACTGCTTGTCGTATTACCATAGGTATTACTACACCCGACAACGCAACAATTACTATTTCCTTTTCTATTATCTTTGGTTGTCATAATGAATACGCTTTCTTTTGCACAGTAGATTCGCGGACTCCCGTTGTTACTTAGAAAACTGCCGTTGCGCAGCGCTAGTTGTTCTCGCGCACGGTCCCTATAGGTATACTGTTCAACAACTGAAGCAGAAATCAAACCCCAGCATAAGCAGACACGAGTTACACTGCTCAACTGTAGACACTCAATTAGACTACAACCAATCACGACGCGCAATTTTGGTGTTTCAATATGGCTGACTTCCGTCGCACTGGTTTCAGTGCTTATAGGTACAATATGCTCTTTCCTGGGTCTTTTTATTCAAAGTTTAATACGATAAAAATATTTATATAGATTTAAACACGTACTGATAAAACTTGACAATACCGTCTGTATTAAATTATCGGTCTTGTAGTCTGTGTCATACATTTAACACAAGATGGTATAAGAAAAACAACAAAAATATGATTATCCCTTTATTTATAAACAATTGAATATAAGTAAATAGCACGTCACTAATATTGAAGTTAAATCTTACAAAGAATTTCAAATATATAATGAACATTATGGCATATTTTACACCTTTTGGTTTCGTTTGTAAACCATTGAGCACAATTTTAAAAAAGAAAGTCACTCAATCATACTTTCAAAACATCACTTCAGAGTACATATGGTTTGAACGCGTATCCAGCCAAAGTCCTTCTGCAAAATCAAAACAAGAACCAACAATTTCTTACAAACAAACGGGACCCCAACTGAATCGCAAATCAAATCAAAATGTATAACAATGTACACACTTACGCCAAGTTTATCTAGAAAATGTGAATACTTTTATCTAAACATTAAATTATCCTAAAATTGTATAATATAGCAAGTTTGTGACATAAATAACTTTAGTTTAAAGTCATCAGCGTTCACAGTGTTCTGCAATCAATCTGCTTGCGATTTGATAACTTTAACAAACAATCATAAATACGAATTTACTGACCGATCTCACAGTATGTTTGCAGACACTCGCTGTTGTAAAATATATAATCACATTTCGTCTTATCTTACGAATAGTACGACTACGTTTAGGAAGAGAATACAGTAATTGAATAGTATTGTAAGATCGAAAGATGAATATGAAATGAAACATTTTAAATGTGATATAATATAAATGTAGTTCAGTCTGGTTTTGGGAAGGTGGGCTTCTATGGAAGTTTACGGTCTGTCTCTGTAACAAAATAACTTATATTAGGAAAGCATACATAAATTAAATTTGATTTCGTAAAGCTGTTTTTGTCATTTATTTTATTATCATTTGGAGTTCACTATACGCTGTAAGTACGAAATAACTACTAGACCATAAACGAATATTCGTGTTTACTAATAATAAGAATAATGAATTAATGATATTTTCTAATAATGTTGTAAAAATAAATATATAAATGGAAATTTTGATCAATTTAACAATGTATAAACATTTGAAATTGAAAAAAGGCAAGAAACATATCAAAATTAATAGAAACCACATTCAAAACTACGAAGTATATGTTTGAATTTTGAAAATAAAACAAAAGAAATGTTCTACATAATGAAGATTTGAAAATTATGATTTCCTGTGATAAAATAAGTATTCGAATTGTTATTTATCAGATCTAATTTATCATTATAATATAAACTTTACCTCTAACTCTCATTTAATTCAAGTAGCAGAAATACATTTTAAAAGATAGTTATAGTCTGCCTCACCGTAACTTCATAGTAGATCGAAGTATACAGCGAAAAATCATTATAAAAAAATTTTCAAAATCTTCGACATATCACCACAATCACAAAATTGAGTAAAACCGTAAAAACCATGCAATAACTGACATGTCAACTGACAAACAGAACAATACAAATGAATGTCACTTGTAGTCACTACTGTAGTTCTTATTATATTGTAAATCTGCTACGGCGATCACCTATTCACCGATGTAGAAATTTCATTTTTAATATTCTCTATGCTGTGCAACGCTATAAGATTACGGTGAGACAAAGTATAGTCAAATAATCCAATTTTTCTGAAATCTGAACTAATGTAAGTATAATATACTATCCTGCTTCATGAGGTAGTAAAACATAGCTTCAAATTTTCGCGCTACACAAGATAATTTTTAATTAATAAGAACTGCAAATTATTACCTTTAATTTTTTTATTTTGTTATGTTAGACGTTTTATAATAAATTTTATAAATTTTTTACTACTTCCAAACTAAAGTATTAAATTCTAACAACTAAGTATCATAGAATCTTTATCTCTTTATCATTTTTTTGGTAAAAACAAATATTTTTAGCGATGTAGGGGAATCGGTAAGATATTCCGTAGAGAGAATTAATGTCTAGGTATTTTTTTTTACTGTACACTAGCGAACCTGGCAGCTAACGATAATATTAAGATTTAGACTCTATTAAACATAAGCTTGTTTCATTACTGTACTTATTAATAGGTATGTAATAATTTAGAAAATTCTAATATTGATAGAGTTCTACTCGAACGTGCGTGACCAAAGTAATGTCACGAAATTTTACTCAACCCAACCCTCTGTAGTTGTGGTTGTCAGTTCTACACTTTTTTAATTAGAAATACTATCTACATATCGTTGGAACATGCAGTACTTACATATATTAGCATAATGTTAAGGACCTACTAAATGACATTTGATAACACTTACCCAGGTCCGGGGTAATAATATGGCGGCGGGCGCTCATACTCGGTAGCCAAGGGCGCGGACTGGTACTGTGGTGGGCCTCCATTAGGATAGTCTTCCCAGTGCCTGTAACAAATAAACATGCACTTACAACATCGTCCTGCCTACCATCATTCAGTCTAACATCACAAGCTTCAAGCACTTGTCATTGACATCATTAACACAACGAACAGAACAGAAAATCTTATTTCCAATAAAATATTTTCGAAATTATCCTCAGTTATTATTACAACATAAACAAACAGATTCGCAAAGTAGATTTATCACTAATACCTAATACTATTTATGTTTACGTTTCTAATCTAGTCAGATTTAAGATACGGGTAAATTTGATTAATGTTGCCACAACTAACTATAACTTTATAAATATACATTTTGAATTTAATTTTAAAATGGTACTAGTGATTAATCTGCTTCGAAAGTACGTTATTTGATCATGCCCTGCAGTATTCTTACTTTGTTACAATGTTACAGTTCAGGTAATTTTGGTCTGTACACATTTACGAACAAAAAATAAGCAATTTGTGGTTGCAATATAAATAGAAATCATATTCAGGTTTATCTGGGTTATATGTTGAAATTGATTATATTAACTCGAATAGAGAGTAAAAATGTCAAATGTCAGAGTTAGATACCGATTACTGCCAATATTTTCTTTATTATTATAGTTACAAAATAATACTATATAACAAAGTTGTTGGAGATCAGGAAGAGGGACATCTGCTTAAAATAAAAATATATTTTTAAGCTAGCGGTTCTTAAAAGGGCGTTATTTTGGAACTGTGGAGAACATCCAAAAGAATGTGACAGATATGCTAAAGGCCATACCGGTTGAAGCCTTCCAGCGCTGCTACCAAAACTAGGAACATCGACTTTGTCGATGGATAGCTACCGAAAGGAACTACTCGAAGGAGATAATATTGTTGTTTGAAAATATAAAAAACTTTGGTAATTACAAAGTCAGTCTCATTACTTTTCTAACACACCTCGTATTAGTTTAATATCCTTACATAATAAAAAATATTGGAAAAAAATTGCGATTGAAATTTAAAGAATTTTTCATTTTTAATAATATTATGCAGTATGCACCAACAAAAGAACAAAATCTATCTGCTGGCAAGTAATAATTGTCGTACTAACTGTTATGCCTATGGCACACAGGTCGATGAGCATCGATGAGCTCTTCGATGAAACAACAGAACGCACCCGTCATCGACGAAAATTAGAGGCTCCTCTATTTCCATCGAAGAGCTCATCGATGAAACGAACGTATCTTATTTCACTCGTATCTTTTGTATCTCACTTCACGTTAGCATATTTCTGAAATTTAGTTTTTCTTTCTCAACTTTAGAAGCTTTTATTGTTTGTCAATGAAGAGTGCGTTCTGTTGTTTCATCGAAGAGCTCATCGATGCTCATCGACGCTCATCGACCAGTGTGCCATAGGCATTACGGGATATCCAAACACACTTCATCCATAAATAAATAAATAAAATAAATATATCAACACGCCTTTTACCCATTACTGAGTGTGGCACTCTGCTGAAGCAGATCTCGGTAAGTGATATATTTCTTCGCGTGAAGTGCGGT
Source organism: Pterostichus niger (assembly GCA_947425015.1). NCBI lineage: Eukaryota > Metazoa > Arthropoda > Insecta > Coleoptera > Carabidae > Pterostichus > Pterostichus niger. The sequence goes on from OX380336.1 coordinate 14,721,596, forward strand.
TACCAGCCGTCAGATCACGCCCTCCAAAAATGTTAATGGAGAAGAAACCACAGGGGTAGATTTTAATTTAGTGAAAATTGTTTGTCGGCTGTGGGGATCCACAGGCCGATTCGATACCACTTCATTCAGAGAGAACAATAATCAGGCGACTAGTACGAAATTTAAAAAACTGCTTCATTTTGACATAAACGTGAAACCAACCTCCGGTGAGAAACAATGAAGAAATATAAATACATCCACATATGAAATTGCTAATATGTCCGTATGACGCATTTAGAAAAATCATAATTTAATATCATATTCCTACAAACTGTTACATGCTATACATAATAATGATAATGACCGCAGACTAAGAGTTTTGTGATTGGATTTTAGTGCAGAATCAGAAAAATAATCATTTTATTAGCCAAATTTCTGAACAGATGAATAGAAATTTTCAAGTAATGACCTATTCAATAGAAATAATGAGCATATTTGGGCTGTAGAACATCCTCATGAGTTTAGAGAAAAAAATCATTCAGATGGAGTTTTAATATGTGGCTTAGAATATTAAGAAATAAAATTATCGGGTCACATCTTTCTGAAGGGAATTTAAACGGTGCACATTATTTCCGTATTGTGAAAAATGAAATATCAAATTATTTAGATGATTTATTGCAGTATTGCTGGTTAGCAACAAATAGACCATAAAAATGGTCCGCTCGTTTCTGGCCTTATAACTCCTTGAGTTTTTATGGGGATATCTTAAAGATAGAGTTTATTAATTTTTTTTTCTAAAATCATATTTTAAATGGCCACTTGTACCAACAAAACTTAAAGTTTAAATTGAACTCCAATACATACATAAAATACAAACACTTCGACATTTAAATAGTATTATTTAAATAAGATTTTCTGTTCTTAATTTATAAATGATTATAAATATATACACTGCTCTAACATAGAGAAACATGTGGGAAAGACGAAGCTAAATACAAACAGAACACAGCACGCCACGGTCAAATCGCATTTCGTTTCTGCGCCCCCAACCAAACCAAACTAAACCATTAGTTACTATGCGACTATGCGCGGACTATCACTTGGCACACGTAAGTATTAGAAAAAAATGTTACTTGACTACCATTGTCCGTAGAGAGAACGAGAGCCCTTCACGGCCTTTAGAAGTATGTACTTTTCATATCTAAACCAGAACTAATACAATGAATTATTTTAAACTGTTAAACGCTGTCACGAAATCATATTTCATAGTAGGGATTCGAAGAAACATCACATTAACTTTATGTTGTATTATAAACTATACAGTATTACTATGATAAAATCATATTTAATTAAAAAAAATAATATAATGCCAGATAAAATCAGTATACAGTGGCAAAAAATATAAATACTGTATTTTTTTCAATGACGATTTATATATTTTTAATTTTTCTTTACTCGCACTGACAAATTATATTACAAAGCATGATTTCATTAGGAAAAAAAGCAAATTTAATCTCTTTAAAATTAATTTTCTAAAATAATTTACTGTGAGGGTTTATAAATAAATAATTTTTAATTTAGTTGTCTCTAAAGGTAATACAAAAGTATCAGTATCAGCAATCATAAATAAAACTGATATTTATTTATCATTGTTTAGCAATATAAACTGTATAGAAGTTAATATTTAAATGATAATTAATTTGAAGTAAAATTCAAATCCCTAATTCACTTTCACACATTCATCATTCGCAGGAACCAAAACCAAATTAGTTATTCCATTCTCAATATTATAGCGCTTTCGATAGATTCATATTATTCAATTTTACAATACTATTAATTTAGAACATAATAATATAGCTTTTTCAGTTATATGGAATAATGCTATTAATCTAGTTAAATTTATTAATACTCAGTCCGTTATAACAAAATGTCAACTTTGACATAATTTTAATAGTATAACTATTAGGCGATATGTTCGAATAATTTACATGCGGATTCGTAAATTGAATTAGTCACTAACACTTATATTAATAAGGAAATTATTGGAAAGGGGCTTGAATTTATAAAATTTATTTTCTAGTTGTTTCAGATCTCAATGTGTCCAGTCTCAATACAAAGGTTATTTCTTGACCATGCGGTTGTGGATATTAACTTTTGATCGAAAGAATTATTGACTAGTTCCTTTTTAAATCCTTATAGCATTGGATTGAGAATGCACATAATAAAGTCCGAAACATTTACAAAATAAATTTTATAAATTACAAACATCTTTCCAATAATTCCCTTATTAATCTACATCGTGACTTAACAATATTCTACATTAACACCTACTTTATTTTCATATTAGATCAGGATAATTTTAAATCACGAAAAAAAGAGGTTATTTAAAATCAAATTCAACCAAATCCGAACTGAATAAAAAGTAGAGATAGACAATTTTAAAAATGATGTAACTCCGCTTTAGGACTTGTAAAGCAAAGAAATTTATCAATTTAAGTAAAACCCCTTGTATGATCTATCAAAAACACTATAATGTAAACTCTAAACTACAGAGAATTACTAGTAGATCTAATGGAGATGAGAGACACATGAAGTGAGCTGAGTTAGTGTAGGTACCAGCGCAGGGGTCGCTGGTGTCGTGAAGGTGAGGCACTCACTTGGGGGCCATGTCGGCGTAGCGCGTGTCGGGGTGCGAGCTGCCGCCCGGCGCATCCCTTGAGCGCGTCTCTGCCCCGCTGCCACTTGCCTGCTGTTGGTATACATTCATCTCTCCACCAACGCCGCCACTGCTACGGCTCTTCTTCTTCTTCTTGCCCTTCTTCGAACTTGATGAACTGAAACATCCACAATCATACTTGAAATAACGGTTATTCATTTATTATATCCAGGATTTAGTAAGAAACAAAAGATTCAACATGCATACACACACTCATGCATATAATTACCTTCTACCAATGAGAAATTTAGTTGAAATAAAAAAAATAATCAACGTAACATGCAAAAATAAAACAAATAAAATTAGAAATACGACATGTTAAATATCAGTAATTCTCAAAACGTACATAAACAAATACATAAAGCACAACGTATTCGTTTACACAAGACTTGTTGTTATGTTCCATAAGCCAGAATCCATTTAAACACAATAATAATAATTATTATTATTAACATACAAATTATGTGTTATAGAGGACCATATTCTTAAATATACAGAATCTTTAAATTAAAATCATGCCTGCCATTTCTGAGAAATTCAAGTCCATTTTTAAGCCATTTTCTAATAAATAAAACGACTAAAACATATTTCATAGCTGCTAATGTAACCAGTTTAGAAATAAAAAGAGCACTTCTCTTGTATCTGGGTGGCGAGGAATTTCACGATATATTTGAAACACTACAACTTGATGAAGAGATAAAAGACAGTTATGAACAGGCTATAGTACCAAAAATTAAATGTTTAAGTTTAGAGCAACAAAATAGCTAATTAATGCATCAGTTAACCAGTACTATACCCGTTTGAAGAAGATAGCTACTTCATGCAATTTAAAAGATCTGAATTTGGAAGTAAAACATCATCAGCATTTCAGCGTTTTGCGTTAAAAGAAGATACTACACTTGAGGTACTTTTTAATCATGCACTGAACTGTCTGAAAGAAACGCCAAAACAATCGAAGAAACATCAAATGACACCGGTAAAGTTACCAAAGTCGCAACGAAATCAAATCAAAAAATTCTAATTCTAAATACAATAATTAAAACAAACAGTTTCAACATAATAAACAAACACAATACAATCCAAAGACGCCATCTTCCAAACCACCTACACAGCCACGAAGAAACTAAACGTTCTGTAGGCGTGAATGGCATCAAAATGTACTGACATCTTGCCCAACTAGAGGCAAAATGTGCAGAATTTGTTAGCGCACTAACCACTTTACAAACGTGTGTTTCAAGGTCACCAGAAATGAAACATCCAATCAAAATAAATATGCAAATGCAATTTATGCTGACAAACAAAAAACGGAAGAAGAAAGAAACGAAAATGATACAGATTAAAGATGGAAACAAAAAAAAAACTATAGTTCAAGTTAACATTCTAAACAAACCAGTCACAATGATCGTAGACACGGCTTCTAGCGTAAATATATTATCAAAAAAAATCTTTTACGAACTACGGCTTGTAATACCAGTAGAGAAGTTGGTTACCAACATTTATGGATATAACTCATCAGAAAAGCTAAAACGAATAAGAAAAATCAATGTTCCTATTACATACAAGGATAGATCAACCACAACGTTAATGTTGTAGATTCAGAAAAAAAAAGATTCTCTGCTAGGATTCAAAATTTGCACAAGACCTCGGTCTGATTAAGACAACATAAAACTAACACCGAATCAATCATCGATAACCATCTAAAGCTTTTTCAAGGTGTTGGAAAATTAACAGATTTTCAAGTACATTTACTCATAGATCCAGAAGTTGTGCCTATCGCACAAACACCTAGAAGAATACCATTTCATGTGAGTGAACAAGTTGAAAAAGAATTGGAAAGCTCTATGATCAAAATATAATAGACAGTCGAAGACAACCCAACGCCATTGGTCTCACCTATTGTAATTGTACCAAGACCTAGCAATCCAAAAGAAGTAAGAATATGTGTAGACATGCGTCTACCTAATGAAGCAATAAACGTGAAAATCACATAACGTCAACCATAAACGATATCACGGTTTTAATGAATAGAGCAACAGTATTTTCTAAATTCGACCTTAAGGATGACTACCATCAGCTAGAATTAGACGAAGATTCAAGAAAAATAACCACATTCTCAACACACGCCAATCTTAGACGATACAAAAGGCTGGTGTAAGGAGCTAATGTCTGAAGTTTATCAGAACACTATAAGACAAATAATAACAGTGAAGAAATTATTATATTTTTGTAAAAGTCAAAAGAACACTATATAACACTTACGCAAGTGTTAAACCGTTTAGAAGAGAGAGGTCTTACACTAAATCCAAGAAAATGTTGTTTCAACCAGGAATCAGTAAACTTCTTTGGATTCATATTATCCAAGTCAGGAATAAGAACAGATCCACAAAATCACTTTCACCACCAACCCAAGTGAACTAACAGAACCTCTACGTTCGCTAACTGAAACTCATCGAAAAGCTCTAGATGATTTAAAAGAAGCACTTTAGAAAACCATCAACTTCAGCTACTTTAATCCAGCTGACACTTATCTTTTCATTGAAGCAAACCCAACCGAATTGACAGCACTCCTTGCACAAAAATAAAAATCGGAGAAAAAATGAATAATAAGGCTTTAACAGACATGGAAAACGATATCCACATCTCGATCGAGAAATGTCCACATTTACCTAGGGAGTTAAGCACTTTAATATATTTCTTGACGGTAGTCAATTCACTATCCATTCTGATTCGAAACCGCTAACCTGCAACCTTACAAAAAGAAGATCTGTACCATCAGCAAAGTTTAAACGATTAAATGTATCCTTACAACTATACGACTTCAACATTGTGCATCACGATGGAAAAACTAATCCAACTGACTACTTCTCACGGCACCATCCTCCACCAAATCCTAATCAAAAGATACAGAGGAGTACGTATGATTCATTACCACCAACGCGAAACCTAAGGCTATCACCTCACTCGAAGAATTAATCTCAGCCACTCTGTCAGATCCACTGCACTCAAAATAGCAATATGTTCAATAAGTAAACAGCGTTGGAAAAATGAAAACACAAAACCCTATAAAAATAACAGGAATGAATTAACAATATCAGAACAAGGACTAATATTAAGAGGTACAAGGACTAATATAATAGGAACAAGGCTTGCAATACCAGCAAGTCTACAACAACACAAAAACAAAAGGATTAATCCGTGAAAAAATATGGTTTAGCGGAGTCGATCGGATGACAGAAAGAACCATAAAAAAGCTGTATGCCTTGTCACGTTACAACATCACAATAACATTCTAGAGAACCTATAGAATGTACACCACTTCCAAGTGGACCATGGGAATGTCTAATCATGTATTTTGCTGATTTGATGAATATTCAAGATATGTAATAGTAGAAACTCTCATGTCACTTGAAGTAAAAGTAATTATAAAAGTTCTACATAAAGTATTCAGTCAACTTGGTGTTCCAAGAAAACTGAAAACATATCGAAGACTTCCTTTCAACAGTTCTTAATTTAAAGAATATTCAATCTTCTTAGAATTCAAACATCACCTGTTACATCTTGGTCAGACACCAAAGGCAAAGAAGAAAGATTTGTAAAAACCCGCAAGAGAGTCATGCAAACAGCTATTGCAGACGGTAAGCAGTGGCCAGAAGACATTCAACACTCTCAGAAACTATCGGGCTTCTCATTTCAAAACGAAAGTACGTTCATTCCAACTACTGTTTAATCGATCTATGCCTAATATGTTGTCACAAATTTCCATACAACGGAACCCGGAAGAGAATACCCTGAGACATCAAGATGCCACACAAAAGAAGAGGCAGACTAAAAATATCAACAATAGACGTCACACCCGTCCAAGTTCAGACCTTCGTACAATCAAAAACTTTTCCGTATAGAAAAAATTAGAGGAAGTCAAATCACCATCGCCAGGGAGTCCCAGAAGCTAATCCGAAATTTATTTTTTCTAAAAGGGACGAACAATGCAAGCACCAACACCAATCAGACGATTCCAACCTGGTGGCAGTCAGCGGCTCGTAGTCAAACCGTGCCAAAACCACGTTCACCTATATCTGAACTAATACTTCTACCACAAGACCCATAGTTAATTGCAGGTCACCACCACCAGTTGAAATCCGATATCCAACAAGGGCTACCCGAGGAATCAAGCCTGCAAGATAACTTTGAAATACTTTAATTTCCAATATTTTACTGTGTAACATTTTGTTTCTTTTCGAAGGAAATTCAAATACCCCGTCATAAAAAACAATTAGATTAGGGACTTTTTATCTTAAATATGTTTTGTTTATATGTTTACTCTAGTTAAAGGATTAAAGTCTATATTTAATAATAAAAACTGATTTTATTTAATGTGAACAACAAGAATGCGTGTAAAACCAAAACACGGTACACTGTCCAAAACATCCTCTTCAATATTTAGTATGTGATTAGAGCGTCTTCTACCACAATCTTGAACTGCAGTTTTAAAGAATCCATGATATCGTAGATGCTGAACAACGTTTACAAATGTGACAATATTTGGAAAAAAAATATTTATGTAATTTCAGCATGGGCTATTTATTTACATCTAAGTATCTAGGAAAATTAATAGAATAAATATTTGTATATAGCCACGAGTAAGCAAAGCTTGTATGTACTTTTAAAATATAGTAACAACATTGAACTGAGTTTAAACATAAAGGGTAAGTGCAACTAAAACCCAGATTAAAAGAGAATATCATGCCAGAGAGTAACATCCTAACCTACCCTACCATGACACAATGGCAGCACTTACTTGGACAAAGGAATGTTGTCCCGATCTGCGTACGCATCATACAAATATTCACTGCAACGTATACAACATCAGTAAACAACAGCTCAAAACAAGCAGACTGTTTTCTCAACAAGATGCAAACAATCACTTTACTTCAGTCAAATTAAATCAAACTTGTTTTGAAAAATATACTCTACTTAAATAACATAATTTGTTCATTTAACATACATGCTCAAAACTTTTAACCTAGAAGAATTATTTAAATATGATAAAGGTGTAACGTTACTTATTTATTTATGTATGTTAATCCATACAACATATATATATATATATATATATAATCTATTTATTGGGGGTAATGACTTAAATCATTTTATGCCGATTCTTCGAATTTAAAATAACAAATAGTATACCTATTTATATTGTTTCATTATATTTATTTAAATATATATTATGGTTATTAAATTTTAGTTTGTGCTGAAGATAACTAATTAAGCAAAATTTATATTAAAATGATTAAAAATGCAGTATAATAGATAAAACATGAACAAGCATAAAAATAAATTACTTGTATGAACTTACTGCTCTACGAGTGGTCCAGGGTACGGATCTGATTTTTGATATAAAGTAGATAATTTGACCGACAATACAATCGTTGGAATAAAGAGAATTAAGCACCATCCCACACTTATCCAAAATCCGTTCTGGAAAAAAGAACATACATAATAAACACAAAAATTTTAAATGACAGTTATACAAATATGATAATTTGTATAACTTGTTAAAATGGGATACTCCACTATAGTCAGTAAATAGTAATTAGTCAAAAACTCCATAATAGAAAAGTTGTTTTCAATTTCGAAGAAGTTTTAATTTTTTTAATTTTTTAAAAAGATAGTGGAAGATCCCATTATAGAATCTCTTTTTAGGTCGTTCCGTGTACTATATAATAATATACCCGATTTCAAGAAAAACATTAATAAACAGGTCCTTTACTCTTCAATAGTCCCTGTATTCAATTTAATTGTATTATAGTTAATTATAACTGACGACTGAAGCGTATACACTTTACAATACATTTTAAATTACAACATTATCATGTAAAATGAAGTATAAACACAGAATATGATAAGGATTAATAAATGTTACAAATGTTCTACTAAATTATTTTTCAAAATTTTTAAAAATTGAAATTCTGCAAGTACTTTATAGAATCAATAAAATTCTTCTTCAAATTTAAATACAGAAGTGGTCCATCGGTCTGTATTTTGTTTTTATTTACTCGATTATTTTAAATATTACCGAAATTCTTTTCATACAAGGTTTATTTTAAATTAAAATGCCCACATTGTAAGTTTTTCTATCGAGTGTTCCATTTTCGCGCAATGATATGCAACTTTATATTTTTAATTGGAGCACCCTATATATTTTTAAAATCTTTTGTTTCTCTTTAAAACAGTACTTATATATAGTCCTAAAATTATTAGTACAGCGGGGACACGAACCGAAAATTTTGGGGTTCGATTACGGTTTTTATATCAGTAAAATTTCGGTTACGAATTAAAAAAATTATATAATTCTGTTTCGGAACTTAAACATAATGGCTGGTAGCACAAGCTCTGTTTTTGCCTGTTTTAAGAGCAGTGTTTTTGAGTGTTTTAGCTATCTCTAACATGTTAAAACCGTGCTCTTAGAACACCCAAAAACAAAGCTTGTGCTACCAGCCATTATTTCAACTTCAACTTGATAAAAATATTTTAAAAATATATAATATTCTTCGTATTCTTACTATTTACGGTTCAGTACGTTCTTTATACCAGTTTAAAGTTACGGTTTTAGAATCGAAATAATATCGGTTCGGTCTACAGAATCAATTAAATTTTCCTTCCGGTTATCAGTTTTTACAATTCAAAACAATAAATATCGGTTTCAGTTTTCCGTTACGGCTTCATAAGAAGATGAATATCGGTGAGGTTTTCGGTAACGGTTTCGTTACGATTCGGCTCTCTACTGTACAGAAACTATTTGTTTTTATTAATAAATAATTATACACAGAAAGTATGCCATAAATTCACTTGTTTAAAAAATTAGATCAGTTACTTTCAAATCTTTAATAATTAATACTTGCTTCTCTCACTAAGTTTGTCAATTTTTCTTTCCTGTAATTTATTTAGTTTGTTTATGGAAAAATTAATTTTACAAAAGACGAATTAGTTAACATGATATTTATTTTTGGTGAATTTTGGTATACTTTTTGTGTGATTATTTACTAATAAAACTATAAATTGTTTCTGTACATTTTAAGACCATAAAAAATAAGAATTGTTTTAAAGAGAAACAAAAGATATGTAAAATTTTGCAAAAATATGTGTTCCACTTTAAACAGTTTATCACTGCGCGAAAATGAAACACCCGGTAGAAAAACTTGTACTGCAGATATGTGGGCATTCTTTGTTTATTTTTTTAATTTTGATTACAATAGGCGGTACACGGTATACTAATTTCAACAAGACATAAAAACAACATAAATATTACTGATGTATGTAATATAAAACTTCGTTTCTATATTTGCTGACGATATTCGAGACAGGTAAAGCCAATGAATCACTATTTAAAATATAAGTCTACAATTCTCCGAATGATGAATTAAATAAGACATAAACACCTGACACAGTTGTAAACATGAGTGATACTTACCCAAGGATTAAGAATTTTGTCGCAAGTGGCGATGAGAGTTTGGTTGTACACGTTGCTGAGAGGCCCGCATTGTCCGACATCGTTCTCAGTAGAGGCTGCAACTCGATACAAGAAGCTCTCGATGTTAACCGTGAAATTTGTACCGAATACTTTAGCCAGCTGAAAATTACTTTTTCTTTAACAAAATGGCTCTTTTATTATAAGAGAAAAAATGATGAAATATATTCTTACTTCTTTCAGTTGAGTAGTACCATTATTATTTATAAAGTCCTGTGCTTTTTCAACTTCATCCAGAGTTTTTTCTACAGCAATTGTAAAATTGTGCTCTTCGAATTTTAAACTTTCTTCTATGCGTATTGCTTTATCCTAAAAATGAACAATAATTGTTTATTATAATAGATTGTCTTTTATATAAAAATAAAAGATTTCAGTCCTACAAAATGTTGAGAGTTCTCAAAATAATTCTCAGGTACATTTTTTTTTCATAATTCGCAAAATTAAAGACGTGGTTCTTGAAATGAACATTTTTAGTGACACTAAATGTCACTACAAACAGTCAAAACCCTTAATTTTGCGAATTTAAACACATATATTTATATAAATATGATGTAATATGATTATAGTACCTTGAGATCATTGGCAGTCCCAAGCATGGGATCCACCAAGTTAGTCTGATACATGCGTAGATACATCTCATTCTGTTTAATAGACATTACATATTGGTCAGAAGGTGGTGGTTTGTTCTCTAATTTTTGTCGAACTTTCTCCAATTCATCAGCCAAGTAAATTAAATTTATACTGGTTAAATTGTTTTCCAACTAAAAATATTTCAATAAAGTTTAGTTTTAATAATCTTTGAAAAATAGTAAAATACGTACAATATCCACAAATCTATGAATAGGCATGTCGGCAACAGATGATTTTTTTAATTCTTCTATCGTATTCCTAGTGGTTTCGTTCAAAATTACAATTGGTTTTTTAAAATCAATTTTGTCAACAAATTCTCCTAATTTAGCATCAATATCCGAATCATCCAAATATTTTTGTATTTGCGAAACATTAAACAAATAATCTAATCTTAAAACTTTATAAGCAGTTTTGTTAGCATGGCAGGAGTTTATTACAGTTTGAATATCACTGTGTATCAAATCTTTGAGTTTAAGAGTATTGTCCAAAAATTTAAAAACTTGGTTTTCTTGTTCAGTTTCATTATTTCTTAGAGTATCACAAATAAGTCTCTGTGCTATAACTCCAGATAGGAAGTACACTAACGTGATAGTCATGAGGACGATGGAAAACAAGAACATAACGGCCACTCCCAGCATTAGAAATTTGCCTCCGGCACCCTTGTTACAACAGTCGTCATCATATCCATCCGGCCTCTTGCCACATATGCCGCACATCAATCCTAGTGTTACGCACAAGATGACTAGTAGCAATATAGAACTCACAAATATACCAATATAGTAACGGTAGATCGAGTACTCCTTGATGTAATAAGCAACTTGTTTTAATGGATCATCGCTACTTTCGCTGATTGTTTTATCGACATCGGTTAAAATTTTACCCATACTTTTATAGGCTTCCTTTAAAGAATTACCTACAAATAAAATTCGTATCTATTATTTAAATAATGTCAACTTATTTCATCTAGTTGATGAAAATAATAAAAATTCGGATGCTAATTGCGGTAATAATCAAGTTATAAATTACATTTACACCTCGCTGAAGATGTTTGAAAACTGACCTGCTTGCTTAAGAGCTCCCTCAATTTCTGGAAGACTGTCATTCACTTCTTTTTGAATGGTAATTGGAATTTTTTGAAATTCTTTATTGGCATTTTCAATTGTTGAAAGCAATTCCTTACTTATATGCTTATTTAATGCATTTACTTCTAACGTAACATCAGGTAACTACAAAATAAATCACATACATTTTTTGCGATAATTTTACTTCTTTGCCTTGTAATAAATAATAAGTATTACAATTTCTATCATTTGAGTCGTAATTATACATAAGAATTGATTATACTGTGAACTTATGCACAATAATTGTATTTTCTCACAAAAATGTTTCCTAAATAGACGTAATAAAAAACAAACTATACATATATAACATAACGTTCACGTAATAAACCTTCAATATCTCACACTTAATTTGCCCAACATATATCTCACCAATCGTTCATTCGACAGCCGAGAACTTTTGCAGAAATGATTATTACGATTTCGTAAACAACGTTTAAAATTTTTTATTTTAAAACAAAAAAATAATGTACAAAACTCTTTCCGGATAATTATAATGCTTACCTTTGGAAAGTACCTATCTAAGTACTGCATGTAAAAAATTCTCATTTGTAAATATAATACATTTAAATGTTTTCAAAATACAACTATTATTACTTACTGAATCAAAATCTACAGTAGTCCCTAATTTCCCAACTTCATTATTTATTGCACCACATACTTCGAAGCCGGCAGCACTACATTTCCGCAAAGTTTCTAATAACTCGTGTTTTACTCGTCGAAGGCCTGAAAAATATTTGGACGATAGTGTAACATTCAGTATACCACGTTATAAATATATCAATACCGCAAAAATAAGCCCTTACGAAATCAAATTGTGCAATTTGTTTATTATTAAAACAAATGCATCCAATAACTAATATTTACTTACAAATAAATTCAGTTTTTAATGTCATTATAATAGAGAAAATTCATAATTTGTATTTGGATAAAGTAGTTATTACTGTTTTCCTCAGATTTTTAGATGAACTTTCTTATTTTTTTTTTCAGTAAACATGTTACATATACAGTGTTTTAGATTTGGAGGTTCACTACTGGCATCTCGAAATCTACATACGACTTCAGTTAAATTAGACAAAAAAATACCACATTAGTAGGCCAATTTAATGATGTTTTTGTTTTCCCGAAAAAATTTATGTCACAAGATATAGGCGAACTACTGATTGATCTGCCGATTTTTCTATTCTCAAATAACTCCTAAACAATCATATATTGAATAATATGTTTCAAATAAAAAATATATTTATACTGTCCATCTAATAATCCAGAAAATTTGTTTTTTTCCTGAAACTCATTTCCGAGACATGTCAAAAACTTGTACTTTTTAAAGATTAAATCAATATTAAAAAAACCTAATAACAAACTATTTTTTCTGAATTTAACTAGGTCTTGCAATAATATTTATATATTTATACTACTCTGTATAATATAAACATAATCTTCAATGAGATCTTGCAAATTTTTATAACATGCAGTTTATTCCAGAATACGTATTTATATGCAGCATGCTCTCATACGATATAATAAATTGTTTAAAAATATGTTTTAATTAAGTAGAAAAAATCATTTTCGTAACACATGCACAAGAAACACGTTCTTATTCCCTAATTTTACAGAGAGAAACACTGCTTTTCTCCCCTAGGGTGAGCTAGGATGTTTTTCTCCCTAGGTAGCATTCTTTCCCTAGAGAGATGTTTCTCTCCCTAGAGAGTACGATTATTAGCTGTTTGCGACGTTTCCTAGGTAACTAGTTACGCAACCCATATTTGACATTTGTCCCGATATGACGAAAATTTTTGTGCACTTGTTACGAAAAGTATAATATGCTTCACGGGAGGGCGCGATTATCCCTTGTGTGAAGTTGGCAAACCTCGACTTCAGCTCGAGCCTTCGGCCCTCGCTTACGTCTGCCAACTTCACACGCGGGAATAATCGCTTGTTTCCCTCCCTTGATGCATAACATACTATTAAAACTCAATAAAGTTAAAATGTCGCCAATACTTCCATGTTGCTGCTGTAATTACTCATAACTAAAGCCCGGATATTTAGGCACTTAAAAACACCCAAATAAGCAGGCATATAGGCCGGTAATTACTCTAAAATAGGCGGGATTTTAGGCAGCCTAAATGTAAATAATTTGTTTAAAAAAAAATAAACGAATCCTTTTTCTAATATTGGTACTCGTATCTACTCTTTGTTAGAAAAAAAATAATAATTTAAACAAAAATTAACGCAATATAAAAATAATAATGTAGGGTTCTCATTTTATTAACTATTATGCAAATTCAAATTATGTAGTATACATTAATGCACAAAATATTACGAGCAATTGCTCTATGAAATTTTCGGAACGGGACTGTGTTCGGTCAGTCAGAACTTGCTTGTAAGTTGAAAACTTCGTTCGACATCACAAAATGTGACAGGAGCGTTCTAATATTTAGCCATATCGTCTAAAGTTATCTCAGCTCCATTGATTAATGGCAAAGACAATTCAATTCCCACGTAAAATTTTGACTAAAAAACGTTTTTTCTTTCGGCATTTTAAATTCACACACAAAAACTTGATTAAAGTAATATTATAGGTTAGGTTGAAACACTTTGTCGAGTGCTGAATTAGTCAACGAAGCAGATGATAAACCTTGTCTGCTCAATAAAAGTTAGAATAGGCAACAAAAATAGGCAAAATAGGCTGTATAAGGTAAAATAGGCACAATAACCAAAATATAGAAAAAATAGGCTCTAAGGCACGAAAAAAAACCTTCCATTACACGTAAACATGTTACCTATGTATAGAAAAACTAAATTGCCTGAAGTATATTAAAATTTGAATCTAGGCAATTGCCTAAAAATCCGGGCTTTACTCATAACCAATGTGCAATTGCGCAATGACTGCTAGACCTACCCTAGATCTTTCAGTTAATATAGATCGCTTATTAGGAAAATATGTAATATGCTTAATGTACATAATAAAATTTACTTTTATGTAGGAATAAAATGAAATGTATCTATGTTAAAAGATTATGTCAAATTATTTGTTTTCTTAAATAATTTAGCATTTTTAAATACTATTCAATAGCATATCAATGTTTAACGTTTACATAAACAGAACTGGCAACGAAACTTTTCATAGTTATTTTGCTTCCTTTTATTACTATTTTATATTATACATATTAGACATTTTTAAAAGAAATATCTGATATCAACAAAAAATGTAAACAAGGTTTGACATTTAACAAGTATCAAAACGTAATTAAATGAGACCATACGATAAACGTGGTTTGCTGGGTTGTTATTGGATACAAGAGTTACTGCGTCACTAGACAGGAGTGCGGTAATTCAGCCGCTTTTTGAATAGTTTGACTTTTAATAATCAATATTAGCTTACAGATACATAATTAATTAAGAGAGAACCAATACAGGGTAATTATTTTTTTTATGATATTTCGTTAAAATAAAGAAAAAAAATCGTGCAAGATTTCATTATTATAGAACAGGATCCGGACATACCGCTCTGTATTGTAGTAGAGATATTATCAAACATCTATTATCACTTTTTCGCTAATAGTCATAATTCAATATATTTATAGGTTTTTATCATTGTTATATCGATTATAGTATAGGAGCCCATTAGTATTTAAAGCTAAAGTTTGTATACAAGAAGAAATGGTAATCTTAATTTTGCAAATAAATCAAATGATAAAATTTTAAGAGCTTATTTTTGCTGATAAATTATGTAATATGAAAATATACCGTCATTTAGTTGAGAAGCTTTAATTCTTAAATCTTTAGTGGATTTCTCCATTTCAGTCAAATTTCCTTTAACGTAGTTCAAGCCAGTTACAAAAAGTTCTAATTTGGAGAAAGAAGCAGCATTAGCTAATTGGTTCAAATCATTTGCTATCACCTCTCCGGACTCTGGAAAAGAAAACTATTAGTAAAATGTAACAAAATGAATGCAGTAAGTAATCCTACTTTTTAGAATCTCGTACAAAAACTGGTACAGTTCTTCGAAATTTTTAACGAGCAGAACACCCAAGTGTGAATTTGTGGAATTAATGTAAGTTTGCACATCTTTCACAGAGTTCTCCAAATTTGTGGGTAGTTCTTCCACGCCGTCCTGCATGTGCTGGTTACTCACGAACGCACACACAACTCCAAACCTACACAAATTTCATAAAATAACCGTACAAAACAATAAATTACAGTAAAATTAATATAAACGACATACTACTAATATTGGTTAAATAGCAGAATGCAAACTTTTCTAATATTAATAAAATACCTATTTTCACATCCGTCAATTACATGAATATCAATTTCAGAATATAATATATAAATTGCACCAAGAAATACATTTTACATAAATAAATATTTGTATCTATTTTTGTAAATTAGGTATATATGTATGTATAATTGCATATTGGTAATTAAATTTTCATTTTTTTAAGAGAAATGTCAAAATATATAATAACTACTAAAATAGTAAGTAAATAATTACAGTTTCATTAGAAATTAACTGCAATCTCAAAAAAAAAGTAATGTACCACTAAATTATGAAATAATTTATTGAATTATAATTTTTTGTTCTATTTAACATCTAATATAGTATATGTACTAACAAAATGAATAAGTGGATTTAACCTTTTGAGTGCAAACGACACTTATTTCTAATTGTACTGATTGTCCCATGTACGTTAAATCCTATCGGTACCTATTTTTAAGCAAGGATATTTTTTTACTAAGATTAGTACTGTAATTTTTTAATAATACATTATTTTGTTATTATTATTGTTAGATGTAATTAACTGAACCACATTTATAAACCTAAATTTTAATAATAATTATATGCCTCGAACACAACCCTTTGTGTGTTTTAAACATTTTCGAATGTGGTACTTTTGATGAAATGATGTATCATATAGTAGAACACGAGCATATGATTAATACGAGGAAATGAGTTATCCACTATTTCTGTTTTTACTGCTTATCAGGGAAAAAAATTAAAAGAAAAGTTATAGAAACAGTTGACACAAAGATGAAAAGCATTTTCATTACCGTAGCAGATCTCGGTAATTGATATATTTATACATGTGAATTGCGGTTACAGCCGACAAATCACGGCCCTCAAAGATGTTGGTAGAGGGGGAGCCACAGGGATAAATTTAGTGTGGTGAATATTGTGTATCGGCTGTGAGAATGTTTTTTTTCTGTTTTCAACCATTCAGCCATTTGTTTGATTCTTGAGATCGCATCCTAGTATAACTTTTTTTTATACGTTTTAACTTTTATGGGGTAGGTGGCTCAGTGGTATCGAGAACCCAGGTTCGATCCCCACAGCCGACAAAGAATTTTTACCAAATTAAATCTACCCTTGAGGCTCCCCTCCACTAATATCTTTTGGGGCCGCGATTTGACGGCTGGTAACCGCACTTCACGCGGAAAAAATATATCACTTACCGAGATCTGCTTCGGCAGAGTGCTACACCCAGTAATGGGTAAAAGGTGTGATGATATATTTATTTATTTATTTTCTTTTCATTAAATAATAAATACCACGATAAGAACATATGGAATTTCTCACTAAAAATACCACCTAGATATAGTATATTATAATATTTAAAATTTATAAATTTATTGCTGCCATACCAGTATTTTTAGTGAAACAAAACCAAAGATCTAATAATTTTATACATGTAGTAAAATAAACAAATAAAAAAAGTGAGAATCCCCACTAAGAGTCTAAGCTCCAAGGAATAGTCGAATTACTATTTTCAGAAAAATAATACGCTAGTTAAAATTTTTTTTGTATGAATTCATAATTATGTATAAATGTTGTTGCAAGTTCAATTTGAATAAAAATTTACTGTTGTGAAGAAAGCCATATTTTTAAATATGTATAAAATTATTTTCATAAAAATCATGTCTAACATTTCTGAGAAATTAAACTCAATTTTTGACCATAATTTCTGTCATTATTTGTGTATATAAACATAATGGTATCTAGTTTATTACAATATTAATAAGTTTCATTCAATAAAATTATATTTTTAAAAGATCAAGCCAGATGAGATCCAATTAGGCAAATATTTTACTTTATTTATTACTCCTTAATACGCATTCGATCATTTTATTAAGTTTTTTTTTATTATATATATATCGGACTAACTGCAATGGTTATATGCCGAATATCTCCTTTTGTAAATGACCCGCGGGACATATTCAGTTATTATTAAAGCATTTATTTCTATGATCTTATTTCTATGACTTACAAGACGAGTGTGGCGACAGCGATGAGGAACATGGCGAGGAGGACTTTGCGGCACATGTCATGCTTCTTGTCGAAGGGCTGGGATCGCGCGCCGCATCGGCCACAGCAGCGACAGCAGCAAAAGCAGAAACCGGCCAGCGGCATAAGCGCCGCAAACAGCACCCCGATCACTGTGAGCGTTAGAAGTCCCGCGTAGTGACGTAACAGCGCCGGCCAGTTCTCCAGCACTTGGTCCGGCCTGAACGCTCCCGTCTCATCTATTATATGTACATCTGCAACAAACACACAATTCTATATTCACCTATATTATTCACAACAGTTTGTTTAGTGTAAATCATTATTATAATTGTAATAATTATTAATTTAGTACTACGTATTGCGTATCTATCTGTATTTGCAAGTTGTACATAAACAACTAAAGCTTTCAGTTCACAATAATGCTATATTGAAACAAGAAAATTAATTTACAACACTATCATTCTTCCTCATTTCACTTATGTTTCAACAATTTTATATATGTGTAAACAAACTGACATAAATAGACTACAGTTACTTCAAAACCGAAGAATGCGAATTATATTGAAATGTAACAAATACACTAGCATTCAAAGTATGTTGCAAATATTAGGCTGGTTCAATGTTAAAACGTTTATTAAATACAATTGCTTAGTTTTTGTGCATAAAATGAAATTGGGATTAATGCCGCAATACATTGCTGATAGTGTGAAATATATGAAAACAATATATAGTACTAGAAGTCAGGGTGACTTCCTTATAAAGTTATAAAAAGAAAAAAGTTAACTAAATCGCAAAATACCTTATTTTACAACGGCATAAGTTAGTACAATTTGTTGTCGGAAGAAATGAAAACTATGAATGTATCTAAATTTAAAACTAAACTTAGACTAATGTTGAGTGAGACATAACTCTTATTTGGATTTATTATATTTGTTAATTGGTTGTATATATGTTTGTATTATATAGCTTGTAGCTAAATAAACTAATTATTATTATTATATAAGTACACCAGAAGAATGCCATAATAAACAATATATTGAATTTAAAGGAGTATATTCCATTAAAAAAATTATTAAACTAAACTTAACAATATTAAAAAGGGAGGGTACATCAATACGGCCTTCTATGGGCGCCCATAATTTTTACTATATGTACTATGATATCAGAATTCTCAATCATCTTGATCGTAACGCAATCACATACTCGTATGATTTGAAACTGTCAAGAGCATTAATTGCTGATATGTTTGCACCTGATAATTTAAAAACGTTTAATACATTTGTTTGATTCACCTATTGGGATCTTATACGAGGGTAGACTGAAAAGTAATGCACTCTACTAGAGACGTATCGTTCGTGAACGACCCATTCAATTTGAACGGTTCACTTCATTGAACGATGAGAATCGGATCACTATTTTATTCTCGAACGGGTCACTCGGGTTTGAGTATCTTTTAGTCGTTTCGTTCGATTCGTATTTAAATCAACAGATAAGAAAAAATGATTCGTTCAATTGAATGAACCGAATTATAAAAATCGTTTTTGTCTTGTGCTGATGCTGAGTAAGTAAAATTTACTTATTTTCAAATTAAATATAAATATTTACATCTGCAGTATCAATATCCCATTGTTCACATTAAATGATTACAATGAAAGATGGTAATTTCAATAATCAAATAATTAAAAATAACTTGTACACTTCATTAAAAAAAATTTATTGAAGAATGCAATTAGCAATCAATTCATGTGATAAATTTTGATTTATGTTAAATCTTTCAATTATTTTAATTTGCAAAAAAAATCGCTTTGAGATTTATATTCACACATATTCTAGTTTTGATAAGTTACATCGTTCAAATATAAATAAATTAATGTTAATAACTAACTGACTAACTCTATGGTGAATTGGAAATTTGTATTACGTATTACGTACAAGATTTTTTAAACAGAACGGTTCGATTTGAACGGGTCTAAATGAACTGGTCATTTTAGTGAGCCGATTCTAATGAACCGGATCAGTCAGCTAGACGGGTTTTCGCATCACTAATGCACACATGTCTGTGGAGCACAAACGAAATGACCTTCAGAAGTGTGCTAGGTGGCATGTGAAGTAACATTCCCCTTCAATACGCATGCGCAGTTTGAGATCGTTACGTTCATCCAGTGTACTTTGAGAGGAGGAAGTATGGAGACATGTTCTAATGCTATGTCAACGCGAGTTAAACAGCGTGCTGTTATCGAATTTTTAACTGCTGAAAAAGTGACTCTTAAACACCTCCGACGTCGAGTTTGTCGTGTTAGAGGCAGCCTGGAGCTAATAATCTTGCAACATGACAACACTCATCCATACACCTCACACGCAATTGAAGAGGCTCTGCGATACCTGAAGTTTGAACCGATTCCACACCCTCCTTATTCCCCCGATAATGCACCTTACGATTTTTATTTTTTTCCTGTACTCAAGAGAGAGCTCAAGGGTAATCATTACACCTCGGACGATGAGATAAAGGCAGCTGTCAAGTCCTAGATTCGAGAAAAGTCGGAAGAATTTTTCAGTGACAGAATAAATAAACTTGTTAGACGTTAGGAGAAATGTGTTAGCCTTAACGCTGACTATGTTGAAAAATAAATATATGTTTTTAAAGTTTAAGAATTGTACTTTCATGTAATTTTTCGCGCTTTACAAGCATGTGTGCATTACTATTCAGTCTACTCTCATACTATAAGATAAGACAAGTTACGAGTACTATAAGATAGTATAATATATTAAACTAAGAAGTTTGTTCGTTTCATCCAAGAAGATCTAATAAAATAATATAAAAATATTAATTAATTTAAAAAAAATCTATCACCTTTGTTCGTAGTGAAATTACATACGGTGAAACTGTTTGGAACCATCAGAAACAAGCGCTATTGTACTATAAGATACTCGTAGTATAAGGTGACAATGGCAAAGCTAGGTTATTTTTTACTTTACAGTGATTTTTTTTCTTTACAGGAAGCCACAGAAATTTTTAAAGCGACTTTTTACTGTTAGGCATCGTTTATGAAACAAACAAACCACAAATGGTTTTATAAGGTAGGTACAATAATAAGCTTTAGTAATCTTCAACGATTTTGTTGCAAATATATTTTTTTGTTTTTAACAAATATTACAACAAACATGGTTGCTATAGTAAAAAAAAATATCATCATACCTTTTACTCATTACTGAGTGTGGCACTTTGCCATAGAGATGTGCGAATCCGGATTCTCAAATCCACAATCTGACTCGATACCACTCACCCACCTACCCCATATAGTAATTGGATTAATTTATTAAGTATTATTAGGCACTTGCTACTTGAATAATATCTACCTTATAGTTAATGAACCAGATCACTTATTTGTTTGTTTGGTTTATTTCGTTCACTTCACTTTTAGTACAAGTTTTACTGATTCAAATTGAGCTTGAAGTAATTCATGTTTATATAAATGTATTAGGTTATTCAGTTCAATTTAGTTTAGTCGTGTGCTTGAGATTTATATGAACTGATTTAAGTGAGCCAGTGGCAAATGGAATAAAGCTAATATAAAACTGAGGATGAATGGAGCAAGTGACTCAGTGGTATCGAATCGGCCTGTGAATTTGAGGACCCGAGTTTTATTCCTACAGCCGACAAATAATTTTCACCAATTTAAATCTACCCCTGTGGCACCCTCTCCACTAACATCTTTGAGGGCCGTGATTTAACGACTGGTAACCGCACTTCACACAAAGAAATATATCACTTACCGAGATCTGCCACATCTAGTAATGAGTAAAAGGCGTGATGATATATTTATTTACTTCATAAAACTGATAGAAATAATAATACTAAAAATACGTTGAAATATTCTTGATGACATTTTAGACCGGAAAATTTGTTTTTATCAACCTACACCGGAAAGTACGACCAGAGGGATCGATAAAAATTTAACGATTTCTGAATTTGAAAATGAATGTTTACATGGTGATCTATTTATTTATTTTGCGCAAATAGTTTTTATTTGTGTCAAAGTAATTTGTCAATGATGATCGTAAAACAAATATTATACAACTCATCCTAAAAGTGTCTTATTAAGCTCTCAAGCTTCCAAAACTTGCATACGTTTACGGAATATGTTTTCTCATCCAGAAAAGTATTATTTTCAGATCTTTAATAAAAGGAAATGAAACATGTAAAATATTGATTACCGCAGAAATCTACATTTTTAAATATGCAACCAACAACAGTTTCGTGTACTGCTGAAATCTAACAGTTAAAATGTCAGGATAATTTAAATATTAAATATACATTAAATTAGAATAAGTAATGTAATGGAAAACTAAATTATGTAAAAATAGGCCTTGTATGCTAATGAATGAATCTTAAACAAAGTAATATGCAGTATATTACCAAGTTAAGCGAGAACTTAGTTTTAAAACACATTGCATGTATAATATAAGCCGGCCGAAAAAAAAAACACTTTAGATTTCTAAAAATAATAAATAAATATCATCACGCCTTCTACCCATTACAGGGTTTGGCACTCTGCCGAAGCAGATCTCGGTAAGTGATATATTTTTTCGCTTGAAGTGTGGTTACCAGCCGTCAAATCACGGCACTCAACGATATTAGTGGAGGGGGAGCCACAGGGGTAGATTTCATTTGGTGAAAATTATTTGTCGGCTGTGGGGATCGAACCAAAGTTCTCAAAATCCACAGGTCGACTCGATACCACTGAGCCACCTACTCCATAAAAATTATATGCCAGATAATATTCAATGCCAATAATTTTTATTTTCAAAATAATTACCAAAACTTACAATTTTAATGAATAAAATTATATTAGGCCTATAAGTACGTAAGTAATTAATATTTAATAAAAATAATACTTAAATGACCTGACAAGTTTAAACATATGCAGTTGAAGAAAATTATGTGGCAACAGCGTTCATCTGTTCCGTTAGTATAATAGAAAATGAAAAAAAAAGTTTAACTTTAATTTTCATGTTAATTTGAACGGTAGTAAGGCATTATAAATCTCTTATTTCTTACTACGAGTCTTCAATTTTATTATACTTGTGTTTTGTTCATTAAAGTTTGAAAGATCAGTGTAAAACAAACAAAAAAGTCACTACGGAAATGCTTCTACCATAAGAGCTTATATATTAGAAAACGTTGAAAACATCAACTTCATAAGAGTTTTTCTAGGAAACTAGACGGAGGATTGTTTTTTAATTTTTAGAATAGTTACATAAGACATCCTTCGTAATAATTACAAAATTTGAAACCATGAAATTTGCTTCAACCTCCTTAACACAAAAAACTCTGAAATATTTTATTTATTACTTCGATTGAAGGTTAAAAAAAATGAAATTGAAATTATTACAGCAAAAAGAATTTACCCGTCTTTTTTAACGAAAAATCGTGATAAATTTTTAAATTTAAAACCGGTTAAAAAAAGTACAAAAATAAAGAAATCAATTTTATTGATCAAAGATTATTTAAAATTTTCCAATATTCAAATTTTAACAATTATGAAAAGCAGTTGGCTTCCCTTCCACTAATATCTGTGAGGGTCGTGATTTAACGGCTGGTAACCGCACTTCACGCGAAGAAATGTATCACTTATCAAGATCTGCTTACGGCAGAATGCCACGCCCAGTAATGGGTAAAAGGCGTGATGATATATTTATTTATGAAAATCAGTATTTATTTATAAATGTAAAATAAATTTGCAAAAAAATACACTGATGAAAACATCTATTTTTCATTACAAATAGCTTTTTTGTAATAAACAGCATCAATATGAACAATAAAACGTATTATTTCAATAAATATTTTGGTTTTTGTCCTTTTTGTTACACTGTGAAGCTACCTTATGAGTTACATAGTTTATAATGAAACGTAAACATTTATAAAAGTGCTGTGCTTGCCCGCTTGAATTCAGGTCAGCATTCCAGTGCAATCAGCAAATTCAATTAACAATCATTTCAAGCTGAACCTCATTTTTACTCACTAAATTACTTCCTTACTTCCTAACCTTTTCACTTTTCATTATGTCATATTACCTACATACACCTGACATTTTTAAATTATGTTAAAGAAAAAAGTTTAAATTTAAATGAATTATAAAAATCTGGGATAATAGACTATATTTTGAATGAATACTAGAATCAAATAATAATTGCCAAATTTCAATTATTTATTTATTTATTTATTTTTTAAATTTATATATCGGACCAACTACTAAGGTCATATGCCGATATGTCCTTTGTATGATCGCCACGGGCGGGACCCCAACCCACGACCTTATGGTTGCGAGTCAGGCCCTCAACCCGCGCGACCATCACGCGGGACATTTATTTATTTATTTGTTACTCTGTACAATATGAATTTAATCCCAATTACAGTACAGGGTCCGCACTCACCGAGCCGCAGTGTGGTAGTTCATATAATTTTTAGCTTGAGTGAGATTGGAATTCCGTATCGCTATCCACACCACCGTACTGACGGACATGAGTGAATAATTTTTTTACATTATTATAGAGAGAATAAAATAAAATAAATATATCATCACGCTTTTTACCCATTTCTGAGTGTAGCACTCTGCCATAGCAGATCTCGGTAAATGATATATGTCTTCGCCTGAAGTGGTTACCAGCCGTCAAATCACGACCCTCAAATATGTTAGTGAGAAGATAGCTACAGGGATAGTTTGAACGTATTGAAAATTGTTTGTCGGCTGTGGGAATCGAACCCGGGTTCTCAAATCTATAGACTGAATCGATACCACTGAGCTACCTACCCTATTGTATAAATATGTTATATCCAAAATGATCCCCGCAGCCGACAAACAATTTTCACCAAATTAAATCTACCTCTGTAACTCCCCTCCACTAACATCTTGA
Source organism: Pterostichus niger (assembly GCA_947425015.1). Classification (NCBI taxonomy): domain Eukaryota; kingdom Metazoa; phylum Arthropoda; class Insecta; order Coleoptera; family Carabidae; genus Pterostichus; species Pterostichus niger. The sequence continues at coordinate 14,746,768 of OX380336.1, forward strand.
GAGGGCGCGATTTGACGGCTGATAACCGCACTTCACGCGAAGAAATATATCATTTACTGAGATCTGCTACTGAAGGGAAGGGAAGCCACAGAGATAGATTTAATTTGGTGAATATTGATTGTCGGCTGTGGTGATTGAACCAGGGTTCTCAAGATCCACAAGCCGACTCGATACAACTGAGCCACCCACCTACAATAATTATGTAACTTGTAATCGATTTCTCGAGTTTCATCTGTCTCTTTCAAAAATTCGTAAACCTCATGTCACTAAATTATGGCTTCCAAATATATCAGTGAATTGGGAACCACAAGAAATGTTTTTACGCAATATTTAAATATATAAGTAATTAGGGAAAAACTGACATTGTTCATCATTTTACTTTCGTTGAATTACCTACATCTATATGTTTCTTTAATTTCACGATAATATATTAAATATACTACTACACTACGATATAAATTAGTCATAGACATAAAAAATTAACAAAAGACTATTAGATTTTTTTTTAATTTTTCAGAAACTACTTTCATTCAAATTTTTACGATTTACTTCAATGCATAATAGAAAGTGTTCATTTAGAAATTAACACAAATTACTGCTAAATAACAAATATAAAAAAAACACCGTGCAAATAAAACAAAACCACATCAAATGGCTTTGTACAAATTTCAATCAGCAAAAACAGAATTATGAATGAAATACAGGTGGACCACGAACCTGGTCCATTTTAAATTATCGTGGAAAAATAGTTTTCCATCGCCATTACTGCTAAATACACCATAGCGTTTTCAATGCTATTTTTCAAATGTTTGTGTCAATTTTTGAACAATTATTGTAATAAATATAAGTTTTTCATCTATAATATAAAATAAAAACTCTTAATTAAAATCACATTTTTTTGTTTTGTTATGTCATGGCACTGAAACGTCAACGATTGACAGATAAAACGTCCAACGTTGTCGCTTTGACAGATAAAACGCCAAGCATTTATTTATTTTTTGTTCAATTCCAAGGCTGTCTGTATTTTCAACACAACTTTCGACATTTTAATATTTAATTTCTGTCGTTACAAAGCATGTAATAGAAATTATGTTTATTGATTTAGATGCAGAAATTTATGCCCATAAACTTTTATTTGAAACTTTTTTGCATAAAATAATTAGGGAAGCCAATAATTGAACATTTGAAAAATAGCATTGAAAACGCTATAGTGCGCAATTCGATTCACCATCCTGTATATATTTTATATCTAATTTTTGAGATAACAAACTGTTGAAATCAAAATTTGTTTACTGATTTAGTAGAAGAATTGAAATCCATTCAAGTTTATCTTTTTATCACTCATTTGAATGATACACTCCGGCTTCGCAGTCGTTCATCAAATTTCAATTTAATGAAAAAAATGTATTGATTCCAGTAATACTAGAGAGGGCTACAGCCCACAGTTTGGGAGGTGCTGCTCTATGGTAGGTCCTTGGTTATACCCGGCATATTACGCAATTTTATAGACAAGCAGTCAAAAGTTTCATAAAGAGATGATTTATTTATTTAATCAGTTAGTGAAATTTATTCATAGCATCTGTTATCCTTCCATTTCACTTTCCCTAAAATACACAAACAGCAATTCATCAAAAACTGTCAGAAAAAACCTCAATACATCAAAACATACGAAAAGTAAGTGATTTTCTTTTCATCAGCGGTGAGTAGGCGAATAGTATTCAGGCAGAATAGAAGGGCTATTTCGTCTCCTGCTTTTTCATCCAAAAAGAATAAACCGAATGAAATACATACCAATCACTTACTTTTACAAAACTTACATTTGAAATATGTCTTAAATGAATTTTAACTTTGTAATTATTATAAAGTGGGTTGGATTTATGAGTTCTGTTTATGAAATTATCAATAAAACTTGTTTTATTTCGTTATTACTTTTTAATTTGATTTCGTGAAATATAATATTTAAAGTTTCACATAATAATAGGGACATTAAATTTTTACTTAAATATATATAAATATATAAAATTACAAAGCACACTGTAAAATAAAATTATATTATCATTTACAGCAATCAGAATTATTTTTCGAAATAATATGCCTAAAGTTTAATTATTAACACTGTACCTATACAAAAAAAAGTTTATTGTTCACACGGAAAATAATTGGTCTATTCTGTATATGCAACCATAAATTTATATAGTTACCGAAGTCTGTATTTTTGATTATTGTTTAATTACAAGTTTATAAGCTACTACAGAACATTACAGAAATCTATTCTATCTATTCGGTGATATTATAATCGGTATCTACTGATTAAATCTTGTTGCTCCTCATTTGCAAGACAAGTAGCAGTTTTATTTAAGATGTAATACGAGTAGATATTTCTGAAACGAATTCAAATTATCTTTGTTCGCCATCTTCAAACAAAATGGCGGATATAAAACATCGGTTTCTAACAATTTTTTCGGATCGACTAAACAAAATCTGTATAGAAAAAAACCTATCAAATCCTATCCAGTGCATAGTATCAAATTAATGTACTCAAAAAGGAAAGTTGAACAAAAGATATTGACACTGCAATTTAATTGATACGGCATTATTAGTCAAACTCATTTAAATGTGGTATCAAATTAAAAACTACGTGACAAGTTGAGAAGGTCACCGATACAGGATTCATATTCGTAAAATAATACAATAGATTTTTTTTTTCATTTTGCAAGTATACCCTTCATATGACCTTTATTATGATATGAAACAGATCGGTTTCGAAGCAGTTTCAACTATTCAACTGATGCAAGTATCCATATTGTTATGGGTAAACGATCCAGATTTTATTTGTTTTGAAGGATAAATCACTCCCTTTTGTTTCTGCTACCCGTATTGTGAATTTACACTTTTAATTATTTATTTATGGGGTAGGTGGCTCAGTGGTACCAAGTCGGCCTGTGGATCTTGAGAACCCTTGTTCGTTTCCCATAGCCGACAAACAATTTTCACCAATTAAAATCTACCCTTGCACTAACATCTTTGGAGGCCGTGATTTAACGGCGGGTAACCGCACTTCACGCGAAGAAATATATCACTTACCGAGATCTGCTTACAGCAGAGTGTCACATCTAATAATGGGTAAAAGGTGTGATGATATATTTATTTATTATTTATTTGGTAAAATTTCAATAAAATTTGTTATTTATAATATATATTTACATATTAATATACACTTTCCACATATGAATTCGATCTTGATCTGATTTATTTAGAGATTTCGTGATTTTTGTTGTCAACTGTGTAGCGATGTTAATTTGAAAGTCAAGTATCGATTTGGAAGAAAAGAATGTCACGATTTTGGAATGAAAAAATATAGGAAAATGAAATAGACGAGATAAGGAGGTGGTATATTTCTGAAATTGAACCTTAGCTCTTATCTACATATACCATAATGATCATATTACGTAGCTCAATGTTTAGCTGGGAGTTTGTTTACATTTAATGGAAAGGGATTAGGGTGGTATTTTGTTTTAGGCGATAGGAATGCAAGGATCAGACGTAGTACAGTTTTACATAAATACACAGAAAATATGAGAAGTACAAAAATATGAACTTAGATTAAAACTGAGAATTAAAAATATATGAGAAAATGATGATAAAAACATAATAATAATGATTACATAAAATAGGAATTATGGAGCGGTTCCATAACACTATCTTAAGTAAAAAATATATATATATATATATATATATATATATATATATATATAATCACCCCTTTTATCCATTACTGGGTGTGGCACTCTGCCGTAACAGATCTCAGTAAGTGATATATTTTTTCGCGCGAAATGCGGTTACTAGTCGTCAAATCGCGGCTCCCAGACATATTAGTGGAGGGGGAACCACAAAGGTAGATTTAAATTGGTGAAAATTGATTGTTGACTGTGGGGATCGAACCAAGGTTCTCAAGATCCACAGGCTGATTCGATACCACTGAGCCATCTACAAATATCTTAAGTGAATAATATAATTTTGGGTATGCGGAAATGATTTTTTTTCTCCTGAATTTAATAATAATAATAATTTACTACCTAACAGAACAATCCATTAACAAGGCAAAGTATAGTAATCGTATAACATAAAAATACACCATGTTGAAAAATAACAACCATAATAATAACTTTACACTAATCTGCAATTGTATGTACAAAAGTGGATTAACTGACTACGAATTTCTCTCAACGAACAATTAAAAATATCACAATTATTGCACATCAAATTGTAATTGGAAATGACAACGAAATTTAACAATATTTAAAAAATTAAAAGTCTCGGTCAAATCAACCTTTACCTGTAAAAAAATTGTTGAAAAACAGTGTTTTTCGAGATTTATAAGAGCAGTGATCAAACGTCTCAAAATATCTATTTATAGAAGTCGTTGGATATTTTGCGAGCACACAAGTGTTCGCAGCTCCTATTAGTTTATGATAAAAATTGAATAATATTCCTCTACAGCACAGATATTATTGGCAGATAAGCATCAATATGAGTAGAAGAAAATAATTCATTTTAATACTGGAAATTTGACACGACCAGATACTACGATTTGGTACAGGTTAAATTTTGTGTCCTATAAAAAGTAAAATATATGAAAAATATGTACTAATTTTTATTTAACTCTTTTAGGATTAGCGGTACAGTGTGTATATCACTTTTTTTAAAGCAAGTGCGCCATGATGGAACATAAATTGTACCACTTATATAAATATTATTTTCATTCTTACCAGTAGGCTAGAAACTGTACCACCATTTTTTTTCTAAAATAATGTTTCCGTGACGCACAGGTAAAAAAATATAGTACATTTTCTGTGACTGAAAGAGTTCATTAATATTTTAAGTATTTATTTAATAATTGATGAAACAAAATTCAAATATAAAAAGAAAAATTGGGATATCGTCAGAATTTGAACCAGGGACCTATGAACTCGTCATATGCTTTAACAAACTAAGTATATTATTTTCATTTTAAACTGGAGGGATCGGCATAAAACGATTAAATACACAGCAATTACGTTTACAAAGGAACTCAAAATATGACCCGTTATAACTGGTGTCGCAAGGTTCGCACAGGGTTGTACAGCCCCATTCGTCGGTATTTTTAAATGGTCAATCATAGGAAGAAACAAGAATAATTTTAGGCTGAATACGACCCTTAAAAAATTACCTGTTGTGACCATCGTTAAGCGATTTGTGGTAGCCGCACTAATTGATTTCATTGTAGTTATATGGGACAGGGACGTTTTATCGTTTTATGCCGATCCCTCCAGTTTAAAATGAAAATTGTATACATTTCGGTCGCCATGTAATTCAAATCTGATTTTATTCCAATTTTTCTCTGTATTTTGTTATACCGGGTGTAACACGAAAAGTGAAACATAGGCGTTTAACATGGCAAATCAGTTTTTCCTTGCGCATTGCTTCCCTAAGTATTTTAGGAAAAAATGTTTCAAATAAATGTTGTAAAGCATAAAATTCTACATCCGAATCAATAAACAAAATTCATTTTGACTACTTCATAATTGCAGAAATTAAATTTAAAAATTCACGTAATTTCAATTTAATAGGAATAGCCATGGAATTAAAAACAAGAGATGAACAAATGCGTAACGTTTTATACGTCAAATTATTAGTATTTATTTTGACAAACTGTGATATTATATTAATATTAGGGTTTTTATTATTATCAAAAATGAATAATTATTCAGATGAAGAAAAGTTGCAAATAATTAAATGGCATTATTCTGGCCATAGTTTACGACTAATTCGTGACTATATTAGCGCTATTTGGCAGCATCATGATATTCCTAGTACGGCAATTATTCAGAGGTTTATAGTAAAGTTTGAAAAGACAGGAACACTAAATTTCAAGAAACAAATAAATGAAAGAAGTTATAACAATGAAGAAAATATTCTTGCTTTAATAGAACTGGAGCCAACAATGCGGGAAATTTCCAGAGAACTAAATATAAATTTTATGACAGTGCATAGACTTCTCAAAAAACATAAATACATTCCTTTTAAATTTCAAAACCACCAAAATATTTAGTACGTAAAAATAAGTTTGACAATTTATTCTGACATTGACGTATAAAACGTTACGCATTTGTTCATCTCTTGTTTTTAATTCCATGGCTATTACTATTAAATTGAAATTACGTGAATTTTTAAATTTAATTTCTGCAGTTATGAAGTAGACAAAATGAATTTTGTTTATTGATTCGGATGTAGAATTTTATGCTTTACAACATTTATTTGAAACATTTTTTCCTAAAATAATTAGGGAAGCAATGCGCACGGAAAAACTGATTTGCCATGTTAAACGCCTATGTTTCACTTTTCGTGTTACACCCGGTATATCATAAATAGATACGATCCCGAGACACTTTCATGCACTGAAAGATTTGACACAAGAGTCGTTTGCAGTGACACTGTAATATCCCAATTTTATAATAAAAAATATTAAATAAACACTTGGCAAAGTCTCACAAAATTCATTAATTAAATAAATAAATTCTAATTTCTACATTTTATATCAACGTTATTCTTCTATTATTATTGGTTGCTCGAAATTTATCGATAATTTTTCCTAAGCTATACTTTTGGTAATTCATTTTCTATGTATATAAAGGTGTCGAAGTGTTTCATGTGGAGTCTTGCAATTGTATTGGTCGGAATGAAATAAGAATAGAAGCAGTAATAAGTACAAAGTTAAGAGATATTAAGAATTGTAGGAGAAGTAAGGTCAATAATGAACAAGATAAAGAAAAGAAAGAAGAACTGGGTTGGGCATAGAGAAAAAAGGAAGTGTTGAAGAAATTGTAAGTACAGGAGATGATGAAGGGCAAGAAAGAAACAGGCAGAAGAAGATATTTAAATAACAACAAAGACAAAATTAATTGTCATCCATACACTTGGTGAACTAGGTTTAATAAAAAATATAAATTAAACACTTGGCTAAGTCTCACAAAATTCATTCCTTTTTTTCGGTAGATGGCATGGCCTGTTCCACAGAACTTATCATGTCATCTTACCGTTTGTTAGAGATCTTATTCTCTGCTGGCACAGTTCTTCATCACCAGCTTCTTCACGTGAACTTGGTTCTAGGTGAAGAAGTGAGTTATACCATACTGATGAGCTCTAATAAGAGCGAAACACGTCTATGGTTACTAACTGTGCTGGCCAGCCTCTGACAATGCCCTCATAAGGTGACTTGGAGGCTGAATTTTGTGAGACTTTGCAAAGTGTTTATTTAATATTTTTTATTAAACCTAGTTTCACGAAGTGTATGGATGACAATTAATTTTGTCTTTGTTGTTATCCCAATTTTTCTTTTTATCATTTAATCAATTGTTAATTATGTTCTTAAAATACTCAATAAATTGAATTTGGTAAATATTCCCGTTATCAGTGTGGCCTAGATACGAGCACAAGCCTTTGTCTCCACTGTCTCAGATACACATTACCCACCGCATCAAATAGTATTCATCACTCACGAGGAACAAAATGACACTTACGAAATAGCTCCATTTTACAATTAGGGCAAATAGGGACAGAATAATTTCAAACATCACCGACATTCAGATCCAGGCAGTCGCATGTGTGAGTAGCGTGCAATTGTTTGTTTTGTATAGTGTTTGTCAAGGCACGAGTTGATGGTGTTGGTAGGAGGACGAAGAGGAGGCGTGCACAACGTATTTTATATTGTGATGAATGACTTCCTGTTTTGTTTGCCGTCTCCGAATGTGAACACCCTGCTTCGCTCAAATATTCGCGAGCGAAACGAAAATATACCAGGACTTTGAAATGTGCTTCATATAACACAGTTGTTTTCTGGCTAATTGAAAATGAAATATTTTCAAAATTACAACATGAAAATAATAAATCAAGTTGTAATCATATTTGTAAATACTTATATAATATAAAAATTTTCTCGGGATAATATTCTGCACTTCTCTATCCAAGTATTTGTCAGGATAAATAATTGACAAAGTACAGGGAATATTCGTACGTCCGAGTACATCAACATGATTTAATTAAATATATAGAACTAATTATATTTTTGTACTAATACATTAAAATGTGTTGTTTCGCGTCGCTTACGCAACGACCGAAACGTCAATTTCCCGCACTCGTTCAGGAAATTTTGGAAAAAACACTCCAATTTCTAAAGTACTTATTAAAAAACTATATTTATAATAAAAAAGTATAGTATCTCAAACACCCTTTTGCGTAATAATAATAAAAGAAAATGATGGAATATTGAATGAAATTTAAAAAAATGATAAATTTAGTGCATTTGGGTTACAATTTTGACAACGAAATAACAGCACTCGACAGCAGTGGAAATACATAACTTACAAACGTAAGATAAATTGTAACAACATAGATATGAAATTAAACAAGTTTATAAATTTACTGTATGCTACAAATGAAATTAGTAAATAATATAACACTCTTTATTTTCATTACATTCACATTAAATCAATTGAAATTTGACATTACTGTGAAATTAGTTATAAAATGGTTACAAAGCAGTGTTATGTGTGCATGGTATATTATTGTTTATGTTAATTATTGTTTTGTGGAATGTTATTATGAATGTTTATATTTATAGTATAACTTTGGCAATTTGAAATACTAACTCCTGGCACAACTTCGTTTCTTTGAATGGATTGTAAAGCTGGCAGCACATGAACATTTATATCAGCAGCAGTAGTTTCTGTTGAAGTACTTGCACATGATGATGATTATATAGTTTTACATTTTTCGTACAAAAATATTGTACAAACCTCTTGCGTGAACTAGGTTTCCGCACATGGTATGTAAATAACTATTGAACCTTCCTCGTTCTCGCCGGATACACACTACAGTAGAGCCCCGATTATCCGAACTAATTGGGACCGGACCTAGTTCGGATAATCGAAAGTTCGGAAAACCGAAATGCAATATTTTTCGTGGTTTCAAAGAAAAACAATTATTGCACAAAAAAATATGTCGTATAAATCGAAATAGATTCTCAAAACCAAATATAATAAGTATGAAACATTTATCAAAAGTATTCCGCATAATTTATTTTATGGCTTCGGTTGCATAAAACTGTCTATCTTCAATTGGCGAACGGTGGCTACACGTTTTTGAGCGGCCAAATCTCGCAAACGTTCGGATAACCGAGTGTTCGGATAAATGGATTCATCGTTCGGATAATTGAGGGTTCGGATAACTGAGGTTCGGATAATCGGGGCTCTACTGTACTTTCATAACTATGTACAAAGTCACAAGCACCCGTCAACATTCACACAAGTCTCCTCAGCCCTCAACAGTTCCAGCATAATTTTATATTTAGCGTCACTCACAAGTAACACTACACAACTGTCACTCACAGATTTAAATGAAACTTGGCACACTAATAGAACTCTAAAACATATTTATCTCCTATTTTTTTTCTTCCGGAGGTTGCTTTTTAGGGGTACAAATCACCCCTGAAAGGTGATAAAAGCAAGAATCGCCATAAATAAAATTAAATAATACCAACATATTACGCGTTCAACATTGGTTACCCAGGGGTTTTTGAGATCGCCAAAATCTATTTTCTGGGTCATTTTGATCATAAATTACAATATTCAACTGAAATAGAGTTTTAGGTTCAAAATTAGTTACTCGGGGGTTTTTGGGGTCGCTGAATCTAATTTCGAGGTTACCCCTTGGTAACCAATGTTGAACGCGTAATATTTTGGTATTATTTAATTTCATTTATGGCGATTCTTGCTTTTACAACCTTTCAGGGGTGGTTTGTACCCCTAAAAAGCAACTTCCGGAAGAAAAAAATAGGGATTCAATATTTTTTAGAGTTCTATTAGTGTGCCAAGTTCCATTTAAATCGGTGAATGACAGTTGGGTAGTGTTACAGACGAACCCAGGCACACTTGACTATAATTTATTGCTTTACAACTCCAAACATATAATTCTCACAATACTTAATATTTCCAATAACCGATATAAATGAGCTAAGACTAAACAAAACATACACAATTTAAAAAATAATAGTCTAGTAATTTATTTATTTATTATATTGAACCCAACAGGCAAAATGCCCAATTACAGGATAAACATATAGTACAAAGTAAATATAGTAAGTACAAAAAAAAATTACAAAGTAAAAACAACAAACTAATTAATCAAAATTTGCAAAGATTATTACAAAATATACTTGTAAGATACAAATCAAAATACAAAAAGAAATAAAATATCAGGACTTAAGAAAATCATAAACTCTACGCTTAAAAACGGGTAATGAATCCCTAAAAATATCAACATTATTTTGAGCAATGTTATAAAGATTACACATTGCATACAAAGGTGCAGAATAAATAATATTAGTGTGGGGTCTAGGCAAATAAAATGTAAGACGATTACGAGTAATCAATGAGGCAACATGAAATCCAACACGACCAAGAGTATCAGCATCATCGACCAGATTATTAACTAATTTGTATAAATAGATTAAACAAGCAGCTTTTCTTCTATCTATCAAGCTTGTGAAGTTAAACATATTGAGAAGTACATCATGCGGATAATTTTGTACCGGGTAAATCCCCTCTACTTTAAAATATATGTATTTTAAAAATTTTCGTTGAACATATTCAATTTAATGTATATAAGTACTATAAAAAGGATTCCAGATTATTGCACAATATTCCAACTTGGATCTAACTAATGAGAAGTATATGGCAAAAATAGCATTAATGTCCCTAAATGACCATGTATTTCTAATAATGTGACGAGGAGGTTACTTTATCAATTTGTAAATTAAATCTAAATTTAGGATCAAAAGTGATAACCAGATTAATACAGGTGTTAACTCTTTCTAAGATCAAGCTACAAATTGTATATGTATGAACAATTGGGTAACGTTTACGAGTAAAAGTCATTGTTTTGCATTTAGTGATATTTAGAGAAATCTTATTGTTCATACACCAGATACTCAAATTATCTAGATCTTCTTGTAAAGAAAAGCAGTCAATGTCACTTTACAATTTCAAATCGTCTGCGAATAGCAAGTTTTTGTTTGAGATAACAGATGAGATATCATTAATAATAACACTACATTGTCAATAGTTCACATTTCGTTTATCAGTTTATTTTCATGTGACAGCTTGAAATACGAGTTAATTACCACAATCACAACAATAAACTATAAACAAAGATATTTTATCAGTATCTACATATTGAAGCAAATTTTTATTAACTAATTAATGACTAGTTGCACCGTTTATACTTAAATTTTAAATTTCCCTAAATGAATAATACCTTGTCAAAATGAACTGTCAAATGAGTAACTTAACATTGTCGTTAAATATTTGATTAGATATTTTTTATTAACGTAATCTAAAATTTAAATGAAAGCACGAACTGGTCATAAATCAATTATTATTACAGAAAAAATTGTTATTAAAAAATAACAAGTATTTTTTTATCGATAGTCATTTATTAATAGATAAGAGAACACGACATTTTTATTTTAATTGCTAGCCATAATTTTTATGTTCTCATTCCAAAGAATAGGACTTTTTTTCTTCATATCATAAGTAATATTAGTTTATTAGAAAAATAAAATTAAAATTATATTTCTTATCCAATTTTACTTATTTTTGCCGAAAATGTATAATAAAATTTATGCCACATCCCTAGATTAATTGTACTGAGCCACAGTGGGATCAAAACGTATAAAAAAATTCAAAAATCGTTCTCCGGCTTAATTTTTATGCTATTTAAATAATTTTTGTTTCAAAATACTCGTGAATAATTAGAGTTTCATAGAAACCTGCGGGTGTTTTGAGGTTAGGAATTCTGTAAAATGTATGAAAAATATTTAAATAATTAAAACATTTTATTATGACAAATACGTTTTTATGTGTATTTCAAAGTTGCATAATATGTTTTTCGGGTCACTGATTACGAATACTTAAAATTTAAAACAATCCCTAAATATAAAAAATAAGGGTATTCAAGCATACATTTTACAAAATAAGCTAAAAACTCATGAGTGATGCAAAGTATTTTTTTGCGTTTTTGAGACGATTGGTCAAATGAAATACTTTTTTATAATTGTTGACTTTCACAATTACACGAAAACTATCTTTACCAAAAATAAGAAAGGTCTATTTTTAATTTTTAATTAAATGAATTCTGCTTTCTAATAATATTATAAAAAAAAACAATTTAAGATCTTTCAAGATTCATATTCAAATTACCGCAAAAAAACAACTTCAAAACGGGTGTTTTTTTAATGTTTCAGGGGTTGTTTTAAATTTTAGGTGATCGGGAGTCCGATTTTTGTAATCAGCGACCCGAAAACCCTATTATGCAACTTTGAAATACACATGAAAAATCCTAATAAAATGTAAAAGTTATATTTTTAAAAATATTTTACAAACATTTTACAGAATTCCTAACCTAAATTTTTTTTTTATCTAAAAACTCACCGATTTCTATGACTAATGATTCAAGAGTATTTTGAAACAAAATTATTTAAATAGCATAAAAATTGGGCTGTAGATAGATTTTGGAACTTTTTTATACGTCTTCGCCCCACTGTGCGACAGTGAAACACAAACAAAAATCATAGCAAGGATTGTCATTCACATTTTGACATTTTAATAACTTGTAAACAACAAATATTATTTTTCAAATCACGTATAAGAATACATAAAAAATAAATGACAAACTTCTTTCTGATTTCGCACTCGGTTTAATACTCAATTATCATCAGTATTTTAATTAGTTTTATTTCATGGGTAGAGGGGAAGGGGATTCTACTCCCAGAACTAGAGTGCCAAACGTACTCATTTGTAAAATAAATAAATAAATATATCATCACGCCTTTTACCCATCACTGGGTGTAGCACTCTGCCTAAGCAGATCTCGGTAAGTGATATATTCTACTCCCAGAACTAGAGTGCCAAACGTACTCATTTGTAAAATAAATAAATAAATATATCATCACGCCTTTTACCCATCACTGGGTGTAGCACTCTGCCTAAGCAGATCTCGGTAAGTGATATATTCTACTCCCAGAACTAGAGTGCCAAACGTACTCATTTGTAAAATAAATAAATAAATATATCATCACGCCTTTTACCCATCACTGGGTGTAGCACTCTGCCTAAGCAGATCTCGGTAAGTGATATATTTTTTCGCGTTAAGTGCGGTTACCAGCCGTCAAATCACGGCCTCCAAAGATATTAGTGTTGGAGGAGCCACAGGGGTAGATTTTTTAAATTGGTGAAAATTGTTTGTCGGCTGTGGGGATCGAACCAGGGTTCTCAAAATCCACAGGCCGACTCGATACCACTGAGCCACTTACTCCTTTGTAGGCTACTTTATTGATATACATAATATATATTTAGAAATTTTTTGATACAATATTATGGAACAAATTTAGTTTGGCATTCTTCATTGAACCACATATCAAATTTCCTAGAACTCATTGTTGACATTTAAAATTAAAATATATTTACAAAAACAGTCATAAAGTATGTAAATGTAAACACTACGAGTATGTGTAAATGCGCAATTAATATCTTAAATAACAGAAACTGTACTTTTATCAAAATTTATCACTTGTCAAAATTATCAAAATTCTTCGAATTAAAATTAAAAATTTACAAGAAAAAATTATTGATCCCAAAAGTATGATCCATTAATTATGCTCTAATTAACATAAATAAATATTCAATCTCAAACAAATGCAATCTAATATAATGAAACATTTAAGCAATCTTGATTATTCACGGTTGAGAGATACGCGCCACGCAGCAGTTTATGAGAAAAGGGAGTTGACACTTGATGAATTATGAATTTATTAATTAGGTCAGAAGGTCATTTTGCGTTGTGGCCCAATTTACAAACTTAATCGGAAATTCTAAATCTGGTATATTATTTTTTACTGATAACAGTCAAGGTACCCTGACTTTATTTATTTTTATCTTTTCACTTTATAACATGGAGCTCAAACCGTGAGACTCGCGTATAATTATAGTCACATAAATGATCTATTGGATCATTTAGAAAAATATATAAATGCAGAAAGAATTCTGAACAAATTAGATCGCAATGCTTTGGCGTTAAAGTTAATGTCATTAAAAACTCACATATCTTAAAAACCAATAACATTTTTGAAACTTTTTATCATCTCTGTACCGAAGTTTTAGGGTCTAGTCTAAATGGATATAACTAATTTACTATAAGATAAATGCAATGCCGTATTCATTTCTACAGGACATTTTCAATACAAACTTGCAATTTTTAAAATAAAATTGTATTGCAGATATTACAACGAACGGAACGGACAAGTCTGTACTGGCTGGTCTGTATCATCTCACGTGTTCGCAATCGAGAAGTCGGTAGAAGCTTCTGGTAACAAGTGTGAGGGATAAAAGGCAGCGCTTCTTAGAAAGTCAGACCCACCTTTCTAAAATTAATTATTAAAAAACGTATGTTTGTTTTTACTTTTCCAACATATTTTCACTTTTATCATAGTCACGTAAGCATTTTTTGTGGCAAAATCATTGAAATTACTTCCTAAAATGGCATCACTTTATTTAACCAACTTGTAAATGTCGTCTGGTTCTGCTATTTTTCAGTTTTTAAAGATGAGGAAAAATAAATGAAGAACGACTGGCCTGTACACATTATATTTTAAGTGATTAAATCACTTTATAGCAGTTAACTATTTTAAATTTTAAATAATTCAGACAATTTTTAAAACTTATTTTTATTGAAAAAAAAACAATTATCTACCAGATTGCTTATTTATAATTAAAAATGTATAGAATAAACATACAACAACTGTCTACATATATACATAAAATCACGTTATATCCCATCAAATAGTTCAGCATCAACCCCTGAAACATTCAACAAGATTCACTTATCAGATTCATCAAACTCAGTCTTCGTCAAATATTTATATCGTAACTCATCATCCTCGCTTCAAGCACAAACCAATTTATTATCTTAATTGAATTTCCACTGAATTCCTCAATTTCATTAAAACAGATTTTATATATATATATACTCGTATATATTTCAAAATCTGATACACGTACCTAATGCAATCATGTTAATTCAATTTCGATTAAGAAATACAGACCAATAGATACGATCAGGTTTCAATATCGCTTTCATTTTTCCTAGTTTATGAAATTCTAGATTACAAAATTATGTTTTCAATTGAATTTTATTACTAGATTATATAAATTTCAATACAACTGCTCATATTATCGACCGGTCAAACAGTTGATAGTATAGAGGTGACCTATAAAAAGTGCACATGAATAACATGAAATATATAAACAAATATATAACCTTTTCAATTTGTGATTATTATTTGTTCTTTTTCCAAAAGTTATTCAAATCCAGTTGATTTTAATGTCACCTTTCATTTTTTAAAACCTAGTATTACAAATATGCTATTTTGTTACTTCTAACATTTTAGAAGTAAAATTTCATTTAAAATAAATTATGCTCTAAAATGTACATTTTGTTGCATATATTTTATCGTGTGTCAGAATGAGAATGTTGACATGAACTGATTTTTTATGAATCTTTTAGTGGATGTTCTGTGAATGTTTCAAGGGTTCGTGCTAACCTCGTTTAATGGGACATAGCGTGATGTTATGTATGTATGCATTTTATAATAATAATAATAACAACATAAAAGGTGTCGGAAGTGACAGTGAACAAGTCACGAACAATATAACATTTAATTTAGGTCTGAAGAATCGATGTGTACATTTTGATAATTCATATTTACTATAACCTATAAATTACAAACGGTACTTAATCAAATTACCCTTAATTCTTACTGACTGACACATTTTGTAGCATTAAAACTATAAGTTCTCGTGTTAAAATTCATTCCCGGTAGTGAGAGAAATTGGAACTCGCAAATAAATAAAAGTTATTCTATTGGTCGGATGGGGATAATCCTGTAAAACTTAAATGAAGCATATCTTATAGATAAGCCAGATACAATAGCGTTACCAAAATAGTCGGACAAGAGTAAATAAATAAATAAATAAAGCTATGACGATGTTTCGTATTAAATTAATAGTATATTACATAACGAGACTTGTAACAAGCACATTATGTGCGACTGATATAATTGCGTCACAAACAGCAGTGTTACCAGCTAACAAATGAAAAATTTCTTGAGAACAGTTACGTTATATATATATATATATATATATATATATATATATATATAGGGCGGTGACTCGCTCAGCCGGTCATAGGACTTTAACATGGGAAATCAGTTTTTTGCAATTTTCTGCTTCCCTAATTATTTTAAGCAAAAACGCGTCAAATAAAAGTTTTAGGGCATCAAATTCTGCTTCTAAATCAATAAACAGAATTACTTTTACGTACTTTGTAACCACAGAAATTAAATATGAAAAAATTGAAAATTACGTTGAAAATAAAATTAATGGGTAAAAAGGCGTGATAATATATTTATTTTATTTATTTATTTACCATTGACATCAAGATGTATAGCAGCTACTAATTCGGTTAAATTAGTAAATAATTTCTATTTTATGACTACTTTAATGAGCGAAACAAGAATTTTTTAGACCAGAAGATCTCAAAATATAAGGTGCCATTTTCATATTTTAATTAGATTTTTTATATTATCTTTGTGCGGAAAGTAATTTTATTCTGAATTCAACGAATACAAAGTTCAATATCCTCATATAACATTTTTTTTTTGAAAAATGCATATTAAACTGACATTAATTTAATTCAAATCGCATAGAAATCAGCGTGTTATGAAAGTAACAAATGAACAAATCATAATTTGTCATATTGTCATTTTATAATGAACCAAACAAACCAAAAAATATATTATAATAATGAATTTCTTTATTGACTTGCCGTCAAGGACGAGATTCAGCCAAAGACTGTTCTACCACCCAACTACAATAGCGACGTAAAGAATATCGATTGCAGGAGAAAATTACCCTTTTTTGAAAACTGCAAAAAACATGTTATTCTATTCAGGTACATTAAACCCTAAATAAAACATAATCACATAAATCATTAGCCTCTATAATCATTCATACAATCCATTCTTCTTCATTTTAATTAAACATGATAAGTGATAACTTGAATGAGAAACAAAACCTGATACCTAAACTTACACACCCTAATGATTCATAAACCGCACGTAGTACATACATGTGGACACTACGCAATTACAGCACAATTCGATGGCGTTGAGCTTCAGTAGACAGTAAAGTTGTAGCGTAACGCTAGTTACTTTGAAACAGTTCAGCAACTCAACTCTGTAAACGCGTTGAGTGAGATAATTCGAGTTCGCAACACGTGACGTGATGAGACGATGCAGCAGCAGCGCTAACACGGCTAAATACTGAACTTCCTGGTTCAGCATTAACACTGGGGACACGGAGACGTGGGGACAAATACCCAACGTACCGCCCATATCGCTGTTACATGCACACACCATTCAAACGGTTGTTCATTTGCTTGTGTCAAATGACGAAACTTTTAAAATAGTGACGGGTGTTAATATTACCTTTATATAATATTAAGACGAGTTTAGAGCGGAGCCCGGAGCTGGAACATGCAGCAGTAAACCAATATTTATAAATTAAAATTTTTATTTTTAAATAAATAAATAAATATATCATCACGCCTTTACCCATTACTGGGCGTGGCACTCTGCCGAAGCAGATCTCGGTAAGTGATATATTTTTTCGCGTGAAGTGCGGTTACGAGTCGTCAAACCACGCCCCCCAAAGATATTAGTGAAGAGGGAGCCACAGGGGTAGATTTAATTTGGTGAAAATTGTTTGTCTGCTGTGAGAATCGAACCAGAGTTCTCAAGATC
Source organism: Pterostichus niger (assembly GCA_947425015.1). Classification (NCBI taxonomy): domain Eukaryota; kingdom Metazoa; phylum Arthropoda; class Insecta; order Coleoptera; family Carabidae; genus Pterostichus; species Pterostichus niger. The sequence goes on from OX380336.1 coordinate 14,764,721, forward strand.
CATAGGCCGACTCAATGCCACTGAGCCATCTACCATCAAGTTCAAAAGTAATTTTACTAAATATTAATTTACATTATTTTGTATTTGACAATTGGCAGCACTGCAGTCAGTTTCCCCTAGTTTCGTGTAGTGTATAGCAACAATAAAGAAAAATACACTTTTGTGCAAAATAATTAGATAATTACTTTAAATCCGAACCACTGATATTAAAGAATTTTTTTCTTACACATTTAAATGTAAATCAATTAAATTTAAACCATTTTATGAAATTCAAGCTCATTATTACATAATTTATACTCTGGAATTAAAATAATAAATCAGCATAATTTATTAAAACTAGCACAGATTTAATAGAACTCATATCTAAGCCGTAATCGTGAAATTTAACTTGAAAGAATATGTAAAACAAAAGTTTAAGGCTTAATTTTAATCTTTTAAATATATATTTTAGCATGTAGCGCAACTTCATCTATATACCAATCTAAATCTTTTGAATATATTTATTTATTTATGTTATGCTGTACAACTTAATCCCAATTACAGTACAGAGTCCGCACTCATCGAGCCGCAATGTGGTAGTTCATATAATTTTTAGCTTGAGTGAGATTCGAACTCGGGATCTCCGGATTCGAATTCCGTATCGCTATCCACACCACCGTACTGGCGGACAAAAAAAATCGGGTGACGCCTAGATACATATATAATTGTCGATATAGCGGAAATAATTATTTTCTTCGCATAGCGATCGAGTAATCGATTGAACAACATACAACATTAATCCACATAAAGCAAAGTCTAATACCAAGATTTGTATATGCAATCATTTTAAATTATTGCCTATAATACAGCTACCGTACCGATTAAATAAAATTGTCTCTTTAAGAATCAACGAGCCAAAAACTAATGCTAATAAACAGAAACTACAACCGTATTCAAGTGGACCAGACTCTACCTTAGCTGTCAAAGTGTGTAGGTCGCTGCACTGAAATTATTAATAACTTCAAGTGATGCATAATTAAATGCATTCATTGAAAGATTTGGTGCAAATAAAAAAGTTTTAGTATTTATAAATAAAAATATTTATAACAAATTGTAAACACTATTATATTATATTTCCATTGCATGAGGTGGCTTAGTGGTATCGAGTCGGCCTGTGGATTTTGAGAACCCTGGTTCGATCCTCACAGCCGACAAACAATTTTCACCAATTTAAATCTACTCCTGTGACATTCCCTCTACTAATATATTTGGGGGCCGTGATCTGACGGCTGGTAACCGCACTTCACGCAAAAAAAAAATCACTTACTGAGATCTGTTTAGGCAGAGTGCCACACCCAGTAATGGGTAAAAGGCGTGATGATATATTTATTTATTTATTATGAACTTCTTAAATGTTGTTTAATTAATTAAAAAAATAAACATTCGTATTTATATATTGAAATTATACATAGGTAAATAAAAAATAAAATCTACTGTCATACCAATAATTTAAAAATAATGCTGTTTCCTACCAGTAATTATGTAAATATTTTTATACTTTTATAATTAAAATACAGTAAGTAATAACAGTTCACAAACTCATCCGAATCTCACGATGTCTTTGTATATTTTACTCTAATTCCTGTAGCAACACAAAAGAACTTACTCATCATTAATCGTCCATTTCTTTCAGAAAAACATCAGAGAACAACATATTACCTTGGTAGTATCCAAGGCTACCACAAATAACAAAGAAACAAAAAGCTGAAACATTTTTAAAATAAACAAACTCTCAAGGCTTTAGTCCTTTACGTTTGGTGGCGCTAGTGTAGCTGTCAATCTAGTGCCGGATTTAGGGTGGAGCGACCGAGCTCAGAAATTTAATTCTAATTTAATTTTATACATACATTTTTGTATTGATAAAATTCTATGTACTCGTACTTAGAGATTGGATTGTAGATACATCTAATCAAATTTTGCTTGATTGGGAATTGAATTATTGTATATCCCAAGTTTGCGAATATCTATATTGAATTATTGTAATATGTTTTCGTTCTAAAGTTTCAATCCAGTAATACGGTGGAGTGAGTAGCGTTACGGAATACAAATTCGGAGATCACCAGTTCGAATCCCACTCAAGCTAAGAATTATATGAACTACCACAATGCGAGCGGTGAATCCGGACTCTGCACTGTAATTGGAATTCAGTTCTTGTTGTACAGAGTAGTATAAATAAATAAATAGAACTTAATGTTTATCTATTATTTATACTTGTAGTACAGGTACACTTGATCTGTTTTATTTTTAATTTGTTATGAGAGCAATACCCCAACAATTAATGATAGAGATAGCAAAATTAATGTAAAAATAATAATATACGCACTGTTCAAAGGCAGATTACATAAAAAAGAGATATGACGTTGGTTCAATTTAAAAACAGTTTCTGTATTTAGGCATTTCTTTATCAATAATAAAATACTTTTCCATTTCCATCGATATATTTTAAATAAAACAGAGCAAAAGTATATTTTATTTTTATAGTTATGAGTTGTGAAAATTGTTTCTCCATATCTTTATCTTTCCGAAAAAAATACTTATTACCAGATGATCGTTGAAATTTCGCACACAAGAATATTTCGTTTATTTGGAGATACAAAAAATTCTAATAAGACAAGTAAAATTAGAGAAAAAGGCTTATAGGATGATCGCGATAAGAATTATATAAATTTATTGTACTCGTAACCTTCAAAATGACACCTCCCGCACGCAACACTCAATCTGGAGCAAGTGCTTCCCGATCGACTCGCCTGTAAAAATTACAAAAAAAAACACTGGCCCTTTGGAACATTCTAAAATAAATATGTCTTGATAATAATAAAATCTAATTTATAAAATACAACTTCCCTGAATATTTCTTTATTAAAAGTTTGGGAAATAAGAGTAATTTGTTAAAATTCTTTCAACATTTGTCAGCATCAGTGACATCTATTTGACAAACTCTGAACTAAAGACGTCATTGATACAACTTCTTACAAATTGTAATCAAACAAAAATCGCGACTAATACTATATAAATAATAAGAAAAAACACATATTGTGGAACATAACAACTTAGTTTAATGGAAAAGAAAGATTATAACAACATAAAATGCTTAAATTAATGAATCTATTTTAGGTTAGGTTTGATATTTGAACTAAAAAACTATATATTTAGACTGGGAGCCACAATTGTTACAAGTGTTATTATAAACATTTATAGTAAAATTTTCACAATTATACATCAAAGTCCCCGGAGCAACTTGATTTGCAATTGATAAAGATTGTGTATAATTTGCAGATTCTGGTGTACTCACACAAGTTGAAATTAAAGATGATTTTTTTAAATACCAGTACTCGAACAAAAATATTATACAAACTACGTGCGTGAAAACGTCTTCCGCTCATTCGCGCTATTAAAGACAGTCACTCCTTACACTCGCTCGTGCTTCAAAAATGCGCTCATGCGGGAACATCGTCTTCCCGCACTTAGTTCGTAAATAACTAATACAAAATTGTTGAAGGTATTTTAAAATAAAATTTAATAACTAGTGAAGAGATAATTAGGAGGTATTTCTTGTGACAAACATAAAATTCCTAGATCCAGAACTGTATCAACCACAAGCGGTACCGGCAGCGCACCGGTTGAAAAACAGTTCAATCGTCAATAAATCTCCCTACGCTTGAATCAAAGGACAGACCAGCATAGCGAGTGACCTTCACACAAATATATAATGATTTATCCCCGTTGACGGTTGGCACCGGGCCAGCCTCCAGAGTTCCAGTTTCCAGAATCGGGAAAAATATCACCACACCGCCCTAATATACACCAACAGCTATTATGATATATTTTGGCTAGGAAGATGCTACATGAAATTATAGTTCCCGAATGAATAAATGACATATGTGGGAAAACGAGGAACATTATTATCCTTGTGAGAGACAAGGATATAAACTGTATTATTTATGTACGAACATACGGTGTCCGGAGTACGATCAGGAGGAAATAGTCCCTGGTAGCCTGGTATAGCATCCTATTGTGCAGTTGGTAATAATAAATAACCAAATAAGTGATACGTTCTGAAGAATTCTACACTAGAAATATAGTTTCTTAAGCCTCACTTACAAGACGAAATTAATAGTTAGTATACTAATTTAAATACTTGTTCACAATGCAATAATCAATCATGTAGAATACTATTTTTATAAATAAATAAATATAAAATATATCATCACGCCTTTTATCCATTACTGGATGTGGCACTCTGCCTAAACAGATCTAGGTAAGTGATATATTTCTTCGCGTGAAGTGCGGTTACCAGTCGTCAAATCACGGCCCCCAAAGAGGTTAGTGGAGGAGGAGCCACAGGAGTAGATTTAAATTGGTGAAAATTGATTGTCGGCTGTGGGGATCGAACCAGGGATCTCAATATCCACAGGCCGACTCGATACCACTGAGCCACCTACCCCATTTAATAAAATAAATACTATTTTCAAAAGAATCACCAGATGTCAGTTTAATCTTTATACATTTTTGACAGTTATTTGTTTATTGCATGCTGTTTCTTTTTAAATGAGTGAAGAAGCATTCATTAATATGATTCAAAATTGTAAATATCTGTATGACAAAGGCAACTCTGATTTTAAAAATATTAATGAAAAATAGTACTACCTTGCTACTATTTATTGAATAAATCCACCATCTTCTGATATTTTCTAGTTTCCTTCTTTCAATTTTACGTATGTCACTAACAAAGAAGTTAATCATAATTAATCTTTTCATTTTGTTTGTCACACAAAAGCATGGCTTTCAAACCTCATTCATTCTTGTTTCTGATTGGTTATTAGACAATATGGCCGTTAATTAGTAACTATAAGTTTGGAGCTTATAAACTCTTGCAAAAACTGAAACGAACATTGGGAAGAATAAGTAAATTTTGTGCTATTATGCACGAAAAACTGTCAGCGTTAACTGACTACAAATTTATAACTTTTTGAGATTGCCGCCTAAAAAACGTTGTGTGCACCGCGGCTTAAAAGTTCTTTTTTAGCCTCACCTGATTTGCTAACCTCGGCCTTCGCTTCGGTTGCAAATTTTAGATTCGGCAAAACAAAACACTTTTACAGCCTTCGTACACAAATGACTATTAACTTATTACACAATTAATATAATTTTGATGAAACTAGTAATTGAAAATTTATTATTGGAGAATAATATTATTAATTTATTTTTCGTCTGGTAATGAATTTTCGTCTCATCAAAACATTATACATTCACTAATAATATCCCGTTATATAATTAAATAAAAAAAATCATTATAAAATGAACACTTAATTTCGTAAACGTTTCAAGTAAAATTTGTTTTAAATCGAATTATGATTCATTTTAGTTATTACGAATTTACTGAACTTAATCTCAATTGTTTAGTCATATAATAGGCTCAAATATGAAATTTAATTCCAAAGCCCCAAGGCGTTTACTTGAGATATTGTGCATACAGCCGGTCTGTTTTCTTATGTTAGTGTTTAAAATTTTGAAGATTTACCAAAATCTAGAGATTGATGAAAACCACAACCATAATATTTCCTCTATTATAAAACCGTGAAAGTAAACATTATTTGAATAGCACGTAATCTGTATTTAAAGTTCTCTTCAATGAAGCAGAGTTGTGACATTTAAACACGTAGCAAATACTTCGTAAGTTCTCGCTTTAAAACGTTGCGTGTCGATTGCAATAACAGCAGTCCCGTTCGATTCAAATAATATATAAATAATGTATATTTCATTTTCTACATTTCATAAATATGTATAGTTGGAGTAAGAGAATTTGACATAGGTATTGAACAATGTTTTATTATTTTACAAAAATATTCCTTTCATAAACAATTCTAGAAATATTAAATCAAAATGACAGGCAAAACAATGCAAAATTTAACAATCTTGTCATAATGAATAATATTCATATTTTACAAAGGCGGCATTTTACAAAAGCTTGTTTTTTATATAGATAATCATGATCGTATAACTTTTATAATGGAAGATAAATGCATGTTAATAAATAAATAAATAAACAAATTATGACTAATGCGTTATTTTCAGCTTTAAACCTGAGAGAATACGCGTCGGTTTCGGTTAAGGGTTCAAATTATGATTTTGATTTGGTATTTAATTTCGGTTTGATAATTTTCTTTTTGTTTCGTTCACGAACCCGTTCAATTTAGGTTTATAGACGTTATTCATAAAATAATTTCAAAAAATAATATTTATTAATGACGTTCACGTGTTTATATTCTGAAACCGGTAAACTATTGAACAAACCACGGATGTTATGAGTCATAACAGGCCTTAGATGTCTTAAAAATCTCGTTCTACGAGCTCGGATTTCAAACTGGCATCTGCGGCTGTAATGATACTCATAACATCCCTAGGTATGTTAATAGCTATTATTGAATAGTTTTTGATAATACAGTAGTAATTTATGCACCAAGTGCGTTAAGTAGATGATAATTGTCCGTCAGTACGATAGTGTGGATAGCGATATAGAATTCGAATCCGGAGATCCGGAGTTTGAATCTCACTCAAACTAAAAATTATATAACCTACCACACTGCAGCTCGGTGAGTGCGGACCCTGTACTGTAATTGGGATTAAGTTCCTGCTGTACAGCGTAACATAAATAAAATAAAATAATAAAAATAAAATAATGCACAAATGGTGACGGTATCTAGCCTGAGGTCATTATCATCTAATATCGTCCGTGATACCCACAAAATGTTATTTTTTACTAGAATATTAGTCTTATGATTATAGTAATACATATAATAGCTATTAACATACGCAGGAATGTGTATCATTACAGCCGCAGATGTCAGTTTGAAATCCGAGCTCGTAGAGCAAAGATTTTAAGAAATCTAAGGTTTGTTATGACTTATAACATCCGTGGTTTGATCAATAGTTTACCGGTTTCAGAATATAAACACGTTAACATCATTAATAAATATTATTTTTTGAATTTTTTTTATGAATAACGTCATTGTCATCATTTTAGAAGGTGATCAAGTAAGTCTGTGGTCTGTACGTTTTTATTTAACGCCATGGTTACAATTGTTTTTGTATCATATTTATAAATAATTTTTTTATTTAAACGTCATAACGTGGTCATCTCTAATTTGAAAGACTGTACAATTAAAATATATTATAATAAGCAGAAGAAGTAATCTTTGTATTATTGATGTTTAGAGTTCCGTTTGTGTTAATAGTGTTAATTTATCATTGTGTTTTATTCTCATTTTCTTCACTGTTTTGACAAGTCAGTATGGTAATATTACCGTACATAATACAGTTATTACTTACTTACCAGCCTACTTTTGTGGATATAAACATAGGTTTAATATTCTGAAACCGGTAAAAGTATGAATCAACTGGCGTTGCGTTGCTACGGATATTGTTTCTCCATTTTATGTATACATTTTAAACGACAGTTGCATTACATTTTGATATTTTGTTGACAATTTTTGTTTTGTATATGAAATACAAATTTTCTGATTTACATTTATCAATAAATGTACACCTTGTTATAAGATATTAAACTAGGAAATCGATGTAACATCCTTGAAATTTAGCTTTGTTTGGCAATAGGTATTATATTGCATCTTTAGTTTTTAAACACCTCGCAGTAATGTAACTATCGTAGTGTCAAACTCCGGAAAACCCTCAAACACAAAGAATTTTACAGCTCCAGTTCACAATAATTTAAGGCATAATAAATCGGATATATTTACACTTCGGCATGTAAAATATTTAAAAATAATATTTTTGTACGATTGCTATGAAAACTTGACAATTACGCTCTCGTTTGTCATCGTCAAGTTGACGTTTTCTGTGGAACAATCGGAAAATATCTTTTTGCGCGTCTCCAATGGCAACGCGCGAAAAAGACGTTAAATGCGCGCGTTTCCAATGGCAACGCGCGAAAAAGATTATAAATGCGCGCTTATTGCAATAGTTATCAGGGATACAAACAAAACAGAAACTTGTCATAATGACAGTTGACAGAATGAATTTATTTTCAGTACGTATACGTTTTTTAATAATTTGAAGATGCAACCGTAGAAAAAATTATGTGTGTATCACGAGCGTAAAGTGATTCTTTGTTACTCGAGCACGGTAATTGCAGCGCGAGCCAAAGGCGAGAGCTGCAATAGTGCAAGAGGAACAAAGACTCTTAATACACAAATAACTATTTTGTTTAATATAATATTTACCTCAAATTATTGTTCAGCAACCGAATTTTAAATTCTTTTAATTTTTCCTTACGTACCTACTCTAAATTTAAAAAATCATGCTTATTACTGCATAATTCATTCATAATAACTGATATTCTAAAACAATTAAAAATAACTCGACAGCATAACGTGTAACCGGTAACCACAGCCACAGTATGTGTATATGTATGTATGTAAGTACGTCATACGTCAACTGTGCCGATAACAATACTTCCTTCATGAAGGGGATTATACATTTCACAGAAATCTCTGACTATCATATAAAATACAGATAAAGGTTGACATTATCTGATTATTATTTCAATATTAAGCCAGTAATTTACTCATTAAATTATCTAATTAAATTTAAAATTCTTTTGGTTTTTATCCTTGGTTTTTGTCTGTTTAATTAATGAGACTCATTTTTTAAATATTGTTTCTTATTATTTATTATTTTCGAGAGAAAAACTCTGCTGGCGACGGAATTGAAACAGAAAATCTTAATTTCCGGCAAAGCGTTGAAACTATTAAATAGTAATTTAATAACAACTAATATGATTTCAAAGATCTATTTATTCATAGATAAAAAAAATAAAGAATTTCAGATTTCAGTTTGAATCGAGTAATGATTCTGTCCTTAAAGAAACTTAGAGCAATAATAATTTACTAATTAAACTGATTAGGCAAGGTCAGAAGACACTGCTGTAACACCTCGAATGAATCTAATTAAATTTTAAGAGAAAGCAGCAATGTGAAATTACAACATAATTATTTGATCAATGAAATGCTGCAAATTGTAATTATATTATTTTGTAATCATTACCAATGGTACAAATTACATAAATAAATAGTAAAAGTAAACCATGAACCTAATACATAAAACAAACAATAAAAACTAGTTCTTTACGAATGACAAAATTCTTTTTTCTACGATTGCTATGAAAAGTTGACAATTACGCTCTAATTTGTCATCGTAAAGTTGACGTTTTCTGTGGAACAATCGAAAAATATCTTTTTTATTTAAATACGTTAAATGTGCGCGTCTCCAATGGCAACGCGCGAAAAAGATGTTAAATGCGCGCTTATTTCAATAGTTACCAGGGATACAAACAAAACAGAAATTTGTCATATTGCTAGTTGACAGAATGATTTTATTTTTAGTACGTATACGTTTTTAAATAATTTAAGATGCAATCGTAGAAAAAATTATGTATGTATCACGAGCGTAAAGTGTTTTTGTTCCTCTTACACTATTGCAGTTGTTCCGTGTTCGAGTAACAAAGAATCATTTTACGCTCTTAATACACAAATAACTATTTTCTATAGTATGTTGTATGCCATAAAAATGAAGTAATTCTCAAATTTAATTCCAATTAATTATAAACTTTGAATATTAGGAGAATAACCAAGCAAGCAGAGGAGCAATTATAACAATAAAAGTGTCGATGACGACATAGCTAGAAAATAGATATTATTTCATTGTAAGCATCAGAAAACATAGCTTTTATCAAGTTATCATATCAGTCATAACATGTGAAGATATCAGATATAGGTTTCAGGGATTAAACATACGTTCTTATCTCCAAACAAATAAGAAATTATTCAGTGTACATTCCATTCTCATTCGTAATTTTTGTGACTTAATTTTCTTTCTTTGATTACTTTTTAGAGTGGAAAATCGAATCAGTAAAACTAATTAAATTGTACAAAAAAATGTGTTTATTTGCACTAACATTTTACATTCGTATGCTAAATCATGAATAATTTTTCACTGATGGTCGCAAAATAGTTATTTGTGTATTAAGAGCGTAAAGTGATTCTTTGTTACTCGAACACGGTAATTGCACAAGAGGAACAAAGACACTTTACGCTCGTGATACACACATCATTTTTTCTACGATTGCATCTTAAAATTATTTAAAAACGTATGCGTACTGAAAATAAATTCGTTGTTAAGTGTCAATATGACAAGTTTCTGTTTTGTTTGTATCCCTGGTAACTATTGAAATAAGCGCGCATTTAATATCTTTTTCGTGCGTTGCCATTGGAAATGTTGCTTAGGTAAAAATGGCTTTTAAATTTAGGTTAGGTTAACAGAAAACAGTGAAATCGTGGCAAATCTTTGATAAAATCTTAGTTGGTTAAAGTATATGATCGGAGTTCATAAGGTCCCAGGTTTAAATCCTGGCAGAATCCTAATTTTACGAAAATTTATGCAAACATATTATGGAGTCTTTTCTAAGTTCTTATAATTATGTTTCGGAATTTCAAGAACAATGTTTAATTGTCTAGTCGAATATGTTCAATAAATATAAATCGTGCTATATAATATGTAAAATACGCACATATTGTATTTTTGGGCGATTGTCTGTTCGAATGAATAAATAAATAAATATTGGAAAAGACAAATTTTATTACTTCAAAAATTTATTGACTTGGAATGGAAAAATATTATTGGCTGGTAGCACAAGCTCTGTTTTTGCCTATTTTAAAAGCAGTGTATTTGGATGTTTTAGCTATCTCTAACATGTTAAAACTGTGATCTTAGAAACCGCAAAAACAGAGCTTGTGCTACCAGCCATTGATTTACGGAATTCTCCTCTACATAGTTGTCTGAAATTATGTTTGGTTAATATTCTAATTACTCGTTTTTTAAGTCAATTGTCGTTGAGGAGTTTCCCCATAGAAGGATACCATACCATTTAATTAGTATGTTTGTTATTAAATGACCATACATTGCTATTGAGAAAAGTAAGCAAAATAAACAGATTTTAGACCATCTTTAGCAATTGTTTTTCACAGCGCACGAATACAATAACATGCTGTGTTCAGTACTAACAAAGAAACATGAATGAAATCCTAGTACTTTAATAGTATGTGACACTTGAGACATTTTGCAAGTTTTGAATAGCATTTAAATTGACTGTACCAGCATATATTGTCCGTCAGTACGGTGGTGTGGATAGCGGTACAGAATTCGGATCCGGAGATCCCGAGTTCGAATTTCACTCAAGCTAAAAATTATATGAACTATTACACTGCTGCTCGTTAAGTGCGGACCCTTTACTATAATTGGGATTAGGTTCCTGTTGTACAGCGTAACATAAATAAATAAATATATAAATTCTATTATTATTATTGTTTTTTCTAAATTTAAAATTAATAAATTGTTTTTAAACCAATTATCAACTGACTCAAATAATTGCGCAGTCTGATTCATAGATATGACAATTCCAGTGGCGTATCTACGTCTTCCGGTGCCCCAGTGCAACGACATAGTCGGGGCCTCCCAAAATGTACAAGCTAAAACAAAAGGTCGGCCCAAAAACTTTTTGGGGGTATTTAAAGCCATGTACAATCTTGCTATTTTACAATCTTACATTTACATTACCTGTACATTGTGCATCTTACAATCTATTTTTAAAAGTTATCTACGTAGCAGTTCAAAACCTCGCCCTGCGAACTTTCGCGTTCACAAATTTGTCGATGACTCCATCCAGGTTGCCTCTCAACGCGTTCGTTACCTTACTCTCTATTGACAATATACTCAGGTCCGCGAGTCTCTCTTGCCCCATCGAATTTCACAGATAATTTTTTATCAATTTCAATTTTGAAAAGGAGCGTTCTGCCGTGGCAATGGTGACCGGAATGGTTAAAAACAATATTATTGCTAAGCAGACGTCCGGAAAGCTAGCCGAAAGAATAAAATACTTTATCAGTATCAAGTCAGCAAACTCCCTGATGGAACTGATCTTGGAAAATTGGGCCCCAGGCAATTGCATCGGCTGCACCGGCGATAGTTACGCCACTGGACAATTCTGTTATATTAAAAGAACGTGTCATCAGTAAAGCCCGGATTTTTAGGCAATTGCCTAGAATCAAATTTTAATATACTTCAGGCAATTTAGTTTTTCTATACATAGGTAATATGTTTACGTGTAATGGAAGATTTTTTTTTTCGTGCCTTAAGGCCTACTTTTTCTATATTTTGGTTATTGTGCCTATTTTACCTTATACAGCCTATTTTGCCTATTTTAACTTTTATCGACTAATTCAGCACTCGACATAGTGTTTCAACCTAACCTATAATATTAAAAGTACTTACTTAAATCAAGTTTTTGTGCGTGAATTTAAAATGCCGAAAGAAAAAAACGTGTTTTAGTCAAAATTTTACGTGCCAATTCAATTGTGTCTTTGCCATTAATCAATGGAGCTGAGGTAACTTTAGACGATATGGCTAAATATAAGAATGCCCCTGTCACATTTTGTGATGTCTAACGAAGTTTTCAGCTTACAAGCAAGTTCTGACTGACCGAAGACAGTCCCTTTCCGAAAATTTCATAGAGCAATAGCTCGTAATATTATGTGAATCAAAGTATACTACATAATTTGAATTTGTATAATAGTTAATAAAATGAGAACCCTACATTATTATTTTAGTAATATTTTTCAGATTGCGTTAATTTTTGTGTAAAATGATGATTTTTTTCTAATGAAGAGTAGATACGAGTACCAATATTAGAAAAAGGATTCGTTTAATTTTAAACAAATTATTTACATTTAGGCTGCCTAAAATCCCGCCTATTTTAGAGTAATTAACGGCCTATATGCCTGCTTATTTGGGTGTTTTTAAGTGCCTAAATATCCGGGCTTTAGTCATCAGCATACATTGTACAAAATTGAGTTGCCAATAGCATTAAGAAAATCATGAAGTATATCAAACGCAGTTAATGGCAGCAAGTATTTCAAAAACAAATGCACCTGAAAATGCCATTTAATATCTAGCCAACAAAAACCAAAACCAACAATACAACTCAAACTAAACAATGTGTATCTAAATATAACTAAATTGTGTTTCCGTGTATGTGACGTGTACGCCACTGCACAGAGTGTCGAGAACGAGATGTGGTGATTGTGCATTGACCGAGACCTGGCGTTGCTGCTTAACACTACGGTTCCGCTGGTTCCGGTTTCACGTCACGTGAGAACCAGAGATTATTTATACTATGTTCAACGATCATTTGGAAAAAATACTTTTAAATACCTCCATTCACAGTAATCGATGCTACTGTTAAAAATTCTTGTTTCCAAGCAAATGTATGCTCTACGTAGATTATATCTAAGATGAAAATTGCTTGAAAACTATTTAAATACAGGTAGAATTGATGGGGTCCGGTGCGATCGTAGTTACTCAGCGAAATACTTATCCGTGATGCTATTCTTGGCTTAGCAAAGTATGCACAATACTGAACTGCTCAACTGACTATACAGTCGCCTTATTCTGCACGAGTTACAAGATTGTATTAACGTATAATTTTAAATTCTTCTGTAGATATATCGACCCATTTTCTTGTTTTTTACATTCACTTTATGTAATAGTTATTTACATTGCAAGATCGTTATACAGAAATTTACAGGGGAGCATAGAAAGGTAACGGGCGAGCGCTAGCGAGCCTGTTATCTGCGTGAGCCTGTAAATTTCAGTTAACGGTCGAGCATTGTACAATGTTTTATGTGCATTTGAATCGCAATATATGTATATTTAATCAAATTAATTGCAATAGTATAACGCAATAACTAAAATGTTCAATCAAGGTAGACTTTGACTATCTGACAGATTTTGTTTAATCAAAAAATATTTAAATGTCGAACGAATTAGATATGTTGTCATGATAACCAATGTCAACAGCCCGTTATAAATTTTACACGGGCTAGCACGTTATAAGTCTCGTAACCCCTAGAGACAGAGTTAAGTAAACAGTTCATTACGTTTCAAATGTACGTAAAACTAATCATCTTCATTCAATTTTGAAGTGAAAATTAAATAATTCGATTGACTATATCTACTTTGAATTAGTGATGCCTGCTGCTAGAACATGTTATAACAATTTAAAATCAATACATTGTGAGTGTTGAATCGATCGAACCATTTATTATTAATTTTAATTCGTCAAACTCTGAACCTGATAGTGAAAATTCAGATTAAAATTAATTATCTTTTGACATGGGGAAATTGGTCTGCAGGGGAATCTGTCACAATAAAAAAGATTAATGGGCTTATAGTAGTACCTCACGGATAATTATGGAAATCCAATAATACATTCTATGTTTTTATTATTGGAAATAATGTGCATTTTTTAATGGTAATAATTCTAAATAAATTTAATATAACCCTGTAACTTTCGCTTACATTCGGTACAAAATATTACCAGTTGTATAGTTCAGTATTGTGCACACTTTACTGAGCCAAGACTATCATCATGAAATAAGTATTTTACTGAGTGACTACGGTTGCGCTAGGTCCCATACATTCTATATGTAAAAGTTTTCAAGCAATATTTATCTTTCCTAGATATATAGGTTGTTCATTTTAGTTTGTCCACTATTGCTGTCTCGAGAACTATAAGACCTACGAGGTCGGTTAAATTAGCTAACAATTTCATGACTATTTTAATGAGCATACAAAAAAAAATCAACCAGTGGTTCACCAACTGTAGATACCAACTTTGTTACTTTAAATGGAACTATATTTTTTTTATTTGCTTGTTCGATAGAGAATTTTATTCTGAATTCAATATTAGATAACAATTTTTATGAGAAAAATGCATGTTTAGGTTTATTTCATTATAGCTAATAACATAAGGGTGCCATGGACGAAACAAGTTTAATATGGAATCAGATTTTAGAGTATTGTGAGCGAAACAATAGCACTATTTATTATTGTTTACAAATGTCATTTGCTATTATAGAATTATTAATGTTGTGTGCATACTGAATAAGCTCAATAAAATATTTTTACAGCATCTAAAAAACAGTATAGAAAATGTTTTAAATAATGTCGATAGCCGGACATTAAGATTAGTAAGAAGTAATTGATTTCGAAGAATACATTTATGTATTAACGAAAATGAACGACAATTTGAACAGTATTTGTACATTTATGTATTTGTTGTGTTTTTGTTTATTTGTTTTGTTTATTTCAGCCATTTTAAAATAAAACTGATATAAATCTAAACATGCATTTTTCTCATAAAAATTGTTATCTAAGGATATACAAATATTATATCACTGAATTCAGAATAAAATTCTCTATCGAGCAAATAAAAAAATATAGTTCCATTTAAAATAACAAAGTTGGTATCCACAGTTTGTGAACCTTCTTCTTCTTCTGACGGCACTACTGTCCAAATCGGGCTTAGGCCTACCGGACACATCGAGCCGCAGTTTTTACACTGCCGTACTGCCGGTTTGCGTAGTCGAGTGCTACATTATTTTAAGACGTATAAGTGACTAGTTTATAGCGCCCGAGTGTGATAAATACATGAAGCTGTATTTTATATTTTACGACAAATCACACATTGTCGACAGGCGGATTCGAACTGACGAACCTTGGTTCGGGAGACGTCACAGCATGTTAAAAGATGTGCTTTAACACGCTCGGCCACGGCACCATTGGTTGAAAAAAAAATGTTATGCTCATTAAAATGTTTACTAACTTAACCGACCTCGTGGGTCTAATAGTTCTCGTGATAGCAATAGTGCACAAACTAAAATGAACAGCCTGTATTTTGTACGTAGATACGTATAGCATACATTTGCCTGAAAACAAGAATTTTTAACCGTAGCATCGATTAATGTGAATACAGAGATTTAAAAATCATTTTCCAAATGATCGCTGAACGTAGTATACCTTGACTCAAGCCAGACGGTGATTCATACACACTCACAAGAGAATGGAACAGAATTGTCATATAATACTCCAAATATGAACAACTACTTGGACTTGACATTCTCTGTGGTTTCTTAGTACCGTAGTACCGTGACGAAAATAATAATCCCGTCTTTTTCTATTTCTCTAACGATGTTAAATTATGTGACTCGTTAACTATAAAATATTCTGTGGATGGTGATAGGTACATGTACTACAAATACCTACATGCCTGTAATTTTATATTTAAAGTGTCTTATAGCTAAAAGAATTACAGTAAATTTTAAATGTTGTGATGTTCACTTCTACCATCACTTGGCTACGAAATGTAGTATGAAGGAAGATGATAACATTACCAAAACTTAATATGAGGTGTTACCCAAAAGTTCCCGAACAAATTTGATTAAAGAAAATCTGATGTGCACACCACAGTACTTCCTTGTACGCGTATTATACTATACCTACATTTTTTTTATTGCACATATTTGACGTAATTTGATATTGACATTAAAGGTGCTATTCTGTAATTTTCTATAACGCTACAGTTCTGTAAATTTGAACAAAAGCGCATCGATTTTTATTGACAAATACATTTAATGCCATTTGACAATCAAATATGATGCTCTTTTGTTCAGATTTATAGATCTGTAGCGCTATAGAAAATTACAAAATAGCACAATAATTTTTTTATTTATTTTAATTTTTGTTCTAATCCATAGCAAACTTAATTACAAAAAGCAAGAAATATATAATTTTACTTCCTTGTACGAAGTAAAGGAAGTATTGTAATCGCGAAAACTTTGAGATTTCAGCGGAAATATCCATTTTGACTAATTTCGTTGTGACGTCTGTACGTACGTATGTATGTATGTATCTCGTATAACTCAAAAACGGTAAGCCGTAAAAAGTTGAGAGTTTGTATTTAGAACTGCTATAACATCTAGTTGTGCACCTCCCTTTTTGGTCATTATATAAGTTCCGAAAGCTTTTTTAAAAACATAGGTTTTGGGTAGCACTTCGTACATACATAACAAAAAGAGAATTTATTTGCCACTTTTTTATTCGAAAGAACAAGAAGAAACATCATCATATTTAAAACAAGGATCGGGACAACCGTCGGTTGGCTTAGATCTGACCTCCGCTCAATAGGATCTTGCACTTTCAAATCAAAGCAATAGAAAATAAATAATAATTAAAAAGAATATATTTTTTTCTTTTCTGCGATTCTTAATCGAGTCTCATATAACGTTATAAATTTAAATACAAAAATATAATACTTATTTGTTGTTTATCTTAAATTGCATTTACATAATAAATATGGTTGATATAAAGTATATTGAATTTGAAATCCAAAAAACTCATAACATTAATTATATTTACAGAAAATGCAAGATGAAATTTACAAGTATTGGTTTATAAAATACGAAAAGATACATAAACATTTTCAAATTGTATAATAGATCATACCTACATATACTAGTATTTGGAAACTTCAATCAACTCGTCTTTATTATTATTGGTAGAAATAATATTTGACTAAAAAACATCAAATTAATTTCGAAAAATAAATTGAAGAAATATAAAAATAAACAATCTGACTACATAAGAATATAAAATATTTTATTTCTAGATTGAAATAAACGCCATAATCTACAAAATTCCACTTTAGTTTCCTCTAGTAATAAGAAAATAATTTTACAATGCTGAATGCACCAGCGTTTTATCTTAATAAACTCAACTCAAGCTCAAGAAAATAAATTTATTTTCACAAATTGCAAATGAAAATAAATGTTCTACGATTGCTATGAAAAGTTGACAATTACGCACTCATTTGTCAACGTAAAGTTGACATTTTCTGTGGAACAATCGAAAAATATCTTTTTTCGCGTCTCCAATGGCAACGCGCGAAAAAGACGTTAAATGCGCACGTTTCCAATGGCAACGCGCGAAAAAGATTATAAATACGCGCTTATTTCAATAGTTACCAGGGATACAAACAAAACAGAAACTTGTCATATTGACAGTTGACAGAATGAATTTATTTTTAGTACGTATATGTTTTTAAATAATTTTAATACACAAATAATTATTAAAGATTTCTTAATTTTTGTTAAGGACAACGGTCCCAAAAACAAAACTGTTTTAGGCCTCAAAAACTGTAAAACCAACATTGTCTTCTAAGCTCTACATATACCATTGTTTATCTAAACCAGTGGTTCCCAACCTTTTTTTAATCGTGACCATTTTTAGTTTTTTTAAAATGTTCGCGACCCCCCTTTCGCATATTTGATCAATAAAACAAAAAATAAAAGGTTTGACAAAATATATTTTAGGACTTAGTGATTATATTTTTCCCCTCAAAAAAGCCAAGGCGACCCCCCAAAAAAGCTAAGGCGACCCCCTTGTGGGTCGCGACCCACCGGTTGGGAACCGCTGATCTAAACGAACTCAGGTTTATTTATAATATATAATAGGATGTTTAGAAAAGACTGTTACTTGGTTTATAATTGCGAAATACATATTATTGTAATGTTTCTAACCTTGACTTAGCGTTAAATTATATATCCTGTCTTCATTTGTGTGCATTGTTGTTTGGCTACACATAAAGTAAGTTTATGTTATCAAGTTCAAATGTTTACACAATCATTTTAAGAGGACGTTAAGAATAACCATTTGTTCGCACATTCAATTTAAAATCTTTTAATATGCACAAGAGCTAACGAGTTATTAGAAGGAAATTATTTCTGTTCTTTGCTTTATTTGTTTGTGAAATACATAGGTACGAGATTATACTTAAATTTAAATGGCAATGAACGTTATGTTACGAGGCAGTTTATAACAAAACATTTGCATTGTGGTAATTTGCAATTTGACTAGCTCAACTGACCAATGTTCGTACATTTTCCTGAACTGAATCAACTCAAGGACTCAAATTATTATTCTTGCTACTTTTTTTATAAATACATACATAAATAACATTACACTATATCTATGAACTCTTTGAACCGCTTTCTTCAATTCTTCGTCCAAAGTGAATTGATGACTCCTTGAGTGGAACAATCAGGTAATACTCGTAGTCTGAAGGAGCGAGATTGGAACTATAAGAAGGGTGAGCCATTTCCTCAAACTTAAGTTTATGGATAGTTTCAATAGTGTAGGTAGCAGAAGTGCAAAGCTTGTAAACTCGTTTTTTTCTGAGATCAGAAAGAAACTTGGGCAACGATGGAAGAACTGTGTTGAAAAGCAAAAGAGATTAATCACACACTCTGTACTGTAATTGGATTTTAATCAAATATATATATATATATATATATTTAAAATGACACTATTAGGTATAGGGTTTTATATTTATTGAAATAAAATTCATAGCTACATTGCGGATAATTATTAACACATCCTCGTATTATTTATTTATGTTACTCTGTAAAACAGGAACTTAATCCCAATTACAGTACAGGGTTCGCACTCGCGCGATTATAACTCGGGATTTTCGGATTCGAATTCTATATTGCTATCCACACTACCGTACTGATGGACTTGTAACATCATAAGTTAAATACTAAACTTCATAAAATCGTCTACTTTAAATTTTAAAATTTTAACATATCGTTTTCGCATAATGTCATAGATTTTCATAAGTTTCATTAAATTAAAATAATGGAGGAGCCCATTTGAAGCTACTTGTCGACACTCCCAATATTTAATCACTCAACGACAGATAGCAAAATTTTAGCAACCTAGCAAAATAGATGCTGATCTGGAAGTGAGATGAAACACAAAATTAGTACACTTGGATATAGCAATTATGCTAAATTTTTGTAAATGAAGTTGAAGATGCACCAGTTGAAAGGTATTCGGGCCACATTAATGAAAATCATAATAGAATTGGATTGCCATCTTATTCAAAAATACAGGAGTTTGTTTCTTTTCCAGAATCAATATAAATTTTCAATTTTAATGTTGTTTAAATTTTATTACTATAAAATGATAGACTTTTTATATGATATAAACAATATTAACAATAGATCTGATATTGAAAAATTAAATGCTACGTATACTCATATTGAAGAATTTTTTTAATAATTTAAAAAAAAAAATATTTCAAAATTAATTAATTATTTTGATCAAGCTATTATCCTTCAAAATTAAATTATTTATTTTTTCAAAGTTGTCTTCATTTTTTTAAATATTGTTTTTTAATATTATTTACAATTATAATTTTTTGACATTTAAAAAAATATATATATATATAATCATAATATTATAAAAATATTTCTATCATTATTTATAATTTTTGGATGAATGTTATTTTTTAAATATTTAAGTATTTTATATTAATTATGTTTTATTATTGTTAATTAATTTATAATAGAGTCCTGAAGAAGGCTAAAGAGTTGGCCAATACGTCGACTTAATAATAAAAAATAAAAAAACTGACTGAATTCCAAAAAAGTCTATCATTTCATAATTTAAAAACAGTCGAAATAAAAAATTTATATCCTTTTATTACTATAATTTATCATAGTTTGGATGATATTATTTATGTAAATATACATATTTATACGAGTAGTATACATAGATATAAAACAAAAACTAAAACATTTATTTATTGATACTAAAAGTGGAGAGTTTTCGATTTCGGTCCCCTACTTATATTCGACCAGCCTTACCTAGAGCTAGACTAGAGTGTTTTAATCACAACCAGTTTTTCTCGAAACTTTTTCCCACAACTTTAAACTAACCTAAGAAAGTATCTCTTAATCAACATATATTGTTATATCCGAACTAGCAAATATATTTTTTATAACATTTTATTACTCCTTTTATTTTCCTAACTAAATATTTAATGCACATATATAAAAATATAATAAATATTTTAATATTGTTATTGTAGATAACAAGTAGCCGCCGCGCACGTGCATAAAGAATGTCGAAACTGGCACCAAAATATAATTCTGTGTGTGATTACGGACATGAACATCATTATGGTGTCTGTGATCATAGTTTAATTTAATGAAACAAATAAAATAAGTAAATTAGACATTATATTATATTATTATTAGGTGGCTCAGTGGTATCGAGTCGGCCTGTGGATCTTGAGAACCCTGGTTCGATCCCCACAACCGACAAACAATTTTCACCAATTTAAAAAATCTACCCCTGTGGCTCCTCCTCTACTAATATCTTTGGAGGCCGTGATTTGACGGCTGGTAACCGCACTTCACGCGAAAAAATATATCACTTACCGAGATCTGCTTAGGCAGAGTGCCACACCCAGTGATGGGTAAAAGGCGTGATGATATATTTATTTTATTTTATTTATAATAATAATAATATAAACCATATATAATTTTGTAATTGTATTGTAGTTCTCATTAGAAATTAATTGTGCATTTCATGTGATACCAGAATGGCTAATTGTGAGTTGTATCTATCTTTTTCTCTCCTCGTATGTACATGTTTCTCTGGCCGCTTGGCACTTGGCCACAGTGTTATCGCTTATTATTTTTCTCATTAACTAAACATAATCGATAATCAAAAAAAAACACAGGAGTTTGTTTCTTTTCCAGAATCATAATATTAAGAAAATAAAATTTGGTCACGGATATCATTAAAACAATCTAGTGCATATAGAATTTTCTCTATTTTTCATATCTTCTATCTTTGTCTAACTGGCAGCTAATTTTGAGGTTATTGTTTTGCGTACTAATACATATATTTTCAATACAAATGTAATATAATATTTTCTTCTTAACTAATAAATATATTTAGCTAATAACAATGGTTCAATATTGTCTAGTTCGAAACTTAAGTTATGTTTACATAAATAAAGATATGCATAATTGTTTTTACCAGTAAATTAGATCAGTGATAATCAAACCTTTAAGCCTTTAACTAAGATAATCTTACAGTTTATTTATTTATCTTTCTGAAATAACTGATATTCTTATCTATTTTTAATGATTTATTATGGAAGTTATTTACATATTATTTGTATATTTGTCTAAATGATAAAATAGATCATTTATGTCAACATAATATTATCACGATTATCACTGTTTGAGGTACGCACATCTTGCGAGTTGACGTCACAAATTAAAAAAAAATGGGATAGGTGGCTCAATGGTATCGAGTCGGCCTGTGGATATTGAAAACCCTGGTTCGATCTCCACAGCCGACAAACCATTTTCACCAAATTAAATTTACCCCTGTGGCTCCCCCACTACTAACATCTTCGGGGGCCGTGATTTGACGGCTGGTAACCGCACTTCACGCGAAAAACATGAGATCTGCTTCGGCAGAGTGCTACACCCAGTGATGGGTAAAAGGCGAGATGATATATTTATTTTATTTAATAAATAATAATTAAAACTTTCTTAAATTATTTTCAATTTAGATAAAGTTTCATAAAATTAAAATAGTAGGGAATTCCATTTTCAGTGCTTTCCAGAACTGGTAGTTTGGCATACACAGCAGCACAACTTTTTTCATCGGTTGTCGCAGAATAGAAGTCATCAGCAATTCAATTAAAAAATTCATTGACGTAACAGCAAACAGCTCGCCATTCTCTCGAGAAAATTTCGTGGAAAATTCATTTCCTTTTATAGCAGCTGTCACTTCTCAGAACTACATTGCTGTTAGGAGTCGAGACAGACATAAAATGTATTATTCTCTACCAGAATAAGGTAGGAATCTAGATACGAAGGAAAAGAAAAAACACAACCGGTACGTCCACTACGAGGAAATAGGAATTGATAAAAACACGAGCTTCTTAAGAAAATATTTGACTTGAGTGGTACAGACATGTTTTTATAGGTAATATTTACGTTAAACGAAATGAAAATTTACTTTCTTTTGCCACTACATTTTAGTTTGCAGATATTTAAATTTAAATTATGCGAATATCTAAACTTTGTTCATTATTAATTATTAGTAAGTTTAATTTTAATTTGTATTGTAAGTACCTATATGAATAAATAGAGTAATTTAACTTTTTAGTCTCTTTACAAAATAATATTTGTAACGAAGATATTAGTTGTGGGGGAGTCAGAGGGGTAGATTGTTTGTCGGCTGTGGATCGAACCCGGGTTTTCAAATCCACAAGCCGACTCGATACCACCCATCTACCCCATATTGGCTTTAATATATTATAGATGTCTACGAAAATTAATGTCAATATTAACAGAAGTTACAGAATTTTCATCTCCAACAATATTATACATTTAAATAAACTGTCACAGTTCTTTTATTGAAAGGGTCAGTACTAAACTTTACTTAGTGCTAGTAGGAAGCTTGCAATTGCTATAAGCTAAGTACAATATTTTTTTCTTATAACAAAGAGGTATCAAAAACCGGAAGTACTTTCGAATCCCCTTGTATGTAGTTTAAAGATTTTAATTTTTAATCACTATTTTAAGGTTCAATTTCTATCATGAAATACGTTGGAAATTGACAGTTTTCTGTAATATAACGTCTATTTTGTTTTAGTAACTCGGAAGACAAAGAAATCTATCAACACATTACTGAGTGTGGCATTCTGCCGTAATAGATCTCGATAAGTGATATATTTATGCGTGTGAAGTACGGTTACTAGCCGTTATATCACAGCTCCTGAAGATGTTAGTGTAGGGAGAGCCACCTGGGTAATTTTAATTAAGTGGTGAAAATTAATTGACGGTTGTAGTAATTCAACTCGAATTCTTAAATCCACAGTCCAACTAGATACGAGGATACCACTAAACCACCTACCCCATATTAGTTTTAGAATAAATACATAAGATGTCCAGAATTAAATAAATAAATATATTATCACACCTTTTACCCATTACTAGGTGTGGCACTCTGCCGTAACAGATCTCGGTAAGTGATATATTTTTTCGCGTGAAGTGCGATTATCAGCCGTCAAATCACGGCCCACAAAGATGTTAGTGGAGGAGCCATAGGGGTAGATTTAATTTGGTGAAAATTGATTGTCGGCTGTGGGGATCGAACCAGGGTTCCCAAGATCCACAGGCTGACTCAATACCACTGAGTCATCTATCCCATATTGGCTTTTAATATATTACAGAGATTCTACGAAAGCTAATGTCAATATCAACAATGTTACAGAATTTTCATCTCCAAAAATATACATTTTAATAAACTGTCACAGTTCTCTTATTGAAAGCGTCAGTACTAAAATTTACTAGCTAGCAGGAAGCTTGCAGTTACTATAAACTAAGTACAATATTTTTTCTTGTAACAAAGCTATAAAAAAACGGAAATACTTTCGAATCCCGTTGTATGTAGATTAAAGATTTTAATTTTTAATCACTATTTTAAGGTTCAATTTCTATCATGAAATACGTTGGAAACTTGCTGTTTTCTATAATACAACGTCTATTTTAATCTCACAGCAATTTAGCAATATAGCATAAAATATGTAAATCCCAAAACAGTAGTTGGCAAACATGTAATTCGTGTCTAGATGAGGAAAGCAGTACAAAGCGATAAATTTCAACTTGCGGCGTAATTTCCCAAGAATCCGTCGGGACTTGAACCGAGCATCCGGGCTATACTCCATCACAACAATTAAACTTCATACACGCAACATTTACAACAAAACAATGAAACTTCAATTCATTTAAGTTTCTATAAAGATTAATCAAACCTTTTATTACTTTACGGTTATAATTACAAAGGCAAAATTATTATTAAATTGGTGATTTTGAATTATATTATAGTGTCCCTATTTATTTATTTATTTATTTATGTTACGCTGTACAACAGGATCTTAATCCCAATTACAGTACAGGGTCCGCACTAACCGAGCCGCAGTGTGATAATTCAAATAATTTTTAGCTTAAGTGCGATTCGAACTTGAGATTTCTGGATTCGAATTCTGTAATGCACACACAACCGTACTGACGGACAAATTATTACAGAACAAGACAGGTCTCATAATCCAGATGGATTTAAAAATTTGTTAGGTTACTTTAATTAATTTTGATATTTATTTCTGTTTCAAACATGAATTATGTGTTATTATAGTTGGATATTTCTTATAGAATTTTATTTACTTTATTATCTTGTTTGGTTATACATAAAATATTATCAACATACCGTATCCATTTAATATTTTTATATTTATTTTTTATGGAGTTCATTTTCAAGATACGTATGGCAAAAACACATAAATTTTTAAATAAAAATATTGTCAACGGCCATGGCATAACTCGTTGATACTGATCCAAGCGATAACGCGAATTAAGCAACATTGCGCGCGGGGTGTATTTGGATGGGTGACCGTCCCGAGAAACCTACGTTGCTGTTGACTAAAAAGACCTAAAAACGCGGATCAGGGCGTAATGGCGGCATATGACCTGAGTAGTTGGTCCGCCAAAGAAGCCAAAAAAAAAAAATCACATAGGAAACATCTTGCATAGTTAGTTAACTCCAAATTTAATTATTTTTATGAATTCTAACACAACTTGGGCGGGGCTAACTTGAATTAGCTTCGCGCAGCAAGGTAAACGACAATTTTTATGTCCAGACAGATCGACCGATTTAAGGTAATAACTTTTTTCTACGATTGCTTGGAAAGTTGACAATTACGCTTTTATTTGTCATCGTAAAGTTGACATTTTCTGTGGAACAATCTTTTTATCTTTTTTGCGCGTCTCCAATGGCAACGCGCGAAAAAGACGTTAAATGCGAGCGTTTCCAATGGCAACGCGCGAAAAAGATTGTAAATGCGCGCTTATTTCAATAGTTACCAGGGATACAAACAAAACAGAAACTTGTCATATTGACAGTTGACAGAATGAATTTATTTTCAGTACGTATATATTTTTAAATAATTTAAGATGCAATCATAGAAAAAATTATGTGTGTATCACTTTACGCTCTTAATACACAAATAACTATTTCGGGTTCCAGGAGTCATGGAGTAGGTAGTAGGGTGGATTAAACATCAATACTATCGATAGTCTTGAAAAAAACTATCTAATACTATTGATAGTACTATCGACGAAATTAATTCCAAATATATTTGTTTAATTTTTTACAGTCATCGTTTTGAAAAAGAACTTTTTCAAAAAATACAAAATATTAACTTATACTACAAATAAAACATGATAAAATGTATCGTTTTAAATAATAGTGAGCACTGAGCATACGTAAATCAATATTTATATTTAGTAAATATGTTACATAAATGTCCTTAAAACATTTTAACGGACATCGAGAGGGCCTCCTCGTCGATCACCTAACCATACATCACAGCTTTTCTTAATTCTTGCAAAAGCTAAATAAATAATAAATAATGAAAAAATACAGGAATTCTTGTCTTTCATTTCGTCTCGCGCTGACAGCCACCACGGCACGGCGTTGGATAGCTGGAAGTGTTTGTATTGTGTTCGAGATTTTACTGAGACTAACACAAATGATCTTTGTGATTTGCCGGTTTTGTTTCTGTATTATTTAATATGCAAACATATAAACAAATGCCTATTTTAATAAAGGTTAAAATAAAAATAGAAAAATCCAACATTTTCATAAAAAAAAACGATAGTCTATCGATGTTTAATTCGCCCTAGTAGTCGCTCAGTGGCAACGATTCAGACTGTAGATTTAAAAACTCAAGTCCAATTTCCTCAACAGAAAAACTAATTTTCACAACAATAAAACTTATCCTCTGTGTTTCCTGCCTCCACAAACAACGTTGAAAGCTGTGACTTGATGACTGATAACCAGTTTTCATCTGTAAAAATATTTTACTTGCAGAGATCTGCCACGCCCAGTAATGGGTACAAGACGTGATGATATATACTAATTTTATGAAACAAACGAAAAAAAACCTGGATTTGATTATTTTCCTTTTTGCTGAGAAGTAAAATAGTATATACTTACAAACTTTTGTTAAAATTTGTAATTTTGTTTTTTAATGGTTGTCTTTAGGGAGTTGAGAGAGCTGTAATAAAGTTTTCCACGATTTTTTTCTTGACATCTTAATTTCTTTTATATAAACTAGATTGTTACAATTAACAAGCGCAGGAGATGCTGCCTTCATTTCTTATAGATTCGTTGTTAGAGAAGTGGGCGTAAGTGAAGATTTACGAAACAGGTGTACAGGAGCGAATGGATGAATGTTTGTTGCGTGATGATGGATTTTGGTTGTGAGAAAAGAAAGAGTTCGTATGGAAGAAGTGTTAATGTGGTCGAAACGAGTATCGTGTGTCAGGATGAGAATGTTGACGGGTTCGTTCTACCCCATTTAATGGGATATAGCGTGATGTTATGTATGTATGTATGTTACAATTTGTAAATTAGCTGTACAGATTCAACAAAATAAAACCATGTGATATCTGTAATATAAATAAATAAATATTTCATCACGTCTTTTACCCATTACTGGGTGTGGCACACTGCAGTAGCAGATTTCGGTAAGTGATATATTACTTCGCATGAAATGCTGTTACCGGTCGTGAAATCGCGGCCCCCAAAGATGTTAGTGGATGGGGAGCCACAGGGGTAGATTTAAATTGGTGAAAATCTGTAATATGGTTTGTAAAAAAAGATTACGTCGAATATAACTAATATATAGACCGCAACATTATCTATCGATCAAACTACATTTAAATTCTAGACATATTTCCATATTCAGGTCAAAATTCTTCAAACCTTCTTTTATTGCTGTTAACTAACAACTAAGAGCATTTCTGAAACATACCTACTCGTAAATGGACACTACAAATTTGAAACATTGATAAAATCCAAGATAAAGTCTGTACTTTCTAACAACAACTTGGCATATTTTTACGAGTTCGCACACATTTACATAGTTTTACGAAACGTTTACAAAGGTTTGTAATCTTCAACTTCATCCATTGTTTTACACAAAATTAGATAAACAAGCAGATAGTTAATACCTCTATACATTCATAATAACCGTTGTTAGTTATTCTGAAACTAACGTAATACATATTTGTTAGTGTGAGATAAACAAAAACATATTAACAAGATTAATTACCTAATTTAGTTTTCATTAAATTTACTTTATTCACTTGTTTATGATGAGAAAAATAAGCACTATGCCGTACCAGATATCAGTATAAGTGACATTTTTGGGCATAAATTGCGATTACCTGACCTTTTAATTATGATATGGGGTAGGTGGCTCAGTGGTATCGAGTCGGCATGTGGATCTTGAGAACGCTGGTTCGATTCCCACAGCCGACAAACAATTTTCATCAAATTAAATCTACCTCTGTGGTTTCCCCTCCACTAACATCTTTGGGGGCCGTGATTTGACGGCTGGCAACCGCACTTCACGCGAATATACCACTTACCGAAATCTGCTACGTCAGAGTGCCACACCCCCTGAAAGGTGGTAAAAGCAAGAAACGCCTTAAATAAAATTAAATAATATCAAAATATTACGCGTTCAACATTGGTTACCTAGGGGTTTTTGATATCGCTAAAATCTATTTTCCGGGACATTTTGATCATATGCACATTTTTAAGGGGTTAAAAAGAGGTTGGGGGATGAAATTACGATATTCAACTGAAATAGAGTTTTAGGTTCAGAACTAGTTACTCGGAGGTTTTTGGGGTCACTGAATCTATTTTCAAGGTTACCCCTGGCTAACCAATATTGAACGCGTAATATTTTGGTATTATTTAATTTAATTTATGGCGATTCTTGCTTTTACCACCTTTCAGGGGTGGTTTGTATCCCGAAAAAGTAACTTACTTAAGAAAAAAAAATAGGAGTTCAATATTTTTTAGAGTTCTATTAGTGTGCAAAGTTTCATTTAAATCGGTGAATGACAGTTTGGTAGTGTTACTTGTAAGTATAAAGATAAAATTTCACATGACAAAAAGTAATTGTTCCACAAGAAAATAATCAGTCATTAACCTGGTATAATAAGAGAGTGAGAATAAATTAAAAATAATTCGACAGATTTTTGAAAACTTATTACTAGGCAATTGCTAATTATTTTGTAATGTTTATGTAGGTTATTTATTGGCTCACAATTTCAATTCAAACAAAGGCATTGACAATTTTAAATAATAATTTGTCAAAACAATAAAATCTACAGTAATTATTTTTCAGGAATAATCACAAGAGCTTTATTCTCATTGTAATAATAGCACACGTAACATTTCATTAGTTTTAAGAAATGAAAAAAAATTATCGATGAAAACGTTTTTTTACGATATTTTAGATTTAGTTAATTTACTACTGAAATCATTTAATTATTTTAAATTAAATTAATTTTTCATACTTAATATACAATATGTATAACTAAGATAATCACTCTTTGGAATTGTCATTACCAAAATAAATTTTGTTGATATGTCATTACTATTATGGCTACAATTCATTATTTCATTTTATATACGTATTTAAATGAAAACAAAAGATAAAATATAATAACAGTATTACGTTCAATATTATTAACGGTTTTTATAAACAAGCGAACAATATAATACAAAATAATACCATTAAAACGGTAATACAGTTCCAAGGCTTTACTGACTCATGCCAGATGCATTTAATTAAGGAAATGCATTTTGTAACAAGACCGAGTAAATATTATAATAAAAATGTAAAGTTAACGTACATTACAACAATACAATGAAAAAAGAAAAAATATAGTATCAAGTATGATTAATATTGTAATAAACTAAAGGTCATGAGTTAAAATCTGGCGAACTTCTTTATAAATAAAAAATAAGATTGTGTGGTTCGAATTCCATTATAAGCTATAGATAGGTATTCTATACTATAATTGGGATTAAATTCCTGTTGTGTAAAATAACAAATATATTATACACACAAACCTATATTTTTAAGGTTCCGTACAGTCAAAAACATGAAGATTCACAAATATCACAATACTTTTCGTATTACACATCGAGAAATCAATGTTTGTATTAAATGAAATAGCTATTATCATACCTAGGAATGTTATGAGTATCATTACAGCCGCAGATGTGAGTTTGACATCCGAGCTCGTAGAGCGAGGATTTTAAGACATCTAAGGCGTTTTATGATTCATAACATCCGTGGTTTGTTCAATAGTTTACCGGTTTCAGAATATAAACACGTTAACAGCATTAATGAATATTATTTTTTGAAATTATTTTATGAATAACGTCATTGTCATCATTTTAGAAGGTGATCAAGTAAGTCTGTGGTATGTTTTTATTTAACGCCATGGTTACAATTGTTTTGTATCATATTTATAAATAATTTTCAGGATAAGTAATCTTTGTATTATTGTTGTTTTGAGTTCCGTTTGTATTAATAATGTTATATTATCATTGTGTTTTATTTTCAGTATGGTAATATTACCGTACAGAATACAATTATTACTTACTTACCAGCCTACTTTGGTGCATATATATGAACATAGGTTTAATATTCTGAAACCGGTAAAAGATTATACTGTCAAATTAGAATAATATTGTACCAAATGAAAATCCATGTAAAATATTAAAACGTTATGACATTGATATTGTAAAAGATATACATAGTCAATTAATTTGACTTATGCTTTCTAAAAATCAGATAATTTAATTAATAAATTTGAAAACACTAAATTAGAAAATTTTTGTAGACGATTGGCAAAAAAATTATCACATTTTTGGATTCAATGTGAAAGAATGAAGCATTAACATTTGTAAGATTCTATAAACTAGTATTACCTATACAAAGTGTATAATCGTGTAAGGTTTAATCTATTACTCGTTCTTTTCTTGTATATACAGAAGAAACCAATCGGTGTACTGTTTGAGATTCAAAATAACAGCAGGTTTACAAATAACGGCATTGCAATAATTATCTCCTTAAGCTATAGAATCACTTTTTGTTAGCGTAAAATGAACAGTTAACACGTATTTATAAATTGAATAATAAAACAGTTAAATTTAAATAGGTTAAAATAGAGAGGTACAGGTATAGGTAATGCCAATAAAAAACAACATATATCATTATTAAATAACTGTAGGTATATGTTTGGAAACAGTTACAGTGTACATTTTTTATTTAAAAAAAAACAGAAACATATTCCTAATATGAAATAGCAAAACAAACATTTTATGTATTTATAACCTATTATTTTTTAAAACACTTTTAGTAGTTTATCAACATTTGAAAATGCAATAACGAAAAAGCGTTGAAAAACAGAAATTTTAATTTTTAATACTAGCTTAACTTAATTTTAAAGATTATTATTAGTAATTATAAATATTATAATCAATAATTATGAATATCTACTTAAACGATACTGCTAATACTATACTTAAATGTATACATATTTTTTTATCTAATTCTACCTCGCATAATACATATATAATGAATATAATAATAATATTTAATTTCATATTATTTTATTGACTAAACACATAAAATAAGAAGTATTGTAATAAAAATACAAAACTATTAAAAATATTCTGACTGTGTTCGCATATGCAATTAGATGACTAAATACTATGTGATAAAATCAAAAATACATACTTATATTATAGAAAAACGGTTAATAGACAAAAAAAGTTCTACTTATTTATAAATAAATAAAAATAAATATATCATCACGCCTATTAACCATTACTGGGTGTGGCATTCTGCCATAGCAGATCTCGATAAGTGATATATTTCTCCGCGTGAAGTGCTGTAACCAGCCGTCAAATCATACCCCCCAGCATGTTAGTACAGGGGGAGCCACAGGAGTAGATTTAATTAGGTGAAAATTGTTTGTCTACTTATTTCCACAATATAAATGATTAAAACCGTGATTTAGTGTAATTAACTATTAAAAATATTATCAGTAGGTAGCATTTTTCGACAGTAATATATAAATTTAGTAATATATATATTATTTTCATGTTTCTTTCTTGGGTATACGAGGTGTAATGAGACTGATTTGGTATTTACCAAAGTTATTTATATTTTCAAACAACAATTTTATCCTTTTCAAAGTAGTTCCCTTCGGCAGCTATACATCGGCAGAGTCGATGTTCCTAGGTTTGGTAGCGCTGGAAGGCTTCAAACCGGTGTGTCCTTTAGCATCTCTGTCACATTCTTTTGGATGTTTTCCACAGTCCCAAAATGACGCCCTTATGAGACATTTTTCAGTTTCGGGAAAAGAAAAAAGTCACAAGGACTGAGATCAGATGAATAGGGAGGCTGGGAGACCACGAAGATACCTTTTGAGGTCAAAAATTCAGTGACGGAGATGGTCGTGTGACATGGTGTGTTGTTACCATTTTGGCACAGACCTTTTGCATGTGCAAATCTTCTATCAAAATTTGATGTACGGTGAAAATGTTTAAGTTTAACTGGTCACTCATCATCCTTATTGTTAAACGACGTTCTGAACTCACAAGATCCCTCACCCGTTCGACGTTTTCTTCGGTTTTTGAAGTTGAAGACCTCCCTAAGCGAGGTTCATCTTCAACGTGTTCTCGGCCTTTCAAAAGTGATTTGTGCCAGCGAAAAACTTGGGAGCTTGATAAGGAATCTTCTCCATAGGCCTGTTTCAATTTTTCAAAGGTCACACTCGCGGATTCCCTAAGTTGAACACAAAACTTAATGGCACAACGATGCTCCAAATTCCGCTGTTCCATTTTGCGTAACACACAATAAAAACACAACTTCACTGATAGCGCTCTCAAAAATCACAAGGTGACTGTACATACTTATATATATATATACATATACATTTCAAAGTTGCCCCCCGCCCCACCCTCTGGGGGTGGGAGTTGGGGTTTGTGTTTGGTGTGCATAGATAGGTTTTTGCAAAATATGAAACACGTGTTTTTTTGTTTCATAATTCGATGTGTATTTCTCGAGATATTTCACCGTCTCGGAACTTTTTTAACACCCTGTATAATATTTTTAATTGCCGAAAAGGTAATAATATTTATAGTAATCATAAAAATCAAATACTTAATTAACTTCCTTTATCTAAACATGACTGCGTAATAGAGAAACAGATTTAAAGAAAATCGAAACAAGATTGTCAAACATATAATTCATGCTCTGCTTGTTCCGGTTATTATATAAACATGAAAGTATAGTAGAGTAAGATGTAGTGATAGTGTAGCGCTCAGGGCCATGCAACGGGATTTGAGGTGAACAAAGGCCGTTCATTTGCCACACACAACCACACACAGCGGATATCGCTCCTTCTCTGTCGCACTTGGTGTGACAGTGAGTCATCCGGCACCCGCTAGTACAGCAGTCTGCACCCACGGTTGCTACCTCGTACTCACTAACCTGAAGAGTTTGAATATGAAGCATTATGTCGACAAAATTAACCACTACCCTATTATTATTATTATTATTATTTAAAATGAAAATATAAATTACAAAAAAAAACTATTCTGAGAAAATACAAACAATAAATAATAATTCTAAACAGAAACACACGTCGTTACAGAGCAAAACAAATTCAGAGATGCCGCATTTATCAAAAATATATTGAGAGTTATTTAAGAAAATTAGTGTTTAAATAAATTTCAACTTTGAAGTTATTATGTTTTAGTTTATAGAGTTATGAAAGTAAAATTTTCAAAAATATATTCAACTCGAAGATATTTCGTACAAAATCGTAGTCCGAAGATTTAAATTATAAACGGGAGTCTTCGGACACCGGGCTAAAACCGTAGTAAAGGTATATACAGAGTGTTAAAAAAATTCCGGGACGGTGAAATATCTCGAGAAATACACATCGAATCAAGAAACAAAAAAACACGTGTTTCATATTTTGCAAAAACCTATCTAAGCGCACCAAACACAAACCCCAACTCCCACCCCCAGGGGGTGGGGCGAGGGTCAACTTTGAAACCTTAAATGGGAACCCCCATTTTTTATTGCAGATTCGTATTCTGCGAGAAAAAATAAGTTAATTTTATCTGAAACTTTTTTTCCAATTCGGAATAGATGGCTGCAATACAAAATGAGGGTTCCCATTTAAGGTTTCAAAGTTGCCCCCCGCCCCACCCCCTGGGGGTGGGAGTTGGGGTTTCTGTTTGGTGTGCTTAGATAGGTTTTTACGAAATATGAAACACGTGTTTTTTTGTTTCTTGATTCGATGTGTATTTCTCGAAATATTTCACCGTCCCGGAACTTTTTTAACAGCCTGTATATTTATATATAGGAAGTTCATTTTAAAAGGCGCGCCATTGTTATATCGAGAAGTATGTTATAGGAGCTACGAAGGATATAATTTCTATTTTATAAGACTACTTTAATGAGCTACATAATAAATTTTTTTAGACCAGTGGTTCTCAAAATACTTATTTTAAATGGGAACCTATTATTTTTAGTTTTAGTGCAGAAGGAAATGATATTTTGAATATAACGAATAAAAAATTCAGAAACTTCAATTAAAAATAAAATTGTAAAAAAAAATCATCCATAATCAAACCAAAATATGATTCTTTATTCCCATTTAAAATAAGAAAGTTGCACCTTGTATTTTTGTTTCGCGAATTGAAGTAGAAGATAAAACAGAAATACTTTGCTAATTTAATCGATTTTGCAGCTCATATTCTCTCGAGATAGCAGTGAAACGCCATTTAAAATGAACATTCTGTATATATTGGTATTTGCTAATATGAAATATGAACTAACTTATTTCTTATACAATTGTGGAAAAAAAATTTACAAAAGTAGGCAATCATAAACTATTAGACAATATTTGTACTAGACAATCACTTTAAGAAAACAAACTAAAATCAGGCAAAAATAAATATTTGTTTCTTACAAAACTAAATGCA
Organism: Pterostichus niger; assembly: GCA_947425015.1. Lineage (NCBI taxonomy): Eukaryota > Metazoa > Arthropoda > Insecta > Coleoptera > Carabidae > Pterostichus > Pterostichus niger. The sequence goes on from OX380336.1 coordinate 14,799,479, forward strand.
GATTTGAAATCAAATATAAAAATACTGCAGTGAATAATAAACAATAACAAATTATTGTTAAAATAATTTGTTCATTTATTGATATGACAAATGATGTTACTTATACTTATATGATTTTTGTATTATTTTTTCAGTGATAACTTAATAGGTACGTTGAATTTATATACAGCCTTTTTAACACGACATATGAAATACAAAAAATAATACTGTAAATAAAATACATATTCAGACTTAAGACAGTCTAATTTTTTCGATCAAATATGATTTATGGACGCAATACTCGCAAAATAAAAATAGTTATTTGTGTATTAAGAGCGTAAAGTGATTCTTTGTTACTCGAGCACGGTAATTGCAGCGCGAGCCGAAGACACTTTACGCTCGTGATACACAAATCATTTTTTCTACGATTGTATCATAAATTATTAAAAAAACGTATAGGTACTGAAAATAAATTCGTTCTGTCAACTGTCAATATGACAAGTTTATGTTTTGTTTGTATCCCTAGTAACTATTGAAATAAGCGCGCATTTAATCTCTTTTGTCGATTGTTCCATGCAAAATGTCAACTTTACGATGACAAATAAGAACATAATTGTAAGTTTTCATAGCAATCACAAAAAAAAAAATTATGGCTACTTATGAAATAAAACAAATAATAACTTTTGATTTGACAGTCCTGTTATATTATTTTTTTTATTTTTTATGGCAATAAGTAAATTTTCGTTTGTATTTTGTGTCTATTTCGTGAATGAAACAAATATAATAAAAAAAGACTTAATAGACGCAGTTTTATCATTTATAAATTATGAAGTATTTTTATATTTACAGTTTTATTCTAAAATTCAGACAGAAATTATCATCGTATACAAAATTTACCATTTCACATATTTTACATGTACCATAAATAAAATAGATACCCAGTATATGATAGAAACCTCAATATTTACTTGACATTTTTTGTTATTCGTAAAGCAATTAAATAAACTAAATAATACATCAAATAATAATTAACAGATAATATAGGTGAATATTTACTAATTCAATATATATAAGTTCACTGCAAATAAGAATTACTGGTATAACACAATATTTTTTGTAATGTACATAATAAAAACGTCAATATTTACTTGACTTTTTTGATAATCGTAAAGTAATTAAATAAACTAAATAATACATCAAATAATAATTAACAGATAATATAGCTAATTATTTTATAATTCAATACATATAAGTTTACTGCAAATAAGAATTACTGGTATAACACAATATTTTTATAAAGTACATAATAAAAACGTCAATATTTACTTGGCATTTTTTGTTATTGGTAAAGTGATAACGTGAACCATAATTAAATAAACTAAATAATAATTAACAGATAATATAGCTAATTATTTAATAATTCAATACATATAAGTTCACTGCAAATAAGAATTACTGGTATAACACAACATTTTTTGTGAAATACGAACATAAATTCAAACAAAATAACAAACAATAAAATAAAAGATTAAATCAAGTTAAAAAAGAACTTATTTATGACGAAATATTTGATAAAGCAACACATGAATATTAAGTTATATCAAGCAACTTTTATTACCAATAAAGTTCCACGTTTTAATTATACTTTCGTTCTGGTCATTTTATATTTGATTCAATCAACAGGTACTTCTGGCTCAAAATAGAGATTAATAAAGATGTCGCAGTAATAAACATTTTCTCAAACGATAATGAAAAACAAAGAACAACTAAACAATTCACAATTAACCTATATGCAGTTAACGGGTTTCAGATTTATAGCATACTAACGACAAATTATTACATGCAATAATGACGTATAAAGCCACTAATGCAATTAAGTATTACGCGAATTATGACAATGCATAAATCATCCAACATATGCCCATAGTTCAATCAAAAATCATTTTATACAACTTCATAAATGTATATATTTACACGGAATTAATCTCGTAACTAAATTCAATGAAATTGTAAATATTCAATTTTCAAATTCAAAAGCTATTTCTCACGCAGCTATGAACCAATAATAAGTTTATTTTTAAAATGATTATCTCAATTAATAATGTAATCAATATATTGATTACGATAATGATAATATCTAACAACATATACTTTGTACATATTAAGTTCTAAAAACTTCAAAAGAAAATTATAAATAAAATTGTATTTATTTTTTACTTCCTTGTTCTCAGATTCAGTGGAAATACGCAGTTTGGCCCTCCCTGAGTCCATTTTGACTAATTTCGTCGTGACGTCTGTACGTACGTACGTACGTATGTATCTCGCATAACTCAAAAACGGTAAGCCGTAGAAAATTGAAATTTTATATTTAGGACTGTTATAACATCTAGTTATGCACCTCCCTTTTTGGTCATTATATAACATCCGGAAGTGGTACTTTACTTGAAGCCCATAATAGAATTTCATGAAAAACTATATTCAAATATAATTTAAATCTTTCCAAATTTGGAATATAAGATTACTATATCAATGGAAATAACATAATAGATTTTGGTTAAAATACACTAACCGGAAGTGACACATTACATGAAGCTGCTAACAGTTTTCCTTGAAAAAAATAGTATTATTTTAATTTTAGAAATAAATGATGCAAATAAAAGTTTTAGAGAATTCAATTCTGCGTCTAGCACATTACGAATTTTTAAATTAGCCTTTTGCATAAGCGAGATATCTAAATTTAAATATTATATATTTTTAGTTATTTTTTTTTAAATTAAGTTTGCTATGGATTAGAACAAAAAATAAAAGATTTTATGTCAAATATGTGCAATTAAAAAATATCTATAGTTTAATACGCGTACAAGGAAGTCATGTGGTGTCCACATCAGATTTTTATTTTGTGTTTTTCAATATTTTCAATTTTAAACACAGTATATACCTGTATTGTCTAAAATCAAAGATATACAGATGAGTCTTATATCTTGAGACAATGTAAAATCTGGAGAACTGCACATTATATCAAAAATAATTCGGATAAAAATTTGTAGTCTCGAGGGGCACATTCAATGGTACCTAACTCAAATGTTTCAAATAAAAGTTACTTATTATTTATGAAGAATCCGAATCTGCAATAAAAATTGGTAGTTCCCATTTAATATTTCAAAGTTGTTCCCCCATCCCACCGCCAGGGAGTGGGGATCGAGGTAGGCACCATTGAATGTACCCCCTCGACACAGCAAACTTTTATCAGAAACTTTTTTTGATTTGATGCGCAGTTCTCCACATTTTTCGTTGTCTTAAGATAAATGACTCTCCCTGTATAGCAAAAGACAAAAGTAGAATATTTCAGTAAAACTAACGATGATGAGTTGTAAGGGTTGGGTATGCGTCTCCTATAGCCTCTCCCAATTAAATGTCAACCTCATGAGGCGATGAAAACCGGAAGATTTCCGGGATAAGAAATCACCCCTCTACAAAGTACCAACGGTCTCGACAAAGCGGATGAGTGAGTGCAATAGAGGGTCAAGGCACTCCTTGCTCTTGGAGTGAGAAATCACTCTTAAAGGCGAATGATCTACATAAACAACGGCATGGGGATGGCGACGGAAAAGGGAAACCATCGCATTAAAGACCTTTAGATATTCTAAGATAAATGCCAGAGAAAAATGGCTAACTATTCGAATTCTTCGAATACGAAATATTCTGAAGGTAAGAGTTCCTCATTTGGATCTCCAAGGGGGGCAATGTCCGAAGAGTTCATTAATGTTTTGGGAAGAAGAATGGGAACGAGAGACGCGATTAGGTGTGTGAAAATGATAGTTGAGAGATACATTGAAAAGGAACAAAAATATGAGTGTATGCTTTGGAGACTTGATGAAACCCTTCGATTATATTCTATGCCATAGATCCATAGAATCTATGGGATCGACTGCCTTGAAAGACAAAGAAGTGAATTGGAAGAAATAAGGCTTATAAGTCAGTTATACATGGGACAGAAGGTGGCAAGACAGATTAGTTTGAGATCGGCAAAGGAGTCAGACAAGGGTATCCTTTATCACCAACTTGATTTAATATGGAAATAATAATACGCAGGAATCCAGTCAATATTATCAATGTATTTTACTAAGCCAACGTTTCGTTGCCAAATACAATTTCTTCAGGGCAAAGCCAAAAACAAGTGTAAATAATTAAAAGTTGTAAAAAATACAAAACATTAAACACGATGTAGTCAATAAAAGTAAAAACAATATAACGTCCAAAAGCCTCATCTAACATGGCAGTGGAAAACAATAAAAAAATCTTTTTATGTCTTACAAACAGGTGAAGAGCAAGTAGAATCTAGATGGAAATTGGAATTTTCAACTTCCATCTAGGTCCTACTTGCTCTTCAGTCGACCTGTAATGTGTCACTTCCGGTTAATGTATTTTAACCAAAATCTTATTTCCATTGATATAGTAGTCTTATATACCAAATTTAGAAAGTATTAAATTATATTTGAATATAGGTTTTCATGAAAATCTATTATAGGCTTCAAATAAAGTACCACTTCCGGAAGTTATATAAAGGGAGGTGCACAACTAGATGTTATAACAGTCCTAAATATAAAATTTCAATTTTTTACAGTTTACCGTTTTTGAGTTATGCGAGATACGTACGTACGTACAGACGTCACGACGAAATTAGTCAAAATGGGACTCAGGGAGGGCCAAAATGCGTATTTCCACTGAAATCTGAGAACCGAAAATTTTCGCGATTACAATACTTCCTTTACTTCGTTAAGGAAGTAAAAATCATTTAAAGGGATATGGATCTTATCGAACTCCGACTTCAATGCAAAATTGTTAGTTTTGTAGTAGGAAGACCGTTAATTGTTTAGCAATGTATAAAAAATAATTTAGCAATACAATTAATTACTGACTGATAAACGTTAACATTAATTTTAATTGAACCATTTGAGATATTAATTATTTGTTAAACAATATACACATGCTTTGTTTAACCAGTTAAAACAATGATAACATACGATGAAATGAGTATTTTTGTAATACTGTAGCGTGTCAACAGATGTCAAGGTTACAATAAACTGCATATATTTCACGCTAGAAGCACACCACTGTTCACTATTGTTACAAAACCATTTCAGAGCCAAATGCAATGTAAATATCTGTCTCCATTGGCCTGGAATCCAAGGTAACGTTTCATTATATTCGTACATTCACAAGCCAATTTATAAATTGTACAAATTATTTCAGACATAATCATATCTTCGAAGTTGTTAATGTGTCATTACACTCGAGTATTATTGTTTCAACATAAAAACTGTTTTTATGCGACATTACCTTATCGTGTATATTGACGATAATTTTAATTGTAATTTTTTTATGATTATGTTAAATACAAATTTTATCTATATATTAAACTCTGATATATGAACATTAAGCATTGTCAAACTTTTATTCTGAATCGTTGATTGTATTATTACTGATAACAGAGATACTTGTAAATTTAAAAAACAGTGCTTCCTAAACCCATGCATATAAAGGTTCCCTTGAAAAAATGTAATTAATTAGCAGCCTTTGATTTTTTTTCAAAAAGGATTACATAAGCGGTACGGGTAATACAGAAAATCGAGCAACTCATATTTTTATTTTATTTTTTTAATCATATATCATTCAGTTTTAGGTAAAAAATATTTTTTTTTCATTTATTTTTAAAACATCTAAAATTTATTTTCATTATTTCGGGATTATACTAACGGCACCCAAGATAGTCGCGATCCACAGTTTAGGAACCGATACTTTAATAAAAATATCTATAATTATTAAGAAAATAGAACAAATTTTTGTATTGTACAATGTTGTAATAAAAACCGTAGAAAACATAAATATTTTCATATATTTAAATTATCTCTACAAGGTTTTCTCGGATTCAAAAGTTTAAAAAAAAATTACTATAACTTTTATAATCATTACAACACCTGACAGAATGCATAATCTGTATGTACTTGCATCAAAATCATAAGTTTCAATTACAAAAATAATAACTGGCATTCTTTTGATACGACTATTTCACTTATTTGACAATTGACAAACATATAATTTATTTGGTAATTTATTAGGAGAAACGCAAGTCCTAGATTTAAATTAAATTAAAAAAATTGTGCCTGAGCATAAACTTTCTAGTCAAATAGCGACTAAATTAACCACAATTAAGTGTTTGTTAAAATTTAACTACTATCTTACAAAATTGAACAATTAAACAAATTATGTAGTGGTCCTCTAGTTCTACATTTTTCTTAGTTTCTTCTTAATATTCTTTTAATGTATTTTAATGAATGTAACATTAGCGCAGAAGGTTTAATTAAAATTTTTAACTTCCCTAATCTAGATAATAGTATTTTAGTAATGATTTTCATCGACCTCAAGATTTTGACGAATCTTTATTATTTACCTACTGAAATCTAAAAAATGTTGTTGAAACAGTCGTCTTGTTTGTTTGTTTATTTTGGAATAAAATTTTATATTTTTGCTTATGTCCTAAAAACTAAGATTAAGTTCAATATAATGGGTACAGTTTATCTTAAAAATCTGTATTAACTAAAAAGAAACACAATTTGATTAAAAAATAACACTTTTCGTAATTATTATCACACTAACATCTTTGAGGACCGTGATTTGACGGCTGATAACCGCACTTCGCGTGAAGAAATATATCACTTACTAAGATTTGCTACGGCAGAGTGCCACACCCAGTAATGGGTAAAAGGCGTAATGATATATTTATTATTTATGTAAATAATTATTTTTTTCTTGAAATATTTTAAATACAAAATAATAAAATAATTATTAGTGAATTATGAATGGTTTGGTATTTCCATGTCCAGATCAGAACTACTCGGATATTGAATTAAAGCTCTCATATTTTTGTGCTTGAGGAAATCCAGTGTTGAGACACTTGTGAAGTTAACGATGTGTCGCTCAACGTCGAAACGGTATGGTCGTACGGTTTAATAAAGTCACAGTCGATAATATTTAATTGAAAAACTTTTAAACACAATAAATTGGGATAAAATAACAACCTACTGGATAGTAACATAACTCTAACGTCCAGGAGTTGTAAAACACTAGCATACTAGGGTTGTTCAGGGCGGGTGTTGATTTACTATTTTATAGAGAGATTGAGTAGACAAACTATATTAGCCCCCATAGACGTCTCGAATTTCAACCCTTAATATAACAGTGCAAATTGAAATTTAATTATTTTTTTAAAAAGCTAATTTAAATTGTCTACTCAATGTCTCTATAAAATAGTAAGTCCCTTCTCCTTGAACAACCCTGGTATGATGCTGTGGCCCGTTACCCCGTAGGAGACTTAAATTTCAATCCTAACATTCTAAAACTATTCTTCTTCTTCTGATGGCGCTACAGCCCAAATTGGGCCTGGGCATACCGGACACACCGAGCCGCAGTTTTTACACTGCCGTACTGCCGGTTTTCGTAGTCAAATGCTACGTTATTTAAGACGTATAAATGACTAGCTTATAGCGCCCGAGTGTGATAAATACATGTAACTATATTTTTATATTTTACGACAAATCACACATTGTCGACAGACGGATTCGAACTGACGAACATTGGTTCGGGTGACGTCACAGGTCACAGTATGTTAAGAGATGTGCCTTAACACGCTCGGCCACCGTGCCTGTTCTAAAACTATTATGATTGTTATTTAATTATTTAAACTTAGAATAACATCCGTCAGTACGGTGGTGTGGATAGCGATACGGAATTCGAATCCGGAGATCCCGAGATCGAATCTCACTCAAGCTAAAAATTATATGAACTACTACACTGCGGCTCGGTGAGTGCGGACCCTATACTGTAATTGGGATTAAATTCCTGTTGTACAACGTAACATAAATAAATAAATAAATAAATAACAGTAGCACTTTCCCAGTTTTTACATTACTTACAAATCGTCATCCTGCTTATCGCTTTAACTCAGGTAAAACTAAAAAGTGTCGTAAAAATTTTGTTTACAAGATTCATGTGAATAGTAATATCTAACAGAGAAGAATATTGTCATTAGATAAGGGTAGATGACAATACAGAATAGAGTAAGTGCCTGGGGCCAGATTTCTACAGTAACTTGGAAATGTTATTGTCATGACGTCATAAAATTTGGGAATTCGAATTGTAATCATTAGTGGTGAAATTTCGTCGACGATGAAGTTTCAAGGCAGACTTCTATGGTGAAGCTAACGTAACGACAGTCGCTATAGTTAAACTTATCTAGCAACAATCATTATCTAAATTTTACTCAAATTTAATTACAGTTAAAATTACGTTTTAACTTTTAATGACATGAATTTGTGTGACATTTATTTATACAGCGACAATAACTGCTCTGTAATTATATTATTTTAATTAATTTCTATATTTTATCTTCTTTTGTAAATCGTACCAAATTAATAAAAATTAATTTTCTTTACACAATAAATAAAATAAATATATCATCACGTCTTTTACCCATTACTGGGCGTGGCTCTCTATCGTAGCAGATCTCAGTAAGTGATATATTTCTTCGCGTGAAGTGCGGTCACCAACAGTCAAATCACGGATTCCAAAAGTGTTAGTGATGGGGGAGCCACAAGGGTAGTATTAACGTGGTGAAAATTATTTGTCGCCTGTGGGAATCGAACCCGAGTTCTCAATTCCACAGGCCGACTCGATAGCACTGAGCCACTTACCCCATAAATAAGTACTACTAATAATAATAATAATAAGTTTATTTGTATATAAAGTACATGGACTTATTACAAACGATTGGTATAATATAAGGCACATTATGCGGTAGAGGATAGAAATAGTACAAAAAATATAATAAACAAAATAAGATACATGTTGAAAACAAACATATGTAATCTAGAGTAGTAATAACCGTTAAATATGAAGATTCAGCAAACTAAACGCTATTTTTGCTAATATGAACTGTCTATTCGTTTAAACAGAAACTTCTAAGTTTGAGAGCATTGATGGTATAGGAAAAAATTTGTATAAGTACTAAATAAATTTATATCTAGCATAACATAAATAAATAAATAAATAAATAAATAAAAAACTGTATTTACTCTTTATAATAAGGACTTAAGAACATAAATCAATTTAAACCAATATTTATTTTATTGGACGCTTTAAGGCTATACGCATCTCATCATCAGCTACAGTGAAAACAGAACATCATTTCATGTACATTTTTAATAGTTATCAAACTTACCAAGTAACATAGTCAATTTATAAAATATAATATTAGTATTAATGTTATATATTGTAGCTGATGATAGTTTTGAAACGTCCAATAAAATAAATATTGTTTTAAATTGATCTACATCTCTAACTATTTATTATAGTATTTGTAAGTGAATCAACCTTTCATACTAAATGTATTTATATTTATATAAATTGAAGTTATATTTTCTTAAATGTAAAGGGGTATTTATTATTGGAATGGATAGCCTGAAATATTTCCATTTTATCAATGAAACACAAAATTATAATAAAGGTCACAAAGTTAAAAAAAAATACAATAATATCTTAATAATAGAAAATAAAACTTCAGGTAGGTTGTGAAACAAAAGAAGTTATTGTTTGTTTTATTGTTACTCTTGATTTTTCATATTAAAAGATTTATTTTTTAACTTTATGACCTTAATTTTAATTTTAGATATAGGAACATGTTACAATGTTGGAAAGGAAATATTTTGGGATATCTATTCTAAAAAAAAAGTATTCCCTTCCATTTATGAAAACCCTAATAATTTTATTTTACCAACCCTTCTTGATATATAAGCTTGTGTATTTATTTGTTCTCTCAAGTTATTACTTAGCCAACATTTGTTTGATTTGTTGCTTTAAAAATTCAATTTCAAACTTACTGCAAACAATAATAAAAATTAAGGCTATATATTATTTGATGTTCGCAAATATAATTACACATTACTTTACATTTACATTTTTCGTACCACTGGACAGATAGATTAGAGCGAATGAATACAAATTAGTAAACATTAAATTTTAGTTTATTTAATTAAAGTTGTGTAACAGTTCATTGAATTTTATTTCAATAATTTTGTCTCTCATTATTACTTTCGTTTTCATTCTTGGTGATTGGTAAATTTGAATAAAGAATGACACGTTTATAGCAATATTGAGTTAGTTCGTTGATGTTAGAGCTAATATTATTAAGTTGTGTGATTATTAAAGGTAATCATACCTGTAGTTTTTGACTAAAGTTAATTTATATTATGACAGAAAAATTCTGATGACGCCTGGATTCGAACCAGGGACCTTCCGCATATCGGGCAGAGATGCTAACCGCTACACCACGTCACCTGTGTTCGAAATATGGCATCTGAATTTTTCTGTTGATGTTATTAGCGTATAGAGATTCGGGGCAAAATACGTTACAAGCACAGAGAATTTATGCAGCACGTTATCCCCTGAGACAACATTCTACTCATCACATGTTTGTGAAAATTACCCAACTTCTTCATGATACTGGTACTTTACACCGCGGAAGAGGCTCAGGCCGTCCAATAATTCGAATACATATTGATAATGCTGTTTTGAACGTTGTACGACGAGACCCTACTATTAGTACTAGAAGAGTATGTCTAGAATTAGATGTTCCACTTTCTTTATGGGGTAGGTGGCTCAGTGGTATCGAGTCGGCCTGTGGATCTTGAGAACCCTGGTTCGATCCCCACGGCCGACAAACAATTTTCACCAATTTAAATCTACCCCTGTGGCTCCTCCTCCACTAATATCTTTGGAGGCCGTGATTTGACGACTGGTAACCGCACTTCACGCGAAAAAATATATCACTTACCGAGATCTGCTTAGGCAGAGTGCCACACCCAGTGATGAGTAAAAGGCGTGATGATATATTTATTTTATTATTTACTTTTTACTGTTTGGAGGATTTTGAGAGACATTGATTATCATTTGTATCATTTTCAAACGATTCAACGGCTGATGCAACCTGATCATCTTCAAAGAGTGATGTTTTGGAATTGGCTTTTACAGCAACATAGCGTAGATCATAATTTCACGTCAAAGAGAATATTTTCCGACGAGATAATTTTTACCTGATGTGGAATTAACAACTTACACAACTCCTATTATTGGTTTACGTTAAATCCACATGTTGTTGTTAGAACTAATTTTCATCACAGGGGTAGGTGGCTCAGTGGTATCGAGTCGGCCTGTGGATCTTGAGAACCCTGGTTCGATCCCCACAGCCGACAAACAATTTTCACCAATTAAATCTACCCCTGTGGCTCCCTCTCCACTAATATCTTTGAGGGCCGTGATTTGACGGCTGGTAACCGCACTTCACGCGAAAAAATATATCACTTACCGAGATCTGCTTAGGCAGAGTGCCACACCTAGTAATGGATAAAAGGCATGATGATATATATTTATTTATTTATTTTATTTATGGATGGTAAATGGAATTATATTTGGACCATTTATTTTACCACATGGACATGATTGTTTATCTTTTTTGCAACGTAATTTACCAGAATTATTGAAAGATGTTCCTCTGAATATTCGTCAACATGCATGGTTTCAACATGATGGTGCGCCACCTCATTTCACCATTAATGTGCGACAACATTTAAAATCATGTTTTTGAGGACAGGTGAATTGGTCGCGGCGGTTCCTGTATCGTAATGTTCAAGATTTCCCGATCTTAATCCGTTAGTTTTTTACTTCTGGGTCCACTTAAGATATGTAGTGTACGGTGGTGTGGATAGCAATATGGAATTCGAATCCGGAGATCCCGAGTTAGAATCTCACTCAAGCTATAAATTATATGAACTACCACATTGCGGCTCGGTGAGTGCGGACCCTATACTGTAATTGGGATTAAATTCCTGTTGTACAGAGTAACATAAATAAATAAATACTCAAAACGCTTCTAAAACACTGCAAGAACTTCAGCAGCGAATTGAAGAAGCAGCAAAATTCACTGCAGCAGGCATGTAATGTTTCATTAATACAGCGCGCCGCGTTGTGTGTGGCCGTAAATGGTGATATTTTTTATCTGTTTTTGTAATTAGCGATTTAATTTTGAACAGTTTTTGAAATTAGCGATTTCAATTAAATTGTAGATAATATTTCGTGAAATAAGCCTGAGAAGATAAGAGGTACGTTTGAATTAAATAAAATTAAATAAACTGTTATACAACCTTAATTAAATTAAATAAATTTTAATGTTTACTAATTTGTATTCATTACTGTAATCTTTCTGTACAGTGGTACAAAAAATGTTTGCTGTAAGTATTGCGCAATTATTTTTGCGAATTTCGGAAAAATTCTTTTTACGTTGTAATCAGTACATCAACTAAGATATACCTTTAATTTTCTTTCCAATAATTTTGAAACATCCTGTATATGTCTCGCAGCAGTCACAGCGATTTTCCTCCTACAGGTAGAGTGTCAGACGAGCCATCTATCATGTTTCAAATAAATAAAACATATAATGAATGGATAAACCAAAAATAATATAGTTGTTTCAGATGTAATTAAAAAATGCTATTCAACTGTGACTGAAAACAGGATGAAATGAAATATATTCTACATAATAATAAGTAGCGCCATAATTAGTTTGAGTTTTGAAAAAGAATGACATAATTTTTGCACCTTTCACAGTTTTTGATTTAATTAGAAATTTAATTTTGTTATAATCGAAGCAATAAAAAAAGTAAACAATTTCATCTTCTATAATTGCACTTTAGATTGTAATTCCGTGCAACTTTCTACATTGAATATTCTTCGAAGATTGAGAAAAACCATTATTACTATTCAGAAAAAACGTTAATTAATATATTTTCTCATGTTAAATAAAAACTAATATACTATTAAACCTACTCACATTAAAAAAATTAAATTACAATAATTAATTAAAATTTTAATGAATGAATGAATATTTTTTTACAAAGCAGCTGAATTTAATAACAAGTCTTCCCATTTCCATAGGAACAAAGGAATTACTTTGACATTTACTAATTTCTCGAATGCTGTAATTAAAAGTACCGGTGATATAAATGCTCTATTTTCCTCAACAATTTCTTTCGATACACGTATTATCTAATTAGATAGATACCTACTTACTTTCTTAATTATGTTCTAGTTTTAATGACTACAATATTAATTTAAAGGTACATTCACAAATTTCAAATAATCAAATCTTTAAGAACATTATTAAAACAATCATTTTTAAATAACTATCATTATAAATCGATTTACATTATTCCACAACTCATTTCACACTTAACTGTATTTTTACAAAAATATGAAATTTTATACAGTGCAGGATTTAGGTATAAGCTAAACAAGATATAGCTTAGGGCCCTCACTTTCTTGTGGGCCCCTTAAAAAATTGTACGGGTGAGCAACTGGTATATATAGCACTGACATAGAATATCTGGACTTATAAAGGGTCCCATATATCAAATAGCTTAGGACCTTATCAAGTCTAAGTCCGGTCCTGACTATACCAAAAAATATTGTCAGTCTGTCAAATTTGCAATACCGTTAAAACATTAAATTTTGTTGACACAATTAGTAAAATTTTAAAATATTGCAATTATTTGTAAATTATATTTTTTTGTTGATGAAATAAGAATTTAACATAGTGTATCTTAAAATATTGTATTAAAATATAATTTTTTTTATAGTAGTAACGTCAAACAAAACGTTATATATGCATTATTATACGTCCATATCGTATTAATCTACTTAAAATATTTAAACAATATACGGATTGATACAGTCTTTTAGTAAATTTACAATATGTTAGTATATTGTACAAGAGTAGATATAGTGATGTGAGTTGGGTAAATACCTAATAGGTAGGTAAATAAAATTTGGTTATTTACCAGAGGTTATATTTACCTACCCAATTGTAAAAATTGTAAGTTTATTTTTTGTCAGTGTTGAACAATGTAATTTACTAAGTCTCAATCCTTTTAAAATAAATACTATGAATATAACATAATATATGTCTAAATATATATTTTTTATTTCTGTGAAATTCTTTTGTATTTATTTTATTAAATAAAAAAAATATTTTTTAATACCGTACTTTTATGTGACTAAATATTTTACAATGATATTGCAAACCCATATTCGTACTATTTGTAATTACTAAATGTATACCCACGTGTGGGTAAATATCCGGGTATTTACCCTGGGTATATACTTTGTAAAATAAATACCTAGGTATCTTGCTTCACTAAGTGGATATGACGCTAATATCGCACAAGTACGATCAATTCAAGAAAAGAAAACTTGAAAATAACTACTTTATTATGAGTTAACACTAGAGATGGTAGTTAAATTAAGCCGATTCAGTACCGTGAACGAAGTAAACCAATTCGCTAAATGAAAAACATTGCTACTCGTAGATGCTTCCAGTGAGTCTGTACTCTGTATAGCTCGGTCAGTTTCCGATAATATACGAACGAATACGATTTAATTAAAAATACCACATAGTGATTGGCACTCTTAAAAATTATCATAAATTGCAAACAGCAAACGATAGGTACGTATCGCTGTCAAAAGAAATCAAATAAGCTTTGCCGAATTTTTATTTTGCAAGAGGTATACAGTAAAAGTCTTGTTTTGAAATGTCTATTAAGGTTTCCTTTTTAACATGTCTTTAACACTTTGAATTTTGGAACAATAATCACATTTTACATTATTATAAGTCAGTAAAATGTTTTCATATTGAGCTAAATATGCGGGCACTCATTACAAACAACTTTAATTACAATAACAAATAAAATATTAATTAACAAATGTAATGCGTAACCCGAGATAGAGCTACGTGCATTTTATTGTTTCAGTTATTTATTCGCTTTACAATTCGTCAAAGTTCGTGCATCTGCGCTGAGAACCGCTGCACTGATATAAATCAAAAAGATGTATATGTAGCGTATCTCGAAGAGTCGAATTAGTGAGTGGGATCTTTTTCGCGATCGAGATTAGCTGATTTGGTTCAATCAAAAGATCTAATATGCCCATCTCTAGTTGACACAATACGATTCAAACTGTGATACTGGATGTATTTTATAACTACTTGATTTATGCTATGAATCAAGCGTTCAAATGTTTAAGGTTATGTCAAAAATTTGACATAAGATTTGTGTTATTCTTGCCAACGTAAAAAATTATTTACACTTTCATGATTAAAAAATTACTAACATTATTTGAGATTTAATAATTGCATGTATTGTAAATATTTAATTAGCAGAATATACTGTAGGTGATAGAAAAACACATTTTCGCGCCACCGTCCGGCATTAGCAGTATTACATAACTAAAAATCGTCCGGAAACCAAGTTTTTGCAAAAATTAGTGACTTTTTATGGTTATTTGTTGGCATCACTAGTATAGCGAACTCCTGAACGTACGAAATGTCAAAATATTGCATTGGCGTAAACATATTATGATAAAATATTCATAGTTGAATATTTTCAATACAAGAAAACAGAATATTTATACATAAATATTTTAAACAAAATTGTAAGTAATTATAATTGAATTAGCAATGTAAAATCCAAATAAAATATTTTGTTTTTTAGGTTATAATACTGGAATGACAAGTCGTGAAATAGACAAAGAAATTAATTATGTTTTATGTTTATTAAATAAAGTGTACAGTGTAATTAAACTTATTGAAGATGTAAATTGATGAACAATAAATAATTAATTAAAATTCAAAATTAAATTCAAATATTGTAATGTTACCAACATAAAAAATTCCCTGACATTTAGAATATGAGTAATAAATTAAACTTTTTTATTAAATTTACAAAAACGTCGGCGCGAAAAATCTTGTGTATTACACGTCCAGAAACTATTTTGCGAGTGCTCGTACTGGACTAGTGATACAAATAACTATTTAAATATACTATATAAGCAATGATAGTGAACTGTTAATGTAATACCAAAATTAAATAATACTTATTGTTTAGTGTGTAAAATAATAACTCACCTTTAGGAAAAAGTTCTTTCGGTTGAATAAAATCCATGAATATATGGGTGATGTTATAGAGTCCTGCCATCCCTTTAGGATGGAAGTCCACACTGCTGACATACACAGCATCGTCCGTAAAATTAGTGTACACCATTTCATTCTCCTGTAAAATAATGTTGAGCGCTCTACCCAGGTCCTTGCTGATATCCTTAATCCGCGTAGTAAAAGTTACATCTCCTGTAACTATAGCAACGCTAAGAAACACCACAGTCACTAGCACACTTGTCAAATTCACCGCACTTCGATTGTTTGCCATTTTCCCGACACTCTTGTTTCGTTTCATTGTAATGAAAAACAAATCAACGACAAGTGAACATCACAGTAGCTGTCAAACTGGAATTGTTAAATTAATTCATGAGTATCTAGTTGCGTTATCACTGATAAGATTATCACAATATTTTAGATCGAATCGCGCATATTTCTTTATGTAAATACGGGTTGCGTGTTTGCTTGTACAGTTTGTTGGTCTACTTTTGCTCGCTGTCGCTGCACGCACTCTCACACTGTGGTTATCCGACAACTAATGAACGGTGAATTAGTGACTGGTTCACTCTCGGCTGTTCGCGATGCTGGTGCCTCTAGCTGGCCAATTAGGAAGCAGCACTCGATGACGTATGTCGCGAATATTGTAACTGCAACAAAAGAAAGGCACTCATTGTTGAATGATATTTTTGCTTTTGTCTACATATAGATTACTTCTATTATGGTAATTGATTTGAAATGAATGTTTTTATTACCAACTTTTAAACTGAATGTAGATGTATAAAAACTACTTCTATTGTTCATACTTTTAGATCTTTGTTTTAAATCTCAGATAAAGTATGAAATAAATTATTTGTGAAATAAAAAGCCTAAATAATATTATTATTGGAGTTTATGAATTTCAGCTATGATTTCGTTGCAATATTTTTCATTTTAACAGTGAGACAATATTAAAATGATTAACTACTTACATCTGTTTATAAACTTAAAAGTAAATTATTAATTTACTTCTGCATTCTATTAAATTTCTGATTCTTGTCGTAGGCAGCTATAGTCATGTCAATGCAATTTACATAAAGGTCACTAGTTAGTGTTGAAAATATGAATTGATTTTTAAAATAGGCGACATGGATAAATAACAAGCAAATATCTTACGTGATACGTGACTATAAATATACAGCTATAATAACATTTATTTTAGTTGAGCTGTCATTCGAATTGCAATGCAAGTCAGTATTAAATTTGCTCGTAAATTTCTTTATTGATCTTTCGGGGACAAATTAATTTGCTAGATCTCAATCGATTTTGCCTGTTTTAAGAGCAGTATTTTTGGGTCTTTTAGCTATCTCTAACATGTTAAAACTGTGCTCTTAAAACACCCAAAAACAGAGCTTGTGCTACCAGCCAATGATTTACTAATATTATATACTATTTTCATTTTAAACTCAAGGGATCGGCATAAAACGATTAAATGCACCGCAATTATTACAAACTCAAAATATGATCCGTCATAACTGGTTTCACAAGGTTCACACAGGGTTGTACAGCCCCATTCGCCGGTACAGTAAATCATAGGAAAAAACAAGAATAATTTTAGGCTGAATACGACCCTTGAAAATTTACCTATTTTGACCATCGATAAGCGATATGGGGTAGCCGCACTAATAGAATTCATTGTAGTTATATGGGACAGGAACGTTTAATCGTTTTATGCCGATCCCTCGAGTTTAAAATGAAAATAGTATAACTACAATTGATATTCAATTGTTAAATAGGTAGTGTTCAATTTTTATTGTTTTAGATTTTGAAATAAAATTAGTATTTTTTATATAGTAAAAATTTGTAGAATAATTATTAGCAAAGTTCTTTAATAATTTATAGCAAATGCCCAAGTAATTATACCATAAATAACCTTCCACTAACTATGCTACTGTAAAATTAATATGAAAAACATTTTAAAGTGACGTAACAAAATACAGTTGCCTCTCAGAATGACGTATGACGTCATTCTGGAATGATCACTAATTCACTATGAAAAGAAACAATAATAAGAAATATACCTACTACACATATAGTAGGATAAAATAGAAAATTAACTGCCTAAGTAAATGCAAAAGAAATATACTCGAAAGACCGTCTGACTTTTTGATTCTGTTGCCAAACTGACATTTCGACATACACTTACGCGTTCATGTTCCTCAAGGTAAATTGAGAATTACAGATTAAACATTCATCAATGTTATCAGTTTCATACATTTAAGATGAAACTACCTACGTATTTATTATGTCGATGTCACATGATCAATGTTTCAACATTTGATAAAAATTTTCTATGACAAATACAAAACTGTGACCTCGCTTTGATTCGACTTTCGTAATTTTGACTCTGGTCATCAAAATTAAAAATAGAATTTTAATTTCTATATATATAAATAAATAAATAAATAATGGGGTAGGTGGCTCAGTGGTATCAAGTCGGCCTGTGGATCTTGAGAACCCTGGTTCGATCCCCACAGCTGACAAACAATTTTCACCAAATTAAATCTACCTCTCCTCCTTCACACCTGACATCTTTGGAGGCAGTGATTTGACGGCTGGTAACCGCATTTCACGCGAATATATCACTTACCGAGATCTGCTACGGCAGAGTGCCACACCCAGTAATGGGTAAAAGGCGTGATGATAGATAGATATATATATATGTTTGACAATCTTCACTCTAATGAAATAAGTGATCGTCATACAACTAATTGAATAAAGTAACGTCATCATAAATAATTCTACCAACAAGAATGCAGTAAACATTGATCAAGTGACTCCGGTTTATACAAAAATATTCATTAAATATAGACACCTCATCATTTTCATATAATATCTTAACCTATTTTTTATTTTTAAAATAGCTTATCTCTTACATAGATTAATTACGAATTAAATACTTGTATTGCCAATTATATTTTGTTGTTTTTACGTTTCTTAATAGCAAATGAAAATTGTATTCTTAGTCACGTGTTTGAGTTTTACCCATCTGTTATTATTATAGTGAGAATAAGGACTGTTCACTGAACATTTTATTTGTTTGATAAATATCTGCTAGGAATTGTCAAATAGTTAATTAAAAATGTTAACGCGTAAAGTAAAATTCTTCTGTTTGTATTAAATTAAGTTAAAAAATAATCAACTTAAATATTACTCAATAGTTCGATAAATTAAAAACTTATTGACATTTGGCAATGGCCACTTGAGCCCTATAGTTGTGGATTCGAAATCTGATAAATTATTTTCAATTTATTTTAATTTTCTTGTTATTTTTATTTATTTATTTATTTATTTATGTTACGCTGTACAACAGGACCTTAATCCCAATTACAGTACAGGGTCCGCACTCACCGAGCCGCAGTGTGATAGTTCATATAATTTTTTGCTTAAGGGCGATTCGAACTCGGGATGTCCGGATTCGAATTCTGTAAAGCTATCCACACCACCGTACTGACTGATTAATAAAAAAATATAACTAAATAAACAAGATATAAATTGTAAATATTATACAAAATTGATATAGTGTGAAATAAAAATAAATAAATAAAAAGACGAGAATATTTTAATATCATTTTCCAAATATTACCCACAAAAACTAACTGCATAATGTATACTCTTCCGTTTATTTCTTGGAACTCAGTATGACATAAACTTCACGTTACATTAACAAGACCTAACAATACAACACTTTTAACAAAACAATAAATAATAAAACGAATAAATTTAAGACCAAAGAAACGTGTTAAAACAAATTCCTTGAAAACAAAAGAGAATTAACTTCACAGCCATCTTTTGTAAAATGGAATAGAAGCGCACGTAACAAACACAAACAGTTGAAGCACAACACAAAGAGCATCAACCATTACAAGCATCTGTCATTTCATTTTACCAGGCACACTAAGGCCATTTTCATTTGGAATAGATCACAAGTGATGTTATGTACAGACCACAACAAAAGCAGACGAACATTGCTCATTGCACGCAGTCTAGTCCGAGCTAAAATTGAAAGTGACCACATCACACACGGTACGGAGTACGGTCACAGGTGGATGAAAGTTTCAGAACGACTGATTGAGTTTATTAATATATTTGCTATGAGTAAATGAAACGGAATGTTGTAAGATATTGCAAGTAGGCGCTATGCAAAGCGAGATTACTTCATGGAGAAATTAAAACGTTTGATATGTATCGCGAAACATGAATACAAATTTAGGAGGAAGAGCAGTTACATGTATGCAGTTTGCAACATAAGAAAGAAAAAGGGAGGTAAACTCGACTTGGTGGCCAAACCTGAAGTTGGCTGCGGTACAAGCCGCTTCTGTCTTGAATTCAGGAGTACCAACTTAACGTTAAAAGCCGGGTAATTTGAAATGCGACGAGTAATAATACTTTCTACAATTGGTGACCTTATCACTGTTGATTGAGCTGTGGTGGTGTTAAAATTTATTTATATATTTCGTTAGTTTGGTTGGTTTGTTTAAAAATATACTCGAATTTTTTGACAAAACAAGTATGTTTCGTTAGTTTGGTTAGTTTTTTTTTTAAATATACACGAATTTTATGACAAAACAAGGAAATTAAAATAATAAACTTTACGTTTATTACTTTTTACCATAAAAATGCGTTCTGTACTAGGTTAGGCATGGTTATTGGTGTGTTTTTTTTTTCACAGTTTATCACTTTTACTTTACATTTATTACTTTTTACCATAAAAATGCGTTCTGTACTAGGTTAGGCATGGTTATTGGTGTTTTTTTTCTCACAGTTTATCACTTTTACTTTACATTTATTACTTTTTACTATAAAAATGCGTTCTGTACTAGGTTAGGCATGGTTATTGGTGTTTTTTTCTCAGTTTATCACTTTTACTTTACATTTATTATTTTTTACCATAAAAATGCGTTCTGTACTAAGTTAGGCATGGTTATTGGGGTTTTTTTTAAGAGTTTATCACTTTTACTTTACGTTTATTTTTAAAATATACCCGCTTTATCAGTGTTCAACGTTGGTACTCCTGAAATACGCCATTCGAGCATCATTCTTCCGCAGCCAACTTCAGGTTTGGCCCCCAAGTAGAGTTTTACCAAAAGGGACATAAATTTTGGTATTAGCAGTAGAAGGTAAAGGTTACAGACTCGTAACTTCCGCAAGGCAAACAGGGTTCTTGCTTCGAGGACTATTCAGTAAAGGACGCAGAAAATCATTGTTATATTAAAAACTACTTTTTCTACAACTGACAAAAAAATGTTCACATTTTCTCACTAATATTAATGCACCCTAGTGCATAAAATGAGTATTTCGCGCACGCTTCCATTTTTTTCACGTTACATTTGTTATAACACATCAGTAATACCAAATTAATATTATTTTTGATTGTTTTCCTTCAATTTACTTGAATAACTCAACAATTATTGTATTATTCTTTTTGACAGTTGTAGAAAAAATGTTGTTTGTATTTTGTGGGCGTAATTCTTGTTTTTTGGCACGTTCAAATGATTCATTTGTCTCGACCTGCGGTCTCGACTAAAACTGACATTCTCACGCGCAACAAAAAACAGTCATTTATTGTTTCAGATTAAATTATAATGTAAAAGAATTATGTTATTGAGATGTACACTCCAAGAGTCACGAGTAAATTTAAAAATTAATAACAAATTATTAAATAAGATGTAACATTTGCTTGATAATAACCATACCATAACCGTTGGTCGAAAAGTCGTATTATGATAAAATAAATAAAATGTCATGTTTTAAAGTTGAGATCTAAAGTCTTTAAATTCATTTAATTTATCTGTTAACAAAAGCGAAAAATACAGTCAAATGTTTTATGGCAAGTTGTACCATCTCCCCTTTTACAAATTATAAAGCTTTAGCTAATGTCAAAAAAATAACGATTTATTTCGTGACATCACTTATTAATAAATTTACAGCATGACCAAGCCATGTACTACTAATTACTGTGTAAGTAAATACAGATATGTAAATATTATTTATGTTTTGTTAATATATTACTCCAATTTTTATAATATACATACTGCATGTGTTTTTGCTAGAACTAATGAATAGTTAAATTGATTAATTCTATGTTCATAACAATTATGCAAATACATACGTTATGCTACTTATTTTGAACAAAAAACGGTTATGTATATATATATATATATATATATATATATATATATATATATATATAATAGTAAGAACAAACATTAATAAATCATTTATCTTAGAAAGAAATACGAATTCTAAGCAAAAACTAGCATCCTCGAAGAACGAAGCAAATGCGGACATCTTGTTTCTCTTATGAGATTAAAAGAGATATCGCAAAATCATAACATATTTATCAAAATCAAACTGGGAATAATTACAGAAACTGGAGTTCAAATAGATTTAAACTTTAAATGTAATATTTATTTTAATTATATAAAGAAACATTGGGATAACATTAGGATTTGAACCTGGGACATATGAACTCCGTTCATATGCTCTAACCAACTGAGCTGAGATCGAGGCCCCGATTGACCCAACAAAATTGGAAAAACGTTAAATTTGATACACATTGCAATCGGACTATAAGCATATGACTGGAGTTCATATGTCATAGGTTCAAATTCTGACAGAATCACAATTTTTATCTCTATAATTAAATTTCATTTCAATAATTGCTAAGCATTTACTTTAAAAACTACTAATGAAATTATTTTATATTATAGTTAAATTTATGACAGAAAAATTCGGGTGACCGCTACACCACGTCACTTGTGTCCGACGTATGGCATCAACCGAATTCTTCTGTCATAGTGCCTAACGTAGCATCGATCCCAAGACTCCTATATGCTAGGTATTGACAACGGGATTCGTCTACAGCGATACGTGTCTGATTTAAAGGAAAACATACCATGAACTGATTTTTTGTCATATGACAGAGCTGAAAGTACAGTGATGATAAATTTATGACAGAAAAAATCGGGTGGCTGGTTCGAACCCAGGCGTCACCCGAATTTTTTTGTCATAAATTTAACTTTAAATATATCATTATCACTGTACTATCACTCATGTCATATGACAAAAAAATCACTGTTTTGTATTAGTTTTGAGAATTACCAATTATGATCCAACCCAAAGAATTTTCTGGACAATCAGAAGCTCAGAGATTTGTACTAAAAACCTAAGTCTCCGGGCTGAAACAGAGAAGTGCAAATGTGGCTATGATCCACTTTTATCTAAAATAAAATACAACTAAAGAATTTCTAATTTATATTAAATTAAACTAAAAACTTTCAAGTACTGCTTTTTATTTATTATTGTTCGCATATAAATTAAAAATAAATTAATATTGGATGAACTTTGTAACATTTTCAATTTCTGAGTAACATAAACATAAAATAATATAATCAAGGGGTTCATTTGCACTACTACTAAGATTTCAGTAGAAGACGTATACAACACAAGGAAAGAGTGTGTTATAGTGTACATGTACACATGCATTACTAACACCCTATATTTACATTTACAAACACTGGTCTTGCTGATAACCCTGCATCCGGTACAACTTTATTCCGTTTTCAACGCAGGTTTTCAAGAACAGAGATATATTTTATATTCTCGTCCACTCATCATTTCAACAGAAAATATCTAAGTATTTCTAAAAATACTATGAAACTACAAGGCAAAAATAGTTAATGTGTTCCAAAAAATATGGGTTTTCCTGTAAGTGTTGTTCAGTTTCCTCGTTTACTTTCAAATTTGGATGAAATAATTCTTTTAAATAAAGTACGTAGAAAAATGATTTATGCATCTAAAAAATTATTTATTTTAAATAGGAATAAGCAAAATCAAACGTATATTTTACAAAAAAGTTGTTCTCAATAGCAGTCTGTCGCCTATAATTTGTTCATATATTTAAATTTTTAGCAACGTAAATGCAATATGCAGCAACGTTGTACCGATCATTTTGTAATTTAATAACTTGCTTAATAAATTGAAACTCAAAACGTACATCAATTAAATAACAATTAAATGTTTCGAAATCCCAAAATTTACAAAATCTTGAGAAATATGGAAGTTTAAATATTCCAAATATTGTTTGATACGTATTGGCAGTATTTTTTATATTTTTTAATGCCTCAACTTATGAAAAGTGAATTGTAATAGTATATTACATAACGAGAATTGTAACAAGCACATCATGTGCGAGTGAAAAAATGGTATTATACTTTATCTACGACCTTAAATAATAATAAGAACAATTACAGAATATTTGTTAGGTTATATTCGTAACATCAACTGTCAAACAGCAGTGTTACCGCCTAATAAAAGAAAAATTTCTTGAGAACAGTTACGTAATATATATATATATATATATATATTACGTAACTAGTGCAGCAAACCCTTAGCAACCGTAAACAATCATTTACTGTTCTTGCAAATTGTTTTTTATGGCCTACTTACATATATGGTCGTAGATAAAGGATATTTATTTATTGACAAAGTACATACACCTTAAATAAAAATTAATATATCATTACGCCTTTTCCCCATTATTAAGTATAGTACTCTGCCGTAGCATATGTAGGTAAATGATATATTTATACTAGTGAAGTGCAGTTACCAGCCGTCGAATCATAACACCTAAAGATGTTAGTGTAGGGAGAGCCACAGGGGTAATTTTAATGTGATGAAAATTGTTTTTCCGCTGTGAGAATTGAACCAGAGTTATTAAAACCACAGGCCGTGTCGATATTACTAAACCACCTACTACATTTATTATTTTATTGTCAAATTACATATGAGCAAAAATTGTCCACAATTTCATTTAAATTTTTGATGTTTTATCAGGCATATATTTTGAAGTTTGTGTTTCATCAATTTTTATCTTCTTTTCTATATATTTCTTCAGAAATTTATGTTTCAGAGATTTTATGAATTAGAAAATGATAATCAAGTAAGAACTGTCAACGAATTGTTTAGTATTATAATAGTTTGAAACATAACCAATATTTCTGAACCTATTTTTTTATAAATAATTAGCTTATCTCTTACATATATTACTTTACGAATTAGATTCTAGTATTACCAATTATATTTTATATTGATTGTTTTGACGTTTCTTAGCGTTTAATAGCAAGGGAACATTTTATTCATTGTCACGTATTTAAGTTTTGCCCATCTGTTATTATTATAGTGAGAATAAGGACTGTTCACTGAACATTTTGTTTGACAAATATCAGATAGGTAGTTGTCAAATAGTTAATTAAAAATGTTAACGCGTAAAGTAAAATTCTTCTGTTTGTATTCAATTTGTACGTTAAAAAATAATCAACTTAAATATTACTTAATAGTTCGATAAATTAAAAAGTTATTGACGTTTGGCAATGGCCACTTGAGCCCTATAGTTGTGGATTCGAAATCTGATAAATTATTTTCAATTTATTCTCCTTCTCTTGTTACATTATTAATGAAAATATAACTAAATAAACAAGATTTAAATTGTAAATATTATTCAAAATTGATATAGTGTGAAATAAAAATAAATAAATAAAAAGACAAGATTATTTTAATTTCAGAGATTTTATGAATTACAAGATGATAATATTATAATAGTTTGAAACATAATCAATATTTAATGAGTATGAAATGTGTTTCTGATAACCCTCTATTGTTTAATTTATTACGGCTTACCACTGTTAAACGACTTTTTGAAACTTTTATATGTACTTAAGTTAATAATTGCATATTGTGTCTTTGTCTTTAAAATATCGAGATAAAAATAAATAGTCATGGAAAAATTAATTGCCTGTGAGTTTGTTTAGTTAACATTCTACATTCTAGTTTCAATGCACTTTCAAATAAATTTGTTCCTTATGCCAAGCAAAAGACTGCCGCGGAAAATTCATTGTAACTTAATTATAATTTTGTTTCCTTAAAACTAAAAAATAATTTATCAATTATTTTGGTTTCCGCAGGATGTACAACAATTAGAAATCCCACCGCAATGCAGCCAACATCCACTCATATTCGCAGTTTTCCTCGCTAAGAAAAAAAAATTAAATATACTTTGTGCGTATGTGTTTTGTTCTGTACCCGCATCACTCACTTCATTTTACAGTTCACTGACTCAACAACATAACGTCAGTCAACGCAACGCAACGCAACGCTACTCAACGCGAAGGTAACGTAAACGTTAGAAAACCGCAAGGTTATTCTGTTTCTTCCTAGCTTCAGCTACAGTACTAAACGTTAAATAATGGATTTACCAGCCCACCATTCTTGTATTAATCATTTTATGCGTCATTTGTTACCAAGCACAACATACTTCTTTGTTGTTTAAGTTGGTTTTAATACTTTTCTTGCACATATGTTTACCTTTATATTTGGTATAATTATGAGTCATGTGTCTGAAAAATCTGCACTGATTTGAATGATTATTATAGTTTATAGGTTTCATTGTTTATTAAACAATTAGAAACAATCGGTAGACGTACCTACTGAGAACTGATAAATACGTTACAAAAAACTATTATTTTACACATACTTTGTTATAAATATGAGGTTTAGCACATAAAGGTTTTTTTTTTTAATTTCTTTAATTTTTCCTGTTCGTGCAGTATAAGAGACAACTCGTATATAATTAAACGAATTAATTTTGAAGTTGAACTCGTGAACTCCTACTTCTGAAATTACTGCGCAATCATGGTGCTACAAAAAGTTTAGAATATGAAAACTATTTTTCTATTTTTTCATCACTTATTTTTTACTTCTTTCAGTTTAGAATGTGAAAACTATTTTTTTATATTCTCATCTCTTTACTTCTTTCCCCTAGATAGAATGAAATAAACATTTTTTTTACGAATCTTAAGTTTTAGATTTTAGGCTGTAATTAAGATAAATCACATTAATAAAAGTCGTTCTGCCGTTTTATGTCTACGAAAAAACAAAAATCTAATTTCAATACTTTCGTGAATTTTAAAATAACTTAAAGGTAAATTAGCCAAAAAATTTCAAATGAAAAGGGACAACTGTCATTTTAAGTGATGAATTAAAAACATACTTAAAATTTGAGATAGTTTTTAAATAAATTTGTAGTTAAAATAATTATTAAACAATAAAAATGGTAAATAAATAAATAAAATATATCATCACGCTTTTTATCCATTACTGGGTGTGGCACTCTGCCGTATGCAGATTTTGGTGATTTATTTCTTTGCATGAAGTGCGGTTACCAGCCGTCAAATCAAGGCCCTCAAAGATGTTAGTAGAGGGGGAACCACAGAGGTGAAAAATTGTTTGCCGGCTGTGGGAATCGAACCCGGATTCTCAAATCCACAAAAATGGTGTAGAAGCTAAATCATACGAGAAAATATATAACATTGGTCTACAAACAAATTGTAAAAATACTTCCTACTTTAATAAATAAATATTTTAAATTTCTAAAATAAAAACGAAATTCAATATTTTTGTTTAAAAACCGAGAAAATGAATGTAAAGATAACCTTAGGTAATAATCTAATAATAATTTACGAATGACACATGAATGGAGCCAGCATGACGTATAACATTGATAGCATGATAGCAGATATAGCAATAAATCGTGTCTCATCCGTTTCTAACTTGTTGACATCTTATACTCTACTACGAGCAATTCTTGTCGGTCTGCTTGTATGTGTGTGTATGTCTCGAAATCGGCTGCAACGATATTCATGAAATTTGATATTCTAATGTTTTTTTTCTCGAAAATTATCTAGCTAGTTCATAGTTACGTTTATAATCTTGTTAGTTCATTGGTGATGAAACCATTTGAACTACGTTTAAATTTAAACTTGCTTTATACTATTTGCCCTTCATAGGGTCTTTTGAAAGAAAATTAATGAACATTTTGTTGTACTTTAGGACAATGAAATTAGCCTTAAGAAATTAATTGAAACTAAAATTAATTTGATATCACTAGCAACTGTTTTCGAGATATAAGCGAAAATTCGAAGGAAAATTGGAGAGAAAAGTTGATCTTTTATCTGTTATTTATTTTGCATTTTAAACTTTCCAAACCGTTATTTTCTTAATACAGCTCGGTCTTCCAGATATTATGTACAGAAACACCTAAAAAATAGGTAAAATGTAAAATGTATCCTTTCAAATTCTAATCAAATGTATTCTGCAAAAAAAATCTAATGGGGTAGGTGGCTCAATGGTATCGAGTCGGCCTGTGGATCTTGAGAACCCTGATTCGATCCCCACAGCCGACAAACAATTTTCACCAATTTAAATTTACCCCTGTGGCTCTCCCTCCACTAACATCTTCGGGGGCCGTGATTTTACGACAGAGTGCCACACCCAGTAATGAGTAAATGGCGTGATGATATATTTATTTGAAACCAGTGATAGAAGTATCCATAACTCGCCAATTAGCAGAATAGTAATAATTGCGGAAATGATTTTAAAATTAAAAAAAAGTATTAAATATCTCTTTGATCTATAGATCGAACTTGGTTTTAACAGTGTAATATTTTAAAACGTTATAATTTCAATACTGTGCATTAAATTAATAATTATGTATTACACATATTATTTAACTATTGTTGTTTAACTAACAATACGCATTTTAATGATGATATTAAGTAAGTATAACATAAAAATTGTTCACTTTTAACATGCTGTTATCTAACAATATAGTATACATCGTTTTATGTAACTGAGTCTTAATATCGTCTCTTTGAAAGTCGACAAGCTAATTATGTCGCTACACTTCATATTGTAATGTGTCAAATGGGAATAATGGCCTTTTACATCTATAAAGATGTAATATCTAAGTTAGTTTTTTTATTTGTATTCATAATAAATATCATCACATTTAATATATTCATTATCATAACATTAAATAACAAAAAGTTAAATGATTATGAAAGCTAATTATGCGTTAATTACAAAACTTTCATTTCGCTATCATCGCCACTCTTATCCAAAACAAAAAACCAAAACAGACAAAACAAATCGCTCGCTAACAGCACCTTGAAACATTTCCCGCTAATCGCTCGCCCGCTCACTATCGTCTACTCTTTGTGGCCGTGCACGTCGCCGTAGTTGCTTTGTCTCCAACACACACTTCCGGTGCAGCACTAACTGCCCTTACCCCTGCGGTGGACGTGCCAGCAGGACAAGCCAAAGAAATTCCAAGAAAGTCAGGATGGGAAATACTTCATCAAAGTGCAAAGTGATTATGAGACATGAAAGGAAAATAAAGAAGTTCGACACGAGAAATAGAGAAAAGTTGTTCGGAAATGAAGTATTGTTGAGAATTAAATGTGATGTTAATAAATAAAAATAAACATATAATCACGCTTTCTATCCATTATTGGGTGTGGCACTCTGTCGTAGCAAATTTCGGTAGGTGATATATTTCTTCGCGTTAAGTGCGGTTACCAGCCGTCAAATGATGGCCTCCAAAGATGTTAGTGGAGGGAGAGCCACAGGGGTATATTATTTTCATTTTAAACTGGAGGGATCGGCATAAAACGATTAAATGCACCGCAATTACGTTTACAAAGGAACTGAAAATATGACCCGTTATAATTGGGTTCACAAGGTTCGCACAGGGTTGTACAGCCCCATTCGCCGGTACGTGTATAATTAAAACAAAAAAATTACAATGTTTAAATAAGTATATTTCCTTATTCATACGATATAAGTATAATATATTATAAATATTATATGCAAACATAATCTAAACATTTACCTACATTACTCAGTCTGATTCAGTACAGGATATTTAATCTTCTTATTGAGTAACATAACTGCTAATTGTATAATTTAATCCGAATTAGTAATTTTTAAATGGTCAATCATAGGAAAAAACAAGAATAATTTTAGGCTGAATACGACCCTTAAAAATGTACCTGTTGTGACCATCGTTAAGTGATTTGTGGTAGCCGCACTAATAGATTTATTTATTATTTATTCGTTTTATGCCGATCCCTCCGGTTTAAAATAAAAATAAATATAATTTGAATGTGATGAAAATTGTTTGTCTGCTGTGGGAATCGAATCCAGATTCTTAAATCCATAGGCCGACTCAATACCACTTAGCCACGTACCCCATAAAATGTGATGTGTGTTGACTGATTTATTTTATTAAATTTGTTTTTAAGTTTTGAACATAAATAAATAATGCGTCAATCTGTTGTCTTTCCATTTTTGGATAAAATGACATAATTTATTTTAGTGATACCATAATCACACGACACGGTTTATTTGTTTATTGGTGCATCACTTGTAGGCGGAAACATGATAAATTAGTAGTGGTGTTATGCCCAAAATATCTGCTCGGCTGGACTTCTGTTTTTAGTTCATTATATTGAAAAGTGAATAGCGTGCAGGATATTTTATTTATTTTGGCGAAATAACAGTTTGTTTACTAATAGTTAGATTTTATGTAATTGTTAGGATATAATCGTATTCACCAAATTATATAGATACCGGATTTTAACAGGGTTTTAGTTAGCTGACTGTTAGCATGAATGTTGGCAATCCTGCCATGAATTCTAACCTCATTTTATAGAAAAACTACAAGTATTCGTTAAATACAGAGGCAATTATGGAAAAGCAAAACAAGAAAAAGCGCAGTAAGAAGTATACCGATGTTGAGAAAGATTTATTGTTAGATATCGTGGAACAGCGATGTTCGATGATAATATAATCATAGAAGTATCAGAAGTTCCTATTCCTTCAACTAGCAGCAAAATTAGTCGCAAAATTCAACGCATACATACCTCATCTACAGCAAAAACACGAAAAAAAACAGTATTTCCAAGAACAAGATTAAATGATATGAGAAACACATTCTACGAAAAAATTGAAGTTTTGGAAATAATAATACAAGTAGAATTAGAAAATTTAAGGCGAACACAAAAAGATAATGAAATAATAGAAATAATTAGGAAGAGAGAAACTCTCGAATTAAAAATGATGAAAGACAAGTTTGAAATAAGGGCGCAAATTAATTTTCATGTCGTGAAAATTACAGATGAATCTGGATTTAGTGGTCTCTCCTAATTGTTATAAATTTAATATAAATTTTATAGTTTTACTATAATAGTTGTTATTTACGTAGTCACCAATATTATTGTATTATTAAGAAATATTATTGTAAAAATTATATAGCAAATTATTGAAAATTATTTAATATACATGTAAAAAATCATAATATGTAACTCAAACATGTATAACCAAAAAATTATGACAGACGCAAACAGACTGTTAGTGAAAATAACTACCAAAATTCGGGCAATTAAGTTAACAGTGTCTTTAACAGCCTGTTAGTTGTTAGTTGGCTTGGTGAATATACGAGTAATACATTGGTTTAACAGGCCGTTAGGTTAAATCAGTAACAGTCTTTTTAACTGGCGTTGGTGAATACGGCCGTAAATTTAATATATGAAATGTAGTAGAATCTAAAACGATTTTTGTTAATAAAATAAGGCTTCAGGACTCCTGTATTTTATTATAAACATTGGATGTTTCGGGAGTAAGAATTCACCTATAATCTGACCAGTATTCTATATTCTAATCTATTACATTATTAAGGTATATTATTATATTATAAGTGAAAGAAATGCCATTATAAGCGAATGAGAAATACGAGCGCGTAAGCGAGCATAAAATGATATATTTTCACATCTGGGAATATTTGGCAGTTTCCGTGATACAAAAATCAGGACAAAAGTACAATATGTTATCCTTAGTGAAATAATGTGCACATTATTCCTATAGGAAGTTTATTTTGACAGTTCAGCTGTCAGACATATGTAAAATATAATAGAGTTTAATGAAACAAATAAAAACTAAGAACAGCTGCAAAAGTTGCATCAACAATTTCTTGCGATTCTCCCGAGAGATCTTCGTTGTATTCTTAGTATTTCAATTTAGAAATGTATTGTAATTTAACATAAATAAATTTATTTAAATAAATTATATTTTAAAATAACTTTTTTCATCTCTATTCTTACTTAGGTTTTGAAAACAAAAGTATATGTACCTCGGGAGAGAATGCTATTTTTTCCTCGCCCTCTGGATACAAATTACACCTCATAAAAATCATGCATTTCTCTTCCTCGATTATAATAATATACTACTCACTCAAGAGTTTTATGTTTATGTTTTATATCACAGTAGCAATTTTTCTACAGTAATGTTAGAAATTGAATGGAGATGCTTTCAAATAAATGAAATATCACTGTTGTCAAGCTGTTGCATTGGCATAAATTGTTAGATGATTATGGTTGTCATGGATTTAAACATTTTAGTTACATGTGAATAAATGCTGATTTGTCATTAAAATCGATTGTATAATGAACATTAAAAACCACTACTTCTTCTTCTTTAAATTTATAACGTTGATAGTGTAAACAGGGGTTTTCAAAATTATTTTAAAAAAAATAAGGGTGTATATATATACGAGGTATATTAGAAAAGTATCCGACCTTATTTTTGCGAAAATCTGATGCATTTGAATCAAGCGCGGTTGAATGGGCCGAACTTTAACCTCCGTGCGCATGCGTTATTTTATTCCCGCCTGTCGATAGCGTATGTGACTG
Source organism: Pterostichus niger (assembly GCA_947425015.1). Lineage (NCBI taxonomy): Eukaryota > Metazoa > Arthropoda > Insecta > Coleoptera > Carabidae > Pterostichus > Pterostichus niger. The sequence goes on from OX380336.1 coordinate 14,832,173, forward strand.
GCAAGCAGCATTTGAGTGAGGTAGTATAGTGCTCTTGTTGGTTTTCCATTGCAAGGAATGGCTGGAGCAGCGTTACATGCATCAAATTTTGCCAGAAACTGGGCGACAGACAGGTAAAAATCATTCTGAAGATTCAGATGGCTTTCGGTGACGATGCTATATGTATCACACAGATTAAGGAGTGGTACGAGTACAATCGGTTTAAAGACAGCCGCACATCTGTGGAGAGCGAGTCACGCTCCGGTTGGCCATCAACATGCCGATATGACCAGGTCATTACCAAAGTGAACGCTGTGGGTCAAACAATCACCAAAAAATCAGTCCGTCAGTACGGTGGTGTGGATAGCGATACGGAATTCGAATCTCGAGTTCGAATCTCACTTTTTAAGTTAAAAATTATATAAAAACTATCACACTGCGGCTCGGTGAGTGCGGACCCTGTACTGTAATTGGGATTAAATTCCTGTTGTACAGCGTAACATAAATAAATAAATAAAAAGTACTACAGGGATGTACTCCGTCGCCTACGTGATGCTGTGCGGCGCAAGAGACCGAAGTTGTGGTCAACAGGAAATTGGTGCCTCTATCACGATAATGCTCCAGCACCAGACTCCTGTGGTTCAACAGGCTCCTTACTCTCCTGATATGCCCCCTTGCGATTTCTGGCTGTTCCCCAAACTCAAGAGGCCATTGAAACGAACGCGATTTTAAACAAGAGAGGACATTATGGCTGCAACGACAGCCGAGCTAAACTCCATTCCGAAAAAGGCTTCTCGGAATGCTTCCAACAATGGCGGCACCGCTGGGAGAAGTGTGTGGAGTCCCAAGGAGACTACTTTGAGGGTGATTAGGCTTCCAACGCTCCAGATATGCCAGTTTCTTTTTTTTCCCGGCCAAAGGTCGGATACTTTACTTGAAACAAACACTTTTCGTGCCACAGGACAGATAGATTACTGTAATGAATACAAATTAGTAAACATTAAATTGTATTAAATTAATGTTGTGAAACAGTTCATTCAATTTGATTTCATTAATTTTGTCTCTCATTATTGCTTTTGTTTTCGTTCTTGGTGATAGAGAAATGTAAAATTTGAATAAAAAATTATACACGTTTATAGCAATATTAAGTTAGTTGATATGTTATTAGCGTATGTAGAGTCAGGACAAAATGCGTTACATGCAAAGATATCACATGTTTGTGAGAATTACGCCGCGGAAGAGACGCAGGCCGTCCAAGATATTAAAGACATGTTAATAATTCTGTGTTGGACGTCATACGACGAGACCCTACTATTAGTACTTGAAGAGTATCTCGAGAATTAGATGTTCCACTTCCTACTGTTTGGAAGATATTGAGAAACAATGATTATCACCGATATCATTTCCAACAGATTCAACGGCTGATGCAACCTGATCATCTACAAAGAGTGAAGTTTTGTACAAATCTATGAAGAAGTTTATCTAGTCTTTATGTATTTCGCGAATCTGATCAATATAATTCACCCATCTGTCATTATAATTTAACATTACTTTTCAAATAATTCATAAAACACTTAAATTTTTTTATTGTCTTAATCGTAGAAAAAGTATAGTATCTGATTCGTTTTATAAACTCTTTAGATATTCGTTTTTATACACTCGTAATTAAAGGGACGTTTACAAAACTTGTTAGATAATATATTAATTTAACATTCATTACACGTTAATAATTGTTATCATTCTAATCTTCTGATACTAGTACAAATTACAATTAACAATGTTATCTAATTTAAATATAATGAAACCAGATTAAGCTGTATCCGCTTTCAAAATATTTGACATTTATTTTCGTAGAAATTGTCTATTCTTATTGATGTATCACTCATTAGGCAGTAAGAAAATAATTCTCAAATTGTTAACAATCTTTCTTGTTCATATTTTTGTCAAAAATGTGTTGAAAATTTGGTTCTGATTTAAATCTTTAAATTTTCCTACGTGAAACTTGTTAAGAATTGTTTTACCTAAATATATAAATACTAGATGTACATTTCGACTACTCTGTAGTCATCATCAGTACAGCTGATGATGACTACAAATAAATATATGATCACGCATTTTACCCATTACTGAGTGTGGCACTCTGCCTAAGCAGATCTCGGTAAGTGATATATTTTTTCGCGTGAAATGCGGTTACCAGCCGTCGAATCACGGCCCCCAAAGATATTAGTGGAGGAGAAGCCACAGTGGTTGATTTAAATTGGTGAAAATTGTTTGTCGACTGTGGGAATCGAACCAGGGTTCTCATGATCCACAGGCCGACTCGATACTATACTGAGCCACCTACCCCATGATGATGACTACAGAGTAGACAAAATGTACATCTTGTTATAATAAACATTTTTGTGAAGGAAAGGACAAGCTTAATTTCTCATCAAGATTCCTTCACGATAACTCAACTAATAATTATTATATATTTTATCAACGGCCATGACACAACTCATTGGTACTGATCCAAGCGATAACGTGAGTTCAGCGCGGGGAATATTTGGATGGGTGACCGTCCAGAAAAACCCGCGTTGCTGTTGACTGAAGACCTAAAACGAGGATCAGGGCGTAATGGCGGCATATGAGTATATGAGTAGTTGGTCCACCAAGAAGCCACAGATAAAAAAAAAATACAAGCATGTATCTTTGTTCTGTTTGTGACATTTAAAGTGTCTACGTTAAACCTAATTTTTTTTGTGACACATTGATTTGAAAACGGTTCGTAATGTTTCAAACCATTCAATTTTTACGGTTGAATACGATTGAAACGGTGACGTCAAAGATATTAAAACCAGTCAGAAGCACTAGTTCGAACTACGGTTCAAAGAAGTGAGAGGTATTTCGCTGACGTTTGCGTTGTATTGTTGAATCATTGATTACGTATTTCAGATTATTGTAGTTTATTTATTTTATTAAAATGGAAATGTTGGTTGGTTCATGCAAAATAAATTTAAAAATCATTTTCCTAATATTTTTCTATCCAACTTTCATAAAATTCATTAATTCGTATATGATCTTTTCGCAAAGTTAGAGGTGCAAAATTTTCGTTATTTCTATTAATTTAATTAATTGTGCAATACTTTCTAAATCATACATCAAATGAAATATAAAAAATGTGGTTCAAACCAGTAACGAAATCGGTTTGAATATAACTAGAAGTACGGTAGGTCGCGAAAAAACAGTGGATATAGAGGCTGTACAACGAAACGCGGAACATAAGAGTTTAACATAGGATTTATAAAATGTGCGGAAATTGGCTCTCCTGTACATTTTAGAGCAAAAGTACAAAAATGAAAAGTTGTGTAGAATTAATTTCTACATGTAAATTTGATGCAATTGCTTTTCTGTTGTACGAGATATTTAGAAAATGAAATTGGATATTATCGTCAAAAATCAGATAGCCGTGAAAAAAAAAACAAATAAAACAAAATTTCAGTGTGACAGTTCAGACAGATATTATTGAACTTAATTGTTATAATCATTGTTTTTACAAGTAAAATATTATTGATCATAATTTATTTATTTATTTATGTTACGCTGCTTAACAGGACCTTAATCCCAATTACAGTACAGGGTCCGCACTCACCGAGCCGCAGTGTGTTCATATAATTTTTAGCTCGGGATCTCCGAATTCGAATTCCGTATCGCTATCCACACCACCGTACTGACGGATCGGACGGATTGAATCGTACTTGTAATCATAGTTTCATTCGTTATAATTTAGAATTAAATATTTTTGTACTTGCATAGCAGAGCTCCCAAATATAAATTGTCCTTGAAAGATTAATTTGTACATACTTAAACAATTATTTACATTTTCTGAGATGTTATAGATTTCGATTTGAATATCAAATACAAATAATAAAATAAGTTACACAATTTCAAACAATTATTCTAAATATTGTCGATTTACTCGGAAACGGAAGATTCGGATAATTGCCACCAAAATATGCACGAATCTCTTCGGAACTATTGCCACTAAAATGCAATTTAACGAATAATTTTTTTTCTTCGGTACTGTACAAATCCATTTTATAAGTGTACATTAAGACAATTCGGAACTAGAAGGAATCAAATAATTATTACAACAAATACGATACAATTTTGGTCAATAATTCTTTACTTGAATATTTAATTCTGAACTATAACGATGTAGAAACAATGATTATAACAATTAAGTTCAATAATGCCCTAACATTAAAATTTTGTTTTATTTGTTTTTTATTTCCACGGCTATCTGACTTTTGACTATAATATCCAATTTTTTTTTTATGGGTTAGGTGGCTCAGTGGTATCGAGTCGGCCTGTGGATCTTGAGAACTCTGGTTCGATTCCCACAGCCGACAAACAATTTTCACCAATTTCAAAAATCTACCCCTGAGGCTCCTCCTCCACTAATATCTTTGGAGGCCGTGATTTGACGGCTGGTAACCGCACTTCACGCGAAAAAATATATCACTTACCGAGATCTGCTTGGGCAGAGTGCCACACCCAGTGATGAGTAAAAGGCGTGATGATATATTTATTTATTTATATTTATTTTTCAAATATCTCGTACAATAGACAAGCAATTGTATCAAATTTAGACTTTTTAAATGAAGAAATTAATTCTACACAACTTTTAATTCTTGTACTTTTGCTCTAAAATGTACAGGAGAGCCAATTTCCGCACTTTTATAATCCTATGGTAAACTCCTATGTTCCACGTTTTGTTGTACAGCCTGTATAATATCACTGCCTGTAATCTAAATTCAGTAGCATTTTATTTCGCAAAGTGAAATAGAAAGATGGTACGTTTTTGAAAATATTGAAATAAATAAATATAATTCAGTGTACGTACAATATACTTAATTATTAACACAGATGTGTAATTATTTTTAAAAATTTCAGTCTCATAATATAGTGCATTGCAACAAAAACAAAACACATGTGGATAACAGACACATCATCCTACAACGTTGGTAGAGCAACCAACAGCAAGTAAACAATTCAATCTGCTAATGAAAGAACATCTGCTGTCTGAAAAAGACTTCAAGCATCTACTCCAAAGAAATTTAAATAAGATATAGGTACAGTTGTTATTCGTCACTTACTTTGTAACTGTCATTTCAATACATTATCAACTTCAACTGATAGGAATGAACTTGTACTTATTCTAATGAATAATTACACAATAAATGATATTTAATACAAAAAAACAAGATAAATAATAAAATAACAAAGATATTAATAAGTGATAGTGACTGAAGTACTAAGTAATTCATTTATATTTTATAACACAAAATTACAGTAAACTCTAGCTGCTTAAATTATTTACGCCACAAAATTAATTTCCGGAAAGATCAATTAGACGAAAATTTTTAGTTTTATTTAAAACAAAAGAACGTACTGTAGAATTTAGTTAACAAATTAAATTCTATACAATGTATTTCAGCCTCTGTTAAGTTCAATATTACTTTTATATTAATTACCTATTATCTGATATTTATTGTTTAGCAAAAAAAGTTTTTGTTTAAATTTAATGAGTAAAATTAGACTTCAATGCGTTCATCAATCTTTAAACAACAGGAACACTTCTGTAACATGACCATTATCTACAACCAAACCTACTTCAATCCCATTCTAGCGTTGCAGACTATATGCAACAGCGTACAATGAGATAAACGTCAAAATAGAAAAAAATAATCCTGATATACCACCCACAAAGGGACAGAAGTTTTATCAGAACAACAATAATAGCACAGTAGTGTCAATGACTCTACACTGCAGTACTCTACGTACATATAGTTTAAAATTCATAATTGCTAGTTGAGACGTGAGTAAAAAATCAATAACGTAGTTATAATCCAACAGGTCGGATAAATGAAGTATATAAATATAGGAAGTTTTAAAATATAGTCTGTGATACTTTTAACTTCAAAGTACAGCTTTGAAGAAATTCATATTTGGCAACCGATCAATGATATTATTAGTAAACAAACATAACTTGATGGTTAGTTGCATCTGCTCACACCATGACACAAAAGAATACCTACTAATTATACACTGAATGAAATATGTAACAAATATAGTGCATTATTAAATAAGAATTTAACACATACCAAATGTATAGGCTTTTGTTGTTCTATATGGAGTATTAATTTGAGATGAAGCACTGATCAATGTTTATGGTTATAAAGTCTTTACAACACTTTTCAATAAACTTAGTCTTTTACTTTCGATGCACTAATAATTTCACTAAAACAAACGTTTTAACAGTTTATTCTGCTGAATTTTTGCATGTTGATGATTTATTTGTTCTGGGAGCTGTTAACAAGAACACCTCCCACCAGACTACAGTCTACAACTACACTGGCAGCTGGTTTGAAAGGCAGTGCCTGCTCGCCCAGACTAGCGGCATCTTTGTCTTCCCAGTAAGATGTTCCCGCGCTTCATCCTTGTTGGAGGCAATTAATTCTGGATTAAAGCTAAACAAAGTAACTTCGCAAAAACATTGAAATTATTAACGAATGAATTTAAATCAATATTTTTATTTTAAAAATAATGTCTCATAAAAAGGTAAATGTACACTTCTATACAAAGACCATTTATAATTTTTTTAATAAAAGGAAAAATAAAATAACATAAATTTAGTTGTTTTTATATTTAATTTGGAACTGCTTTAACAACCATATAAACGAAGTTAAAAAATAAAACGCTCATTATTGATATTGTTAATTATCAATACAAAATAAATCGAAAACGAATATAAATAATCCTGGTAACAAACAAACTGAACAGCTTAATACAAGAAAAATACACTCAGTACATTTAACAATGAATCCCCACCTTAAAACATTTCCACACTTGGTACTAATACATTTTCTGAGTATGTAGCACCATTTTTAAAAAATAGAATTTTAATATTGTAACGCACTCATCAAAATCTAAATAATTGTAAATCTAAACTGTCTTAGTACTACTTACGTGTATAATTACATAAATAATACAATATTTTACTTATTATAATTGATATATTAAAGTAGAAAATTATATCTATAACATATTCACAACGAATTTATTGCATATGTAGCTATGTACAATGGTATTCACACTACTGTACACTTCAATATTCATTCACTACTGAACATTTTTCATCACAAAGCTGATTTTGTCGGAATACAAAATTTTATTATCTGATGTCAAAATAAACATAATCTTCGTCTATTTCGTTTCAAAGAAACTAACAAAACTCCCTTGATTTTTAAATTAATATTAAATTAAAAATGTAAACAAAAAAACTGAATAACAAAATAAGTTTTATATAAATATTAAACAACTTTTTGTAAACATGCTAGACAAATTTTACTGTTCAGGAACTTTTATTTTACTATGAAAATAAATTATTCAAATCTTAAATATATAGACTGATCAATATTTATTCAAAAAATTTTATTCCGCTTATAATTGTATGTAAAGGAATAATTATTTTTTCCATACAGATGAAACTTCTTGGGAACCTAATGCAGGGAAATGATTTTGCAAACTATGTGTACTAAGATGATTCCTCAAATCAGTGGTGGACAAGATTTGTCTACAGGTGGCACAAATCTCTAACCCTCTTTTGTTCGATGAATCTTTACAGTGTATCGCATACAATTCTTGTTGCTTGTCAATATCCGGTAGTAGAACCAACAACTCCGGGAAAATTTTAGTGAAATCATTTTTCATGACTTGCTTACAGTGTTCATAATATTGTTCTGAAGTATACATACCATTCCGGAACATACCAGATAAATTCTTAAATTCAAGAATGGATTCTTGAGATGATAACGTAGTCATGAAAGATTCGACAAGTTTTTTATTGCGCTGGGTAAAATTTGGAGGCGGAGAAAATTGGTGTGCTGGCAAGATTGAATAGCTCTGACCACTGCTGTTTGTAAACGTGAGGTCGTTGGCTGCGAACCCAAGGGGAGCCTGAACTATAAACCCTGGGGGAGGTTTACTGGTCGAAAGGCAAGGAAAATCTTCATGACCATTCGACGCAGTTGCGTCACTAATTTGTAAACTGTCTATTTTCAGTTCAGATCGTTTTTTCACTAAACCATTTTGTTTCGTCTGGTTGTCTTTCTTATATTCATCTTTCTTAGATTCTTTTTTATTATTGTTGTTATGATTGTTGCTACTTGTAGTAGTAGTTTTAGTTTCCGAGGCACTTGTGGTCTTGTTGTTCTCTGAAGAATGATTATTATTGCTAGTCGGATTATTTTTAGATTTCTTCTTTTTGGCTTTATTATTTCTACTTTCCTTAAATTCGTTTGCGGGTTCGGTGAGCCAGGAGTGTGACACTGGAACTGTAACGGATGAGGATTTCTTCGGTTTCTGATCTATTTTGACGCTGTTTCCTGCGAGAGTTGGAAAGTCGGTGGGTGAATCCCGGGACGGCAGCACGGGTGCGGGCGCAACTTTGCTAACTTTGGGTTTGGGCGGCGCAGCAGGTAGCTTACCCCATAGTGCGTTTTCGGGTGGAGGTGCGGGCGCGGAGCCTAGTGCGGGGAACGCATCTGGCCGCGGTCGCACGCGTACCGAGCTGGAGCCGCTTGTAGGGTGATTGTTCTGACTGATATGGGTGGTGATAGCACCGTTCGTGCGATGGTTCACGTGGATCGACACGTTGGGTGCACTTGATGAGCTCTGGTCTGGTGGTCCGATTGTACTGCTACTGAAACATAATAACGCATTCAAATATTGTTTATTCAAATACTGTACAATTATTTTCCACATATAATTTTTTTGTTATGTTAATAAAATTCTAAAAATAATAGAAGAATGTATTTTTTTTGGTTGGGTAATACAAATTGTACATTATTGAATATATGCCAGGTTTTATGAACAATAAAAATAAATTAATTTGTTTAATTTTATGAGTAAAGATAAGAAAACTAATTAATATTTTTATGGATTTATGATTAAAAATGTTAAATAAATCAGAATTGCTTTGTTGATTTTCTCCGTCGTAAAATTGCTTCATAAAATAAACGAACTGTTACTAAATACAGAGATAATCTATGCAATACATATTTCGTGTCCAAAGTCATTTTTACAAAAAATATAATAATTCAGGGATGATATACAGAGAGTAGTTTGACTTTATTGTATAAATTAGAACCCATAATAATAAATATAAGAACGTAAATTTATATGAAATTATTTCATACTTTGAACGAGGTACATTCCGCATGTTTTTGTGTAGTTATTTTTTAGGCGGATAGAGCAAAACTAGGCTATCCTTTGATAAGTCTATCTAATATATTGAAGTTAAGTTATTTAAGACAACTTAACTAATTTTATTAAAAAATTACAAATTTTTTTTATATATATTTACTAATTTTATGAAAAATATTTGGCGTAGACCAGTTTGGCTCAAATCGTTTCATTTACAGTCGGAATTTAATTGATTCTTTATTTATTTTAATTTCTGATAAAAAATTACAGTTACATAAAAATCAGCTGCAAATTATGAAATATCTATAACTTTTTTTTTATATAATACCATATATTTTACTTTAATTAAATGTAATATTCAGGGTGATTACAGTAAACCTGATTATATTTAATCAATGTAAATTTACCAATCTTTGGTAAAAATATGAAACTGGTATTTTGGTAACCACCATAAAAATAACAATATTGTAAACTACTTAACAACTATTAAGTAAACAAGTCTTAGTGGGATTTTGGTAACCATCATATTGGCTGGTACCACAAGCTTTGGTTTTGGGTGTTTTAAGAGCACGGTTTTAACATGTTAGAGACAACAGGCAAAAACAGAGCCTGTAGTATCAGCCAATATCATGCTATCTTGGTAAAATAAAGAAATGTCTTAAAATTGTTGTTTGTAGTTGACAACAATGTTAAATTTAAAATAGATTACAATAAATTGATTATCATACAAGAATAGAAGAGATAAGAATACTTGAGTTTTAATCTCAAATTTAAAATATGAGTAAGAATAAACAAATTATTATACAGAGTAGGAACGTCATCAAAATATGACAAAAAGAAAAAAACTTGTAATGACCCAGTGTTGTTTATGTTTAGAAAAGCGAAGAAAATAAATGCTATTAGTACATTTTCATAAAATTTACAATTATTTTAAAGACGGGCAATGATGATTTTAATTTATTTAAAATAATTGTAGTTCCTTTTTTGAATATTACAAATTTATTCTTATTTTATTGACCTAATTACGGTAACCATGGAAAAGAGTGCGTAAAGTAATTTGAACTTTAATCACTCGTTGCTGGACAACCCGTAACTAATGAAACATTGTTTTAAACAATCGTTTTACGAATTGAAGATAGTCATAGACAAGTTAACTTTACACACGGTCTTAAATTAATATATTTGTAGAATTAATTATTATTGTAATGAAGAAAAATTTTGTATCTTTATTTCATGTTACGTTTTAATTTCAATAAATTTGAATTCATATAACTATATCAATATCAGATATTATACCGGGTGTCCCATTTTAATCTTTTCAGGGGAATTTCTCTCAACGAGTACATCAGACAAAAAAACTTTCCGAATAAAAGTTTGATGGTTTGGAGGCGGACGTTCGATGCTATAACAAATTTCACCCCCAACCCCCAGGGGGTGGATAAGGGGGATGACTTTGAAATCTTAAATGGAACCCCCTATTTTTATTGCAGATTCGAAAACTTGTTTTTTTTTCGTGAAACGTAAGATAAAGGTTTTGATGTCAATTTACAATTAAAAAACTGTGAGGATCGCTTCAAATGAACTCTCTTTTAACCCTTTGGAGCCGTAAAATCAAACAAAGTTTGATTACTACACAAAAAACCAAAAATTCTTAAAATGAAAATCGTCGCAAGTTACTCTAGACAAAGAAGATTTGTTTGAATAATACTTGACGGACTTAAATTAAATTATTTAATTATCCAAAGGGTTAAAAAAGAGCTCATTTGAAGCGATCCTGACAGTTTTTTAATTGTAAATTGACATCAAAACCTTAATCTTACGTTTTCAAGTTTTAGCGTTTACAGCGCCAGCTGTTGCAAAAAATAAAAAAGTTCCAGGATAAAACCTACATAGTTTTTTATGCTCTTTTCGAATCTGCAATAAAAATAGGGGGTTCCATTTAAGATTTCAAAGTCACCCCCCTTATCCACCCCCGGGGGGGGGGTTAGGGGATGAAATTTGTTATAGCATCGAACGTCCCCCTCCAAACCATCAAACTTTTATTCGGAAAGTTTTTTTGTCTGATGTACTCGTTGAGAGAAATTCCCCTGGAAAGATTAAAATGGGACACCTGTATGATCTTTACAGTTGATGTTTACTGTAAATCATGTAGTAGATAATGTTGTTATATGATTAAAATGTGTGTCACTTACTTGACACTAAATCGTACGGTACTCGAGTCCGCTGACAACGCCGGGAAGTTCTCGTTGGTGCGCGCCAAACCTTTCTGGCCACGCGTAATATGGCGGATGGTGACGTTGCCGCCTGAGCGCGGAGCCGGAGCTGTGGTCGCCGCCCCAGGTCCGCCTCCGAGGCTTGGGAAATCTTGGGCAGTTAGCGTGATACCCCGAGATCCTCCTGGTTCGGTGTAGTAAGGTTCATAGCCTACGGCACCTTCTTCCTGTAACCTATAGATAAAATGATAAATACATTTTACTAGCAAATAATTATTTAGAAACAAGTTCCAACTAATTGAAAATAACGTACATAAAATTGTATTTACTTAACGATAATATGAATAAAAATTGTTTAACATAATAAAAAAATGTATTTTAACTTTTTAAAATGATTTATAAATGTTTAAATATGATTACAAATAAATCGTGATATTTACCGCTTTTTGCAATGCATACCAATGAAGTAAAATTTTCGTGTCCTCGAAACTTTTATAACATGTGCTTATCTTAATTGATACAAACAAAATGAGCTATGTTAATTGACAAATATTGAATTTAATATATTGTTTGATTAAAGATTAAATTAAATTACTAATTTTTGTATATTCTACACTGTACAACTGGATATTATTCCAAACTGCAGGAAAACTAACAGTTTATAGTGGCACTGAAGTTGAATCGGCGAAGTAGTGGCGCATCTTATATTTTCGTCGTTTCTTAAAATTACACAAATGTAACTACATCGCAATGGTTTATGATGGAATTCTGTGATAAATCTGTAAGTTTATAGATCCGTAAATCTACAAATAATGAACAAAAATACATCAATATTTGCTGATAAACAGAAAATTTTTCATAGTCCAAAGTATCGTCGTGATTTTGTAATTATTTACAGATTTACGTACCTACAAAACTATAGCCGGATTCAGACTTTACATAGCATAACATAAAGAAAATATAAATGTATTTAAAGTAGTATAATGTTGTGATTTGACGGCTGGTAACCGCACTTCACATATATACATATCATTTACAGATATATGCTTACGGCAGAGTGCCATACCCAGTAATGGGTAAAAGGCGTGATGATATATTTATTTATTTATTTATTTATAATGTTTTATAGTTGTCATAAGAATTATAACATAACATAACAAAACAGAATATAACCAAATTTCTCCTCATTACGGTTATGGTATGTAATCGGTTATATTCAGATGCATTTGTGTGTCATTGTTATTATTTTATACCAATCAAACTCAACAGATTTTCGCTGTCGATTTATTCAGCGCATTTTACGTAATCTCTTTTTTCTCTCTTTCTGGATTTATTTCTATTAAGGTGAAGCATCCGCTTAATTAAATCTTAAGTTAGCTGCAGAACACTTGATCTGACTTGATCTCTTTCAAATAAGATATCTTTGCTTTTATGAATGAAACTTACGATGAATTGTACATAATTTTAAAGCCAATACTTCAAGGTGTCGTAATAATATACATATTATTAAATTTATGTACAACTAATTGATAGAAAACGGTTCAAAAATGGACTTGAATTTCTCAAAAATGCCGAGTATAATTTTCTTTAAATTTTTTTGTATATTTAAGAATATGGTCCTCTATAACATATACAATTTTTATCCAATTTGAATTTGTAACTTTTGAGAAAAAAAATAAACATGCGAAAAACCGCTCAAAAGCAGGCTTTTTCGGATATTTTTGTTTTTTTTTTCAAAAGTTACAAATTCAAATTGGGTAAAAAAATTATGTGTTATAGAAAACTATGTTCTTAAATATACAGAATTTTTTTAACAAAATCGTACTCGGCATTTTTGAGAAATTCAGACTCGAAATTTTGATATCTTGACCTGTTGCATATCAATTCAAATTTGTTTGTTTTATAGAAATTTTACATTCTTTATATTGTACATATCAAAAAGTAGAATGTTGTGAGATTATTCTGCACTACTTGTTCCTTTATTTAGATGAGAATAAGTATATAAAATATTTTTTTGAAATTTGAATTTGTGTCAGCAACTTTACGAAATACTCATTTTACACACTTGATGTGTGCTTTGTCGTACACTCAGCGCAAAAATGAACATCTAGATTGACAGCTGTCATTCTAATGATATATTTCACGATGTAGATATATACATACATGTTATGAATGAGTATTTCAGAATTTGTGGTTTGACATATATCTATATTATTTTTCGTATTATATTACACTAATATTCGAAGTTATTAGTACGATACATCAGGTTTTACTACAAACATTTGATCAATTTTAGCAGAGCAGATTAGTAGAACAGTATGGTTAGTAATATTGAAATGGATTATTTGTTTTAAAAACCGATATTTTTATCAAAGTTTTTCATTTAACGTTCATAGACAACAATTAATATTCTAACCTTATATATTTCACAAAAGGAAGTAGGAATTTATTTATATTTCTTACAGATTATAAGATGAATGAAACATAAAACAGAACAAATATACCTCGTCGATGCAAAATTAAAAATACGTACATAAATTTATAAACAAATGCTTGTGGAAAAAATTATTTTCATATTTGGATATATAAAAAAGCATCTACAACTCTGATAGTGCATGTATTTTGTTTAATTGAAGCGTTTACATGTTTTCAATACATTTTAGGATTACAGTACGTAAACATGATTAGAAAATACATGAGAAATGAGAACTGCGATTCTAAAGTCAGAATATTCAAGTTGCTGTAATGTCGTTTTTGTCATAATATCAAATAAAATACTATGTTATTACATTTTAGGATTTATTGTGTTAACATATCATTTACAATTATTTTCTGTTATTTGAAAAAATTTTCTTGAAAATCTTCACGTTTGTATAATTTTAAACTACGTGCCAATACCCCTACCACTATTTAGCATAGACTCATACTTGGTTTTCTATGATTGGTCAGATCAACATTTTTGTTAAAACTACAAGAAACCCTACTTACACGATAACAAATTGTTGGTTAACGAACTTCAGTCCGTATGCTTCACCTTAACGTACATAATTACTATGATAATAATGGAAATAATATCGTCTGTATCCATCATGATTTTTAAATAACAAATGTCAAAATAACACGGAATAAAAGAGCAATACAAGAACATGAAGTTGGTATCTACATAACATAATTTGAACTATGAAACCTATGTTACTTTATGCTATGATATGTTATGTAAACTCTGAATCCAGCTTTAGAGATTTACGCAAAATTTCACAATTGTACGTTATATATAACGTCATGAAATGCAAATATAAGCATGTACGAAATAATGGAGATGATAAAAAATACAAACCCCAAAAAAGCACCAGGGTATGACCTGATAACAGGAAAAATACTAAAAGAACTGACAGAAAAAACAGTAAAATTAATTACATTCATATTTAATGCTATCATTAGACTGAATTACTACCCTACGCACTGGAAGATAGCTCAAATTATCCTAATACACAAGCCCGGAAAGCCAGTAGAAGAAACCGCTTCATATAGGCCAATAAGCCTATTACCCATTCTCTCAAAAATGTTCGAAAAGCTCTTCCTGAAAAGATTGAAACCCATACTGGAAGAAGAAAATCTGATCCCAGATTACCAATTCGGGTTCAGACAAAAACACAGTACAACCGAACAGATACACAGAATAGTAAATACAATCCGTAAGAGCTACGAAGAAAAGAAATACTGTTCAGCAGCATTTCTTGACATAACACAGGCCTTCGACAAAGTCTGGCACGAGGGGCTGCTGTATAAATTAAAAAGAACGTTACAAAGCAACTTCTATCAACTCCTCAAGTCATACCTTACAGAAAGATATTTCCAAGTCAAACACAACAACGAATACTCTTCCCTATACTCAATTAAGTCAGGAGTGCCGCAAGGGAGCGTACTTGGGCCAATACTGTACCTAATCTACACAGCAGATCTACCAACATCAGATAAAACAACCACAGCCACATTTGCAGATGATACTGCCATACTGGCATCAAATAACGACCCCCGAGCAGCTACCGACACACTACAGGAACACCTACTAAAAGTACAAAGCTGGCTAAATAAGTGGAAAATAAAAGCAAATGAAACAAAATCGGTCCACATTACATTTACAACACGACGGGAAACCTGCCCACCAGCATACCTAAATGAGAAACCTTTACCGCAAGCCGAATCCATAAAATACTTGGGAATACATCTTGATAAACGCGGAACGTGGATAAAACATATAAAAACAAAACGAAAACAATTAGGAGAAAAATTCAGAAAACTTTACTGGATGCTAGGTAAAAACTCAAGATTGTCAATAGAAAATAAATTACTTATCTACAAAACAATACTAAAACCCATATGGACCTACGGCATTCAAATATGGGGTACAGCCAGCAACACAAACATTGAAATCATACAAAGGTTTCAGTCGAAAGTGCTAAGAACAATAGTGAGTGCGCCGTGGTATGTTTCAAATGCAACAATACACCAAGACCTAAAAATAAAAACAGTTAAAGAAGAAATCAAAAGTGCTAGTGCTAAATATCTCAACAGACTAGAAAACCACCCTAATAGTTGTGCAGTGAATCTACTAGATAACAGCGGTGATATTCACAGACTAAATAGAACTAATATTTTAGACCTACCACACAGATTTGCATAAACAAATTACTGTAAATAAATAATAGTATTTAAAGTACAATAAGTAATCCGAAGAAGAAGAATCACTGGGTTCGACTTCAACATGTTACAGTTTAAGCTAAAACATTTACTTATTATCTTGATGTAGATAGATTGTAAATAAAAGCTCAAATAAAAAAAAAAAAAAAAAAAAATGAAATGCAAAGCAAAAATCGCTAACAATCGGGCAATCTGCATATGCAACTAATCACCACAAATGGCGGTTTTTTATATCTGTCAATCTGAATCATGTAAATCATATTGTACTCGTATCAATCTCATTTTCATAGTTCGAAACCTTGTTTTGTTGTATTTTCAATGTTAAAGCCATTATTGTTCGTTATTTCTCGTTAGGATTTATATTTTATTATTCTCGTTTTAATTTTATAATTATTAATATTTAACGTATATTCTTTATTTTATTATGGTTTAGGTTTGTGTATTTTAACCCTTTGCACTCCGTTGTCGCCGTAATTGCAACATTTTTACATTACGTGCATGTACTTGTAACTAATATGGTGTTGGAGTTATTGGTATCCTCTAGAAGTTTTTAGGCTGGAGTGCAAAGGGTTAATGTACCTAAGCATAGGACAAGAAACATAAAAAGTACATTTTCTTAAATTACCATAATCTACTGAACGTGCAAAAGCATCAATCAATATGAACGATCTTTTGGTTCGAAGTGAACGATTTTAAATTCGTTACATGTTTGTTATCTAATTTTAGTATTAGCACTACAAAATAACAGTAACGTAAACTTCCATAAATTGTGTTCGCATTCCTCATTGTAAAAACGTAGTTTATTGAAGTATCTTTTCAATGTAATAATTTTTGAACACGGTTGTTTAGAGTACGAGTAAAATGACATTAATTTTGTAATTAAGTCAATTTAAAAGTTATACAATATGACAGTTCTTGCCATGACTTTTACAGAATGATAGGTATAAAAAAGTGTCATTTTCGGCAAGTACCTACAGCCACGAGTTGCCAGCTATCAGAGCTCTATTTCATGGCCTTTATAACGGAAACCACGCCCGGTTTTTGCTTTATATTTCATGGCCTTGCATAATAGGAGCATTCTCACCAAATTAGTGGCACTAATGTCGTAGTCCCAAAGCTAATAATTTAACCTACTCTTAATTTTTACGTTTGTCGACTTGTAAAATGATGTAATGCCCTAACAATCTTTCAAAATATGATGAACTGGTACATTACACCATCTAGAAAAGTTTGAATTGAAAGCTCTCAATAATTATTTTTTATCTTTTGTGGTTAAACGAACAAAAAACTGAATACTTTTGTAGCATCTTTATATTATCAACGAAAATAATTTGTACACAGCCAGTGAATTACCCATCTCAATATCACTTCAACTCGTGCAAGGCTAATCACTTCGCGGTGTGCAGAGTTGAAGACAAAGAATTAAAAAACACGGACATTGAATATATGTGCACAAATAATTTGACTCAAGTTTGGAAAATCTATTTAGTCAGATAAGGTGAAGGGGGTTGGGCTTCCAGTTTTAACATGTTGGAAAATATTATAGTTTATCAAGATAAGCAAACTTTGGTGCAAAGAAATTGTGCATAGGAAGAGAACATTTTGCTTAATGTACATGAATTAAAAAAAAAAAGGAAACAAGCATTTGTAACCAAGAATGTAATTATTTAGATGTTGACATAAATCAAATATATTTCGCCTTAGACAATATTTCAAAATTCGAACTATATTCTATTACTTATTATTGTTAGTTATATTGCATATAAATGTTTTTAATGTACAGCAATCGAAAATAGCACTAGCATGCGTGTGTTGCAAAGCAATTTATTTCATCCAGTAGTAGCATGTCAATTAATTTCAAGTTTTTAAATATAAGACTGGCATTTGTAAATTTTCGTTAACAAACTAAAAATAAAATAAATTTGAAATTTCCGTACTGATATACTGGTTTATGCTTAGAATATTTCCTGCATATGTTAAAATTAAAATTGTATAAAGTATCAAAATATTGTATACAAAAAAAATACACCGAATCATATAATTTAAGTTGTCACACATACAAATATATTAAAATACTGTAAAACAACATAATCGATAAATGACGTCGATCGACAATTACGAAGGATGCGACTTTCGACGGAAAATTTCTTTTTCACATTAATATCGTGTTACCAGTATTCGAGAATCATTTAATATGGACAAAATCGAGACTTATCTTAGTTATTTGTATATTAAGAGCGTAAAGTGATTATTTGTTACTCGAGCACGGTAATTGCAGTACGAGTAGAAAGCGAGAGCTGCAATAGTGTAAGAGGAACAAAGACACTTTACGCTCGTGATACACACAGATTTTTTTCTACGATTGCATCTTAAAATTATTAAAAAACGTACACGTACTGAAAATAAATTCGTTCTGTCAACTGTCAATATGACAAGTTTCTATTTTGTTTGTATCCCTGGTAACTATTAAAATAAACGCGCATTTAATATCTTTATCGTGCGTTGCCATTGGAAATGCCCGCATTTAATATTTTTTTCGCGCGTTGACATTGGAGACGCGCGATATAGATATTTTTCGATGTTCCACAGACAACATCTATTTTACGATGACAAATGAGAGCGTAATTAACAACTTTTCAAAGCAATCGTAGAAAAAAATAATGTTTTAAATGCACATACATATTTTAAATAAGTAATTATAATTAAAACATCCCCACATTCCTATAATATGTGTAAAATATTTCAAAACTACTCTAAAATTTTTACAATTCAAATAATTTATAATAAAAAATGCCACATCAGTTGATTATAATTTCTAGTTATTCTGCTAGAAATCTATCTTCACATCATTTAAATTGGTACCAAACACGATATGTTTCTAATGACAATTAGGTAAAACAATTGACAATCAGTCGATTACAATTTTTAATAATTCTTTAGTTTAATACCCAACACAATAGATTTATAATGACATTTAGGAAAAACAATTGCCAATCAGTTGATTACAATTTCCAATCCAAAAGACCTTTCATTTTATATCAAAAATGATCAGTTTTGGAGCACTTTTACAAAACAATTGTTGATCAAAAAATTTTTAACGCCGTATGCAAATCCTTCAAAAGGCCTTTCATTTGATAGGTTTTGAAGTACTTTCAATAAAATAATTGTATATAAAAAAATTAGGAGTGCCTCAATGATTCAATTCAAGTTATCTGTTCTTTTCTTAAATGTACATTTCCGTACTAGGCTTTACTGTATATTATTATTTAGGACAAATTTGGTTAAGTTTACTTTGCAAAACTTGTCAATTTGATGTTTTGTTTTAAAACCAACTCATAGCGGACTGTCATTTTTTTTAAATATGGATAGGTATATATTTGAAATACGTAATTATAATAAAAATAGCTCTTGATTCCTTCCATATACCCATATACGTAAAATATTTCAAAACTACTCTAAAATTTCTAATATTTGAGTAATTAATAATAAAAAATGTGACATGTTGATTAACAAACGTCAAAACGGCCGTAGATGTTCTTAAAAATTTCAAAGCAGCCACGCTCTTAGTTGATTTTGCTTCGAAAATGCATGTTTTTCAAGATCATGTGCACAAAAAATCTGAGACTTTCAAAATGTTTCAAATAAATCGGGAAACCATCTAGGCTATAAAAATGGGAAAACTGATCCTGATGAATGGATATTAGCCATAGATGTCATCCTTGTCATGACATTTTAATCATGATTTTTGTTTATTTTATCTATGATAACTAAAATCAATATTCCTTACTTATTTTACAGCCTGTATACAAGAATGGACTGAGAGTAAACCAGAGAGTACGAACCAGTCATTGCTACGAACATATACATTGTTTATTTCTCATGTCGGTCATGTTATTCTTATTCTGTCTTCAGAAACATTTCCTTCAACATGATTATGTGGTGTTTACTTTATTTCTATTATTACCGAAAAAAATTCAAAGTTTATTTTACATTCAAATGCCCACATATCTGCACTATAATTTTTTTACAAGTGTTCCATTTTTGCGCAAAGATATGCAACTTTGTATTTTTTTGCAAAATTTTAAAAATCTTGTTTCGCTTTAAAACAGTTCTTACTCATTATAGTCATAAAATGATCAGTTCACAGAAAGTATTTCATGAATTCAATTGTTTAAACAATTAGATTTAATAATTATTACTTGCTTCTCTCACTTAATTTATCAATTGTTCTTTGTTATAATTTATTTAGTTTGAATAAATAAATAAATATATCATCACGCCTTTTACCCATCACTGGGTGTGGCACTCTGCCTAAGCAGATCTCGGTAAGTCAAATCACGGCCTCCAAAGATATTAGTGGTGGAGGAGCCACAGGGGTAGATTTTTAAATTGGTGAAAATTGTTTGCTTATGTAAAATTGAATTTTACAAAAAAACATGGTATTTATTCTTGGTGAATAATTACACACAGAAAGTATGCAAAAATTGACCAATAATAAATGCCATGTTAACTAATTCGTCTTTTGTAAAATTCATAAATTATAATAAAGCAAAATTGAAGCAAGTAATAATTATTAAAGATTTAACAGTAAGTAATTTAATTGTTTAAACAAGTGAATTAATGACATATTTTAATAAAAACATGAATAGTTTCTGTACTGATCATGTTATAAGTTACATATCATTGCGTGAAAATGGAACACCCGGTAGAAAAACTTGTACTGCAATTATGTGGGCATTTTAATTTAAAATAAAGTTTAAAAAAAAATCAGTAATATTTAAAATATTCGAGTAAAAAAAATACAGACCAATGGACCAGTCTGTATATTCAAAATTATTATCTTTTTAATAATACTTTATTTTTAGTTTCTGAATAATGTTAATTATGAGTCACAATAAATAGTTTTATTACGAAATATAAAAATACTAATGTCATACCGATATGAAGTACAGCACGGTGAGCGATGAAAAAAATTAAGTAACATTTTTCATTCAAAATTCAAGAGCTGAATTGAAGTGAAACTCAATTTTTAAGCTTCACTGTAAAATGGGCAACATATTTTCATGACAAAATGCTGGATGAAATTGGCGATCAATTTTTAGATTCCAGTGCCAATGTGCTATTCCGTGAACTATCGGAGATGTGATGCATTTACAAATGCCGTATGTTTAATATGTAATGTGTTTGTTTTAGAACTTTATTTATATTTATTTTAAAATACTAGGAACATTTGCATTAGCGTCACCAGTGAACTGGGAATCCGGAGAAATATATTAGTTACTTCAACCAAGAATATTTGAGTTAAATTGGTAAACATAACATGCTGAGTCTTATTTTTATTTTAGAATGGAAACAAATAGAATTGAAATTTGTTCAATAACGAATTTCATCAGATATTTCTGTTAATTAGAATCCGCATCTGTCAATTATTTTTTTGTTTGTTATACATTTATAAAACATCCGATATTACAATAATTACCTGACGTTGGAAATATTTTCAAATTCTTATGAAAGAACATTTTAAAATATCTGAGGTTATCACTGTAAAATAACATTTATCGTTTAGCAGAGTAGTAAGTAATACCAATCGTACAAAATAAAAGTTTCTAAAAACAGTTTAACAACAGGTTTTATTATTAAATTGTTTTTATAATTGCAGTGGACCGATTGTGAACGTAATGCCTATGTCACATCGAGATGACGTGCACCACGGTGTGCCATGATAAACAAGTAATATTTTGTCATACGATAATATTTGCGCTGCTATTAGCGATCTATGCTAAGCGATTAACTATTTGGTGGTAGAACATGAAATTATCGATGATAAACTGGTGCAATTTACGTATCGTGCATATGTTTTTTGAGAATGTTGTATTACAGATTATTGTCAGATATAATATATTTTGATATACTACTAATTCAATATATTTTCAGTCCATTAATGTTTACATAGTCTTCACTAAATTTTGAAGGATCTTTAACAAAAAAATATCGAATTGAATGTTAATGATTAGTTACTGATATGATATTTAATCTTGATTATTGAAATTTAAAATAAATGAATAGATATACGTTTCCAAGAAAAGATAAGATTGTAGTAAAATTTGAAAATAAGTTTAAAGAAATTGAAAATGTAGATAAAATAAAAGGCTGGATAATAAAACTTAAAATTGGGAAACCAGTATCCAAATTTACGAATGTTTGTTCCTTGGCACTTAAAGATTAAGATTATTTTTACAGTTAGTTTTCTAAGTAGTTATATATATACTAGTTAAGCGTTTAATGAAGTAATTTGACGAACTCCATTGATTCAGCGAGGTATAACTTCAATGTCTTTCTAGTGAAATTAAATACTTTTTTACAAATTTGTAAATAGAATCATTATAAAATACTCTTCCATATTTTTCTATCTCTTTCAACAATGCTAAGCTAATTTATTTTTATGCTCAAATTTCAACTTATGCAGGCTATTTCTTATATATCAATACAAATAAAACCATAATTACAACACATGTCAATTTTTGTTTCGAATCAATACATTTTTCAATATATAGCAAATTATATCAACAAAACTAATTAGACAATATCAAATCGAATGTTTGACAGCAATGTTAACTATTCTTTTAATATGTTATCTATTTAAATGTTAACCAAGCTTAATATTTAAATTTTAATGATATAACTCAGTGCTTCTCAAACTTTTGCGTTCACCGCCTCCTTGATTGTAGTTTTTAGTATTAACATCCCCTGTTTAATATATGTAGGAGTCTCACCAAAAATAGTAACTTGTTTCAGTTCGCCAAACAGGGCTTGAAATGATAAAATTTCACTGAAACTGAAATAAATATTACCCGCAAAAAACACACTGTCGTTCTGGACCCCTATTCTGTAACTTTTAAAGCTAGCTCTATATCGTCAATGTTTCTATATTCAGTGATGGTATCTGGTGGAGATGGAAATAGTTTATATAACGTAATCCCAGTATCTATCTTCTCATAAAAATAGAACTACCCCTGCAGGTATTTCTATTATCATCGAGCTAGTTCTATTTTCACGTTTATAATGATATTTGTGGATCGGTTTTATTTTCATATTTTTTGTAATTATAATTTTCTTTTTTATTGCATGTATAATTTATAGTTTATTAATATTATTGTAGTTTAATGAATTATACGTCTTTAGTTTGAATAGTTTTATTAATTTTACGAAATAATATTTTATTTCCCAGTTTTAACCTATGTAAGAAATAACAAAATACGAAAGACAATTACTGAATAAAAGAAATTAGAAATAGCCTATCACATCGAAAACGAATAGACAAATGAACGAGCATTTAAAAACACAAGTACAATATTTCAAATATTATCGCCAACCTAATTTTTTTGTTATCTTATGTCTATGTCACACTGGTCGAAGAGCATCAAAAAGCATCGAAGAGTTCTTCTATGAAACAACAGAACGCACCAGTCATCGACGAAAAATAGAGGCTCCTTAAAGTTGACAAAGAAAACCCAAAATGCAAACCCACACTAACGTGAAATAAGACACAAAAGATATGAGTGAAATGAGATACGTTCGTTTCATCAATCTCTTCGACGGAAATAGAGGAGCCTCTATTTTTCGTCAATGACGGGTGTGTTCCGTTAGTTCATTGAAGAGCTCTTCGATGCTCTCTGATCTCTTCAACCAGTGTGTCATAGGCATTACGAACCAAAATCAGTAAGATATAAACAGTCCTTAATCTGTAATATAGAAACTTGTACTTTTGCTTGACGTCGTAGTTATAAGCTTATAGAATTTTACAGAAAAGGTGTCCCAGACGCATGCCTCTGTGAATTATTTAAAAAAGCTAAACTTATTTTAATTGAGTTTTCGCAAGAAAAAAATACAACTACATAAATATAGTCATAGTTATAGTTACTAATTGCATAAATGAAGTCATAGTTATTAATTACCTAATAAAATTTTTAATATTCAGTGCGACGACCTTTGTTGACCGCTGATTTGCCTAATTCCCCCCACCCCCCTTTCGGACACTATCATACTTATCGCCCCTTGAACAATTCAATGTCTCTCCCAAGGGGCGATACCGCCCACTTTGAGAAACACTGGTTATTAGTGTTACATTATAGATGAAGTCGGATTTACTTAAGTGTATATACCTGTCAGTATGGTTAGTGTTGACAGGGGCTGAGACTGGTGGTTTTCGGCCGCCGCGACCGCTGGACTGCTCGGGACGCGGGCGCGGCGCCAACGTGAATTCCAGCTCCAAAGTGCGCGCCTGCTTACTGGCCGCCTTGCCCAGCAGCTTGCCGTGCACCGAAGCTCTGTGAGCTATCACAATACAATACAATACATCAATACTGCATTAGTTGTATAATTTCCGTATTTGATTGATATAAAATTACAATACTATTGAGGGTATACAAGCAGTGCAACATAACAACTGTGTATTTTGTATAAACCGATGAAAAATTGTAACAATGAAAATAAAATTGAAGAAAATAAAACTCAACTTTTACATTAAAGGCAGCGTTAATCAAAACATTATGTTAAAAATTTTATTATTACAAACTGTATTTAAAATCATAAATAATGATTAATTCCAGAATCCATAAAATACCAATTTTTTACATAGAATTTAAATTTAGAAATATTGAATAGTATTATGTTGAAAAATTATTTTAGTTCTGTTCTAGTTCATATCAAATTAAAGCACTCTCACTAGAATACAAAAAAGGAATAATAAATTAGTTTATTTTATTATAATTTACAAAAATTTGCAATAAGAATATCACATTAGCAGAAAAGAGTATACGAAATATACAAATACAAGACCACCATAAAAAATCGGTAAGAGCCTTATATTTCATGCAGCAATAAGCGTAAGACACCAGTGCAATTCCGTGTTCGAGTTTACCACTCGGCAAATATGTATGGCACTTAATCACACACTGTTATCGCGGATTAAGTTCTTGTTATGCAGAATAACTAATAAAATAGAGTTGATTTGAATTCCACTAAATAAATAAAAATGTTAATATAACAGTCTCCGAAACAACATAAATTTTATAAAAATTCATTATAACTCAAAATAAGTTGTAATCGTTTCAATTACAATAATTAATGTATTATATAAAATTAATATCCAATAATAATATAATAAATGGAAAGTTTCTAATTAACAAAAGAATATGAGTAATACTAAAAATGTAAAATGTAATTATTGATTTTGAATTATGGTGATCTTGTACTAACAATTCTGTGCAGTTACAATTCTATTTTACTTTGTAAGAATTATATTTTCCACTCTAGGAGGTGGAACCTCAGCTGAGTAATTTTTATCAATTTCAGTTCATAATTTTTTTTTCATAATATATAATTTAATTATGTAACCTCCAAATTGGCATGAAAACAACTGAAGTATTTGTAATATTTCAATATAAGAAGGCGTATAACAGCAAAACTAGTATTATACATTTTAAGAACATATTGCATGATATACAGGAACTTAAATCTGAAGGTCTTCCGACTTACATGTCTAATGAAAGTAAGGCAAGTATTGAAAATATTTTTGCTATTAAATTATACAAAATAACGCATTGTGATAACATTTTAAAAAATCTAAATATACGAAGAACTTTATGTATATCACATTTACTATGAATATATCAAGGAAATAGATTTTTAAATTAATTAAGATATTTTTTTGATTTACTGCTTTTATAAAACACATTATAATATTGTAGATTAACATATTCAAGAAATATCTTTAAATCTTTAGATTACAGAAATGTATACTTGCTTACCTTTCAAGTCGATATCAGTTCTAAAAACTGATGTAAACTTTTCGTTGTAACAGTCTCCTTCTTCGCACAGATAGTGCTCGGCTTGAAAATGCTGACGCAGACATTCGTATGATGGATAATACTGATGTAACCCGTCAGCGTCACAAAAGTGACAGAATAAGTGATCTCTCCTCAAATGCCGAAACAGTTCGTCGCTGTCCATATACCGAGTATCGCAGAATTCGCACAACGGATGACCCCTACAACAAATCAAATTTTATATTCCTTAATTCATCAATACAATACAAGGATGATAATAATAACAATGCAAAAGTTCTCGTTCTTTCATCTAAAAAATAGTTTAGGTCCGAAATATTCATCTCCTATCGGAGCTGTTTATAAATGTTGGAATAAAATGATTGCCAACTCGTCTGTCAGATAAGTGAAATAAAATCGCAACCTATTCACTGTTCCATTTTGAGACATTCTAAAGAATGGTAAAGTTTCATGTAAATAAAATAGGCTGTATTTTGTAATCTGCATAAAAATCGAAAAACAATTGAAATCAATGGGTCAGAATTTAAACAAAAGACATTCAGGAAATTTGAATTTTTGCATTAAATGGTTAAATTTTTGACGTATAAATAAATAAATATATCATCACGCCTTTTACCCATTACTAGGTGTGGCACTCTGCCGAAGCAGATGTCGGTAAGTGATATATTTCTTCGCGTGAAGTGCGGTTACCAGCCGTCAAATCACGGCCTCCAAAGATATTAGTGGTAGATTTATATTGGTAAAAATTGTTTATCGGCTGTGGGGATCGAACCAGGGTTCTCAAGATCCATAGGCCGACTCGATACCACTGACCATTTTTGACGTATTTGCAATAAATAAATTTTTTAATGGTATTATAGGTATGCAGAATAATTACATGTAATATTATATAATAAGGGTAGGTGATTTAGTGATATCGAGAATTTGAGAACCCGGGTTCGATTCCCACAGTCAACAAACAATTGTCACTACGTTAAAACTATCCCTGTGCCTCCTCCGCCACTATCATCTTTGGGGACCATGATTTGACGACTGGTATCTACACTTCAAGCACACAAATATATCACTTTTCGAGATCTTCTTCGGGAAAGTGCCACACCCAGTAATGGGTAAAAGGCGTGATGATATATTAATTTTATTTTATATTATATATTAGTGAAATCAATTTAATGACTATATTGAAATATTCTCGAAAATAAAAAAATAAAGTAAATATTATCTAATATGTAGGGGAAGTACAGAAAACTACTTATCTGCATTGTGTTTGCCAAGATTATTTTATATCGTTACATGAAAGATTATGATACGTAATTTACATGTTTAAATAACCGTTTACCTGTGAGAAGTATCGTCCGTGTCGCCTTTCCTACGATGTTGGGCAAGTTCAGAGCGAGTATAACACCTGCGTTCCCATGTAAATATACGAAGATTTGCAACACAGAGATCACAATAATGAAGCTCATGTTCTCTTCGCATATGTTCTTTCAACTGATTGAAGTTTCTAAATGGTTCCAATTTGCTACATTTTTTGCAGTTATGTTCCAGTAGTTTATAATACGCATTTCGTATGTCGATAGTTTGAAACCATATGCCAAATTTGCGGTCAACGAGTTGGGAATTGACTTCTTGTGCTTTTAAATTTCGGAATGGTTGTACAGTGTAACAGAATATAACCTAACATAAAACAGATATTCAAATAACGCAGTTCAGTTCTGGGAATCACAAGTTATTTATTGCAAAATAATACATATTATTTTATTATACTTCTATGTAATGAAAATAAAAAAGAAAACTTCGGGGATATTAATATTGTGGCTAATAATAATTAATAAAAACTTTTAAATTATTTTAACTATAAATAAAATGCCAGCTGTCAGTTACAGATTAACAAGTGTGACTTATTACATAACTTTAATTATAGCTAAAATTTTTTTATAAAAGTTATAAAATTTGGCCAGGTGTAATAAGTATAAATTATAACATATTTATAAATACCTTCGGCATATCTTGTCTACATATTGGACACTCATTTTGACGACACAAAACTCTCATGCGTGTAGAACACTCAAAGCAAACTGGATGATCACAAATTCCAACGGAATAAATATCAACATTCTTGAAACAAACTACACACATATTTTCATTTTCACCAGAATTTTGATTGCTTTTGGATGACATGATGAAATGCTTCTAATGATACGAGAATAACCCAACCAGAAATGTTCCAACAACACAACCTTGCCACTCTCGTACAATCACTGTCTAAATACTAGTATTACATTTTCACGATAGATGTCACAGCAATTGATATCATTTTGTGCTTAGAATATAAATGTTACCAACCATAGTGATAAAATAATGATAATTCAATGAAGCCAACTGCATAAGTTTAAAGAAAGGTAACAATACCGCGGCTGGAATTTGGCCTAAAATCTGACTCATTACAAAATGTTATCGGGTATGTAGGGATACCCTCAGCAGCAGAATATATTTGCAACAGAATCTAGTTGAACAGAATATACATTACCCAATTCCGAATTACCCGAAAATGTTCTGGTTGGAGCTTTTTCCTAAAAATCCGAATCTGCATTAGCCGAAAGATAGCTGTGGTTGTATTCATTTCTGCATTAGCCGAAAGTAGTCCGAACGCTGAGTGTGGAACCATACCGGTAGATGGCAGTATAAAATAGTTTTTGCTAGAGTGCTTATAACTGAGAGTGAAGACATACGACTCTGGCCGCCATATATGTTCCAATTTAACATGGATTGTATAGGAGTAAAACACGAAATATTATTTTACGAATATATTACTTGAAATTAATATATCTTCTATTTATAAGCATACACATATTTGAAAATTTTAAAAAAATATATCGACTAATTAAATGCATTATATTTAAATAAAAACAAAACTTACCGTCAGAAGAGACTTCATGCATAAGATGAAATATTTCATTTCAAATCAATTGAATACAAAATTAGTATTAAATTTGAAAAGAACAGCACTAGTGAACAAAATAAACCAATATATTTTACATAAACAGAAAATTTAATGAGTTCATTAACACGCTGACTGCCACGGCAATTTTCAGAATTCCGGTCTAAAAAGCCAATTTCATTTAATCATTTTATATTATTAAAAACTCTAATTATATTACATAATAATCATCAAAAAGCATAGAAAATGTATGTTTTAAAAAAAAGGTCTTACGAATTATCTCGTAGTTGGCTTAGCAAAGAACGCAATCTACGAGTTATCTCGTAGTTGGCAGTCAACGTGTTAAGGTAATATAAATACATTAAAATATAGGAAAAATGGTTCAAACGTTGCTACATTTTCAGAGGCAGGTAATTGAATTGTTGGATATCTTCTTTTAACCGGCGACCTTCTACTCTTCGGCACACTAAAACTATAAATACTGTGGAAATAATGCATTATGTTTTAGAATCCTCTTGCCATCTTCTCTCGTCTTTTCCCACATTTCAGGTGCGAAGTGGATCTATAAGACTAATATTATTAGTAAAAAATAATTATAAAACATGACCACACTTTTAATTAAAATTAACTTACTTCACAAAGTTGAGATGAATTAGTTAGAGTCCAACCCTCTCATTTCACTTTAACTGCCCATATTTTTCTCTGATTCGGATCCGTAGGAAAAGCTTTCATAAGAAATCCTTTCTCTGACCGATTAGAGCAACCAAAAACACAACCAACCATCTATATAAAAAAGTTTAATTATAATACAATAACATAACAATTACGAATAAATCAAATTTGTTCCGTGAAATCTACATAAAATACACTGCCCGTTTATTAAAAATATTAACGAATTACATTGTTGTCAACAATCATTTCTAATAAGCATGCAATAATTTAACGTACTGATTATGTTTAGTAGCTAATAAAATTTTAAGTATTCTTCAAATGAAATATAAATGTGAAATCGAAATAATAACAGCCGAAAAGGTTATGTCTCACAATTTGGTTTCAATTCGATACGATTAATTTTAAAAATACTTAAAATTTTAATAATAGAGGTGCAATTGGATATTATTGTGTACATAACTTTACACTATATTTATTTATTACATATATTTGGATTATTTACTTATCTTGTTATTAAATAATCTTTGATTCAGTCACTTGCATTCACTTATCACAAATTATATCTTTATATGCACTTAAACTACAGGGTGTTTCAGGACTAGTGTAACAAACATTGACAGCTTATTCCTGAGGTCATTTTGAGCCACAAATGTCATATGAACATAGGTCCTATTCCTTCTAGTTACCAAAATACAAGAGGTTGAAGTTCTATAAATAACACGAAATTTTCAAATTTTTGTAATCAAGAAACTTTCGGAAAACAAGAGTTTTATTGATAAGTCATACCTTATTTGTCTTAATTAATTTTATTTATTAATATTAACATGCATACGAGTTCAAGGCGCTCATTTTGAACACTTGGTGTAATTTTTTAAAATTTGTTATCTTATTTCATATTGTGTTAACCTATTCCATGTTTGGTTATTTTGTTCTATGTCTATTTAATTGTGTCATTTTATGTTTTGTTCTCTAAATCGTATTCGTGAATTTTAATAAATAAAATTAATGAAGACAAATAGGGTATGACTTTTCAATAAAACTCTTGTATTCCGAAAGTATCTTGATTACAAAAATTTTAAAATTTCGTGTTATTTATAGAACTTCAACTTCTTGTATTTTGGTAACTAGAAGGAATAGGACCTATGTTCATATGACATTTTTGGCTCAAAATTACCTCAGGAATAAGCTGTCAAAGTTTGTTACACTAGTCCTGAAACACCCTGTATACTAAAACTACGAAATACATAAATCTAAGACTTAGTACTTAACATCAAATGATATTAAACAATGATAATTAAATAAATTCAATAAATACTGCCAAACGAACGCGAACTCCTATACAACGCAAGCTAAAACAGGAACAGATTGGAACAAATGTGGCGGTCACTGCTGTAGCCAATGAAAATGAAGACCACCATTGGCTTCACTCTCTTTGTAGGCACTCGAGCATAAATGAAAAAATTCGATGAAACAACAGACAATTGACAAACAATAAAAGCTTCTAAAGTTGAGATAGAAAAACTAAATTTCAAAAATATGCTAACGTGAAATGAGACACAAAAGATACGAGTGAAATGAGATACGTTCGTTTCATCAATGAGCTCTTCGATGGAAATAGAGGAACCTCTAATTTTCGTCGATGACGGGTGCGTTTTGTTGTTTCATCGAAGAGATCAACGATGCTCTTCGACGCTCTTCGACCAGTGCGCCATAGGCATTAAGTAGGATGCACATCTATGAGGTAATATCAAGCCCGATAGATTTTGAAGCATTTTCGCTAAAACAATTGGCGATTTAAATTTAGTTATTCTGTACGCGAGCTCTTGATACCAAATATAATGGTCTTTAGACCATATTAAATTGATTAAATGTTATTCTGAAATATATATTTTCTGCACGTGGCTCTTCCCAAGCCCGATATGATCCAAAAAATTTTATCGAAACAATTGCCGATCTTTTTTTTTTAAATCATGTTTGAAAGGTCTTTTCAAGCCTATTCGTATGACACTAAACATGATATGATTCGCAATACTTTTTTAAACGAAACAAATGCAAAATTTCGATTTTTAAAATTTCGTTTGAAATCTTTTAAAATGTCCTTTCAAATGATACTAAACACGAAAGGTTTCGGAATAATTTGAAAGAAAAAAATCATTATGGGGTTCCGCGCTATTTTACTACAATAAGTCTCCAAAAATACATATTTTTGTTTGTAAACTTTTTGCAAAATTTTGGAAAAACACTCGGATATAATTTCCGATATATTTTATTCAAGTTATCTTTTTTACAATGTTATCGGCCGCGGTTAAATTTTTTTGTTTTACTGTTTTGTAACAAAGCGATATCGCGGCTTATGCCTTTCATCATACACATTCATAATTGTTTTTAGCTGATGAGTTGTAGACTAAATTATTATTGTTGATTTAGAATGAACACATTTCTAGCTTCAATTACTTAGATTTAATTGTTATTTTAATTGATATATAAACAATATAGATTGTTTTTTGCTTATTTAGCGTCTGCGATAGATCTTTATTCTGCTGACAAGACGATGCAAATTATATTCCTTCTAGAAGGAGCTGTCGCATAGTCATTGATAAAGTCGGGGATTTATACCTAATATATCTCCTCGTAAGTTACTCAGCACCCTTCTAGTTGGTGCGAGTCTAGTTAGTTGAAGTCAAGTCTTTGGATGAACCTGGTCAGTAAATTATTAATCGCCAAAGCTAGAAATGCTTTAGTGATTAAAATTCAACTCAATGTCTCAAACTATTTTAGTTTATAGTGTGTTGAAAGTTTTTTGTTATAAGTTCAGTAGTAATTAAATTATATTACTATAATTTAATTACGAGCAAGTGCTCAAATGGTGTATTAGTTTGTTCTGTGTTGTGTAAACCATTTATCATATTTTTTATAATAAATAGTGTTAAACTCAATTGAAGACTGGTTGTGATTCTTGGAGAAAGTGTACCTATCCAAATGACCCTAGTGTTGTGTGTGTTTGTCATTCGTTGACACTCAGATGACTTCGAGACCCACCAGCCGCCGATGACTCCTGACCAGCCTGCCAACATCTACAGCTGTTAAGGTTGGTTGAAGTTAAAGTACATTTCCCTTGTTGTTTATATCCGATTTCCCTTCGTCTGTCATTTTCGAGATTGCGCTTTCAAAACGTTAGAACTATTATTGGAAGTGTTCCCTTTAATATTACTTAGGCTCCGCGCGAATTAAAGCTGTTGCGCTCTCTTTTTCACGAGCCACTGCCAAAGTGGCTTTTGTACAGCCACATACATTGGCCACTATTACAGTTTATTATTACCAAGAACAAATTTTGCTTGATTTTACTTATTTAGAAATTGAACCGAACCACGACCCTGAAGAGGAATTTACTTCTGTAAGACCACATGTGACACAATATTTTTATTTTTTTGACTAACACAATTGACGATGAAAAAAATAAAAATTTTGCATGCGAAACTTCGAAAGATCTTTAATGTGATTCAAAACATGGCTTTAGATTTGTTTTTACAGAAATAGTTGCTGATCGAAAAATTCAATTCTGCATGCGAGGCTTTTAAAAAACCTTTCATTTGATACCAAACGCCAAAGGTTTTAATATACTTTTACAAAAACAGTTGCCGATCGATACAATTTAAATTCCGTTACACGATATTTGAAGCATTTTCACTAAAACAATTCCCGAACGAAAAATATTATTTCAGCAAGTGAGTCCTCCGCGAACAGGATACACAATTGACAGAATATGAACTGAATTATTCGACTAAAACACCGAACTAAAACTTCTCAATTCTGCACGTCGGTCCTTCTAAAGATCTTTTAATTGGATACCACGTATGATAATGTTCGAAGCACTTTCACTATTACTGATGGAAAAAATATTCATTATTGCACGCGAGCCCTTCAAATGACATTTTATTTGATACCAAACTGTTGAGATGTACAATTAGGTTTGCGTTTTTCATTTTTAAAATTATTATTTTGATGCTAGTTTAATCATAGTTATATTGTATCAAATTTTATGTGTTTTGATATGTAATGGTTTTTGGCATTTCTGTCAATAAAGAACCAAGTCAAATATATAAAAGTTCATTTTGTTTCTGAAGGAATTTCTACCAAACGTGCTTACAACAGGTTATGGACTCAAGACCACTCTTTGGTTGGAAAATCTTGAAATCGAAAATGTAAATTGCATAGTTATCGAAAAGTCAGTTAATATACCTTCGACATCGACACCAAACCAGTCATCGTCAGTCAGCAGAAACAACAGTCTGCTCTTTGTGTCAAATTTTAAATTGTATAGTCATGAACGCGATTAAATCTCAATTAGAACTTTTATATGAAAATGTGCAAAAGAAGTAAACTAACGTATCTTGGCGTTTTAAAACAAATTTAATTCTTAAATCGAAAGGGTTATTTGAAGTAACAGGAGTAGCCATGGAGAATTGTATGCAGCTGCAACAACTTGCTGAAGAACTTCAAGTCGAAGACAAAGACATCAAGAAATGCTATATACTGTCCAGAATACTGGAACTATTACCTCCAAAGCTGTACCACTTCCGTACTGCCTGGGACAATGTTGCTGCCGCTAAAAATATTTTCGCCAAACTTTTTAAATGGAGATCAACTTCATGCCTACACGAATTCGGAATATAGAGATGGCAAGCAATCAGGACACATATTTCAAATATGTAAATGTAATTAAAATATCTTCACAGTCCACCAATATCCGTTAAATATTTCAAAATTACTTCTAAAATTTGAGAAATCTATAATTAAAATGCGATATGTTCACTAATAAATAAACTGAAATTTGGAATTAGTTAAAACATTTTTGAGAATATGCTATGACGTACAAAAAAGTGTGTTATAAGAAGTACAAGTCTGTTATATTTTAAATTGTTACTAGCCTAAATGGATTCCGTTGAGTTAAATGTAGGATATATTTACGAATTAATAGAAGGACCTTTTAAAATTATTTTTTACATGATCAATCAGTTTTACATAAACAAAAAAAAATTAAAACTTTTTAATAAACAAGGTTTGTGGAAATATAAATGAATTTTTAATTATATTTACAAATTTGTTTCTCTTTATAAATTAATTTGATTATTATAATTTCTTCATTCAATTGTTTTTTTTTTACATAGCACTCTTGTAACAATCCATTTTTAATGAAATTATAATTTTCAATTGCGTTTTTCTCATACAAGGGTATGAAACTAATATTTTATCAATGAATTTAGAGCAAAAATGCAGAATCAAATAAGGAAATAAAAAAAATAGATATCTATTTAAAAAATAAGAAAGTTGCACCACATATTTTGAGAGCTACTGGACTAAAAAAAATCTGTTTCGCTCAATAATATAGAAATTGTTTGCTAATTTAACAGACTTCGTAGCTCCAGTACTTCTCGAGATAGCAATGGCGCGTCACTTAAAATGAAAATTCTGTATAATAAAAAAAAAGACTGACTAGTTAGGCAGTTTTACACAAGCGATATTTTATCGTACGATAAAAAAATCGTATTCAATGCATTTAAGCTTATCGTGTGATAAAACATCGCTTGTGTGAAATGGCCCTTAGTCAAAAATAAAATCGAATATAATTTGATTTGAAGTAAACCTAGTTTCGTTTTGATTATTAAGCACAAAGTATATAAATGTGGAATTTTACTTACTTTATATGCGGAAGCGATTATTCACATAAAAAACATTTTTTTTATTTTGGTTTTTACAGAAATACCTGGAACAAATAGAACACTTTAATGCCTAGAATTATTTTTCGGCCTATATTAATAATTGAAATAGTAACATTTTCCCTATTCTGGAACTTAGTCACTGTTAATTGATGTATATGTCATGACAAAGTATGAACTGCTTATACAAATATCAACATTTTTTTTATCAAATTATCTATAGCTGATCAATTACAAAAATGAAATAATAGGGCCCTGGGCATTTAAAAATTTGCTACAATTGCTCTGAAAATGTTGTTGATAATCAAGGAGAATAGACTGTATAGGATTGCTCTATCACGTCGATTTGTCCGCCCGATCCACGTGACGTGTGACGTAAGCGACGGACCTGTTCGTTCGACAAGCGTTCAGCTTACAGTAGGAAGCAATATTTTGTCTCGAATTTATCAAAAGATAAGGATAATATTTTTATTTTATTTTCAAACACACAATTTGCAATTTAATTAGTAAAAATCAAAATAAATTTTAATAATCTAGTAACAAAAAATACATACATCAGAACCAGAACAAAAATTATAACCACATTATAAGAAATTTTATGTAGCTCTGTTATAATTCGAAATAATATTTCTTTTGTCATTTTTTGGTCAAATGCAACATAAATTGGCTGTTTCCAGTTCGCAAATAAACCGCGTGCCATTACAACTTGCATCTGATTGTGTGGTCCAATTATTTGATCTGCAGCTACATCATATTCTAAAATTGTTTTTATTTTTACTTCGTCAAAAAGCAAAACCACAGTTTTTTCCATTTCAGTGAACTTTTCTCCGGCCAAATTTAGTAATGTAAAAATATCTTTTAATATACCTTGTCTCAAATTTATTCGAGAAGCCCATCTTCTTAATGAAGATAAACCTGGTAATGGATAATGCAGTTTATTTCTCAAATATAAATAAAATTGTAAACGCTATCGCAATTTCTTCTGGCGTCCAGTTAACTCTTTTCTTTTTATTCAAAAGTTGCGATATTTGATTATATGTTCAAATTTTCTTTAATATATTTAAATCTGGCTTTTTTTCATCGAATTTCTTTGAGCATTTTTTTCTGTAATATTGTAGTTTATCATTTAGCAACTTTATTTTTCTTTTACTACATATTTTAAAACTATTATAATTTTTATTAAGTTCGTTATATTTTTGTAGGAGTTCTTCATATTTTAATTCTGCTGAAACATCTATATTTTTAAGGAATAACTGAGGTTTATCGCTAATCTGTGAAGTTGATGGCTGTGGTTCATTTTCTACCTCTGTGGTATTTTTCAAAATATTTTCTATATCGATTTTTCTTTGCCGCTTCTGTGATCTTTGTTGTTTAAGAGTTATCGTAGATTCGCTATCTAATTTTTTAAGGGGTAAATTAATTGTTGGTACGGCTGTTTTCTTTAATTTCTTTCTTATCGGCAAACCTAAAATAAAATTTGTTTTTATTGTTATAATAAACATTTATTAATTAATACCTACTAGTTCATTTTGTAGATCTCTTTCGTAATCATTTGTTGTGAAATGTATAGAGCAAATTTGACTTGTGTTTGGATTCCATTTGTCTAATCTTTTACACCGTTGAATCCATTCATTTCGTAAAGTAGTTCCAACCAAATCTTTTTCTTTTGGAAAATTATGAAAAATAATGTTTTTTCCCTCCGCTTTACTTACAATTTCACTATTATTGCAACCAAACACTGCACATCTGCGACCCGGCATAATTCACTAATATCGTTAAACAAATCATATTAAATAAAAGGTGTTCAGTTACAAAGTATGGCGAACGTTCGTTATTATTCGAATTGAATTTACAGTTAATGTCGACTGCCGATTCGTTAAGTGAGGTCCGCCGCTGACGTGGCTAACATTGCAGCATAGGGAATGAGCAATCCTATACAGTCTACTTTCCTTGGTTGATAATTGCCTGCCTGCCTGACATCAACAGCGCTAAATCATACAGAAAAATAAAATAATAGAGAAAAAATAGAATACATTTAAGACAACCTTTATTGAATGCATACTGGTCATTAGATACATATTACAAGTACAGAACAGCATTGACAACTTACAATTGTTGTTTTAAAAGCACTTATCTTACCTAACTTAACTTATAGACCTTAAGATTACAGTTTATCGTACCGTGCACTGAGTGCGCCAAATGGCCGACAGTACTGCTTTGTTCGTACCAGGATATCACACCTATTATTGCAGTACCAAGTACCGGGAGTACTTTGTTACAGGTTGAAACAGTGCGGCCGGCCAAAGCACAGCGTACAGGTGAGATTTTTTTCGTTTTCACATTTTTATAAATTCTCATAACTTTCTTATTCTAAAACATTAATTTTTTTGGAAACTTTTTATATTTTATACTATTTATTGAAATTTATCGTACGTAATAATTCAATTTTTTTATTAATATTATTTCGGGTGTAGTACATATGCAGATTTGATTTTCTTAATTTTGTCTAAAAATTGTGTTTATTGATATCACCATGTCGTTTTGGCCTGCAACCCTGGTCCCCTGAGAAAACCCTCCAATTCATTTTTCTTTTTATTAATTTTAAGATTCGAGATATCAAAGAGATGAAAGTAATTTCATGTAGTAATTATTTATACTTATTATCGTCGGAGAAGACAAAACGTTAGAATATCGGACTTGTTTATTATCATTTAGTATTTAAAAAAAAATCGCGGCAATGACTCTAGACAAGCATCTGATACACAAGTACGTCTGTCTTACCGGGTTATATGTATATGTGGGGGGTAACTGATCGTGGACGCCGCAGGTCGCAACGCACACTATCAAGCACCAGTTTTAAAAATTCAATGGAATCAAAAGGAGCAATAACAAAAAGGAAATGGATTTCACAGACAGATTGATTGATTGATTGAAATGTAATGTGTTAGATAAAATGAGGTTGTGAGCATGGGACAGAATAGACAGAGAAAACAGAGACCTACGTACTAAATAAACACATCAACAAATCGCTAATAAAACGTACTTTAATATTATTGGCCGTTTGGTAACAAAGATATGCCATTTTCTATATCAGGAATACAAAACGTTCAGGCAACCAACAGAGAATATCCATTACAAATCATAATTAAGATAGATATTGCCTCGATTCGATAATGCTATGTTATTAGTTATACATTACATACACGATTAAACAAATATAATCTCTCTACATTATTACGATATATTTAAAAACGTTGATCTCAACAAAAATATAATTTATTAATTATCATATTTCAAACACAACCATATTTTATACAAGTAATGATTTTTATACATCGTGTTAAGACAGTCGATCGCGGTCACTAGTGGAAGGAATACCTCGGTGTGTGTCCATATATGTACACACGCCAAAACAGACGATACGAAAGGAACCTTGCGGCAGATACTTCAGGGAGAAATTAAATACAATGAGCAAAACTAGTTACATCTCTGCCGTACAATTCACATTAAGTATACTACGAAATAAAATAACAAATAATAATAAGAAAAATTGTACTGAACTTGTGATGGTGACATCGAAACAAAGAAAATCATAACTGGACTAGAATTCAAACATCAGACAATCAAGGATGGAATTTTTATCATTAGGCCATTGGGTGTCATTTTGATTTAGAAACTTGAGAAAACAATAAAGGAGTAAGAAAAATAAATCAGTTACAGTCTTGGGTTGGCATGGTGAAAATGATCATTCCCTACCTCTACAGTAATTCATTTCCTAACAACATAGCATTCAAGTAAGTTGTCAGGGTAGATATAATGGTGAATTCGTTCATAAATTAATACTAAATACAACAGAAACGTGTGATGTTAGCGTGTAAACCCTGAGCGCGACTCCACGTGAAATACTAACGCCTTTCAGCTGTCTGTCACAGATATGTTTTTGTCACAAAACAAAACATTTCACCGTTACAAATTTAGATCGTTCTGGTCAAATATCGGTGACCAAGAATTTGTTATAGAAGTGATCTGATCATAAATCTTGCATTGTTCTTGTTTTTTTTTTCTTTCAGTTTTGTTGTAACTTAACACTAAAAAATATTTAAATACACTTATCATTATATTAATTATTAATATACTTTGAAACCATAACAATTGTACAAATGATAGTTGTGTTCAGCCAATATATAAGATATACATATACATATTATCAATAAGATATTGCATTACTTAAATTTGTCAAGTATACACAGCTGGCTAAGCGTAGGTTTAGTGGTTAGTCATTGAACTAGCAGCCCTAAACGTGAGCAAAGTTGTTTAAGCGAATTTTGGCACGTTTGAACCTTAAATATAAATATGAACATTCGCAGCAATTTTGAACTTGAATGGCAACGGACATTGTTTTCTTTTATTTATCAGAACTCAATTTACTTCCTTTTTTAATATCTAACAGAATTATCCGAACTATTTGTACCTGAAAAAACTCACTACTTGCCAAAAAAAAAAAACCTATTCGAGAATTTTGATCAGAGAAAGTCCGTAATGAGTGTTTGTTTCAGTGAGATTCGCCGAATTGTAACCAAACCAGAAGGGAGGGCTACAAGCAGGTGTCTACAACAGCACCATTCATTGTGTGTTTACTACGAATATTGAACTACTAATAAAGGTCTAAAAATCCCGTGCTCATTCACACAATTAAGTGAATTTCTGTGCAATGGTCTTATTTAGTTAAAAAGTTAAAAATATCGTTAAAACTGGCCGCGATCAATCCTCGAAACACGGCCTACTTGTTGGTAGCAGGCAGTGTTGGGAGACTTGATGACGTGACAGTTTTAATCACCTGGTTCTTCCTAACAGTCTTATCGGCCACCGCCGGCATCGATCAGTGGCGTTTACCCGAAACCTTCTAATACCCTATATTTGTATTAAATAACCTAGCGTCTATCGTAACTTAGAACACGCGAGTCGAGTCGAGTCGTCGAGTGTCATTTTGACTCTGAGCTACAGAGGAGACCGACTGACGACTAAGGCAAAACGTTTTTGAAATCTTTTCACTTTCGCTCTAACGGAATTTTGTTTCTGTTAAAATATACTCTATACAACCATCATCAGCATTATCTTAATTTTGACAGAGTTCTCTTTCAAGGTGACTTATTTGAATAATCATCGGTGAATAAAGTGAATGAATTTATTTCAGGTATGAAATGTACGGCTACTAAAAATGTATAAGCTCTAATGTTTTACTGAAATGATTGTACAAAGACAATTTAACTTGAATACATGCACAATTTTTGACTTTGTTTTTGATTAATGAAATAGAATGAAAGCTACATATAGAGATACACGTATATTTTGATGAATTAGTACGTGTAAAATTATTGTATCCACTGTATCACTATTGCGTAATGTACGGTAACGATAAAAAGTAGTAACCGAATGAACGAGTAGAAAATTTAGAGCACCTGCACCTGAGATTTGGGGCCTGTCAATCGTCAAACTAGTCCGCCATTGTTTACTTGCTCGACTTATGTTTATAAAGACCTAGAACTGTAACTCTATGTACCTACTGCCTACTACGTTGCATTACATGTCCTCATTAGCGGATTAGATGCAAACACGATACACGGTTCGTATATGTACAATTAGCCTACGTACAATTACGATACGATACGAGAAAACCCTTTATTTTATTTATGAGACATACATGATTAGTTCAGTAATCTTTATACAGTTGGCAGTACACGCTAGCTCTTACATCGCCCGATGCAAGTCGACAAACTATGAACAATCAATCAAAAACATTCATTTCGACATGAAATACTTACAGGAGTTGTCACAAATGATCGTTTACTTTAACTTTTACTTTGTAATCATAAGAGTTGCTATCTGCGTGTCGTGTTGCGTCCCAAACGAAATGAACTAGAGACGTTAAACGTTAACTGTTATTAACTTTAGCTAAAATAGAACCCTGTCTATGTGGATCAGGCCCGTTGAGTTGGAACTTAACACTGCACATGCTTAGGCACTTGTGATTGGTGCTGAACTATCGAGAACAACCAAACGAAACGAATACATATGATGCCTCATACGCCTACTAAATAAATTACGATTCTATCACAACCTTGTTGGAAGATTTTGGCCTGACATTTCAGAGATTATGACACTATCTGTCTTTGGTATGCAGTGACAAGATGTTAGATGGCAAGATGAGTGAGACGATTTGATTTTAGAGAGTGCAGTAAGTAAACTCAATCAAGTCAAGACAGACAACAGATATGTACACGAGGTGACATGTAGTGGGGTCTACGAGTAAACTGCTACTACATACGCTAAACTGCACCAATAAATAAATATAACAAAACAAAACTAGCAAAAATGAAGCGTACAATTGTGTAATAAAATAATACTCAAGACAGGAAATATTGCACATCGCATCAAAACATTTAGTAACACTGATCACAACATTTACCTAACCCTAATCATATAATTACTAACATAATACTACGGTATTGACTAAAATGCTGCCGATAATACCCTACCTTAACTGCTAAACCTTAAGTAAGTGTAAGTTTGATCTAAATAAATATTAAGTTTCCACTCTGCTAACAAGTGAAATACCTTACTAATATTAATCCCCATAACCGCTATATAACAGACTTAGATTGAGACACTTATTTTATTTTTCTTTTTTTCATAAACAATGCAAGATTATGACGACAGATGTACACGATCTTTCCGTACTACTAATTTGTTGTTCAACTCAGATACGATCTAATATTGATAGTAGAATGAAGTAATTTTTAATTAAGCGAATAGCGTACTTGTATTTAGCTACACGAAAAAGGCCACGCATTTTATAAAAACTAGCGAATTTCGAATTGTAATACAAATATATACAAATATCTGTTGCTTTATTAAATTATAAGAGCGGCTAAATTTTCGTTTTTACGTGCTACAAGTACGCGCAATTTTAATACATAGAAACAAATAAATATTCATATTCAGCTAGAACTAAATTTTGTTGTTGAAGTGTGGAATATAGAATATGGTATAAAAAAATCTGAGCAATGTGACAAAACAGCCAGCCGATTTTGATTTAGTTTTAAAAATAAATGTACGAAAAATTTGAAATGTAATTCTGTTTATTAAGGGAGTAAACTAGTAGAAGACCACGACAATAGTTTAAGAGGCACAATATTTGGTTTGGTTTTTGTTTTTTATTTTTTTATAAATTTTTTGTTTTTTTTTTTTGTAATTGGTATGGCGAGAGCGTTACGAAAGACCGATATTTTTAAATCTATATACAACGCTAAATGTCGGCTCGCACACACTCAGTTGATGCAAGCTTACGACCTTTGAAATATTGAACTCAATACAAGTTTGGCAATTACGTATCGTTGGAAATTAAATAGACCAGCGAGATTTGGATCTGACGTCACTACAGCTTTCACTAGAATTTTGAACTCTATTATTACTTTAATTTGTTTAGTCAAATAAAAACATTCGTAATTGAATACTGTAACAAATTGATTTCATGAGTTCTGATCCAAACGTAATAATCTGCCGGTGTATTCAACTGAATTTTTTTTTGTGTTTTGTATTTTTTTTTAATTATTATTTTGTACAAGGGAATTCTGACGAACGCATAGAAGCCACACTTACAAGTAATACCAACAATGAATAATTAAATAAGCTATATAAATAATGCTTTGTATCCACCATTTTCAATGACCAGATGTATGGAATTATTATTTTTATAATTAACATCAATCAACGTTAAACACACATTTAAAGAGTAAGTATATCACTCTTTTGAAAATCCACAGACTTGACTAACGCTACGTCGTCTACTGACTAAGGAAGGCTTGTTTCACACTTAAGGAAAATCTGGCTGCGAGCCAGTGTTTCACTTAGAGAGACTTGTGTAATTCATTCATTATCAGGTTAATGCAAATACACTTAACCACTTCTACTTTTTTTTTTGCTTTTTTTAATGTTTTTTTTTACTTTATATTTAAATATGTTTTAGATATCAATAATATTTTGGCAGACTTTCGTATTAACGCAGATATAATTTTCACATTGCTATATCTGACTTCTAAAACAAACATTACAAGTTAAATGCCTAATGAATAATTGTTTTCCCTTAAAATCACAATTTAAAAATCATGTAACACAATAATTTTAGTTTTAAAATGACAGCTTATTGTTCGGAACAAAGTTTAGTTGTCAGATTGTTAGATCACCGAGAAATAATCGAGCTGA
Organism: Pterostichus niger; assembly: GCA_947425015.1. Lineage (NCBI taxonomy): Eukaryota > Metazoa > Arthropoda > Insecta > Coleoptera > Carabidae > Pterostichus > Pterostichus niger. Next base: position 14,875,749 of record OX380336.1, read on the forward strand.
TATGGCTTGATTACAAAGATAAATGTCAATGAAAACACCCTTAACGCTAACTGTTATTATGAATATTTAATGAATTAATTAATATCAAAACCCCTGGAAGCAAGGAGAGGTTCAGGCTCAGTTTCACAAATCCTACCCTAACCTTTCTCGCTTCAACGTTGAGGGCTCATTCCTAACCTTATACAAACACACTTTATTATTAATTTTAACTTCTATTAAAGAATATATTTCAGTGTTTATAATATATATTTTTTGTTTATAATATATTAGATATATATTATCAGTGGCTATGATTTTTAATTACTTGAAACACAAGTGGCACTTGAATCACAAATACTGTTAACCTAACGGAAATACTAATCGGTAGACATAACTGACAAGTCTTAAAATTGCAATATCATAGTGGCCGCCGATTCTCGTTAAGTGAATGTAACTGAACTGTTGGATTTTGTTTTTTTTTTCCATTTCAAAAATAGACGATCTCTTTGTGTTGAGTATTTCAGTTAACGAGAAGCCAACCATCGAATATTATTGTAAACTTCTTTGTTGTGCATAACTTAAAACTAACTTTTCTTTAAGTATATTTATATTAAAAAGATGTCCCGATAAGCTGAGCTTACACTTATAACTAGGTACTTATATTCAATAACTTTTTTTTCTTATCAATTGGTTTTTTAAAATTAAATAAACAATACTAAGTAACTTAAAAGTAACTATTCTGGATAGGTACACAATATCAGACATTCATATTATTTAAAATCTATATTCATTGCATGTTATGTTAACCTTTAACATTAGGTTGGTTTGTGAACGCTGCACAGACTATCAGTTACCGGTTGCTTACGCGGACTTTTAATTTTGACACAAAATCACAATTTATTAAAGTGAAAACAGCTCAACGCGACGTTCCTAAAATTACACTACATAAATTAGTAAAAATAGATAAAACTAAATATTATGGCAGATACGATCTAAGTTAGTTATTTGTTTCATCAATAAAATTTATATAGTCACATTGGAAATAAAATAACAATAAAAGAAAAATTTTAAAGGAATTGATACGTACTAACAAAGATAACAATACGTTGAACCAGTATTTAAAATGTTAATAGATTAACAAACATTGACTTACGAATGCAGTCAAACAGCCACAAGTCACGAAAGTAGAGGTACATACAATACAACACGAGCAAAATGCTAAATAAAGCTTTCGTTTCATCATCGTCATAAACACGCACAGTTTAAAGCGCGACCGATCCGCGAACAGTTCTACGATTGGTTTGTTTTGTTTGCAATGCCCAAAGATATCACAAGAAGACGTCCGGGATCGGGGTCGTGATCGTGAGCATCAGTTAAGGTTAAGATCATGTAGATTGTCGCAGGATAGGTGGAGGGGGTAGTGTGGAAGGAGCAACGCTTGCTTGCTTTGCTTTAAATTGAAATGGTCTGTGCATGTCACTATGAACTACCCTTCTACCAAGTTCTTAAAATACTAGTCATCATAATACCCTACTGCTAATACATACAATCATTTTATATAGTATTTATATTATATAATATTTATTGTTATATTTATATGATCTACGGATTGGCAATTTAAGATACTAGAAATTTATGTATTTAGAAATGGAACTGTATACATATAGGCTTGAGTCCAAGGGGCTCACAATGATATTATATAAAGCGTCTTTTATTAAATGTTTAAAGCAAATGTGAACCACCCCTACACCTCTCAGAACGCCACTTTGTTTTCGCTTTTGCACCATACATGTGAAGGGACATTCTGTCTGAAACTTGCAAGCAAAAAAATACTATTGTTCGTTTTTAAAATATGCACTTTTGTTCAGTTCAAAAATATTATCTGCTTTATAAAATGAGAATGTTATTAAGATATCATGAAAAATCGATGTGACAAATCCAAGTAACACACAGAATACGCCTTCATTTAAAAGCTACCGTCAGCTTTTAAAATTAAATGAGAGCGGTTTTGGGACAAACATTTTTTTTTATTTTTTTTTCATATTTTTTAAATATTTTATAAATTAAAAAGCCACTTAATAGTCACAGCACAGTTGTGTACAAAATACATTAGTCCAATGCTACTAACCAGTTGAAACTATGTTACAAACCAACCGTATTCTTAGTTGAAAGTTAGTGTTCAACTAAGAAGTGACAGTTGTGTGGAGTGGACGAGCCCAAGCTGGCAACATGGAAAACGGAGCTCGGGCGAGAAGCAAATTCTTAAGTCACATAATCTCAACATCTATCTGATCCACCGGTTTGAGAATTACAATTGATTTCTATTCGGAACAATTTCATTTGATTGAGGAATGGTTTTCATAGTAAATGCTAGCTAAAGTTTCTGATTTTAGGACCGACGTGGATAAGATAGCTTTTGGGGCACGCGTACCGTAAATACTCGAAATCAAATGCAGAATCGTCTCAAGATCTTAAAGGGTCAGTCTTTTAAAATGCACTACAGATTCTCTTCCGCGTGACTGTAAATTAAGAAAATGCAAGGTACTGAAACTGCTCCGCACTGTTGCCAGCTTGTGGCTTGCTCGGTTTGAATTCATTTATTATTTAGGTAGAGAGGAGGCTGATTCGAATCATTCGCACTTTACACACACACACACGGCACAGTTACAGCAGACTTCATGTATAATATAATAATATAATCGATATCTCGTGAACACTTTACGTTAACACATTGTGATTGTGTGCGTTTCAGCGAGAGTCAAGTGCTCATGTCTTTCTTGTATTGGATGACACGTGCATTTGACTCGTCGCAAAGAAACTGAATCACAGAACAAATGGACTATTTTTACAGCATATTCCATGTTCTACTGCCTAGACAATTTTAAGTTACACAGTACAGAGAATACAATATTGTTTTATTAACTGTTTTATGTATGTATATATCAATATATATAATTATATAGTTTATATATGAATTCAGCTTATAGATTAAAAACGATATATTACTATGAATCATCATTATTAATTATTATTATTATTATTAGCTATTATTATTATTATAGTGTTTATTACTAGAATTACTTTTTGAAACATTGTTAAGAATACTCAGCGTGCAGTCTAATTTGATTGTGTGGTGTTTTTGGGTAACCCGCAGCATTCGAAAATCGTGGCATATGCCAACCATCCATCAGCCAATCAGTATTCTCTCTAGATGCGCGTCACATATTACTTTATTATTACATATAACAATATATTTAATTCGCGTTTATAATGATTACTTTGTATGTGTGTATTTTTGATATTAGGAATTAGAGATCACAGGTAGTGGGGGTTATATTATATATATTTATGTAGTTTTTAATAATTATAATATATATATAACGTTGAGCTCGCACCTGTTTACGTAGCGTTAGTGTAACGAACGACACGTAACAAGGATCGAGATATAATATTATAAGAGAGAAAGAGGTTCGGTCTGTCTCTTTCAGTCAGTAACAGAGTGCTGTACACACTGCACATCTTGGTATCGATCGTATGGTCGTATCCGGGTGTTTGCCTTGCTTTGCTTTCGTTCAACACACAACTATCTTTACATTTCCACTGGGAACACACAAAATACGCACAAGCTAAATATTATCTAAGGTACACTTTTAATTAATAACGTAAACATCTATATATTAAAAAATAATAATATAGGAAAATATCTATGACATAGAAAAAACCAAATTTATAATATAATTATTGTTAATATTGTTAAATTAATAATAATAATAATGAATACGAGAAGAGAATCAGTTTTGGTCACAGAAACCTTGTTGTGTTGTAATAAAACTCGTTTATCCGTACAGCGTGCACACAGGACTAGTTGGGTTACGTTTGTCGCATTGAGCGTTTGACACAGGAGCTACTTCAGCTCGGCTTCGCTGACGTTAAAATCACAATGAAATGTCTTTGTTATTTAATTAATTATACTCTATTTTTTAGATTTTTGTGTTTAATAAAATAGTAAGGGCACGAATCACAGGGAAAGTCGTAGCACGGCTACAATGCAAGTCGGAACATTTGGCACGAGACCAACCGTTACAAACTAGGCTCCGTCCGAGTTGAGTTTGAGTTGTCGTCATCAGTTCATTATCATCGTCATCTTCTTACGAGTACAAGACAATTATACAACAAAATATATATATAACACAATCAATGGTAAAAACAATTTAAAACTTTCATCATAACAGTTAGATGCTTAAAACTACTTTAAACGCAACATTTCTGTTATGCACAGTCACTAGCCAGTTCAAGTCACTTGTCGGATGGAAGGAATAACTGCTATTCTTTTTTTATAAAAATCGTTTAAAAAATTTCTAATAAAAATGATTTCATTTTAAATTATATCAAATTTAAAACTCAATAAATACAAGACTACAAAATTATCAAACAAGTGACTAACTGTAATCCAGAAACCGGACCGTAAGGTAAAATCAATATCTTATTTTAGCAGATATAAATAAACGAAACAGTAAAATGTACAATGAATTGCAGTTTGTTTGTCTGTAAGAAGTTGGTTTGTGTTGGTTGATTACCTTGTGGTGTTTACATGGACTCACCGCCGAGGAGATCGCCTGGCAGGAAAGAGTTGAGCGAGGAAGGCGTGGCTCTCGCAGGGTCCGCGCTGTCCATGGGTGCGGCACCCCACAGGCTGGCAGACGTGTTGGACGGCCAGCCTGTATTCCACGTGTCAGCGGCAGGCTTGGCGCCCGAAGAACGCCACGCGCCGCTTGAAGCACTTTGCTGCGGCGCTAACTGTTGCAGCAAGTTTTGCGCGTCTGACTCGGCGGGAGACTCCGCCAGTATTGTCGTGTTGCCCAGCACACAGTTGTTCAGTGCTGTCTGGGCCTACATACAACAACATCAAATATTATATACACAGCCTTGGATACTAAACTTATTCAACTAATCATAGTTAAACTCAATGTCAAGTATAATCACAACCAATCCTTGAAGCCGTATAATTATCATCACTAGATAACAATTTGTCGTATTTAAAATAAAAATCAATATATAGAAACAGATAATTATACAAGCGTTATTTCGTGTTCTACAATAGTACACAATCGTAAGATTCGAGCGCACAATTAACATCAGAACCATAACTTTGCTAAATATTTATTTTTAATTACATAAATCTACAAATATAAACTCCTTTACGCGTGATAGGATAAAAAATAACAGAATATTACTTTCCCAATTTGTGCGAAGCCTGAGATTCTATTGGCAGCAAAATATGTTAGTAGGTAGATACCATTGATACAGAAAAATGAACTACAATAGTTTGATGTTACTGACTGAGTTTGTTGCAATGAGTATTTAAATTCCTATTTAAGTAATGAGATGATCATATTAAAATGCAACAATATACATTTTTAAAAAAATTTTCGTCGGATGTGCCGGGCGCTATTTAATTTTATATAAGAATTCATAAAAGACAAACAATTTAAGAATGTCATATCTATCGAACAAAAATTAGTAATTCAATTACAAGCACAGACAAAATATATACTGATGTCTAACTAAATATATCAAAATAAGAACACTTTTTATTAATGATATTTAAAATTCTGGACGAGTGGGTCCATTTAATTTATGGACAACGAATTATGCCACCAAAAATGACCGTACTAAAATTCATTATACACAATTTATTTTAAAAGAAATGAATTCAAAATTAATTGCAAATACATAAATTTATTGTAAATGAATTATTAATTGATACTAACGCTACAACACAGATTCGGTCAGAAATACAAATAGAAGCTCTAATACATTTAGATGAACGTTTGTATGTGCTACAAGAATAAAATGATTTTCATTTTTGTTGTAATGAAGTCGCTCAAGTGATTAATTCAATGAGAGTTTCACATAAAATGACATTTTGACTCACCTTTGTGGCTTCTTCACGGGAAGAATACTTAACCAAAGCGAAGCCCTGGTGCAAGTATAAATGGAAACTTTGAAGAGGTCCATGTTGCATACACAACGTACGCAAAGTGGAGCCATCGATCTAAAAGAAAATTAATTTTAAATAGATATCGAAGTAATCAACTCACAAATTTGTAGTACATCTAATGTTATTAATGTATGTTGTAGCTATTACAAAATATACGAGTATAATAACAGTAAATTTCCAAATTATTAAGGTATCTATTTGATACGTTCATTATTCACAAAATTAATTATTTTATTTATATCTTAACATTGCAGACATAGCTCAGAATTATAAAAAGCTAGAATCACGATTCATAAATTGGATCCGTAAGAATATCATCATTGCTCATGTTTTGCATATATAATATAAGAAGCATCTATAATAAATGTATATAATCTACCTGCGCAGTGAGATTGCGGAGCAACAGCCAGGGTGAACCCCAGTTGCCAGCTTGCGAGCCCCAAGAACCGCGGCCGCCCCCAACACTTGAACTGTTCCAGCCGTTGGCAGTGAGGCTGAGATTGGATCCGCCCTTGACGAGACCTGGAGGTGGACCACGTGGTTTAGCTGCCATGGGCACGCCCCACAACTCCGATGTCACAGCTGTCGGTGGCGGAGCACTGTCGCCCCACGTCCCTTTCGAAGACGCAATCTTACCCAGTGGACTGTAAACAACAAACAGAATGAAAGCTTCCATCTTCTTGCAAGCAATCGATTACTAACTTTCTTGTATTATTCAGTTGTAAGTTGAATCATTATCTTCATGAATTGGATCCAGGTTAACATCATTATTTTTAATATTTTGCAAATAATTTTACGAAAGCTTAATGGTGAAAAAAACGCGCTTGCATATCTACTTACTCGTCTAATCTAGTGAAGGCGCTGGGCGTAGTGGTCGGAGGGTTGAAACTCCATGTTGAAGAACTCAAACTCAATGGCTGGATAGTATCAGTAGAGCTAACTCCAGGTGGTGACACCTTGGATGGCTGAGCGCTGCTGTTAAAGATCTCAGAATCTTTAATGGTGGCGAGTGAAAGTGGAGAGCGTACGACGGAACCAGGGGTGATGCTAGGATCATCTTCGATACTCTTGATCTGATTACCCTTCCACGGCTTGCCGGGCTCGAACTCGGGTACGAGATCTGTGAGAGACGGCTGCACAGGCGCCGGCCATTGGCTGTCCTTGTTAACATCTGATGGTGCGGAGTCGCCACCGCTGCCAGCGTCTGGCCAACCGCCAGTCTCACCCGCTCGGCCACTTGACCATGGACTGCTAATAAATTAAGAGACAAAATTAAGTGTGATGAAATTAAATCTGATTATTTAACGATAAATTATATAAACTTCAGAAATGGTATGTAGGAATCATTACACTCATAAATTGGATCCGTTTTTATCATCATAAAATGAAAACATAATTTTCTTAAAAATATTTCGATAAAACTTACCCATCGTTCTGACCAAGTCCGAGAGGGTTGAGATTAGGTGAAGAGTGCGAGGGTGCCAGAGGTTTGGTAACTGGACCTGGGGCTCGGCTGAATTCATTAACGGCTTCGGATTCCTTGTCCAAAGCAGGTAACTTCCACTGATTGAGCCGTGACTGCTGATTTTGGTACGAAGACTGAAAAACACATAGGTGTCTTGTAATATAAGAAATTATCGACCATTACTTTACTAAATATAAATTTACATCAGAGTAAATTTGAATCACTATAAAATCATTAATTGGATCCATTTATCATCATTTTTGTACTTTTTTTGTAATAATTAGTAAAAAAAATGTTTTGTCGTAATATTTCAATAATTTGTTACTAAAATTTCTATCAAATAGTAGGTGAATATTAAATTTAATTATGTATACCTGTGGATCTTTCATGGCCAATTCACCAAAATTACTCTGCAAGGCGTTGATCGAATCATGCATATTAGGCTTAAAGAAATCAGCAGGAGTAGCCGAACCTCCTCCTCCTCCAACATGCTGCTGCTTGACGTAGATTGCTTGTTGAGCAGCGATCTGGTTCTGTAAATTCTGGATTTGCTGTTTGGTCTTGGTGATGAGTACAGAGCATTGCAACACCATTTGTGAGTTGGGTTTTCCAAGTGAACCCTGACTTTGAGCCATCTGTTGCTGCGTCATGAGCTGTTGCAGATTTTTAATTTGTTGTAGAAGCTGATTAAGCAAGATGAGAGTCTGCGGAGCGAGTGGTTGATTTAAGATTTGATGGTTAAGGTATCCAGCCTGCACGGCCATCTGAATCTGTTGAACGAGCATGCGTAGTTGTTGGGTGCTCGGTTGAGACTGCGGCTGCAGTGAACGGCCGGAAGTTGAATTACCGAAGCCCTGTGTTGATGCTCCTTGACTAATCATCTTGTGTACAATGGCCGGAGACATTGAAGTTAAAGGTAAATTGTTTGAAGTACCAGAGTTACCACTGCTCATACTACTTATTAGACTTGGATTACCACTCTGGAAAGTTATTAAAATATTTAATGTATTCCATTCAATTTGTATACGATTTAAATATTGTATATTTTAATAAGAACTCAGATAAAATGACAATCATGACAATTCATTAATTGGATTCAAAACATAAAATTATTAATGGAATATAAGAGAAATCTTACCGGTGGAAAAGGCATCTGCGCGGTAGGTCCCTGCGGAGGAAAGCGTTGCGTTGGGAATGGAGGCGCAGGTTGATGGTCAAAGTGGTCGTCGTGGCGTGTGCGCCAGCCATCAATGGACGAACGCTGCAAGCTGAGTAAGTCTAACGCGTCTTCTAGATTCATGTCACGAGCGCGTAATGCATTCTCTGCATCCTCCTTCTTGTAGCCCATGTCGACGAGCAGGCGAAATTGTTTACTGTTCCAAACTAATTCCTTACTAAGTGTTTTAGGTCCAGGTTTATGTCCCCATTCAATCTCTGCTTCAGGCCACAAACCAGTTGGTTTAGTGGGCTTGCTGGGCCAACCGGCTGGCTCATCCCAAGCTCCACCACCCACTCCGTGTCCTGCCTCTTCCCAGCCCGCACCATTACGGGCGTTATTGCCCCATACAGCACCGGTGCCACCAGTCCCTGCATCAGGTTTCAGACCGCGCGCCATTCCTGGCGGTAAGCCCATATTACCGTTGCCACGACCCATGGTACCTGATGGCCCTGTTGGCAATTCTTTCCAGTGCGATAAATTTGCACCAGATGCTGTAATATACATACGAATATATTTGACTAGTCTAATTACTGCGATGTCTGTAATTACCTGCAACACGTCCCTGTTGGCCGGGATTTCCCCAAAGGGAAGTGCCGTCGTCGTAATTGGGCATTGGGCGGCGTTGTGATGGAGGAGATGGTTCCTCCCAACCTGTAGGTTTGCCACCAAGGGTTAGCTCCTTAGGAGGCGGGCCAGCCCATTGGTTCACGCCTGGAATACCATCACAGAATTCCAAACAGAACCGAAAGCGTGCCCTTACATTCAATTAGCTATAGATATACCTTCATTCGCAATGTCAGATCAACATTAACAACTATAATTTTTCTGTTCTAATGAAATGTTTTAACAAAAACAATATCTAAATATTTTACATAAATAATAAATGTTACGTCTGAGCAAGGACTAAAAAGAATAAATATATCTTTTAAAATATGACTGATACAAATTTTATACACATACCGGCGTTATTAGCTCCAGGTCCAACCATTTTACCATGCTGAGGTAAGTGATGTTGTGGGCCATGCGGGCCAGGCTGGCCCCACATAGCGTCAGTTTGAGCGCCGTTGAGGCGGCCGGTGATACCGCCACGCGGGTCTCCACGCATCTCGCCGCTATTGACGAGTCTCATCTGGTCACGCGGGTCTAGCATGCGCATGGTATCCGAGCTGCCAGCGCGCATATCTCTTGGGTCAATTCGCATGTCGCGTGGGTCGAGGCCTCCTCCGCCTGAGCGCGGATCGTTGTTGCGTGGATCACCCCAACCACTGTTCCCTGCTAAAAAATTAAATAAAACAAATTTCGATTAATTTTTAAACAAGAAAGAATAACAAATTGTTAAAAAAATTACTTTCTGTAAAAACAAAAATAAGACCTTACCCCATTCGGGATCCTTCTTTGGACCGCCCCACATAGCACCGTTGGTGGTGCCACCACCACCCCACTGTTGTTGCTGTTGATTGTTAGGCACGCCGGTCCATACATTGGAGGAATCAGCGACGTCGTCATCTTCGCCCCACGTGCCACCTATGTTAGTGCTGGGTGTATGTCCCCACGGGGTCTTTTGCGCGGGTTGTGGTGGCGGTTGTCCACCGTTACGCAGATTCACTTCCCATAGATCGGTTCCATTATTCACGGTAGGTTTCCATTGTGGCGGCCCGGAACCGTCCATCTTGATCTGAGGCTCAGGTGATGATGGGATATCCCAGTTAGTATCTTGGTTTACATGTTGCTGAAGAGAAATATAACATGGTACATAACATCAAGTTAACAACTACATCTAAAATGAACACAATATGGTAATAGGTAGACTTACGCCTCCCCATCCATCCTGTGCGAAGAGAGCTTCGCGCATGTTGTTGAGCTGTTCGAGCTGCTGCTTCGTGGAGGTGGTGGGCGTAGCCGCGGCGGGTGGTTGAGTGGCTGCAGGTGGTGGTGCCTGGCTGGTTGGTGGCGCGCCACTCTGCGGACCGGTGTTCTTGTTCGCAGGTTGCTGCCAGCCACCAGCTTGCGACGTCTGCGGTGTCTGATTTGGACCACCGCCGCCGACTTGTGTGCCACCACCGCCACTAGCGGATTTGTTGTTGCTGTTACCATCAGGGTTGACCGGACCAGAGCCCGACTGTGAACCTGAATTGCTACGGTTTTGGTTATTGTTCCAGCTCTGTTGGTTGTTTGCGTTGTTTTGGTTGGTAGAGGATGTGCTGCCCCATCCTACAATAGACACAAACATGCAGCTAGTATATGATACAAAACTAAGTCGACTGAGATATTACCATTGTTGTTGTTGGTGTTAGTACTGGGCGGTGTACCCCAGCCGGTGGTACCGGTGCTGAGCGAGCTTTCACCACCGCCGTACAGCCCCAGGCGTCGGTAAGCGGGCGCGATATGCAGGAAACCGGTGCGTTCCAAATGAAGCATGCGCTTCGACAGCGCGATGAGTCGGTCCAGACTGATGTATGTGTCGTGGTCGTCGTTGTTGAGGTATTGTTCGTCAGACTTGTACGGAGGAATGTCGGTTCGGCACTGACTGTGTGGGTATGAGTCCGTTGAGGATCGGTTTAAAGCACCATAATTCTTATCATATACATTGACTATATCTAACTTATCGCTATTATTGTATGCGGCCCGTGCGTACGCGGAACCGTCAGTATTACGTTGTGGTTTAGTATTTGGTACGGTAACAGCAGTGTTGCATTCATCTAACAGAAGACAGTTATCATTACCCTTATAGTTGATACTAGAAGTAACATTCACAGATTGCATCTTATTATTTAATGTAACGTAATTAGAGTTGCCTGCTGCTGGGTGCGTGTCCACAGCCACCATGGCAACTGTGGGCGCAGGACAACTGCGGCTGGCTATCACAGACGGGACGCTCTCGGCACTGGTGGCACAAGAGCGAGCGGGAGAGACGGCGGGGGGGCCAGCTCCAGCCCCCCGTGCCTCTGATGCGCGCGTGCACGGCACGGCTTCTTGATTATGTCGTTTAGTAGCGTTTAAGTTTACATGAGTACAGTCATCACAGGATACACAACCTGCAACTGTGCTAAAGACTTGTGCTTGTACTGTGGGTGCGCTCTGAGGCAGGCAGGCGGAGCCACGGGAGTCAGTCGAAGCTGCCATTGTTGTTGTAGCGATTGTGTCCTAGAACAAAACATGTTATTAAAGATATTATGTTCATTCGCATGTACACAATTAGTTTTAAACTTAATTTCATATATAATATTATTAAGCGTAACATAGCATTAAAAAAAACGTAGTTTCTGGATATCAAATAAAAATTAAAACAATGGAAATGTTACTGCGCATGTGCATGTGTGTCAAGTCTACTGTTTTCATAAATTTATAAAGTAGCTCTAGGAATACAATCAAGAACTTCATTTTAAATCATTTACTTATTTGTCTTACCCTCGTAACAGGCTGAGGCACTTGGTCGGTAGGAAATGTAATGAGTGAATTATCATTCACTTCGTCCTCCTGTAGTAAATAAAAATCAAAATGTCAGCAGTTCACACAAAGTAATTTGGTTATGTTTAATTATAGAGCAATAAAAGTACATGGCTCACCTCTAAATTTTGTAGGTGGGAGGAAAATGGCTCGGATATTCGAACCCAGCTTGTGGGCATGGGCCGGCTATCACTGGCGGGGGATTTTCTCATTGTAATTGCTTCTAGCTAATACTCCATCGTCAGTCTGGCCAGCCAGAGATCTGTAAACAAACACTTTACTGTAAATATGTATTTATACTTCAAAATGTTAATACAATATCTAACACCCTAACCTATTCATTATTTTTATAAAATCTGTCTAAATCACCGTGATTGTGCAAAGAATGCAACTTAAGTAGGAGTACAGCAAGTAAAAAAAAAAATGTTACCGAGACTTTCCATGATATTGCAGACGGCCTTGAGTAAATGCACTGCTTTGAAAAAAGAAATATTACTAACAACCAGAAGCAATACCTTCATAAAAATCAAAACTTTATTGAATGTAATACATACCACCACAACAGTTCATATTTTTTCAACCCATGTACTCAGACCAACTACACAAACGTAATGAAATGTAAACAAATTGAACTTGTAAACACAAATAAATTAGAAAGAGGTTATTTGGACGATTTTGAATATGATTACAAGTTTAATTGATATTAGATTATGATTTGCAACTTACTACTTTTGCTGTAGAAGCCAGACGGGCTGGAAAACAACTTGCAAATTATGAAGGGGCGAGGGGAATACGCAATACTAGCACGGTAACAGCGCCCTCACCACTATTTTCTCAATACATTTTCGTTTCCACCCAAATATGTTGATTTCACACTTAAATACAAAGTACGTTATGTCCATAAGAATACGAATACTAATTATCACAATGTTTTTAACAATTTGGCGTTGAAATACTTTGAATTTACATGGCTATGTTCAGGTGAAAATATATTGATCCAGAATTTACGTGGCAGCTTAGCGGAACGGGTTCCGACAAACAAGTCGCGTATTGCCGGCTCACTTCGGACATTGTGAGTTGTGGTGGGGCAAAGGAGAACAGAGAAAAGTAGTTTTGATAACAAGTGCGCGTCTGCAAAATATTAAAATATTTTACTTGAAAGCAAATCACACCTGCAAACATTAAATTCATTCCTAGTATTTTAAGTTTATCTACTAAATGAAATTTTACCGACCATATAAACCCTTGAAATTATTTACATATCAAGCGAAAAGGATAACAACATTCTATCAGTTATTTTTATTCTTCTAATACTGATGTATCTAAATACGAAAAAGAACACAGATAGCTGCGACAAAAATGTAGGCGGAGTATAAATAACACTGATCTCTACTTAACGCACGACCAAATTCTGTACTTTCATAAAAAACTTAAATTATTGCGAAATGTACTAATCTTTTACTTGTAGTAAATCATTTTTGTTGTAAATAATCCAGTTGATTGATACATATTTGCAAAATGAAGTTTAGCTATTTTGATAATATTTATATTAGATTTATAATTTTTACATAATTATAAAATGGATATTAGGACAGGTCAAGGTTAAAGTGGCAAACATTTGGACCTAGTAAAACTAGATAGTATACTATTGTTAAAAACAAAACACAATATTCATATACAGTACCCAAATACCAATACGATTTTAAGAATGAAATTTATAAAGAAACAACGCAATTTTCCATTCTAAAACATGTTACGAAATAATCATCGTAAACAAAAAAATTTACCAATACATAAAAGGCCATTAACACCGGAAAAATACCAACAAAGATCTCAATAAGCAAAAAAAGCAGACTTCGTAAGAAAACAAAGATAGAATATTCACAACAATAGAAAAGGAATGTATATTAAAAGATTTAAGCATAATAATAATAATAACATTCCGCTTTACAATAACGAATTAAACATGAAAGAATGAAAAGAGGCTCCGAGGTCATTTAGTTAAATCAGGCACTTGTGAATGTGGCTTCACCGAGTCAGTATACGAGGGGAGACGTGCGAGAGGGGTCACTTGTCTACTAAAGGAGGAGGGGAACCTGCACCGTTGCACCATCGTTCCTAACGGCGTACAAAATTACGATAATTACATATGGTATACATGTATATAGATGAGTTTTCCTTCAATTTTTCATTCTATCTGTGATTTGTGAAATCGATGTACACTATCCGCCAATCTCTTTGTTTTAACTTTCATAGAACAACTAACGATCCAACATGAATGCAGAGTTTCAATAGTAAATTTTACGGTTTTGTTTGTTATATTAGACGAAATATTTATCCATTATTACACCAATCTGTTGCAATTGCGATATTTATTTGACATATCTAAAACATTTTTCACTTATTCTAAATTTAATCATTATCAAATAATAGGTAGTAACTATAAAAACATTTTAAATATAGGTACGTAAAATAAAGGAATACAATAGCTAATGCCATAAGAAATTCTATCAACAAATTCTCACAAAATGCAAATATCATTTATAAGTTATATTCTTATTATTTTTGAGACATGCTTAGTTTGCTTTTTAATACAAATATACGAAACAACGTGTATGATTAGCAGATATTGGGAAGACACTATATTTTACATTACTGCATGCGAAATTTAGTTTTCAGTGTTTATCACTATGTATTTTAATTTGAAATTTAGTAACCCAAATATTAATTTGAAAATTAATAGAAATCAATAAATTTGTTGAATTGCAGAATATAGAAATATTTTATGAAAGTTGCAACATTTCAGATTTTGGTTCAAGCCATTATTATCAAGCTAAATAACAATATTTCTTATTTGCAAGAATCATTTCGTGAATGAATTTTATTGATTAAATCAATTTATCGCATGTTTGATAAATTCGTATTATTTATTATACAAATTGATATCTACAAAATGAGTTCGAGTGTTTGAGATCAGTTCAAATTGTACCTAGTCATATCATAAGTTACGTAAGCTCAATGATTGTGTAACTGTAAAATACTGCGCATATTACGAGATGCACATTTTTACGAAGACTTACGAGCAACACCGAACACTACAGACATGAGGCCATCGACATTAAAAATGTTACTTTTACATTTTACACTAAGCAAACAGCTATAAGAACAGCTCACCGGCTTGGCTTAGACACCAGACACGTTCACCGTAGACGTGTGGCAAATTTCAATGAATGAATGAATGAACATATTCATGAAGGTTTCAAAATGACTAGCAGTTTCAATTATTATATGTAAGTCTGCTTCGCAAATAATTATATTTATCTCTTCAAAGTACTTCAAGATTACAATAGATATTCAAATGATTATGATGTCATTTTACATTTTTGTGATTTGCCGATCGGACAACAAATATCCATGATAAAATCATTTGTATTTTTTGTTCTAAATTCAGTTGTGTGATAGTCGTAAATACATATTTTTAGAAATTATCCAAGTTGTATGTGACATACTAGCCTACACATAGATTTTCTCGAAGATTCTTCAAAACAAGTTCTCACATTCATAAATATTTAACCTATAAATTACATAATACTCCTAATTTCAACTTCAGACTGTTCGATTTATATTTTACTACACTTCATTAAGAATGAGACAGATGTCTCTCTTTCATTAAAATCTGTTGTCAAGCTCGAAGATACGTTTTTTTTACTAACAAGTAGCACTACCCAACTATCACTCACCGATTTAAATGAAACTTGGCACACTAATAGAACTCGAAAAAATATTGAATCCCTTATTTGTTTTCTTTCAGAACTTGCATTTTAGGGGTACAAACTACCCTTGAAATCTGGTAAAAGCAAGAATCGCCATAAATTAAATTAAATAATATCAAAATATTACGCGTTCAATGTTGGTTACCCAGGGGTTTTTGAAATCGCCAAAATCTATTTTCTGGGTAATTTTGATCATATGCACTTTTTTAAGGGGATGGGAGGATGAAATTACGATATTCAACTGAAATAGAGTTTTAGGTTCAAAACTAGTTACTCGAGGGTTTTTTAGGTCGCTGAATCTATTTTCGAGGTTACCCCTGGGTAACCAATGTTGAACGCGTAATATCATTTATGGCGATTCTTGCTTTTACAAACTTTCAGGGGTGGTATGTACCTCTAAAAAGCAACTTTCTGAAGAAAAAAATAGGAGTTGAATATTCTATTAATGTGCCAAGTTTCATTTAAATCAGTTGGGTAATGTTACTTGTAAATGCTACAAAAAGAGAAATGTTCGCATATTCAAGTGTGGTCTATCCGAACTACTTCGTGCAAATTACTAAAAGATCGGATTTAGGATTTACGAAAGATATGAATAAAAATCCATTTGGTCATATTTCGAGGAGCACCATATGATCTAAGAATTATGAATGTAAGGTGAAATCTTAAGTTAGCTGTAGAAAACTTCATCTGACTTGATCTCTAAAAAATAAAATATCTTTGTTATTATTTATTTATTTATTTATGTTACGCTGTACAACAGGAACTTAACCCCATTACAGTACAGGGGCCGCACTCACCGAGCCGAAGTGTAGTAGTTTATATAATTTTTAGCTTGAGTGAGATTCGAACTTGGGATCTCCGGATTCGAATTCCGTATCGGTATCCACACCACCGACTGCCTCGGATATTATAAATGAAACTTGTGATGAATTGCACATAATTTTGAAGCCAAGACTTCAAGATATTGTAATAAACTACATGTAAATAAATTTGTGTTCAAATAAGGTAAACGATTCAAATATTGTTTTAAATTTCTCAAAAATGCCAGGGTATGTTCTAATTTTAAAATCCTGTATATTTAAGAATATGGTTCTATATAACACATAATTTTTTTTATCTAATTTGAACGCCGGCTTTTTTCAGATATTTTACATTTGTTCTCAAAAGTTACAAGTTCAAATTGGATAAA
Source organism: Pterostichus niger (assembly GCA_947425015.1). Classification (NCBI taxonomy): domain Eukaryota; kingdom Metazoa; phylum Arthropoda; class Insecta; order Coleoptera; family Carabidae; genus Pterostichus; species Pterostichus niger. Next base: position 14,892,822 of record OX380336.1, read on the forward strand.
AATTTCACGTGTTATAGAGGATCATTTTCCCAAATATACAGAATTATTATCAAAATCCTGACATTTTTGAGAAAATCAGACTCGTAATTTTGGTATCTAATCTCCTGCATTTCAATTTAAAATTTGTTTGTTTTATAAAGATTTCACATTCTTTTGAATCTACATATCAAATAGTGAAATGATCAAGAACTATTCAGTACTACTTATTTCTTTATTTATATGAGAATAAGTATATAAAATAATATTGTTTTGAAATTTGAAGCTAATTTGCGAAATACTCATGTTGCACATCTGTTGTGAGCTTGGTCATACACTCTGCAAGATTGACAGCTGTCATTCATAATGATATATTTCATTAATATTCGAAGTAATAAGTACGATACAACAGGTTTTATAACAAAGTATTTTATCAATTTTAGTGGAGCAACAATATGTTAGTAACATTGAAATATATTGTTTATGTTTTGAAAAATAATATTTTTAACAAAGATTTTAATTTTATAATTATAAAGTCAGAATACTCGAATTGCTGTACCTATATATTTCCGCATATTATGATAATTTTGTACGAAGTAAAAGTTTACCGATCACAAAATTGCAAAAAGAAATAAAAAAAATTATGTTTTCATGACGATCATTTTGTGTAAATATTTTTCATTTATGTGTAAAACCATGAATAATTTGTCATTGATGGTTGCAAAAAATATATATTGTAAGTAATATACCCTAAAAGTGTCTACTGAACTCAAAGTTCCAAAGCTCCTCTAAGGTCCGTTCTGGACTACTACATAGCATATTATATATGAAATACAATGTCCAATTTTTTTATGTCGATCTTTTCTGTTAATTTTTGGACGAAATATAAAACCAAAATATTTTCAGAACTAAAAACTACACATAATGAACTTATTATAATTATTATTAACAATAGAAACTCAAATGTTTATTCTGCATCATAATACAATAATAAATATAAAATTTACAAAAATATGTTAATATTACAATCAAATATATTTAATGAAACGAATGAAGTTGTTTGGTAAATTCTCAATCTCGGGTTTCAGATTTGTTGTAGCCATTTTAAAATCACTTCTAAATATTCATTTGTTAACCTGGATCTTGTTGGGATTTTATTGCAGTTCAAGAGTGAGAAGATGTGTTCATAAATATATGTCGAACCAAATATGACGAACATTTTCATCGCAAGTGTGCGAAAATTTACATATTTAGCTTCTTTATTTAAATTCTCATAAAAATTATTAAGTATTATTTTCACTCTGCAACAACGTGTCTTCAATTGAACGAAAACAATCAAATCTATGATAAAAATAATTTAATAATGCTCTTAAATTACTAATGTAGCAGTTATGTTTTTCTTAAGAAACATTCGATAACAATTTTTTCCATTTAAGTTTTTGGTCAATAGGTTAAATTTTCTTTCAAATGTATTTAAGGATATGCGCATATAATTTCTTCCTTATAATATTTGATTAATGTCATTAAAATGAGTTAAGATATTAATAAATATCATTCGCGGGGGCCGTAAGTTAGACATGGCTGATCTAGCTCATTGATTTTTTTAAAATTTTCTTAAATAATATCAAAGATTGATGCAAATCCATTGTCTTCACTGTCATTTTTTGTACTTACGACAACCGAAAACATTATGGGGTAGGTGGCTCAGTGGTATCGAGTAGGCCTGTGGATCTTGAGAACCCTGGTTCAAGCCCCACAGCCGACAAACAATTTTCACCAATTAAAATCTACCCCTGTGGCACCCCCTCTACTAATATCTTTGGGGGCTGTGATTTGACAGCTGGTAACCGCACTTCACGCGAAAAAATATATCACTTATCGAGATCTGCTTAGGCAGAATGCCACACCCAGTAATGGGTAAAAGGCGTGATGATATATTTATTTATTTGAAATCATTAATGTCATTCTGTTGACACTTAAGTACAGGAAATAATTACTTTCTGCACGCAAATGAGTTCGGAAAGTAAACACTTTCTGCAATATATTAGGAAAAATAAATTGCTAAAATTTTTGCTATAGTGGGCAATAGCCGGAAGCTTTGTTTTTTATAACACATGTGTCAATTGTTATTTTAAAAATAGTAAGGCTACTGTCTACTATTTAACAAAAAAATTACAACTTTTTAAAACAGTGAAGAAGCCAAAAACTTAATAAAAAAGTAAAACTAGTTTTCTATGCAACTATTAATTCTGAACAACTTCACACTGTATAATTTTTGCCGTAAAATGAACAGGAGAGCAGAAAATTGTATAAAATTATGAACACTTGTAAAATATATCATGACGCCTTTTACCCATTACTAGGTGTGGCACTCTGCCTAAGCAGATCAGGTAAAATATCTATGTTAATCCCTAATCAGTACCACCTCGTGCATATACTAATCATGAAAGTTGATTTACTTTCTTTCAATTTAATTTTAAAGTAATATTGTGTACATGAAAAAGTTAAAAATAAAATGTAATTCATCCCTGCAGACAATGAGAAATCCAATTAGACAGCAACATAAATTCCATGAGAATGTTTTGTACCTGTCCACAACAAGGGAGTGTGTGCTCTAAAAACACACAAAACCTATTACGTCTGACTGATTTAAGTGCGAGCTTGTTCTGACATCATTTCAAGACCAACGGACACTCACTCAATTCAACCTAAATTAGATTTCATGTTTCAAAAATATACATACATTGGAATGTCAAAGTATCATGTTCTGCATGTATCGCTACTATTTTTTTCTTACATATTTTAAGAGTTCATTTATTTATCGTGGTACTTTTGTATTATATATTCTTGTGTGAAACAGTTCGTGTATTTTTTAATTCATAATTAATTACAATTGTTAAACTTACAAATACTGGCTTATATTTTCACGTCAGATTTATTTTGCTTATTATGCGGTAGGGGGATTTGAGAACCCAGGTTCGATTCCTACAACCGACAAACCATTTTCACCACGTTAAAACTATCTCTGTGGCTTCCCCTCCACTAACATCTTAGAAGACCGTAATTTAACGGCTGGTAACCACACTTCACACGCATAAATATATAACCATATGTTTAAATATTACCATTAAACCCTAAGTTTACTATTATATTTTTAAAATAGTAATACTGACCTTTAATTTTACAAAACAAATATTTAGAATGGTGCATGATTTTGCATGATTTTATTAACATAAAAGTTTATTTCATAGGACGTTTAATTGTTTTATTTACATTAACTATCTGTGAATTTTCTTTTTTTAATGACGAAAACTGCAGTGTTCATAATGTCGAGAATTTATGCAAAGATGATTAATTTGTTTATGCATAAATGTATGATAGTAAATTGTAATGTACAAGCTACATCTACTTCCCATCATTTTCATGATAAATAATTCAGAAGTGAACAATTTACTTGTCTCCAAACTAGTAATCGCTTCATGTTACATGAAAATCAGCCTTTACTACGTCAGCAGCAACTGAACAACACATGCACTCCTGGTTATGGAATTTACTCGAAATTCGATACATTCTAGAAGTATATGCAATATGTAGAGCAAATATTCTATAGGACAAAAATTGTGGAAGCCCCGAAATAGTTAGTTACATTATTTTATTTATACAAAGCTTATTTTTAAATACAATTATTTTTGACTATTTTTGAATAGCTCGTTTTCGTTAGAATTTTTAAATATCCCTATACAAGTTTGAGTAGTGTAGTTTTGCTGCTCTAATAATGGTCAAACTAGCTCCAAAATTGATGAAACTTTGTCATAAAAACCTAAATATGTGTATGACAAATATGGGAATAATAGTGTAATGGGAGAATCGACTCGGTTAACCATGAAATCACAGTTTGTTTGATTTTTCACTGTTTTATGAATGTATATGAGAGGTGAAGGGGGGGGGGGGGGATTTGTTAGGGTAGGACTCTCCACATGTAACTATGTTTCCCATATTTGTTATATTTTTAAGGATTTTTTGCCACAGTTTCATCAATTTTGGAGCTGGCTCCCATCATCGACAGTTTGGCCCTAATAATTGAAGCAGTAATAGGGTCTAGACCAAAATTGGATTTTTTAATAAATGGTTATGGAGTTTACGAGAAAAAACATAAGAAAAATTAGTCAAGGAATATGTGACATCACCGTGACGTACTAATGGCTGGCGGTCAGAGAAAGACAGCCACATTGGGAAAGAAATATACATATAAAGTTTTGTTTTCATAACTACCCTCAAATTATGTCACGTGATTTCTGTCATACGTCAGTTACAACACTTAAGAGAGAAGCACAGATTACAAATAGCCAAGAAGAACAAGGATACAAGTTTTATACTGTAACTAGATCTAACTCAATTAATGCGGGAGACATTCCCACGTCACGCGAAATACATAATTTAATTTTAAATTCAAAATACAATATTATTATAAGATTATATGTAAATTTTATTATAATTATGAGACAATATAATGTTTAATTTATTTATTTTATTATATGTTTCTTTAAATTCGACTATGATCACAGAATTCATTATCAGCTATTTTTCAATCAGAAACAGAGTTAAAATTAGAACTAAAAATGGTATTAGTAATAAATCTGTTTTGCGTATCTGCTTGTTAAAAATTAAAATTATTTTTTTTAAAAATCGCTAATTTTACATTTTCTTTTATACCTAGTAACCTATGCATTTTGTTAGAAAATAACCAAAAACTTTATTAAATTAAAAACTAAAGTGATAATTTTTCATTTATAATTCAATCGAAGTTGTATATCTTTAGATGATACCCTAATAGTAGCCCTCATACAGAAAACACCCGAATTTCGTTTTTTATCAGTATTTCTAAATGACAAACAAAACAAACAATCAGTTAAAGAATATGCGCAAAACGCTTAATAAAAGTACTGTTTTCAACTTTGTTTTAGAAACGTCCAGACCTTTTATTGTTAATTTTTTCGGACATTTTGAAGTTTAATGCTTTTATAATACATATCACGCCTTGATATATATTTATTTATTTTTATAATACATATTTTCGAAAATTATATTTGATTAAAATCTCCATAAAAATATTACGAAAATAAAATATTTTTCTACAACTGTCAAAAAATGTTCATTGTTTTCCACTAATATCAATACGCGAAGTACGTGATTTTTTCATCATTTACATTACCATGACAACGCGTAATTTCCGCATTACTTTGCACCCTAGTGCGCAAAATGAGTATCTCGCGCACGCACCCAAATTATTTGTTGTCAGGTTTCATTAGTTACAACACATCAATAGTATCAAATTCATATTATTGTTGATTGTTTTCCTTGAATTTACTTAAATAAATCAATAATTATTATATTATTCTTTATTTGCAGGTGTAGAACAAATATTGTTTGTATTTCGTGGGAAAAATTCTTGTTTTTTGGAGCGTTCGAATGACTTTTATTGTCTCGACCTGCGGTCTCGACTAAAAGTAACATTCTCACGCGCAACAAAAAAACACTCACTTTGCGCACTTAATACAAAAATAACTATTAAATGCGTCCCTACTATTTGTTACATGAGTAAAGAAACCAACATTAATGAATTATTAACAAAACATTTTAAAAGAAAAAATACTAGAAATTGTATTGTTCCTAAAGATCATTATTAACTATCTAAAATATTATATTTATTCTAATTGTCTATATCTAATCTATATCTGTCTATTATTTATTTCAAGTACAAATACAAAACATAGGTATTTTGTTTATTATTACCTTTGTATAAACCTTGAACTTTTATTTGAAGATTAAAAAAGTTGCTAATGATATTTTAAATACACTCTCCATTAAAAGAAACAGCTATAATCAAGCGAAATCAAAAACAACGCAGGTCAACACAATGGGGTTGATATCTCAGTGAGAATGGATATCAGACTGTGAATTTGAGAATTGCAGTAACATCTTTGAGGGGCGTGATTGCACGTCACGCACAAAATATATCACATTCCCAGATCTACTACAGCACGTATGAGTATAACGAATGAGAATACATTTATCTTTTTTTTAATTCTCTTCTAGCTATTCCTTCACAAAAATCTCTGCGGACTTTTTTTTAACGATTGGTAGACCCAATAATAAGTAAACGGTGTGATAATATATTTATTTATTTATTAATGTCACACTATACAACAGGAACTTAATCCCAATAACAGTACAGGGTCCGCACTCACCGAGCCGCAGTGTAGTAGTTTATATAATTTTAAGCTTGTGTGAGATTCGAACTCGGGATCTCCAGATTCGAATTTCGTATCGCTATCCACATCACCGTACAGACGGACAAATTTTGCAACACTCACTCATGATCAGACACATAAACACGAATTAGAGGAATAAATTGATAAAGATATCTCTTAGAAATGGATTTCTATCTAAACAAGTAAACATACTATTTACTTTTATTTGAAAAGATGGTTTAACAATTTTAAGATAGGAATAGAGAATAACATGAAATCAATAACTAAATAACTAGTACTATTATTATACATTTTCACTTTAAATATTTACTAAGTTAAACATTAAACGTACATGTTGTTCACAAAGGGCTTGTAGTTATAGCAAATTTGTATTTAAAATATGATTTAAATAGTGACACTCAATATGTAAAAAGAATATCACTTGAACCGAGTTAAAAAAACATATTCTCTTTAAAATACCATCAATTTCACAAAATGGTAGGCGTTAATACATTCAAAATATAAATTTAGAAACGTAAGACAATTTTCTGAAAAATTATAACATTGTTTTTATTTGAATTTTGTAAAATTTTATTTGTTACTCTGTACAACAGAAATGTGAACCCAATTTTAGTACAGATTATGATTATTGCGGCATTTTAATGGTCTACTTGTAAACTCGAATTCGGGACTACACAGGTGTCTTTAATAAAGTACTTGACACCCACAGACAAATCCTACTATCTACTAACATAAGAAAATTGTATTATGGAAAACTTGCAGGGAATTAGTCAAAATAGTTATTTATTAAATCTACTCGAGAGTTGATTTAATATATAACTATTTTGACTAATTCCCAGCAATTTATTATTACATCCTAGTCAAAGGAATCTTCGCTTATAGAAAATTTAATAGTTTGTACTTATTTATTTACAATATATTCTGGAATATAATCCATATTTTTTATATAAAAAATAAAATGAAATTTATTTACACAATATTTTGGAAAAGGAAAAGGTGTCCAACTCAAAGGTAGAATAACATTTTAAAAAGAACACTTTTATAGTAAATCTTCAACGCCTGTTGGCCAGTCTATCACGCTAAAACGCAATAAACAACATTTCGACTACTTGAATGAAATTTGGTTTCTTATTTATCTCACTTTTTTGGCTGATTTACTGGTTCTACATTAAAGATCAAAATATCATGCCTGGTGACTTCTAAGTCAGAACTTCTTTATATAAAAAAAAAGTTTGGAGTGTTGATACAAATGATTAGAACTCAAAATTTAATAGATTCTTTATTTTAAGGAGATATATTAATCTTTTAATAAATGCTCAATCATGATTTATTCGTCCAATAAATGACAAATTCAGGAAATTATTACAATAAATATATCATCACGCCTTTTACCCATTACTGGATGTGGCACTCTGCCGTAAGCAGATCTCGATAAGTGATATATTTCTTCGCGTGAAGTGCGATTACCAGTCGTCAAAACATGGCCCCCAAAGATGTTAGTAGAGGGAGAGCCACAGGGATAGATTTAATTTGGTGAAAATTGTTTACAATATATCAAATATTTATACAAATTTTCATCTATAAATATAAATAAATATATCATCACGCCTTTTACCCATTACTGGGTGTGGCACTCTGCCTAAGCAGATCTCGGTAAGTGATATATTTTTTCGCGTGAAGTGTGGTTACCAGCCGTCAAATCACGGCCCCCAAAGATATTAGTGGAGGGGGAGCCACATGGGTAGATTTAAATTGGTGAAAACTGTTTGTCGACTGTGGGGATCGAACCAGGATTCTCAAGATCCACAGGCCGACTCGATATCACTGAGCCACCTACCCCATAAATTTTCATCTATTAAATAAAGAATATATTAGTACTTGATTACAAAGTTGAAATCTCCATCCTTAATATACTAGCTGTATCGAGACCTCACACACATGGGTGCCCAAAGGAAGGACTCAAGAAATCGATAGATCATCTTTTGAAATCTGGAATTTGTTTTTTATCTATTTTATTTGATGAAATAAAGTATATGATATTATTTTGTATTCAAATTGAAAATGTAATACCTAGCTTGAAGTGAGTATTGATAGGCGGTTGTAACGACAAGTAGCTTGAATTTTGATTTTTCATCTCATTCAAAAAGTTGAAGTCACCTTGAAAAGAAGTCTGTCGACACTCTTACTTACAAACAAAAAAGAATCATTATTAAAATAAATCTAAAATCATTATAATATTCAACAATTATATTTGCGATTTGCGGACATTTAGTGTAAATGTTTGATGTTAACTCTTAACATCAAACTTTTCTTCGGCGCTGAAAAAGTTTGTTACATAATGAAAAATCTGCTGTGACCAAAACGTTCCCTTCACGACCATATGTTAAGATAATTTGAAAAAGTTTGAGGAAAAACAATTGACAATCACTTACGTATTGTTTACGACTAAAATTCTCTGCTCGCGAGCTTTAATTTAATACAAAATTCGGCATATTTTCAAAACTTATGTAAAACAATTAATGCATGCTTAAATTTCAATTTTGAGATTCAACTCGTGAGTCATAAGAAATCTAATTTTATATTATGATTTTCGTAATTTTTGTTCTTCACATGTTGTACAACATAACAAATTTCAAAATGATTAATATTTTAGTACAAATGAACCGATCATAATTTAGAAATAAATTTTAAGTAATAGCTGTTTTCAATAACATTAGGGTTAATTTTATGATAAACACTATTGTTTACGAAATAAACGTAAAAACTTAAAATCAATAAAATTGTGGTTCCCAGATTGTATATAGCCCATTAAAGAACTGAATCTTAGTTTTTTTTTTGCTTAAAAGCTTAAATATAAAGTTTCAACCGCATTTTTAATTTATTGTGTTTCCGGATAGACATACAACCTGACAACAGACTCTTTTAAGATTTTTTTTAATTCAGTGGGACTTAAAACTTGTCAAAGTCTCAAAGTCAAAAAAATTTTCATTAAAATACTTTCATTATTCGACTGGGAAAGTAAAAATTATTGAAAATTACAACTGTTTTAGATCCTGAACCCTGCCTTATAAATCACTATTTTTCTATCCTAATTATTGCGTTTTGACAAAATGTATCTACAGTACGCCTTCTATAATAAATTACTTAACAACGACAATGAGAACATAAATTGGTAAAACTGATAATTCATAGAAGTATATCAATGAATTATTAATTAACTAACACTGTAAACCAAACTTTTAATTAGCAGTTCTTACTTTTAATTTAAAACCGTATGAATTTATTTTCTAACTCAATTAATTAAATTCTCCATGTTCAATACTACACTACTCATGAACCATTTCCTGCTGCTCAAACCAATATCCACAATGAACAACCACATCACATCCTACATCCACCGCCACCGCCATCGCCACCACCGTCACCCTACCACGAGTCTAGGTGCACGTGTATGTGTGTCCATGACCCTGTTCACACACACAGAGCAAACGTCGGCGGTCGCCGCCGCCTGTAGCTTGTCGCCCAGTTCGATATCGACATATTTGCACCGCCGCCGCTAGAGCTGCCACCCCCGCTAGCACTGTGCAGCAACGGGTGCATCTGACATATCACAATCTGCATCGTTGCTTAGCTTTGTGTGGGTTGAACCAGAACCAGAGTTGGAGAATCATGAGCAACGAGTTTGTACCTGCCACTGAATTCGATATACTCGATTCCAGGCGAGGCGCACAAAACTGTGTGTTAGTACTGCGTACTGATTGTCAGACTGACAACATTGTTGCGGTCTAGCTAATAGAACTAGATTGCAACACTGTAATACTGTTACAGACTCATGAGCAAGTCTGGTTTACAGTTCTCAAGTTTGAAGTGACTTGTAAAACATAAACCTCGTTGCAAATTGTTACAACTTACATTAAATAATCAAATTGCAGAAGAACAATTGAACTGACTTCAAGAAAACTTGTATACAAAGCAGAATGTCCCAGGTTTAATCTGTCACTTAAACAATGAATTATACATCTTAAGATAAGAGAAAATGCCTGTTAATGTTTTATTTTAAAGATATTTATATCAATTTTTATAATTGCAGCAGTGCAAAACAAAAATTTCCAGTTATAATAATAAAATAACAAATATTATATATTAAAGTAAAATTCTGATTAAGAAATGTATTTCATAGATGACAATAATTAATTTAATTTACAAAATAAATGATTATAAATACCTACTTTTGGTTCCAAAACAGGGTTGGCAAAAACCCGGGTTTTTTTAATCCCGCCCACTGGGGGTTTTTAAATTGACATTGTTTTTCGGTTCTACATATAATATTTCGTGATTTTTAATGAATAAAGCGTTTACAACATTTTAACATGTTTAAGAAACCAAAATTATTTTGTATATCAAATTACATAAATTTGTATTTTTAATATTCATTGCTGCAAATAGATATCAGTAGAGACAAGTAAATGTTTTAATTGTAAGTTAGACGATATGCGTGAAGAAATGTTTATGTCTTCCGAAATTTGATATTATGTTGTATTTAAATCAAATGTCTGAAAAATGAACATATTTTATTTTTTTATTAAAGATATTGTGAAAAAAACTATTTCCTTCGAATTTGAGACTATTTGATGTTATATATGAATATTTTATTTTTTTGTTATATTCTATCAATAAAATGATCGATAAAAAATTACATTCGTTTTATTTTTCTGAATCAATAAATTATGAACTTGAAATTTACACTTTTTTAATGTTTTTTCTCATTACTGTCTACTGGATTTTTATGTGTGTTTTATTGTTTTTTTTTTAATCCAGGCTGGGCTTTTTTGGGTTGGGTAGTAACTAGTTATCCCTGTTCCAAAATTTAACTTGCAAGTAATATTTTTGCGAAATGTATTTACACGAATATACAGAAGAAGTATTTGACTACAGTCAAAATAATATTCGATATTTCTTTGTTACATAAACCATATATTTTATATTAAACTGAACTTTTTCGCTTATTTTTGAATGTTTAGTTAAACTTGGAACACTGTACTATTGTACTGTCGTCAATTAAGACAAAAGTAAGACCAGAAAAAGTAGAATAATAGTTTTACTTGACAGCTTTATTTTTTTACTGAGAGTTAGAATATGTAAACAGACAATCTACTTTTAAGTTATTTGAATCAAGTAACTTGAAAAACGAAAATCAATCTTTACTGTATTGTACTGATACGTAATTGAGTGTTAGTAATATGGAATACTGACTGTAAAGTCCTCGAGTACACAGTTATATTATATTCTCATATTGACAAACCTCAATATCAGGATAGAATAATTTCACTAGAGCCCAATTTAGAATTAAATAAAATAATAGTAACTTATTCAAATTATTGAAAAAGTTACACACACACATTCATACAGAGTAGTTGAAACGATGGAAATTTTAAAGCAAAACTTGTGAACTATCTTTCAGGGCTCCTAGTTTTTGTATGTGTTATAACCTATTTGTATATTTTTTATATTATTAATGCATACATTTAAATAGGGTAGGTGGCTCAATGGTATCGAGTCGGCATGTGGATCTTGAGAACCCTGGTTCAATCCCCACAGCTGACAAACCATTTTCACCAAATTAAATTTACTCCTGTGACTCCTCCACCACTAACATCTTTAGGGGGCGTGATTTGACGGCTGGTAACCTCACTTCACGCGAAGCAATATATCACATACCGAGATCTGCTACGGTAGAGTGCCACACCCAGTAATGGGTAAAAGGCGTGATGATATATTTATTTATTATTCATTTATTTACATTTTAATAACATGTACAAAAATAATTGTTTAGTTTACAAGAAAAAAATAAATATTTCATAAAATGTATGATTTTATGAACGTTTTATGCCTCGTTCACAATACGAAATTTATGTTTTAGTGAACCAATATGCACGAATCTCTATCCTACTGCATTTATTGAAATAAATAAATAAAAACAAACACACACACGATAATTCAAAATCTTATATTTCATACAGCAAAAGCAAGAGTTTTTTTTATATACTTATATCGGACTACTACGGTCATATGCCAATATACATCCTTTAAAAAATCAGTCACGGGCGGGACCCGAACCCACGACCTTATGATCGGGGATCAGGAAAAGGATTGTTATTCCGAGAGTTGTTATTTTATATTTGTATTCTGAAATAATTTTTAAATACTAGAAAATGTACAGATATGCGAGTACATTATTCAAATATGTTACTACAAACTTACTTAAATAAATTAAAATCACGCCTTTTACCCATTACTGAGTGAGGCACTCTGCCTTAGCAGATCGCGGCAAGTGATATATTTCTTTACGTAAAGTGTGGTTACCAGCCGTCATACCACGGCCCCCAAATATGTTAATGGAGGGAGATCCACAGGGATAGATTTAATTTGGTGAAAATTGTTTGTCGGCTGTGGGGATCGAACCAGGGTTATTAAGATCCACAGCCTGACTCGATACCACTGAACCACCTACCACATCTAAACTTACTTGATTTGTGTTATAAAGAAATACAGATTTTAATCATACTATGAAGCAGAATTAGTTCAATTTTCATACAAAAAATAGAATATTAAATCAAATAAAACTAAAATAGAAACAAGTCCCAAACAATGAATACTAATGCATTGGATTTTAAATATTCAATTTCTTCATTATTCCATAAAATCTCATTAAGATATGTGTTTAAAGGTAGGATTTTATAATTTATAGCAGTCATTTTGTTTTATATTGCTTAGCTACAGTTTTAACAATCTTTTTAAATTCGTTTTATTTCTCTCTTCATTCAAAAACCCCTGATCATAAAACAATGATTAGTTCGTGATCAGTGCTTAATCTAAATGTTTATAGTAGTGTTACATATTAATTAAAATACGTTGAGGTAACGCACTGGAATCACGTCGACTTGTAATCTACGAATCTGATCCTGTTTCCCGCAGCCGACAAAGTGTACTCCACATTAAAATTATCTCTGTAGCTTCCCCACCACTGACATCTTTGGGGACCATAATTTGACGGCTATACTACTAGACATTCAGGAATGGGTAAAAGGCGTAATGATAATATATTTATTTTTATGTTAACTGGTGTTGAAATTTTCTCCAAAAAATTATTAGAAAATTTTTAAGATTGTTATCATTTTGTTTGAAGATTTAAATCTATGTCATTTTTACATCTGTTTTATTACGAAGAGCAACTTGGAATATACAGGGTGTTTCACAACTTAGAGCAAAAAATTAAAGGGTATATTCTGTACGACGTGCCGATCATGAAACAAAAAGAATTTTTTTTTTAAATCGCAAAACTATTTTCCATGTTTCCCAGTCCAAAATTTTTCGTTGCCACTGCCACTGGGTGGATGATTATGTTAAAGTTATTAATTAAATAAAATTCTATTATAAATAACTGCTAATAATTGAATTGTGTAATTATTCTTTCGTAGTTGATACCTACAAAAAATGTTTTAGGTTAACAAACCATAATTTTTCGAATTAAAAAAAATATTTTTGTTTCATGATCAGCACGTCGTACAGAATATACCCTTTAATTTTTTGCTCTAAATTGTGAAACACCCTGTATATGAAAACTCAATTTCTAAGAAAAAAAAATTATCTTTTTACTTCCTTGTACGAAGTAAAGGAAGTATTGTAATCGCGAAAATTTTCGGTTCTCAGATTTCAACGGAAATAGGTATTTTGGCCCTCCCTGAATCTATTTTGACTAATTTCGTCATGCCGTATGTACGTACGTATGTATCTCGCATAACTCATATTTAGGACTGTTATAACATAGTTGTGCACCTCCCATTTTGGTCATTATACAACTACCGGAAGTGGTACTTTACTTGAAGCCTATAATAGATTTTCATGAAAAACTATATTCAAATATAATTTAAAACTTTCCACATTTGGAATATAAGACTACTATATCAATGGAAATAACATAATAGATTTTGGTTAAAATAGACTAACCGGAAGTGGCACATTACATGAAGCTGCTAACAGTTTTCCTTGAAAAAAATGGTATTATTTTAATTTTAGAAATGAATGCTGCAAATAAAAGTTTTAGAGAATTAAATTCTGCGTCTAGCACATTAAGAATTTTTAAATTAGCCTTTTGCATCAGCGAGATATCTAAATATTATATATTTTTAGTTTTTTTTTTAAATTAAGTTTGCTATGGATTAGAACAAAAAATAAAAAATAAAAGATTTTATGTCAAATATATGTGCAATTAAAAAAATATCTATAGCTTAATACGCGTACAAGGAAGTCATGTGGTGTCCACATCAGATTTTTTACTTGTCACTTTCTGTTAATGAGCCATTAAAGAAGTCTTATATTTTAAATTATATAGAGATAAAGAAACACGGAAAAAGTATTTATTACAAAGGGATAAACAAACAAGCAAAATTTTCAAAACACTATATTCGTATGAACTATTATTCACAGTAAAAAAAAACGAGTAAATGAAAATGATATGATTTTGGTTTGGGACTCTGAATATTTGCGGATGTGGCTGTTTGATTTGGTTTTTAGATACAATATTTTATGTCTAGAGATAATGCAAAACTGCGGTTAGGAAGAATAAATAACTACTTATCAGAAGAATGTGGAAATAATGATATTTACTTTACTTACTACTGTTTAGAGTTAAAATTAAATTAAATATTTAACAACAGAAGTTTTCAAACTTTTTTTATATTGTTCCACAAAATATGCTAAACTATTTATGTCACTAATAAAAAATATAAAGTAAACACTTGGCTATGTTTCTCAAAATTCAGCCTCCAAGTCACCTTATGAGGGCATCGTCAGAGGCTGGCCAGCACAGTTAGTAACCATAGACGCGTTTCGCTCTTATTAGAGCTCATCAGTATGGTATAACTCAATTCTTCACCTAGAACAAAGTTCATGTGAAGAAGCTGGTGACGAAGAACTGTGCCAGCAGAGAACTGATCAGCTCTAATAAGAGCGAAACGCGTCTATGGTTACTAACTGTGCTGGCCAGCCTCTGACGATGCCCTCATAAGGTGACTTGGAGGCTGAATTTTGTGGAACATAGCCAACTGTTTACTTTATATTTTTTATTAAAAATTGTTTCACCAAGTGTTGGATGACAATTAATTTTGTCTTTGTTGTTATTTATGTCACACTATCAAGAAAAAAAAACATATGTGTAACAAAATATCAAATATTACTACACAGTCGTACGATTCAGAAATAAAAACATTACAATTAGAATATAAATATCACGCTCGTATCAGACATATTTACATTAGTTATGATTTTATTTTCTATTCTATTTGTACTGAAAATGTTACTCTTGTTTTATCAGTTATTTTTATTAGTTTTATCAAACAGCAATTTTTAGCTTGTTTTGCTGTTTTGTAATTTCGGTGTTATCATAAAACAGTACATGCTGTTTACTTTATTTTGTACTAGAGTTATATAAAATGAATATAGCTGTATAGCACGGGTAAATTGTAGCATGGGGTCATGAGGGCACATTATAGGATCTTTACAATTTTGCATTCCTCTCTCGCTTCATTCATATTCATGTTACAAGATACCACTAACAATCTCTTACTACACATTATGCAAACTATTCATTAATTCTAACCTATAAATTAAAATATTTTCCACGTGTAGTAACTAAATAATGTCATTCCATCAATATCACATAAGTATCAATTATAATCATTAAAATTTACTACCAGCAATTAATTACAACAAGATTTTATGTTCAAGAAACTAATACTATTTATTTCATCATAAAAAATTCTGAAACTGTAGGTGTTTTAGATTTAAAGCTAAGATTATTCCCTGTATCTTTTTTATTTATAGGACAATTTAAATGCAAGTAAAGAATACTACAAATAATCTTTATAGATACTGAGATAATATTACTAGTATTATTTTAGAGCGCAGTAATTAAACGGTAGCAATATATGAAAAGTTACATTATAAGTAATAAAAATGGGGTAGATGACTCAGTGGTATCGAGTCGGCCTGTTGGTCTAGAGAACCCTGGTTCGATCCCCACAGGCGACAAACAATTTTCACCAATTAAAAATCTACCCCTGTGACTCCTCCACCACTAACATCTTTGGAGGCCGTGATTTGACGGCTGGTAACCGCACTTCACGCGAAAAAATATATCACTTACCGAGATCTGCTTTGGCAGAGTGCCATACCCAGTAATGGGTAAAAGGCGTGATGATATATTTATTTTTATTTATATAAGTAATAATTGGAGGCAAATGCAATTATTAAACAACTCAATAATATAACAAAAAAACAGGTTGTATGTAGATACTGGTGAATTAAAATATGTTATGAAACATTTAATTAAAGTAATTCGAGCTTTTGAATAATACATTCTACAATTCTGATAACATGCTAATCAAATTATCTAATTTTATAAATACGTCAAAATTGATTTAGAAACAAAATATAAATCGGGTATTAATTCATATAATAAAACATTATTTAATAATAAATAGGTAATAAATTTATTCTTAAATAATAAATAAGCCAAAATATCGATATAGAAGCTTATTTGCTATTAATAGAAATGAAAGTTTAAAATTACAATAAAATAATATTATATAGACATTACTTAAATTCGAATCGAAATCGAATTCGCAAAATTCTCGCTCGAGGGACACTTTTTTTACTTAATTTTATATTAAGATGTAAAAAGATAAAATAATATTTAGTTTGTCAATATCTGTTGATTTAAATTTATTGATAGCGTAAGCTTGAATCGAGCTTTGCTAAATACGTGTTCCACTCTTGTATCAGATGTATACTAATTTACTAATGTGATATTTATGTATTCAATGTACCCAAGAAAATATTGGTACAGAAAAATAACATCGCAAAAAAAATGTGAAAATAATTAAAATATTTCAAGAGAAAAACACGTACGGATTTCTAATATTTTTAACGAAAGTAACAGCTGTTGTTGCATAGCACAATTGTCACAAAAAAACATAGACAATTTTATCACATTAACATGATTAATATTGTAGTTGAAGTCATTTGAACTTTTTTATTTGTTATTTTTATGTTGCAAACATATTTTTTTGCATATACATAATTTATACATGGGGTAGCTGGCTCAATGGTATCGAGTCAGCATGTGGACTTTGAGAACTTTGGTTTGATCCCCACAGCCGACAATAAATTTTCACCAATTTAAATCTACCCCTGTGGCTCTCCCTCTACTAACATCTTTGGGGGCTGTGTTTTGACGGCTGGTAACCGCACTTCATGATCTACTTAGACAGAGTGCCACACCCAGTAGTGGGTAAAAGGCGTGATGATATATTTATTTATTTATATATACCTGGTGCAGCAGTATATAAAATACAAAATAAAAATAAATATATCATCACGCCTTTTACCCATTACTGAGTGTGGCACTCTGCCTAAGCAGATCTCGGTACGTGCGGTTACCAGCCGTCAAATCACGGCCTCGAAAGATAATAGTGGTGGAGGAGCCACAGGGGTAGATTTTTTTTAAAATTGGTACAGCAGTATATAGATTTTATATTTCAAATTTCGAAGTCATTCGTTTCATAAACGAAAGTTCGCAAGTTTTAACACCGTTTTAAAACGTACCGCTGCCGAGTAGCAAATAAAATTAAAACAAATATTCATAGATATAATATTAAACATGTGCGATATTTCACTAGTGATGGCACGGACCGCTAATTGGCTACATTATCGGTTCAGTAATTCCAGAGTTTCAATAGACCGGATCTTAGTAATTCTGGTCGCCAGATTTTTCATTTAATTTCGGTCAAAGTTTACTAAGTTTTAACAGACAATAGATAAACTTAACAATAAGAGAAATAAAAATAAAATTTCTATATTCGTTACTGTCACTTAATTAGAAAGGAAGCAAAAGAGATTGGGATAATTTTGTTTCCTATTTACTCGTCTCAGTATTTATTTATTTATTTATGTAACGCTGTACAACAGGAACTTAATCCCAAGTACAGTACAGGGTCCACACTCACCGAGCCGCAGTGTAGTAGTTTATATAATTTTTAGCTTGAGTGAGATTCGAATTCCGTATCGCTATCCACACCACCGTACTGACGGACAATATATATGAACTACCATACTACGGTGCGATGTGTCCAGACCTTGTAGTGCACTTGGAATTAAATTCCTGTTGTACAGAATAGCATAAATGAATAAATAAATCCTCACATATTTGGATATAAAACTAAATTAAAAAAAAAACAAACTATTAAATTGAATTATAAAGAGGCAAATTGGAATACAGCTATGATTTGTATCTGGGATCTATGAACACCGGTTATATGCTTTAAATTAAAACTCTTATTACTTTTTTTATTGAATCTTTAAATATATTTGTTAAATATAATATATACTGGATAAAAATTCTCAAAATGACCCATTTATGAGCCGTGAGAGATTTTAAAAATATTATACACCAAGAAATGAGAACATGACAATACTATCAAAATTACAATTTCTACTTAGTTACTTTGTATTGGTTATGAAAAACTATTAAGTTGCAATTATACCTTGTTACTAAATGGGGTAGGTGGCTCAATGGTATCGAGTCGGCCTGTGGATCTTGAGAACCCTGGTTCGATCCCCGCAGCCGACAAACAATTTTCACCGAATTAAATCTACCCCTGTAACTCCCCCACCATTAACATATTTGGGGGTCGTGATTTGACGGCTGGTACCCGCACTTCACTCGAAGAAATATATCACATACCGAGATCTGCTTAGGCAGAGTGCCACACCCAGTAATGAGTAAAAGACATAATGATACATTTATTTATTTATTCTAAATTAAATCGACAAATAATCAAAACAAGTTTGAGCTTACTGCTACAGTGGTATTTTTTAAAATTCGTTGAATATACTATATACCTACTACTTTTATTTACTTGTATTGTGGTACATTTTACAAAAATTTTAATTTCAGAGATGATTGTGAATGTGATAATTTTAATGATACTAACATCTTTGGGGGGCCGTGATTTGACGGCTGGTACCAGCACTTCCCTCGAAGAAATATATCACTTACTGAGATCTGCTACGGCGAAGTGCCACACCCAGTAATGGGTAAAAGGCGTGATGATATATTTATTTATTTTATATTCACGTGTGATATAATAGTATATTAAAGAACGAGTTTTTTAAGACATGTTTTTTCCGCATGCATCTAAGCTTAGAAAACGAACTACAGAAGAGTTTTTAAAAAGACAAGTGCGATAAAAGTCTTATAAAATAAGTTATTTATACTATTGTTTCTATTTTGCATCTTTTATAAATTAAAATTTAAAAAAATTGCGATATTATAAACCGTCAAGTTTAGGGCAATTTGTATATGAAATGTTGTGGTTTGTAACAATTATTGACATCTATGCAATTGTTCAGATTTTGAGGTTATATTGAAATTATGATGTTCTCAGATTGATAGCTTCAGTATGTCATCCGGTATTACCAACTGTTTAAAACAGAATGTTGCGTATCGTAATGAACGCTCATTCAATACGCAATTTAGTGTTGTAACGACTTCCTTATGAACGCAAACGTAAAGTAGAAAAAAACGTTTTATTTTACAGTAGTGGTTTTTCTACAATAAAGTTAGAAAAAAGTTGAAGCTTTTGATGCTGTCAAATAAAATATCACTGCTTCAAAATTGTTGCAATGATAGAAATTGTTAATGTGAATAATTACATATTTTAGTCTCTGATAATGTTTTGTACATCAAAACTGTTACTGTAAGATAAATAACTATTTGTAATAGCTATTTTATTTTCATAAGAATAAGAAATAAAAATAAAATCTACGTGGAAAATATCCACTGATCTTTTAAATGATCTAAAAAATATTATACTTTCATATTTATTTATTTATGTTACGCTGTACAACAGGAACTTAATCCCAATTACAGTACAGGGTCCGCACTCACCGAGCCGTAGTGTGGTAGTTCATATAATTTTTAGTTTGAGTGAGATTCGAACTCGGGATCTCCGGATTCAAATTTCGTATCGCTATCCACACCACCGCACTGACGGACATATCTGATCTAAAATATAGAATCTATAAGTAAAAATTTTAAAAATGATCTATTGCAACACTGCTTGTGTTGAATATTTATAAATGTTGTCATTAGATGAATATTTCTTAACTAAAGGGATTTTTTACTAATCGGGTAAGTCGCAAACGTTACCATTTTATAAAATAGATCTCTGCCTATAAAACTTTCGAGAGCCTCTGCCATAAATTATTTAATAAATTTATTAATATTTAACTATATCATATTCTACATTAAATAAATATATCATCAGGCCTTTTACCCATTACTAGGTGTGGTACTCTGCTTAAACAGATCTCGGTAAGTGATATATTTTTTCGCGTGAAGTGCTGGTACCAGCCGTCAAATCACGGCCCCCCAAAGATGTTAGTATCATTAAAATTATCACATTCACAATCATCTCTGAAATTAAAATTTTTGTAAAATGTACCACAATACAAGTAAATAAAAGTAGTAGGTATATAGTATATTCAACGAATTTTAAAAAATACCACTGTAGCAGTAAGCTCAAACTTGTTTTGATTATTTGTCGATTTAATTTAGAATAAATAAATAAATGTATCATTATGTCTTTTACCTATTACTGGGTGTGGCACTCTGCCTAAACAGATCTCGGTAAGTGATATATTTTTTCGCGTGAAGTGCGATTACCAGCCGTCAAATCACGATTCCCAAAGATATTAGTGGAGGGGAGCGACAGGGGTAGATTTAAATTGGTGAAAATTATTTGCCGGCTGTGGGGATCGAATCAGGGTGCTCAAGATCCATTTAATATATCATATAATTGAATCCTTTTTTAAATTTATATCATATTCTAAATTTTTCAACAAAAATTGTATTGTATGATTTGGTAGTTTTTTTTTGCTTTCGTGTCATCACTAATTTCAACTTCCACACATCCACCGGTTCGTCCGCAGCATATAACTTACTGCATAACACCATCCACAAACAATTTTGGCGACAGTTTTTACCCCAGCAATCAGGAACCGAACCACAATAACCACCGAGCGGACACAATGATAATGAGGAAAAGACGCTTTCCGTTTTCCTGTCCTATAACTACAGTTCTATTATGATGTGTGAGTGCCAGGGTGTATGTATGTATATGTGTGTATGTCCTATCAACAAGTTACACACTACACGACTACACTCAACTACGCACACACGTATTCGCATACCAAACAATGCGTGTGCGCATGTGTATACAATGTTGGGTTACTCGCGCACGCACCCGAATACAGGGTTTGATAACACTGATTGTATATTGGTCAATGTCACAAATAATTCATATTGCTTGATATTATCGAACACTGTTTACCAGTTGCCTGTATGTTTTGAAATTTAGAATTGCTATGTAATCTGAGAAGTGTGGTTCTGTTGATTGAAATTAGTTTCAAGTATCAATTTATTTTTATTTTTTCATTTTTGATTGTTGATAAGCAAATATAAATAATAGAGTCGTAATTCTACATAATTATATTGATATGAATATCGTCGCTATGTATACGTACTAAAATACACGATATTTCCAGCAAAAACATTTAAAAAGGAAAATAAATGTTTTATTTTCAGTAAAAGTACAAATTGGTTCAAATTCAACACAAAAAAAAATGTTTACCACGATACAACAATGTGTAACGCAGTACTTTCCCAACCATAATGTTTTCTATTACAATTCTATATAGAACACCAAACTTAATATAATTTGTTAAACATGTGAAAAGACAATAAACGATAGATTAAATGTCATTTTCTATAGTTTTATTAGAGTTGTCTAACCGAGAGCTGTAATATAAAATCAAATTCAACCTAATTTCAATAATTTATGAAGAACAAAAAAAAAGACTGCTTAATATCATTTTTGGCACTATTAGGCCCGGTTTTACTATCTCCAGCTAAAGTTTACAATAATTATTAGCGGTATAAATAAAAAATATATCTAATTCAGAACACAAATTATTCTGTATGCCATTGTCTTATGCGATATTTTTTTTGAATTATTCTGTCGACAGTTATCAAAAATTTTATTTGAAGATAAAAGAAAACAACCCTGATTAGAATTCTCTACCCCAGAGAATTTAATTTGATACTAAATTCAGTCTCATTTGAACAAGTTTGAAAAAAAATAACGAACGCTTAAATGCCATTTATTTTTTATTTTATTATTATTATATAAACAAGTCCATAGCGACCAGCGTATAATGTCCGCTTCGTTTATGCAATACCGCAGATGATTAATACTTTTATACGCATTACTATAAATATTATAAATAAAAACTAATTCTACATATTCTAGTGAAAAATGAAATTTTGTAACAATTAGGCAACTCTACTATGAATAATGAGGATTCTGATTTTATATTATGAAATTGATAATTTTTGATTTTAACATGTTTTATCACAATTTAACGATTTTTTCAAAATTATTATTAAAATATAACAAATAAACCGATAAAAATTTCGTAAAATGTTTTAAATAAAATTCGATTTAATTTTAGTTATTATGTATTTGGAAATAAAAACTTATAAAGACTCATCACTTATTATTCTTCAGCATTTATTAGAACAAAATTATTTGCCAATCCTAATACATCTGTTTTTTACATTATCAATTTTTTTAAATATAGCTGAAATTAGGAAATATTAGGATTGGAAAATAATTTTGTTTTAATAAATACCATCCAAGGCTTTTATAAACTAGTACGCATATTTTGTTTGTAAAAATTAGTTCCAAAAAGAAGCACCTTTTAATGATGTTTTAGAAAAGATCACTCTTATTTATTTTGAACTTGAAAAAACAACAACATGCTTCTGAACGAACCTAACGTTTACAAGTACCTACTTGTTTATTTGTGTGCTAAAAATTTAACATTTATAATAATATTTTAAAAATAATTTTGTTAATTTCATTCGTAGTTCTTATTCATATCTAGAGAAATAGTAACTGTACATTTGACATTATTAAAATGCATCAAGCATTAAAATTATGTAAAAATTATGTATTTTTCCAATTACCAAATTACAATTACAATTATATACGAATAAATAATTTAAGAGTTCAACCTATTATCTAAAATCGAATCATTTTGTCGCCTATAGACTATCGACTATCAAGTTTTTACAGCCCTTAGAAATTTCCTGATTTTTGACAAAATAGTGTACGTATACAAAAATCTCGGCAAAAATTATGCATTAAAATACTTTCATTTGTACCGGAAATATAATGAGAACATTCTAAATTTGTAACTTTTTACAAACATTTAAACAAGAAAAAGTAAATAAAATATATTATTACGTGCGGACCCTGTACTGTAATTGGGATTAATTTCCTGTTGTACAGAGTAGCATAAATAAATAAATAAATATTACCCATTACCTAATGTAGGTAAAATAAATAAATACCAATATCTTTGTAAAAGAAACTTATAATGGCGAATGTAGCCATAAAGTACAAAGTTTTTACTATTTTTTTAATCAAACAATTGTTATCTCGAAAAATTATAATTATCCAATAAGATTTTATTTTACAAATTGCAAAAACAATAGAACGAATGCGGTACCTAACCTGGTAGTAAAATGACAACATAATTTGTTTACATTATTTGTTAGTGTGCCATGCAATTAAAAAACAAAAATCAGTGCATTATTATTAAATAATAAATTTTATTATATTAAAAATAAAATGTAGTAGAGTCTTGTCATTAATTTTTATCGGAAATCCGGGCCTGCAATTAATAGTTGTGATTAAAATATGTACAGTAAATTTCCACAAATCTTGAATAAAAAAATATAGCTCACTGCTAAATTTATCAAATAAACAGTGAGCAAAATACGTAACGAGATATGTTATCAAGAAAAGTTAGAATTATATCCAATTATTAGCTCAGTTTATGTCTACTAAAATTGTTGAAATATTGCATTACTACTTATTTGTTATTTATAGACGCAGAACTTTTTATGATATCAATTCTTTTCGTTTGAAATTAAAAAGTATAATAAACCATTTTATCTTATTTAAGTTCATTTGTGTATGTTCAACTTGAAATATAAATACATAAAATTATATGAAATATGAGAAAATATAATTTTATTTATTTATTGTACTCTGTACAACATACACTTAATCCCAATTACAGTAAAGGTGGCGGACTCACCGAGCCGCACTGTAATAGTTCATATATTTTTAACTTGAGTGGAATTCGAACTCGGGAACTTCGGATTCGAATGCCGTGACACTACCCACACCACCGTATAAAATTTAAAATACCTATTCATAAATTTTTTTTTTTGTAACCAATTTTAATTTCACACAAGTTTATCATGTTAAAAAAATCCTCAAAGAATTAACAATAGAAAACAAAAAAGTCATAATATTTATAATCATTAAATGTTATTATTACTCATTATTACAAATGAAATTATTGATGTGACATAACATAGTATATTGGTGCAAATATTTAGAATATGACATTTTATTTTTATATTTATCGGATAAAAGTAATATAACATATTTAAAAACAATACTGTATTATAATTCAAACATGTTATGTGACATAAATATAATAATTAAATAGAAAATCGCAACAAGGAAATTATTAAGATAAAGAACCCTCACCGCATATAATCTGACTTAGTACCTACTGATAAATTCTATAAATAATAGAGATAACAATACTGACAGACTTTCCATATTCAGTACATATGTAAGCTATTTTCTAATGAAGCTTCCACAATTTACGCCTTTAATTTATGTATCAATATATAAAATCATTCAGCCCAATTTCACGTGAATCTGAGAAAGCAATAAGTTTTGTTTTCTCAGAATATACATAATTTCTTTTAATTACAACAATCAAATAAAGTTTATTATGCTTTTAAAAATGTTTTTAAACAATACTAGATGAAAATAAAATATTATGTTAATCAATTTTTAATGTTCTAAAATTTGAGAACGCAGCAATTAAGTGTTTCAAAAACTTTAAATGAATAGTTCATTAACGTAGGTAATAAATGTTGTGTCAACATATCCATTTGTTTATAAACTTACACACTACATATCCATTCAACACGTTGATTGTTTATAAGTTAAATGATAAAACAAAACATGACACCTCCGAACTTAGACTAACTGTTTGTAAACAAAATGAAAGATGATCAATCTTTTGTCAGTGGCGGCATCCAACAAGCTCTCACGTAGTAGCTTTGACCTACATAAAATTAGGGTAACACATGAAAAAAAAATGGGCCATAGAAGGAAGAATCAATGACAATAGTCCACCTACATACAATGTCTCCCGAATAGTGTAACTGTACAAGTGATCAAAACTTGCTTCCGTGGTGTGCGGTGCGAGCCTGGCAACAGCCCGTTGAGCATTGACGAGCCCAAGGGCCCCTGAGAGACGCGGGGGAAGGAGCTGCACCACGAGGGTACAAGGTCACAGTGGATTAGCACACCACCACTCACAACCACGAGTATGCAAACTTCGGATTTTTTTCACACCAAATAACATACCATCACTTATATACAAAATTTAATATCAGATTTCATAAAAAAATAATTATTTTAAAACATATTTTTATGTAATAAATAATATGTTATAGCAGCACACAAATTAAATTAATTCATTTTTGCAATATACTTAAAATTAATCAAGGAACAGGAAAAAAATGTTATGAGTACATTATCATAGTGTAATAATGGTTTGATCCAGTTGAAATTTTTAGAGTATGCGCAATGAGTTCAATATAAACTCTCCAATCAAATGTCTGACTTAAACAGGTAAAGTTAAAAGATTTAAATAGAATGGAAATGCAACAATGTCGAAGAGACCATAGCACACCTGGATTACTGCGAAATGTTCTCTGTAGTTACAGTAAACTATTGAAAGATTATTTTATACTACACTGCGTTTTACCTGCATCTTTCAAACAGCAAAAAGAGAACAATACGTATGAACTCCCAAGTCCATGTGAAAGTCTTACATTCCAGTCCATATGCATCGATAGAAATATCAGACATTCTTGTATATATGCAAATTTATGAGTTCTCAAACTAACTGTAGTCACAATAAATAGTATTCGCAAATAAGAAAAATAAAATGTACATAGTACACTATATATTTTTTTGTTCACTTATTTAAAATATGTAAATTGAAAGCGCTAGTCAATTAATATGCAAAATGCATTGAGTGTTATAAGGCTTTTGACCCAACATATCTTTCAAACACTAATAATGTGAATAAACCCTCTGGCTGACATTTAATTGGATATTAACTTATCAAATGGCAACTATGATAATAATTTTGAAGTTTAAATGTGAGCAGCAAAACTGAAAAACGTAGGATGCACGGATTTCTATCACGAGCTTGATTACGCAATAACAAACATAAACAATCTGACGACACAAAAAAACATTGTTCTCTTAAGAGTAAAAATAAATACTATCTATTTTCGTGCAAAAGAATTGTTATGTGTAGGATGTAAATTTCGGAGCCATTTTTACTTTGGTTTGAGATTTTTTTTTTATAAATTCGAAAATAATCTTTCCATAAATAAAGCAGAATATTAAATAACAATCGAAAAAGATAATATTTCACTTACCTATGTTTTTGAAGTCTTTTGGGTACAATACGCACACGAAATATCACTAAAATCACACGAAGATTTTAACTTCAAACTCACACCAAATCATAACGTATGAAATGAGACTCCATGATGATTGCAAAACGGAGATGAGAAATATTTGAACACAATCACGAAGTTAGCAAGTAGGAGCTGCCATCTGTCACGTATTTGTCGAAAGTCATGCAAAATATTTGAGAATTATAAAATTATTGAGATGTTCGTCTCTTAAGAACAATAAAAATTAAATTAGCTTTTAAACATTTTTTTTTTCAATTCTTATTTTTTCGATTCTTTTTGTTCATTTGTTATTTTTTACTATTTGTCTTTATAATTTTATTGTTTCATAAAAAGCAATTTTTAGGCAAAAGAAATAATAAATAATGCAAAATAAATATATAATTCAAGCTTATTATATTTACTATAATTTTTTTGTTTAAAAAATAACCATGTACCAACCATCTCTATTTTACACTATTCTGTGTTTATTAATGACTCCTTAACCTATCTAATTTCACTGTGTTTTCTTTAATGTAAAAATCAACATAAAAATATATTTCAAAGAATAAAATTAGAAATTACTACTATATCAAGTAAAATGTTAAGTAGTTTATATTTAACGGCCTTCTTTTAATTTCTGAGATACATTGATAGTAAGTATATATTAGTGTTAAGTATTTATTAAATTCATTTAATTATTTTAAATTATTATTATTAAATAAAAATTCTCTTGTAATATTATCATTGTTATTGAATTATCAAATCTATATGAATAATTTATATAAAGTAATACGAAATGCACGTTTCATGGTAGAAGTGTAGCAGTCTAAATCTGTCTTTATTTTTCTAGCTCAATATGTCTCAACAAATAACGTATCCACCAGTACCAGACGAAATTTATGTAAAATACAAGCAAGTATTACCAAGAGAAAATAGTAAAGTCAGATCAGGTATAATTGAACGATATACTTATAAAACTGACAATGGAAAGTTGCTATGTAGCACATCACTAACTAAGAACAGCAATGCAGATGATAAAGTATGTCCAAAATCAGTCCCTCAAAATGCAAGTAATTTTCATGCGAATACTCCGAACGTGTCTAGAACGACAATAATTAAAACAAATGTAAATAAAAATGTAGAAAGATCTTTGCTTCCATTGCCAACAAAACATAACGGCACACGTCAAAATGTCACCTTGTTCAAAATGGGTAACTCCAGCAGAGAAAATGATGAAAAAGTGCGAACTGAGCATTGTGATTCTACAACCGATATAATAGAAAATATGGAAAAAGAAACTATGAAAATCTTACAGCATGAAATAAAATTTTTCATTGACGATGATTACTATGAGCGTTATAAGAAATTTTCACCTTCAAATTCCAATAAGTGTGATAACGATTCAGATTCTGATTGTCAAATAATTGATGTAAAATTAAATGATTGTGAAACAAGTCACGTCAGCAAGAATAAAGACAGATACCCAGTTTCACAAGATGAAATTTTAACACAAAATTCTGATAAAACTTTAGTTGTAATAGATAATATAAGTGATAAGGAAGAATCACCAAATACTAAAGTATTAACTTGGATTTCATGCAAAGTTGATGAGCAACCCTTAATTCACGTAATTTCCGATTCAGAAGAAGAAGAAACGTTTCTTTGTGATAAAACAGGTACGAAAAAATGTAAGAAAGAAATAGTAGGTTTTGACAATGATTGTATATCTAACGAAAGCAAAATAGAAGATCAACAATCCAGTAGTGTATCATTAGTAATGCCATCAGTTAGTAATAGAACTAGTCCCGATATGTTAATGTCAGAAATAAATACTTCTCTCAAGATGCCAGGCAATGATTCAATAGTTTTAATAAATGCAAAATATCATTCGGTTCTAAATCATTTAAATTCAGACAAAAAAAATCAGAGGACTTCAAATAATACAGAATTAAGTCAACAAAATCTTGTATTAAAGGCCGAGTCACCAGAAATGTGTTCATCTGCAATATTATTGAGTAGAACGCCTCCAAAACCAATATTGGAGAATAGGTTAGAGACAACACCGCCTAAACTACAAAAAATAAACGTACAAAGTCAAAAACTAAATTCTCAGCTCAGTCCAGAAAGCATGAAAAGTGAATTTTACTCGTACTTAAAAATAAATACGAATCCATTGGCACAGAAAGCCGAAACTGTTGCACAAAATCGTCGTTCAACAAGAGTAAAAAATCTTATATTGCAAATTGAGAAAAATAAAGAACTACAAAATGAAAATACTAAAAATGAAAAATCTGAGGAAAAAACAAAAAATACTGATGTCAGGAAAAAATTTATGAAATATTCTAAATTTAATATATGTTTTCCACCACCTCCTATTCAGCACAATAAAATATCGGATTTTAAGCAAACCATTGAAGAGTACTTCATGGAGGAAAAAATAAATTACAATTTATTATCAACATTATTTGAAGATAATGAGGAACGAAGAAAGAACAGAATAGAAACTGAAGCTAATCGTACCAGAAAATATCGTACAAAGGCAATAATAGATTATTTCCCTAAGAGTAAGAAATACATTAGTACGAAAAAATTAATGAAGTTCTCACGAAAGGAGCAGTTAAAAAAGAAAAATGAAGCTATTTATGGATCAAAGTTTTTGACCGATAAAAAATTACGACGACTACGATTTGGTGAAAACAGAATTCGAGATACTTCAGTACGCATAACAAGATATTCTCTTGATGGTTGCAAAATGTGGAATACAAAGATTCTGAAAGCTAGAAAAGCAAAATTGAAAGCCAAAATAAAAGAGAAACTTATACATTCTGTTGCTGAAAAAGAAAAGCAAGAGCCTGATAATCCAAAAACAACAATGAATCATTTAGAAAGTGCAATCATTGAAACACCTGAATCAAATATATTAACACTAACTTGTTTGACTCCTGCTGCTCAAAATGAAAAATCTTCCTTGCCACGCATATTAGCCAGAAAGCTATCTGATGCATTGCATAGACCTGCATCAAAGATTGATCCTATTCTAAAAACCTCTTCAGAATCTGAAAAACATATTCAGGAACTGCATGCTGTTGAAACTGAAAATTGTCCAACAACAAGTCATCTAGAATCAGCTAATCCAAAACTTGAGAAAACAGTAGTAAATTCGCCAAAATTATGCTCTAGAACTCCAGAGGTTTCTAACTCAGACCATAATAATACTCCAGAATTTTCACCTTATACACCAATGTATGGGGCTGAAACTGAAAAAATGTTTAAATTGATTTGTCACGCTACACCTATGTATAAATCAGATTCAGAAAAGGAATTAGAATTTTTTACTACATCATATCAAAACTCTTTAACATCAATTAATGAAAAATCAGGTGAAATTTTAGATAATTTAAAGAAACGTAATATTTCTCCACCATTTTTGGGATTTACTTCAGATGAAAATAAAAGAAAACAGAACATTAAAAAAATAAATATGTCTGTAATAGATGAACCATTAGAACCTGTAACAGATATAACACCAGAATCAGGTATTCAAGAAAACAATCAAGTATTCCAAAGTGTTCAACTAACAGATGTTATTTCAATATCATCTTCCGAAAATAATACACCT
Organism: Pterostichus niger; assembly: GCA_947425015.1. Lineage (NCBI taxonomy): Eukaryota > Metazoa > Arthropoda > Insecta > Coleoptera > Carabidae > Pterostichus > Pterostichus niger. Next base: position 14,923,444 of record OX380336.1, read on the forward strand.
ATGGAAGAATATGATTCAAATTCAGAGCAATTTTCGGAGTCTTCAAGTATTCAGGAAGAAACTCCAATCACTGTTCAAGAAGTTGTGGATACAAATTTAATAGAAAGTGGAAATCCAAATTATATTCCTTTGAATCAAAATATAAAAGCTAAATCTTTTCACAAATCGTTAATGCAATCTTGCGTCAAAAGAAAATCAACTTTAGAAACATCAAGATCAGGTTTATTCGAGTTATCCGACAGTGATAGTTCGATGTCTACACCAAAAACACCTAAAAGTAAAAGATCTCAAACACATGAAATCGATATAAATAAAAATAATGGAGCCGTTTTCAATACTTACTATATAAACGGCGTCTTGATAATAGTGCAAGAACAGCTTATAACATTTTGGAAGCAAACTGCTTTGGGGAATATTCTAGGAGTACAAAATATGTGGCTTCCCCATGGTAGCATTCAAAGAATCATTTTAGATCCGGGTTGTGTTAATCGCAGATCGTCGGAAATGGTTTTGAGTTTTGATAATTCTGTCGCATACGTTGAATTGTGGACAAAGGAACATAAATGTGTGTTTAGAGAATGCCCTATTGCCGATGTGTTCGCTACTATTTATTTCAAAGGACACGGCTTACCCGATAAAAAAGTTCTGCAACTTGAAAAGATTAAAGGGTAAGTCAGCTATTCTAATATTCTAAAATAATAATTCAAAAAGGCATATTTAAAAAGTCAGACCTGCACTAATCACTAAGTTTGATCTCTAAAAAAATACTAAATAATATGACGTATGTAGAACTAGCGATAACTCTAAATTTAACTATAACTTTAAATAGTGCTAATGCCAATAATTGTAATTCAAAATTAAATTAGGTAGCTCAAAATTATTAATCCTGTTTTTAAACCTCTATGCAAAGTTCTTACGGTACGATCTGTTTATAGTGACGAGTCCTGTTCCAATCATGAAATATTCCTCAGTCTAGACCAACATCTTCCCACTTCCTTTTATATATATGTTTCCGGAAACAAGTTGGTTAATTTGATCATTTTAATATACATCGTTTAATTGCAGCAGTTAGTAGTTATAATTAAGAAGTACCTTTATAATTCTCGAGATACTCATGTTGCACTCCTACATCGTGTAGAATAGTTTTAGATTAAAGATTTTAAATACAGTAAATCATTTTATTAATTATGTTCCAGGTACGGAGACGACGTAAGATTTGCAGTGAGTAAAAATTCACGAGAAATCATTGTTAGTTGGTGTGACACATTTTCGAAACCAATAAAAACTTTGGTTCGTAGCTACCAACTAGCACCGGATTTTCAAACTGTTTGTAGTATAAAAGAAATGGAATTTGTTTCCCATTACATATCATCTTTACATAATATACATGGTATGTACTAATAAGTTGCATCGCTGTTACTTAAATTCTAAGTTTTCCTTAAAATATAAGTGAAAGCAGTTCAACGGGCTATTATAGCTTTCAACTTGATTCATAAATGTTAATTAAAAAGCAACGATCAGTTCGGCGACATCATTGGGCTCCGTAGACACTTATAAGATTCACATTTATATGACAATTTTTTTTTTCATTTCTGTTCGCGATTTCTTCAAATGTGATTGAAGTATCTATATCTTATGATTGTCAGTTAACTACAGAATCTGATTTAAAATATTGCAGAAATAAACTTAAATGGAACCAATAGTAAAAATAATCAGCTTGTTTTTTTCTGAATTTAATCATGCCAAGCCTGCTTTTATGAAATTGATAGTTCCGCTAATATTAAATAATATCTAATGTAGTTTGTCTATGGTTTTTAAATTTGTTTACTATATATAGAAATGATATTCTACATAGGTAACTAAAACTATTTTTTGGGATAATAAAATATATCATTAAATTCACGTATTAATTTGGCAATTTTTATTTAATTTAACTGAAGTTCGTAGATTTTGCAATTCTAGAGATCCCAATTGTGAGCCTCTAAATTTGTACATACTTCATACAACACAATGAGGTCTTCTTTATTTTAAACAAAATATCAAAAAAATATTTACACCGAATTTTTTCTTTTTCGTTAATTATGTCTCAGTAAGCTAATAACAGTAAAACTATTCAAAAAGCAGTTGACTTCACCTCTTGTGTGTGCCTGGAAGTTAATGTGATGAATGCTTACTGGAATATAAGAGGTTAAATAAATATGTTAAGAGATTAGTGAGAGAAAGGAAGGCTTGTTTTGAAAATTTGATGAGTGAAAGATTGTCGAATGATTTTAGTATGAATAAAAGAATGTTTTGGTTGAGTTGAGTGTGAAGAGATAGAGATGCGGTAATGTACGGGCGCTGAAAACGATTAAGAGTGCGGATGGTGAGTTATTATGGAATGAATCAGATGTTAGGAATAGATGTGTGAGAATTTTAGAGATTTATATGGTAGCGTAAATGGACCGAATGATTTGCAGTCAAAATGCAAGAGTAATGGAATATAGATGAGAGTGATGTTAGTTTTGCATTTTTGCATCTAAAGAATGGCAAGGATCCTGGTTTGGATGATATATCGAATGAGATGTTTAAGTATGGAGGTGAGAGGTTATTTGACTGATTAGTTTATTTGTTTAGATTTTGTTTGAAACGGTGTCTGGCTCCTGATCTGATGATTGGAGACGTGCTATCATTTGCCCTTTATATAACAGCAAAGGTAGTTCGAGTGATTGTACTAATGTCCGAGCGACAAGTTTGTTGTGTGTGATTCAGAAGTTGAATGAGAATATTCTTATTTGTAAGGTACGAACCTTAACAACCTCCAAGTTGAGCGATATGTAAGGTGGTTTTTTGTCTGAGAGAGAGTGTGTTGATCAATTGTTTTCTCTTTATATGATTATTGAAAAGTCATTTGCTAAGAACAAAAAGTCGTTCTGTGGTTTTCTCGATTTAAAACAAGCATATGATAGACTTTGTGGGATGTACTTCTAGAATACGGTATAAGCTGGTAGCGATTCATGCGCTGTATTAAGGTAACGAGGCTGCGGTGAGAATTGATGGTATATTGAGTGATTGGTTTTGCATAGATGTTGGCGGTTGTGGGATGCTTCCGTGGTTGTTTAATTTGTATATGGACGTGTTGTTACGAAAGGCACTGAATGAGGTAAACGGTGTACGTATTCGTGATAATGTGCCTGCGTTAGCTTATGTGGATAATGTTGTTGTAATGGATGAATCTGGAGAACAATTGAGAAGAATAATTCTAAGTTTAAATGAAGTAAGAAAATGTTTAAATCTGTTATTAAATCTTGATACATACATGTAAAATGTTAGTGTTCGAGAAAAGCGATTTGGTGACTAACTGCAATGTTTCGATGAATGATGTGAGATTATGTCAAGTAAATGAATTTGTATATTATCAAAAGATGGACGTATTGATCGAAAGATTAAAAGAAAAGTATCTACGGGTTCAAGGTATTCGGAACCTTTCTTTGAAACGAGAATGTATCCAGAGATGCTGGATTGAGCGTTAATGATGTGTCAATGTCTATGTTGATGTACAGTAGTGAATGTTGGGTGTGGATGAGGAAACATGAACAGCGTTATTACTGCTATGGAAACGAGGTATTTGTGAGGTGTATATAAGAAGAGACCGTGTTCAGAACACATTGGTGTGAATATGAGATTGAGAAGAATGTTGTTAGAAAAATCGGTATAAACCAATAAGATGGTCTGGGCATATGGAACGTACATATGTCGAAAGAATGATTGGTAAAACAGCTGTATGGTGGTGGAATTGAGCGTGAAACGTTGCGTAGAAGTTTTGTGAATAAATAGATAAATATGATTGAAGGATTGTTGTGAACGAAAGATTCCGAGTGTGAGGAACAAACGAGCTTGCATGAAAGGAATTATGAATATAGTTGAAACGAAAGTGGTGTGTCAGGATAGAATTTGTAAACTAGCGCTGATCGATATTCCCTTTCTTTCTTTTATTATACTTCATTTACTGTTCTTTCATAAAATGTTTTAACTACAATTATATAAATTCACTCTCAAAAACAAGTACACTCCCGTATTCCTTCCTAATCTTTTTGATTCATTTTACACTTCTTACTATACTTTTATTATCAAGTACAGTCGACGCTCCTTCCCTTTCTTATTTTAATAGATTAGGTGTGAGAGGAGTGCGCATAGATGGATATATTTTATTTATGGTTTATTGCGAGATGAAAGATTCCGGATGTGAGGAATTACTGAGTTTGTATGAAGGGAAAGTGACTGTGGTTGAAGTGGGTATGGTGTCTGAAAGAGAATGGTGGACGAAGCGTCATTCTTGATAAATCTGATGAATGGATGTTTTTTTTTTTTTACGAAAAATGTCAAATATTCAGACCGTGATAACTCGCTCAATTTTGGACGAAATGAGTTGAATCTTTCAGGTAAAAAACTTTTAAGTTATTTTTACGACAGTCTAAGTTTCTGGGTTCTGAAATCCATAGTACGACTCGATATAACTGAACCACCTATTCGTTTTCCCATTACAAGACTGTAATAATATTTCTTTGTTTTTTTTTATAGATTGCGATGATTTGTTCCTCGGTGCTGGAAATGAGCAAATATCTGTATGGAATTTGCGACATGGGTATCTTGTTACGACAGTAAATCTTTCAGAAGCACTAGTTCAATCTCCTTCCGAAAACAAAACGATCTGTCTGTATGTGCAGTGTGATTCAGTAAGTATCCGTTCAAAATAGTACTATGTAAAATACAAAATTAATTTCAATATCTTTATAGGGGTTTCTATTTTTGATACAACAAACTGAAGTAGGTATTTTACGCCTGGTAGCAGTAAATGGAATGACTCAAGAGTGGAAGCAGTTACATTCATATCAAGTTCCTGATAATTATAAGAAGTAAGTATTGTATTTCGATTATGCTTAAATAAAGACATACTTTGTGGACGTGTGAGTTGGGAATGATAATTTTTCTTGGACTAAACTGAGGAAATACATTGTATGATAAATTTAAAATACTTCCCAGTAATTGCAGAATATAACTTTTTTACAACTTCACAATTTTCATATAACATTTATTTTGGACGTTATTGATTTATTCTAATTATTTTATTTGCAATTTTAATTCGGAATACAACAATTCTTTTACAATAATTTCTTTTAGCTTGCTGCAATTTTTTATTTGACCAGCAGGAATACATGAAATTTAATCGATAGAATATGTTAATAAGTTCTAAAAATACATTACTTGTGAAAAAATAATCTAAATGTAAACTTCGTTAAAAAATAATAATAATATAGTTATTTGTGTATTAAGAGCGTAAAGTGATTCTTTGTTACTCGAACACGGTAATTGCAGCGCGAGCCGAAGGCGAGAGCTGCAATAGTGTAAGAGGAACAAAGACACTTTACGCTCGTGATACACACATAATTTTTTCTACGATTGCATCTTAAAATTATTTAAAAACGTATACGTACTGAAAATAAATTCGTTCTGTCAACTGTCAATATGACAAGTTTCTGTTTTGTTTGTATCCCTGGTAACGCGCATTTATAATCTTTGTCGCGCGTTGCCATTGGAAACGCGCGTATTTAACGTCTTTTTCGCGCGTTGCCATTGGAGACGCGCAAAAAAGATATTTTTCGATTGTTCCACAGAAAACGTCAACTTTACGATGACAAATGAGAGCGTAATTGTCAACTTTTCATATCAATCGTAGAAAAAATTCGTTTTTGACATTTTTTGAAAAAATATATCACTTACCGAGATCTGCTTAGGCAGAGTGCCACATCCAGTAATGGGTAAAAGGCGTGATGATATATTTATATATTTATTTTACTTGTCACTGTCAATCACTGACAAATAAATATATTTAATAACAGATAGTATCATTTGAAAACAAATGCATACACACTTTGGACCACCAATAGAAAATAACCAGTGACTTGTCCGTACTCTTAGTTTAATTTCGTCACTCTATTTGCTAAATTAAAAATATCATAAACTATTGTTTCTTCTGTGTTCAGTGGTTCCACTGAGCCACCTATTCCATAAATAAATAAATTCATAATAATAGACTACTAATAATCTGTAATGAAAAAACTAAAGAGTCATTTTCTTGGTGGTTTCGGTAACGTAGATTTAAGTTGTATTCAAGAGTCCATGCCGCGGCGTAAATTAAGTAGCGCGAGTCGAAATTAATATAAATTCATTTCTTGTAAAGAATTTTTTCGTTTAAATTTGTAGAAAACGGACCAATTTTAAAAAAAAACTATCTAATTTTAATATTGACTGCATTAAAAATTTTAAATTTGTTTCGTAATTGAAAATTGGATCGCAGGAAAAAATATTTAACTATACTATTAGATCTTTTTTAATAATAACATTTTTCCCGGTATAAACTTAAATATTATTTCAAAACAAAAATTGATCATTAAAGAGCCTTAAAATGGTATTATTTCTATAATTTCATCGATTTTGTATCTCATATTGCTCCCGAGATCCTAATAATGGGTTAGTATAAAAATATACGCAGTATAGAGATATGTTTGTAATTTATTACTTAGAGGTTCATAGTTTAACTGTCACTGTAATTTTCATCTTTCTATCCGATTTATCATCGTAAGAGAACTCAGTAACTTTTGCTTCATTTAACTAAGATTGTGATTCTAATAATTTTTGAAATTGTAATCAGTATTGTATAAGATACAATTTCAGTATTAACAAATGTTTTCCTTTTTCTTCCATCAGATTACTCGGTGTGGTAGTAGAGAGTGGCGTACTTATGACATGCTATACCAACGGTTTTCTATGTTGGAACATGCACTCGGGCGAAGTTCTAGCTGAAATTGACACGCCCAACGAGCTCATCGTGTTACCTAGCAACAAATACCTGATTGCCATCGACAACTACCAGGTTACTGTGCAGCATATCATGTCCTACATTCTTACACACGACTGGTAATAAATACCTTTTCATTTGTTCAGTGGTTCATTCATTATTAGATATTAGTGTATTTAAATTTTTGTGATTTTATAATCTCAATTTGTAATTATATTAAAAAGTATATTTTAGTTGCGTTCGTGTTAGATTTATTGTTGTTTTCTTATTACAATTACTTGTAGTCAAGTGATATCCGAAATCACGGTTACTAAATAAATATGTTTTTCTTGTTTTATTATGACAACTACGTGGGAAAAATATATATACTCTCTACAACTTAAAAATACGGTAGAGAGGTTATTATGAAAAGCTAAAACATGATTAAATTTGCAAAATTGTTTTGTAGACACTAGATCAACTTAACGTTTTGATAGCTACTGAAAATTGAAAACTTACTTGAAATAATATATAATTTGTATGTAATAATAATATAAAATAGAAGTATTTGTTTATACATACATATTTTTTTTTCTGGAAATATATTTTATAGGGAATATTTACAGTAAAAAAAAATGATAACAGAAATTATATTTTTTATATTATTTTACATTAAAATTTTGTTACATATATTTGTTCTTATTATACGCTTCAAACACATACATAATTCTTTAAATGAAAAATTCCCATGGGAGCTTTTCGGAAGTATTTTTGAGATTTTAATTACGAATCTTCAAAACAGACAATATTTCCATTTTTGAAAATCAAAAATTATTGATTACAATAGATGATTTCGTTTTAATAAATATCCCTGTATTATATTTGATTAATAAACATCCTATTCTATGTATGTATCAATTGTTTACATAATTAATGATTTTCTGTTTCTACTACAAGATATTCGATATTGTTTAATTAAATTTAATTGAAAACGGAAATATTGAATATCAAAATATCTGGTATGAAAATGGAATAAAATAAAAGTATTAAATTAATGAATCACATATTTGAGAATCCATTTTTTCATAGGAATATTTTATTTTTCTCACAAGATAAATTTGTTTAAACAATATTAGTAGTTAGAATCAGCATCAGCGTTGTTTTGTAATTGTCAAAATCTGCAAAATGCATTTTAAAGGACTGTTGCAAAGGTAAAATTAACGTTTCTTTAAATTTATGTATTTATGCAGTAACCGTGATTAGAAACAAATTAAAATGTTGATTTTTATTACCTTATGAAAATTTGATGAATTAGTTGATTTTGTTAAACAGACTGACTTGTCCAAAATGAAATGTACATAAATATTGGAGTTTTAAAGAATATTCGCAATTTTTACTTCGAATAAAATGTTAACTATTTGAAGTATGTGATATATGTAAATTAAGTAAATATAAAAGAATAGTACCTGTTTTTAAATGATATGAGAAATTTCTTTATATTTCAACAAATGGACGACCTCAAGGTGTCGTAGTCAGTCTGTTGTTTTAGAGGTTTTTAAATAAGATGTATGACTTAAAAAAGTAAATACATGTTTATTGTAAAATAATTTCAAAACTTCATGAATTTATGTTTATTGTACTATATTTAAAATACCTAATTTTGTATTAAACAAAGTGATGTACATAATAATTTTGTGTATATAATATTCAAATAATTATATTTTGTATTTAAAGATGATTGAACAAATATTTAATGTAATTTCTCTTATAAAATCATTAAATAATTTAATATGCTTAGCAGTATTTTATTTATTTACTTGTAAATTACATATTTACAGACATCGATTTAACGACAGGGTTTTACCATTTAATTTTCAATAACTGTACATTGCAAAGCCTTCAGTCTTTCTTTTATTGTTGAACCAAACATGTACGGAATAGAACACTGCACTTAAAACAAGAATACTAAAATTTAATAATCCTTTAATACCCCTTAACATGACTAAATACCACTACTAAACTGTGGAATTGTTTATTTCTATATTTATTTTTACTTACGGTAATGATATTTTTTTCTCAAAAATATAAGGTTTACATATTCAAAGCTTACAAAAGCAAGTAAATGGAAAATATCTTCTTTCATATTTAAAAATACCTATGTAAAAACTTTTTTGATTTACTTAAAATAATACTATTGTTTTGCACTCTTTATCATGATTGTGTAAAAATAATTCATAATTTGTAATGTATGTAATTGCATATATTTCTAACAAGAATACTAAACTATTATAACGATTGTACAAGTTTTATTTTTAACAACATTTATTATTAAGAAAATAATACTTTTATTATTTAAATCTTACACTCATTTTACATTTCTAACATTTAATTATTTTAACTTTACTACAACAATCTAATACTTTCAGATATTAATTACAAATAAATACTCTTAAAACTGACATAATACTCTAATAGTACAAATATTGGTGTATGCACCTGCATTTTGTCTAATTACGGCACTAGCAATCGTTGAAAATCAATGATAAAGAATTGCAAAACAAAAGGGTTTACGTTACAAATAGATAGTGTTGAATATAGTTGCTGTTGATAGTACAAAGAGAAAGCTTAATTATTAACATGTGATGTTTACAGAGTTTTAATCCTCTAAGGTAACATTTTTAAAGAGATATGACATAGACTCTTTGTTGTGAATGCGTCGGATGGCTTCCGACAAAAGAACTGATATGTCAACGGTTTTAATTTTATGGCACTGCATCTTCTGGAGTTCGTGAGGTATGGTGTTTGTTACCACCACCTAAACACAAGAATTTTCATTTATTTTTATACTAATAAACAACTATTAATAATAATCCTTCTACATAGTTTTTAAATATAATACAAAACAATATCTACATTCTGATTTCAATATGCATTATTATTTCTTAATTTATATAAAAGAACCTGGTGACAATTACGTATGTTATAATTAGAAATGACACAAAAATTCACTCATGATACTACATCACGTCGAATTATGTAACACAATTTTCTGGCAAAACGTTAAATATTTGATATAGTTAAATCAAAATATATTAATAAATGCAAATAAAATATGGCATTTTATGAGAGGGAATTAAAATATTTAAACTGTTGAATTTTTTAATTAATATTTTTTTAACTGTGGCTAGCAGTTTGAATACATCAATGCTGAAGTGTGATTAATCGAGAATAACTGACAATTCAGAAACACACATTTGTCAGGACATGGCCGAACGAACTAATCGTTTAAATTTTTATAGATAAATATATATAAGAAAGCAATACTAGTAAGTGACTCTATTTCTAAATTTTACAAAAAAAAAAGTTTCTTACCTCGTCGATAGGAGAATCATCAATTAACCTGGGAGCATCGGATGACAGTAAGCCATGTGTAGCCATCACGTAAATCTTGTATGCACCACGTTCCTTTAATACCTCAGCAGCTGCTACGAACGATTGCACGTCATCTATCAAATCGTCCTGAACAACAAAGAAAAGTTGTAACTTCACGCCAACTATATATCTATATTTTAGAGGAATTTCGGAAACAACAAGAGCTATTAACTTAGATTAAATTGGATAAAAGTTTAACAAAATACATACGTCAATAAATATTGACTAAATAGTAATGTATGCACCAAGGGCTTTAAGTAGATAATAAGGCACAGTGGGCGACGGTATCCAGCCCGAGCATAGCCAACTTAATTGAGTTGCGCTACACTTGTTATGATCGTTTTATTTTGTTATTTAAAAATTTGTCGTGAGTTTTATTTACAGATTTAATAAAGACCAACTTTATTCAATTGCACTATACTTATAATGGCCGATTCATATATCATTAAACTTCCTAGTTTCAAATTTATAGAGTGGACACATTAACTAGCGCTTCTAACAACATACGTCGGAACTAATAACCTAATAAAAATGAATGTAAAAATAAAATATCCAATTCCATTGAATGTATTCCATTTCAATATTTTAAGATTATTTTTGTAACTTATCAGCGTGAATACTTTCATTGAATTGAAATAAAAATCATTAGCTGCTATTACTTAATGTACCAAATCTGTGAAAAAATACACGACAGTTTTAAATGGAAAAACGATGAAATGGAATAAGCGTAGCGCAATTTAACGACGTTGGCTATGATTTAGTACCTGAAGTAATACCATCTAATGATTTTTGTTTCAATTAAATGAAAGTAACCACGCTATCAAGTTATAAAAACAACCTTAAAATATTTGAAAATTGAAATTTATGCCATACAATGAAATACAAATAAATAAATATATCATCATGCCTTTTACCCATTGCTGGGTGTGGCACTCTACAGTAAGCAGATCTCGGCAAGTGATATATTTCTTCGCGTGAAGTGCGGTTACCAGCTGTCAAATCACGCCTCCCAAAGATGTTAGTGGAGGGGGAGCCACAGGGGTAGATTTAAATTGGTGAAAATTGTTTGTCGGCTGTGGGGATCGTTTTGGATATAACATATTTATACAATAGGATAAGTGGCTCAGTGGTATCGAGTGTTTGTCGCCTGTCAGAATCGAACTAGGATTCTCAAGATCCACAGGCCGACTCGATACCACTGACCCATCTACCCCATAAATATATATATATATATATAAGATGAAACACATTTAATGGAATTTCGTATTTTATTTATACATTCAATATTATTAGGTTTAGGTTAAGTTAGTTACGACGTATCTCGTCAAAGGTGTAAATCGCCGTGACTGCTTTATAAATTTGAAACTAGGAATTTTAATGACATATGAAACCGCCAAAATAAGCGTTAGCGTAATTTAATTAAGTTGTCCATGACCCGACATCATTATCGTCTAGTAACCTCAACAAAAGCATATAAAATTTAATTTTTTCACTAGAATATGTATATAATTAGTTTTAATTTATTATAATTATAGTAATGCGTATAAAAGTATTAAGGTGAATCATTCCTTATAATTAAAGCTTAAGTTAGCTGCAGAACACTTGATCTGACTTGATGTCTTTCAAATAAAATATCTTTGTTTTTATGAATGAAGCTTATGATGAATTGTACATAATTTTGAAGCTAATACTGCAAGGTGTACAATAAATTACATATTATTAAGAAAAGGGCTCAAAAATAGACTTGAATATCTCAAAATTGCCAAGCACGAGACTAATTTAAAAATTATGTAAGAATATGGTCCTCTATAATACATACAAATTTTATCCAATTTTAATTTGTAACTTTTGACAAAAAATAAAAATAAAATATGCGAAAAAACGCTCAAAGGCAGGGTTTTTCGGATATTATTGTTGTTTTTTAATTTTCTAAAGATACAAAATCAAATTGGAAAAAATTATGTGATATAGAGGACCATATTCTTAAATATATAGAATTTTTTAATCAAATATCTTGATCTCTTGCATTTCAATACAAATTTGTTACTACATATCAAAAACAGATATTATTTATTTATGTTACGCTGTGCAACAGGAATTTAATCCCAATTACAGTACAGGGTCCGGACTCACCGAGTCGCAGTGTGGTAGTTCATATAATTTTTAGTTTAAGTGAGATTCGAGCTCAGAATCTCCGAATTCGAATTCCATATCGCTATCCACACCACCGTACTGACGAACAAAGGTTGCTGCACTACTTGTTTATTCATTTAGATGAGAATAAGTAATTTTTTTTATTTGAAGTTGTAGCTACTTTACAAAATACTCATTTACACAATTGATGCATGCTTTGTCGTACACTCAGTGCAAAAATGAACATCAATATTGATACATAATAAAAGCGCCCACAACTCTGACATTGTATGTGTTTTGATCAATTGAAAGAAACGTTTGCAAGATTAGAAAATTCATGAGAACTGCGATTCTGCAGTCAGAATATTTTAGTTGCTATTCCTAATATTTGTACACTGGCAGATACCACAAGCACTGTTTTTGTCTGTTTTAAGAGCAGTGTAATTGGGTGTTTGAGCTATATGTAACATGTTAAAACCGTGCTATTAAAACAGCAAAAACCAAAGCTTGTGGTACCAGTCATTTCATACAAACAGAAACAACCACAAAATATATAACTATTTGCTGTAATCGCTGCCATAACTAAATGTGTTGTCATTACGATGAATTTTATTAACAGCGCTGCCGTATTCTTAAACATGAATCACTTGCAATAGCGGCATCATCTCAATCTCTATGTTATGATGATGCCAACCAATGAAGCTGATTCAGCAACTTGACACCCCTTTACCAAGCGAGAAGATCTCCAAGGTGAGTTCTTTTAACTTTACTGTACATAGAAGAGAATGTGTCGCGAGAAACTTAAAATGACATGTTCCGCTACCGACGCTTATGCGACACACAAATCAACATTGTAATTATAAGGTGAAACTATACATATATTTCTCTATCATATTCCTAGATAGGATCTGTATCTTGTTACTGTCTGAAAAGTGTAAATCATAATATGGATGTTACTTGACACTCCGTGTTTAATTTACGATACGATTAACATAGAACGCAGTGAATATAATACGACGTTTATAAAAAAAAATCACTCTCAGGTCTTGTTACGCAAATAATTATTACAAATAATAAAATAATATCACATAGCAACCAAATGTCACTGAAAAAAATAGTTTTTTGTACACATATACTAATTTTTTTATTTTTAAACAGCAACATCAAATAAAATGTTTTATTTAATTTAATTATTTATTATGTTATATATTATATTAACAATTTAAAATACTATAACTTCCAAGCTTATTTTTAAGAAAATATTTCAATGATGTGCGTTTTTGTTTCTATTTTTAGTATTTATTAAAAAATATGTACACAAATTTCTTTTCATCTAAATCTTCGGATATCTTTAATAAGAAATATTAATACTGTGTAACATCACCTTTAACTTTAGTAACCGCATTTATTCTAGTTGAGATTGTATTTATTAACTTTTTAGAATCTTCCTGTGTTATGGAATTCCAAATCTCAGTAATTTTTTGCTTCAATCCATCGACAGTTCTTTGGGGATCATTCCGTATTTTTTTTTTCATAATTTCCCACAGACTTTCAATAGGATTGAAATCAGGACTACTGGATGGCCAGTCAAGAACATTAATAGAATTGTCATTAACCAGTTTTCAGTAATTTTAGCCGTATGACAAAACGCGCAATCTTGTTGAAAAGTCCACTCGCCATTGTCATTTAATGACTCAACATATCTATATAGTTTTGAGAATTTACTATACCATTAATGAAGTGTAATTTTCCGATACCTTTCCTACATGCAACCCCAAACCCTTTTCAAACAATCTTTATGATAAGCTTCAAACTTGGTTCATATAACTCTTTTTCTCATATGACCGACACACACGTCAAATTTGGATTCGTCACTGAATAATATAGTATGCCATTGTCTGTGTACCCAATTTTGTTTCCTTTAGATCATTTTAATCGTTTTTGTTTTTTGGGAAGTGGTCAATAATGGTTTTTCTTTTGCCTGATGTATGATATACATTTATATTTCTAGTTAAATCAAGATAAGAATACATTAACATACTTCATAAGATTTGTAACCCTGTTATTGTTTCTGACCACAATGTATTTAATTCGCGTAAACTACTTCGACGATTTTCTTTGGATATATTAATTAAGCTTCGAACATCTCTATCAGTAATGAAACGTTCTCGTCCTGTACTTTTACCTATTTCAATTGAACCAAGCGAACAATTTTTTTTTATGATGTCAGCTATAGTTGACACAGGTAGCTTCATATCTTTGATATTTTTCTTCCACTTACTCCAGCTAAATGATATTTTACAATAATACTGCGAATATCTAAATTTATCACTATTCCACGAGCCATAATTAAAAACCATTTACTACTACGTTCACAAAATAAACGAAAAAACAATTTAATTGAATTACAGAAACGTCTCAATTTTGTTTCAGTGCCCACGAAAAGTATCTAATATAAAATTATTATAAAAAATTAATGCCCGAAGATTTAGTTGACAAGACTTTTTACAATATGTTTTATCTAAATATGTCTCTAAAAGTAAGCACACACTTTATAGTATTTAAAATTAATAACATATATTTTTTCGATTAATTATATACTTTACAATTACTTTTTATTTTTATGGGTGCTCACGATCCCAGACAGTATCTTGTTTATGCAACCCAATATAAATCTGAGAATGTAGGTAATCTTACAGAAGTGTGAAATTTTATAATTCCACTTATTTGCACACGACAAGTTTTGAAAGGTTTTATTACATAATAATAATAATATGCTTATTTGCGCCCCATGCGATCAATAGTGACTTGGACTTGTACGGTATTTTCTTTTATTTTTCTACTTTCTATTACTCTATGAAACAAATCTATAAAATAGATAATCTAACCTAAAAGTTTGGTAAATGAGTAAATGGATATTAGAAAAAAATATATGGATATGCATGAATGTTTTCACTAACCATGATAAAGGTATAAATGTATAAAAGTGGGATGCAGGCACATGATTTTAAGCGCACACTTGTGAAGTAATACTTATTTGATAAAATTGCCAACGTCATACAATGTAGTTTCATAGTTTTTTTTTTACCAAAGCGCAATTATAATGTATCGATTTCTTGGATTTTGATAACTGTATTTTAAAATATCTACAATGTAACTCGTTAGTCTACATTACTTGGATCAAATTTAATTTATTATTGAAATTAAATTTTAGCAAATATTTATCGACTATAGTTACTTTTTTCTGTCTTTCAAAAAATTTGTAATATTGTATTCAACTGGAGTGTTTATTTATATTTTATTTATTATTTTACAAGGTGGTAAGTTAAATAAATAATTATATAATCCGAAAATTTAAAAAAAACTGCTGGTGATGTTTTATTTTCAATAGAAAATATAATGTTATAAAATTTGAGTATTAGTAAATTTATTGTAGTATTATATAAATTGTGTCCCATATTATTTTATTTTTAAATAAGGCGCAATTAACTACTTTTGCTGAAGGCACTGGATTGCCTAGGAACGCCACTGTACTTCAGTTATGCATACATACCACCATGATAGCGATGCGTCCACCAACATCGCCCACCACGTTTATGGGCGGCTTCTCCTTGGCTGGATGCACGGGAACACCGACGCTAACATCCATGGTACGTGAACGAGGTACGGTGGGCGGTGAGTATCGCCCATCTACCTCATCGCTCTCCGCTTCCTTTTGCTCACCATGAATGACGGCAATTCCCAGTCGTAAACGCTCGGCATATGATGTAGCCTTCTTCGCTGAGCCGGGATTTCTAGCAACTATCACAGCATTACGATAATCTGGAATCTGTAAAGAGATTAATTTATATAAACAGGCATAAATGTTTTCTTAAATATTATTTACAATAACAAAGTTTAAAGTATATCAGACGTTCTAATGAAACTTAAAAAAATTATCTTCAATTTAAGTCAATATAACCAGATAAAATTAAATTGTTGTAGATTTTCCCTAATATCATTTTAAAAATATTTGAACAAGATAAAAACGTACACATTCTTGGATGTACTGCAGTAAAAATGGACTAGCTCTCAAATTATCGACAGGGCAGTCGAAGAATCCTTGAATTTCTTTTTGATGTAAATCCATAGTAATCACATGAGTCAATCCAGATTTGCACATCATTTTAGCAAGTAATTTACTAACTATACAGCCACGTTTACGCATCTTACATTGTTTACTGTATGGTAAATACGGAATCACAGCTACAATCGACTTTGCTGATGACGTTTTGCATGCATATGCCAAGATGAGCAATTCCATTATGTTGTTATTGACATCTCTGCAATAAAAATACAGATTAGTATATTTAAAACATGGAATCTACATTTAACCTTACTTGGTGCCTGTCTGAATGATGTAGATATCTTTACCTCGAACTGAATCTCCAATTTCGACCATAGTTTCACGGTTAGCTTTATGATAAACAGCACAACCTCCAGTTTTTACCCCTAAACGACCGGCTACTAAATTGGTTAATTCTGGATGCGAATTGCCACTTACTATGACAATATCTGATGTTATCGGAACATCCATCATATTTGGAGATCGTTGAGGTAAACGAAACCCTTGCAAACTAATCATTATGATGATTAATTTTTACCAATAATTATATCAAAAACAAAGAGTTTAACACAAACAACTATATAATTTTTAAAATACTGTGTCACGAGTTTTCAATTTTACATATGTTAAAAAAACCAGAGTGATCCTGGCAGCCAAAACTAGCAGCCACTTTTGACGTGTAGTACATTGTGAACAAACTACATACCACGTGGAACCATGATCAACTAGATGTTTCAGACATTATTTATTATTAAAAATCAACTTAAATACATTGAATATAGCCTTACAGTAGTTCAATCTATTATATTACCTGATATTAAACAATAATACATTTATTTATTTGATATTAAGGAAGATATGATTTTAATTGTAACAATTACGCGCCAAATATGAATCTGCAAATAAAATTGGTTGTGTATGTTTAGGAAATAAAAATTCGTTTCCACCCCTAATAATTGATGTGCCTAAATTATTTTTTACCTGTACTTACACTATACCCCTGTGCGTATTTTGAAATTAGTCCGATGTCTAGCAACCCCGGATTAAGGGAGTAATTAATTTTTTAATTAATAATTTTTCAATTTTATACGTTATTTCATTAAAATATTCATATCAACCCTTAATAGTTGATGTGCCTAAGAAATGTTTATATATTTAAATACACTACACCCCTGTGCGTATTTTAAAATTAGTCCGATGTCTAGCAACCCCGGATTAAGGGAGTAATTGAATTTTTAATTAATAATTTTTCAATTTTATACGTTTCTTCATTAAAATCTTCATATCAACCCTTAATATTTGATGTGCCTAAGAAATGTTTATATATTTAAATACACTACACCCCTGTGCGTATTTTGAAATTAGTCCGATGTCTAGCAACCCCGGAGTAAGGGAGTAATTAATTTTTTAATTAATAATTTTTCAATTTTATACGTTATTTCATTAAAATATTCATATCAACCCTTAATATTTGATGTGCCTAAGAAATGTTTATATATTTAAATACACTACACCCCTGTGCGTATTTTGAAATTAGTCCGATGTCTAGCAACCCCGGATTAAGGGAGTAATTAATTTTTTAATAATAATTTTTCAATTTTATACGTTATTTCATTAAAATATTCATATCAACCCTTAATATTTGATGTGCCTAAGAAATGTTTATATATTTAAATACACTACACCCCTGTGCGTATTTTGAAATTAGTCCGATGTCTAGCAACCCCGGAGTAAGGGAGTAATTAATTTTTTAATTAATAATTTTTCAATTTTATACGTTATTTCATTAAAATATTCATATCAACCCTTAATAGTTGATGTGCCTAAGAAATGTTTATATATTTAAATACACTACACCCCTGTGCGTATTTTGAAATTAGTCCGATGTCTAGCAACCCCGGAGTAAGGGAGTAATTAATTTTTTAATTAATAATTTTTCAATTTTATACGTTTCTTCATTAAAATCTTCATATCAACCCTTAATAGTTGATGTGCCTAAGAAATGTTTATATATTTAAATACACTACACCCCTGTGCGTATTTTGAAATTAGTCCGATGTCTAGCAACCCCGGAGTAAGGGAGTAATTAATTTTTTAATTAATAATTTTTCAATTTTATACGTTATTTCATTAAAATATTCATATCAACCCTTAATAGTTGATGTGCCTAAGAAATGTTTATATATTTAAATACACTACACCCCTGTGCGTATTTTGAAATTAGTCCGATGTCTAGCAACCCCGGAGTAAGGGAGTAATTAATTTTTTAATTAATAATTTTTCAATTTTATACGTTATTTCATTAAAATATTCATATCAACCCTTAATATTTGATGTGCCTAAGAAATGTTTATATATTTAAATACACTACACCCCTGTGCGTATTTTGAAATTAGTCCGATGTCTAGCAACCCCGGAGTAAGGGAGTAATTAATTTTTTAATTAATAATTTTTCAATTTTATACGTTATTTCATTAAGATATTCATATCAACCCTTAATATTTGATGTGCCTAAGAAATGTTTATATATTTAAATACACTACACCCCTGTGCGTATTTTGAAATTAGTCCGATGTCTAGCAACCCCGGAGTAAGGGAGTAATTAATTTTTTAATTAATAATTTTTCAATTTTATACGTTATTTCATTAAAATATTCATATCAACCCTTAATAGTTGATGTGCCTAAGAAATGTTTATATATTTAATTACACTACACCCCTGTGCGTATTTTAAAATTAGTCCGATGTCTAGCAACCCCGGATTAAGGGAGTAATTGAATTTTTAATTAATAATTTTTCAATTTTATACGTTTCTTCATTAAAATCTTCATATCAACCCTTAATATTTGATGTGCCTAAGAAATGTTTATATATTTAAATACACTACACCCCTGTGCGTATTTTGAAATTAGTCCGATGTCTAGCAACCCCGGAGTAAGGGAGTAATTAATTTTTTAATTAATAATTTTTCAATTTTATACGTTATTTCATTAAAATATTCATATCAACCCTTAATAGTTGATGTGCCTAAGAAATGTTTATATATTTAAATACACTACACCCCTGTGCGTATTTTGAAATTAGTCCGATGTCTAGCAACCCCGGATTAAGGGAGTAATTGAATTTTTAATTAATAATTTTTCAATTTTATACGTTTCTTCATTAAAATCTTCATATCAACCCTTAATATTTGATGTGCCTAAGAAATGTTTATATATTTAAATACACTACACCCCTGTGCGTATTTTGAAATTAGTCCGATGTCTAGCAACCCCGGAGTAAGGGAGTAATTAATTTTTTAATTAATAATTTTTCAATTTTATACGTTATTTCATTAAAATATTCATATCAACCCTTAATATTTGATGTGCCTAAGAAATGTTTATATATTTAAATACACTACACCCCTGTGCGTATTTTGAAATTAGTCCGATGTCTAGCAACCCCGGATTAAGGGAGTAATTAATTTTTTAATTACTAATTTTTCAATTTTATACGTTTCTTCATTAAAATATTCATATCAACCCTTAATATTTGATGTGCCTAAGAAATGTTTATATATTTAAATACACTACACCCCTGTGCGTATTTTAAAATTAGTCCGATGTCTAGCAACCCCGGATTAAGGGAGTAATTAATTTTTTAATTACTAATTTTTCAATTTTATACGTTATTTCATTAAAATATTCATATCAAATCAAATTTAATAATATGTATATTATTACTACGCCTTGAAGTATTGGCTTTAAAATTATGTACAATTCATCGTAAGTTTCATTCATAAAAACAAAGATATATTATTTGAAAGAGATCAAGTCAGATCAAGTGTTCTGCAGCTAACTTAAGATTTAATTAAGCGGATGCTTCACCTTAAGTTTGTGTAAAGTATTTACCGGGGAATTCAGTAAATATTGGCGCCACCTTTACGCACAAATTTTGACATTTCTTAAATTAATATTTGTTTATCATAATAATATAAATACACACTAATGCATCGCTTCATGATAAATATTCATAAACCAAACACATTAAGTTGTATTTAATTTGTCAAACAAATTTTAATGTTCTTTTATCTCATCGTATACCTAACTTGCCGCAAGATGTCACTACGTTAGATTTTCGAATTATTGGCGCTATTTTTTAAATTTATTACTACAAACGAATCGTTATATAGTACACACTTTCATATATTTATTAAACATAGAGTTGTTGAAAGGTAAATTGAGTAATATAAAATCCAACACGGGTTTAAACTATAATTTATTTTCTACAATAATTAAATTATTTTGTTGGTCGACGGGGTTTGCTGAGCTTCCTTATAAGCTCTTGGCGCAAACATCTAAAACCTTCGCCATTCAGGTGCACCAGGTCTGACTTCCACGAGCCTGCATAAAACCTGAAAAATATACACTGTCTTACATTAATAATGAATACTACATGCAACCATAATATTTTGTCAGAACCCCATTGTAAGTTATCTATAGACTTTCGAATAAAATTCCTGTTGGAAATACAAACACGAACAATAATATTTATATTCTTTTAAATCATTTGAATCAGGTTTAGTTCTAGAAAGTATACTTTCTATTAAGCTTGCTCGCCACGACAAGGCACTGATTTATGAGCAAGGACATGCAACATGCTATAACTACCCTTAGCTATCGGCTATACTATAGATGGTTCAGTTTTCAATAACAGAGTATCGCACCGTTCCAATATAGCTTCAAGCTAGAAAACAACTATGAAACAAAATTATAACTACCCTTAGCTATCGGCTATACTATAGATGGTTCAGTTTACAATAACAGAGTATCGCACCGTTCCAATATAGCTTCAAGCTAGAAAATAACTATGAAACAAAACTATAACTACCCTTAGCTATCGGCTATACTATAGATGGTTCAGTTTACAATAACAGAGTATCGCACCGTTCCAATATAGCTTCTAGCTAGAAAACAACCGATAATACTCAGATAATACAAGAACTACTTACAGGCAGGACATACAAATATTTGTGGTTTCCTACCAGCTCGCGGTACTCCAATACAGGTCAGATGATAATAATCCCTGCAGAATTGGCAGAACACCATATTCTCTGATGGCTGTGAACAGGATTCTGCAGCACAATTTGTCCAGGTGGCAGAAAATAGATTTTTGTACAAACTGCTACAAAAATCTAAGGTATTTGTGTATCCTGGTGGACAGCCATTCCTCACAGTCAAATTTGTTGTTACATTAGGGTATGTCCTGCGAACAGTGTTGTCCTTCAATATAATGTTATAATTATTAGCTATAGCAAATCGACGAATTGTTCCACTAGATTTTATAATTTCGTCCATTATCCACATTCGGGCATATTTCATATCCTTATCTGAGAATTCAAATTTGGATGCAGAGCAAATAACATGGGCCCAAACACAAACATGGACTCCGCAGTTTCCTCCAGAAACAGTTTGAAGTGGAACGTCATCACATGAAAATACAGCCCAGTTGGATAAGTCAATAGTTCGCTGATGTTTTCTGAAAAACTGGTTCTCAATGAAACATTTAATTCTATGTATATGTATTGCATTTGGTTGTCCATGCAGAGAATCAATATATAAAATTATTTCATGTTTCTGTACTACAACATACAATACCCAGTGATTTCCGCAAACATTGACTGGCAACAACAAAATGTCTGCTAATATAACATTTCTCTTTGAAGCAAAGTTGTTTAATGTATATTCTGCGTTATCAAACAACCTTGTCACACACAAGGAGTCGAACGCCACTACAGCTAAATTAAACTTTTCTGCTATTTGTTCTTGTATTAAAAGAAAGCTATTAATAACATTGTCATCCAACCATGCATCAGGCAATAATGAATCAAAACTTAATTTGTCAACACAAATTCCTGCAATTATATAATTCTCTGAATGTCTGGTTGGATACTGAATATACGAAGACCAAGGTTTCTGGCATGTAGGTAAGTGTACTGGATTGGAAGTGAGTTGGTCACAGTTATGAAATTTAAGTTTTTTTGTAATAGTGTGTATTTGTTTAGTGTCCGCTGTTCGTTTATTAGGTGTATACGGTATTGTTATTGGTGACAGATGTAATTCATCACTGCCAAATAGAGTTGCTGTATTTTGTATTAAATTTGTGTTTGGTGTACTGTGTGCTACGTTAATTGGTGTCTGTAAAATATGTTTTCGCGGTGTGGGAGGATGTGTTGTGACGCGTGCAGTATCCTCTGTGGAATCACAAAATTTAAGTTTTTTGGAAATTGTTGTAATTGTGTCAGCATGTATCCGCTTTTTAGGTGTGTGTTGCATTTGGTCTGCTGAAACCTTAATCGTCGGCCGTTTCTCTTCAATGAAATACCGATTTTTAATAACAGGACTTTCTCTCTTTTTCCAAATGTCAACGCTAGTTGAAGTATTAATAGTTTCATTTATTTTTACATTTTTACTTACACATACTTTTGTTTTTTTAGTGGCAGCAAGAGAATAACTCATGTTATTAATTCGACCTTTCAATAAAGATTCCATTTTATAAATAAATCGGGGAACTTGTTGTCTCAATTTGCCGCGAAATGTATCCCTTTTAACAATTTTGAACCAATTCTCTACAGGTGCATTACAATCACGTACAATTCCAAATTTTTTGAAAATAATTACTCCCGAAATAATTGCATAAAAAGCTAAAAAATTTCTCAAAATTGCGTTCAGGAGTTCGGGCGAATGATACAAATTTTTTCTCGAAGTCATTGTTTTCTTATTATTCATTATAGTGTTGTCCATCACAAGTTCAAAATATTGGTAAAAAGGAGACTTCTTCCTAAGAGGATATTTACCATCAAATTGATATGAAAATTGATCAAGTGGTTCTGAAGTGTATTGCAAACCCTCGCCAGCATTAGCACTAACAATATCAAAAGCTTCTTGTGAATTTAAACACTGAAACTCAGAACCTAACACCGTTACAGCATATTTCCAAAACAATGTCATGGAAGACAAATCATGACTGTTAATAATTCTTGATACAATTTTTTTACCAATATGCATAATACTTTTGTGTTTGGTATATTTTGACACAGTTCTTCGAAAATGATCGATAGAATGTGATGCACACACATGTATAATAGTAAAATGGTCTATATTGTTACCTTTCGGGTCTAGTAGATAATTCCATATTTTAATTAAATAATCTAATAAACTAACGTTATTAAAAGTCAACAATACAGACTGTATTAAAACCAAACTGAAATCGGTTTCAATTTTTTTAATAACGGGAATAGAGGTGTTGCGCACTTTCTTCAAATCAAGTGCAAAAGAAGCTAAAAAATTAAGAAGGCTAGGTACGTCATGTTGAGCAGTCACATATTCTGCAATAGGAATTGGCGACTTATCCCCTCCAGGTAACACTAAAGCATAATAATAAATTTTTTTGTCAGTCCAAGCGGGCTTTGCTATAACACTACCAGTAGCGTCTAGATAGCAAAAAACGTCTTGTTTTTTTAGGGAAAATAAAAGATTAATTTGAGCCTCCGTGTACAGTCTTACGCTAAATGGTGTATATCCAATGGCTTGAATATAACCAGATATTTTTTTCCCCTGCCATTTACTATGATATAAAAGTGATAATTTTATGACATGTTTAAAAATGTCTACATCCAAATCTAATGACTTAATATTTTCACTGGAAATTTGACGTAAAACTGCGGGAGGCGGTAGATTATTTAAATTACCTACTTGTAAAGCTTGTAACGCGTCACTGCGGCCTAAACATTCAAGCTTTACAATACTAGGTAATTTATGCAACAATTCTTTTGCAAGAATTGCTCTTTTGTCACCCTTGATAAACCTACGATGCCTCTCATCTCCGTGATTAACCTGTCCTGTTCTTATGATACTTACTGCTACATCATTGTCTCCGACAACGGAGAATGTTGCGTGGAAAACGAATTTGACGCAATTTGTATGCTTACATTCAGCATTGCATTTAAAATTTACGTTATTAGCTTTTTGTTTACTACATCTATTATTCTTAAATGACAGAACACATGTAGAATTTACTTGCGCAAAATAATCATTAAATGTATCTGTCCAATATGTCCTCTCATTATTTATTGTAACAAATTTAGTCAGTGTTCGCTTTCCACCGTAAAACATTTTCCAAAATTCTGCGGGGATACTCATAGAATCCGTCATTTTTGAGTCAGGTGTTAAGATCTCTGGTGCAACATGATTCCCGACGTTAATAGACTCTGGCAGAGGAGATGTGGATACAACTTGTTCTTCCGCAAGCAACACATTAGCAGGAGCTAACTCAATAGAGGTGGTGGTAAGACAATCTTTGGCTTCCGAAGATTCGAATTGCGGAAAATCTAAAGGTGTGTTCTTCGGAGACATTTTGTTGTATCGAGTCCAATTAATCTGAAACTTTTTTTTACACTTTGTAGTATCTCGCATTCCTGCATATTTACACACTTTTGAATAAACACCATCTCGTGCCGAATACGTTTCCGAATTTAGCAACTTAATGGTGTGCTCTACATTTATAGATGCATAAATGAAAGAAATAATTATATTTGTAGTACTTTCCTTTTTTGAAGCCATGTTGTGCAGAATAAACACTGGATTTTACCGTAAATAACAAATAGTGAACATTCAACAAGAAAGATAAACCGTTAAAATTTCAAAGCAACCGATTTTGCCACACTGCGACAAACATGCGCAGCTAAAATGCGCAGTTGTATTCGCTGTTTATTATTTTTATCTTCGAGCCTCTTACGGTGCTGTGTATAAGTTTGCTTTCATCTAAATAGTAACAGACCAGTGTTGCCAGTTCTAAAAAAATTTCGAAAATCATGGATTTTTAAAAATTTATTCAAAATCTTTGTAAACCCGGGAGTTTTGGAAAAAATAATATTATACATTGTTTAATTGATATAAACCATAAATTTATTAATATCTGTTTTGTAACAAACATCAATTCGACCTTTTTCACTGTTCAATTTACATATATAATAATTATTTTTAATTGTTCGGAATTTTTAAGACAAATTTTAGAAGTAAAAGAATGTACCTGGCAACGCTGTTCTATTCTATAGGATCTCTGAACGCATGCGCACTGAACCAATCGCGGTTCTTTTCAAATCGTTACAGCGCGCAACAGAATTTGAACGTACTAATAATTGAATTATAAAATACATTCCAATTTATCTAACGTATTTTTGAGTCAGTTGAATTTCAACATGGCTAATGTAAGTACCGATATGCGTTGCTGTATAAGAATTAGGTTTATGCATTCAATATACTTTTCATTTTATTATTACAGATGTTTTTGAATTATGAGCTGTTGGGCGACAGCAACTTTGTACGCTTTTGTGCGAAAATAAATAGAGCGAGACCTATAAAAAATGGTAATATAATTTTTAACATATTTACATATTTTTAAAAACAAATTGTTTCGTTTTAAAAAACTTTTTTAATTTCTTTTAAAAATTTTAGCCCAGGGATGTAACCAAATTGGGTTCAGCGTGAGTGGCCAAGGAATGAGGAGTTTGCTGAGGCGCGTAAGGAGCCAGAAAAAATATATTGGGAGAAAAGTTATGATTATGATTGGCACAAATGACATCCCGAAAACAGTAAATTATAATATAATGCTGCTGTTGAATCAACATTATTTTCTATTTATTACTTAACTTGTAGCACATTCATTTAAGAAGAATGAAAATTATAATAAATCAGCTGAGAAAGGTACTGGTGGGCCGTAAAATTTTATGGCTCACCATACCACCTATCCCCAAATATGGCCGGCCTAACTTGATAAATAGTTTCGGGCCTATGCGGGTAGAGGAGTACCGGAGAAGAAAGATCAATCGAATCATAAGGCATCAAAAGCGGTTTCATAACATTAGAACTGTCAATTTGGACAAGATATTTTGTTGGTCGAGTGGTCAACCGAAGTGGCGCTATTTTGAAAGGTAATTTTTTCTTTCTTATTTTTTACGAACATACATATATATATATATGATACAGCTCGCAATATATATATATATATATATATATATATATATATATATATATATATATATATATCTATAGTTTTTATATTTTTCAGGTTTTATGCAGGCTCGTGGAAGTCAGACCTGGTGCACCTGAATGGCGAAGGTTTTAGATGTTTGCGCCAAGAGCTTATAAGGAAGCTCAGCAAACCCCGTCGACCAACAAAATAATTTAATTATTGTAGAAAATAAATTATAGTTTAAACCCGTGTTGGATTTTATATTACTCAATTTACCTTTCAACAACTCTATGTTTAATAAATATATGAAAGTGTGTACTATATAACGATTCGTTTGTAGTAATAAATTTAAAAAATAGCGCCAATAATTCGAAAATCTAACGTAGTGACATCTTGCGGCAAGTTAGGTATACGATGAGATAAAAGAACATTAAAATTTGTTTGACAAATTAAATACAACTTAATGTGTTTGGTTTATGAATATTTATCATGAAGCGATGCATTAGTGTGTATTTATATTATTATGATAAACAAATATTAATTTAAGAAATGTCAAAATTTGTGCGTAAAGGTGGCGCCAATATTTACTGAATTCCCCGGTAAATACTTTACACAAACTTAAGGTGAAGCATCCGCTTAATTAAATCTTAAGTTAGCTGCAGAACACTTGATCTGACTTGATCTCTTTCAAATAATATATCTTTGTTTTTATGAATGAAACTTACGATGAATTGTACATAATTTTAAAGCCAATACTTCAAGGCGTAGTAATAATATACATATTATTAAATTTGATTTGATATGAATATTTTAATGAAATAACGTATAAAATTGAAAAATTAGTAATTAAAAAATTAATTACTCCCTTAATCCGGGGTTGCTAGACATCGGACTAATTTTAAAATACGCACAGGGGTGTAGTGTATTTAAATATATAAACATTTCTTAGGCACATCAAATATTAAGGGTTGATATGAATATTTTAATGAAGAAACGTATAAAATTGAAAAATTAGTAATTAAAAAATTAATTACTCCCTTAATCCGGGGTTGCTAGACATCGGACTAATTTTAAAATACGCACAGGAGTGTAGTGTATTTAAATATATAAACATTTCTTAGGCACATCAACTATTAAGGGTTGATATGAATATTTTAATGAAATAACGTATAAAATTGAAAAATTATTAATTAAAAAATTAATTACGCCCTTACTCCGGGGTTGCTAGACATCGGACTAATTTCAAAATACGCACAGGGGTGTAGTGTATTTAAATATATAAACATTTCTTAGGCACATCAACTATTAAGGGTTGATATGAATATTTTAATGAAATAACGTATAAAATTGAAAAATTATTAATTAAAAATTCAATTACTCCCTTAATCCGGGGTTGCTAGACATCGGACTAATTTTAAAATACGCACAGGAGTGTAGTGTATTTAAATATATAAACATTTCTTAGGCACATCAACTATTAAGGGTTGATATGAATATTTTAATGAAATAACGTATAAAATTGAAAAATTATTAATTAAAAAATTAATTACTCCCTTACTCCGGGGTTGCTAGACATCGGACTAATTTCAAAATACGCACAGGGGTGTAGTGTATTTAAATATATAAACATTTCTTAGGCACATCAAATATTAAGGGTTGATATGAAGATTTTAATGAAGAAACGTATAAAATTGAAAAATTATTAATTAAAAATTCAATTACTCCCTTAATCCGGGGTTGCTAGACATCGGACTAATTTTAAAATACGCACAGGGGTGTAGTGTATTTAAATATATAAACATTTCTTAGGCACATCAACTATTAAGGGTTGATATGAATATTTTAATGAAATAACGTATAAAATTGAAAAATTATTAATTAAAAAATTAATTACTCCCTTACTCCGGGGTTGCTAGACATCGGACTAATTTTAAAATACGCACAGGGGTGTAGTGTATTTAAATATATAAACATTTCTTAGGCACATCATTTATTAAGGGTTGATATGAATATTTTAATGAAATAACGTATAAAATTGAAAAATTATTAATTAAAAAATTAATTACTCCCTTACTCCGGGGTTGCTAGACATCGGACTAATTTCAAAATACGCACAGGGGTGTAGTGTATTTAAATATATAAACATTTCTTAGGCACATCAAATATTAAGGGTTGATATGAAGATTTTAATGAAGAAACGTATAAAATTGAAAAATTATTAATTAAAAATTCAATTACTCCCTTAATCCGGGGTTGCTAGACATCGGACTAATTTTAAAATACGCACAGGGGTGTAGTGTATTTAAATATATAAACATTTCTTAGGCACATCAACTATTAAGGGTTGATATGAATATTTTAATGAAATAACGTATAAAATTGAAAAATTATTAATTAAAAAATTAATTACTCCCTTACTCCGGGGTTGCTAGACATCGGACTAATTTCAAAATACGCACAGGGGTGTAGTGTATTTAAATATATAAACATTTCTTAGGCACATCAAATATTAAGGGTTGATATGAAGATTTTAATGAAGAAACGTATAAAATTGAAAAATTATTAATTAAAAATTCAATTACTCCCTTAATCCGGGGTTGCTAGACATCGGACTAATTTTAAAATACGCACAGGGGTGTAGTGTATTTAAATATATAAACATTTCTTAGGCACATCAACTATTAAGGGTTGATATGAATATTTTAATGAAATAACGTATAAAATTGAAAAATTATTAATTAAAAAATTAATTACTCCCTTACTCCGGGGTTGCTAGACATCGGACTAATTTCAAAATACGCACAGGGGTGTAGTGTATTTAAATATATAAACATTTCTTAGGCACATCAAATATTAAGGGTTGATATGAAGATTTTAATGAAGAAACGTATAAAATTGAAAAATTATTAATTAAAAATTCAATTACTCCCTTAATCCGGGGTTGCTAGACATCGGACTAATTTTAAAATACGCACAGGGGTGTAGTGTATTTAAATATATAAACATTTCTTAGGCACATCAACTATTAAGGGTTGATATGAATATTTTAATGAAATAACGTATAAAATTGAAAAATTATTAATTAAAAAATTAATTACTCCCTTACTCCGGGGTTGCTAGACATCGGACTAATTTCAAAATACGCACAGGGGTGTAGTGTATTTAAATATATAAACATTTCTTAGGCACATCAAATATTAAGGGTTGATATGAATATTTTAATGAAATAACGTATAAAATTGAAAAATTATTATTAAAAAATTAATTACTCCCTTAATCCGGGGTTGCTAGACATCGGACTAATTTTAAAATACGCACAGGGGTGTAGTGTATTTAAATATATAAACATTTCTTAGGCACATCAACTATTAAGGGTTGATATGAATATTTTAATGAAATAACGTATAAAATTGAAAAATTATTAATTAAAAAATTAATTACTCCCTTACTCCGGGGTTGCTAGACATCGGACTAATTTTAAAATACGCACAGGGGTGTAGTGTATTTAAATATATAAACATTTCTTAGGCACATCAACTATTAAGGGTTGATATGAATATTTTAATGAAATAACGTATAAAATTGAAAAATTATTAATTAAAAATTCAATTACTCCCTTACTCCGGGGTTGCTAGACATCGGACTAATTTCAAAATACGCACAGGGGTGTAGTGTATTTAAATATATAAACATTTCTTAGGCACATCAAATATTAAGGGTTGATATGAATATTTTAATGAAATAACGTATAAAATTGAAAAATTATTAATTAAAAAATTAATTACTCCCTTACTCCGGGGTTGCTAGACATCGGACTAATTTCAAAATACGCACAGGGGTGTAGTGTATTTAAATATATAAACATTTCTTAGGCACATCAAATATTAAGGGTTGATATGAAGATTTTAATGAAGAAACGTATAAAATTGAAAAATTATTAATTAAAAATTCAATTACTCCCTTAATCCGGGGTTGCTAGACATCGGACTAATTTTAAAATACGCACAGGGGTGTAGTGTATTTAAATATATAAACATTTCTTAGGCACATCAACTATTAAGGGTTGATATGAATATTTTAATGAAATAACGTATAAAATTGAAAAATTATTAATTAAAAAATTAATTACTCCCTTAATCCGGGGTTGCTAGACATCGGACTAATTTCAAAATACGCACAGGGGTATAGTGTAAGTACAGGTAAAAAATAATTTAGGCACATCAATTATTAGGGGTGGAAACGAATTTTTATTTCCTAAACATACACAACCAATTTTATTTGCAGATTCATATTTGGCGCGTAATTGTTACAATTAAAATCATATCTTCCTTAATATCAAATAAATAAATGTATTATTGTTTAATATCAGGTAATATAATAGATTGAACTACTGTAAGGCTATATTCAATGTATTTAAGTTGATTTTTAATAATAAATAATGTCTGAAACATCTAGTTGATCATGGTTCCACGTGGTATGTAGTTTGTTCACAATGTACTACACGTCAAAAGTGGCTGCTAGTTTTGGCTGCCAGGATCACTCTGGTGTTAAAAAAAATGAAACAAGACAGCGATTGTTATTCTACACTAGCAATGACGAAACAAAAATTGATTTATGGTTACGGTTAGGCGTTGTTTAATTAACAATGAAACTGTTAAATAATAACAAGTAGCAAATAAAAATGTAACTAGCTTGTTTTATACAAAAACAAATTCAAGCATTAATTATACTTTAATGCAGAGTACAGTACACCACAGGAAATAGTAAAAGAACGAACTAAACCTTGCTCTGTTGTGAAACATTGAATACCTTCTTGATAATTCAAACACAATACTTTATTTAATATTTATTTAAATGACAGTTAATTAAATTCAATAAAACACGCCTCGAGGCTACGACTAACTCAAAATTTCTCTTCACCAAATGAAGTGACATTAGCTACACACTGCAAATAAATATTATATTACCTCTGATACAATACATTCTAAGTGGATTAAATTTTTAGAATGAAACAAAAGAATTAACAAAGATTTAAAAGTATTTAAATAAAATGTTAACATAATTTTTAAAAATTTAAACAAGTTGTGTTGCTAAACTCTCTATATCAACGTATTCTTATTCTAATTATATTTATATAATAATTACGACAACAGATGGCAGAAAATAACATTCTTTAAGGTTCAGTGACTGTCAAACAATTTCTTATTTTCTCCAGAATGAGTACTCAAAAAAGATTGCGTCCAACTTATTGAGATATACTGCTATATCATGAACAAGAAATGTTTACATTTTATTAAAAGACGCTGTCAAATTAAATACGTTTAATATTTTGTATAACTGTCCGCACAAATAATAAGTGTCGTGGGTGTATTACATCAAAAAAATTACAACGCTTGTAAACAAAATTTTAGTGCTTCATTCCTTTCTTTGAGTTAGTGGTCATTGTACTTTCGAATTCATGCTTTGTTTGGCCTTGAACAATAAGTGATTTAAAGACCATCATTTTTATAAAAGTTTTCTTTAATTATTTCAATGATTTTAAGGCATAAAATCATGGAAATCACGTTAATATTTATGTTTTTATGTATATCGTGATGTTTGCGCAATGGGTGCATGTTTAACAGTCGAAAGAGAAGAAGGCAACGCTCGACGTCGGAGTGAGGAAATAGACCGACAGCTTGGCGAACTTGCTAAACAACAAAATAATGTCATTAAAATATTGTTGCTTGGTGCGGGGGAGAGTGGGAAAAGCACCTTGGTCAAACAAATGAAAATCATACATGCAGATGGATTTACCTTAGCAGAACTAAGCAGCTTCCGTCCTACAGTATTAGATAATCTCCTTGCTTCTATGAAGTATGTTCTCTCTGGAATGGGATTATTGAGAATTAATTTGGAATGCTCCCGAAACTCTGTAAATCCGTACCTTTAATGAATTGAGAAACCAAAATTGAATTTTTATTAATTTTAGGTTCATGCACAAGTCGTACTATCCTCAACTAGTTGTTTTGATTTGAACTTTACTGTTCTTCCAAATGTAGCAGCAAGTTTACAAGCACTGTGGTCTGATAGAGGCGTAAGGCTAGCAGTCGCACGTGGTTATGAATATGAACTTAATGATTCAGCATTATAGTACGTTATATAATTTTCTGTTCTTAATTTATTATAAAACTAATCATTATATTATTGATCTAGTTTATTTGACAATATGGAACGCATCTGTGATCCGAAATATGTTCCATCCCCTACAGATGTTCTACGAGCCCGGGTTCGAACCCAAGGAATAATTGAGACACATTTCAGGATAAATGATATGATTGTCAGTATGTATGATGTTGGAGGGCAAAGATCTCAAAGGCGGAAATGGATTTACTGTTTTGACGATGTTAAAGCTGTTTTATTTGTGGTTTCTTTAAGTGGATACGATATGACCCTTGTGGTTAGTATTTATCTATTATATATCTATATCAACACATTTTTAAAACGAATTATTTTTACAGGAGGACTCAAATGTAAACAGGCTGGAGGAAAGTTTGAACTTATTTGGTCAAATTGTAAATAATCCATTCTTTAGAGAAGCCTCTTTTGTTTTATTTTTGAATAAATTTGATTTATTCCGAGAAAAAATTATGTATTCTCAACGACATTTGAGACTCTATTTTCCGGACTACAAAGGTAAACTATATTTTAATCATTAACATCCTCCTAATTGATCATGTTTAATGTACCTATATAGGACCAGACAGAGATGTGGACAGAGGCGCTCTATTTATACAACATAAGTTCGCATTACGCAACAATAATTCGCGGAAGGTTTTGTACCCACACTTTACAACAGCTACGGATACAGCAAACGTACAGGTGGTTTTCCAGGTTGTCATGGATATGGTGATATCTGATAATCTTGGTCAAGTAACTTTATTATAAACGTAGCATTTATTACACGTACAATATTTATCGATTAGTTCCGATAGAAAAATATTTTAAAATGGTCGGTTTTTTCACCATCGTATAGCAGATAAATTTTAAAAATCACATCGAAAAATAAATTTTGGTCACGAACTGAAAAGACCGGTAATGAATAAGATAGAAATGGTTACTTTTGTTTTATGTATAATTTTTATAATTTGCTTTATCTACGACCGTATCATGTAATAACAATCGATTTAACACTTATTTATAAACAAGTATGGCCAGTTGCACTGCTGTCTCTCAAATAGTAAGATTAAGTTAGTAAAACAATATAGAATTCAGAAATAATGTCAAATGAACTAATAAACATTGCTATCAATAATTCGATTCGATGTTTTTTTACTTTAATAATACTTGATATTTAAGGAACAGTGATACAATTAGCCATTAACAAATTACCTGGTTGCTACGGTATTAAACACATCAGTATTTTATATTATGTTACTGTGATCGTCGATACACTGTTTGTGAACTATCAATTCAAATAAAAATTATCGATTTCCTAAAAATACTGAACGATCGTGGATAAAATAGTGCATGCAACTATAATAGCTATTAGCCATTTACCTTAGCTCGTATCATAAATTTCATATTCAAATTAATAGCTACCATTATAAATTTGTTGAATAGAATAATTTCGACTTTTTCATTTATCTAATAGATAGTTAATAGTTAATACATTCCACAATTTCAATTTTGAGCTTTAAATTTTTATAATTAAAAAAAAAATTCAAATGAAAATAAGACAACATATTTTCCATAAAGATTTTAAAAGAAATCAAATAATTATTATTGTTGATGTTAAAGTTTTTTTTTACGAATTTACTCTGTGCCAAATTAAATGTTACATTTATTTTTTATAATATGTTGCTGTTTGTCTTTTAGAAAGTTTTTAAAACTTTTTATTTAGATTATTTATTTGGCTGAAAGTTCTTATATTTAAAATAATGAATTTTAATTTTGTTGATCTAAATACATATCTAAGTTTTATTATTTGTACTACTTTTTTAATAGATCCCAACGAATGGCAGTTTTAATTTAGATTTTAAGACACAAATTTGATATATATTTTACCATAAATTTGAGTAGGTACTATACAGGTGTCCCTTTCACGAACCCGATCATTGGGCTTTCGAGAACCGTAAGAAATACAAAGTGGGTTAAATTGGGGTACTAGTTGCTCACTTTAATGATATATTTGGTTTTTTTAATGTATAGGTTACTAGATATGAGCATAAATTAGGAAATAGTTAATTTTTTTTATAGGGTAGGTGGCTATTTATGAAATTAATATTTTTTTTGCTGTTGGTACAAATTGTTTTGTATGTACCACGAACGTTAAGTGAATTTAAAAGTCTAATTTTTTTTACATGAGGCGCCCTTCGACCTTTAAAAATCACTTATCACTTTTGATACATAAATAATTACTAAATATTTTAATTGATCTAGTATTTTCTAAAATATTTGCAGATATTTATTTATATGGGCTAGGTGGCTCAGTGATATCGAGTCGGCCTGTGGATCTTGAGAACCTTGGTTCGATCCCCACAGTCGACAAACAATTTTCACCAAATTAAATCTACCCCTGTGGCTCCCCCTCCACTAACATCTTTGGGGGCCGTGATTTGACGGCTGGTAACCGCACTTCACGCGAAGAAATATATCACTTACCGAAATCTGCTTAGGCAGAGTGCCACACCCTGTAATGAGTAAAAGGCATGATGATATATTTATATTTATTTATTTATAGTTAATTTTTTTATATGATATTAATTTTTAAATAAAAGAAGAAGAAAACTCCGAACTGAAAATTATCGATACTAAGCACTTTTTGCACTATAAAATTAATATATTTTTTCAACCGCCCATTTTTGAGATATGATATAAAAATACATTTTTTTAAATAGAACGGATAGTTAAATTACATATTTAAGTACCACTTTTTTCTTTTTCAAGGATGCTAAGCTGGCTTCATTTTTTTCTTATATTCATTAGTAAATTTGTCTAATAGTAGTTTAACGGATTTTGATAAAAATGATTGAAATAACTTATAATCCTTATTGTTTATATAATATATGAATTCATCGTACTTTATTAAAGGGTAGGCGGCTCAGTGGTATCGAGTCGGCCTGTGGATCTTGAGAACCCTGGTTCGAACCCCTCAGCCGACAAACAATTTTCACCAAATTAAATGTACCCCTGTGGCTCCTCCTCCACTAACAAATTTGGGGGCTGTGATTTGACGGCTGGTAACAGCACTTCACGCGAAGAAATATATCACTTACCGAGATCTGTTTCGACAGAGTGCCACACCCAGTAATGGGTAAAAGGCGTGATGATATTTATATTTATTTGTCGTACTTTATTTACTTCAACAAAGAAAAAATTTAATTCATTGGATCATGATTAACGTTTTATAATTAATAATGTATTCATCATGCTAATTAAATCAAGAAAACTAGGCATCATTAAAAAAAGAGAAAAATATAAGCTTTTCAGATATATAATTTAGAACTATTCATTCCATTTAGAAAATATATGTTATATCTCAAAACTGAGCAAATCTTTATACCTACAATTTTTATTCTAAATTTTTGTCTCCTTTTGTTACTATTTAAGAATAAAAATTCGTTATTTCTTCATTTTTGCTCATATTAAGTGTTCTATGTACTTTTTACAAAAATAAATACATCATTAACTGAGCAACTAATGCTATAACTTTTCCCCAATTTAACCGACTTTGTGGTATCTCATATGATTCTCGAAATCTCAATGGTTGGGCTCGAAAAATGGAAACTCTATATTTCAGTACTAGAAATATTTATATTAAGTTATTTTCCATGGTTTGCATGAGAATATTATATTTTGCATCACTTTGTTTATATTTCGAAATAAGTATTTTTATTGCCAGCCTTTTTTAAAAGTCAGATAAGTGCCTTAAATTGTGCAATTATAGAAATTTAATGGTAGAAGTAGCAGCTAATATAATATCTTTATGTACCTTATCGGGCTATCCAATAAAACCAAATTATTTTTTAAGATCTCAGTACAATTACGATAAATAAAAATAATAAAATGCGAAAAAAATCTATATGATAGTGATAACTGTTAGTATTTCGCCTGTGATATTCGATGGCCTTTAGCATTTGTTGCAAACTTTTTGAAAAAGTGCGAAGATTTGTCTATTGTATATTCACTGCCTTGCCTAAACATTTCTGCGATAATTCTAGGTTATATTTTGTAAAATGTATCGTAGTTTGAGAAGTTCCTTAAATAAATAATATTCCTAAATTTATTTTTATTTTATTTCTAACTTTCCATCAGTAGTGTAACAATATGAGCTATCTCATTGTTGTTTTGTTGCGATTAGGTAAGATTGGTTTCGTGTAATTTAACACTCGTGACCATATGTGCCATTAAGGCTGAGTGTGAGATCTTTTGGTTTTCGAATATAGGGCATTAAATTATAAAAAGAGACAGTTATAGGTAATATTCTTAGAATTCCAGCAAGATTTCATGTTCGCGTTATCTGCAGTGCCAGAGTGTCAGACTACATAATCAAAACACTTGAGACATCTGTGTCCACCCCGATGTGTGGGGGATGGATTCCAGATGTGGGTATCGTACCCAGGACAGCAAGTGTTTTGGTGGAAATCATAAGTCTCGTCCATCGACTCAAAGCGTAAAGATGTAGATCTTCACATCACGCGGTGTTCGCGTTTTATTTAATTTTAAACTAGATTAGTGAATTAAGTATTATAATTAATAAAAATGTAATTTAAATAATAATTCTGTTTCCATCCTCATATTCAATTATAACGTTTCGTGTTACAATAAGTATAAAAATATTTGATAGCAATGTGTTAATAAAATTTCAAGACTGCATCCATTCCTTTCGTGTTACAATTGACGAAATCCGGAAAGATTTACTTATTCACCCAACTCTGCTCTTGTTAAATTAAACACATTAAACTGAATTACATTGATTATAAAAAAATAAAAATTATAATCATTTCAGACTCCTACAAACAAACAAATTATTTTATGTACCATCATTACCTCCAAACCCCATCCCAATGAAGTTGGATCATTCAAAAATTTTATGGATATTGCTAATTTAAGTTATTATTAAGGAAAATTGTTGACAGAACATGGCTTTTTGTTTTTATATATCTTGTAAGAACAGTTTATAAAAATAATTTCATATATTCTTCATTTAGAAATTACTTTACAAAAAATAGTGCAGTTTAAATTAATTCAGAGTGAAAGTAAATAAAAGCTTAGATTGCTAACGTTTATTTGTTAATAAGTAAGCAGACAGGCTCACAGGTCGATACAAGCTAAAACATTTGATTCGGTGAATCACGAATTGTTATTGAAAAAATTGTACAACATAGGCTGGCATGGTTCCTTTCTGTTCAGGATTAGGAGTCATCTTAAAAAGTGTGAAATATAAATCCTTCATCTCGAGAAATATAATTGTATCATCATGCGTGCCGCAAGGATCATATTTGGGTCCACTAGTTTTTGCTATTTGTGAATGATCTGAAGTTTTATTTACCTTCATGTATATTTTTATTATTCACCGATGAACTCAAGTTGTCAAGGGAAGTAGAATCAGTGGAGAACTGCTCTGCTCTTCAAGGTTCTTTGGGAGCCCTATCTGTATGGTGTGATGCAAATCGACTACGGCTACATACTTCCAAGTGTAAAATTATAAGCTTTTATAGGTCGCAGTCTCCATTAAATTTTGCTTACAATATAGATGGTTCACCTTTAGAAAGAGTCAGTAACTTTAAAAACCTAGGTATTTATTTCGATGCCAAACTGAAATTTGATATACATTTTGAACATATTGTAACGTTTATTACAATTTCGGGTTCGGTGAAATTTATTATTAAATAAAACACGAGCAATGAAAACACTAACAAAATATTTATTTAAAACAAAAATAATGTAGTACAACTACTAAGACATATATTTATTTACATGTATTTTTATTCACATTAAAGCATTTAGCAACGACTTGCACTGTTTACACTTAAAATACAGAATTCCTGTTGCCGGCCCAAACTCTCTCTTATATACTGAAACAGATTCTTCTACAATATTCCAGAACTTCTGGAACATTATAGAGCTATGTCGCAGAGAGAACAGGTTCGAAGTTGTCTCTGTATTGCGTATGAGACCGCGTTAAACGCGCAGCAGTATGACGTGACGACTGTTCCAGAGGGAACAGGGCCGTACTCGCTACAATATTATGAACAAATCTCTCAAGACTTTGTCAGAAGAATGACTGCCGATTTCAATGACAGCAAATTTATTTGTTGTCTTTATTCGTCATTATTATATGGTTCACAGATCTGGAATCCTTCACATGCAGTTCCCTCTTACAAACTTGAAGCCACTCAACACAAATTTTATAACTTCATATCCTGGAAGCTGCAATTACCCTCACCTAGAATCACTTCCATATAGTCAGTGTCACAAATTTATACTCTTTAGAATCTTCCAGAAAATACAATGACTTGCTCTTCCTATACAAAATTGTTAACAATGAAACCGAATGTTCAGAATTACTATCACGTATTGTATGGCGTATAACTACTTAGTCAACAGCTGCGTAATCAAAACGGGAGAAAATTGTTTGTTCAGAACAGTAGATCCAACATACTATTTAATAATAATAATTATATATATATATATATATATATATATATATATATAAGTTCCATGGTATCAAAATAACTATTTGTTGCTTTTTTTGTTCAACTTGCGATTTTTTTTGTAAATAGTTAATAAAAAGTTTTTTAATTCACAATAAAAATTGTACTACTTTGCTGAACTTCCCTTTTACATGGATAATTCCTTGCCGAAACATAATTTGGCTGGATGGGCCAACTTTGAGACGGAGCTCATATTTGAAGATGTTACGCAAAATAAAAATTAATTATTTACTTTTTAGGAAGATAAATACTTAATGTTTCCTTGGTAAATAAAAAAAACTAATTAAAATTAGGTCAAGATATTTGACAATCAATAAACTTCAGTAAGTATCAATAATGTAAGGTGATTACCGTACAAATAAACAACCATGCGATGACAAAATACATTCGATTAGTTTCTAGCATAACATGTGGCGACATTTCCATAACGCCGTAAATAATGTGAGCAACGGTTATAGGAAAGTAGGTGACAAGGTATATTAAAAATGAACATCGATAACAAAAGAAGCATCTAGAAGTTTCCAACATTTATTTACTGTTAACTTATAGTACACATGATACCGGAATACTTACAATATATTATACCATTCTTTTATTACATGGCACAAACATGACAAGAAATAAATTATTAATATAACAACTGTTCGATAGTTCCTCAACGTGCTTAAATAAAAAACGAAAACGATGAGTAGGAGTACTTAAAACGAATATTTTCATTTGTCTACCCCAGTGAACACCAACATGTCTGTTTAGTGAACTCTCTAAGTAATCCAAGTGAAATAAGAAGCGCTCTATATAAATATGATTTATATTATTGCCAAGCAAA
The DNA here is from genome assembly GCA_947425015.1 of Pterostichus niger. Classification (NCBI taxonomy): domain Eukaryota; kingdom Metazoa; phylum Arthropoda; class Insecta; order Coleoptera; family Carabidae; genus Pterostichus; species Pterostichus niger. The sequence goes on from OX380336.1 coordinate 14,963,469, forward strand.
CATTCTAATCCGCACAGGAACACTTTTATTCCTAAGTAAATATATTTGATTATTTTCTACTTAAAGAAATTATAGATACACAATTTTCATTTGAATAAGCCATAGCAACTTTTAAATCATTATTATGTTAAATATGAGAATCTCTGTGATGACATAACAATACCCTAATACACCTGATCTTTTTTGTTCTAAAATAATCTCCTTATCAAATCTACCATTCCGAATTAGTAGATGTTTTGGGAAATATGGCGAGTAATTCTTGTAAAAATGATAAATTTGTTCAAGATATTGATTTTATAATAAGAAAAGACCAGGTCTACAAGCAGGTGCATGACTGTGTACAGATTTTAGATATTTTTTTTTATATTTAACAACAATAAATCAGTCACAGAGACATAAAAACAGTGATTGCACATCAAACGAAGCTGTATAATAAATCTTTTTGGTGTAACCGTGCATGGATGTACCATCAACCTTTCCTACGCAACTAGGAACAAACAGCCCCAAAAACCAAACAGTTACTAATGAACTGTCATGGCTGTTTGGATCGAGTCACGCTGGTTACTTTGCGAATTTGGTCGAGATGCAGGGTCACAGTATAAAAAAATAAATTGTTTCGAATATTAATAACGGTGTTGACGCATTCCAAATATCAATGACACCTCATCCTAATTATTTTAATTAAAACATCGATCATCTAATTACAATTATGTGTGACTAGCACATACAAGTGCAGATCAATTAACGTGATGTTGTACATGAATTTACATAACTCTACTTCCACAATAATGCCATTTCAAAACAATGGCGAATCAAACACTCATATGAAACTATTTTAATGAAATTGTAATGCTAACGATTGCCGTGATCGCCGATCACTTAAAACTAATATTTTTTAAGTTTTTTTTTAATTTTCATTAATCCGGAGAAAATACATTGATGTTATTGGGGAAATTATGGCGAGTAATTTGTATCCCATTTGATGTTATTCATTAGCTGTACCTTCATAAAATGCTACTTAGTTATGGCAAGTTTTACATTACTTTGGTTGGAGTTTCCAAACCGTTTTAAAAACACTAATATATATAAATTATAGTAATAAGTAATACGATAATTACAAATCTACTAGCTTTTATATTACATGTCGTTTTTTAACACTGATTTATAATGACCCCAATGTTTATGGTAAGCCTGCCACAAAAATGAATATATTGAAGCATATTCATGCAATTATAGAATATGTAAACATGTAAGGTTAGTTTAAGTTTATCAACCAAGTTTACCAACTTGTCAAAACACATGTTAGATAGTCATGCAATAGATTCGAAAGATTCAATTTGTTGATGTTGATCGGTTTCATTAATTACCATGTGATTAGTTTATTCGTTTAATAGAAGAATTAATGCTGATATTGATTGCATTAGTCTAATGATGCTGTTCGTTTTGATAGTTATTGATATATTTACCGTAAGATCTGGAACCTAATGCCTCATTATTTGTTTTATCTCACGAATAAACCAATTTTGTGGTGGTGTTACTAATGATTAGTCTCAATATGTTACAATTTACTATCATTACAATGAGTAATGACTTAAGATTTATATACTGGCATATTTTTGATTTGCTAAAGAGTTGTAAAAAATACAAATAACAAATGTACTTAATAAGATACATTTAGAGTGAGAAATTATTACGAGATTCTAAACACTTAACATAATATACTAATTGCAAGTTTACCTTTGATTAAATTTAAAATAAATCGACCGATTAAATTTTCAGTGAATGAAAATTGTAATTTGCAGTCTATTCATATATAAAGGTAAACTAATGCAAACAGTGGAATAAATATTATATCTTATACAATTATATTACATTCAGTGACATATTATAATAAATATTTAGTACCTTTTACATATATCACGAAATATTTGGTATGCAAACTATACGTGCAAACATCAAATTAACATTGAACACCATCTGTTAATGCAAATAATTTTATTATATATTGCTCACAATTACTAATTCAAAGTTGATTACAATTAATAATAATTTGATTAAATAGTGGATAAAATTGTACGATTAATATTTTCTAATCTACACAATTAGATTAAAAACACACGTTTAAAGTTAAAATTAGACAGATCAACAGCAATCAAAGCATTACCATTTTAGCAAAATATGTAACCCTACTTTCTTGGAAAATCCTAATCTTACAAATCAAAAGTTGGGTTATGGGATTTCATGTACAAGAGATATTTTTTATGAATCAACAAAGACCACGAGTTTTCTAGTCACAGAATATATTATTGTTTATGAATACGATACGCGTATTCGCTTATATTTAATATCATGTATTCATTTTCTACGTAATAATAATAATACACGAGATGTTTCGCAGCTACGACTGTAATAACCTAACTTAAAGTCTCACTTAGTGCTTACTGGATATTAGCAAATATGTTTGGATTTTATGTAATAGCACAGTTCTGGTGACTAGCTAACAAAATAGATTGCGTTTTGTACCTGACTGCTAACGCTGCACTGCAGCACTGAATAGTTCATGTTAACATAACCTAAAATAATGTGCACAATCAAATTATAAGTGCAATAACTAATTTAATATTAAATGTGTATACATGTAATAAAAATAAATCTTTAACAAATCTCTTTCTATAATACAATCAAAATAATACTAGTAGAACATATCTTTTATACAAGAACAAATTGAACTATTATACTGACAATTATAATAAACATTTTTATAGCTATCAGCACAATATTGAAGAGTTCATTCCTAATTCGAGCTTTCTTAAAAAATATTAAACGGGAGATTCAAAGTATAACAACTCAAGAAACCATGGCCAATGAAATACGTTCTTCTTGTATATGTTATAAATATGCTTGCAATTTTCAAAGGAAGATAGTATTTTCAAATGTAATAAAACATACACGCTTGATATAATCGTTATAAAGAGGATTAAAATAATTTTTAACAAAATATATCAACAATTAGATATAGCCTATATATATATTACCATTCAGAATAAAAAAATTCAAATGTTTACATGTATTATTTTAATGCAGTGTGATGGTAAATAGAAATACATGTAACTATTCATGAAATTTTATCGTTTTAACAAGAAGTTATTATATAATTGCTCACTTTATGAATGTATAAAGTTGTCTAATTAAAATAATATAAATTTCGGGACGTTAGTAGACAACCCTATGCACGGGAGAAAATGAACAGTTATACATCTATTTCATTAATTATATAACCACTTTAACAGATACATAATTAAATTATTAGCATAATATTATTAATTCTTACGTCTATATAGTCACTTTTAATGCAGTTTTGCAGATATTATTTGCAATATTATATAAAGATTACGTAATATATTAATAATACTCATATAACTTCTAACATCAGGCTTCTGAGTTTTGATTAATAATCATTTTAAAACTCAATATAAATGATTATTCAAGAGAATAAAGAATTTATAACATTTATAAAATTCGAAATTCCGAAATGTAAGTGTTTTAATGTGAAATTCAATGGCACAGTTGTCTGACCATATTTTCAAGCATATAAATATTATCTCCAACTAGATAATCTAATGTTAACGCAATTTCATCGGTTCATGAAATGAAGTATACAAACACAAACTTAATAATACACTAGCCGCAATTTGGCTGCTGAATAAATAAACAACCCCCAACTCATTCGAGATAATGAATAAAATATGAAAACAAAACAACTGAATGACGATTTGCATACTGTATAAGTACACATTGAAGTAAAATAATTAACACATTGTCGAATGAAATTTTAATTATAATATTAATTAAATGGTTTTCATTTCTTCTCTATGTTTGGTTTCTGTTTTTGGTAGCGTCAGATTGAAATGTTTTAATAATGAAGACTATTTAAAAATGTAAGTATCTACAAAAATATCTATGACGCGAGTCTAGTAAGTAAAAAGTAAAACTGTCATTCTGTCTGCTGTACTATGTTCTGTAAGAGACGTATGGCACACACGTAGCTATAAAGCTTAGTAGTTGGGTATGTAATGTAGGCTGGAGACAGCGACGGATTTATGCCGTTCTATCCCATCCTGGTTTCGGATTGTTGGTTGATGTGACGACAACGGAACGAAAACACGACTTACCTAAATGATATGACTCAGCATAGTTATGAACAAGTTTTTGGTTTTCTTTTCTTCCATATGTTTTGTTGTTTTATTAATACACAAATGATCTAATTAATAAGCTGGTGCTTGGAAATCACCTGGACCTACAACAAACAAATATCATTCAATTACTTTTTACAATTCTTCATTCATTTTTACAATTATTTTTTAATATATTTAAAGTAAATAGACATTGATTAATGGAACGAAATTTAATTTAGCAGTAAATCTAAGTTCTTTAAATGATTTCTAAAATATTTTAAATTTTTGTAAATATCAATGCTGTCATACGAGTCAAATTAAAAGTGATTTTAAAAACATTTTAACTTTAGAAAATTTTATGTTATAAATAATATGAAATTAAACGGTTAAGTTTGTTAATTTGGCGAAATATACATTTTTTTTTCTTATTTTAATGTTATTAAGCGATTAATGATGCAATATGAGGAACTTCATCTATTTAGTGATGCACCTATATTATGAAATCGCATATATTTAAAACTCAAATGCAGTATATACCACACCGTTAAAGTTAAAAACATTAGAATAAATCCAATTTGATTGATTATTATCGAAATAAAAAGATAAATATTGACTATTTTAAAAAAATTAAACATAAATAACAAATTTAATTATAAAGAGAAAAATTGAGATACCGCCAGAAAGGAAAAATTAAAATTAAATCAGATTTGAATCACATGCGACCGTGGCTTAGTTGGTTAAAGCACATGACCGAAGGTTCCACATTTAAATTTTGGCGGTATTCTATATTTTCTCTTCATAATTTAATTTGATTAACATTAATTACGTATTTATTTAAATAAATACAAATTAAATAATAAATACATGAAATAGTTATTGTTATTATTATCACAATTTTAGTTTGAAATGTGCAAATAGACAAATAGAGATTTGTATAGAATTATATATGTATAAACAAAGAGTATATTCACTAAAGATTTACAATAAATAATGTAATTGAATAATATATAAGATAACAGAAACAATGAATGATGAAAATGTGAAATTGATAACGGTTAGCAATATTTATGTATAAAGTTGAAGAATTCATACCTCGTTGATTGGGCCCAGCAGAGAACGGCGGCTCCTGGTACTGCTGATCGCCATCGATGCCGATGGGGTAGCTGGTGTACGGAGCGCCGCCGGGCATGCTGCCCTCCACTTCGTAGCTGGGCGCGAACGCCGCGTCGGCACCCTGCCGGAACCGCTGGAACGCGAAGAATGCACAGCCGGCCTGAAACAACACACGCAATAACCGTATACGTCCCTCACTCGATCGATCGACACGTGTAGCGTGCGGCGCAATTACGTCGTGAATTATTTAGTTGCTCACCCAGGTCGCGACGGAGAAGAAGGAGAACACGATGGCTGCTTGCACGTTGTTCACCCCAAGCCCGCTCGCTGGAGTATCCGCTGCGCCCCACTGCTTCGCCAGGTAGCAGAAGCCCACGAAGAATAAGAATGCCCAAAACCCTACACAACGTAAACACGTACATCACATTTAACTATAACTTTATAAATTGTAATACATTTTAAATACAGAATAATTATAAATAAATAACTTGAAATTACACGTGAACTTAGGTTAGACAATTTTTCATCGATTGTAATAATCGTCAAATATTAATTATATCTTAAATATAAAAAATACGAAAAATTAAGTTTGATATCTACAATGGAGCTTAGAATATGTTGTAAATCTAATTCAAGTTTTAAAATAACCGTTTTTTTTAAATAACATTAGTTTTATCCATCCTGTAAAAGTTTAAACTTTATTATATCGACACAAAAGCTCACATTCTGTATATTTGTATGTGTAAAAATATAAAACAATAAAGCTAGTGCAGCCTTGTCACTACCATAAGTATTTTATGCTATGTAAATATGATTTCATTTTGACTGCAACACCCTGTAATTTCTCACGGAACGTACTTTAAGAATGCTGTATGTGTGGTACTACGATTGAAACATTTGTTAATATAGAAAAATATTAATTGTGTTGCGTTATAAATGCCAACACATTCTTTTTATATCAAAATATTTATATCATATGTCAGAGATATACTAAACGACATAAGTGTACACAGGGTGTAACACTCGAAAACGGTAGTTAGAACTCATTGAAACAAACAACTTTTCTTAGTTCAATTTTTTTATTTGGAGCCCCAGTTCATGATTTTTGGCGTTCTTTTGTTTTTAGAAAAATCGTCATTACTCCCTTATTTTAGGGAATATTTTAAAAATACAAAAACTTTCAACATTTGCTTTCGGTTCTCTAAAACATTTGTATTTACAATTATTTTCTATTTTATCACATAACAAAATGGCGATTGATCAAAAATTTCAAAACAAGATATTTTGTAAACCACTCGATCGATTTTTGAAAATAAAACATTTATAAAATCCTTAAACTATCTACTATAACATTTGTCTGAAATATTTTTTTCGATCTGTCAAAAAAAATAAATTATTCAAATTAAATTACAAGACAAATTTTAACAAACTGCAACAATCATTTATATATAGTTTATGGATTTTATTAATATTTTATTTTCAAAAATCGATCGAGTGGTTTTCAAAGTATCTTGTTTTGAAATTTTTCATCGGTGCCATTTTGTTATTTGATAAAATAGAAAATAATTGCAAATACAAATGTTTTAGAGAACCGAAAGCAAATGTTGAAAGTATTGTATTTTTTAAATATTCCTTAAAATAAGGGAGTAATGACGATTTTTCTAAAAACAAAAAAAGTCAATAACCATAAACTGGGGTACAAATCAAAAATTTGAACTAAGAAAAGTTGTTTGTTTCAATGAGTTCTAACTGCCGGTTTCGAGTGTTACATCTTAGTATTAACACCCTGTATATTTAAATTCTTCTGGTGCAATAAGTAATTGCTGGTTATATTGAGTACATATATTTACATAGATTTCTTCCATTTAGGTTATGTATAATATTACTTAAATATTAAAAATCAATTATATCAATTTGATACTAACAGAAATTTGGAACCTGTACAGCGGTGCCAAATTGCTCAATATTTCTCGTACAGTATAAACTTGTCTTCGTTTTGTTAGCCAATCACAATCAAGGCCAAATACATCCTATAATTGTAATGTTGCGTTCTTAAGGTGGAACACGGCGTTGTCTAAGTTATTATTAACTATGAAACTGAACTTGTAACCATCTGGTGTTAAATTTTAGAAGATTTGAAATTGGTAGTTTAGTAAAGTGCGCATTTAATTCATATTAGTTTATTAAATTAATTTTATTATTATTTTGTGTCCTTTTCCTTTCATAATTGAAAATAAGTGTTCTTTTCATACTTTTGTTAAAGCTTTCAGTACATATTTAGTGTATTATACAGGGTGTTTCAGGACTAGTGTAACAAACTTTGACAGCTTATTCCTGAGGTCATTTAGAGCCAAAAATGTCATATGAACATTGGTCCTATTTCTTCTAGTTACCAAAATACAAGAGGTTGAAGTTCTATAAATAACACGAAATTTTCCAATTTTTGTAATCAAGGTACTTTCGGAAAACAAGAGTTTTATTGAAAAGTCATACCTTATTTGTCTTAATTAATTTTATATATTAATATTAACGAATACGATTTAGAGAACAAAACATAAAATGACACAATTAAATAGACAAAGAACAAAATAACCAAACTTGGAATAGGTTAACACAATATGATATAAGATAACAAATTTTAAAAAATTACAGCAAGTGTTCAAAATGAGCGCCTTGAAATCGTATGCATGTTAATATTAACAAATAAAATTAATTAAGACAAATAGGGTATGACTTTTCAATAAAACTCTTGTTTTCCGAAAGTATCTTGATTAAAAAAATTGGAAAATTTCGTGTTATTTATAGAACTTCAACCTCTTGTATTTTGGTAACTAGAAGGAATAGGACCAATGTTCATATGACATTTTTGGCTCAAAATAACCTCAGGAATAAGTTGTTAAAGTTTGTTACACTAGTCCTGAAACACCCTGTATCTATATGTTATTTTATTTCTAACCTTTATAAATTAGTATCTTAATTTTTTTTTAAATATATATATCGGACCGACTACCAGATCGTATGTCGATATGTCCTTTATGTGGCCGTCACGGACGGGACTCAAACCCACGATCTAACGATCGTGAGTCAGGCTCTCAACCCGTGCAGCCATCATACGAGAAAAGCATCTTAATTATCGATAAAGATATTAATAATATTTGTAGGTCAGTTTAAGAAATTATTTGCATTTCTTCTATTTTGTATTCATATTGTATTGAGAGCCAAGAAAAAATTTGAAAAATTAAACTATACACATTTTATTTTCAAGAGTTAAATTCCAATTATAAAGTGTAATAACATTTTAAAAAATTAGCGAATGTCTATTTTCTTATTTCAGCTCGAGATAATTCGTTAGTAATCTCGTCAAGATTTAATGTAGCCGTCAGCATTCTATAAATGCACAACTGCATCAATGCTACTCTGGCCCATTGTACTTCTTAAGTATGACATTAGACGTCTTACAAAGATTTCTCAGTTCAGTTAACATTGGAATACTCAACAGTAATCTAATAAAATTTACCATTTCTGGTAACATGTTTTTAAAAATGTGTCTTCGTTGAGGAACTTAATAACGTCTTCTAAATTATTAAAACTAGCAAAATTTTATATCTAGCAACATATCGCTATGTAGAATCAGTCTTTCTGGATCAATGTCATCTTATAAAAAATTATAAAATCGTCAAAATTGAGTAAGGAAGGTTAAAATTTTGGAATGAAATCTAGATTTTTAAACAAGCTATGTAATTTTCACTTACACTCTCCCTAGAACATTGATTATAGAACAATATATTGAACAGCACGTGTGGAACAAGAGTACAGATTACGTTGTAAGAATACACGATAAAAAAGTCCCCGGATATGAATTAATGCTCGAGGGCAAAGAAAATCGTAACGACACCAACAAAAAAAGTAAAGATAATTTAGGTTTTATATTTTGCTTAAAATAATCAAGATAGAATAATGTATCCAAGGCAACTTGTACCAAGTAAAAATTGACAATAAAATAGTTATTTTCTACGATTGCTATGAAAAGTTGGCAATTTACGCTCTCATTTGTCATCGTAAAGTTGACGTTTTCTGTGGAACAGTCGAAAAATATCTTTGTCGGACGTCTCCAATGGCAACGCACGAAAAAGATGTTAAATGCCCACGTTTCCAATGGCAACGCGCGAAAAAGATATTAAAAGCGCGCTTGTGTCAATAGCTACCAGGGATACAAACAAACATATCATATTGACAGTTTACAGAACAAATTTATTTTCAGTACGTATAAATTTTTTAATAATTTTAAGATGCAATCGTAGAAAAAATTATGTGTGTATCACGAGCGTAAAGTGACTTTGTTCCTCTTACACTATTGTAGCTCTTGGCTTCGACTCGCGTTGCAATTACCGTGTTCTTGGCGAATGTTCATGATTTTTCAAAATTATTTCTAAATAAAGAATATCGCATTGAAACTATAGTGTTTTGTTTGATGTCCTATTTTTTGTTAGTTAGACAGATAAATTTAGTAGGAACTTTGTTAGGACACAGAAATATCTGGCCTAAGTATAAATAGCAAGTTTTAAAAATATTTAACTACATTTTTTTGGTTCGATTACTAAAGAAAAAATTATGTAAGTACGTATCAATGGTATAATTGGAGTGGGTAAAAATATACTTTTATCTATTAAATCTACCATTATACATGCAAATAGTTACAGATAAGCATTCAGGATAAATCGTTCCACTTTCATTCGAAAGTACAGCATTATAAATGTTCAACTAAACACAGACTAAAGCATAAGGTAAAAGCAAATAAATATCAATAATCAATATTTTTGTTTGTTTACATCTTTCGTAATAATATAAATATCCACAAATATTGAATTATACGTAAAAACGCTGCAGATTTCATTTGATAACATGCATTCTTATCTATAAAATAATGCTTTACTAACGTAGAATTTCTACTACATTCAAAGCACGAAACTATAATCGAATCGAAATCGAGAACTTGATTTTTTCGAAGTTTTTTGTTTAAAATCCGGTTTATTGGATTCAAAACTTTATTAATATTTATTTTTCATGTGGTAGGAGGCTCAATGGAATCAAATCTGACTGGGGATTTAAGAACCTGGGTTCAATTCCCACATCAAATAAACAATTTTCATCACATTTAAAATTACTCATGTGGCTCTCCTTCCACTTATATCTTCGGGGGGCGTGATATGGCGGCTGGTAAACGTACTTCACGCGTATAAATATATCACTGCCTCAGCAGAGGGCCATACTCAGTAATTTATAAAAGGCGTGATGATATATTTTTTAAATATTTGTAAATAGTAAAAAAATAAGAATATTTATAAAAAGCGATTTGGCGAATTTTACCAAACAGTTTTCTCTTTCCTTCTATTTTTTATAGGAGGTCACTATTACCAAATATATATGTATGTTTTCACATTTTGAAAAGAAAAATGTAGGGGTATATACCTGGTTACGCATTTAACGGTGTTTAACCGTCGCGTTTTGAACGAGTTAGTAACGTTTTTAACATCTATGTCTCGACGTCCCCAACAGTCCATTGGGAACGGTCATTTGCAGGGGCGCCGAGAGAAAAAGCGGGCCCCGGGAAAAAAATAATTCGGGCCTCCTTTAACTTTGAATATTTATTAATTAAATATAAGATACCAAAAAAAATATATTTATAAATATATGTATGACAACAATAAGAATTATTAATATCTAAATAAAGTTATAACAATATAAATAAAATTAAATACAAAATTCTGAGTTAATTGGTGCAGCGATGTGTATTGTATACTCACTGTATGACTATCTAATATCTAGTTGCATATTCGATAAATGCAGGGGATACCAAAACAGCACTACGCACAAATGTATAGAGCCTTTGCCTATGTGTATTGTATACAATGTAGTAGAAAAAAACAAAAAGCAACAATGTAATAATGTACTTTTGAATAGTATATAAATTTATTTAAAATTTGCAACTGGGGCCGGCCCTTCCTCAAGCATTTCGTCATTTAGTACTTTATACAATGTAATAAATTGTAGAAAACGTGTATCAGACATTTCGTTATACATGTTTTAGAAAAGAATATAAAAAATTGGTGAAATAGTAGAAAATTAAAAGCAATTTATAAAATAGCATCACATCCGGGCCCTTTGAATTCCACGGGCCCTGGGTATTTTACCCCACCTACCCTCCCCTCTCGTCGGGCCTGGTCATTTGTCTCGTTTTAAATTAAGTACTAATAATAAGAGGCCATATGTATGAGCGGTCATCTATAATCTGTATAATTAACTACTATAGACAATGACTTTTTTATACGATTGCTATGAAAAGTTGACAATTACGCTCTCATTTGTCATCGTAAAGTTGACATTTTCTGTGGAACAATCGAAAAATATCTTTTTTGCGCGTCTCCAATTGCAACGCGCGAAAAAGACGTTAAATGCGCGCGTTTCCAATGGCAACGCGCGAAAATAGTTATTTACGTATCAAGTGCAGAAAGATGGGTTTTTTTTTTAATGAGTGGTCCGTTGCTGCATGAGCGAAGTGAATGCTGCAAGACCGCGAGTTCAAAAAAACCCCTTTCTGCACGAGTTGCGTACACTATTTTTTCTACAACCATAAACAAAATTTTGATAAAAATAATAAAACAAATTTCAGTAATTGTAACATCTCTGATTTTTTTTTATTAATTTAGAAACTTTAGAAAGATACCTGGTTTAATGTATCCATAACAACTGACAACGACAAACAAACTCAAGAAAGTATACTGTATAGAGTTTATTTATATTAAATTACTTTTCTGCACTAGTGCAGAAATAATTCATATTTTTTGCACTAGTGCAAAAATCTGATACTTTCATAATAAAAATAAGTTCAAAAACGCCTACTTTTTTAAATGGTTGTAGAAAAAGATTTTAAATGCGTGCTTATTTCAATAGTTACCAGGGATACAAACAAAACAGAAACTTGTCATATTGAGAGTTGACAGAACGAATTTATTTTCAGTACGTCTACGTTTTTTAATAATTTGAAGATGCAATCGCAGAAAAAATTATGTGCATCACGAGCGTAAAGTATCTTTGTTTCTCTTACACTAATGCAGCTCTCGCCTTCGGCTCGCGCTGCAATTAGCATGTTCGAATAACAAAGAATCACTTTACGCTCTTAATATACAAATAACTATTTGTTCTAGGAACTTATTTCAGTCTTAAAGTATTTTTGCGAAAAAAATGTATACATAGTAGAATATATTTTATTTTTGCTAGGAACAAATGCATCAGCAGAAAGAATATTTTCACTCTTTAATAGAATAATATGAACCCCAGAAAAAAAAATTAATAATTATAACCATTGAATATATAAACACAAGAGTTTATATATTCAATATTATAACGTAATGATTACTAGAAAAATTAATTTTGAAATGGATTATTTAGATTTTAAATGATTTTCGGCATGATTTGTATAATTAAAAAAATAAGTAATAATAACGATCGGTAAAATGTCATGTTACAATTTGAAGAAATTGTGCAAAAACAATTGACAATCATTTGAATATCAGTTTTGGCGCTAGAATTTATTATCTGATAGTTTTATACCAAATGTCATTACTATGGGGTAGATGGCTCAGTGGTATCGAGTCGGCCTGTGGATCTTGAGAACCCTGGTTCGATCCCCACAGCCGACAAACAATTTTCACCAATTTAAAAATCTACCCCTGTGGCTCCCTCTCCACTAATATCTTTGAGGGCCGTGATTTGACGGCTGGTAACCGCACTTCACGCGACAAAATATATCACTTACCGAGATCTGCTTAGGCAGAGTGCCACATCCAGTAATGGGTAAAAGGCGTGATGATATATTTATTTATTTATTTTATTTGTCATTACTAACACTCAATTTTAAGTAATGAGGATTGTAATTTTATATTACGATTTTAATAATGATTATTTTTCATATGTTTTACAACATAACAAGTTTAAAAATGAACAAAAGAACCGATAATAATCTCGAAAAATATTTTAACAAAAGTAGTTTTAAATTAAATCAGGATCAATTTCTGATGTTACGTTCTTTAAAAAAAAACCCTATCGTTTACGGAATAAACATAAAAAATTAAAAAGATCCATCAATACAGTTGAGATGCCACTGGTTTTTTATAGCCCATTATTGAACTTAACAGCCGTTTTCTCAGAAAAGCTTAAATATAAAATTTATCGCGTTTTAGGGTTATTGTGCTTTCAGAAAGGCTAATACTTTTGTGCCTAAGTTTTTGGGTTTAGTAGTATCTAAAACATAAAGATGCATCGTCATATTTTATAGATCGGGAAAGTAAAAACTATAAAATAACAAAATTATTATTTCATATAAATTTAATAGTAATTCATGTATCAATGGTATTAGGTAGTTGATAAGGCGATTGTATCCAGCGCGAGGGATGGATATAGCCCTCGGTGCATTATTATCTAGTAATATTATCCGTAAACTTCATTTTGTAATAAATAAATACAACCTAATAAATGCTGTACTCCCAATTATTATTTCTCATCGATATCACTACCTTTACAAACAACAATTGCACCAATAAAGTAGAGCCAATCGCGACTATGAATAGTGACATCATTCTAGACCACGATGTACTAATAGATGATAGCATGAGACCTGAAAACATTTGCTGGTAGCACAAGCTCTGTTTTAGGTGTTTTAAGAGCACGGTTTTAACATGTTAGAAATAGCTAAAACACCCAAAAACACTACTCTTGAAACAGGTAAAAACAGAGCTTGGTGCTACCAGCCTATGTCTAGGTCCTTTACGCGGCGATATTACTAATATCACTTGTTTGCAAATGTTAAATAATACGTCAAATGTTGTATCAAATATTGTGCTGAAATAAATGTATTATTGTAAAAATAATGCAAGTTTTAACATAATTATTTCTGTGTCGTGTTGTAAGTGTAACATTTCTTTTTACTGATTTTTAATCCAGTTTTAATATTTACATGTTTGTTTACTTGCCACTTTTTGTTTATTAACTTCATGAATATTATTTGTATGTAATAATTTGTTATAATTTTCCATAGAAACATATTAAAATAGGGTCTCTTTAATGCTTGACATCTACTGCTAAAATCTTTAAAGCTGGACACAATGTCGTTGCTCTACCCACTATACTCGTATATGTATATAACTCGTTCAGCTACCTACACCCTCTTTTAATGCCTATGTAACCCATAAATATAGTTAAGAAACTTCTATTCCAAAATCATTTCTATATCATCAGGTTTTATACAAACTTTGACATTTGTTAGTAGGCAAGTCGTATTTTTAATCATTAATTAATAAAATACTTTAATGAAGGATAGGTTTTGAATTTTTTTCATGTATTATTAAGGGGGACACCTGTCTGAGGGTTTTAAAATATCGGATTTTTTTGCATTTTTGGCATCCTTATATCTTCTAGAATGTTGTGTCAAAATGCTAATTTGATACGGTGCCGGAATAGCAGAATGAATGTAAGTCGCTGTTAATCTTGTGTTTAACGCACTTAAATATACTCAAATCTTTACAAGCGTTTTTCTCGAAACCACATTTTTGTAGCTTGCGAAACAGGGATCTCGGAAACTATTCGATCAATTTTGCTGATTCTTTCGATTTGCGATGTAAAAATGAATTATCTAAAAGGTAGCATAGAATTTTTCGGATATTCAAATTTTTCGATTTTTTATGCGTATTTTAGTATTTTTTTAACGAAAAATCGAACTGTTTCTTTCGAGCGCCGCCAGTTTGGTAATTTCGCGAATTTCTAAACAAAATTATGCTACCTTTTAGATAATTTAATTAGGTACCCGAAACTCTAATTTCTTTTTTTCTCTGATGTCTCTATACTGACCACGCTGTCCCACAAGCGACCAATACATCGCCTGCAGCTATCTGTTCGCAGGGCTACCAATAGCGGAGAAACTAATATTTTGTGCTGGAAATTTTTTTAAATAAAGCTCAAATATCACTTAATAACATATTGAAATCCCGAAGTGATTGCATTTATTCTTATATTCTAAAAAAACTACCTTTTTATAGAAGGCTCAGAGAGGTGTCCCCCCTTAAGGAAATAAGGAGACAGTTTTATTACTTTAAATATGTTTCTAATATATATTTTTTAATTGGCATTTTAAAAGACGCTAGTATACACTATCAGATTCGGAGAAAAATATGTACAGTAAATCAAGTAAAAATTATCAACGTCAAGATGACCAGAAAGTGAGAAATGACGAACCCTTCTCATTAAGAAATTTACTACTTAATCGAAATTAAAATAAGTAGAGAATATTATAGAATAAATGCAAATTAACCAAAAATATTTAGGCACTTAAAAACACCTAAATAAGCAGGCATATAGGCTGGTAATTACACTAAAATAGGCGGAATTTTAGGCAGCCTATATATAAATAGTTTCTTTAAAAAAAATTATAAACTAATTTTTTTTTAATATTGGTACTCGTATTTACTCTTCATTAGAAAAAAATAATCATTTTAAACAAAAATTAACGCAATCTGAAAAATAATAATAAAATAATAATTTAGAGTTCAGATTTAATTTCAAACTATGTAGTATACTTTGATTCACAAAATATTATGAGCAATTGCTCAATGCAATTTTCGGAAAGGGACTGTCTTCGGTCAGTCAGAACTTGTTTGTTAGCTGAATACTTCGTTCGACATCACAAAATGTGACCGGGGCGTTCTTATAAAGGCAAAGGCACAATTGAATTGCCACATAAAATTTTGACTAACTCGCGTTTTGCCTTTCGGCATTTTAAATTCACACATAGACTTGATTACAGACAAAGTAAGTACTTTCAATATTATAGGTTAGGTTGAAATACTTTGCCGAATGTTGAATTAGTTAACGAAATAGATGATAGATGGCGCTGATAAACCTTGTCTGCTCAATAAAAGTTGAAATAGGCAACAAAAATAGGCAAAATAGGCTGCATAAGGTAAAATAGGCACAAAAACCAAAATATAGGAAAAATAGGCTCTGAGGCACGAAAAAAAAAACTATCCATTGCACGTAAACATGTTACCTATGTATAGAAAAACTAAATTGCCTGAAGTATATTAAAATTTGAATCTAGGCAATTGCCTAAAAATCCGGGCTTTACTTATAACTCTATCTCTAGCTCTAAGATCGGTTTGGAAATAATACGAAAATTAGGTATGCATATGTTTAAAAAAATAATAACTGTTTCTATTTGCTAGATATTATCTAAGCAGAACTAATAATTTCATGTAATGATTGACGATGATGTGCTGGTAAAACTTAAATTGATTGTACATAAACGTTTGTTTTAGTAATTGTTAGATTCATATCTTGCCGAAAAGAAAAATGGTTGCTATAAGAGTCCATGTGCGAGTGACAAAGTAGCCGCTTTAGATCTTGTCTATTACCTAATTAATATTTCATCGAAATACGATTAACTGACATGCAATAGATGACCGCAGAACGTATCATTACAGGATCAGTATAATTTTGAAACTACCAGCGTGTATTATTTTCAGATAATGTTACCTACCTAATCTAATCGATACTGGTTCATAATAGAAACATATTATATATGACATTTCAATAAGTTTTTCATGTTAACGGTCATAGGAATAATAATTTTACCTTTAGCTCCAGATATTGGTGTCAAAGTTCAACAGTATGGATTGAATATTCTTTACAAAATAATAGTTGTAATATTGCTGTCTTATGTTTAATAAATCAGTATTTGTATACAGGCTGGTGAATCGAAGGACACATCATAGAGTTTTCAATGCTATTTTTGAAATGTTCATTTATTGACTTCCCTAATTATTTTAAATCAAATAGTTTATTATAGAGAATTTTTTTTTGCATTTTTTGACACTAATATTTATAATTTTACTCTATCTGGGAAATCGGGAAAATGACGGAAATGTTTAGTGGTAATTTTCTTAAAGTGCCATGAATGAACAAAACATATGTGATATTTATTAATAGTTAATTTTATTTTATACACTAAAATAGTTATTTACATTGTAAGACCGTTGTACAGAAATTTACAGGCGAGCATAGAAAGGTAACAGATGAGCAGGCTGGCGTTCGCCTGTTATCTGTGTGAGTCTGTAAATTTCAGGTAACGGCCGAGCATTGTACAATGTTTTATGGGCATTTGAATCGCAATATATGTATATTTAATAAAATTAATTGCAATAGTATAACTCAATAACTAAAATGTTCAATCAAGGTAGACTTTGAAAATCTGACAGATTTTGTTTAATCAAAAGATATTTAAGTGTCAAACGTTTCAAATTAGATATGATGTCATGATAACCAATGTAAATAGCCCGTTATAATTTTTACGTACATTTGAATCGTAATGAACTGTTTACTTAACTCTGTCTCTAGGGGTTACGAGACTTATAACGTGCTAGCCTGTGTAAAATTTATAACGGGCTGTTGACATTGGTTATCTAATTTTAAACGTTTGACACTTAAATATTTTTTGATTAAACAAAATCTATCAGATTTTCAAAGTCTACCTTGATTGAACATTTTAGTTATTGCGTTATACAATTGCAATTAATTTGATTAAATATACATATATTGCGATTCAAATGCTCATAAAACATTGTACAATGCTCGACCGTTAACTGAAATTTACAGGCTCACACAGATAACAGGCTCGTTGGCGCTCGCCCGTTACTTTTCTATGCTCGCCTGTAAATTTCTGTATAACGGTCTTGCAATGTAAATAACTATTACACGGGCTAGCTCGTTAAAAGTCTCGTAACCCCTAGAGACAGAGCTAAATAAACAGTTCTTTACGATTCAAATGCCCATAAAGTTATTTATTATAATAATGACAGATAAAATCAATAACTTTCAATTGGTACATTTGTTTTGTTATTTCATGGCACTAATGATTTTAAGAAAATTACCAATAAACATTTTTCCGGTTTCAGATCGAGTCGGCCTATGGATCTTCAGCAGCCGACAAACAATTTTCACCAATTTAAGTCTACCCCTGTGGCTCTCCTTCCACTAACATCTTCGAGGACCGTGATTTGATGGCTGGTAACCGCACTTTACGCGAAGAAATATCACTTACCGAGGTCTGCTTAGGCAGAGTGCCACACCCAGTAATGGATAAAAGGCGTGATGATACATTTTATTTATTTACAGATAGAGTAAAATTAATAAATATTAGTGTTAAAAAATGCAAATTTTTACTGTACAATAACTATTTAACTTTGTTGATGTAAAATAATTAGGGAAGTCAATAATTGAACATTTCAAAAATAGAATTGAAAAGGCGTTCTTCGATTCACCAGCCTGTACTTACAAAGTTAAATTTTGGTAATTATGATATAACCTGTATAACAGTTTAATTAGGGTCGTTTACATCAATCTTGGTTTAATAATTTATTCCGAAGTTCAAATATACTGACAAATGTTGTTGAACTTAAATAGTTCATACAAAAGGTAAATTAAGTAAGTAATTATGAGAATAAAACATGACAAAATTTTACAAAGCATAAAAACTTGTGCATGTTACATATTTCACATAAATTTTGAAAGATGTATAAAAGTTTTATAAAATGAATCTCAAGGGAATTTTAGAACATGTAACCAAATTGTATGTCATGTTTATTTGAAGGATAATTATTGCTGTCACTGTCACAAATTTATTATGCTATGAAAAATATATCTTTAATTCGACGTTTTGGGAAAGCTAATTAGGATCAGAATAAAATACGTCCTATGTAACCACAGTATAATCTATCACCAAACGAACTTAAGTTCTAATTATAAGTACCTATTAATAAATAAATATCTGCAAATATTTAAAAAAATACTAGATCAATTAAAATATTTAGTAATTATTTATATGCCAACAGTGATAACTGATTTTTAAAGATCGAAAAAATCAGACTTTTAAATTCACTTAATGTTCGTGGTACATACAAAAAAAATTGTACCAACAGCAAAAAAATATTAATTTCTTAAATATGTTGTAATATATCTGCCAAATGCGATACTTAATGTGTTGATACCTTAACAATTATATTATTTATTAGAACAATTATGTCGAATATTTTTTACCGCCCAGGGGCAGTAAAATAGTATATTACATAACGAGAATTGTAATTTCACGAGCAATGTAATTGCGTTACAATTCGAGTTGTGTATTATACTTTATTTACGACCATACATAATAATAAGAATAATTACAGAATATTTGTTAGGTTATATCAACTGTCAAACAGCAGTATTACCGCCTAACAAATGAAAAATTTCTTGAGAACAGTTACGTAATATACATATATTACGTAACTAGTGTAGTAAACCCTTAGTAACCGTAAACAAGCAATTACTGTTCTTGCAAATTGTTTTCAATGGCCTACTTACTTATATGGTCGTAGATAATAGTATATTACATACCTGTTACCAAGGAGCCAGAATATAATAACACATTTTTGTGTTGGTGGTAGAATAAGCACTTTTTACTTACAGTATTAAGTGAATAGGTAGATTTTTTTTTTTAATGTATCAGTGATAAAAACCATTTTAAAAATACTCTATGTAAAGTATTTAGAGTATATAATGTACTTTCTTCTACGATCAATAAGCATAAGTAGGTTTTCCAAATCTCATTTGGTGACAGAAAGTGAACAATCGCAGATTAAGGTTCCTTGCTATTGACAACGGGACCTTTTTCAGATCGTTGCTATTAACAATACTTATTTACATAACAAGACCTGAAAACAGTACTTTAATGGGTGAGAAAGCATATTCCATAGTGAATCCTTGTCGACTTTTGAAATCTTGACAGCCCAGCAAAGACAATTTTTGCGATCATCAGTGACAAATTATTCATAATTTTATACACAAATCGAAAAATTTTTGCGCAAAAGTAACTAAACTGATCACCATGAAACTATTCATTTTCTGATCTCTTTTTTCAATTTAGAGACCGGTGAAGTTTTCAGAAAGTACAATTTTCTAGACGATGCGGACGAATATTTTGTATTTTAACATTTTTATTAATTATAATTAACGATCGATTAATTGTAATTGCCGACCGTTGAAAAAGGGTTGTATACACATCTTTAGCCTCGGGCCGCAAACAGCTACTTTTAATCCTTAGTATACAAATAAACATTTTCTACGATTGCTATGAAATTTACGCTCTAATTTGTCATCGTAAAGTTGACGTTTTCGGTGAAACAATCGAAAAATAACTTTGTCGCGCGTTGCCATTAGAAAAAGATATTAAATGCGCGTATTTTCATGGCAACACGCGAAAAATCAAGTATATAAACAAAACAAAAACTTGTCATATTGATAGAACGAATTTATTTTCAGTACGTGTACGTTATTTAATAATTTAAGATGAAATCATAGAAAAAATTATGTGTATCACGAGCGTAAAGTGCCTTTTTCCTATACACAAATAATTTTTTTTTCAAGCAAGAAAATGTATCAATAGTCTATACCTCTATACTATACTACTATATTTAATAATTGTATCTGAAATTACTGAAGTTCCATATCACTATAATATGTATTATGCATATTAATTAATATTTGTTGTGCGTATGGTTAAATAATTAAGCATATAAATACAGTAATTAAATAATTTAAAAGAGAAGTATATAATTGACAGAAGTAATTTGATATGATGTGATACAAATAAAAATAAATATATCATCACGCCTTTTACCCATTACTGGGTGTGGCACTCTGTCGTAGCAGATTTCGGTAAGTGATATATGATGCGATACAAATTTTAAATACGTATATATTGCCAACTATAAAGTGAATTTCTCCAAGTGATTTGTTATTTTACTTAGACTGATATTAATATTGTTAAAAGTATCGGTCATTAGTCTATAATAAATTCGTAAACTTTTGTCGTTCGCTCTCAAGACTCAAAGACTAAATGCAAGTCGATAAATTCGGTATTAGCAAAATGTAATATTGGTAACTTTTGACAGTACAAGTATTTTTCAAAAATGAATGTTACCTTACTTTGTTTTATAAATAAATTCCTACAGAAATGTATTTAAATTCCAAAACTTCGTATTTGATCTGATTACAATGATACGTATCGTTCTGCTATCAATCAGAAAAAGTACAATCGTAATCCAGTGAAATGATTGTTTTATGTACTTTCTACATGAAATATGAAGAAGAACATATATAGGTCACGTCCATTTCTCCACTAACATATCAATTATTACCTCGTAATTATATTACATTTTCATTAGGAGAAATATAGTGTGCCATCTAAATCTAAAAAATACTCAATTTGTTCTTCACTTTATGTTTTCAACAAGAAAAAAAAAATTTAAAAATAAAATAAATAAATAAATATATCATTATGCCTTTTACTCATTACTGGGTGTGGCACTCTGCTGTGGCAGATCTCGGTAAGTGATATTTTTCTTCGCGTAAAGTGCGGTTACCAGCCGTCAAATCACGGTTCCCAAAGATGTTAGTGGAGGGGGAGCCACAGGGGTAGATTTAAATTGGTGAAAATTGTTTGTCGCCTGTGGGATCGAACCAGGATTCTCAAGATTTAGAATACAAGAATTCGCTTTTGACGGTTCTTTTTGAAAAAGTATTCTTCATATATTTTTACATGGTTTCGTGGATTATATATTTTATTATTACATTATGCAATTTCACACTTGGCCTGTCATATTGCGAACAACATTAAAAATTAATAAAAAAATTGAAAAATATATTCACTTAAGGCTCATTACGCGAATTGAACTCAAATTACAATAAGGGTCATGGTAACAACTATTTTTCCATAGTCTATTCATTTACTATTATTTCAATTTATTCTTAATTTCTAATGCCTATGGCACATTGGTCGAAGAGCGTCGATGAGCATCGATGAGTTCTTCTATGAAACAACAGAACGAACCCTTCATTGACAAACAATAAAAGCTTCTAAAGTTGAGAAAGGGAAATTTCAAAAATATGCTTACGTGAAATGAGACACAAAAGATACGAGTGAAATGAGATACGTTCGTTTCATCAATGAGCTCTTCGATGGAAATAGAGGAGCCTCTAATTTTCGTCGATGACGGGTGCGTTCTGTTGTTTCATCGAAGAGCTCATCGATGCTCATCGAAGCCCTTCGACCAGTGTGCCATAGGCATAAGAGATAACACTGACAGATTCTATAAACATTTGATATTCTATTTATTTTGATATTTATCAATTAGTTCAAATTAATAATTATCAAAATTATGTTATAAAACATCATTAATTTTTTATAAAAAAGTGGTTTGCAGTTTAATGTAATTATTTTAATTCAAAATAATTCCAATAAATTTACATGAACTGACATCTAAACTGATAGATTTATGCTTGACATTTTTTACTATTAGTAAGGAAATCATCGTCTAACAATTACTCGAGGACGCTTAACATATTTTAGGTACGAGGTGCACGCAATATTTTTCCTACAACTATATTATAATATTTAAGAAACACACTAGAATTATTTATTTTATTGATAAAAATTTTAAATTTTCAGTTTTAAATTAAAGCAATCTTCTAAAAACTAGGAAAAGTAATTTTCATTTTATAATAAAATTCGTTTTTTGCTCCTTGTTACTTTGGACACGATAATATTTATCAATAAATATTTCCTTTTATGTCATTCGAGCTTAAGTTTTTCTTTGGCTTAGTAGTATTGAGCTGGCTTGTGGAATTGACAACCCGGGTTCGATTCCCACAGGCGACAAACAATTTTCACCACGTTGAAACTACCCCCGTGGTTCCCCCCACTAACATCTTGCGGCTGGTAACCGCACTTCACGTGAAGAAATATATCACTTACCGAGATCTGCTCCGGCAGAGTGCCACACCCAGTAATGGGTAAAAGGCGTGATGATATATTTATTTATTTAATATAACAAGTGGTATAATAATTGCCGATTTGTCCCGCGTGGTGGCCGCGCGGGTTGAGGGCCTGACTGACGACCATAAGGTCGTGGGTTCGAGTCCCGCCCGCGGCGGCCATACAAAGGACATATCGGCATATGACCTGAGTAGTTGGTCCGATATATAAGTTAAAAAAAAATAAAAATTGCCGATTTGTCCCACGTGTTGGCCGCGCGGGTTGAGGGCCTGACTCATGATCTTAAGGTCGTGGATTCGGGTCCCGTCCGTGGCGGCCATACAAAGGACATATCGGCATATGACCTGAGTAGTTGGTCCGATATATACATTTAAAAAAAAATTGCCGATATTTTGACATACATTATGAGTTGTTTTGGAAATGGAAATATAGAGAGTGTGAAGCACGAGCTGTATTTCTTATTAAAAACTAATTTAAAATCATGTCAAGATATCTAACAATCATCATATTACGAGCTATATTTTGCAGGAGAATTTAACAAGCAAAAACTTCTTCAGTAGAAGCAGTTTCCCATCGAAATTTGCCATTTCGATAGATTTATTTCAAAAGACGTTTATGAAAATAATATTGGTTACCATGGAGATTTAATTACAGTGAAAAATTATCACTTCTTAATTTCACTAGTGGAAAATTATCAAAACTAGCTTTCATTTCATTGCTTCATTTACAAATAAATTCGGGATTCTATTGGTTCCCACATATACGTGATAAATTCTTCATAATAAAAATTAGTGATAATGATTAAAATTTTAACAATATACCACCAGATATATCCGACGCTGCAAATATCTAATCTTCTTCCTGATAAATCAAAAATGTAATAAAAAAATACATACAATCAGTTTACAGAATGGTGTCAACGTTGGAAAAGTGACATATTAGCATATTTGACGAGAAGTCCGGAAATGAAAAAACCTGTGCGCCATCATCTACTTCAGTAGCAACTAATCGAGCTAGTGAACAATATTATTTATATTATTATTTATTATTATTTATAACCTACTTCGCATACTGAAAGCAGTAGAGTAATGTTTATAGTTTTGACAGTAGAAAAAATTACGTGTGTATCACGAGCGTAAAGTGTCTGTTCCTCTTGCACTATTGCAGCTCTTGCCTTCGGCTCACGCTGCAATTACCCAAAGAATTACTATACGCTCTTAATACACAAATAACTATTTCCATAGCTGCAAACTTAGTTTCTACTGTTGTAATTTTTACAGAAACATAAACTTTTATTAAGCAAGTCAACTGAAGTCTTGCATAATAAAATGATTTTTATGTAAATTTAACTAGAATTTAAAAATAATTATGCAAAACTGTACAATCTTCATACAGTTGATATTGGAACCCAAATATGTGATAAAAACATACAAAAATTATGTAGGTTATATATTATTATGTAGGTTATATATTATTACTGAAGAACCATTGGTCTAATAATTATTGTCGATTTGGCAAAAATAACTTACTGTGTAACTGATACTTTTCTTAAAAGAAAAGAAATTTTGGTTACAATAATGAATTATTTAGCTCGATAACCGAATATTGAATATATAAATACAATTTGTTTTTATAAAAACTAGAAATAAAAGATTTCTTTTATATGATCAATTATGTTTTATTTTCACGAAACAAAAAATTAAATTATATACTAACTCTTTTTTTAAATTGGTTCTTTAACATAATTTTTGCATAAAAAGAAAAATATTTATGAGGTTAAAAAAATATATAAAAAATTAATTTCAAATAAAATCAGTTTTTCGTCAATTAAAATTATTTTAGAATGCCTACATTTCGAATAATTATTTTTGATTTGGCCGTTCAATTAACCAAATTTTCCCATGGTATCGGCCGAAGCCAAATATGTTCGAAAGTACATCGAATTGGCTGAATACTGAAGAAAACCCAATATTCGGTGCATTTTAAAATTAAAGAATAAATTGAAGTGCACCATTTTGAAGAAACATCTGTACAACGTTTTATATCAGTAATCAGTCATTTTACAGAAGTAGTCTTATTACTAATATTGATGAAAATGGGGGTGTGAGGTTAGAAAAAGATTTGAAATTCAACTTGTTTTAAATTTAACTTTTTGAATTCAAAGAATGTTATTTCTCTTTTACATATCAATTTCAGATTTTTATTATTGTAATTAAACACTTGTATGTAACATTAGTAAAATAGACTAATAACAGAATTCTGTTGAAACCTTACCTGAGAATGCTAAGTCTCCAAGTACGTAGTGTTTGCGTGTTTTAACTGAAGACATTTGTTCAAATAAGTACTCCCCAGCTATAAATCCCATACTTGCAAGGAATGCAATAACACTGATTCCTACACCATAGTTACAGGCATTGGCATCATCGTTGTATAAACAGCGTTCTTTGCCAGGATTATCGGGCTCTGGCTGCCATCCTTGGGATGATATACATCCAAAAACGATTATAGAAAATAACTGAAAGAAACAAAAAAACATATTAGAGCATATTCTTACAAGAAAATCATAAAAATGCATGAGGAAACTTTAAACATTTCTATGTTAGTTGAATCAAAAGGAACTTGTAAAAACATCAATTTTATGACAGAGAAATTGTATCCTGGGATTAATTGGGGGCAATTACATTAATAAATAGCAAATGTGATGTAATATTAATAAATACTTTTAGTTTAATTTTAAATAATCAATAGACGTCTTACTCCCTCCCCCAAAATGGCTGGCTGTCAAAATCGATTTTTAAAGTCTATTTAATAATGGGATTTAGATATCATATGATTTTATTCTTAGTAAAACTACATTAAAATTATAACTTACCCAACAAACAGCTCTTAAAATTACTTGAGGACGTTGAATAAACGAAATAGGATCAAAGGATCCCCCGGCTTTACCGCCGCCGTAAGCTCCAACACCCTCCATACTCAACTCACTACGTTCGTCAGTAGAATGTCAAATTCATTTCAACTAACAAACTATTTTCTTGCAATTTTTTTTTAATAAAATAAAATATGTAGTTATACTATTTAATTAGTAATAATGGCCTAAATAATAATTTTAATGATTATATTGTTACACAATTTATTTGACTTATATATTTTTAATGTGATTGTCAAAAGTTTAGCCCGTTTGTGAAAAAGTATAAATAACGAAGTTCATTAAAATATTTTAAATAACGGGACTATATATTTTATAAAAACTATGTTGCATTCCTACAATAACACAATCGCGTCTTTATTTTTAATAAACAAATGCAAAATTAAACAAATGTTTGAGGTGAGCATAAAACTGTATTTCATTACAAATATTGTGCAGACAAATAAATTACACACAAATATAAATATAATTTTTGTGCAAACAAATAAATTCCGTAAATATAAATATGATTTCAGTACACCAATGTTAATTTGTAAATACAACTCTCAAAGTGTTTAAAATTTTTATAAAATCTGGATAATGATTGGGAAAATCTATGATAAGATTCTCGACGACAGTTTGTAGCTTTGAATTAATTTCTTGTTGTTGGGTATATTCATTTTCCAATGCTGTTTCTGAACGAAATTGTGCTCTGTACTGTCCTTTACTAATGGAAGTATAAGAGTGCAGTTTATGTTGTTTAAAAACCAACATTTCCAATTCCTAAAATTTTAATCATTTTGTAATAATTGAATTTATCTACAATATGCAAAAAATACTGACTTTTTGTCTGTCAAATTTCGCTGTTTCAATATTATTTATAAATTCAATCATTTGTGTTCCCATATCTTCTATAATTCTTTCATTTTGTGAAATTTTTTCATATAATTCTTTTTCTAGATTGTACGCTTGTCCAATTTTCTTTTCTAAACTCTTTCGTTCCTAAATCAAAATTTAATAAAACTAGATTTAACAATTAATAGTATATTATGTAATGGGGTAGGTGGCTCAGTGGTATCGACTCGGCCTGTGGATCTTGAGAACCCTGGTTCGATCCCCACAGCCGACAAACAATTTTCACCAATTTAAAAAATCTACCCCTGTGGCTCTCCCTCCACTAATAGACGTGATTTGACGGCTGGTAACCGCACTTCACGCGAAAAAATATATCACTTACCGAGATCTGCTTAGGCAGAGTGCCACAACCAGTAATGGGTAAAAGACGTGATGATATATTTATTTATGTAAAATTTTTTTATAAACTTCCCTATTTCTTTGACACAGGTTGAGTGATGCAAAGCGAGTATATAAAAACGGTATCTAAAAAGTTTATAAATCGTGTCACAAATTATACTTTTTCTACAATCGCAAATTAAGACAATAACAAAATGTAAAGTATTATGAATTATTTAAAAAGTAAGGTTAAGTCACACTGACAGCTGCTTGACGCTAACTTCACCTCTTAGTATATCAAGCCGTGACTAAAACATTTGAAGTCACGGCTTGTCAACGTCAATAAAGACGTTATTTAGCACCATGGAAATCAGTATATCCAATGACAATAATAACGGGAAGAGAACAAATAATTTTTAAACACACATACATTTTCTGTTTTTTTTACTTTCGACTTTAAATCTTCTAATTTTCGTTTCAAATTTATTCGATTATTAACTTTTCCTCCTAGAGACATTCGTTTTTCTGTAGCTTCAGCATTTATAAAAATAAATTCTCTTCTTGAAACACAATGATTTAAATCATGAACTAATTTTTCTTGCGCTTTACGAAGTTGACTATACCGTACCTAAAAACAAAAATATTAGATCAGCAACTTACAAATAATATAATATGTAATCACAAACTAACATTCATCCGATGTATTTCAGCTTTCATTGTTCCTAATTCTCCTTCCGCACTTTTTTCTTTCTTTATGGTTTGTTTTGTTTCTTCTGCTAATTTAACTTTTTTTTCCCAAGCCAACGTTTCTCTGTTGTATTCTATTACATCTTCACTTAATGTATTCTTTTCTTCTTCTAGCTCTGTTAATTTATCTTCCAATCGTAAACATTGCAGTTCAGCATCCTAAAATATTTTTAAAAGATACAAAATTTAATTAAATTATTGAACAGATACATAATAATATAACTAATTACGTATAATGTTAATTTATTGGATAATTTATTTTGAAGTTACCATTAAAAACATAATAATTAAAATATATGATCTCTATGAACGATATTTCTACTACTAATTATTAAGCCAGAGTTTCCATACGTAAAAAAAAAAATTTATACAATTTCATCATAATACAAAATACATACGTATATTTCTTACCTGAAGTTTTTGAACATATTCCACTTTAAACGACATATTGTTAATATCGAGAACTTCTTTGTGTCCCCTTTTGTGCCACATATCTTTATTAATTTTATCAATTTTAAATTTCAAGTTTGTCATATTTCGGTCATATTGTTTTTCACGTTTGTCTAACATTTCTAACTCATCTTCCAATTTCAAATTATTTTGCTGTAGTAACATGGTTTCTACAAAAATATATTATATATAAAAATACAAAAATGATATATTTCATCGACTGATTACGTTTTCGTATAAGATTTATTTCGTTTAATTGTTGATATCGTTCTTCCTTCAGTGAAATAACATAACTTTGTTGCCTCAACCAAAATGCCTTCAATTTTCCGTTTTTTTCGTCGAATTCTAGAATACTTCTTTCTAGATCTTTAATTTTTATTTCGATTGGAGTTAATTCAACACCCTACATATAAATGTTATTAAATATTCTTTAAAAATATTATGTAACATAACATACGCCAGCTTTTTGTAGCAAATCTTCATATTTTTTATAAGCGTCATCGAATTTGAATAAACTTTTTCTTCCTTCTTGTATTAACTGTTTTAGTTCCAAATTTTGGTCGTTTAGTTCTTTTTCATGTATTTTTTCACTTCTCATCAATTCTTCCAAGTACTGCACTACTTCCCCATTTAGTATTTTTTGTCGTTCAATACGAACACAGATATCTGCATTTTTGTTCTCTATTTCTGCTAATTGTATTTCCTGCAAATATGCAATTACATTTTCTTAGTTTTCAGTAAAAAATAATTCGTAAAATATTTTTAATTTATCAAATATTTAAACCATTTCGTTCTACAAATCTATTTTAGTAACAATACAAAATTAACATTTATGATAATAAAATTAAAATTTGCATACCGTAGCTCGGTTGTTTTCACGTAATTCTCGAATAGTTTTGTTCATATATCTTGAAATTTTGTCACTAGATATTTGTTCTTGCAACAAGGTTAAAATACGTTCTTCTATTTCAACTTTCATACAAATATTTTTCTCTATTTCACGGCGAATATCATCTAAAGCTTGCTGTTTCATTCTTTTTTCCTACGGAATTATTTATTAATATTTATAATAAAGATTTAAATATTTTCATGATGAACTTACAATACTAAGTTCATCTAAATCTTTAGAAGTTTGTGTGAGCATTGCTTGAGTTTCCATTAGTTTCTTTTCTAGACTGTTAATTTTATCGGTTTCGTAAGTAATTCTTGAATTAAGAGTAGTTTTATCCATATCGATTCGTCCTTTAACTAATGTTAGCTGTTCATTTCGTGCCATTTGTTCATTACTTAGCTTTTTTGTAGCTGTTATCTCCGTCAATGTATTTTGCAATATTTCTTGTATTTTTCTAATATAGATATATAAATTCAAATTGATTTTTAATACGGTAATAATGTTTACTTTTAAAAATAGAAAAACAGACAATTATACTAACTCTAATTCTTTTTTGGTGTTGTTATATAGTTTATCTCTGTGTCCAATAGCAACTAGAACGCAATTCCAAGAATGCATTAAACGTTTCTGTTCGTTTTCTAATGCTTCTACATCAGCGTTGGCGCTTGCTATTGATGTAGCAAGGTTTTCCCGCTCATGCTCCTTTACACGTAACTGCATACTTAAATGATCTAAACCATTTTCCAAACGAAATACTTCTGTCATTAGTTTGTAAATAAGAAAATCCTACAAGACAACACATGTTTATACTTCAATATTTCCTATTATAATGAATAAACGTGAAATACATCTTTACCAAGTTTCGTTTCTCTTCAGTAAACTGTTTTCTATCTATTTTAGATTTATCAGAAATTCTTTGGTTTACTGCTAAATCCGACTGTAATTTTTCTTCCCAGTCATGCATTTGCTTAAACATGTAGCTCATTGTATCTAGCTCATTTCTTAGCTCCAATTCTATAGATATATAAAAATAATAAATCAATTAATAAATCGTCACAATTATTATTGTTTTTATTACCTTTTTTCTCAGACAGATCCAATTTGTTTCGCGTAAGAGTATGCGTTTCTGTGATGTCCTTAAGTTCAGATTCCATTTCATCGCGCTCAGTAGTAAGTTTATTAATTTCATTTTCATATTGTTCAACTGACTCATATTGTAAAGCGACCATTTGCTGAGCATCATATACTGAAACGCCCAATGCATCTCGATCATCTGATTTTTTCTTTATACCAATTTCCTTTAATCAAAATTGTTAATTTGTAAGTTACTATTTCAATGTGAATACATCTAATTACAAGTTCGGTAACTTCAACAGATAGTTTGGCAATCTGACGTTCAAGTTGCTGTTTTAACGCTTCTTGAAATTTAGCCAAAAGAGGATGATCAGGTTCCAGCATAATTCCTTGGGTACTAAATTATAACGTTGTATATAAATTGAGGATAAGCATATATGCATTTAGTTGCTTTCATATTAATATACTTACTCATCCTTCTTTGGAGGTGGTGGAGGTGGTGGTGGTTGTGGTTCTGGTATTCTGAATAACAAAGAACATTCTTCAATATTATAAGACATTTTTGTATGACTTTCCTCATCTTCTTGTGTTTCATTTTCCTCATCTACTATCGAATCCGAATCCATATTTTAAAATTACAGAAATTCAATGAATCATATAAAGCATAAATAAATTGTTTATAATTGTTGTCATGGTTATTTGTTGACATTTCAATGTTTGGTTAGAATCAAATGACAGTTTACAAATGACAGCTGTCAAATTCATAGGCGTGCAGGTAAAAATGTTATATTTTTAGTTCAAAATTTGTGAAACATCCTTATTTATGATGTAGTCCATATGGTTTATAATGCAGATTGCATATATATTATGCAATAATTAACTGATATAAACCGCAAATACTGATTAGTGATAAAGCTTTTTCCTTTAATGTATTTTAGAAAAACTTAAAAATATGAGTGCAGATTATAATCCAAAACCAAAGAAATTAAAAACAGATAAAGGTAAATGATAATAATATTATTTGTTGAAGCTATTAATATATAATCTGTATAACCTATAAATTACAGATGTTAACATTAACCCTCCAGCAACTATAACTGTGTGCACGCCAATAAATACTATAGCTGATGTATTAAAGTTTAAAGATGCTCATTTAACACCGAAAAAATGTCATTCCTTTATAAAAAATTCATTTGTTGTTCGAAATACATTTGGTGAGTGTCATCAAGAGTTAAGTAGTTTGACTCTGAAACAAAGAATTGACAAACACACTGTTCCCAAAACGTTAGTGTGCCATGATATGAAAGGAGGATATTTAGAAGACAAGTACGATTCACAATCACATGAATTATATTTAGAATTTGGAACAGATTAATCTCTTTTACAGATATGTGGATGGCTGTGACATAGGAAATGGGTATACTTTTTACCGATGGCAAGATATTGATATTTTTATATATTTCAGTCATCATTTTGTTACTATTCCACCCCCAGGTTGGGTTAAAATTGCTCACCGGAACAATGTAAAAATATTAGGTAAATATGAAATTATATTAACTAAGAATCAGTCTGTTTATTTTCAAGATAAATATCGCATTAAAAAAATTAATCAGTAATGTTGAAATAATTTGAATAGCTCTGTAAGTTTTGATACGATATTGTTATTTATTTGTCACATAGTTATTCGTCAATTGATCTAGATATGGGAAATAACACTAAAGGCCAATTACACGGCCAGGAGATAACATTTAAATTTGATTTAAATAAATAGAACAAAAACTAAATTACATAACATAGTATAATTAATATTGCTGTCAAATTCAGACATTCGATTTACTTTCATTTATTTGAACCAAGTTTAAAATTCAACTTTTGGCGGTGCAATTGGCTATCATAATATTTATTTGTTTTGTAGGCACAGTAATAACAGAAGGAGAACATGGTTTAAATCTTTGCACAGAAATATTTAAATCCGATGATATTTGGCGCGATTTCGCTAAATCTCTGATTAATATTTGCGTTCTAAATTCATTTGATGGTTGGCTTTTAAACATAGAAAATCCACTTGGAAACACAAAGCCCCTGATAAATTTTATTAGTTATTTGACGAAAGAATTACGAAAAATCAATCATGAATTCGTTGTTTTATGGTATGATAGTGTCATACAAGATGGGAAACTCAAATGGCAAAATGAGTTAAATGATCTTAATAAGTATGGTCAGCAAGAGGAATTGTTTCTTTTTAAATTATAATGATTATATTTTAGATGCTTTTTTGATGTATGTGATGGTATATTCCTGAACTATAGTTGGAATGAAGCAAATTTGGCTGGTTCTGTTTTGAAAGCGCAACATCGAGTTTTAGATGTTTTTGTTGGAATTGACGTTTTTGGTCGAAATTGCTACGGTGGAGGCGGTTTTAATTCTTATGTGGTACTTTTTTCACAAGGATTTTTTATTTTGTAAAAGTTACTTGAATTTTGAATATTTTTAGGCTGCTGAAATGGTTCGTAGATATGGTTTATCTATGGCAATTTTTGCCCCAGGTTGGACTCACGAAACTTTGAAAATTGATATCCAGGATATCTTTTTTGAAGCATATTGTCGTAGGGACAACGGCTTTTGGTTAAATCTGCATCCATATTTATATACTCATCCAATATCGAGGCCATTTGTTACAACATTTTATTTGGGAGCAGATAAGGTAAATTATTATTTAGAAATAAGAAAAAACTAAATTTATGTACACATCTAATTGATATATAATAAGATAATCAGATTTTATTAAAATGACTTGTCTATTATTAGTTCTGGTAATTTTCAAGTCGGAAGGAGTTAATTAAATTATATAATTTAATACGATAGATTTCTAATGAGGTTTAGGAAAAAGAATTGACAATCAGTCGAACATAATAAAAATGTATTATTATTCTCGAAATCTCCGTTCAACTTTTTTATATGATACTGAAAATGATTGGTTTCTAATGACTATCAGTAAGTTATAATTTTTATTACGAAAAACTTTATTTTCATTTTGATATACGCAGCTAAACTAAAGGTGTAACAACTATAGCTGTCAATATTTATATAATATATATATATATATATATATATAAATCGAGATAAATAAGATAATTGAGACATATCAGAGATTATTTGTATTCGACTATGCGAAATTAAACAAAATGAAACAAGGTAAAATGAATGACGAAACACGTGAAACAAGTAACAAATAAATATTTGCATTGCTGTCATTAATTTTACCTTGTTTCAATTTGTTTAATTTCGCATAGCCACCTAGAATAATTGAATAAAAATAATTTCTGATTTCTCAATTACCTTATTTATCTCGAATTTTTTCATTTACATTTATGACAAGTAATACATCGTTGAAAAAAGAAAATAATAGCGGTTTTTATTTTAATAAAATAATTCTAGGTTCCCATTTGAAAAATAAAAGTTGATAGTCGTATCATGTAAACCTGACTTTATAAAAAATATTTATATGTGTCATAAAATAGTATATTTAATATACTAAAACTTCCATATAAAGAAAAATTTTCTTTTTCTTATAATAAAAAAGTTAAGGGAGGATTCGTCTTCGCAGAATCACCCTGTATATATATTTGTTCACTGTATCTGTACACTTATATAAAAATAATTTCAGATTAGCTATAATTTGAACAACCAAGAACAAGTATTAAGCAGACCAACTCACTGTGGCGACACTCCGTTTAAAAACAATGTGATTGAAAAATGCGACTGCATTCAAATCTTCAGCGAAGGTTGCAAACAAAATACAATTTCTTACCTAATTACAACTTGCAATTTAAACCGAACAAAAGAATACGTCCACAAACTTTTCACATGCAACATTGATGTTACAAGAAATTTCGTTGTTTCAATTGTCACTAAACTGGGCTTAGGCGATGTTGATGTAATTATACTTACAAGAGATGCTGTTGGAAGGCGATATAGCTATCGGCTGTTGGCCAAGAATGAGAAGAAGAATTTTGATAACAATATTTTTGGAGTGATTTCTCTTTTAAATGCTGATCCAGCGATGCCTGTTATAAGGAGAAATCTGGACTTTGGAAAAATCAATGATGGTTGGGGTATCAGGTAAATTTAGTGTTATTTTTACTCAAGTACATAACAACAAAATTAATTAACTAAAAATTAATTGAGAATTCGTGTAGTTTGTGCTACCGAATATATATTTTTGCAATTTTATTAGATATATATTCTTGTATCTGTAATGTTCGGAAATAAATCAATGAAGAATATTCGGAAATTAAGAATAGCAATAAACGATATCAGTCACTGATTTTATACAGGTGTATCCTTATAAAAAATCGTTATTTAACAAGCAATTTTGTACAGCCTGATTCTCAAAAAGGTCTTACCCAATCTTGAATTTTGTAGTTAAATTAAGCTATATTATATTCCCAAAAAAGTTGAGATAAATATTCATTTAAACCTGCTACTACTTGGTTTTAAAAATGTTGTTGGGATATTGTTTTTTAATATAAGGTTAGAATAATCTTAACTAATTCAAAATTCAGGATTATCAAATCGTTTTGGGAATCGGGCTAGCTACAACATAAATTTTATTTTTTTAATGAAATTTAATGAAAATATATGATTAGTAAAAATGAAATATTCGAATGAATCAGAATATCGAGTGTACATTGAAAGCGCCAAAGTAAATTTTAAAGTACAAAGGTGGTTGTTAAATGTTGTTCTATATTGTTTCAACAATTGATTTATGTACCTTTTCACAAGTTCTACTTCTTTATTTAAAATAATTGATATCTGTAATTTGTTAACTTCTTTAAGGTCGTTAAATTCTCTGAACACTCGTGGTACATACAAAATGTTTTGTACCAGCACCGAAAAATAAATGAAAATATCTTACGGCATACGAATTCGAATCCCACTCAAGTTAAAAATATAATATATACCAATGACGAAGTGTATAACAATATTTTGAGGTTAATTTGAAATTTTTGGACTTATCGACTTTTTTCCACTTAAAAACTTCTTGCACTGCTTTACGTAAATAAAACTGGCGACACACTTTTAAAATCTTACATTTAGAAATATTTTGGTATAAAACTGATTGAACCAATAGGAAAAGCGGAAAAAGTTGTACAGGAAGACGATTAAACTCAAAACCGCGAAAATATGACTTCGAGACTGTACCCTTCATATGAACTACCACACTGCTGCTCGGTGAATCCAGACCCTGTACTGTAATAGAAATTGAGTTCCTTTTGTACAGTATAACATAAATAAATAATAATAATGTCGAGTTTTATTTACTGTCTATGGATGATAACTGATTCATTATATCCTTCTTGCCAAGGAAAAATATACTTACTGTGCTGATGGTAGAAAAATGATAAGTAAAATTAATGAATTAAGTTAATTAATATTTACATTAAATAATATTAATTCGATTTGGTTGTAAATTGTATTTAGAATTAAACGTATAATACAAAATTATAAATATGTTCCATTGGAAATAAGAAAGTTAATGCTACTTACATATAAACCGAAAGTGATGTTTGTATTGTCAGTATACTAACATTAAAGATTTTTACAAGACATACAAAAATTCAATTCAATGCTATATATATATAAATAAAAATAAACAAGTTAATGGTGGAACCTCGCTTTCTATGGACACCAGGTATATATGCATTATGCAAAATAAAACGCTTAAAGTAAAATCGACATTTCCTCCCTAACTCTTTTTGAGAAATTATATCAAAATTTTGAAATCATTTTTAATGATTTGCCAAATAAATTAAATATTTTCAATTTTTTATTCAATATTTTCAACTTTTAACGCGTGGAAATTCTGGCGGATGGGATTTTGGCAATGTGGTTTTTGGTGGCGTAACTTTGATTCCCCATTTCCGAGTGTGGCAATTTGCTGTAACAGATTTCAGTATTTTTTTTGTGGATGTGAACTGTGGTTATCGGCTGTCTAATTAGACAGCCGAAAACCACACGGCTCTCAAAAATATTAGTGAAGGAGTAATTTTTATGAAAAGCAGTTTTCTAACTGAAATAACGAATTTATTATTAAGGATTATAAAGGAGTGTACATTTTATGGACAGTTTTTTTATGCACATTTTTAAAAGTTTTAGTTTTATCATAAAAATAAATAACTGTCTATTATATTGATATTTCATATTGATAATCAAAGTAAGGTTTAGTTTTATTTGTAAAGTATAATTTGATGATTAATTTTCAGGAACTATATCGTGTCTGTACCGGTACACGTTAAAATTATGGAAATTGGAGCTGTGGTAATTGGAGAAAATATATTGTTAGGAGGATTCGCTGTTCAAAGTGACTTAAATATGAATGTTTAAGTTATTGAGAATATTATATATTTTATTACTATTAAAATTTTATTTTGTTACTTTATTAAATGTTTTGCATGTATGCTGTTTCGATATAAATAAAGACATTTTCTATATAATTAAATATTATTCCTTAGCTACATAATTATGTAATAAAAAATTATATTTGGAAAAAAACGTATACACATACACATATTCGTAATGTTTTCATATTTGAATGCTCAAATCATAACACAGCAATCATATTATGGTTCAATATGTTTGGAATATCTATACGTATATAACAAGTGGAATATATATATATATATAAATTTAAATCAATCCTCAATTAAATTTTAACATTAAAATTTCAGTGAAATAAGAATTGATTATTTTGTACTTTAATATATTTGGCAACCAGTTTATCAGAAAAGCGTAGTAGGCTTGTGAGAAATTCAGGGGCTATAATTCATTTTTACAAAAAATATATATAGGACTCAAAGTCATGAAATTATTATTACTCCATACATTTGAAGTTGCGTTTTACATTTTGGATTGATCAATAACCTAACTCATAAATCGCAAAAATATATACAGAATGTTTCACGGATATGCGACACCTCAAATAATTCCTGTACTAAAAAAGATACAATAAAATAGTATGAGACAATCTTATCGAAGTCCAAGGGGGAGATCCGATTAAATAAGAAAATAATAATTTAAATCAGTGGTTCTGAAGTTATATATATATTGATCATACCCTACTGTTTTGTGTCATGTTAAATAAAATTTATCAAAACTTTAAATTGAATTTTCTCAATATTTTTGTTATGTAAGGATATAAAATGATTACATGGTTGAATTCAGAAAAAAAAAACTCTATCGAATAGGCATAAAAAATATGTATGATCTCATTTAAAAAATATAACCTTGTACCTCAACTTCAGAACCACTGGTTTTTTTAAAATCTTATTTAATCGGATGTCTCCCTTGGACTTCTATAAGATTGTCTTATACCATTTTATTGTAACTTTATTAGTATAGGAATTATTTAAGGTGTCCCATATCCGTGAAACATCCTGTATGCACGCGTCTCAGATCTAGTGATTATGAAAGTAGTAAAAGTTTAATTTGAAAATTATCTACATCCAAATTTCAATAAATACATTCGGAAATAGGAACATTATGCGAAGGCCAGGATTAATTAAATGAATAAAATATAATAGTGAATGTTTCAAGGGTTCATATTACCCCCATTGATGAGACTTATATATGTATATTATGTATATAACCTACATTTAAGTTTATAAAGAATTTAGTTTTTTTTTTAAGTTAAGTATTAGAATAATTCAATTATTAATTATAAATTTTTCTCTTTGAATTAATAAAGAATTTTATGTTTATATTTCTTTTTTTAAAGTTAGAAAGTACAAATTAGCTGTAGGACAAATTGGAAATACAATTTAAATTTTCACATTTACTACTAAATGTTTTCTGAAAATAATTTTTGCTACACAATTTCAATTTCAACATAGTAAAATTTAAAAAAACCTTGTAAAGAATAAAACCTACGAATTTTGAATACTTAATGCAAAATATTTCCACAACAGACAAAATCAATTTAAATAAAAATTCCTTGTACTTTATACGACATCCGGTATTCCAATATTCAGAAACTTAAAAACCATATCCATGTAAATCCGAATTTTAATTTGATAATTAAAAGGTCGCCGGTTAGTGATTTTCACGCTCAATATACTTTGGAAAGTCTCGGCACAGTTAACAAACACATATGTATGTAGGATGGGGTTTGGTTTTTGTATGTGTTATGTTATGCGATGTGTTCGTTATAGGCTTATTAGCACCGTGCAGCAGGGTACAGCGCTACGACCACGAACATTCACGGACAACGGACCAACGGACAGGAAATAATTAGAACAGTTATAGGTGGGTATTAGCGCGTACGTAACTCAAGATGATCGTGCTAGAATTCCCTGAACACACGAAATAAGCCAGAAGTTTTATGCTCTCATGGACGCACGCCAACACTATAGGGGCATAGTCAGGGCCGTCTTAAGCATCTCCTGGGCCCTAGGCAATATAATATTTAGGGCCCCAAAACATATAAATATATATACAGGTGGTGACTCGCTCAGCCGGTCATAGGGATTTAACATGGAAAATCAGTTTTTTGAAATTTCCTGCTTCCCTAATTATTTTAAGCAAAAACGCGTCAAATAAAAGTTTTAGGGCATCAAATTCTGCGTCTATATCAGTAAACAAATTACTTTTACGTACTTAGTAACGACAGAAATTAAATATGAAAATGTCGAAAATTACGTTAAAAATATTGATAGCCATGGAATTGAACAAAAAATAAATAAATGCTTGACGTTTGAGAAAACATTTATATTTTATAAAACATTCATAATTAAGTAGGCAAGTAAACAGTATATTTATTTAATTTTAATATCAGAAGAAAAATTTATTTATAACAAAATTTAACTATAATGGACATAATAAATACATATTCTAGTCTAGAGCCCAAGTCTTTCGTAAAAATTACGACGCATATTTTGCTGCCGGGCTGTACTATTCCTGCATTCCTCTGCAATTC
This sequence comes from Pterostichus niger, assembly GCA_947425015.1. NCBI lineage: Eukaryota > Metazoa > Arthropoda > Insecta > Coleoptera > Carabidae > Pterostichus > Pterostichus niger. Next base: position 15,002,955 of record OX380336.1, read on the forward strand.
TTTATTTTAGAGAATCCACATTTGGGTGCCTACTTTTGTAAATTTTATTTTTTAAACGACCCCACAGAAATAAGTCATTAGGTGACAAATCCGGTGATCGAGCTGGCCATTTTATGTCACAACGTCAAACGTTGATGTTTTGACAGATAAAACGTCAAGCATTTATTTATTTTTATGTTCAATTCCATGGCTATCAATATTTTCAAAGTAATTTTCGACATTTTCATATTTAATTTCTGTCGTTACAAAGCACATAAAAGTAATTCTGTTTAGATGCAGAATTTGATGCCCTAAAACTTTTATTTGACGCGTTTTTGCTTAAAATAATTAGGGAAGCAGGAAATTGCAAGAAACTGATTTCCCATGTTAAATCCCTATGATCGGCTGAGCGAGTCACCACCCTGTATATATAAATACATTGTATCGGAGTGTCAGTGTCATATTATAATTATTGTATTATTTTGCATTTGTGTTACTAGCTGCCATCCCTCAATAGAATTCATATCAAATGTAGTAATTATTAAAAATATTTTGGTCAGAAAATGACTTAAAATGTATATATTTTTTTTCTATTTTTTTCATTTTAGTCGAACGATTCGGGCCCCCCAGAGTCTCGGGCCCCCAGCACTTGCCTAGTTCGCCTAGGCGAAAGGACGGCCCTGGGCATAGTGATGTAAAATATCCAAGTGTTTATTTTTCAAGGTATATACCCAGTTTAAGTATTTGTAACGTTGTTGTCATTGGGGGTTGAAATATAAAAAAGAAAAAGTTGGTCTTGGTTTTGATTTTATTATTTGTAGCTATGTTACCAAAAATATTTTTGAATTTGTCATAATAATTTTTACCGAAAAAAAGATAAAGCTTCGTTAATTTTGGTTCATTAAAATTCTATATTATTTATATTATTTCAATATCTATCTTAAATTGTTTGACTAAATAAAACATAAAGGTATTTGAACTTTACATATTTACCCACACGTGGGTATGAATTTAGTAATTAAAAATAGTAAGAATATGGGTAGGTGGCTCAGTGGTATGTTGAAAACCTTGCTTCGATCCCCACAGGCGACAAACAATTTTCACCAAATTAAATCTACCCCTGTGGCTTCCCCACCACTAACATCTTTGGGGACCGTGATTTGACGGCTGGTAACCGCATTTCACGCAAAGAAATATATCACTTACCGAGATCTGCTTAGCCAGAGTGCCACACCCAGTAATGGGTAAAAGGCGTGATGATATATTTATATTTTATTTATATTTATGGGTTTGCAATATCAATGTAAAATATTTGAAGTCACATAAAAGTACGTTATTAAAAAATATTTTCTTTATTAAATAAAATAAATACAAAAGAATTTCACAGAAATTAAAAAAATATATATTTAGACATGTATTACGTTATTAGGCAGAGTGCCACACCCAGTAATGGGTAAAAGGCGTGATGATATATTTATTTTATTTTATTTGTATTGTTATATTCATAATGTTTATTTTAAAAGGATTGTAGACTTCTAGTTGTAGATTATTTCTATTCAGACTTAGTCAATTACATTGTCCGACACCGACAAAAAATAAACTTACAATTTTACAATTTTTAGGGTAAATACCCTAATTTTATTTGCCTACCCATTGGGTATTTCTAGAGATGGGCGAATATCATCCGCGAATAGTCGAATGCTGCGAATATTGACATTATTCGATATTCGAGATTTTCGAATATTAACGTCAGTATAGCGAACATTCGAATACCTCGAATATCGCGCCATATGTTGACCCCAATTTTTGACTATGTTTTCCTTTATCATTTGTACATAAACTTAAAGCTATTACAATACTTTGAAGTTATTAATAACAAAGATATTTTGTTTCAAAACCATGAAGACTTACCATATTTCAAATTTGTTTTTCGCCAACATCAACCCGTACGTTTCACCTTAAATTTGAAGTTTTCGTCTTTTTCTTTTTTGTTTGTACTTTTTGTTTTAATTTTATTTTATCTTAACAATTTCATTCAAATCATGAAAAGGACATAATTAAATAATTATTAATAATAAATAAATTAACTTTTAGGAGTATTCGAATATTCGAGTACCTCGAATATTCGAGATCTGATTAATATTCGTATTCGCTATTCGAATTCAAGAAATTTGATATTCGCCCATCTCTAGTATTTAACCAACTCACATCATTATACAGAAGAGTAACGATGGGGACAAGAACTATGAACATTAATAATTTTTGATACTAATTTTGGCAAAAAAGTAAATTAATAAATATTAACGGGAAAGCGGACATTTTTTTCGGGAAGTCAGTATGGAAATTATGTTGGCAATCTTTGGAATTACACTCAGATCTTATCAATAACGTCATACTATTAGATACAGAATTCAGCATTTGGTGTCATATACTTTCCATACTTTCTTTGCTGACTGTAAACAACTTGCTTTGCAATGATACTTCTTGTAATATTCAATAATATGTAAATCCCATGGACGATATTTGTAACAAAGAAAGTAATAAAAAATAAATACTGCGACTAAATAAATATTGTTATAGATTTTCTCTGCGAAATTTACAAATTTATAAAAATTAACAAATATAAACAAATACTTCTAATGACGGAATTTTAAACTTGGTATTCCACTACACAGATGTGGTTTATTCTGCTGTCCTCAAAGATCTTTTCTGTTCTATCACAAAACGTGCCAACATTAAAACAACTTGTAGGTTACTATACAACATGCTATGTCTAGTAAAGTAAAAATGAATAGGCAGAAGACGCACGTCATCAAATAATATGACTAGATTAATGACGTCACTGTACTACTACGTTTACATGGTATACTAATTTATTCTAGAAATGAAAACGCAATGCGCGTTGCATAACTTACATAGATGAATGTAAGTGTTTAAAACTATTTAACAACAAAACTAAACTATTTGTATTATTAATAAGTAAGGATAATAAGCATAATGCTCTTTTATATATATATATTTATTGAGTTTGATATATACAGTACATTATATATATATATATAATATACATGTGACATTATCATAATACAGCTAGTCGCTGCCTACTCAGTCCCCTTTTCTATACCTCTCTGTCATGGGTTGTTTCTTCGTCAAGATCTCTTCTCTGCATGTTTCTTCTTATGCATTCATTCCAGGATCTTCTTGGTCGTCCTCGTTTTCTTCTGCCAGGAGGATACCAATGGTAAATAATGCTCTTTTAAAAAGTTATATTATGGTTCTTAAAAACAAAATAAATAACAATATGTTATCTGATTTAAAACATAAAATATAACATAAAACAATTTAGTTTTTGCTCGGTCCGGCAAGTTCTTTTTCCTGATCCTGATCTTATTCTTCGCTTATTAATATATTATAGTATAATATTTATTAAAACAAACAAATAGTACTGTAGCACAAGTCACTAATTAACGCAGAGAAAACTGACACTCAAGTGACAGATCGATATTCGATCGGTATGAAATTCAATATGAACATGATCATTGTCAGTAGTGCCAACGTCTGGTACGAAAATCAACTATAATTATTTCAAATTATTTTATATTTCGTTAAAGAAAGGATTGACTAATGGCACACTGGTTGAAGAGCATCGAAGATCTTCGATGAAACAACAGAACGCACCCTTCATTGACAAACAATAAAAGCTTCTAAAGTTGAGAAAGAAAAACTAAATTTCAAAAATATGCTAACGTGAAATGAGACACAAAAGGTACGAGAGAAATGAGATACGTTCGTTTCATCAATGGAAATAGAGGAGCCTCTAATTTTCGTCGATGACGAGTGCGTTCTGTTGTTTCAGTGAAGAGCTCATCGATTCTCTTCGAAATAATTGTAAATTTCATTGATATATAAGTTTCTTAATGCTAGTCTTTTTTTCTTCTTTTTAAAAAAATAAATAACACCCAATAATTTTTACTAGTTTTATTTCATTTTGTAAGGATTTTTCAGGTTGATGACGTGCGTCTTCTGCCTATTCATTTTTACTATAGTAAGAAGTCATTGGAATTTTTAGCATGACTATAGTCTGTCTCATCCTCTCATCGCAACTTCATAGCAGACCAGTTTACACAGCGAAAAATTTTTATAAAGAAATTTTAATATCTTCGAAACATTACCACATTCACAAAATTGAGTTAAACCGTGAAAATAATACATTGACTGGCAATGAACTAACACAAACAGAAAAATACAAATTAATGTCACTTGTCGTACTCACTACTGTATTTTTTCTCACATTGTAAATTTGCTACAGCAATCAACTAGTCACTGGATGTGAAAATTTATTTCCTTTGCTGTATAACGCTTTGAAGTTACGGGGACATAGAATATAATCATACTCTAATGGTGCTATTCTGTAATTTTCTATAAAGCTACAGTTCTGTAAATTTGAACAAAAGCGCATAGATTTTTATTGCCAAATACATTTAATGCCATTTGGCAATCAAATATCATGCGCTTTTGTTCAAATTTACAGATCTGTACAGTTATAGAAAATTATAGAATAGCTCCATAAGATCTAAGTGCACTCTATAGAATAATGTACTATTTCAGACATTTCAAAATAGGTCTAAAATTTTTTTGAAATGGACTCATCAACCATAATCAATATACAGGATTAGTCATCAAAATGCCCGTCTTCGATATCTCCCTTCCCGTTAGAAATACAGCATACATTTATTAACAAAATTTATTCTTCTAGTCAAGGAGCATAACGTAAAATTATTTTCACATATACAGGATGTTGCACGACAGACTGATGAGAATTGTTTGTCTTTTTAATTCCTTGTACGAAGTAAAGAAAGTATTGTAATCGCGAAAATTTTCAGTTTTGAGATTTCAGCGGAAATATCCATTTTGACCATCCCTGAATCCATTTTGACTAATTTCGTCGTGACGTCTGTACGTACGTATGTATCTCGCATAACTTAAAACCGGTAAGCCGTAAAAAGTTGAAGTTTTGTATTTAGGACTGTTATAACATCTAGTTGTGCACCTCTTTTTTTGGTCATTATATAACTTCCGTAAGTGGTAGTTTACTTGAAGCCTATAATATAATTTCATGAAAAACTATATTCAAATATAATTTAAAACTTTCCAAATTTGGTATATAAGACTACTATATCAATTGAAATAACATAATAGATTTTGGTTAAAATACACTAACCGGAAGTGACACATTACTTGAAGCCTATGATAGATTTTCATGAAAAACTATATTAAAGTATAATCCAAAACTTTTCAAATTTGGTATATAAAACTACTATACCAATGGAAATAACAAAATAAATATTTGTTAAAATGGAATAACCGGAAGTGTTACATTACTTGAAGCTGCTAACAGTTTTTCTTGAAAAAATGGTGTTATTTTGATTTTAGAAATAAATGCTGCAAATAACAGTTTTAGAGAATTAAATTCTGCGTGTAGCATATTAAGAATTATTATATTATCTTTTTATATAAGCGGTGGTATCCACATCAGATTTTTTTTTTTTGAAAAAGTGTTCTATTTTTCTTATATAAGAGAAATTATAAATAAACGATACGTTGAATTTAAACAAAATTGTATTGTTTTTTTTTTAAATTAAAGTTTAAGTCGCTTCATTTTTTTAGAGCTTTACTCGCTTAATTACTTTTGCACATTTGCGTTATCAATCAATAATCTTTGCTTCAATAATGTTTTTGCAACTTCTTGTATATTGGATATTTTTTTTCATTACTTTTGTTGTTTTTGGGGTAGGTGGCTCAGTGGTATCGAGTCGACCTGTGGATCTTGAGAACCCTGGTTCGATCCCCACAGCCGACAAACAATTTTCACCAATTTAAATCTACCACTGTGGCTCTCCCTCCACTAATATCTTTGGAGGCCGTGATTTGACGGCTGGTAACCGCACTTCACGCGAAGAAATATATCACTTACCGAGATCTGCTTAGGCAGAGTGCCAGACCCAGTGATGGGTAAAAGGCGTGACGATATATTTATTTTATTTTACTTTTGTTGTCCATCGATGAACAATTTCTGCATCTGTATATTGCTATCTACCAGAAGTTTCTTTTCGTGCTTATTCCAGGAAATATTCACTCAATAACAAAGTGTACAGTAAAGTGAACACAGAGTAATTGAATTTAACTTCATATTTTATTCTAAAATTTTAAAACAACGGTATATCAGGTGTATTTATTTTTTAAATATTATTATTGAAGTTATAATAGATTGTTCAGTTTAAATGAAGTAATTTATGATCAATTATGAAATGAAATAATATAATACTACATACTAATGTGTAGAACTGAATTATACAATTGTTATTGTAATTATGTGTGTAAAGATTTTGTATGAATATAACATATAAATATACTTACCGAAACTATGGATGTTAATAAACATAAACTGAAGTGGAAACAAACGAAACAACAAATATAAACAATAAAAATTATTTAAAAAAAAACAAACAAAACAATACAGATTGTATATAGTGTACACTGCCAGACAGCCAATGACGTCGTATCCATACTTCGAACTTCTCCCACTAATTTCTCCAAACCGATCAAGTCGCCGATTGCGCAATTTTTGTATTCTAATATGCTTGATTACGTGATGTTGACTGCCATCTTCAATTTATAATGTGGTTTGTTAACTTTTTTGAATCTACCCTTTTTGTATGATCATAATTTTACTATTGTAATTGTAATAATATGACGTCACCAAGGTTCGTCAGTTTAAATCCGCCTGTCGCCAATGTGTGATTTATCGTAAAATATAAAATACAGTTACATGTATTTATCACACTCGGGCGCTATTAGCTAGTCACTTATACGTCTTAAATAATGTAGCATTTGACTACGAAAACCGGCAGTACGGCAGTATAAAAACTGCGGCTCGGTGTGTCCGTTAGGCCCAGGTCCGATTTGGGCTGTAGTGCCATCAGAAGAAGAAGAAGAAGAAGAAGAAGAAGAAATGTAATAATATTATTGTTAAATCCATTCTTGATTTTATGTCATTTTTCAACTTATCTCAATATAATTCAATTACAAACAATAACAACAAGTTACTAGATCTTGTTATGAGTAACAATGTATGTAATGTTTTGCGCGAATTTAATTTAATTTTTGATAGAGAATATATACATCATCTTACTCTCCACATTACAATTAAAGTTCCAGTAAATGAACATGTTGTTCATATTAAACTAGTTATCTTTCAAAAGTATGATTTCCACAGAGCTAATTTTCATAAACTTTATCAATTTATTAGTGAGTTTGATTGGAACATATTTAGGTATTTTGTTGATGTCAATGCAGCATGTAATTTTTTATATTATATTTTAAATACTTTTTTTATGAGTGTGTCCCTTCCAAATCCTACCGTAAAACATCTTTTCCTCCTGGGTTTACGCCACATATTAAACGTATATTACAAACCAGAAATCGTATTTCAAACCTTATAAAAAATTTCCAAATACAGCATCTTACTATGACCAATATAAGGAGTATCGTTCATTACTTAAACATGAACTAAAACAATCTTACAGTAAGTATTTGAAACGATGTGAATCAGAAATTAACTTAAACTTTAATCAATTCTGGAACTTCATTAAGGGTAAAAGAAAATTATCTAACCTGCCATCTGTTATGTTATTTGAAAATATTCAATTAAATACACTCGGTGAAATTAGTGAAGCGTTTACTTCTTATTTTCACAGCGTTTATTCCACTCCAAGTACTGACTCTCAAACTGATATTAAACTATTATCTAGCAATCTAATATCCCTCACACACATATCTGCAGACGAAATTAAGTTATATCTTTGTTCATTTTCTATTTTTATTTTTCAGGCACTTATGTATTTTAATATTTTAGTTCCTGTCCTATTATTGGGCTCGTCCTGTAGGGCAGTGTAATAGTAATAAATAAATAATAAATAAATAAGTACAACATCAATAATTTAATCATTTTTATAAATTTTGTCAACAATTAGCTAGGGCTGTTCATTAATCTGTAATAATAAATTTAATGAGTACATACAGTAGTCGGAATTTGGAATGGAAAATCAACTATACAAGGGTTGCCTTTTATATTTCGGGATTGGGAAATCCTAGTGCTGCCATCTGGCAACTAACGTTTCTATAGTAAAGTTTGATATTTTTGATGGCATATGTATTTAAAATGTTTTGACGTACGACCGCTATTTGTGTAGTTACAGTAACTTGAAAAATTCATATTGGCCAAAAAATGGAATTAAATCGTAAACATTTTCGTGCGATTATTTTCTACAACTTTCGACGTGGATTAACTCAACAACAGTGCATCGATGAATTTAATGTAATATTTGGCGATGAAGCACCATCAAGGACCAGTGTTTATCGATGCTTTGCCGAATTCAATCGTGACCTGTAGTACATTCAACGACGAATTTCGTGAAGGTCGTCCAAAATCGGTTGTTGTTCCGAAAAATATTGATGCGGTGCGTGAATTGATACTGCAAGGTCGTCACGTGACTTATCGTGAGATTGAGGTATCCTTGGACATTAGTGGGACCAGCATACATTCAATATTTTGAAAAACAATAAAGCCATTTTCGATGCTAAATATTCGTTTTTGTTCTCAAATCCCAAAATATAAAAGGTAACCCTCGTACAATCAAAATAATTTCTCGGCGTTTCGGAATATTTACTTCCATTCTCAAACAATTTAGTGATTTTGTTTTGTTTTCGATATTTACTTTATTTACTGATAAGTTTATATTTACTTTTTCCATAAAATCCTGCAATGTGATTATGATGTGATATTATAATTAATAAATTATTTCGAAATAAAATAAGTATTATTATAAACGATTAGATTCTTCACTTCACGATATCTAGGTACATATCTTTACTTCATGTTTTATGTCACATGTAAATATATTTGTGATTTGTCAATTTGTGACATGTTTTTTTTTCAAATATCTAATCTGTGATCTGAAATTTATCTAGATAACACGTAAAATATCTATTATCTTTATCTAGATAATTTACAATAAGCTATCTGTCATTTCTTATCTACCTAGATAATAATACTATTGATTTAAATTACAGAGTTTGTGTTTTATTCGTTTTTTTTTTACTCCCCATTAATATTATCTCTAGAAATTCTTTGGAAACCGTGATTTGGTAAAAATAAATATATCATCTCGCCTTTTACCCATTATTGGGTGTGGCACTCTGCCTAAGCAGATCTCGGTAAGTGATATATTTTTTCGCGTGAAGTGCGGTTACCAGCCGTCAAATCACGGCCCCCAAAGATATTAGTGGTGGAAGAGCCACAGGGGTAGATTTAAATTGGTGAAAATTGTTTGTCGGCTGTGGGGATCGAACCAGGGTTCTCAAGATCCACAGGCAGACTCGATACCACTGAGCCACCTACCCCATTTGATAGCCACACAAATTAAAAAATTTGAACTTTTTTTATTTTAGTGGCCCACAATATTCACTTCACAATACTAGTGTCTTTTATGGCCAATTGCACCGCAATATTTTTTATAGAGTCGTGGACCTTCTAAATTGTTTTACGGACGTCCAGTCAAAAACTCTGTATTAGATGTCAGCTATTCAACTCAACATTATAAATATGATATGGTCACATACCGTTTGTGTACAATGCATACAAAGTTTATGTAAGTAATCAAGTAGATTCGCTAATTCAGTGCATGAATGTCATTTGTTCAAAAATAATGACATTTGTTACACACGTTTGTTACGGCCATTGTAATCTCTGTTAGTTATCAGGTTTAGTTGAAGGATTATTATTTAAATTGACATTCAGTGAATCAAATGATTTCGAAACGTGAAGGACTCTTTTATTATGTGAAATAGAAATTGAATACATTGAAAAGTGTTAATTAAATAGAAGATACAAAATTCAGGTATTTCATAAAATATATTTATCATTTTAGTTAGCGGTATTTAGTAAATTATTATACTTTGCTAAATATTAAGAAAATATTTTCGTTATAATGTAATGAATATGTTTATAAATATTTACAGTGTATATAATGTTACGGTTTTTGTTACGGCTAAAACGAGTATGTGGCTCCTGCTTTTTATTAGAAAATATAAAGTAATATATTTATATACATACAGGAACACAGCGACATTACTACAAATGCAGTATAATTCAGTGCCCTAATTTACAACTTAAGACGCACTGGGTAAAATTTCCTCGCTGAACCTTTTTTAAAGAGTTTATTACCAAAAAAACAAAATGATGAATAGTAAAAATGAATATATATATATATATATATAGGTCATTCTACGTGAAATCGGACAAAAAAAGGTCGACCCTTTCAGATTATTCTATAAATGCGTATACTTGTTCATTTTCATCTAAAACTAAATAAGAAGTACCGTATTTGGCCCATTCTACCGGGTATTAATTTATATTCTAAATATTCATATATGGGTCATTCTACGTGAAATCGGACAAAAAAGGTCGACCCTTTCAGATTATTCTATAAATGCGTATACTTGTTCATTTTCATCTAAAACTAAATAAGAAGTACCGTATTTGGCCCATTCTACCGGGTATTAATTTATATTCTAAATATTCATATATGGGTCATTCTACGTGAAATCGGACAAAAAAGGTCGACCCTTTCAGATTATTCTATAAATGCGTATACTTGTTCATTTTCATCTAAAACTAAATAAGAAGTACCGTATTTGGCCTATTCTACCGGGTATTAATTTATATTCTAAATATTCATATATGGGTCATTCTACGTGAAATCGGACAAAAAAAGGTCGACTCTCTCAGATTTTTCTATAAATACGTACACTTGTTCATTTTCATCTAAAACTAAGTAAAAAGTACCGTATTTGGCCCATTCTACCGTGTATTAATTTATATTCTAAATATTCATTTATAGCTATTTTGCGTACCAGCAGAGAGCACTTGGATAAAAAATTCTATATAAATTCAACAATGATTCCAACTAAAACAAATTAATGATATTCTGAAAGAGCACATTTTAGGCTATACAGATCAGCTAGCGGAAGCAATTTTTAGCATACCTGTCGGAAGTTATGTGACGAAATGTAAAAATCCCCCTTTATTTTCAAAAATCGATTTCTCAAATACATCATCTCAGATTTTACTTAAATTTCACCAAATTGTAGCGAAAGATTCATATTTTAATATATCAAAAATCCACACCATTATTTCTCGATTTTTTAAAAATATTTTGGTTTGAAGTTGACATATGTTTTTTCCCTAATTTAAATTGAATAAATATAAAATAACTTTTTTAATTGTTAATAATAGTTTGTTTGTTAATATTTAGTATTTTGTTAATATTTAGTATTTTGTTAATATTTAGTATTTTGTATATTTTGTAACTATTAGATATTAGCTGAATACAATTTGGACCGAGTAACTCGCAAAAGTGCTAAATACTTTTATTGGAAAAGTAACAATTTTATTATAGAATGTGTACAGAAATATTTAATGTGATATTTCAGCTGCTGTTTTTTTTTGCTCTTGCTTGATCTGAAAACAAAATATAATTTATCTATAAACATTTATTAACGTTCAATGGTTTAAATATATTATATAGACAAAAAAGTGTGTGAGATTACGTTACCTTGTGACCCTTGGCAAGTCGGATACTGCAGTAACGGTTGTGTCTTCTCTATCACAATTATGTAAAACATGAAATCGAAAATGTAAAACGTATAACAAAACGATGTGACAATATTAAAATATGAAGTTGGTAGCCCTGCTGTCAACAAAAATAAATTGGTGGAAAATCTTAACCGTAATACCCAACGCTTACTGATCGGTTTATCCAATTTACTTTGGATTTATAGATACGTATAAAACAGCTATAAAGGATATAGTGTCACAATAATTCAAATGGCAGTTTCTTGAAAGAAAATCTGTCAAAATTTTAATATTTCCTGTTACTCACTATAATTGGTTAAATTAAATATATATACAGGTGTGCACAGAAAAGCGGAACATTCAAAACAAAACAAACAAAATCTCATTTTGATAGTTCAGTGAAGAATTACTGATTTTAATTGTTGTATTCATTGTATTATATTAATTATTTATTATTATTTGTTATTTTAATATTTCATAGTTATTTAATATTAATTATAAAATATAGTAATATAAAACAAAGACTAGAACAGTCAAGATTAGTAACTCTTGACTGAACTGTCACAATGAGATTTTGTTTTATATTCATGGCTGATTTTGCACAAAAATGTCACATTTTATTTTTTAAATATCTAGTACTACAGACACGCTAAGACAATTTAAACGTATATTTTAATTTTAAACAAATTATTATTCTTGTACTTTTGCTCCAAAATGTATATATATATAGGTATATTATATACAGGCTGTCCATTTTATTATGTCCACTATCTTAAGAACTATAAGACCTACGAGGTCGGTTAAATAGCAAACAATTTCTATTTTACAAGATTAATTTAATGAGCATACAAAAAATTCAACCAGTGGTTCATAAACTGCGAATACCAAGTTTTTTATTATAAACTGAACTATATTTGTTTATTTGTTTGTTCGATAGAGAATTTTATTCTGATTTCTGTGATTTGTATACCCTTAGACAACAATTTTTATGACGAAAATGCAAGATTAGATTTATATAAATTTTATTTTAAAATGGCTGAAATAAGTGTGCCATGGACGATACAAATAAATGTGAGAAACAATTACTTTGAAACAAAAACACATCAAATACATAAATTAACAAATACTGTTCAAATTGTCCTTCATTTTCGTTAATACATAATTGTATTATCTATCGAACAAGCAAATAAAAAAAAATAGTTCCATTTAAAATAACAAAGTTTGTATCCACAGTTTGTGAATCACTGGTTGAAAAAAAAATATGCTCATTAAAATAGTCTTGTAAAATAGAAATTGTTTATAAAATTAACCGATCTCGTAAATCTTATAGTTCTCGAGATAGCCTTTTACTCAGTATTGGATGTGGCACTCTGAGGTATCAGAGCTCGATAAATTATATATTTGGCGATACCAGCTTGCAAATTACAGCCCCTAAAGATGTTAGTAGAGGGGAAGCCATAAAAATAATTTAGTGGTGAAAATTGTTTGTCCGCTATGGAAATCGAACCCGGGTGTCCAAATGTGTACACCGACATGCTACCACTAAACTATCTATTTTTAAAAAGAGGTGTTTTATACCTAAACATTTAAATAGTTGTCCTGACTACACCAATGTGCACGGGCGAACTATGTCCTTTTTGTCTACTAAGCACTCTCCCTCCAAATTTTTAATTGAATTACAAATTTTCAAAAACAAAAATAATTATACAACGTGATTGAAAAATGGAACAAATGCCTATTTTATACATACATACATTAAAGAGTTCATTTTATTGTGGATTCTGCTAAAAATAAGTCGACACTGCAAATAATATTAAACATATTTGACTCAACAGTGCAATGTATTTTTCTCAATTTACTTGCTGCAAATATATACTTTGTATTTATAATGTGGTTAAATTTCTATTTAATCATAAATCCTCGATCGAAACATCTTTGGTCAGAGAAACAGTACTTCTCAGTATACATGTTTGTTTAGTACGTTTACGTATCTCAAGTATTCAGTTCGTATGCTTCTGTAAAACCTACTGGATGCTGAGACGGTTTGAATTATGTTTCTTTCATGTCTCGGGTGTAAAATTTGAATTATGCAATTTTAACAAATGTGGTAACAAGTTATTTTGTATAAACAAAATTAAAGTAATCTACAAAATAAATATTTTTGACGTTTAGAATATAATATTATTTTTCTACGATTGCTATGAAAAGTTGGCAATTTTTATTATTATTATTTAAATTGCTATTGCGTAGCTTTTCCTTTTTTATTCGGTAGATGGCATGACCTGTTCCACAGAACTTCTCATGTCATCTTACCTGTTTGTTAGAGATCTTATTCTCTGCTGGCACAGTTCTTCGTCACCAGCTTCTTCACGTGAACTTTGTTCCAGGTGAAGAAGTGAGTTATACCATACTGATGAGCTCTAATAAGAGCGAAACGCGTCTATGGTTACTAACTGTGCTGGCCAGCCTCTGACGATGCCCTCATAAGGTGACTTGGAGGCTGAATTTTGTGAAACATAGCCAAATGTTTATTTTATATTTTTTAATATAATATATTTTAGTAATAATTAGTTTATGTTTGCTGTAAGATAAAAAATCTGATGTGGACACCACATGATTTCCTGTACGCGTATTAAACTATAGATATTTGTTTAATTGCACATATTTGACAAAATCTTTTATTTTTTGTTCTAATCCATAGCAAACTTAATTTAAAAAAAAAACCAAAAATATATAATATTTAAATTTAGATATCTCGCTTATGCAAAAGGCTAATTTAAAAATTCTTAATATACTAGACGCAGAATTTAATTCTCTAATTTGCAGCATTTATTTCTAAAATTAAAATAATTTTTTCATGGAAAACTGTTAGCAGCTTCATGTAATGTGTCACTTCCGGTTAGTCCATTTTAACCAAAATCTATTATGTTATTTCCATTGATATAGTAGTCTTATATACCAAATTTGGAAAGTTTTAAATTAGATTTGAATATAGTTTTTCATGAAAATCTATTATACGCTTCAAGTAAAGTACCACTTCCGGTAGTTGTATAATGACCAAAAAGGGAGGTGCACAATTAGATGTTATAACAGTCCTAAATATAAAGTTTCAATTTTCTACGGCTTACCGTTTTTGAGTTATGCGAGATACGTACGTACGTACGTACATACGTACGTACAGACGGCACGACGAAATTAGTCAAAATGGATTCAGGGAGGGCCAAAATACCTATTTCCATTGAAATCTGAGAACCGAAAATTTTCGCGATTACAATACTTCCTTTACTTCGTACAAGGAAGTAAAAAGGTTGAAAAATATAAACTTTTTGGTGTATAAAGGTGCTGAATTGAAAACAAATGATATTTCTCATCAAAAGGTACAAATATAATTATTCAAATTTTATACTTTTGAAAAATTTGTAAGTTAATATTATTAAAAAAATATTAAATAGAAATATACAAGTATATCATTCCACTTAAATAATCAACGATAACATCCTCCCAGAAAAACCGGAAGTAGAATTTAGGAACTTTTCACGTCCAAAACTGTCATTTAACTTCGCTTTAACTTTAACTTTATAATTTAAACTATGGATCTACAATTGGTAGTAAATAAAATAACCGTTTGTTCTTATTCTTCAATAAATCTGTGTGACCTGAAATACAAAAGAGAAAAATTTGGTTATTTTGTTTTTTATAATATAATTATAAAGATACATCGAATGCCTCAAATACAAAGAAACATCATGTGCTTAAAATTAGAAAGTATTCAGCAAACAATTATAGTACAAATTGCATGCAAAAATACAATCCGTACTTCTTATTTACTACAGATTAGAGGTCGGCAAAATATTCGATATCCGAATTAAATTTGATCCGATCCGAAATCGAATTTCGGTTCGGATTAGAAACCTCTTGATTCGGACCTGATTCAAAGTTTGGACAAAATATTCAATTCTAAATTCGGACAAACTATCCGATTCGAAGTTCAGATAAAATTTTCGATCCAAAATTCGGATGAAATTTCAAACATACACTGTGACATGTAAATTCCAGTTTTATTAAAGTTGTGAGAGTGTGATTTTCGCAGCTGTTCACGTGACAAAAATGTTATTGATGTACATTTACGAACGAAAAATTAAAGATTTTTGACGGACACACCCACTCACGATTACTATTTTTTATTACCCTTATTCACGAACGCTGAGACACGTAAAATTACATTTGATTTTTCAACTATGATTGCAATATTGCAAATAGTAACATAATATTATAACAAACAGTCATTTGATTTGTTTAAACAGCTTGAAACTATGAATAGTTTATATTAATATTATACATATTTTTAATTTTAATAAGTAGTAATAACAGAAAATATTATACATGGCATGAATTTTAATACATGCAGAAATAAGATAGAAAAAGAAGCAACATATGAACAAAATTTATACATTTAGACAACAAAACGAACACAAGTGCATTGCTCGAGAACTACATGTTAACAAACGTATGTATGTATGCTGTGTTCGTTCTGTAACTGTATTTACCGATATAACTCATGAATACCGATTTAAATGGTTTATATCGCAGATTGCTAAATGAGACATTCTCTTAAAATGCTTTAATTTTATTTATTTTCTTCAGTGCCGACTCATTGAGTTTTTAAATCACATTGCATTTTGTACCAAATTTTCGATTGTAGTACAAAAATATTGCTGTATATAAAATGTACCAAATCTGGTACAATTGTATACTATTTTCATTTTAAACTGAAGGGATTGGCATAAAACGATTAAACGTCCCTGTGCCATATAACGACAATGAAATCTATTAGTGCGGTTACCCCAAATCACTTAACGATGGTCACAATAGGTAAATTTTTAAGGGTAGTATTCAGCCTAAAATTATTCTTGTTTTTTCCTATGATTGACCATTTAAAAATTACTAATTCTGATTAAATTAACCAATTAGCAGTTATGTTACTCAATAAGAAGATTAAATATCCTGTACTGAATTAGACTGAGTAATGTATAATATTTATAATATATTATACTTGTATCGTATGAATAAGGAAATATACTTATTTAAAGATTGTATTTTTTTTTTATTATTCACGTACCGGCGAATGGAGCTGTACAACCCTGTGCGAACCTTGTGAAACTAGTTATAACGGGTCATATTTTGAGTTCCTTTGTAAACGTAATTGCGGTGCATTTAATCGTTTTATGCCGATCCCTCCAGTTTAAAATGAAAATAGTATAACACCTTTGGCAATACTGTCACCATATTATGTGACGTAACGATCGAAATCCCCTATTTTGCCTTTCGATTTTTCATAATTCACACGTTAGTAGGGAAAATATAAACGGATAATATGCAGTGTTAATTAAAAGATTAAAATAAGATTTCAAGATCATGAGTCTGATTCTGTATCTTGCGTGACTACTTGCGGCACCCATACTAACACAGATATGTCACATGCATATAGTAAACCATCTATCGGACATTTAAAGAACTAATGGGTATGACGTCACTTCTTGCGAGACACGCAAATATAGATGCGTGACCTCCGTAGGTCCTGTTTCTTACTTGCGACACTACCTGTCTCATTCTAACATTATGTTTGTCTTTTACTTTCCTGTCATTTTGCGTTATCAACGCCATATATGCCATAAAGTTGATTAAAATTTGTTTTTGCTCCTTTGTAGCGTTCATAACACGTTTTCTATCTTCTGCCATAATAAAATCGTATAAAAAAACTACAAAACGATGTTGACAAACAATGACATGTGATTGCAACTGACAGTTATAGTTTCAAAACTATAACCAACACTAAACTTGGCGCGAAAACGTTAAACACGGAATTCCCTATGCTCGACACCAGAAAAGAATCGGTGACGTCACACATTGTACTAACGCAAATTTAATCACGCAACTGCTCACGCAAGATACAGAATCAACCTCCTGGAGCCTGATTCTGTATCTTGCGTGACTACTTGCGGCACCCATACTAACAGAGATATGTCACATACATATAGTAAACCATCTATCGGACATTTAAAGAACTAATGGGTATGACGTCACTTCTTGCGAGACACGCAAATATAGATGCGTGACCTCCGTAGGTCCCGTTTCTTACTTGCGACACTACCTGTCTCATTCTAACATTATGTTTGTCTTTTACTTTCTTGTCATTTTGCGTTATCAACGCCATATCTGCCATAAAGTTTATTAAAATTTGTTTTTGCTCCTTTGTAGCGTTCATATCACGTTTTCTATCTATAAAATCGTATAAAAAAACTACAAGACGATGTTGACAAACAATGACATGTGATTGCAACTGACAGTTCTAGTTTCAAAACCTTTACAACACTAAACTTGGCGCGAAAACGTAAAGCACGGAATTCCCTATGCTCGACACCAGAAAAGAATCGGTGACGTCATTCATTTTACTAACGCAAATTTAATCACGCAACTCCTCACGCAAGATACAGAATCAACCTCCATGTCTGAATATGATTTAGCAATGTGTGAAAACGAAAAAGTTAATTACCATTAGGTACCAAAATTACATTTAACTAGATACTAACCATTGTAATTAATCGTACTGCATAACTGTAGTTGCTGTTTGATTTGAAGCTTGAAGTACTCCATCCAAATGCCCTGTGCCAGCTGTCAAATGATGACCGGAACGTGACGGCACGGCGTGCAGTGTATATACAGTGCCATTTTATTACTGAGTTATTTAACCTATATTTCCAAGGTCAGAGTGGTATGGCAGCAGATGCGATACAAGCAGAAAGCAGAATTCGTGCTCGTAGCACTACTTTCCGCATCTTTTGCACATCATTGCATGTATGTTGAACCTAACTGTTCACTTAATGAGTCATATTCAGATTTTCACAAGAGTAAAGTATTTATCTACACCGGCAAACATTTAAAACTTAAGTACAGTAAATGCCGGATATTATATGTTCACTGGATAATATTATTTGTTTATTAGGATCAACATATTTGATTAATTAATTAATTCAATTGTCTGTCAGTACGGTGGTGTGGATAGCGATACGGAATTCGAATCCGGAGATCCCGAGTTCGAATTTCATTCAAGCAAAAATTATATAAACTACTACACTGCGGCTCGGTGAGTGCGGACCCTGTACTGTAATTGGGATTAAGTTCCTGTTGTACAGCGTAACATAAAATAAAATAAAATAACTGGTCTCAGAGTGCAGTTCTAACTTGGGTCTATCTAAAATTGTGTAACATAAATTTAGACGTAGCAACGTTGTAAATAATTGTCCTTGTTACGAATAAAATAAATATTAGCAAATAAAGTTTCGTCTGCAAGCGCAGTTTTCTATTAGCAATTGTATGAAAATCATTTTCAAGAACAAGCGCAAGTTGACATTTCCTTCTTTTGTATCTTTTTGATCCATTTTCTGTTCTTGTAATACAGGCGCACGACGATCTTCCTTTAGTATATTTTTAGATTCGTTGTTAGAGGAGTGGTTGAGAATAGAGATGATTAGAGCATGTGGAACATGGAATATACGTTGAATGGAAGATTAATGAGGCAGATATAGAGGAGCTAATGAATAATGTGAGTGAAGATTTATTGCTTGAAGAAAGATTCAAAGTGCGAGGAATGGATGGACTTGCGTGGAGAGAACTGTGGGTATGGTAGAAACGAGAATTGATGTTAGAATGAGAATGTTTGACGAAAATTGATTTGAGGTGTCTGATGAGTGAATGTTTCAAGGGTTCGTGCTACCTCATTTTATAGAATACAGAGTCATGTTATGTAATGTATGTAAATTAACGTGATTATTTAAAACTATTTAAAGGACATATAAAATGATTAAAAATAAATAAAAAGTCTTAATAATAAAACCAATCGTTTTCGAGATAGATCGATTTAATTTTTTGGTAAATACTTGACCTGTATTTTTGAAAGATGTGCTTTTAAATTAGGTATAACATTTTTGCAGCCTGTTTTAGATTTTTTTTTAAAACATTTTAGGGTTTTATTTCTATTTATTCATATCTAGCGTTCTCACTTAAAAATAAAATAAATAAATCATAAATTTTCATAGCTATTGTATTTGGAAATTAATTGAACCGCTTTTATTTGCTATATGTTTTTTTAAGTTAAATATTATTTATCTTTTATATGTATAATTTCATTAAAAAGCTGTTAAATAAGAATAATACATACTGTTTCCCCCGATCAAACAACATAATTATTTGTTGGTCTATACAAAACATATACATAAAAGGTATCGAGTCGGACTGTGGATTTGATAATCCGGGTTCAATTCCCACAGTCGAGAAATAATTTTCACCACATTAAAATTACCCCTGTGGTTCTCCCTCTAATAATTTATTTGAGGGGCGTTATTTGACGGCCGGTAACCGCAATTTACACGCATAATTTGTTACTTACCGAGATATACTATGACAGAATGCCACCCTGATAATAGGTAAAAGACATGATGATATATTTATTATATATAACAAATATCAAAAGGCCAAAACGGACAGTCTCGGTCTGATGTACGTCTTTGCTTACTACTACTATCAAAATTGTTTATGTAATTTTAATTACATAAATCTGTAATTTATTACATTATTTATGCATGTAATTATTAATTTATAAATTACAGATTTTTCGATTGCTGTTCGACTGTAATTGAAATTTAAAATTAACAACTAAAAAGATGTAATTAATAATTTAATTTAATTTTTTACAAATAATTACTGTCCATGGGTGAGATTTGAAAACTCGTAACAACTACAAATAACCGTTGCTTTTTTAAAGAAACAATTACAAATCAAAATCGGTATTCTGTAACTTCATAGCAATTGCAAATAATAATTACTCAAGTTGTTTTCTAATTGATAACTAACGACTGAAAATTGCCGTCAGATAACAGTTCGGCAATATAATTGAAAGAAAACAGTACAAACAATTTTTATAATAAATTAATATTGTAATTTACTTATTTAAATAAGTAATATTTATTTTGAGTAATAATAGTTTAAAAATCTGGTACTTTTTGGATATTTGGAAATTTTTGAATGAGTTATATGTATTTTCTGGATCATATGCACAAAAAATCAATCAAATGTAGTACCCAAAATTGAGGAATGGGAAAGAATTCAATAAAACGGATGTTCGAAAACATTATTGCCATCTAAGACATTTTCTTTCGAGAAGTAACGCCCGTCGTCTTTCAATCGCACGCCGATGGATACTTGGCCTAAGCAAAGCAACCCCAACTTGTTTCTCTCCCTAGGTAGGATGTTTCTCTCCCTAGGTACCATGTTTCTCTCCCTAGGTAGCATGTTTCTCTCCCTAGAGACTACGATTATTAGCTGTTTGCGGCGTTACCTAGGTAACTAGTTACGCAACCCATATTTGGCATTTGTCCCGATAAGACAGTAATTTTTGTGTACTTGTTACGAAAAGTATAATATGCTTCACGGGAGGGTGCGATTATCCCTTGTGTGAAGTCACATGCGGGAATAATCGCTTGTTTCCCTCCCTTGATGCATAACATACTATATAATTGCAATATTCTAAGCCTCTGCATCATCATGCACATTGATGCCGGCGTCAATGAGAAGGAATCCAAATCAGGATGCTGTAAATATTTGAATTCTATTGATAAAATACAAACTCTTGAGACTCTTGTATTGGAAACTATGCAAGCAATTGTCCCAAAGCGAAAGAACTCCACGGATCTTCCTTTATTGCCTTGTTGCATTACGTCTTGGAATATTGAAATTTTGACGTCGATGAGAAGGAATCCAAATCGTTTTGTTTTATATCGTTATAATTAACATATTGCATTCCAGAGCTTCTTCTTCAGATAGTATCTTAAACATTCGTCTTAGCGATATTTTAGCATTATTGCTTAATTTTAAATACATAGATTATATTAAATTTATATAAATCAAATATTACAGAAAATTATTAAAAATTTTAGTGAAAGGAATTGCTTTCTAAATTAGGAGTTAAACTTCAATA
This sequence comes from Pterostichus niger, assembly GCA_947425015.1. Classification (NCBI taxonomy): domain Eukaryota; kingdom Metazoa; phylum Arthropoda; class Insecta; order Coleoptera; family Carabidae; genus Pterostichus; species Pterostichus niger. The sequence goes on from OX380336.1 coordinate 15,024,662, forward strand.
AAATTAAACCTGTTGAATACTAAAACAATTATCTGCCTTCATACCTCTGCACGAAACTTTAATGACATATATAATTTGATATACTGATTATAGAACAAAAATATTTTTTTGGAAATTCGCAAAAATTAGGGTATTTCAGTCCTAGCGAACATTTTTAGTGTCACTGGTTTAATTCGGAATTTTGCGCCACACTAACAGCATATCCACTAATTCACTGTTGCTATACATTTTTCTCAAATTTCTCCCACAACAAGTTACCCTTTCAATACCATATACGAAATCAGACTAGGTACTCAAATAAAAATAAAAATAAAAATATGGCATTACACCAGGTACCTACAATAATAACTAATTAATAAAAAAAAAGATTATTTGTAGGCACTATTTATACTTTTATTTCATTAGTAACATAATTATAAATAATTAAATGTACTACTAAACCAGTGACACTACAAATGTTCTCTAGGAATAAAATACCCTAACTTTTGTGAATTTCAAAATAGTTAATTCTGTATTAAGAGCGTAAAGTGATTCTTTGTTACTTGAACACAGTAATTGCAGCGGTAACTATTGAAATAAGCGCGCATTTATAATCTTTTTCTCGCGTTGCCATTGGAGACGTGTACAAAAGATCTTTTTCGATTGTTCCACTGAAAACGTCAACTTTACGATGACAAATGAAAGCGTAATTGTCAATTTTTCATATCAATCGTAGAATAAATTTTTTTGTTCTATAATCAATCAGTATATCAAATTATATATGCCATTAAAGTTTCGTGCAGAGGTATAGAAATACCCTGTATATAATGTATTATTTTTAAATATTTATATTTTATCTATTAAATATGTAAATACTACATAATTATAGAAGTATGCACAAACAACACAATCTTCAAAATATGTTTTACTTGATAAAATAAATCATACATTTTGTTACACACTAATTGATGCACAGAATAAAAACTGTCACTTTTGGAATTATACGAGATGTACATATACGTACTAAATCTATATTCTATCTATACAATGAAAATCGCACAATTTATTACTGTTACACACGTTTGACAGTTGCAGAACTACACATCTGAAATTGTGACGTCACATACCCGCGATTTGTACTAAAGTCGCTAATAATGTTTAAATGAGATGTGTACAAAAGTATGCAACATTCAATTTTGCCGGATCAATTTCTGTTTTTAATTGTATTTTCATTTTCTTTTCATTTAGTGTGATTACGGTGACCGTTGTTATTTATACTATTTGTTAAGTTAACAAATAAAATAAATAAGTGCTCTAACAATATTATTATATACTGGTATTTTGGTGACTGCTTGATAACACTAACTGACAAGTCTACTATTTAATGATATTATAAAATGATTGAAATTGTAACTATGGAAACATATATAAAATTTCTTATTTGACAAGAACCTGAAATTCCAATACTTTTACATACTTTTCATATGAAAACATCTTGTAACGGTTACAGTTTTTTTGTTTAATATTTAAATTTAGTACTAATAGAAATTCAACATGAATTTAAGAATAAACTAATTTCACAATATAAACAATAAAATTGTATCAAGGAATTACCTAATTTAAAATTATAAGTTATTTTTGGACAATTTTGTTTAGAAAATCTATCTAGAAATTTGGATAAATATTGATCTACTGATCTGTATCTAATCTAGTATAATGCAATGTAGCGCGATATTATTACTCATTTTAAGATGAAAACAAACGTATTCTTATCAATTTGAATGATAATAAATTTGTGGCAATCTGTTTTAAATTTAACAATATATGTAAACTACACATAACAACTTCAAGTCAGTTGTTCATTTTACCAAGAAAGCATAAATATATTGATATCTATGATAGTTACAAAAATCTCGTTTAGTAGTTTACAATATTGTTATTTTTACAGAAATTACCAAAATATCATTTTAACGTAATTATCTTCTCTTTTTCTAAACTATTTTCTTTTTTGTCATTATTTTGATTTTATATCTAAGCATATGTAGGCAATATGTGAAGTTGGCCAACAGTATCAAAGTATCTTAGTCAACAACGTTACAGTTAAAGATTTATAAATTTTGTTTAAAAAATCTGTCATTGAAGTTTTGTAATAACATTGTTGTATTCATAGGTAATCGAAAGCCAAGAATTTATCGATAAAATAGTTGTTGCGTAGAAACGAATAGCCGAGTATCAGAAATGACATAATTAGATCCCGACAGCGTAGCTGGAGGGATTTAAGTGTCATTTTTGACACGTGTACCGTTTTTACGCAGAAATTATAATGAATTTATATTCGATTGATTATTTCCTGCACCCACGTTTTAAATTATTATTTAAATGTCATTATTTTTAATAATACGGTGGCTTAGGATATGGTGCAGGGATTTTATAATAATAAGATAATTGAGATATGTTAGAATTAATTTTTATTCATCTATTCAGGTGGCTATGCGAAATTAAACAAAATGTAACAAGGTACTTGTTTCACGTGTTTTGTCATAAATTTTACCTTGTTACATTTTGTTTAATTTCGCATAGCCACCTGAATAGATGAATAAAAATTAATTCTAACATATCTCAATTATCTTATTATTTCGATTTTTTCCTATACATTTATGACAAATAATATATCGTTGAAAAGAGAAACAAATGGCGGTTTATATTTTAATAAAATAATTCTAAATTCCCATTTGAAAAATAAAAGTTGATAGTCGTATCATGTAAACCTGACTTTATAAAAAAATTCTATATGTGTCATAAAATAGTATATTTAATATACTAAAACTTTCATATGAAGAAAATTTTTCTATTTCTTATAATAAAAAGGTTAAAGGGGGATTCGTCTTCGCAGAATCACCCTGTATTTAAAAAATAATAATTAGACTTCTATTCATTACCATTGCTGGTATTGTTTTACAACATATTAAAGTATAACGAATCAAATAAAAACAAAATAGTAAGAAAATACAATGCAAGTAAATGTAATCACATATTTTAATTATATCAGTTAATAAAATGTACTTCGTCGAAAATATAATAAGGATAAATACTGTATTTTTATATAAATAATTTGTAATTGTTATTTTTTAGAAAATATTTGTTGAAAAAACAATACAAACATAAAATAAGGAAACTGTGACAATGAATCAGTTTAAAAGGAATATAAAAAATAATCAACTTGATTGTTTCAAACCTTGGCAAACACACAGAAATAAATCCAACTCTTTACTACGAAATTCCAAACGTCCGGAGGATATGTACTATACAGCGTGAGTTAATTATTTATTAAAAAACTGTTATTTACTTATTTCTAATATTTTATGTTCTAAGTTTCAATATGAGAAATAATTAGTTATTAAATATTTTAGTTTTGCTAATAATTGTAACCAAGGCCGAAGAAAATCTCCTAACAGAAATGACCCATTGCATGCTATTTTCGTTAGTCATCTGCGACAACAATTACCAAATTATCCCCAGTTTAACACGATGTTTAAACAGAGAAAGGATAAAAAAAATTTACACATTAAAGAAATTTATAATAGTTGTACTGATAGAACTTTTGTTGAAAAAGAAAGTAAACATTCAAAACTGAGGCATAATCGACATTCAAACAGAAGAAATACTGTATATTTTAAAGACAGCAATAGTAGCAACAGATTGTATAGTTCATCTGAAACAGATATCAGTTCAAACTTACATAGTACCGCGTGTATAAAGCAATCTGTTAGAAACGTTATTGATAAATTTAATAGATTATCTAGCAGCACACAAAATGATGTAGCTTCGAAACAAATTCTCCAGAAAGTAAAGAAAGATTATATTTCGATAAAACCAAAAAATGATCAAAGAAAGGAAAATATAATTTCCATAAAAATAGATACTGAAAAAAGAAACGAAAATAATCAAACTTATACTTCACCGCAAAAGATAGAAAGTGGAATTCAGTTGAGAAGTCAAAGAGTAAAATTTATAAATAATAATGCTTATTGTGACGATTTATTAGAAATATTTAAACCCAAAAGTGAAGAAAAAGACACAACAGAAAAAGTTTCGCTAATACCTAGAAAAAGTGTAGTTAAATTTCAAGAATTGGAAAGTGTTAAAAATGTAAAAGAACTCGTGTCTTCACAAACACAAACAACTCCTTGTCCTTCAGCAACTAACATTATGATCAATGTGTATAATCACAAGTCTCCTCGATTAGCTCAAGAGCGAAGTATGAGTCTAAATCCAATTGGAATAAAAATATCTCAAGATAAACAAGAAAATACAAAATTAACTATTTTACAAGAAGAGATTTGTGAAAAGGAAATTGACATAACGAAAAAAAGTGTGAAATCTTGCATCGAAAAATTCGAAGGTACAAAATAATAGATATGGGGTAGGTGGCTCAGTGGTATCGAGTCGGCCTGTGGATCTTGAGAACCTTGGTTCGATCCCCACAGCCGACAAACAATTTTCACCAATTTAAAAAATCTACCTCTGTGGCTCCTCCTCCACTAATATCTTTGGAGGCCGTGATTTGACGGCTGGTAACCGCACTTCGCGCGAAAAAATATATCACTTACCGAGATCTGCTTAGGCAGAGTGCCACACCCAGTGATGGGTAAAAGGCGTGATGATATATTTATTTATATTTATTTATTAAAATAATAGATTTTTAACAATTTAATATTTTTTGTTTATCGGGTAAATGATTCAGTGGTAACTGAGAAAATAAGAATAGAAGTTTGATTTTCAAATCGGACAAAACATCTTTACTACATTTAAAGTACCTTTGGCTAGTTCTCTAATATCTCTGATTTATATATTTGTTTATGTTACGCTATACAACAAGAACTTATTCCCAATTATAGTACAGTGTCCGGACTCACCGAGTCGCGGTGTATTAATTCATATAAGTTTAGCTTAAGTGGGATTCGAATTCGAGATCTCCGGATCACACCACTGTACTGCCGGATTTGACGACAGATGACCACATTTAACGCGTAGATTAACTAAAGGTAAGAAAAATTAAAATAATTACTCCCTTGGTGCATGGATACTTGCATTTAATTTTAAGTTCAAAAATATATTTTTTAAATATTAAACAACGACGTTTTGATCCTAATTATCACGGACGTAGAATTTTAATAGTTTAACTTCATGCTTTCATTATAAAAATAAATAAATAAATATATCATCATACCATTTGTCTATTACTAGGTGTCATTTCAGTGAAATATTTTTTATCATGAAATGCGGTTACCAGTCGTCAAATCATGGCCCCGTAAAGATGTTAATGAAGGGGTACAGGGGTAGTTTTAATGTGGTGAAAATTGTTTGTCGGTTGTGAAATATAAAATATATTTATAATGTACGTAATTTGAGCTTATTACTGAACTTTTTTTCGGTTTTGTTAGTTTGTTTATTTTGACTTGTAAGTGATCCTAATCTAGCATCGAAACGTCGTCATTAATTTTTTAAAACTTACGAAAAAAGTAAAATATTCAGGTAGCAAGAGGATAATTATTTTAATTTTCCTTATCTTTAACCTTTAACAGCTTAATTATTATTAAATTGTACACATATTTCAAAATTTATCACACACCAAGATCTGCTACAGAAACCTTCATGCATTAATCGGTTTTTTCTACAACTGTTCATTTTTTTTCACTAATACACGAAGTACGTGATTTTTTCATCATTTACATTACCATGACAACCCGTAATTTGCGCATTATTTTGCACCCTAGTGCGCAAAATGAGTATTTTGCGCATTGTTTCGTATTCTAGTGCGCAAAATGAGTATCTCGCGCACGCTCCCAAATTATTTGTTGTCAAGTTTCATTAGTTACAACACATCAATAGTATCAAATTAATATTATTGTTGATTGTTTTCCTTCAATTTTCTTAAATAAATCAATAATTATTGTATTATTCTTTATTTACAGTTGTAGAAAAAATGTTGTTTGTATTTCGTAGGCAAAATTCTTATTTTTTGGCGCGTGAGAATGCTACTTTTACTAATAAAAGTAATTTTGCGCACTTAATATAAAAATAACAATTTTTTTTTGTATTTGTAGTAACGTTAAATCGAAATTGTTTTCAAATACTCTCAAAAAAGAATAATCATAAATTTGAAGCTTTGAAACTAATTGAGCGATAATTATACCAAAATTTAAAATAATAAAAATAACAGATTTTTCTCTTGTTATACAAATATTATAAATACTTATTATTCTTCTTACGAATATGTTCTTGAAAGTTGAAAGAATACGCATACATACATAACATCACACTATACTGGGGGTAGCACGAATCATTGAAACATTCACAGTACTTTTATTAATTAGAGTACTCTGTTATTAATCTTCGTCAAACATTCCTATACTGGCATACCAAAAATATAGACAAGATTATATTCTACTATTTGGAAGTATAAACCAAGTATATCATCATAAAACAACTATTTTAATGATCAACATCGATATCAAAGAGGTCCTACAAAATTTGTGTTAAGTACTTCTCAAATTTCTAAGGTATATTTTGTAAACTGAAAAGATTTCCGTGAAAATAATATCAAATGAAAAAGTTTAATTGTAGCATCAATTAGTGTTTATATACGGATTTAAAAGTCATTTGTCCCAACCTACTATTTATTTTTAATACTTAATTTAAATTTAAATTAGAATCTTAAACTAATTATCAAATTTTGCATCTCAATAATATACCTACATAATATTTTTATATCTCTTAATACCCTTACGGGTGTCGAGATAGTTCATTCTAAATTATTTTATTCTATTGATCAGCTCTTTCTTTATCCTATTTTTCGCTAGGTTTTCTTCCTTCTTGCAAACTAGTGTTATTCTTGATTAGTATTCTTTTCCCATGTCTTATAAGGTTTTCCTCTTCTATTCTTCTTTACGGCTCGGGAATTCCATACAAATTTTGTTTGTCTGTCCTCTGGCATTCTTATAAGATGTCCATACCATGCCAATTGTTTCTTTTCTATAGTATTTAGTATGCTTTTTGTTTGTAGTCTAGTTCTAATCTCTTCATTTCGTATTCTGTCTAATCTTGTGACTCCTTCTGTCGAGAGAAGCGCATGTCTTTTGTTCTCGTGGTACAAATGTAAAAAAATGGTTAAAAGAACGTAATATGTGACTTTTTTCATCGTTCTCAAAAAATGCATGCGTACAAATCAGTCAGCCTTCTTCTTGGCAAAGAATATTCACCCATGCGCACTGGAAATTTTAGTGTACATTTTTCTCGAGTTTCCCTACTGTGTAATATTTATACTGTGATAACACATATACATGAAAACACCTTCTCTCATACGAGTAAATTCATCATAAAAAATATTCAATTTTGGCAGATCCTCTGTTGTTCCTCCTCCATCCTTCACGATCCTCTGTCTCTCTTTAGCCCTGCATATCCCGCCCCGTTCTATAAATCATCTATAGCAAAAACGTTTAAAGGATTAACTTATATCATCAATTGTGAAAAAATTTAGTAAAACAAAAAAAGACTGCTGTATTATTTAAATGATGAGTAAAAAAATAAAATAAACTGAATAAACACGTGTATTGGCTCTCGTTGAAACATATTTAGAATATAATAACTAAGGTAACACTCGGTTTTATTGTTTCAAATTAAATTTTATTATTATATTTATGTACATTTAGATTTTTACACCATCTTCAGAATGATACAAGAGTGATCTGTGCTAGAATATACTATACGTTAGGGATTAACAAGCTGCATCTAAATTCTTAGAATAAAGGATTAAAAGATGTTAGAAACGGGGACGAATAAAGATATAATTGTTCGTTCATTAGGTTATTTCTATCTTTAATGGCTTTTTGAATTGCCATCGTTTCGAGTAAATCCATTTTCAATCCTTTATTTTCCTTATACAATATTTTGAAATTACCTAGATTACAATTGTGTAATCTAAAAACCGAAATGTACATACATACATAATCCTGTTCTCTTGTACCCTAGGGTATCGAGGTTATTCTGCGTTTCTGTTTCTCTTGCTTGTTACGAATTTTTTCCACTTCTGTCGGTCCTTGAAGAGAGCTTTAGATGAGTTCCAATCCTCTCCTGCTTCTGATAGGATGTTTTTGACTGATTTATTCCAGGTTTGTCCTTTTCTGTTTTTTTCGATTGGTCTTGCTTCCCAAATCTTTATAACTTGCCTTTCTTCTCCCATTCTCACCATGTGTCAGTACCAACTCAGTTTTTTGTCTATCAGTATTTCCTTTATTGATTGCACTCCTAGTTTATGTCTACTCGTCTCACTCCTAGAACCCTTCTGAGAAATTTCATTTCTGCTGTCTCTAGTCTTCTTTCTTGTTTCTCTGTCAATGCCCAGTTTTCCGCTCCATATAGAAGTACTGGAATGTACATACATGGATATTTTTGTATTTATAGTTATTTCTTGATGGTCAAGGAATTTCTTATTTAGTGCATAGTAGATCTTATTTGGTGTATGTATTCTTTGATTTAGTTCATTATCCATGGTTGCTCTGTTGTTGATTACCCTTCCTATATACTTATAGTTTTGCACTTGCTGTATGCTCTCCCTTCCTATTGTTACTTTTAGTTCTTTTCCTACACTACTTATTAACATTGTCTTAGTTTTGTCCGAGTTTAGAGTTAAGTTATGTTTAGATAACACGTCTACCCAAGTTTTAAATTTGTTCTCTAGTTTTGCCTCCGTATTAGCGAATAGTACAATATCATCCGCAAATGCGCATGCTTCTAGGTATTCTGGTTGTAGGTTCCTATATCATATTACGAATTTCTCCATGGTGTCCTGGCATTCTTTTATGGCATCGTCTAGTGCACATATAAATAATAGTGGGCTTAGCACACTGCCTTGTCTTACTCCTGCTGATGTTGGAAACTTCGTTGAGAGTCTGTTACATGTCCTGACTTGGTTGTTAATTTGCTTTTACATGTTTTGGATTTGCCTTTATTAATTTGTTGTGTACGTTTTTGTTTATCAGACTTTCCCATATTTTCATTATATTTACCGTGCCGAATGCTTTTTTCATGTCAATAAAACACATGTAGATATCCTGGTTTTTTCCTAGTTTTTTCTTTATTACTTGTTGCACAGTGAAGTTATTAAATATAATAATACAATTTAATTTGAAACACTAAAACCAAGTGTTATCTTAGTTATTATATTAAAAATAAAGTAAATAAGGAAACACAAATCTTATAACATAATTATGAGTATTCATTATCTATATATTCATGATAAATAATTATTTTACATACAATATAAAAAAGCAGTGTACGAGTAATTTCTAATGTTGATGTTAGCGATACTGGTACACGTTTACATGGCACATTTCGGGCTAATACTCGTATAACAATGCGATACAATTTAAAACCGGATACATATATACTAGAGATGGGCGAATATCATCCGCGAATAGTCGAATGCCGCGAATATTGACATTATTCGATATTCGAGATTTTCGAATATTAACGTCAGTATAGCGAACATTCGAATACCTCGAATATCGCGCCTTATGTTGACCTCAATTTTTGACTATGTTTTTCTTTATCATTTGTACATAAACTTAAAGCTATTGCAATACTTTAAAGTTATTAATAACAAAGATATTTTGTTTCAAAACCATGAAGACGTACCTACCATATTTCAGCCCGTACGTTTCACCTTAAATTTGATGTTTTCGTCTTTTTCTTTTTTGTTTGTACTTTTTGTTTTAATTTTATTTTGTCTTAACAATTTCATTCAAATAATGAAAAGGACATAATTTAATAATTATTAATAATTTTAGGAGTATTCGAATATTCGAGTACCTCGAATATTCGAGATCTGATTAATATTCGTATTCGATATTCGAATTCGAGAAATTTGATATTCGCCCATCTCTAATATATACCATGTGAACATAGCTCTATCGTACATTATTTATTTTTTTGATGACATAAGTTAATTCCTTAAACGTTTCTACTATATCCGCTTGTTTATTCTTCTCCTTGCCTTGCGTTTTCCTTCAAATGCAATTAATTCTTCCAAAACGTCCCTCAATAAGCAATTCCTCCTCATCATGAAACTAGTTTCTCTTTCGCTTCCGAATCGCTGTCAACACCATTCTGTTCTTTCTAACCTTACTCCACACCTGCACGTTTCTAATCTTACTCTCTACTTTATCTTCAACGTTCTTTTCTCTTGTATGTCTTTGTCTCGCATCTGCATTCCATACGAAACATTTAGCCAGCTATTTTCGCAATTAAAAAATTATATTAGAACTGTAAGATAATAATTGTGTCAAATGGCAATAAGCTAAAATTTCTGGTCTACTAGTACATTTTATGTTGCCGAAAAATAAAATTATCCTCAAGCTATTAACAAAGAAATATACATAAAATCTATTTTATTTACATAGATTTGGATTTTTATCTGTTAAAAAGTTCGGATATTTGACCGTCTCGTATGTAGGTAAACTGAATTAATAAACATTATGTTACAGAGAACCTGCGTAAAAATGGGTTAGAAACTGAAAAGAAAATCAGCACTACAAAGATATTTTCAAAAATTAGAAGCAATTACTTATTGAAAAAAGAATATGAAACAGTCTTATCGCCAAGAGCTAAAAGTGTACCTTTTTGATTTATATTAAAAAATTGAACACACACAGAATTATTATATCGAAATAAATTATATCAATAAAAACTTATATTCATTTAACTTAAATAATTATTAATCTTTATTTTTCTTGTATATCTTATTTGACTATTATAAGTATGTAGTTCATTTCTACAATGCTAATGTGACATTGACTGGTAGCACAAGCTCTGTTTTTGGGTATTCTAAGAGCACGGTTTTAACATGTTAGAGATAGTTAAAACACCCAAATACACTGCTCTAAAAACAGGCAAAAACAGACCTTGTGCTACCAGCCTATGATTTTAATTTTATTAATTATTGGTTGAGACCAATGATCTATAATCCTTAGATCCCACATGCGAGCGTTTGTTGTGAAGCAGAAACTTAAAGCAGTGTGGCAAGAGGGATAAGCCCAAGCTTGTTGTGCGGGTTGCATAAACTACAAATCTAAAGTGACAGCAGCCGCTCTTATGATCTAAGCAGCTGCTATAATTTTAACCCATATAGAAAAAGGAAAAAAACATGTTATTATAGTGGAAACTAGATTCCAGCGGTATTATTAGAGTTTAAAATTTAATTATATCATAATGAAATTTATTATTATACATTTAAAAAAATTTTAATATGCAATAATCATATATCCTTACATTATATTTTGTTAAAATTTTAAACAGTATTGATAATAATTTACAATACAATTTTATTAATACTAAAAAGATTAAATTGAAATATTAAAAGTTAAGTTATTCTATAAAAAATGCACATTTCAACAAATTAAAGTAAAAAGATAATATAGAAGTAGATAGTTTTCCACACCTCCTTATCCTCATAAAGACTGAGGACCTTTCAATGTCGTGTTATATTTTTTCTAAGGGAGATTCGCCAGTAGCCCTATTAACTGATCTACCATCATTATTTCTTCTGGAAAACTTACATATGAAACTTTATATTTATTTTTTTTAAGACGAAGACTCTTGGTACTTCGGCACAACACAGCGATGAAACAAAACAAAATTCAATAACCTCACATTCGTCACTTATCACAGAGCGTAAACAAACAAAAACACGTGAGAGAACGATGAACGCTGTAAACATCTAATCTAGGCATTACGCATTACCAACTTGGGCATACGTCTCGTTCCCCACCGAACCCTCGCCAAAGGTAATATCTACTTCAAAACAAACTATGTAGCAGTAATCGCCGTGCGGTGTCTTAAGGATAATAAGTCATTCGTTGAGACGTATAATGAGCTAGACGTTGATGTAGTGTGCTCTGGCGATCGCTAATCCATTTGTAAAGCTGAAAATTTTTGTGTCAGTTTAAATAAAATTCGTTTCACTAAATTAATCCAAGATGCTAACCTAGAATGACAAAGATACGATAGTCACCATGATTTGCAGCCCTAATAAAGAGTTTCTATCGTGTCGAAGGTGTCGGTTGGAGTTGAAAAAGTTTTCGCAGCTAAATTAACCGCATTGGAAGAGGAAGTTAAATCATTAAAAAAGGAAATAATGACTTTAAAGTGGTTGCAGCGGAAGTAATGAGTCAAAACAACAAATACTTTTTATTTTGTGTATTTCCAAAATAATTGCCATTATAATTTTAATTAATAAAAGTATTTTGAGCCTATAAATACATAATTCTTCTTCTTCTTCTTCTGATGGCGCTACAGCCCAAATCGAGCCTGGGCCTACCGGACACACCGAGCCGCAGTTTTTACACTGCCGTACTGCCGGTTTTCGTAGTCGAATGCTACATTATTTAAGGCGTATAAGTGACTAGCTTATAGCGCCCGAGTGTTAATTTGTATTTAATAAAAATGATCCTGAAATGACCTGAGTAGTTTGAACGTATTTAGTCGAAGATGTGACAACAGCGTGTTTTCGGTTATATGTGAAAGTGAATGCTTGGAGATAAGACAGTCAGATGTACAGCAGATACAAAGATAAACTTTGTAAAATCGAATATGTGTTTAAGTAGAACACTTTATAAATGTTAAAAACTGAAATATAATTTTCCTAAAAAAAATGTTTATTATATTCAAAAAAGAGTTATTATATAGATACGAATTATATTTGTATTTTTTTTCCTTTATGTCAACTATCCTTTGCAATGTAGCCAAATCGGTCATCCGTTCCGCTCCTATCAATTGAAAATCAAAAAAAGTTGAACTTGAATTTTCAGGTTAATTTAAATCGTAAGAAGACATTATAAACCTCTTATAATATACCAGGAGTCCTCAATTTTGCTATACTTGTTTATTGTTCATCAAAGTTGGAAAGATCAATGTAAAATAAACAAAAAGTCTACTACGGACATTAGAGCTTATGTATTAGAACGACGAAAACATCAACTTCATAAGCGTTTTTCTAAAAATTAAGACAGTGAATCGTTTTTAATATTTAGAATAGTTGGATAAGACATTCATTGTAAAAATTTAAAACCATAAAGTTCAAAATTAATTCCGTTCAAAGTGAGGATAGTTTTTAAAGAGAAGAAAATACTTAAGGGTTCCAGTATTACCATTCGCAAAGACCTAACGAGAACAAGGTTGGTTCTTCTTAAAACTGCCTTAGAAAAACATTCCTACAATAACGTGTAGACAGTAGATGGGCTTATTATTATTCATATTCAATTTCACTTTAAGACATTCTATATTCTTTATTTTATATTTTCAATTGTTCTTAAATATCTACTGATATAAGTTATGTAGCAATATACTAAACAAATTGATTTATTCACCTACTGCTTGAGTTTGTAATTCTTATAATATTTGCCATAACTATCGTCTTACGCGCAGGGACCTACAGTGTATTTGTGACCTTGTAGCTTTATTAATTTTTTTTTCGAATTTATTTTTGGGTTTTCTTGTGAAATGTCAAAATCATCAATGCAGAGTTAGTTCATTCATCTTTATGATACGTTTATATTTAGGTAGTTGAATGTTAGATCACTAAATTTGTTCTGCCTTCAATTTAAGGAATTTATAAATGAATACAATTTTGATGTTTTCGCTGTGCTTGAGACATGGATTACCTCCCTTACACATCAATTAGTTCAGAAAGATTATATAAAAGAGAGAGTAGTGGAGACAGGTGCATCTCGAAAGGAGTAGTTCCAGATATCTGGAAAGCAGCAATAGTGAAGCCCATACTTAAGCATAAAACCTGCTCTACATTCGATGATCTACACCTACAGTCTGTAAGCATATTTAATTATTTATATTACACTGTACAACAGGAACTTAATCCCAATTACAGTACAGAATCCCGAACTCTATTCCGAGTTGGGCACAGCACTAATACCTGATTAATAAATATTGTGGATGACATAATAATAAACTTCGATCGATCTAGATATATATATATATGCTGCTTGCTAAAATTAAATTCTACAATTTTTATTTTCAAGACATTCAGTGATGTGAGCATACTTTAACCAACAGATGTTTTTGTGTTACCATATTGTAACGAGTACGGCTCTGTTCTCTTTGGAACAGTCGATGTAACGTAGTCTGCCGGGCGTTTAGCTCTGGCTCATAAGCAGAGATGTGCATCTACGTGTAATCTTTAATTGTCTACATCTACACGTAGACAATACGTCGACAATTCTAGAGACGTAGACAATGTAAACAATGTAGATAATGGATCTGACAGTTGTAAAATTCAACATAACCTAAATTTATTCCTTTGTAACTATTACATATATTCGTATTCGTGGACTCTGGTCATTATCGGTCTCAATATAATAAAACATAAAGCAAGTGCTCGTACATTACTAGACTTATGTCTGTCTTGGATCTTGGGCAAGCTGTCAAATTTTTAAAATAGCGAATCCTATTTTTGCCCATTAGCCCACTCGAGTACAAAAAAACATGTTGATTTATTATGAAAATACATGGAAAAAATTAGTTGTGCAACTATTTTTTTTTCATGTAATCCCTAGAATAAAAATAAAAATCTCTAACAACATTTAAAATTCCCTAGTTCTAGGGATAAAATTTCTAATCCGACTTAAGTGAACACAGGTTTTTTATTGTCTACATAGTCTACATTGTTTACAAGAAAAATGAAGACGTAGACTACATGATTGTTTACACGTAGATAATGACGTAGATTACTTGCAGTAGACTACACGCACATCCCTGCTCATAAGTAATGCTATAACGAATACGATCCTGTTCTCTCTGGAACCATCGATATATGACGGTAGCGCGAGTTTTAGCGGTGCGACATTAGCATTGTGTTGAAATACGTCTACAATGGTCTAGAATATTCTGGAGTAGTGTAGAAGTAACATGATTTAGTATAAAAGGGAGAGTTTAGGTCGGCAAAAGGCAGTCATTATTGAAGTGTGAACAGTGCAAGTCGTTGCTTAGTATTTTAATGTGAATATAAATACGTGTTGTAAATTAATATAAATATGTCTTAGTAGTTGTACTACATTATTTTCGTTTTAAATACATATTTTGTTAGTGTTTTCATTTGCTCGTGTTTTATTTAATAATAAACTTCACCGAACTCGAAATTGTAATAAACGTTACAATATATATTGAATGACATCTAATGCGTTCATTTCAGGGGAAATATAGAGTATGTTGTTAAATTTCTTCGCATGAATCTTCAGCTATAAGATCTTTTTTATTTTTTGATGGATCATGTAATAACATTCTCTAGAGATTTATATTTTATGCTTCTATTTATTTGATCTATTTTAAGAAAATTATTTATGTAATTGAGAAAATCGAAATCTGTGTGATGATTTTTTATTTGTTCGAACTTTTATTCTACTTTTGATAATACAGTGTCCCATATCAAAATATAAAAATTAATTTTAAATAAATCCCGGGGATTTTGTGGCGCCTCATCCTTACTCTCACAGTCAAATAGTCGCAATCGATATTCTCGGCAATATTTTTTGCATCTTCTAAAGTATCTTTAAAGCCTTTATCTGATCTAATTTTATATAAATATGTTTTGGTATGTACTAACATTAACATAATATTTGGTAATGTAATGTTCGGTTTCTGCATAGTTTTGCTTACGATGTTTTTAATACATTAAGTTAAGACTCCACTAGGCGCGAGATTGGTACAGAATAGGAACGAATAGGAATTCCGCCCCGCACGAGGCGTGCGACTCCACTTGAAGCGAGATACCTTAGTATGTACCATTGACTGCAGCAAATTGGATTTCAATCATTTACTGTTGTTGGATTCAGAATCAAGTTATTCCGATGATGAATTTAAAAGTAATTTAATTTTATTAAATCTTAAAAGAAAACATAAATGGTGGGAGAGCAACATTAATAAAGAAAGAGGACTTTACGGACATTATATAAAATTATTGCCAAAATTAGACAACAACCAATTTTTTAATTTTTGTCGAATGAGCCGCGAACAATTTGATTTTATACACGATCATATAAAGCCAACATCAAAAAAATGAACACAAAAATTAGGAAAGCCATATCTAGCAGTTTGTTTAAGGTTTGAATAACTATAAAAAATAGACGTGTTGCAGCGTCCACCTCACAGTATGCAATGGTTTCAATAGCGATGGCAGAAAGCGGGGTCTGAAAAACTCGCTCAATGCGAGTCCCGCGCTGGATCTAACAATTCAGCGCGGACTCGCCCCGCTCAATGGAGGCTATTAGTGCACTGATTATAACGCGTGCGAGTTTTTCCCGCTTGGGACTCGCGTGTAGTGGAGTCTAGGCTTTATACCATGTAATAATGAAACAAATAAACTTAAACGACTTGATTTTTAAAATGAATTAAATTGCCATATTGCTAGTTTCAGAATCTCTTGTATCATCAGAATAGAGGGTAAATAAAGCATCATAATGTTTTTATACATTCTGCATAAGAACTTTGCCAACGTTTAGTCGATGCGGAGGAGAAAAGGAAAAAGCTCTTGTATAATAATAAAAAGGCTCGTTATTTCTAAAGACGCTTTTTCAGCATCATTCACATATAAATTTAATTATAGCAACCTTTCGTTTTCGCACCATTATCATAATCCTGCCCTGTTTGATCTCCTAAATAAATCTTGTGAGTATCCAAAATATGAATTAAACCCTGGCCTGTTGTATCAGATATTGCATGAATCCTAAAAAATGCTCCCTAATTTCTATTCGCTCTGACAAATCTAATTACAACAGTAAATTGCTCTTGATGACTTATATAAGATCTGGAATCTAAAATAATAGATAAATATTTACTGACTTTTAGCAGGTTTATTATTTTTTTTTTAATTTATATATCAGACCAACTACTAAGGTCATATGCCGTTATGTCCTTTGCATGGTCGCCACGGGCGGGACACGAACCCACGACCTTATGGTTGTGAGTCAGGCCCTCAACCCGCGCGACCATCACGCGGGACAAAGCAGGTTTATTATTTTGAATATAAACACCTAAATAGTGAGGCATAATTTATGGATTTTTGTTAATTATTCTGGTATGACATAACATCATTCAACTTTGTAATTGTTTCAATTCGTTTTAAAAAGTTTGCATTTTGTTGCTCGTACAACTGATTATTTTTGCCTCTGAAACTTAAATTTTGACCTGTCAAGATTTTACATACATTAAATGGGGCAGCACGAACCCCTGAAACATTCATAGAGCATCAGTTCACATCAACATTCTCATCCTGACACACGATACTCGTTTCGACCACATTAACACTACCTCCATACGAACTCTTTCTTTCCTCACAAGATTTTAACGGTATAAATTATAATTTTTAACCAGTTTTTTCAATTTCTCATTTAGTGAATCGGTAGTTGTTTTCAAATAAATTGATTTATTTAAACCAACCCAAGATTTTGTACTACAAATGTGACCTTTTGAGTTTTCATGTCATTCTATAGCTTGACATAAATATGTCTAATCGTTATACCTTTCAACAAAGGCACTAGAAAAAGTTTTAAATATTTTGCAAGATAAACAAAATACACAATCTTTTAATTTAAAATACTCTAGCCAAATTCTTGGAATTATTTCCCTGTTACTTAATCTTTTGTTATAATATATAGATGAGAAACCTCTGTTTACTTTATCAGAAGGACAGTTTAAGTTTACATCTATTTCTGTTTCTGTTTCTGTAAGTTCTTCTTCTTACAATGCTATATTATTTAAGGCGACTAATTTACAGCGCCCGAGTGTGATAGATACATGTAACTATATTTTTATATTTAACGACAAATCACACATTGCCTACAGGTGGATTCGAACTGACGAACCTTGGTTCGGGTTACATCACAGTATGTTGAGAGATGTGCTTTAACACGTTCGGCCACCGCGCTTTCTGTAAGTTGGGTTTGGCCTAATTTTATTAAAATTAATTTTATTTTGTCCTATAGTACGGAAGGCTAATGGTCAGGATCCTTATAAACATCGTCTTTATTCATTCTTTTAACGCACACCGATCTTCTGAATCTTCCTTTTCCTTGACCACAGATTTGATACCGATGGTTTCACGACTTGGTTCTTCGGCTTGTTGTTCTTGTGTTCTTGCAGGAGAATTATGTTTGACGAAGACGGTTCTTGTTCTTGTGTTTGCCATTGGGCTCAGCGATCTCGATCACACTCACATCTTGGCAACTTATTATTGCCTCTTGCGATTCTGTTCAGATACCTTTTTCACTAGTTCTTCTTTTAAAATGTTCTATTTCTGTATTGTGGCTTCAAAAAGCTTTTTTCGATTATTACGCATAACATAAAATGTCAACATACTTGACAAAAAATTATTTAAAGAAATTTTTATAACAGACAATTGGATCGATGCTATTAAAGCTGCCAGAAAAAAAGAAGCTTATTACAACAAAAAAATATAGTTAACAGGAAAAAATCGCATGATGGCTATAAAGTAGAGTGGCTTAAATTGCAACGGTTAAGATTTTCGAAAGATGAACCGTTTAATTTTTTTAAATAAATAGTCCAACAATTTTGAAATAGAATGTTCACATGTAGATACTAAAAATAGAAAAAGCGTTACAATTACTGACTAAGATTTGTTATATTCGTAAGGGAATACGATTTCAGAACTGAAGAAAAAAGATTTGATTGTTCTTTTAGATTTTGTACCTCCGATTTATCATGATTTTTTTACAAAAATTAGAAAATTGATAAAAACAAAAATGATGTTTTACATACGTGAACAATTTTCAGTGATACAAAAAATGATTAAACATTTTTATCTGGTTATGTAAGTGTAATAAATGAATAAATTTGTGTTTTTTTTTCATGGTTTGCATCTATTTATCTGATATATTACTGAACTATTTTTTTATAATTATTTATATACACATAATTTTTTCTACGATTGCATCTTAAAATTATTAAAAAACATATGCGTACTGAAAATAAATTCGTTCTGTTAACTGTCAATATGACAAGTTTCTGTTTTGTTTGTTCCCTGGTAACTATTGAAAGAAGCACGCATTTAATATCTTTTTCGCGCGTTGCAATTGGAAACGCGCGCATTTAACGTCTTTTTCGCGCGTTGCCATTGGAGACGCGCAAAAAAGATATTTTTCGATTAGTCCACAGAAAACGTCAACTTTACGATGACAAATGAGAGCGTATTTGTCAACTTTTCATAGCAATCGTAGAAAAACATTATTATGTATATAGCATATATTCAATAACTAGAATTCTTGTTTAATGTTGATCATGCAGTAGATTGATAATTAAAATAAGCCAATATTTAAACATGCAATTACTCGAAAGACAGGTTTGTGGAGTTAGCGTACTTTTGATCCCATTGCCTCAAATTTACTACGCTTTTTCGAAGGAATCTCTTGTAATTTACGCACTGCATACAACTTGAATATAATATTCATTAAAACTTGAATATTTGTTGTATAAATAAAATAAATATATCATCGCTCCTTTTACCCATTACTTGGTGTGGCAGTATCCCATAGCAGACCTCGGTAACTGATATATTTCTTCGAGTGAAATGCTGTTACCAGCCGTCAAATACGATCCCAAAGATGGTAGTGGAGAGGGATAGTTTTCACGTGGTGAAAATGGATTTTGGCTGCGAGAATCTCAATTCCACAGACCGACTAGATACCACTGATTCACCGGTTCCCATATATATATATATATATATATATATATATATATTAATTAATTAATTAATTAATTATAAGACAACAGTAAGTACAAACAATTTTTATAATAAATTAATATTTTACTTATCTAAATTGATATTATTTATTTTGAGTAATAATAGTTTAAAAATCTCCTACTTTTTTGATATTTAGAAGTTATAACCTATTTTTGAATGAATAATTAAATGTATTCTCTATATCAATGATACCCAAGGTAGTCTATATCGACCCCATGGCTCGGCGATGACCTGCAAAGGGTCCATGTCAGCGAAAACAAATAATGTGTGTGTATGTGTTTTAAATGGGGTCCACGATTGTCAATCTCATTTTCGCGCCACCGCGAAATACCAACTTAACGTCAAAAGCCGAACAATTTGAAATACGAAGTATATTTATCATAAAAATGCGTTCTGTACTAGGTTTGGCATGGTTAGGGGTGTTTTTTTTTTTAAGTTAAATTTTATGACAGAACAATTCGGATGACGCCTGGATTCGAACCAGGGATCCTCCGCTTAGCGGAGGATCCCTGGTTCGAATCCAGGCGTCATCCGAATTGTTCTGTCATAAAATTTAACTTTAAAACAAAATCTTGTTTGTAATAAAATTCGCATTTCAAGTATATTTATCATAAAAATGCGTTCTGTACTAGGTTGGGCATGGTTAGGGGTGTTTTTTTTTTAATTGGTACTCCTGAATTCAAGCCAGAAACAGCTTGTTCTGCAGCCAACTTCAGGTTTGGCCCTCAACTCAAGTTTTACCAATATTTATACATATATTTTAAACAAAATTGTAAGTAATTATAATTGAATTAGCAATGTAAAATGCAAATAAATATGTTGATTTTTTAGGTTATAATACTGGAATGACAAGTCGTGAAATAGACAAAGAAATGAATTATGTTTTATGTTTATTAAATAAAGTATACAGTGTAATTAAACTTATTGAAGATGTAAATTGATGAACAATAAATAATTAATTAAAATTAAAAGTACAGTTCAAATATTGTGATGTTACCAACATAAAAAAATCCCTGACATTTAGAATGTGAATAATAAATTAAACTTTTTTATTAAATTTACAAAAACGTCGGCACGAAAAATCTTGTGTATTACACGTCCAGAAACTATTTTGCGAGTGCTCGTATTTAAAGTCCTCGCCTGCGGCTCGTCCTTTCAAAATATACTCGCACCCGCAAAATAGCAGTTTCTGGACTAGTGATACAAATAACTAATTAAGCAATGAATGCAATAATCCACATACAGATAGATTTGTTGCTTAGTAACAAACAGACCGACAATACACTATGGTCTTGTATTCAATAATTATATCACAAGTGCAAGGCAAATACCTGAATATTTTCTCGAGTGCACGAATGTGCACGAGCGAAAATATTCTGATTGTATTTGACTTGCACGAGTGGTATATTGGTAGAATATTTCCCGAGAAAAAGTTCACATTCGATATTTTAAATTATTTTTATTATAATTTAATATTTATTTAAACTGTCATATAAACTCTCTGCTTTAGATCATATACTGTGCTAAGAAATTAATCAGATATAATGACCAAAATTGAAGAATGCGAAATAATTCTATAAAACGTAAGCTCGAAAATATTATTGTCATCTAAGACATTTTTTTAAAGTAAAGTAAAGTAAAGTACGTCGTTTTTTAACCTTACGCCGATCTATAGTACTCGTACTTTTAAATATATGGTAATAAAATTTAGTTAATAAAATCTCAAATCAAAGAAAATATTCATCGGGAATTGATTGAAACTTTAGTGAGATTGCTTATTGTAGGTAATACGAATTACGAGTAATTATTCAAATAAAAATAAATATTTTTACAACAGGAACAAAACATCATTGTTAAGAGCATGATGATTTATGAAAAATAAGTAGAAAATATAAATAAATAAGTACTTACTCAATTTGAAATTTAAAATCCACTTACGATTCTTAAAATTAGTTTGTATTAGAATATTTTTGGAATAAAATTATATATTAATTCTAAACAATTTTTTGCGTTATTATAAAGTTATTAAATGTTGAATTAAGTTTATTTTATTTTGTTTTATAAGAATGTATTACAGACTTTAGTAAAGAAAATCAAAAACTTAAATTTGTCCCATTTATTTTGCGAAGTTTCGGCCATACATTTTGGCCATTTTCAAACAATAGTAATAATACAAAATTAAGTTACATGTTTTTACAAAAAAAAATATTTAAAAAGTCAAACTTAAATTAAGGTGCAAATTAAATTGGAAAATTTGAATTTTATTAATTTTTCTTTCTTTACTGCTTGTAATCCATTCCATAATTTTATAAATCAAATCATTCGGCTTATTGAAAATTAACAAATCTTTAAGGATTTTTAAAGATATTCATATTTTGAATGAGTGATTAGATTTTGGTTGAAATATATATTTATTAAATATAACGTTTCGAGTCTAGTACATGATTCATCTTCAACTAGAAAATTTCAAATAAAAATATAAAAATATAACAAGCGTATTAAAATTTAACTGTACCTTGCATATAAATAAAAATAAATAATAGTTTTCAATATGCTTGTTATATTTTTGTACATATTTATTCAAAATTTTTCAACTGAAGATGAGTTAGGTACTAGACTCGAAACATTCTATTTAATTAATAAATATAATAATGGATTCCTGTAGCCTAATGAACCATCTAAATTCATTGTTAGCTCCTCCATTAGTATAATTATTAATAATTTTGGGAAAAGTATAACAGCACGACTATACGCCATACATGTATCATTATATATTAAATTTAATATAATTCTGCGATTTCATAAAATATACGATATTTTTTATAACCTATGTACATAATAGTTATTTGTGTATTACGAGCGTAAAGTGATTCTTTGTTACTGGAACACGGTAATTGCAGCGCGAGCCGAAGGCGAGAGCTGCAATAGTGTAAGAGGAACAAATGCACTTTACGTTCGGGATACACACATAATTTTTTCTATGATTACATCTTAAAATTATTTTAAAAAACGTATGCGTACTGAAAATAAATTCGTTCTGTCAAGTGTCAATATGACAAGTTTCTGTTTTGTTTGTATCCCTGGTAACTATTGAAATAAGCGCGCATTTAATATCTTTTTCGCGCGTCTCCAATGGCAAGATGTTTTTCGATTGTTCCACAGAAAACATCAACTTTACGATGACAAATAAGAGCGTAATTGTCAACATTTCATAGCAATCGTAGAAAAATAATTATTTTTTCTGACTGACATTAAATAGTGGGATTTTATTAATAATTGACAGCCTAAACACAACAAATAGTTATTTGTGTATTAATTAAGAACGTAAAGTAATTCTCTGTTACCCGAACACGACAATTGCACTGCGAGGTGCAATAGTGTAAGAGGAACAAAGGCACTTTACACTCGTGATACATACATAATTTTTTCTTCGATTGCATCCTAAATTATTAAAAAAATATACGTAAACGTACTGAAAGTATATTTGTTCTGTCAATATGATATTTTTTGTTTTGTTAGTATCCCTGGTAACTACTGAAAAGCAAGCATTTAATCAAAAAACTTATTTTTCGATTGTGCCACAGAAAATGTCAACTTTTCATAGCAATCATAGAAAATAGTTAGTGATATATTAAGGGCGTAAAGTTATTCTATGATACTCGAACTCGATAATAGAGTAAGAGGAACAAAGACACTTTACGCTCGTGATACACACGTATTGTTCTCTACGACTGTATCTTAGATTATTAAAAAAACATATACGTACTAAAAATAAATTCGTTTTTTCATCATGACAAGATCCTGTTTTATTTATATTTCTGATAACTATTGAAATAAGCGCGCTTCTAGTATCTTTCTCGTGTGTTGCCATTGGAAACGCTCAACAAAATTATTTTTCGGTTGATCCACAGAAAATGTCAACTTTACGATGACAAACGAAAGCGCAAATTTCAACAGTTCATAATAATCGTAGAATAATTACATTTATTATTTAATTTAATAAATATAATTACAACCGTAAGCCGCTTCTTTAATTTCAGATAGGGTTAATATTCCTTTATCACTTTTTATTAATTATACATTGTAAATTAAATTCATATTGACAACATTCACAAAAAGCAGAATGATATTTATAAAATTATGAACGTCAAATTTGTTTTTATATAGCTACCGCTTATGGGGTAGGTGGCTCAATGGTTTCGAGTCATACTGTGGAACTTAGGTTAGATTATCACAGCTGACAAACAGTTTCCGCCACATGAAAATTACCCCTGTGGCTCCTCCACCATTGACATTTTCGAGGGGCGTAATTTGACGGCTAGTAACCGTACTGGTTCGATAAAGTGCCATACCACTGAATGGGTATTAATATTATAAATATTGAGAACAGCCGCAAAATTAATATTAATTTTAATCAACCGATGAAAAAATATGTGCTGAATATGTTAAAAATATGTCGTTTTTTGTTTGCTTAGACTCTAGGCATGGCAGCAAATCTGCTATTTTTTGCTTAGTTAAACAAAAGCTATTTTTTTCTATGGCGCTAAATACCATCTTAATAACATGTTGTTATTTTTTAAATAATTCATAAAACTAGTTACTAGTACAAGTTTTTTTATTAGTTTTGTAACTAAAGAGACGTTTATAAAACTTGTAGCATAATATACTATTAAGGTATCTTTTGTATGTAGGATGGTTAATTAATGCAAGAAATAAAATAATATTTTATTCTATAATCATTTTGTTTGAATTATGAAGAACATATTTAATTACGTTTTTAAATATATTGACGCCGGCGAGCCGCCACCGTCGACATAACACATTCGGCACACAGGTTTAGGCCCTATTACGTACAATATATTCGCCAGATAAAGTATTCAAAGTCTTGTTTAAGATGTTACTTTAAAATATAGCCATAAATCAATCCAGCGGAATCATACATGTAGAACCTATGTTGGAAAATGTGTATCTGTGAAAATATAAGTGGTATGGCGATAAAACAAAATATTTATTGAAGTTGCTGTTGTTAAGTAAAATAAATGTTAAACATATGAACCAGGGTTGGCTTGATTTTTTTTGTATTTTGTTTTAATTTAATTATATTTCTAGTACAGAATAAAACAAGTGTCTTAATAAAAATTCAGTTGTTTAAAATTTATTTATTTTGAAGGTTTTTTTGTAAAACAGCCAAAATAATTTTCAATATTTATTTACTAAACGATTTAATATTAAACAAAACATAATATCCGTTTAATGGAATTATAAATAAACTAAATCGTACATTCTTATGAAAAAATGTCACTCTCATTTATCTTTCTATTATTCGTTAGTTGTTTTACAGTTATAATATTTGAACAAAAATACCAATTTTCCTGCCTTGTCAACACCTAACTCATTTCTTAGTTATTTGTTGGTTGTTTTACAGTTATAATATTTGAACAAAAATTCCAATTTTCCTGCCTTTTCAACATCTAACTTATATCTTAATTTGAAGTGCACCATACCGAACGATGAAAATACACGTTCTACAGACGCTGATAACGACATGGCACATAAAACTGCTTTATAATATCTATATTTTGTTTTACTGCAGGAATTGCTTTTTGTGAACACCACCATTGCAGTACAATGACATTTCATAAAATTTCACTACCAAACATAATTTTCTTGAATGGTTCCAATTGTGCTTCTAGTTACACAATAAGTAGCAACAATCCAGTTATACATGTTGGCTTACTTTGCGACCTCAGTAAAGCTTTCGACTGTGTAAGTCAGAGTCGTTTAATAGAAAAGTTAGAACACGTCTGAATCCGAGGAGTAGCACTAGATTGGTTAAATAACTTCTTAGTCGATAGAAACCAATTTGTTTCTATACCGCATAAGAATAATAAAACTTTACTGGTAGCAAATTCAAAATACATCCATATTAACGTTGGCTTGCCGCAAGGTACTTGTCTCTCTCCTATACTATTTCTAATTTATTCATCTGATTTACATCACAACTTAGGGGAGCACTGCACAACAGTCATGTACGCAGACAATACATCACTGATCATTTCAAATAAAGACGACGCGGTATTACGAAATATGTGTAACTACAGCATCCAGTTGGTTTGCTGCGAATAATTTGTTTTTAAATAAAGAGAAGACTAAATTAATTCGTTTTCCACAATTACCAAAATAAGTAAAACCTTCAACTCAATATTAAAATTCTCAGGAAAACTATAGAAAATTCAGATTATACTGAATTTTTAGGTTTAAATATAGAGGATACACTTTTCTGGAAAATGCAATGTGGGAAACTCACCAAGCAATTGAATGCGGTATGTTAGATATTTAACTAATATCCTTCAATCACGTCAGCTTTCTGTTTTTTATCATGCGTGTGTAGAGTCGCGTCTAAGATACGGGATATGTTTCTAGGGCTCTTCAGCTGCAGCACATGATGTGTTTATGGCACAAAAATGGATTGTTCGGTGTTTGGCAGGCACATCAAGATACACATCTTGCAAGGAACTGTTTGTTAATTTAAAAATTCTTACGCTCACTGGACTCTAGATCTTTGAAATGGCTTGTTACATTTACAATAAAAGAACAAATTTAGAACGATTTCAAAATCCCTGTTTCTAAATTGAACATCGTTAAAAGCTCTCCAAATAGAATAAGCCTGACTATCTTCAATAAATTGCCAGAATTAATTAAAACTAAACGTACTCCTGCTAGTTTAAAAAAAGCACTCAAAAATTATTTAATTGAAAAAAATTGTTATACACTTAATGAATTTTTATAAGACTAAATTGGATATGTACCATGTATCTATATTATTATTAATATCTACCTGACTATTTTCTATATATATTTATATCAAAAGAAATGTATATATAAATAAATAAACATGCTGATGCTTTCCACTTCATTTGATGCTAGTTCTTTTTCTCCTGCAGTTAATTTATATTTTGTTTTTGTAGGATCCAGCATGTATGTAATGAAATGGTAACTTATGAATGCTTGCTTTATCTTTTTTTTGAAACAATTGACTTGTAAGGTAAAATCTTCGTCATCAAAATCTGATTCAAGTTGTTTCCAAATTTCGACAGTGACTGATAGGGAAGTGTTCATTTTTTGCATATTATCGAGTGCAACTGAAATAGGCTTTAATAATTTTAGAATCTCCTCTGCCGATCTTTTTAGTCCAATATTAGATACTTTATTATACACGACAGAATCTATTACATTTATGTTTTCATCACATATTTTAAGTTGTTTGTCTCACTCGCAAACATACACTTCTAAATAATTAGTTAGGATGTTCATCTTACTTCTTGAGGAAGAACTAATGATTTTCCACTTGCTTCTTTGTATTTAGCAATGATTATTATCTGAGAATGGGTAATTTCTTTTATATATTTTTCATGCGCGCCATATTTGCTGCATATTCGGTGCGAAACTTTTAACATCCCAATTATATACATTCTTACATGAAACAATAAGATCAGTTGTAATATCAGTCAAATATTCAACCGTATGGGGCTGCCCTGATATGTCAATTGTTTTGTATAAAAAAATTACTACCATCTTCAGTTGTCATGGTTGTACAAATAACTGGTTCATTATGCACATTCGACCAATTATCGATACACTTTTTTACAGTGGAACTTGACAATTTAGCAAGGAGGAGAATATCCAGGTCTTAACATTTGAATTGCCCTTTTTACCTTTGGATTTTCTATACATCTAAAACTACTATTTGTTGCAAAAAGAGCTTCAGCAATCTTGGACTTGAATTGAAAAATATAGTATTAATAAAAAATATAATGAACTAAAAGAACTTTAAATATAAAAAAAAAATTTAAATACTTTAGAAATCAAAGGGTTCATCAATCATCGGTTAAAGAAAATATATTAACAAAAAAAGTTGATTTCACTAATAATATTTGGTTAAAAATTCGTATGATTTCTTCTACATATTTATCTTGAACTTTTGGAAGTTTTCTTATTGTGTCCATTAGTAGTTTTTAAATAAATTATGTATAATATTTTTAGTTTAAATTTGCTCCATATCTATAAAACCATATATCTATGGGGTAGGTGGCTCAGTGGTATCGAGTCGGCCTGTGGATCTTGAGAACCCTGGTTCGATCCTCACAGCCGACAAACAATTTTCACCAATTTTAAAAAATCTACCCCTGTGGCTCCTCCACCACTAATATCTTTGGAGGCCGTGATTTGACGGCTGGTAACCGCACTTCACGCGAAAAAATATATCACTTACCGAGATCTGCTTAGGCAGAGTGCCACACTCAGTGATGGGTAAAAGGCGTGATGATATATTTTATATTTTTTTTTATCTATTTTACATTGAACAAGATTAAGGAATAATTGATTAGAATTAGATATGCACCAGTAATAGAAATTATCTAAATCTAATCTTTAAGCTCGAAACACCTAAATAATCATTGATATTGATCAGCATAGGTAAAATATTATATTGCATGTCATAACTAATCATTATATTAATGTAGCATAGCACAAAATTGTATTTATTACTTGTTTAAATTTTCAAGCTGATATATGAATTAATTAGAAAAATATTAAAATAAATTAAGTTCAACGGCCTCGCAGCATATATAAATAGCATTTAAGCAACATGTTTTAAAATATTTATATTTTATTTAGAAATACTTAAGCACATAACCGAATATTTTAAAGTTGTACAGCGTAAAAATCGAGGCGTATCCAATTAATTTCTTATAATTAAAACACAACGTTTTGAATATAGCACAAACACCTGTAATTACAATGACTGTGTGGTGTACATCACAAAGGCATAGAGCGAGCATACGTTCATATTACACAGAGTGTATGTAAACACATGTACTGTATTATTATAACAAATATTACTTTATATACATTCATGTATTATTACTTTTAAAAACATAATCATAACCGATAACATAATCATTTAAACATAAACACTCGTATTTATCATTTTTTTATAGAGGCAAAATTGAACATTCATAAGAAAAATAAAATTAATTCATCTGGATTCCAAATTTGCATATTTATTTACCTTATTTAATTATATAGATTTCTGGATATTTAACTCTGTATATGCTTAGGTGCATACATAAATAACGTTTATGTCTTATTAAATACGGGAAAACGACAAATATCCCATAACAAAAAAGTCAAGTAAATTCTCAAGTCAAAATACAATATTATACTCGTAATTCTTAGAAAGAAAAGTACATTTTAAAATGACAAGACATTAGAACATCGGGATGTTTCCCGTTTTTTTGTCACTGAAAATGACTTGTGTTACAAGTCGAAACGTTTGACATTGATAATAAACAATTATTTTTTCTATAACTATCAAAAAATGTAAATTTTTTTCACTAATATCAATATGCGAAGTACGTGATTTTTTCATCATTTACATTGCCATGACAACGCATATTTTGCGCATTATTTTGCACTGATATTGTTGTCAGGTTTCATTAATTAGAACACATCAATAGTATCAAATTAATATTATTGTTGATTGTTTTCCTTCAATTTACTTAAATAAATCAATAATTATTGTTTTATTCTTTATTTACAGTTGTAGAAGAAATGTTGTTTGTATTTCGTGGGCAAAATTCTTGTTTTTTGGCGCAACAAAAAAAAACACTAATTTTGTGCATTTAATGCAAAAATAACTATTTTCTATAACTGTCAAAAAATGTTCATTTGCTTTCACTAATATCAATAAGGGAAGTACGTGATTACCATTTACATTACCATGACAACGCGTATTTTGCGCATTATTTTGCACCCTAATGCGCAAAATGAGTATTTTGTGCACTGTTTCGTATTCTAGTGCGCAAAATGAGTATCTCGCGCACGCTCCCAAATTATTTGTTGTCAAGTTCCATTAGTTACAACACAGCAGTAGTATCAAATTAATATTATTGTTGATTGTTTTCCTTCAATTTACTTAAATAAATCAAAAATTATTGTATTGTTGTAGAACAAATATTGTTTGTATTTCTTGTTTTTTGGTGCGTTCGAATGATTTTTATTGTCTCAACTAAAAGTAACATTCTCAGGGGAAACAAAAATCACTCATTTTACGCACTTAATACAAAATTAA
Organism: Pterostichus niger; assembly: GCA_947425015.1. Taxonomy (NCBI): domain Eukaryota; kingdom Metazoa; phylum Arthropoda; class Insecta; order Coleoptera; family Carabidae; genus Pterostichus; species Pterostichus niger. The sequence goes on from OX380336.1 coordinate 15,054,598, forward strand.
CTATATTGTTCTTTATTTTCAATCCATTAACCTACATGCATATTTTTACAACTTATATTCAAATTGATAAGGTCAACCAAATTTGTACTACGTTTTAAGATATGTTTAAGACAGTGAAACACATTTTCTTAGTATACCCAAAAACTAAGAACTAATCTCATGGCATCATTAATTGAGTACATCGGCACAAATTGCTTGGTGGCAACATGTACTTAAAGCCAACCCTGTCCTCGTATAATATATACGTTAGGATTTACTACTGCTCATTGATGCAATGTGTAAAACATTAATTAATTATATCTGCCTATAAATATTCTATTCATTTATATTTATATGCATAATGATTAACAGTTTTCATATTATTATCTTTATATCAATTTCGAAACACTCTGTATATTTTATTCTTATTCGTAATCGTATATGTAAGTGTAACACATTATGTATGTGTAAAGTAAAAAGTAATTGTTCCATGTCTAATTCCATTTTATTTAAACTCGTATTTAATCTTTAATTATTGTTAATTTCTTTTCTGGTTCGGTTATCTTGCGGTAGTTGCCTGTTTTGCGGAATAATAATTTTTAAAAAAATGTTTCTAAGTGGGTCGTTTATGTTTTAGAATCACTTACCTCGGAAGCAATAATTTTTTAATTATTTTTATTGTTCTGGTACAGGCAAAGCATCAAATGTATAATTTAATGCAATAGTTTTCCGCTACTTGTAGTTTTCTAATTTTTAACATAAAATTTGCTTTTTTAAGACTTTGTTTTGATTTTATAGTGCATATGTTAAACTTATTATATTTCAAATAAATATTTGGATTTTAGAACTCTAGACGTCTATGTAGAATCTATGTAATAAGATTACTTTAAATATTTGGAACCGTATATTTTCCAGTGTCATACATTTCTAAATTATGCGTTATATTTACAGTTAGAATTACTCAAATATAACCATATATATATTTTTTTAATATAAATTGAAGTTTGCGAGATTTGAAAGTACATTTCATCTGATGCATAAGTTTTGTCTCGATCGTATCCACTGGACTACTATTACCTGCTAATGATAATTAATATTTTTATGAATCCGCTGAAGATCTGAAATTTTTTAATAAACATTAATAAGCTAAAAGAGAACTATCTTGCTTTTTTATTATAGCAAAACATGTATTTCAAATAAATTGGTATCTAATTGATAATTCAAATTTATTTATTTTTTAGCACATTTATTATTGCACAGTAATTTGTTGTACGAAATTAATCCTTGAGAGAGTTTGTAGTTTGATACTTTGTTTTTTGTTTCTTACGTAGAAATTATTAATCTGCCTCGTTTCATATTTATGTGTCTCACTTATCAGAGATAGATTTTTAGTTAAATATTTGGGTTGTTTTCCATTCATCATGTTATGCGTATTTAAAAAGGTATTAAATTCAATAAATTAACTCACATCTATCCTAACTAAGATTTGTAACATAACTTCTTGAAGAACTTAAAGTTTCTTTACATCATTTAGATTACAAACAATGTTTCAAAATTATTGCAAATAAAAGAAGGATATATTGTATTTTATATACTGTTTACATTGCAAATATATATATATATATATATATATAAACTTTAAGGGTATATATAACACGTTGTACTGATAACGGAACAAAAAGAATTTTTCAAAAATTCGCAAAATGAAGGGTGGTTTACTTAAAGGAAACATGTTGAGTGTCAATGGTTTCATAGCTGTTTGTGTTGTTTTATTCATATATTAACTATTTAATCCAACGCTGATATTGTGTAGTAAACAAATATAATTAATTTTGTTAGATGTTCAACTATTCTGTTTCTTGCACAGTAATGTTATTTCTAACTTTTCTGGAAATACACACTGTTCTAGTGAATTGTGGATTAAGTTTAGCAATGGGAACCCTACGATTTGAAAAAATCTCTAATTAATTTAAAATCAATATCATCAATACATTTTTTATTGTTTTAGAGAACACAATCGATTTTAAATTAGGTAAAGTACAAAAGTAAAAAATTTGCATTACGCACCACAAAACTGTCTGGTAAACTGTTTTTGCAAATTGTATCTATGCTATTTATTATTTCTTTAATATTGTTTACAAAATATTTGTTTAAAGTATTAACAATGTCACTTGGCTCCTCGATTCGTGTAGAATACCTTATCTATTTCACTTAGATCCTTTGTTGAAACAATACCCTTAAAAGTGTTTCACATTTTTGTTTAATTGTTTTTGCAATTATCTATCTTTTTATTATAATACAACAGTTTTTCTGATAAGTGTTTTAGTTACAATATTGTGTTTATTTTAATATTGTTCCCAATCATTTCAATTTGTAGTTAATATAAATTCACGATACGCATTATCCCCATTTGTTACTGCTAATTTGACATTTTTGTTATACCACTTATTGCTACTTTACACTATAGTCTGTTTATCAGTGCACATAGTTATACCGATTCTTACTTCCTTGTACGAAGTAAAGGAAGTATTGTAATCACGAAAATTTTCGGATCTCAGATTTCAACGGAAATAGGTATTTTGGCCCTCCCTGAATCCATTTTGACTACGTACGTATGTACGTATGTATCTCGCATAACTAAAAAACGGTAAGCCGTAGAAAATTGAAACTTTATATTTAGGACTGTTATAACATCTAGTTGTGCTCCTCCCTTTTTGGTCATTATACAACTACCGGAAGTGGTACTTTACTTGAAGCCTATAATAGATTTTCATGAAAATCTATATTCAAATATAATTTAAAACTTTCCAAATTTGGTATATAAGACTACTATATCAATGGAAATAACATAATAGATTTTGGTTAAAATAGACTAACCGGAAGTGGCACATTACATGAAGCAGCTAACAGTTTTCCTTGAAAAAAATTGTATTATTTTAATTTTAGAAGTGAATGCTGCAAATAAAAGTTTTAGAGAATTAAATTCTGCGTCTAGCACATTAAGAATTTTTAAATTAGCTTTTTGCATAAATGAGATATCTAAATTTAAATATTATATATTTTTTGATTTAAAAAAAAATTAAGTTTGCTATGGATTAGAACAAAAAATACAAGATTTAATGTCAAATATGTGCAATTAAAAAAATATCTACAGTTTAATACGCGTACAAGGAAGTCATGTGGTGTCCACATCAGATTTTTATATTTTCATCCAGTACGTTAAACAAATCGTTCACATTACCTCTAATCACATGTTAATAAATAGTTCTCTATTTTATAATAATCGAGTTATTTTATAGTTTTATAAAATTTATATCATAATTTTCACGTATATCCCCGTTCTCTTCCAAACAATTTGTTATTAAAATTTTTAAAAAAATTGTAACTATTGTTCGGGAATGATAAATTGTAACTACCATAAAGCTTTATATTTATAATTAATTTTTATTCTTAAAAATCAAAAGTTGGATAATTCGATATTTTCATATCAATGATTTTAACATACTTTCTCAAGTAAATTAATATACCACACGTATATCTGTTTTTCGAATTGCAACGTAATGTAGTATAATTTTTAACTTGTAATTCAGAATCTTGAATTTCATCTGTAATTCTTACTTCGCTTAAATATAAAACCACTGGATATTTGTCTGTTAATTATGTTATTATTTCATCTGTGTGCATTCATGTACATAATATTTAAATTTAGATCATTATACTTTAATTGCTATTTATTAATTTATTTATTTATGTTACGCTGTGCAACAGGAACTTAATCCCAATGACAGAACAGGGTCCGCACTCACCGAACCGTAGTGTAGTAATTCATATCATTTTTGGCTTGAGTGCGATTCGAATTCCGTAACGCTATCCACACCACCGTATTAACGGACAAAATGTATAATTGATTTTTCTCTTTAAATATTCAGTTTCCTGTTAAATACTGGACACTTTATCGTAAGCTGAGTGATGGAATCAAGAATTAATTTTTAATTTTTATTTGTCACTATGCATTTTATGCACTTGTTATGTTATCTGAGTATTTATGCTCCCCAGCACACATTCTACAAGAGATTTGATTTTTACAATTATCTTATTATTATCTTATTATTATTATCTTATTATTATTATTATTATTATCTTATTATTATCTGTGGATCTTGAGAACCCTGGTTCGATCCCCACAGCCGACAAACAATTTTCACCAATTTTAAAAAATCTACCCCTGTGGCTCCTCCACCACTAATATCTTTGGAGGCCGTGATTTGACGGCTGGTAACCGCACTTCACGCGAAAAAATATATCACTTACCGAGATCTGCGTAGGCAGAGTGCCACACCCAGTGATGGGTAAAAGGCGTGATGATATATTTATTTATTTTATTTATTTCTTATTTATGATTATATGCTTGACATGTAATAATATTTATAATTACTCTATAATAATACTTTTAAATTCTCGATAAATAGTAAGTATCCACATATTGCATCAAATTGAAACTAATAATATTCTCCATTCCATTTGCCTAATTATAAGATATAAATTGTTTGTTTTTACTTCCTTGTACGAAGTAAAGGAAGTATTGTAATCGCGAAAATTTTCGGTTCTAAGATTTCAACGGAAATAGGTATTTTGGCCCTCCCTGAATCCATTTTGACTAATTTCGTCGTGCCGTCTGTACGTACGTATGTATGTACGTACGTATGTATCTCGCATAACTCAAAAACGGTAAGCCGTATAAAATTGAAACTTTATATTTACGACTGTTATAACATCTAGTTGTGCACCTCCCTTTTTGGTCATTATACAACTACTGGAAGTTGTACTTTACTTGAAGCCTATAATAGATTTTCAAGAAAAACTATATTCAAATATAATTTAATACTTTCCAAATTTGGTATATAAGAATCAATGGAAATAACATAATAGATTTTGGTTAAAATAGACTAACCGGAAGTGGCATATTACATGAAGCTGCTAACAGTTTTCCTTGAAAAAAATGGTATTATTTGAATTTTAGAAATAAATGTTGCAAATAAAAGTATTAGAGAATTAAATTCTGCGTCTAGCACATTAAGAATTTTTAAATTAGCTTTTTGCATAAACGAGATATTTAAATTTAAATATTATATATTTTTTGATTTAAAAAAAATTAAGTTTGCTATGGATTAGAACAAAAAATAAAAGATTTAATGTCAAATATGTGCAATTAAAAAAATATCTATAGGTTAATACGCGTACAAGGAAGTCATGTGGTGTCCACATCAGATTTTTTTTATTAAGGTAAAAAAAAACATTATTTTTTTCTTTTTTAGTCCTTTTTACAGAGATCTATATATAGCTGCTATTAGTGTGTTCTAGATAATATATTTAAAAAATATATTATTGTAAGTTACACGTGATTATGATTACTTTCATGTAATTACTAAACCAAGAAATACAGTAACAATTTCATTCGGCTTATAAATTTAATAAGACTATAATTGCGTGATGTGTAATTGTAGCTAACTGTCTAATAAAAATAAAACTGGCAATGAGCATGTAACATTATAAAATGGGAATTAATGTGCTCGTCATGAATACATAATCAGGTAGTCGTATACGTGCAAAAATAATATACATTTAGAACCGGAACCATATTAATAAATAGGTAATGTAATTGTAAAGTATTATTCTTGTATATTTGATTTATATTTATAAGATTTAAATCTGATAGAATGATTATGAATTTTAAAAATTTTATATTCTTTGTACTTTATGCATATTTGGTTTATAACCAGAGTTGGATTTGGCGAAAATGGTGCCTTAGACAAATATATACTACAGTCTGGCATTCCTCTAGCATCTTTAAATCCAATAAGATTTTTATAATTCAGTATTAAGCTGAGGATTTTTGGTTGAATTACAAGCGAAGCAAACTTTATAAAACATGTTGTATACATCGAATAGAAATAACAGCATGCACAAGCTGAAAATTATATTGTTTTAAACAAATATGTATGTCATTATGATTCCTAATTATTAATGGTTTTTACATGATTTATTCTTTATTGATTATACTTTTATTTAGTATTACTTGCTCAATTTATGTCATACCCTTCCTAAATAAACAAGCGTGGCTTTATAGTTTCTGGTAAAGATATTAGTAACTACTTAATGTCATAACTGCAAAGATATAAAAGTACAATGACATCAAAAAATTAGTTCTTGATTTGGTATTTTGACAAGTACAACACGCAGAACATAATATATTTATACTGTTTTTTAAAACACGTCGGACTATAAATTTGCGAACCTGAGTTCGATTCCTAATTATTACCTTTGTGGCTACCTCTCATCTAACATTTTTATGGTCCTAATTTGACGACAAGTAACTGCATTTCATGCGTAAACTATATCACTGAACGAAATCTGCTACGGCAGAGCTGCTGCACTCACAAGTAACACTACCCAACTGTCACTCACCGATTTAAATGAAACTTGGCACACTAATAGAACTTTAAAAAATATTGAACCCCTATTTTTTTCTTCCGGAAGTTGCTTTTTAGGGGTACAAGCCACCCCTGAAAGGTGATAAAAGCAAGAATCGCCATAAATGAAATTAAATAATACCAAAATATTACGCGTTCAACATTGGTTACTCAGAGGTTTTTGAGATCGCTAAAATCTATTTTCGAGATCATTTTGATCATATGCACTTTTTAAGGGGATGGGCAGGCCCGTCGAGAGGGGTGGGAGGGAGGGGTAAAATACCCAGGGCCCGTGGAATTCAAAGGGCCCGGATGTGATACTATTTTATAAATTGCTTTTAATTTTTTACTATTTCACCAATTTTTTATATTCTTTACTAAAACATGTATAACGAAATGTCTGATACACGTTTTCTACAAGTACTAAATGACGAAATGCTTGATCCAGGGCTCAGTTGCAAATTTTAAATAAATTTACACACTATTCAAAAGTACATTATTATATTGTTGCATTTTTGTTTCTTATATTACTACATTGTATACAACACACATAGGCAAAGGCTGTTTTGGTATCCCCTGCATTTATCGAATATGAAACTAGATATTAGATAGTCATACAGTAAGTATACAATACACATCGCTGCAGGCCCGACGAGAGGGGAGGGTAGGTGGGGTAAAATACCCAGGGCCCGTGGAATTCAAAGGGCCCGGATGTGATGCTATTTTATAAATTGCTTTTAATTTTCTACTATTTCACCAATTTTTTATATTCTTTACTAAAACATGTATAACGAAATGTCTGTTACACGTTTTCTACAATTTATTACATTGTATAAAGTACTAAATGACGAAATGCTTGATGAATGGCCGGCCCCAGTTGCAAATTTTAAATAAATTTATACACTATTCAAAAGTACATTATTACATTGTTGCATTTTTGTTTCTTATATTACTACATTGTATACAATACACATAGGCAAAGGCTCTATACATTTGTGCGTAGTGCTGTTTTGGTATCCCCTGCATTTATCGAATATGCAACTAGATATTAGATAGTCATACAGTGAGTATACAATACACATCGCTGCACCAATTAACTCAGAATTTTGTATTTAATTTTATTTATATTGTTATAATTTTATTTAGATATTAATAATTCTTATTGTTGTCATACATATATTTATAAATATTTTTTTTTGGTATCTTATATTTAATTAATAAATATTCAAAGTTAAAGGAGGCCCGAATTTGTTTTTTCCCGGGGCCCGCTTTTTCTCTCGGCGCCCCTGCATCGCTGCACCAATTAACTCAGAATTTTGTATTTAATTTTATTTATATTGTTATAACTTTATTTAGATATTAATAATTCTTATTGTTGTCATACATATATTTATAAATATATATTTTTCTGTATCTTATATTTAATTAATAAATATTCAAAGTTAAAGGGGGCCCGAATTTTTTTCCCGGGGCCCGCTTTTCCTCTCGGCGCCTCTGGGGATGGGGGGATGAAATTACGATATTCAACTGAATTAGAGTTTTAGGTTCAAAACCCTGGGTAACTAATGTTGAAAAGCTAGTTACGGTAGCCCTAAAAATGACTCACAGTTTGAGAAGTATAGTACGTCGAGTGATCATTTGGAAAAATGACCTTTAAATCCCTCCATACTCACTAATCGATGCTACCATTAAACATTTTTGTATTCAGACAAATGTATGCTCTCCTTAGATTTCAAAATATATCTAAGAGAGATGAAAATTGCTTGAAAACTATTCAATTCAGAAAGAGTTTATGGGGTCAGGCGCGACATAAAGTATTGCAATCTCGAAAATGTTCGGTGTTCAGATTTTAGCGGAAATATTCATTTTGACCATCCCTAAATCCATTTTGACTAATTTAGTCGTGACGTCTGTACATACGTATATATTTCGCATAACTCAAAAACGGTAAGCCGTAGAAAGTTGAAATTTTGTATTTAGGACTGTTATAACATCTAGTTGTGCACCTCTTCTTTTTGGTCATTGAAGTGGTACTTTACTTAAAGACTATAACAGATTTTAATGAAAAACTATAAAATAAATAAATAAATATATCATCACGCCTTTTACCCATTACTGGGTGTGGCATTCTGCCTAAGCAGATCTCGGTAAGTGATATATGTTTTCGCGTGAAGTGCGGTTACCAGCCGACAAGCCACAGTTGTAGATTTAAATTGGTGAAAATTGTTTGTTGGCTGTGGAGATCGAACCAGGGTTCTCAAGATCCGCAGGCCGACTCGATACCACCTACCCCATGTTATTAAAATATAATCCAAAACTTTTAAAATTTGATATATAAAACTACTATATCAATGGAAATAACATAATAGATTTTGGTTAAAATGGACTAACCGGAAGTGATACATTACATGAAGCTGCTAACAGTTTTTCTTTTAAAAAATGGTATTATTTTGATTTTAGAAATAAATGCTGCAAATTAAATTCTGCGTCTAGAACATCAAGAATTATTAAATTAGCCTTTTGTATAAGCGAGATATGTACATTTAAAAATTATATATTTTTTGTTTTTTGGAATTAAGTAGGCTATGGATTAGAACAAAAATTAAGAAAAAAATTAAAAATGTCAATGTCAAATTACATCAAATATGTGCAATAATAAAAAATGTAGGTATAGTATAATAAGCGTACAAGGAAGTAATGTGGTGTCCACATCAGATTTTTTTTATTTTCAATTGGTGTAAAAAGTACTAATCTTTATTAAATTTCGAAGTGAAAATTAGATAATTCGTTTGGTCATCTCTACTTTAAATTAATACTGCCTGCTGCTGAATAATTGTCTGAATCATATTACAATAATTGAAAATCAATACATTGTGAGTGTTGAAGCTATCCAGCCATTTATTATTAATTTAAAATCGCCAGACTCTGAACCTGATAGTGAAAATTCGTATTAAAATTAATAAATTTTATATGTGGAAATAGGCCTCCAGGGGAAACTGTTTTCACAAATGGTCATGGAAATCTACAAATATAGTTTATATTCATTTTATAAATAAATTTAATACCATCCTCTAACTTTCGCTTACATTTAGTACAAAATATTACAAGTTGTACAGTTCAATATTGTGCACGCGTTAATAAGCCCAGAATAGCATTATGGGATAACTATTTTACTGACTAACTACGGTCGTGCCAGGCCGCATAAACTCTATTTGTATTTGAAAAGTTTTCAAGCAATTTTCATCTTTCCTAGATATATTTTGTAATCTACGAAGAGCATACATTTGCTATTTTTAACAGTAGCATCCGGTAACTATTAATGGACGGATTTAAAAGCCATTTCTCCAAATGATCGCTGGACATACCATACCTGGTCTACAACACTGATCGTTTAGAAATGTTTGTTGCTGTAATTTTCATTTTTATACTTCACACACACAGATACTCAGTTTCCTCTATTTAATACTAAAATGCAAATGCCTTACCTCTAAACAGGTACAAAAAGATTTGATTTCCTGTTCTATAGGACCGTAATAAGGCAGGTGCGTCAGACCACAGCGAATCTCAATTTAAAACTAACGGTCATTTAGGTCTATTCTGTAATATACTTGTTAATTTTTAACAACCCGTCAAAATTTATAACCAATGATAATTGACAAATAAGATAAAAATATCATTTAAAAATAAATGAAATTTTTATCTTATTAAAATTGATTGGTTTCACATTTTTAACTAAATAAATATATCATCACGCTTTTTACCCATTACCGGGTGTGGCACTATACCGTAGCAGATCTCGGTAAGTGATATATTTCTTCGCGTGAAGTGCGGTTGCTAGCCGTCAGATCACGGCCCTCAAAGATGTTAGTGGAGGTGGAGCCACAGGGATAGATTTTAAATTGGTGACAATTATTTATCGGCTGTGGGGATTGAACCAGGGTTCTCAAGATCCACATGCCGACTCGATACCACTGAGCCACCTACCCAACTAAAAGATAAAAATTAACAGATGCCAAAGTCCAGAATAGCTAATTATTTGCTACATAAAGTAATATTTTTAAACAGAATGCATTTTGATAACTCATTTTGCTTGCTCTTGAAATAATGAAGTGTTTCAAAATATAGATAGTAATAGCCAGTTATAGTACCAAAAATAAATTTTAATTCGATTTACTTATTTTTATTAGAACCAAGATTAAAATTTGCAATTGGTCATACAAGTGATTTAAAGAACTACAGAGTGATTGAAAAATGTTTTAAAATATGAGAAAATAATAGTATATTACATAACGATAATTGTAACAAGAACATTATGTGCGAGTGAAAAAGTTGCGCATGAGCCTTGGCGAGTGCAGTAATTTCACGAGCAATGTAATTGCGTTACTATTCGAGTTGTGTATTATACTTTATCTACGACCATAAATAATAATAAGAACAATTACAGAATATTTGTTAGGTTATATCCGGAACATCAACTGTCAAACAGCAGTGTTACCACCTAATAAATGACAAATTTCTTGAAAACAGGTACCGAATATATATATATATATATATATATATATATATATATATATATATATATATATATATATATATATATATATATATATATATATATATATACAGGGTGTTTCACAACTTAGAGCAAAAAATTAAAGGGTATATTCCGTACGACGTGCTGATCATGAAACAAAAAGAATTTTTTTTTAAATCGCAAAACTATTTTCCATGTTTCCCAGTTCAAAATTTTTCGTTGCCACTGCCACTGGGTGGATGATTATGTTAAAGTTATTAATTAAATAAAATTCTATTATAAATAACTGCTAATAATTGAATTGTGTAATTATTCTTTCGTAGTTGATACCTACTTCAGTGTTTGTGTTTAATAGGAAAGCGAATCCAGTGCAGTACTACAAAAAATGTTTTAGGTTAACAACCCTTAATTTCTCGTAACAAGCATTTACTGATCTTGGAAATTGTTTTTAATGGCCTACTTACATGTATGGTCGTAGATAAAGTATATTATTTAATAGCATATAATATAACCATTATTTGCGAGTCAAATACTAAATTGTATCTACAACTATATACACAAGTGCACTATAAGCTGCTTTATGTATTTAGAGTTAAATAGCTATATAATATGTAAAGGAATTATTTAATTGTTGTAGATAACAGATATTTTTCTATTAAGTTCTAATTTTGGCGATTACAATATTTCCTTTACTTCGTACAAGGAAGTAAATACTAAAATCTATCAATTATCAAATAACCATAGACATAAAATATAAGATAAGCAAAGCAATAAGCATGTATATTGTGTTCTTAGTACAAAAAACAAGTAGGTTGAAAATATCTATCAATCTCTTCAAATAACTGAGTAATACCTAATCGATTTTGTATATTGATAATCTCTTTTCTGTTTGATAGTCGAAAAAATAAAATAATTTATTTCTGCTCATAAAAAGGCTTTAATGAAGTAACTTTTATAAATATAGTATGCCCTATGATTATTGAAATACCCATGTATGCTCATATTATTTGGAACAACCTGTATAAACCAAATACTTATTTTTCAAGTTTTAGGTTGAAAGTATTGTAATTTGAAAACAATAAATTTATGAACAAATAATAAAAGAAAAAAATTCAAAATTTAAGTTAATTTCTCAAAAACGGCCGAATACAAAAAAAAATCTGCTTATTTATAGATTTTGATTCATGGATTTTTGACTTGGACAGACAAATATAAAATCATCCAACTTTTAATGTTTTTATCCCCTTTCTATTGATTTTAAACATTCATTCTGTCTATGTTTATTTATGACGTTTAAATTCATCAATTATAATAAAAGTACGTTTTTTGCATATATTCATATTTAGTGTCCCAAATATTTTTTGTTGAAACATAGAAACATTGTTAAATTGCCATACAAAACTTGCATTTTTTCTCAAATTCAACCAACACTTACTTACTTTTCTGTTCATATGATATACTTATTATTATAAAATGCACTCACAATTTAATTAAGACTGACATTCGGCTTACCATATCGTTAAAATAGTTTTTTATCGAATAACTTAAATCAAGGAAGATTTGACAGTCGCGTGCAATGATTGGCTGTCCTGTTATCCCTACCTATGTATATAAGCCGCGGAGCCAGTGTTCGAAAGCCAGTTCCGAGTTGTGCGTGTTGGTGTAAAGACGTGTTGTTCCGTGTGTCATCCATAAATACTTCACTCCACAACACTATACTGCCCCTTATTTTAACTCCTAGTGGTGAAACTGTGTGATTTTGTTAGTTTTACAAGTGTCTTTCCTCAAGGTAAGTCGACTTTTATTCATTATAAGAGAATTTTTGACGTTAAAATGAATGGCCGCCATGTAAAAAGCCGGCTCCTTGTTTCTGTTCTGACTGACTGTTGTTTGGTTGAATTTCGATTAGGAAATTTGCATTAAAACAAAGAGGTGAATAACTTATTCTAAGAATTTCATGAGTTTAAGGATCTATAAAATGTATGTGATTGTCTAGACTTCAAGTTTAAATTCAGGAATTTTATTTTTAATCATGTTATTAAAACGTAATTATAATTAATATTGTAAATGATACATTAATAACAGAAGACCGATAAACATAATTTATAAAATAAAATATGAAATTAAATTAACTTTTTCTACCTTTGCTAATTAATTTTGATCCATATTCATTGAAGGGGTGTAGTTTTGCATACACTCGTCAGCATGTGAGTAATAGGATTATTTATTATTCATTGTATACGTGCATATATTTTTTTTTTATCGAATCGTAAAAGTTTTAACACCTGCATCGGTATTTTGATATTTTAATCTTTAATAATTAATTATTGCAATAAAATAAATAAAATTATATCATTATACTTTTTACCCATTACTGGGTGTGGCATTCTATCGTAGCAGATCTCAATGCGTGATATATTTTATCGCGTAAAATACGGTTACCGGCCGTCAAATCATGCCCCCTAAAGAAGTTAGTACAAGGGGAGCCACAGAAGTAGTTTTAACGTGGTGAAAATTGTTTGCCGATACCACCGAGCCACCTACCCTATTCAAAAACATTTAAAATAATAATAATAATAGTAGTTTTATCAAAATAACACTGCGCATAAGTTAGTCGAACAACAAACAAAAAAGTAATAACTTGATTGTAATATAAAGAATGTACCTAATATTTTGTTTTCTTTCAAAACAATGCACATAGTTGGAATATTTGCGGTTTGACATTTCAACTGAGTCCACTTTTCCCTGAACGGTTTCTGTGGCACAGCGCACTGACTTGACTGCGATCCATCGACTAAAAATGGTTGCTTGTGTATCGTGTTAAACCGGAACAGAAACGCTTGTTTATCAACCATTTGACGATCGCGGCTTCGTCTACAGCGAGGAATTTTCTAATATTGGATGACCCGATGACTGACAAGATAATATACAGCTTTTTGTTTTAATTTTAGAACCATTACACACTTTGTTTACATATTTTGTTTATTAACTTTTATTATGAAAAAGTTATTGTCATTTGCAATATTCTTCTCATATTGCTTCCTTATTGTACATAATATGTTTATATTAAATAAAGAAAAGGCTTCAGAATTCAATGTTTTTATAAAATATTTATTTGTCGAGAAAAAATATTAGCTCATCATCAGCACCTTTAAAAAACGTAAATATATAAAACAATATTTTACAAATATTGTTTTACGTTTTATAAAAGTGCTGATGATGAGCTAATATTTTTGCTCATAACGTCCACAAATAAATATTTTATAAAAACATAGGATTCTGAAGCCTTTTCTTTATTTAATATATTATATAATTGAATCATTTATTAAATATATATTATAAACATAATATATTTACTTCTTGTCATTTTGTACTTAATGTACTAATTGAAGAGCTATCATATTTATATTTTTTCTCAAATTTTAAAGATATTAAATATATATGCATTTGTAGGTCAATTATATACATATGCATTTGTAATCAAATTAAATTAGAGGCAAGACATTAGAAAAAAGTCAATGAAATAATTAGAATTTAATTTTTCACGTGACACCCGACTGTCTTCTTGCTTGCTAAACAAAGTTGTCCTCGGCTTCCATTGCAAAACTCCTTGCTTAGTAAAGCAGATATACACAAAACATGTACCAGCTCAATGGCCTGTGAATCAGCATCCGCCAAAGACCAACGTGTATATTTCCAGAAAATACATTCATTACGTTTACTTCTCAAAATTAAGCAGTTTTATTAAGCATTCACATATAAAATATCTTTTCAAATGGATGTGTAATAATATGGTATACCCAACAAGAATGTCTACATTATTTTCTATATTTGATAATGAAATGTGTTTAAGGGCTAGTTGTACCAAACAATAATTACATTTGAAGTGTGTGTTTGAGACAGACAATATAGAGTCAAAATTAGCTTTTTTATTTTATATGTAAGATTGATTAACTTTTATTCATTTCAATCAAGCTTAAAAATTTAAATCTTAAAAATAAATAAATATATATATATCATCACGCCTTTTACCCATTTCTGGGTGTGGCACTCTGCCTAAGCAGATCTCGGTAATTGATATATTTTTTCGCGTGAAGTGTGATTACCAGCCGTAAAATCACGGCCCTCAATGATGTTAGTGGCGGGGGAGCCACAGGGGTAAATTTAAATTGGAGAAAATTATTTATCGGCTGTGGGGATCGAACCAGGGTTCTCAAGATCCACAGGCCGACTTGATACCACTGAGCCACCTACCCTTTTGTTGGTACAAATGTGGATCAAAGCTTTTTTGATTTAACTAATACAGATTATATAATAAATTTTAGTGATAAACGACGCAAATTTTCAAATTAATCGTATGGCTGTTTTTACTAATATCTTTGGGGCCGTACTTTGATAACTGGTAACAAATCTTTATGATCACAAATATATCACTTATCGAGATTATTATTAATTTATTTGATTTCTTTTACTACCTTTTTTTTTTAGTTTTCTCTGATTTTATAGTTTTCTTTTAATTGCATGTAAAATTATTGGGACATTATCAAGAGAAAAAAAAATTAGCAATGATAAAACATTTGTAAGATGCCAGGAATAGAAAAATTATATTTTTTTTTTCGTAAATAACAGTTTATCTACTTTCGGATTCGAATTTCCTTAGTAGTATTTTACCTCTGCAAAATAACGACAGCATTGTCGTGTCCGTTAGCAAACCGAAGCGTCCTGTCAACAACATTTTGAACACATGTTGTTGGAACTATGGCGCCGTGTTGTATGTACACTGTATGCAGAATCAGTTAGCGATTTAGCAGGCAGCTAGCAGCAAAGCGAATTTTCTCGTCGATGCATTGTTGGCGAAGCATGATAATGAGTTTAGAGTGTGCTACTGAATATATGATGTGTGTGCCATGAAACTCTGACCTTGAGGCCGGAGATTCTCAAAGATGCTTGATGAATTTCTCATCTAGTAACATCAATGTAAAATATCTATAACTTGCTTGAGCTAATATCTCGGGTGCTCATTAATAATTATGTATTATAATAAAATTTAATAAATTGTTATAAAAAATTCTTTTAAAAAATACAACTTAATTACGTCCTGAACTAAGGTGCCGAAACATCGTCTTGTATAATCGCAATAATAAAAAATATGATGTGGACACCACATGACTTCCTTGTACGCGTATTAAACTATAGATATTTTTTTAATTGCACATATTTGACATAAAATCTTTTATTTTTTATTTTTTGTTCTAATTCATAGCAAACTTAATTTAAAAAAAAAAACAAAAAATATATAATATTTAAATTTAGATATCTCGCTTATGCAAAAGGCTAATTTAAAAATTCTTAATATACTAGACGCAGAATTTAATTCTCTAAAACTTTTATTTGCAGCATTTATTTTTAAAATTAAAATAATACCATTTTTTTCATGGAAAACTGTTAGCAGCTTCATGTAATGTGTCACTTCCGGTTAGTCTATTTTAACCAAAATCTATTATGTAAAGTCTAATACTTCGATTCACCTCTTCAAAATTTATAATAATTCAACTGTTTTAGAATAACACCGGTTACTACTACTGCTTTCAAAAGCATGTATTAATAACATTCACCATTTTCTGTGCAATTGAGGGTTTAGTTTATCGAACGATTTTGAAATAAAATGGCGAACTTTTGAAAATGTTACTTAACAAAAACAAAAGCCTTGTCCGGAAATACATTTTTGATAAGAATAAAGAACGTAGACACTTGATGTAGTTTCACAAAATTATTTATTAGCAAGTTGATCGATTTCGGCTTATTAGGCCATCTTCAGAACGTTGACTGATTTTTGATATATTGTAAAATGGGAGTCCGAAACCTTTGTCCTGGAAATTAAATTTATTTCATTTTAAAATTGCATCTATTTACCAATTTAATCAAGTTTAGGTACTGTTTAGTTAATAAAATTAAAGAAATATTATATATTCACTAAAATAACTTAATATAATTAAAAATATTGATGTGCTTACCAATTAATTTATTTCATTTTATCATTTTTAGATTTATCTTTCTGGTTTTATTGGATTACAGTGCTGTAACGGAATGTTAATAACAATTTTATCTTGACATATTACAATTCTTTATAAACAAATTATTGAGTAACTAAATTTAATTAATGCTGATGCATCATATATTGAGCTATTTATGTAGATTTTGAATTTTTTTATTGATTTATATTGCCTTAAGCTGTATTCAGAGTTCATGTAACGTATATTATCGTAACGTAACAATAGAAAAGAAGGTATTAAGTAATTTGTCGAGTTTATCAATATAATATATTCTGTTAATTTTGAACATTCATGATTATATAACGAATAAAAAAATGAACAGAAATCGAAATACATCAAAATTACAATTGAAATAAAATTCTTAAATATGACTAGTTGATTTGATTATAAGTTATATAATATATGATACACGTCCACAAAGTATAGATGTGTAAAAAAAGAAGATTTTAAGCAACACTTCTTGTTTTAATTTTTATAAATGATGATTTCTGAATAAGTATTAAACACTGTACTGATAAAATAAAATTTTAAAGCTTAAATAAATGTCTCCACTATTTGATTAGGTATTATTAATTTAAAATTTTGACAAATTTGGTCGATGCCTCATACAGGCTGTTTGCTAAAGAGTTAAATATACGAGTAATATTATTGTGCTTCAAATAAAATTTATAGAGAATACATTGCTGCGTCATATAATTAATTTTCAGTCTTTTATAGCTGCTAAAAAAGTTTCCACGATTTAAGAAACCATCATTGAAATTGAAAAAACATCAATTGTGTGTCGTTTTAACTATCGAATAAATATTTTATGTCTCACAAATTAAAATTGGAATAAACAGTTAACAGTAGCACTTTTGTCTAAAATATTTACGACCACTTAAAAGCGATTCAACTAACCATTATGATATATTAAATTATATTTTAATTATATTGCGAATTGTTTAAAAACAAAATAATTGTTTACAGTTAAAACAAACATTTGCTCCCATTTTATACCAATTTCATGACTCCCGTTATAAAACTTTAATACTCTTGCGGTCAGTTATGACCCTTGTCAGACGACTCGCGAGACTAGCGAGATTTTGTGAGTTCAAATTTCGTTGATAAATATAAAATATTCGATTACTTTCAAATGCTTCAGATTCCACTATAATGCTGTATGTACCCTGTACTGTACTTAATTTACTTATGTGCAGAGAAGCGAATAAAATTAAAACTTTACAAATTATTTTGAGCAGAACTTCGTGAATAATTAAATAATTAGATATATTAAAATCTGTTCATTGCTATGTTACCTGGCAAATGTTATATGACTGTATTTTTTTATCTCTGAATTTTAGTACAGAATTGTAACGTAAACATTGTTCAGAATTAAAAATTACATTTTTCTACAATCGTGAAATTGTAAGTCGTTATGTATTCATTTTCGGTGCAAAAAGTGACTATTTATCGCACAACCTTTTATCCCACGCTTCTAATGGCTACTGTTTATCGCACAACCTTTTATCCCACGTTACTAATGGCTACCGTGTGATAATAAAATTGTTATTACGTAATAAACTTAGTTACATAACCTAAAATAATGTACAGAACAAATGTAACACTAGTTGAAATATAATTGTTTTATACTCCTATACTTTAATTTGCATATTAAATATATATTATTAGTACTTGAATGGTACTCATTATGACACAGAGTTTCATTTCCATACAAATTTTCATTATAGCCATTATTGACCATTAACAAAACAGCATTTACTGATTAACATAGCTTGCACAATAAACAGTTTTAGTTTTTTTTACCTTTAACCATTTACTTTATTAATTTTGGATGTATACAACTCGTTTTATTTATGTAGAGACGCAAAATAATATTGGCAATTTTACGCTATTTATAGATTATCATGAGAAATATAACAAATGACTTGAACGTTTGTATTAACAGATTTATCAAATTATATCTTTTATTTCTTAATTTCATTTTTAGACTATTTTAATATGAAATGTGTATTTGATTAGTGTTTCTGTACTCATTCGTCACTATTTAGAATTTATAATAGTAAATACTTTTTATATGTGTCAGATTATGGGTAATCAAATTAGCAGAGCGTAGTTATTAGTATTTATTATTATATGAATTACAATGACAGATATTAAAATAAAGATATATACAATATGTCATACTTGGCAGACTATTGACAACTGAAAAAAACAATTGAACTTTTGTTATTACATTTCATTGGTAAGCAAGTAATCTAGTGAGAAGTATAAGTACATATAGATCTTTTTCCAACAATATGTATAACTTTATTCTAAAATAAATAAGGCAGAAAACATATAAATACAATTTTACCAATTTCGTATTTACTATGAATAAATCAAACAAATATTCGTTATAGGCAACGTACAAGCAATTTTCTTTATAATATACCAATCTCTCTTTAATCAGTTCATAATTATTGCTAAATATTTACTATATATAGACATTTACAAAAAAATTATATACCCAAATTTATTTTTGCATTTCACACTTTTATAATTAAATAAATATTCAACAGCATAATTATAATGGTCAGTCTGACGAAAAATGAATTTTAATGACATCATTTCTCAAATCCTGTGTTGAAGTAGATGTGTATAGTTTTCAAATAACCAGGTGATCAGTCCAGTGATCGTCTCTGTATGCTGGCCAAGCAGCAGCAGTTCCGGTCTGCTGCTCGTTTCCTGTCTGCTGGGTAGCCAAGCCACATCCTCCGTGTCCGTTTCTCAATGTTGGTATCACTGACACACGAAGCACAAACCATGAGCACATGCAAGGAACGGATCTCGGATCTGTGTTGTGTGATCGAGCATTATGATAATCGTGGATTTGTGCGTTAACTGTTTTTAGCCACGTCTTCCTGTTTTCACTTTGCGCAGGCGCTTGACGTTTGATACTGGGAAGTGTTGGTGTTTTTATAATGTTATGTAATTAATGTGTGGAAATTTGTTGGGTTAGGTTACGAAGTGTTGATGAGATTGTTTCACAGATTAGGAATGTAGAAATAAAAATGATGTTTTTCTAAAGATATTCTATTATCGCCCGCGAAAACTACTAAGTTGTCAGTTCTTAAACTTCGACTATGGTTGAATGGAAGTTTTTTTGCTGTTGGGGACTATCTCACATCTTTATTAGACATGTCCATAATTTTCCCAGAAATTCTTATAGGTCACTATCTAAATGATAACAAAACTTGCAATTTGGTCAATATATCTTTTACAAATATTTATCGACTATAATCAATATAAGGCAAATTTGTATCAAAAATATAAACTACTTATTTAAAAATTACTATTAGTAAAAGAAAAAAATGTTAAAAGTTTATTTGCAAAACATTTATATGCCGTTTCTAATGGTATTAAAAAATTTGTGTTTGACGATATCGGTTCAGCAATATTAGCACCACCTAACTTTCAAAATGTACATATCAATTTTTCTTAACTGAATATAAATATTGATCTATTCTATTTACTGAAATTTTTTACATTATTGATAAATAAATATATAATCACGCCTTTTACCCATTACTGGGTGTGGCACTCTGCCTAAGCAGATCTTGGCAAGTGATATATTATTTCGCGTGAAGTACGATTACGAACCGTCAAATCACAGCCCCCAAAGATGTTAGTGGAAGGGGAGCCACAAGGGCAGATTTAAATTAGTGAAAATTGTTTGTCGGCTATGGGGATCGAACTAGGGTTCTCAAGATCCATAGGCCGACTCGATACCACAGCCACCTACTCCATATTGACATATTTTTAAATAAATGTTTCCATGCTTCTTATTTAATACAAATTAACAAATCAGATTAAAATTGTGTAACAGTTCATTCAATTTTATTTAATTCAAGCGTACCTTTTACCTCTTCGTTAATTTCAAAAACTGTTCAAAATGAAATCGTTAATTACAAAAAAGCTACGCGTTGTACTAATAAAACACTACATACTTGCTGAACTGAATTTTACTGCCTTATTATTTCTGCTGCTTTTTCAATTCGTTGCTGAAGTTCTTCCAAATATTGTAATTAGTTTTTCTAATTTGTACTACGATTGATTTCCCATGTAAAATCCTATTTCTCTATTTACTTTGTACATACAGCGTATTAATTGAAAGATAAGAGATGAATTATTATTATACGTAAAGCTCGTTATAGACATCAATCATTTACATATTAAGAATGAATAAATCCACTATAATGACATTTCTACCTTATGTGAATAAATATTTTCTAGCTCTTATAGAAGCGGATATTAGTTTTTGAAAAGTTCGTATCTACCCCCTAAAACTAACTTGGCAAGAAGCCATTAAAATCTCGGCAGCACTGCACATGTGATAAGACGAGGGCGAGGGTCGAATCGAACGTGCCTTCGTCGTCCTTCAGTGGCTGACACAAGCTAGGCGGGTGCGGTGTATAAGCATTTCGGCGGCGTTCAGGGCCACGGCAACGCCAACCTCGACCATGAACGCTCAACAGAGTCACAACACAGAGCCAGTCAAGCCAGACACAAGTATTGACCTATCCACGTTCGCCGGTACGCAGCACCAGCAGACGACAGTGGCGCCGCTACTGCCAAAGAACTGAATGAAACGGAAATTCTTGTTGTGACTACGATCATTTTAATGTTACAGATAGCTAAAATCATTTTACTATACCCAAAAACTGAGATTGTAGTTTTCATCAAATTATCCAAACAATAGAGTATAACGACATAATATTGAGGTTTCTCACTTATACATTTTTTTATCTTAATATATGCACAAAATTATTAAATCCCTATTTTTGGTTTCGATAAATAGTGCTCAGTACTGCATTAATAAATTTATTAAGTTTGAATAAATTTGTTACTACTATTTGGCGACCATGTTGTGACGTACTACACCCAAGTAGTGTTAGTATTGAGAAAAGACATACGTATTTATATTCGCATCTGTTGTTGAGTGAAATGGCATGGTTGGCGTGGAGATTGTACTAATATAAATCCCAAGAAGCGCGTGCGTACAAAACTGAGTATGCTACTTCATGGTACACGTTATTGTATAGTACCGATTTAAACCCAAAAAATAATGGCTGGTAGCACAAGCTCTGTTTTTGGGTGTTCTAAGAGCACGGTTTTAACATGTTACAGATAGCTAAAACACCCAAAAACACTTCTCTTAAAACAGGTAAAAACAGAGCTTGTTCTACCAGCCTATCATTCTAAAATTACTATTATATAAATATTCTTTTTGATAATTTTTTTTGCTTTATTACAACTTTCTTGGCTAAAATTACTCTGCGATATATATATTTTTATAAAGTCATAGATTGAGAAACTTCCGATGATGCCAATTTTATGTGTAGTCGACAAAGCCGTAATAAGAAATTATCGCGCTCTTGTCAGAAACAATGAAATATTTAAATATACGTCGAATTTAGTAATTCTAGATTGGTCATTTTCTAATTTTTTCTTCATAGATAAAAACCTAACTACGCCTCTGGAAGCCACATTCACAAAGGCTGACGAATGGTAGTTCGTAGTCCATACCCTATAAATAGCTGTCAAGATTTGTGGATTGATGATTTTATAATGTCTTCATCTTCATTCATACGATTATATTGTGCAGTAATGCATTTTACATTATTTATTTGTCAATTTGATGATTATGTTACATTTTCTTTTATATTCAAAATATATTGTAGATCGTAGATGCTTTTAGAATGCTTTTTAAAATTTGTTACACAATCCAAGAAAAATTCCAGTTAAAATATGTCATGTTAATTTCATACGTGAATACATTTTAAATAAAATTTTATATATACTACTATTTTTATTATATGAATGTGTGTTCTTCTCATGCAGTAGAATAGTCTTAGTTCCGTAAATAAAAGAATATCTTCAAAGTGAGCGTTCGCAGGCTAAACCAATATAAACATTTGACTGTTCGGATGCGATTATAAACTGTAGGCTCAATCTCCATGTACTTCTTTCTAAACATAAAACCTAATAAACAATTAATTTTGAACTTCCTACAATAAAAAAGATGAAAATGAACTATCTAACTTCGTAATACTTTTACTCATTTATAGTGTTTTTGTTGAAATCAAATTTAAAATTTATGTTTTGTTGGTAACTAATTATATGTGATTTTAATTTATTCTTTTGAGTCTTTTTCTTATGTTTTCAATATGATGAGTACAAAAAGTAATTGTTCACTGGAATTCTGAGGCCATCTTCAATATAACTGTACTATGACCTATGATCTCTGAACCGTGGTATACTTGCAAGCTGCATATATCCATTTCATTATAGAAAATTGATTGCTTGATTACCACTTGTTTTATTCATGAAAACAATCAAACACATTTTTAATATGAATAGTTCTATGATATAATGACTGTTCTATAGCACAATATTTGTTCAAGTACGATTCATGTATTTTGCGTCTTAACGATATCTTAATAGGTACCCATAAATTATTTGTATGTTGCCCACGCTTGTAAAATTCGATTGGCTCACTGTTGATAAGAATCAGGTTTTCTGGTTTCAGGAGGACTGGTATGTTTTAGCAAGAAATTAGTATTGATATATTAATTTATTACAGGTGAATAATCTAATTAGTCATCTTCTGTATATTAAATTTCTATTTAGAAATGAGTTATTTGTTAGTTGTTTTCGTGTGTAGCTAAGGTATAGATTTCAATAGTCAATGGGTCACTTTTGATAACTTCTAAATTAAATTTGTGTATACATTCTGATTTTAATATTCGTGTTACAGTTACTGTTCGATGCACGGAAAATGAAGCATTATTAATATTCGTAGATCATTTTTGTCATTTTAAAATAAATGAGTGAAAAAATATATCACTTACCGAGATCTGCTTAGGCAGAGTGCCACACCCAGTAATGGGTAAAAGGCGTGATGTTATATTTATTTATTTTTAGTGAACTGTTATTTTGGAGAGAATCAGTTATTCGTTTCTTGTACAAAATGACTTGCGTTTGAAATTAAGTAACGTCCATTAAATACTACTTCCATGATAAGTTATAACGATCAGTGAAAACTATTACAGAGAAATAATTTTTTGAAGTTTTGTATTGAGGTTGTGACGTCATAAGTTTCCTTCAGTAGTACTTAACTTATTTCATTCAAAAGGATAACACAATATATACGATTTAATTCTTGAATATGTTGCAAAATCATATTTTCTAATAATTAAAAGTTCTAGCAAAGGAAATTAAATTATTTTAATAAATATACAATATAAACATATGATAAATAATTTCGTATATAGATGGCGTTAGACGGTTAGACAAAAATGTGGAAAGGAACAGTCAAACATTTATATTATTTTTTATATTTGGTGTTTCTTGTAAAAAGTGTGTTGTATTGTGATTATTAGTAAGTAAAAAAAAAATCTAACCAAAGAAAGTAAATATGACAGATGTCACTAACGGCGCAATAAAGTTGTGTTAGTCAGATTTTGGGATTCAACTGTTATTTATTCTCAAAAATTCTACGAGTAGTAAATGACTAATTTTTTTCTTAACGAATTTCTTTTCGTGGATAATATCATAAGAAGTTTAATTGTCCCCGGACAAATTTTTATTACAACGTTTCTATTTGGTATTAATTACATCGTATGATTTTCTAATAAATATGTATGCTTCATTTTATGTGTATCTGATATACACTTGCTATTAACTAGTAATAAAATTCTTGCGTTATAGTCATTTTAGTCTAATGTCAAATTGCTTGTGTAGTTTTATCTTAAGACAATCATTTTTGGATGAAAAATACAAATTTGACCTGAGAAAATATAAACCTTGAGTAGTATTTATCGAGATAATTAAATGAATGAAGAAAATGATTAAAATTATGACATTTATATTCGCCGTTTTTAAGGTAACAATAAAAATTTATAAACATGCAAATAGTTACATTCCTTGTTTATTGGATATAAACTAACAAATATGACGGTTCTATATAGAAATTTTATACACATATTTATACAATTTCTTTTTTATATATCTACCAAACAACTTAACTCTTTCAGGCACAGAAAATTTACAATATTTTTTACCTGTGCATCACGGAAACATTATTTTAGAAGAAAAAAAGAAAAGTGGTGGTACAGATTCTAGCCTACTGGTAAGAATTGAAATAATATTTATTTAAGTGGTACAATTTATGTACCATCATCGCGAGCTTGCTTTAAAAAAGAGGTATATACACCGTACCGCTAATCCTGAAAGAGTTAAATACATATAAATACATGCAATCAAATGTAAAATCAGTAAAAATGAACAAATACATTAGTACAAGTTATACTTTATAACTAGCATATGCAGGTATTTAATTATATCTGAATCCACATCACAGAACACAAAACAGTTACATAGAAATCTGGTATATATCTATGTTCGTGCAGTAATTGTCTGAAGCAAATAAATCTGTGTTGTCCTCGGCTGTTGAAACGTAAGATAAACACAGGCCTAATTGCAGGAACGTGGCACAGAGAACAGTGATGTGTAGAGACGTAAGAAAAGCGGATATCCTATATTGCGTGGCTTGGTTGTTTTAATTGCAGATGTGTGTGTGGTGAACGTCAAGCGTCAGCTGGATGATATAACCGTGCGGCGAGCTTCGTTCGTTCACTTAGCCTTATTAGCAGGTTCATGCGCGGAAAAATCAGAGCGTGCTGCGAACCAGCGGCCCGTGTAGCATTTGTTTCATTACCACCATGCATCCGCGCCGGTCACCGGGCCGGACATTTGAGCCACGTCATGCAGACTTTAGTGGCTCACGCGATACCTTGACGGTTTATAGAATTCATTCATTATCAAACTAGTTTACTAACACCTGTACCTACATTTCATTTTGTGTGCTTCATACATTCACTATATAAGTAGTGCATAATGTTATTGGCAACACGCGAAAATGGTCCATAGTCATTCTGTAGAATCTAAAATATATTTACAGGTACTTCTCATATTATTTATAATATTTATTTATTTATTTATGCTACTCTGTACAACAGGACCTGAATCCCAATTATAGTACAGGGTTCGGACTCACCGAGCCACAATGTGATAGTTCATATAATACTTAGCTTGAGATGAATTCGAACTATGGATCTCCGGATTCGAATTCCGTAACGCTACCTACACCACTATACTGCCGAACAATATGAATACGATATTTTTACAACTTGGTTTCGCTGTAACTTACTGGTTGCCAAACTCAATAAGCAGAGCTACGATTGATATTTTAATTATCAGGTGAACTATCTGTAGGTACGGATAGAAATAAAAAATTAAGTTTTATGAATTATTTAAAAAGTAAGGTTAAGTTACAATGAATGAAGCTAACTTCACCTCTTGCTTAATATCTCAAATCGCTTGTCAATATATGATTAAGATATTATTTATCGGCATGGGATGCAGGACATTAAATTACATTTAAATAACGAGTCGAAAAAATATATTATTTATTGATTATTAATTTTGTAAATTTAAACAAAAATATAGAATGTAAATATTGAACATGCAGTCAAATTTGCTTAATTAAACATTTAAAGTGACTTCGTTTCGAAACGTCATCTATTCGTTAAAATTTTTAATAAAGCCAAGTAATCTAAACAAAAGGAATTTAATTGATTTTCCACCAATCAAATAATTTTTTACGGCTTAATTAAATTCATAAATCTTTTGACAAAAGTAAATTATATTAGCACATTGCATTTCTAGTAAAAGATAAAATATCTAATAGTCAATTACACTGCCAATAGTTAAATTTTAAATTGGTTTAAAATAATAAAATTAATCGAATGATGCAAATTTTTCCATATAACATGTAACTTCACTTTTCTTACATTTGAAACCAAATTTAAAATGCAATTTTTAACATGGCAGCTTGTTAATTTGAGTGAAATAAAAGTTTTTATTTTTTATTTATCAAAGTTAGTTATACGACTAATGAGGCGATTTTGTAAACTTCATTAATTCATCACAGGAACTATACCAGGTGGTTTGAAAAACAAATCAATTGCCAGTGAGATATTATGTTAGAAACAACAAAATATAGCGTTTTTTGGTTACTTGATTTTGTTACTATAATTATGTTCTCTTTTCTTGTCTTGATTTATTTGGATGGATTTGCGTATTGAACTTTTCATTTCCGTCTGAGAGATGAAATCAAAACATTCAGTGTGGCACCTGTTCCCCTGATACTTTTTTATACACAGGATGTCAGTTATTAGTACAATTTTACCCGGAGAAATTAGACCATGTACTGTGTCAAGCAAGATAAAATTTAATTATATGCGTTATTAAGTTAATTATATCCGGATTTTCGTTATAAAATATAATAATGAATAGTATTTTATTTCTGTAAAATTTAAAACAATTTCTTGAATAGTAATTATGTTTACAAATACGAATTAAATTAAAAATAAAATTATATATTTCAATGACTAAATGATATTTGGGTAGAAATGTGAAATTAAAAACTATAACTTGTATAGTACTTAGCTACCTAATTATAATAAGAAAAAACAACATAAAAAATTGTGTTTATTGATATTTTTGCTTTTGTTTAATCATAATAAAATATTTATTAGTTATACAAAACAATATTGAAAATAAAAATATAGTGTTTTGTAGTATTATCGTTATTGTTAAATATTTACTGCAATAATAATATAAATTCGAATAGTGCTAAAAATATGGAGGTAGATTCATTATGACTGTGATAATTTTCGGCAGAGGCTTTTCCGATGGCGCACATGCTGTTTTAAACTTTATTCATATTTGAAACTATCCCGGCCAGTTCCTCCACTCTTACTTCAATTTTAAGTATTGCTTAAATGAAAGATATCGAATCGAATTAATAGCAATGTTAATTTTCTCATTTGACAGTTTATTACGATCTTGAACATTTAATGTAAATTGAAATAACAGCTGGGTAATTAGTTATTAGAAACTTATACTTAAAACAGGTCTGTTGCAAAAACTAAATTGAAGTTTGTTTTAACTCAAATAAAATGAAAACTTATTTCCTACAATTCCAAAACATAAACACTGCTGTCTGCAAAACTACATTTATAGAGAAAGCGAATTTAAAATAATTGGGATTTCTATTATTATTGCTAATATTATTATTGATGCAAGGAAGTGGAAATATGTCTTAATAGTAAATACAAATTTATATCAGCATTCTTCGCAAAATTATTTTGCTAATTTAATAATAATAATAATGACGATGTATATTTTTTCAAATAAATCTCAATAACACCACAGTTTTTGTTAATAGTAGATAATTTAATACTTATTTTTTGTGCATAACTGATTTAAAAACAATAAAAAACATGGTTTCACAATCACTAGCCGAATTACACATCATCATGGATCAAATTGAACACATTTTATAGACATTACTCGTACAGTGCGGTTGTTTAGGACGTATTTCATTCTGATTCTTACTGACTGACCAAAACGCAGCATTGTACCAATTTTATTGCTTCACATATTTATAAATGTTGATAGGTAATATTTAAAGTTTTATAAAATTAATCTAAACTTCACAAAATAATGACAGCGAATCGAAATTTGTGTGCTCTGATTACATTCAAATAAACGTAACTCGAATTCAAAAAATCGTTGCAAAAATCTAAAAAAAAGCATTTTGAAGATGACAACATTTCCTAACATCTCTTTCATTTGTATTTTCTGGCAAAAATTCTTCGCACTCCGTGCAAATTAATAAAGAAAACATTTTTTTGAAATTTTTTTTACGTTCAATCGCGCGCCATTTTTCGTATAAAGTACTAAATGGAATGTGACAAAAAGCATCATAAAATGCTTGTACGAACATTTTGACGTCTCAGCAGTTCAAAACGGCCAAATTTAGCCCAAGATATAGGCATTTGAAAAATAGACCTTTTTTCGAAAATTTTAGGTGCCCCTTTAATTGTTTTGCGCAGTGTATATAATAGTTTAGATCATCTAAACAAATTTTAAACCATATGTATTTAAAAGACAACTAGCGCTATTTCTATCACAATTTGATATCTCTTACTGAACAGATAGTTCACATATTTTCCTGGCTTCACTTCTTCTTGGTTGCGCAGAATTTTTTTCTCCATGTTACCTGAAAAGCTCCTAACGTAAATAAAATCCCGAATAAACCATTAAACTTGTCTGAAAAATTAAGATAAATTTATGAATTTAATCAAATTAAATGTAATGAAATAGAATATCCGATGATATTGCATTTACGAATTAATTAACAAAATTGATTTATATCGCAAGCAGTGAGCAATCGCATCAAATATAGTCATACAACAAGATTACAACTTATACCCCTTCTCGACCTTAACTGATCTTTTTAATGATGAATATTTAGAGCCTTCTACCGAACCCTATTCACAGGATCCCAGTCTTCCGCATTTATTTTCATGTAAATTCAGTGCTTGAATTAAAGAGTTGACCAGTGCATTACTCATTCAAAACTTTTAGTGGAGAGCGCAGAAGTTAGCTTGGTCAACTTCCAACACGTGTGATTTTGAGCATGTTAACGTGCTATTAATTCAAGAAATTTTTCTTGCGGTTATGAGTTTCTTTTTATTGTTACCTCCTTTTACTTTTATTAGTTCAGCTAGTGATTGTATAAAATACAAGTATAAAATAGAATGGTTGTGCAAAAATTGATTGTATTATACAAACAGGTTCGTTTATTGTCAAAATTAATATGTTATTGTGTATATGCTGCATGGTGTATTGTTTTCCATGAAGTGTGAAATGATAAAAATTTTATTAAGTTCAAATTTTCAGTCTTGGTAGTTATTTATGGTGTGTGAAATACTGAAAAATAATTTAGTTTTCAAAGATAACATTGATTTTATTATTTACGTTTCTTTATTACATCAGTTGGCTTCTACGATTTACATTGACAAAAGATTGTTGGTATTGGTGTCAAAATAATATGCAAAATTGTAATAAACAAAAACTACTGCGAAATGTGTCACTGTAAAATGTTGAAGTGATATTTTTACTAAACGCTATCGTGCTTTATATGAAACGAACTAACGTAATATTACTTTTATAGCCCGTTTCACCGTTCAATATAATTGAAAATTTAATGTAGATGATAAAAAACAAATGCAAGCTAAAGCCAACACGTTCATAGGTATATATTTTATATTTATACCAGCAACTCATTCGATATTGGTTTTTTTCTAAATCAAAGTTTAAAGTTAACGTTTTATCGTTTAATATTTTTATAAGGCTAGGTTGTAGCAGCACAAGCTACTTTAAATATTTAAATTTTTCACAAATAAATGAAGTCTTATTAATTAAAATCGTACTTTCTTTCTAAATGCATCTCCACTAGCATGTAACTCGACCATTATCTTAAATATTATAGTCGATATGTTAATGGCGATTTTTTATATTTTATTCCATAAAGTATTTTCTATGAATAAAAGCTATTATCTTATTAGTTACTTGCATACATTTAGTTCTTGAATGCACATATTTAATTGTATAATTAAAGTTCTCTGATGGATTCGTAATAGATTAAATATTTTTGTAATCATTTTCTAATATGCCTAGAAGTAAAATAACAATAATAGAATAAATGATGTTGATTTCAGAATTTCTAAAGTACTCACAATATGAAAAATAAATGGATCTTATTAACAAATCGATCGATTTTTCAGATAATAAACAAGTTATTGAAAGGAGATTTAACTTTTTGGTTTTAATTACCTACCATAAATCTACATCATTCTTTTAAAGAATAGACACTGGTTGTTTTAATTACCTTTTTAAATTTGTATTGAATGTATCAAGTAAATATTGCAATAAAAAAAGGTCCTAAACCATAACCATATGCAATATCATATTTTATTTCAGTAATTTTCAGCTTATTCAATGGCGCAGAACACTTTTCGTCAAATAAACAATATTCAGAATGTACTTAGGTATACGTGAGTCGATATTACATGTGGGAGGCATAAAACTCGAGCAGTGATGTTTCTTGAATAGTCAAGTGTTAGTTTTTTTTTCAATATTTTTTGGCCAGCTTTGTAGATCGTGATATTTTGAGCAATATAATCACTACGCCAATAGAATGCATACTTGATAAGGGTAGTTGCAATTTATTTAAAAAACATTATTACATATCAGTAATTTTAGTTATAAGAGTATTTATTTTTAATAATAGTAATAATTCTTTTAAATAAGAAATTATTCATGAATAATAAATTCATTATGTGGGGTAGGTGGCTCAGTGGTATCGAGTCGGCCTGTGGATCTTGAGAACCCTGGTTTGATCCCCACAGCCGACAAACAATTTTCATCAAATTAAATCTACCCCTGTGACTTCCTGTCCACTAACATATTTAGGGGCCGTGATTTGACGGCCAGTATCTTCATGCGAAGAAATATATCACTTACCGAGATCTGCTACAGCAGAGTGCCACATCCAGTAATGGATAAAAGGCGTGATGATATATTTATATGTATTTATTTATTTAATAAATGCATATATTTTCAAATAAATTATGTGATTTAAAACCGAGTGCGACCTCACATTTTACACAGCGTCAGCGCCTTTAAGCGACTAAAATCTGTACTATTTATGAAATAAAAGTATTCGATTTAGTTTTTTTTAAATGTCTTCACTTTCGGTATCGCGATATTTCATATTAATTTCTCTCATCAGTTCTTACAATACAACCTCCTTTTTATAAATTTGTTTAACGAAAATTAAATCTTTTGTTAAATAATAAAACAATAAAGTTAAATTCTTTTGGGATGGAATTTTAACATACTTCTCAGTTATTATAAGTTTCTGGTTAATAATAGTAGAACAAATAATCTGTAGTGTGATTAGACGTTCGTGTTACCCAAATAGAAATCTAGTTTCGATTTCCGCAGGTAAACAGTGTACAACTCACGCGGCAAGTATTTCCGGATTTTCGGATTATCGTCGCTTTGTACTAGCCACTATGTTCGCGGAGCAACGGCCTAGGTTGGGGTGCGCCACTGCTGTATTGATCCGAGGCACCACCGACATTGGGAAAACGCCCCATTACGCCCTCGCACCCGCTTTTGTATTGCTGGCTCATTTTAGTAGGGTTGGAAATGTGTCTGCGTTGGCTTCATTCACGAGATGAATACTTTTGTCATGTTGATGCTCTCCTTCGTGTTTGAAGAACATTTATTAGCAATTTAAGATTTGAAAATTTAATTAAATCTCCGAATTGTATTAAAATTGACAAGGACTGGACTGTTTTTGTTCCGCTAAAAGTGTAGTAAACAGAAACTTCGTTTGATTAATGGAGAAAAACAATAAATTGTTTGGTAATTAAAGGGCGAACTCTTTAATCAGTATTTATAAATGACGATTTTTAGTTTAAAGTATTCCTAATTACCAACTATGAACTTACACTTACCCAGAGATTTATCAATAAAAAAATGTCTGTACTGTCTAAATTTTATAATAATTAATATCAGGATATTTTTGGTGCATTCTTTTAATAGTGCCCAAAATAGTATTCATTTTATCCTCCCTACCAATTGATTGGGTACTGACTATTGAGACGGATTTTGAAAATGCATTAATATTAATCTTTTAGTATGTGAAGAAGCTATTCTTAACGACAAATATTATTTTAATTTTTTTTATTAATTTGAAGAAATGTGTTTCTAACCCCCCCCAGAAAAAAGATTTGAACCCAAAGTATCTTGAGTCAAAAATGTCTAATTGACAATCCTATCTGTCAAAACGACAACGTTAGACGTTTTATCTGTCAATCGTTGACGTTAAAACGCCAAGCATTTATTTATTTTTTGTTCAATTCCATGGCTACCTGTATTTTCAACACAACTTTCGACATTTTAATATTTAATTTCTGTCGTTACAAAGCATGTAATAGAAATTATGTTTATTGATTTAGATGCAGAAATGTATGCCCTAAAACTTTTATTTGAAGCTTTTTTGTATAAAATAATTAGGGAAGCCAATAATTAAACATTTGAAAAATAGCATTGAAAACGCTATGGTGCGCAATTCGATTCACCACCCTGTATAGATTTTTATATATTATTTCGTTCAATTAATAACGATATATATTTTATTTTGATTTATTAGATTAATTGAACACAGCAGGGATTATATTTCTAATATAAATCAGAAAGTTGCTGTTGAAATCTATTTATAATCACTTTGAACATTAGTAAACTGAAAATGAGCTCCATAAATCTTAATTTAGTATTACATTTCATGAAGTATCTCGTTGTACATGTGATTAATTTATACATTCAAAGATACAGTTCCATTCAACTCAATACGAAGTACGAGTATAAACATCAGCTGACATTGTCCACGAATACTTGTGATGTAAACAATCATTGAGTTACGTTTATGTATGTGACGAAATCAGATCCTATCTCCGTGTGACATTTGTTGGTTGTTAACGAGTGACAAGGTAACAAGCAGTCGGCGCTCATGTTAGTTATGTCCTGGATCCTGGTGCTACTGCTACCTGCACATTTCAAGGAGATAAATCACGGAGTTAGTATCGAAGAACCGTACCGAAACGGGACTAGAACCAGATTACTTGCACCAGGAGAACAGATGGATTGATGCGTTTTTATCTTGAGATTTGTGGAGCTAAGTTAATAATATCTTGCATGTTGTTTTAATTCCATTGAGTCGTCTTAATATAACGGCTATCGTCAGTTGCAATGCTATTA
The DNA here is from genome assembly GCA_947425015.1 of Pterostichus niger. Taxonomy (NCBI): domain Eukaryota; kingdom Metazoa; phylum Arthropoda; class Insecta; order Coleoptera; family Carabidae; genus Pterostichus; species Pterostichus niger. The sequence goes on from OX380336.1 coordinate 15,088,416, forward strand.
ATTATATGTTATAATTATTTATAAAGTATTGATAATGTTTCACTTCTGATAAAGTTAACCAATGACGAAGGAAATTCAAAACATGTTAATTATTAAATTTGAATTATACAGGGCTTTTCTATTAAAGACAAATAGTACTTTTCATTTTGTTTCGTTATAATATTTCATAAAATATATCTTATATATCTATAGTGTACGAAAAAAATCATACTTGGTGACTTAAAAACATGGAAAATGATTTTATACATAGTACAGCATAAAAAAGAATTTATTTTGGATAAATTTCAATTAAAAATTCATACCTATTTTGTTAAAAAAGTGAAATAGAAATGTTTAGCTCTATTATACCTTATCAAAACCTACCCACGAAAAACTAATAAAACTGATTTGTAGTGTAATTACCAATTAAAAATATATTTTTTCAACAAAAATAACAAACTGTTTTGTCGGCATTCATATTATTATTTTGGAATAACCGAAACATTCACTATTTATTATTATCTACTATAAATTGACGTACTGAGACAAAACACTTGTCGTGCCAGATATAAATTAATTTCAATTTCATCAAAAATAATATTCGGATAACGATAAAGAACACACCAAAAGCTGTAGTACATGCTTTGAACTAATTAGCTTAAGTTAAAATTATTGATTGTTATTTAGTGGACTGCCCCAATAAATAGAGAAGAAAATAATCATGTTAAATGTTCAAATGGTGTAGGTGGTTCAGTGGTATCGAAAGAATCCTGGTTCGATCCCCACAGCTGACAAACAATTTTCACTCCTGTGGCTCCCTCTCCACTAACATCTTTGGGGGCCGTGATTTATATCACTTACCGAGATCTGCCAAAGCAGAGTGCCACACCCAGTATTGGGTAAAAAGCGTAATGATATATTTATTTTATTTATAATCAAATGTTTCGTTGAGTTCAGGGTAGGTCAGAATGCGTATTTCCGGTGATATGAGAACAGTGGCTGTGGTTAGTGTGCGGTGCGGTGCACTGTGAAGTACAAAAATATCACCACGTACTAAGAATCATGTTTCAATACTTTCTACGAATTTTTCATTATTTATTATACTTTTTTCGTGCCATGAGGAGCAAAGAAATATTAATAAACATCACAGGATAAATAGTTTCGTGGTAACGCACATCAGACTGTGGAAGTGAAACATGAGTTCCATTCCCACAGCCAGCAACTGATATTTTCATTTCATAAAAATTATCCCGTCTCAAACATCTTTCATTGCTTTGTATCACTTACCGAGCCCTGCAGCTAGAATGATCAGAAATGAGTAAATAACGTGATATTCGTGTTTTATTGCCAGATTACAATAATTTATTTATTTATGTTACGCTGTACAAAAGGAACTTAATCCCAATAACAGTACAGTGTCCGCACTCACCGTGCCGCAGTGTAGTAGTTTATATAATTTTTAGCTTGAGTGAGATTCGAACTCGGGATCTCCGGATTCGAATTCCGTATCGCTATCCACACCACCGTACTGACGAATACTTATTCGCGTTTGACACATTGCAATATGACATCAGTCAGTAAAATTTTGTATTTTTTATATGTATAGAATGTACAGTTTTTGAATCGTTACATTTTGTATTTCGCTGATGTTTTGTTGTTGTCTTTATATATAAAATAAATAAATAAATCAAATCAAATCGCGGCTCCCAAAGATATTAGTGGAGGGGTAGGCACAGGGGTAGATTTAATTTGGTGAAAATTGTTTGTCGGCTGTGGGGATCGAACCAGGGTTCTCAAGATCCACAGACCGACTCGATACCACTTAGCCACCTACCCCATTACATTATTTGTAAAATATTATTGCGCACGGTGTAATGCAGTACCCGTTGTCCATATTTTGACATTAAAATATTGGCACGCCTATGAGTCATTATCATATATACGTACAGTCATTATCATTGTTTTGTTCTATTTGTGTATTATCAAAATGAAAGGAAATTGTATGCATTATGGTGATAGCAGTAAACAAGTCTACTTATCGAGCTTGAAGTCTCTGTTTATATTTGTGAAATAAACATAATTGCTTTAGTGACTCATATGAGTAGGTACCTATACACTCACTATCACCATAAACAATTTCTATTTAATTTACAATAGTGATACATTCAAAATAATACAATAGTTGATATTTAAAACAATAGCAGTTTACCATTTTTGTAATTATTTTTTTAATCGAACTTTTAAACAAAAAAAATACCTATATTGTAGAAGAATTATTGTACTACATTTTCTTCTGTAAGAAGTCATACTTAATTAATAAATTATTCAAATAATTTGAGGCATAGATATAGAATTAAAGAAGAATGGCAAGTTTAAAATGAAAAATAAAAACCGACATAACTGTCAGTGATATCAAATTGATTTTACAAATTACATTTTTCTCATATACTTATGTTTTGAATAAATGAATTTTCAGAAGGATGAGAACTAGCTAAATCTTTTTATAGACAAAAAAACCTTAGAATACAGGGTTTTATTGAAATGGTTAGAGCCGATTCTGAGATCGGCTCGTATTATAGGAAATAATAACTTCTGTTTCATTATTAAGGAATATCTTTTGGAAAATTTACGAACAAATTAAATATTTTCTACGGTGACAGAAACATGTTTAACAAAACAATACATAAAATGACGGTTCATTTAAATTTTAAATAAAAATTTTAGAAATAGTACAATAAACTTTCATTAGAATGAAAAGAAAAGTTTGTAATGTACAGCAAGAAGTATTGCTATGTTAACTAAAAAATAAAATTAGACAGAATTAAAGGTTATTTTGACAAATTAGAATCAAAATTGGCACAGGAACTCTACATTTTCTGACGTATTTTGCTAAATTATTACTGATGTAGTTTAGTTTAAAGTTCAAAATTACAACATCAATCTGTCTGTAATGCATTGATAAAAATAAATATTTTAGTTGACAGTTGAAAGGCTTCCGTGCAGCACTCTAGATTGGAGTGATGAAGTGAATCCTTTTACTCTGGACAAAGTGAATCCCAGTGGATTATCACATAATTCCATTAAATCGAAGCCAAGCGACAGTCTTCTGTTTAACTTCTCTCAGATACTTGAACATTCACTTTGCATCGAATTATTGACTACTTATTCAATAATACAGTTCAATCATTTGTTTTGCCTATGTTTCGCTTGTTTTGATTAATAGTTGGTTACAGCTGGCGCAACGATCTAATTGGTTGAAGGAAAAAGTAGTTCGTCTTTTTTGTTTTTTAGTGCATTGATTTTCCTGGTTAAGTTTTCATCATGTTTGATGTTTATTAAAGTTATAAAGGTAGCAATTTGTAGTGTTAATCGTTGAAATTGCTCAATAATTTCATGGGTTTCAAAGCTATAAGGACTTCCTATAATTAGATACAATTATTATCTTATAAAGATGTTTTCAAATGATGGCAGGAAATTGAAATATTTATTGTTGCCTGTCGACCGAGAAATAAATTATATAAATTCAGTACCTTCCTGTTCTGATTTATTCGTGTATCTTTGTGAGAATTGTAATTTTCTTACTTGTTTCTGTTTTAGTATCTTGTTAAATATGATCTTGACTTTAGCTGAATCAGTTTAGTTTTTACTAAGACTATGAAACTACTAGTTAGTATTCTGATATAATAAGTATGAACCATTGAATATTTCAGTCAGTATTCAGTCGATGTTTGTTTCTTGTCTATTTATTTTATCGTTTTTATTATCTCTGTGGTAAAGGGGAATACATAAATTTATTCATAACTTATCAGTATGCATCCTGTTTTGCTGATGAAGCTCTGTACGAAACTTTAATGACATATATAATTTGATTACTGATTATAGAGCAAAAATAATTATTTTGAAATTCGCAAAAATTAGGGTATTTCATTCCTAGCGAACATTTTTAGTGTTACTGGTTTAATAGTACATTTAATTATTTATAATTATGTTACTAACGAAATAAAAGTATAAACACTGCCTACAAATAATCATTTATTAATTAGTTATTATGTAGGTAACTGGTGTAATGCCTTATTTTTATTTGAGTACCTAGTCTGATTTCGTATACGGCATTGAAAGGGTAACTTTTTGTAGAAGAAATTGGAGGAATATGTATAGCAACAGTGTATTAGTGGATATGCTGTTAGTGTATGGAGAAGCGACACAAAATTCCGAATTAAATCAGTCACACTAAAATGTTCGCTAGGAATCTTTTTGTTCTATAATCAGTATATCAAATTGTATGTCATTAAAGTTTATTGCAGAGGTATACACCCCCTGTATATATATTTCAGAAGCATATTCTAAAATACCTTCATACTTTTATTATTATATGAGTACTAATAATAACATGAAAATATCGAAAACTTTTCAAATTGATATCAACATTGCCTACTTATTATTTTAATTATTATTTTTAATCATTTCAATTTAAACTTTACAGATTATACTTTAGTGTAGTTTATTGAACAGAATATTTATAATTTACTAAAATGTAACCGTCACCATTTAAAAATATTTAAACAAATCCATAATTTAGTCATGTTTAATTAATATTGTTTTATATTTCATGGTACCTTAGCAGTATAGTACAGATAATAATAAATATATATATAGAACGTTGTAGTTGCTCATGAATGTTTTAAAATAAGTTATAATTTTAAATTTTTGTCGATTCAGCGAACCATTAAACGATGTGGAGCATTAATTAACAACTTATATAATTTATTAAGTAAAATAATTTGAAAGTCAGTGTTTGGAACAGAAACCATCCCTCCCCACAGCATTTAAGACTACTTAACTAACCATTTCGTGTTGTTCAGTTCCAGTTTCCACCGAACCACTCAGCAACAATGAACGGCTTGAACGGACACACGAACGGCGATTTGAACAGCTGCGGTGATATTATTACGCAAAACCAAATGAAGGGTTGCTGGACCATCGGCCTCATCAACTCCAAGTTTCGCTACCTCACTGCCGAGACCTTTGGCTTCAAGATCAACGCCAATGGTGCTAGCTTAAAGAAGAAGCAGATCTGGACGCTGGAGCCCGTCAACGCTAACAGCGGCGACAGTAAGTTATTGACTCATGCTTATACTTTATTTTCAATGTTTTATTCTTGAATGGCGTATTCAATTGAATAGGATGTAACAGGTTCTTGAGTGGAATATTTATACTATAGTTCATTGCCATATATGTATACGATATCTAATTTTGATTTTAATTCGAACTTCACACATTGCACTCATAAAATTATAGTGTATGCAAAGAAAAATCCTAGATTAAATTAAAAAAATTAAATTAGCCATTGCTAACTATGTGGAATTATTATTTTTATTTAGTAAAGTTACAGATACTCCATCTGCTAGGGCTATTTGTATCTGGGTACAATAAGTGTATACATACTGAATATTTGCATTATATTTTTTTGTACAGTGATGTTGTATATAATTTTTATTTATTTATATTACCTACTTATAATGAAAGTAGAAGATATTAATAATAAAAACTTATTGAAATTCGGGATTTTTTTTTCATTTGCAAATAATGTTCTTCAGAACATTGTTATTAGCCTATAATTTTTCAAATATTTATAAGTTATAGCAAAATTTGAGTAGGTATAACATGCACACATTAACAATAATGAGCGTTATAAGTCACACCGTGAAATATCTGGCAATTTGCAAAATCTTAAATGCAAAAATGAAATTAATTAATTTTTATATTGAAACACATACCTAAATTAAAAAAAAAACTAAATCTTAGAACGCATTTGTAAGTTACAAACTGTAATATTTTATATTGAATGTAATTTTGGCAATGTTAGCTTTGCTCGTATTTTAACCATATCAACCTTTACACCATAGAACGCACGATGAAAAACAGTCGTCAATCCATTATACTAGGTTTTGATAAATTTGTCAATATTTAACATTTTACAGCAATTTACTTGATTTCTTACTTAACCGGTAGCACAAACTTTAGTAGAATGTTTTATTTGTATTCATTAATGTGATGTTATTAAAACAAGATATAATTATTATTATTTTTTTATTATTTTGACGTTACAGATGTAATTAATTCATATCATAGAATCTAGAATTTATTTTTTGTTTCGAATACTTGCCGTTTGTTTAAATAATCTATAACAAAGACTATCATTATTTTAAATAGATAATTAGATAATTAGGATTATAGATAATTCATTTTCAGTATAATTAATTGGTTTGTTTATAGTAGGAACATATCCGTAATTTGTAATCTGATTGGTACAGATAGCTGCTAATTAAATTATCTACTTGTGTTGCTATTTAATTATTTCATTTGATACCATTATTCAATTTGCCATTTAACTCAATTACCATGAAAAGAAACAAATGTCATTTGAGGAATATTATATCTTTATTAATATTCGTTCCTATTATAATCAATAGCGATTTGTTTCAATAAAAATGGAAAAAGTAATGCTGAAAATAATTCATTTAAAAATTTTAAGTTATACATGTATATTTACAAATAATGTATCTAAATTGATTAATTTTCTCGAACTAAAAATTAAATTTGAATAATAATATAAAAACAGAAGTAAATGAAGAAGAATGGAAGAAGTTTTTGTAGCTTCATTTGTAGAGAAAATTTGAAATGCTTTGTTCTGTTTGTTATAAAAACCACTCGATTGACATATCGTTAAAATGTAAACTAATCACGAACTTTTATTGTGTGAACCAGGAGATAGATTATGATCGCTACTCTGAATTTACATGAAATAATCTAAAAATTCTTTGTTTATAATATTCAAAAACAAAGATTCTTATTACATTAATTTTTGTTTCCAATTTTCATAGTAAATTAATTTTTGTTTCCAAATATCTTTTTAAATTATCAAAAAAATTCTATACCAAATGAAATATTGTAGGGCTAAATAAAAATGTACTATACAGTTTTGTAGTCAGAAAATTATTCTGACAAATTGGAATCAATTACTTTTTTAAACGAGAAAACTGCTTGTTGTTAAAATGTATGATTTTTTATCTTCAAACACTCCGCTTGCGTCAGATAATTGTAAAAAATTTATAATGGGGACTTCCACAATTTATAATATTTTTTTCTTGAACTATTGAGTTAAGATATTAATTTTAATGTTTATTACATTTCTGAAAACAACATAGTTTTTTAATTACATTATATAAAATTTTCTTCAAATTTCAAATTTACGCTTGACGTCACTACTGCAAATTAATGCTGCTACCTCTAGTGAGTAAAGTGTGTATTATATAGCTGTCAATCTGATGACACAATATTTAACAACCATTCTTAACTAAGATATATCGATTAATTTAATACATTTACATAACAAATTTATACAATAAATTACTGTTTGTATTTATGTCAGAATCACGCTAAATAACAACAATACAAGCTTTTAGGTTATGTTACAACTTTTAGTAGTTTTATCAAAGTACACTCAATTTGCAAAGTATTAATGTTACATGTTTTGAGATATTTCGTTTTTACAACTTATAACATGAAATAGGTACTTAAAGTTTTTTATACATTGTATTAGATCCTATATGTACATCTTGAATTAAATATAAGCAATATATACATAAAAATATCTTCATATTTGTTTGTTTAAGATTAACAAATTTCTGCAATTTTGACGTCACATTGAATACCACGAATTGTGTAATGAATGAAAAATTTCATATTTTTGGATATTTTTTGTTCTAATTAGTTTAAAATTAGCTTTAATAATTATTTAAAAAAAAAGCAGAACTCTTTTGTAGAAGACTCCATTGCTCCATGAACAAAGTTTTATGCTCTAGAAACTATAAAAAAATAAAAGACTATACCTAAACTTAGTTCAATTGCAATCATGTTGAAATACATTTGAATGGGAGATTATTGATCCACACAAATATATCATCATATATTTTACCCAAATGATGCATTTTTTTACTATAAAGTTTTGTTGATTAGATAGATATTTATTGTACGAATAAGAAATGATTGAAAATTAATGAATTTTGTTCTGCCACTCTGCTACATGTTTGTTCATAATTGCTAACACACTTTCTGTTTGGTGTTATTGCAGGTTTAATCTATCTGCGCTCGCACCTGGACAAGTATCTGGCTGTAGACTCGTTCGGAAACGTGACATGCGAGGCGGAAGAAAAGGACCCGGGCAGCAAGTTCCAGATCAGCGTGGCAGAAGATGGTACTGGCCGTTGGGCACTGCGAAACGTGGTGCGTGGCTACTTCCTTGGCTCCAGCTCCGACAAGCTCACTTGCACCGCCAAGGTGCCCGGTGATGCCGAGTTCTGGCATGTGCATCTTGCTGCCAGGCCACAGGTTAGAGAATAAATCATTTTACTTTATTGATTTTGTATAGAAGCCGAAAAATATGTTCGTTTAATCAGTTCAACGTTCGGAATATTGGTAACCTAAATGGATTATTTCTTAAACCTACGATATCTAAATTAGATAAACTAAACTAATTTATTCGTATTGTGTTACGTATTGATTGTGATTCTTAGTAATAGTAAAATTTTGATTGAAATCGGTTAATTTCCAATTTTAGGTACATTTCAATTTTTGAAATATTCAAATTTAATTTATTACATCAATTAGATTGAAGTTTATTATTTGCAATAGATAATCAAACTTATATTTTTCTCTTCACAAAACTTTTATACAATGACTTAGTTATACGGACGAGGAACAACAAATAATCATACCCTTTTAAACAGTTCGATAAATTCATATTTCCCGCTATGTAGGTAAACCTCCGTTCAGTGGGTCGCAAGCGCTTCGCCCATCTATCCGAAAACCTGGACGAGATCCACGTGGACGCCAACATTCCCTGGGGCGAGGACACCCTTTTCACACTGGAGTTCCGTCTTGAGGAATCTGGCAAGTACGCGCTGCACACATGCAACAACAAGTACCTATCCCGTGAGGGCAAGCTGGTGGAGCAGTGCGGCAAGGACTGCTTGTTTACCGCCGAGTACCACTCAGGACAACTAGCGCTGCGTGACCGCTCTGGTGCCTACCTCAGCCCCATCGGCAGTAAGGCGGTGCTCAAGACACGCTCGCAGACCGTCACCAAGGATGAGTTGTTCTCGCTGGAGGATTCACTGCCCCAGGCTAGCTTTGTTGCTGCTCTCAACTCGAAATATGTCTCTGTTAAACAAGGTTAGTGTCGTGTTTATATTATAGTTCATTTTAAACGTTTTAATTCTGCAAAATTACCATAAAAATCCTATTTATTTATGAATATTCACACAAAATATCCTGTAGTTCAGAGCGTTTTTGTAATAAATACGAATTTCTTAACATCGGAATTGTATTATCAGATAGTGGTAGAATAGGATTCCTTTTTAAATTCGGAAACTTTTTGCATAACAACATACATATCTACATAATATAATAAAGAATACGTATAGACTTTTACGTACATTTGAATCGTAATGAACTGTTTACTTAACTCTGTCTCTAGGGGTTACGAGACTTATAACGTGCTAGCCCGTGTAAAATTTATAACGGGCTGTTGACAATGGTTATCATGACAACATATCTAATTTTAAACGTTTGACACTTAAATATTTTTTGATTAAACAAAATCTGTCAGATTTTCGAAGTCTACCTTGATTGAACATTTTAGTTATTACGTTATACTATTGCAATTAATTTTATTAAATAGGTATACATATATTGCGATTCAAATGCACATAAAACATTGTACAATGCTCGACCGTTAACTGAAATTTACAGGCTCACACAGATAACAGGCTCGCTAGCGCTCGCCCGTTACCTTTCTATGCTCATTTGTAAATTTCTGTATAACGGTCTTGCAATGTAAATAACTATTACAGCAAAATAGCAATTTTATGAAAAATAACAATATTATTGATTTTCATAATACAAATATATTATAACATATTTCCAAATTGGTAGAAAGTAGCATGTTTTATTTTTTCAATAATTGTATTACATGCTTTAGTAATAATAGTAATCTAAATTCTGTGTTAGGTTTGCTAATCCGTTTATCCGTTTTAATATATGACGTCAAAGTACAACATTAAAGCATTTCAATAACGTACAAATAAATATTTTTTTGTTTTTACCGAATTACGGAATCATATCTGTACGCTTAATCGAAATTATTTAAACCCTGTAGTTGGGAAAAAATGAATGATTGTGTCTTTCCAACTTTTTTGTTTTGCTAAGCTATAAAATCATGTACCTAAAAAAATTAGTAAGCAAAAAAAACTAAATAAATATCCGTATGCTGCCCAGAAATAGCAAACAGGAGATGTGTGAAACAATAAAGAAATGAACAAAATTTCGGTTAATAGGCACTTTTCAACTAAAATTGGAAGAAAACTTTATATTCTTCCAACTTCAAGACAAATTCTAATATCATGAACGAATATAAAAGCCATGAATTTGTGCATTTCTCAAGGACATTAGTCTCCGGCTAGTGACACCGCGTTGCATTACTCTCGCGTCCTTGAATACCGCCTGCGTCTACTTTAAACAAGGTCAGTGCCACACTGATTGCTAACCACATATATGCACGCACTCACAGCAAATCTCCACGGTGTTGTTTTGTTTTGGGACGGCGTGACTTTATTTTTACTTCCCAGACGCATCGACTTTGAGTTCGGCAGATGTTTGTCTCGTATTTTGGGACACGGCGCGAACGCGAAGGATTTTCACTGTTTTGGACGCTATGAAGAGTTGAGGATGGTTTTGGTTTAGGAGGTGAGACTGCATAAAGCAGGGCGGCGTTGCGTGCGTCTGAATTTTACGGTTATTTTTATGAACGTGTTTTTGTACGGAGAACGAAGTTTCCCATGTGTTTTCACTGACTCGATATTTTTGATGTACAGTTTACGCTTCTTGCTTTATTGATTGATATGTGAGTCTACAAGAAATGTAAATTTATTACTATATATGCAGACATATGAATTTAAATATATTTGAAATTATTTAAATATTTAGCAATGTTTTAGAACCAAGTAATTTATTTATGTATGTTACGCTATACAACAGTAACTTAGTCCCAATTGCAGTACAGGGTCCGCACTCACCGAGTCTCAGTGTAGTAGTTCATATAATTATTTAGCTTGAGTGAGATTCGAACTCGGGATCTTCGGATTCTAATTCCGTAACGCTATCCACAGTCATCAGTAATACTTTCTATGTAAAACTAAATATTTATACTGAGTACGGACAATTGTAGTTCACAAACTGGAATACGCGTGTTTTAATCTTGCTAACCTCAACTTTTATGGAAAAAAATACGACGTGTTCGAATTCACTATATTATGCTATTGTAGGCATCCTGTTGTCCTAAATGAAATTAAATTCCTGTTGTCCAGAGTGTCAAATAAATAAATATATTATAAATATGAATATATATCAGGAGCTGTAGACAGAAAAAGCCATAATGAAATTCAAATTATTATTATTTTTTATTAATATGAAGCATGATGTGTTAAATTGTGAAATAAATGAATTTATAATTTAAATATACTAATTACAATGCTATAAACATTTTACTTTGTTAAAAAGTATGAAGATTCTGTATATATTTAGATACATCAAAATGCTTGTCATGAAAAATAAATAGTTGTATTTCCATTTGCTATGTTCTTCGGTGTTACAAGTTCAAGTTATTATTTATAATATCTGATACATGATGTTTTGCTCATATCTTATTTCAAGGTTATAATTTGCGGTAAATAATAGTTTCCTGTTTCTATATCATGTGAAGATTTTTTGCTATTATCGAGATTATTACATCTTAAACAATCATTTTATTGCTAATACTTGCTTTTGCCACAAGATTAATTTAGATACATGTAGATTATCATAAAACTATACTTACAAGGTTTTTGAACTACTATAAATCTAACAGTTAATTTAAATTTCTCTAACAAAACATACATGTATATACTCTTATTTATAAAAGTAGATATTATATTTTTTATGACGCTACTTACATTCTATTTAGAATCACAAATATTGTTCATAACTTTTTAAACCTCATCATTTAGATGTTAACCTGAAAAACTTATATAAAAACAAGTAAATGAGCTAAATTTGTTGAACGTAAATATTTAGAAACTCGTAATGTTCCATTGTTACAACAAACAGACACAGACAATAATTCATAATAATAGTAGTGCGTCGTCTGTCATTTTATTTAATTTCATTAAAGTTCTTGCTCAGCAATTATTCCAGTGACTTTAGTGAATGAACTTTTTTGTGTAGGTTTTTTGTTTGGGACGATAACCGTGACGCATGTGGGTACCCATATCATTAATTGTTGATAGTTTGAATAATGGTAGGTTTCCTGAAACTCTCAACTTATATAGCGAATTTGCATGTCATTTACCTTAGGTCAAATACGGTTAAATAGATAATTATATATAATAAACCGAGTCATACAAAATAAATATCTTCAGGTATTTTGTCGGTAATTTGCAGATTGTGCGTACCCAGTTGTAGTTTAACATTAAAATTATAATAATTTTAATGTTATATACGTATAATGGCTATGTGTTCAAGTATAGATACTGCAGCGTGTATCTATTTATTGATGCTGCAACAGGATCTTAATCCCAATTACAGTACAGGATCCGGACTCATCGAGCCGCAATCCGCAATGTAATAGTGTAGGCCAGCGATTTCTAAACTGGGAGGCACGGATTAGTGCAAAAAGATACTCGAAATGTTAAAATTTTCATAAAATAATAAATATAAATAATTTCCAGTTTTAAATCATTTCTGCACCAGAGTTAGTATTGAAGGAAACAAAAATCTATTTACGTACTCTTGGATGATTTGCTAATACACTTTTCTCATTGTTTCGAAAATCTTGTTTTACAAAGTTTGTGTAAATACAGAATATATTTGTTGATGAACAAGATGATAAATTTGAATTGACTATTGAAAAGAAAAAATTGATAGAATTATCATGCGACACTTTTCTGAAATTAAAATCTCACAGTGAAAGCCTAGTTGAGTAGAAGTGAAGAAAAAACTTAGTCAAGCAAAGCAATGCAAGTAATGTTGCTATTCGTAAAATAAATATTGACTGAAATCCAAAAAAAAACCTGTTTTTTCATATTACAGTCGATTTAAAAATTTATAACGTTTTTATTAATAATACTAAACCTTGTATGCATGTTATTTCACATTTGATTCAAAATTCCCTTTTTGAATACAATAATAATTCGACCTCATTTGCGTGTTCAGATATCAATATCTTTTAAACGAAATATTTCCGAGCTTATGTTTAATGATCTGCTGTAGCTTTTGGTGTTGTTTCGATGGTCTGAATAAATTCATTTTTAAAGCACATTTATTATTACAACTTTGAATATTGATACAAAATTTTTAGTACTTTTGACAAGCAAATTTTTGTAGATTTGTAAAAGTTGAAATGTATATTATAAACCTAAATTGTTTGTTTTCAATATAATCCACATGGAATTATATATGATTGTGTAAGAAGTTGAATACATTGTGAAATAATTCACTATATAAATCACATAACGAAGTAATAATCATGTTTCCTACTTCTGAAATTATATGCCTTTTACAAATAAACATTTTCTCATGTTTCGATTTCTTCTAACGGCGAAGTTTCCTTTTAAAATAATTAAATATTGGAACGAGCACCACCTCCTATGCTATTATTTTATTAAAATAAAAACTTATTACGGTGAAAGGAGTCTAATCTAGTCAGATTGAATATAACAATGGAAAATTATTTCCAGTAGATGATTTCCTATTATAAATCTGTATTTAGGTAAATGTCATTGTGTTACTATTGTGAACTCAAAACTCTTTACGTTCTATTAACATTTACATTGTAGGTGAAACCTTTACAAAAGATGAGATGAATAGTGAAATGTCAAATATTTTGAAAGTTCATCTTTCACGTTCAACTTTAGTTGCTAAATTGGACGTAAATTGCAAATTAGATTAATATAGCATAGTGAATGCTGTCTGTTTCGGTTAGATTTATTTTAAATTATTTAGACTTTGAAATATTTCTTTTCATTCAATTAAATATGATTTTGCTTTGGTCATTTGAAACATATGTTTTGCATATAATTAAATTTGAATTTCGGCAAAAGTTGTGTCAGATAAATCAATCAAATATAACGTCGGAGAAATGCGGTCATAAATATAGAAACTATTAATTCTAATAGATTCATTTTGATGTATCTTTCAGTCCATTGCCGCTTATAACGTTAACAGTTTGCTGAGTCGAACTAGCACATGCATTCATTGAAAAACAATTGAATTACCAGTGATTTTATAAACTGCGTGTGGGTAGCCATAGATTAGCTGTTCAAATGATTTTGTTCCGTTTTTTTATTTAACCGATGCGGCACATGGTGAACAGATGAACAGCTGGAAGGCGAGAAGTGCGTTACTAGATCTAGATACTCGTGGTGGTCGCTCGCAGCTCGCATCCAGATCGGCAGTTGTTCACATTGCGCACACGCGTGGAATCTTGCAATCGAAACAGTTTTCAAGGTCATCATGGCGCCGCCGAAACACATGTACTTTCTCGTTTTTCTCTCAATTTATTTTTGTTGTAAATAAATAAATATATCATCACGCCTTTTACCCATTACTGGATGTGGCACTCTGCCGTAGCAGATCTCAATAAGTGATACATTTCTTCGCGTGAAGTCATATTGCGGCCCCCAAAGATGTTAGTGGAGGGGGAGCCACAGAGGCAGATTTAAATTGGTGAAAATTGTTTGTCGACTGTGGGGATCGAGCCAGGCTTCTCAAGATCCACAGGCCCACTGAGTCACCTACCCCATTTTGTTGTAATAACAGTTATAATTCTATGGCTAGAACAATCCATCTCACAAGTGAAAGTTCGTGAGTTCAAATCTCGGTGTTTAGATTACATTATTATATAAGCTGTGTTTTGTATTACAGAAAAGCAAAATAAAAATAAATTGCTTTATGCAAAACTTAATAGATGCCTACATTACTAACTGTCAATCAATATGATTGAATCCGGAAATTCCGAGTTCGAATCTCACTCAAGCTAAAAATTATATGAACTAGCACACTGCGGCTCGGTGAGTGCGGACCCTGTACTGTAATTGGGATTAATTTCCTGTTGTACAGCGTAACATAAATAAATAAATAAATAAATAAATGATAGCAATAAGTTAGTATTGCTATTTAATACATTTTCTTTTGTACACGTTCAGAGAACGACAAAATTTAATGTAATTTACATAAATGATAAATAGTAAATAAATACCAACTAGACTTTTACATTCATGCGTAACCGATGTTAGACAATCATAAAATTGTATACTTAATTTATAAAAATACGAGCCAATTATAATGCACAGTTACGTTCCCTAATTGAGTATCATAAAATAAATACCGCAAAATTTTAGACACACTTTGATCACATGATATTTGTTCTATAGATACAGGTTTTAATTACATAAGAAAGAAGTACAACTATTTAATAGGGGTACATGGCTCAGTGGTATCGAATCGGAATGTGGATATGAGAACCTGGGTTCGATTCCCAAAGCCAAAATACAATTTTCACCACATTAAAAATTCTCGCTGTACCTCTCTCTCATTTAGGGCCATTATTTGACGGCTGATAACCGTACTTCACGCGTATAAATATACCACTTACCGAGATCTGCTACGGTATAGTGCCACATCCAGTAATGGGTAAAAGGTGTGATGATATATTTACTTTTTTTTAAAGAATTAGGAAATGTAATCCAAAAGTTTCAGGTATATAATTTTTGCTGGTAGCACAAGCTCTGTTTTTGACTCTTCTAAGAGCACTGTTTTAACATGTTAGAGATAGCTAAAACACCGAAAAATACTGCTCTTAAAACAGGCAAAACAAAGCTTGTGCTACCATTGACTTTATTGTTCTGCACTGACCTGTATACTTAAACAATTGTTTCTAAGCCACCTAGAATCACTGCTACGCCAAACACGGTCCTCGTAAAAAATAAATGCAATAATTACATTCAAAATTTTGCAGGACCAAAGAAAAAGTAAGTAAAGTATCTTTGGTTGTAAAGCTTTAGTTCATTAATTAAATATTTGTTGTTGAGTAATTGCTTCAAAAATTTTAATTTGAACCCAAATAAAAAAGGTGGAATAATCAAACTTCTGAGTTGTTAGGTAAAAATCGTTTTTAAATACCAGTAATATGAATGTTGTAGGTAATGTTAAAAATTGAGAAATATTGCAATTTATATTCTACTCGTTCTAATTGTAAACTAATACAAATACTACCACTAAAAATATATAGTTGCGTGACTGGAACACTTAATTTAAAAATACAATAATAAACACTTTGATCTTCCGCATGTATTTTATGAACTATAATTTATTTTTTTTCCGGATGTGCATGTGATCGGTCCACACTGTAGGAGGTCTAGGAAACACGCGCTATATGCACTATCAATTACATTCATACTTAAAGGACACGCAATGCTCGGTGCATATATATAAATTATCTGTTTTTATCTTTCATTGTCTGCGTTGGTATAAACTGAATATTTATAACGTATGTCTCGCCTCTCTCTGGGACTTCTCTGGTATTTGTAACAGAATCTTTCGGTTCTGAATTTTTTCTACTGTCAGTACTTTGACACTAAGGCAGATTTGTATGTGAAAATGTTTTCTGTTTCTTTCTGCGCATTTTTTC
The DNA here is from genome assembly GCA_947425015.1 of Pterostichus niger. Classification (NCBI taxonomy): domain Eukaryota; kingdom Metazoa; phylum Arthropoda; class Insecta; order Coleoptera; family Carabidae; genus Pterostichus; species Pterostichus niger. The sequence continues at coordinate 15,105,178 of OX380336.1, forward strand.
AATGAGACAATGTCGTCATTAAAGGTCTTAATTAGTCTACAAACGTTTTGTTTTATTTAAATTACAACTGCAAACGGAAATATTTTTAAGACAACGCAATGGCTCTGTTTTCTCTGCTTAATTAGCAATGTTCGTTTGTTTACTTTTTTATTGTTTGGTAAAAATGGGATAATGAGAGAGAGAATTCTTTTTGCTGACATAAATAAATATTTATCGCACCTAATTGCTAATGCACTCGTTCGTATTAATCGAATTTTAAATACATTATTTTTTAGTAATAATTTATTTGTCTTTTTCATAAGAAAATAATTGAAAATTGAGTCGGATATTCAATCACTAGTAATTTGATGCAAGAGTTAAAAACTCATGTCTGGTATTAATGTTGTATATTTTTGTTATGAAATTAAATTTACGGTTTTGATTAGCAAAGAACAAAAGAAAATATTGTGTTCCTATTAAAAAATACGAAGTTGTTATTCAGTTTTAGATATATTTATTTTTTAAATAAATAAATAAATATATCATCACGCCTTTTACCCATTACTGGGTGTGGCACTCTGCCTAAGCAGATCTCGGTAAGTGATATATTTTTGTCGCGTGAAGTGCGGTTACCAGCCGTCAAATCACGGCCTTCAAAGATATTAGTGGAGAGGGAGCCACAAAGGTAGATTTTTAAATTGGTGAAAATTGTTTGTCGGCTGTGGGGATCGAACCAGGGTTCTCAAGATCCACAGGCCGACTCGATACCACTGAGCCATCTACCCCAAAATCAAAATGATCCTCTTGTTTTTTCATATGCGAAAACTAAAAGCACTTTGATTTAAATATGAATATGACAATTTGACTTAAATATATTTTTATGCAACTTTTCAAAAAAGTTAATATTTATATATACGATTCTGTCCAAAAAGTTCATTTTTTATATAATTCTATTTTATTTTACACTAATATTTATTAAGACCGAAAAACAATTTTATCAGCCCTTGCTATTAGCAACGTCTGTTAAAAGTATATTTATCAAATTTTGATGGAAATACATTTGAAATAAAGTCTTCTTTTCGTGGATATAAAATCGTATTTATCTGTATAAAACAGTTTTAAATTAAAAGTTGTAATAAATTTTGCAATTTTTTGATATACATATTATAGTTGTATAAAAAATATTCTGTATCCCTCGTCCGTGAAATGTATTTGAAGTTCTCAAAATATTGTTTGTTTCGGCCGAAAAGTTCATCAATTCACTAAACCCTCATTTAGCCTAGATCATATCTATTAATACTGAAACTTAAGATGTTTTCAATGTTAATTACAGAGGAAAGTTATTGGTGACATTGACTGTCTGTTACGTTGACAGATTTATAGTACTTTTGTTAATTCTACCTATAATAAATATAGTACTTAATACTTTGTTTAATTCCATCAACTACTCTAACTGCCCGTAACATTTCATTGTACACCGCAGAAACAATAGATACAAACATAAATAAGAAACCATTTTTAACCTTCCGTTACATCTATAGTAATAGCAGCAGTAGTGGTCAGTTACTTATTCAATAGTGTAGTTCTTTATAAAGTGCTGCATGCAACGCACTATTTTATTTTCTCGTTGTCTTGTATACATTTCGTTTGTTAATCGTTGCGTCGTTGTTTAAGTAACGGAAACATGACGCCGACTCGATTAGCAACTTGTTTTATCGGAGATTTTCTTGAAACCGGAACTTGTTATCTCATAACGTGGTCAGTCATTTAAGCAAGTGCGCACTTAAAGTCAGTTTTACAGACAGCTTAACTACAACATGGGCTCCAATGTAAAATGGAAAAGGGCTCTCTACAGACATTTGAAAGTTGCTATTAATTAATCAGGAAACAAGAGATATTATCAGAAATTTACATCCGCTATTTATTTGCATATTTAGAATAAATAATGATATATGAAAGTTAACGCTAGAGCAATAAATAACTAGACAGATATTTGCTGCTTTATTCGGCATATATAGATTACGTTTGTTACTCATTACAGTTCAGTTTGATTAATTTCAAATGTGAGCTTTGTAATTAAATTTTGATATAGTAACAGAGCAAGACTATTGCCACATAAGAAAATAAAATCAGTTAAACCAGTAATATATGTACAAGGGATGTTCAAAAAGTTCTAGAAATTTGATATAGTATGTTATGCATCAAGGGAGGGAAACAAGCGATTATTCCCGCGTGTGAAGTTGGCAAACCGAGACGTAAGCGAGGGCCGAAGGCTCGAGCTGAAGTCGAGGTTTGCCAACTTCACACAAGGGATAATCGCGCCCTCTCGTGAAGCATTTTATTCTTTTCGTAACAAGTGCACAAAAATTACTGTCTTATCGGGAGAAATGTCAAATATGGGTTGCGCAACTAGTTACCTAGGAAACGCCGCAAACAGCTAATAATCGTAGTCCCTAGGGAGAGAAACATGCTATCTAGGGAAGAAAAGCAGTGTCTCTCTGTTTGAAATTAGGGAATAAGAACGTGTTTCTTGTGCATGAGTTACAAAAAAAACTAATTAAGCGATTTTTATATTAGAAAATTTCACTTCAAATAAATTCATTATACATCTGCTCTTTAGTATTCAACATTTTAAATACATATTTGCTGTGTTTTATTTAGTTGAGGGATGAAAATGCATTTCTGAGCGTTTAATTTAGAACAGCAAAATAAATGAAAGAGTTGGAAAAGAGATTAGGCGAGTAGGGTAGTAGAGTATTTCATATCGTAAAGTTAGTCTGGTTACTCGTAGGGTTAATGTCTTATTTTGATTTAAGAATGATTGATGCAAATTAACCTGTACGGAATTATATTTCTAAATAAAGTTATTAGATTAACTGTAAACTAATGATAATAATAAACTTTAAAATATGCAAAATTTCAGTATAATAATTTAATTTATCCATTTATTGCGGTAATCAAAGCATTCAAAATTAGAGAATGATTGTACAAAATTGTTAGATAATTAACGAGTATTAAAGACGTAATTAAATTTACAACTAGCTATAACAAATTATTAACGTGTAAAGTATAATTTTAAAACAGTTATCTAACATCAGCTGGTCAGCGTAAAAATTAACATTAAGTATGGTTCGAACATGAACCATCTCTCCTGAAATGAGTGACATGTAACGATCATGATGTTCAATAAATCAAATGCAATCATAACATTTTTATATGTGTATGTTTGGTTTACAACTTATGTTGTACAAGAAACAGTTGTCGTTAGGCATTATTATTATTCTGTGCAGGTTGAAATATGACTTTTATAAATCGATTACCGATTCATATTAGATACTAGTTTTTTTTATTGCTTATAAAAATATCTCGTTCAAAGTGAGGAATTTTTCATTTGAAGTATTTTCTTTATCATTGCTTCTTGCTTTTAGATTATTATACAGGATGTTAAACAAAGGTTTAAAACTTTGAAGATATGTACATTTCGATGTCCTGATTCTCAATAAAAAATAATTTGTTTACAAAATTCACAAAGTTTAATAAAAATTATAAATCCCATAATAGATGTTGAATACCAAATAATTAAATTTAAATCTGATGTTTTGTAGAACTGTCATTGGTCGTAAAATTAGGCAGTTTAATGCAGTGTTGTAGTTTATAAAAATAATAAAACATGTCTTTTTATTCCAATATTAAAATGGCTAAAACGATTTTTGTGTACGGCTAATGGAAAAGCACTTCATGCACTTTAAATTAGAAAATACTCCAATTAAATTAATTTATTTGTTATTCAACGTGAGCTATATATTAAATAATTCATTAAACATTTTATCTCGTCGACAAATGTCACTAAAGTTCACCTCAAGAATTCCGTTCTTAATTTTGCGAATTTTGAAAAATTATTGTTCGAGAATATTTAACACCTGTGACAAGAAATAAACTGGAAAATAAAATAAGTTTACCTCACGAACGGACGTTAGCCTTATAAGCGAATGGTTCTAATTGCATTAAAAACTGTAAATTCCTTGTACTGTCATTGGGATTATTTTCCTGTTATAGATGAGGATTGTACATTTATCGACCTTAATTATAGTTATTTTTCAAAAATATACTATTGAAAATGAAAGAATAAATATTAAAAAAGAAATTAAAAACATAAAATATAAAATGATAAAACAAAAAATATATTAGCAAACTAATGACAGTACTTAATAATGATCTTCTCAACGAAAACAATAAAAAAAATCTGAAATCCTAATTAAACAATTTTTTTTAAAGTAAGCGCAAAAACTATGTTTTTCGTATATTACCAAAGAGCATAAATTACATAAAGAGGAACGGCCTTATGGGTTGACTAGTATTAGGACATGTTGCCCGCCGCTGGGAGGTGCCACCATCGAATTTTTGTCGCCATCTATCGCTCGGTTACATTAATAATTTTGAGAAAAACACTAACGCACTCTGTTGGCGAGAATCAGTAAATTTATGAACTAGAAAGAATTAGGATCACACATACATTGTATGCGCGACGTTATATTGTTTGTTTGAATGAATGTTTATGTAAGTCGAGCTGACTAGACGCGAGAACGGGGCTGCCGCCGCGCTTCGGCATTTAAATACATATAACTCCTAAACGACTGCGCGGCCCATTATAAAAATTGGCATGGAGTATATATAAACACAATATAAGCTTTTTTTAATGAAATTTAAAAAAAATTAAAAAAATGCGAACTTTGTAAAAAACGAAAAACAAATTTTTCATTTGTTTTTTTTAGTGATTTTTTATTTATTTCTGAAATCCAATGAAGGGGTTAAAATTTAATTGTGACTTATGTAAAATTAATTTATCACATTCGGACGTGACCCGTAATCTTGATAACAGAAACTTTTTGCTGACAGTGTTTCGCGATTATAATAATAATGAAAATATACCAAAATACCTTAAAATTCCAAGTGACACTTTCTTAATGATTGTTAAGTTACAGTTATCGGTTTTTGATATTAATTTTAATAATATAAAGCACAAAGAAAACGTGATAAGTACTTTAATTAATTTAACAGTTGAAAAAATTAATACCAATTTTCCAAATTGGCTGTCAGGTTCTTGTGAAGAACACAGAATTTTTTTATTAAAACATTTAATAAATGTAAAATTAAAATTTTCTTTAAAATGTGAAACAAAACGCTTTCAACAACCAAAAAGGCGCAAATTAAAAATTTTGAAACATATGTAAATACTTGGATTCGATATAGGATTACTTTTATTTTATAAATCTTTCCTCTGTACATTAGAAAATAACCATATTTTGGAAATAGTTATTTATGTTTTCGTTTTTAAGGTTTGTTTATACATTTTATGTATATATATATATATATATATATATATATATATATATATATATATATATATATATATATATAAATATATATATATATACATATACAGGGCCGCAGCTGGGGTTCATTTGCCCCGGGCGGCAAAATTTTGGAGGCGGCAAAATTTTGGAGGCGGCAAAATTATGAACACAGTTCAAATATTTTAAACTAATTTCAAACCTGTAATCCATTGGAAACGCGCGCATTTAACGTTTTTTTCGCGCGTTGCCATTGGAGACGCGCAAAAAAGATATTTTTCGATTGTTCCACAGAAAACGTCAACTTTACGATGATAAATGAGAGCGTAATTGTCAACTTTTCATAGCAATCGTAGAAAAAATTATTTAAGAAGCACAATGAAACAACAGAGATTCACCAATTTAAGTCCCATATCAATTGAACATCAAAGAGCGTCATCAATCTCATTTGACAAAATAATCAAAACTTTTGCAGCCAAAAAATCAAGAAAAGTCAAATTTATATAATAGTTATGTATAATATTTTCCTGTGGTATAATAATTTTTTTTTACATGAATTATTTCGTTCTCATTTACAAATAAACCGTACTTATTAACTTCAATTCCATCATAATGGTATATAACATCCCAAATATTTTTAAATAGGACTAAAAGTTATTTGCAAATTACTGGAGTTGTGTGGGGCATGGGGAGCGGCAAAATTAGGTCTTGCCCCTCCTGGAAAATTGTGTAGTTGCGGCCCTGTACATATACATATACAGGTATTTAGTTTAAATAAATAAGGGCAAATCGAATGTTTACAAAGAATTGTAATTTAAATTTTTATGCCTAACTCAATTGATGTACCTACGTATAAAACAAATCTGTTTCCTAAATACATTGTTCTAATTTTAGAATACCTACATAGCTCTCAACACATACAAAATAAAACAGAAATGAAGACAAGAATAATGTATTTATTTCATAAACAGAAAACAAGGATGCATATAATTTTATATTAAATGTTCGAATAACCCTCCTTTTTTCGCTAAACAATACAATATTTGTTTATAAACGAAAATCACAAAACACAAACTTTTTGACAGTTACAATGTCATACAATTGCTTGTAATTTTGTTTGAGTTCCATGGCTATCGCTACAAATAAGCAATTTTCAAAAATCTTTAAAATTTATTTTCTCTGTTATGAAATGCCACAAATAAAATCTACTGGTTTACATGCAGAATTTTAAGCTTTACAACTTTTATTTGAGGTATTTTTGTCTAAAATCAATTGGGAAGCAACGCTCAAGGAAAACTGATTTCCCATGTTAAACGTCTATGGCCAGATTGTTAATTAACAGCCCTGTATATATATATATATATAGACTTTTATTATTATATTTGTATTTTAGTAGCTGAAGATGAGCGAATTTTTAGCTTCATATACGTTCAACCAAATATATTTATTATAAAAACAGGATTCCTCAAACCTTTTATTTATTATATAAATATATATATATTTTTGCTTTGGATCATAATTATGTATTCATAAACAATTCAGTATGCAAAATAATATTCTTTTCAAATGGCATAACTATGTACCTATTTTAATTATATGTGTCAACAACACATCGTAAAATAAAACCTACCGTACCCAAAATCTAGACACAACAATCAGCGACCGGGGTGAAGAGCAAAAGCGGTTCATGACTGTGCATCGTAGTTCATCTATTCGACGTATCAACTTACATAGCGCCAAGTCATAGAACAGTTTCTCTTTACCCCGCAGCTACCTCACCATAAGTTTTAGTATAACACTTATATACACAGGGCCGTTCCTCTTTATGTAATGTATGCTCTTTGATATTACTATATATGTATAATTTCTCATGCTACCCGCAAAAGAGTTGTGAATTCCTGACAAAAATTAAAAGGGAATTTTTCGTGATTTTCTAGTAAATTTTATGAGATTTTGTAAAACAGTTTCATTAAGTAATTTTAGCTCAGTAGTTTTATTTATTTTTTACTGTAAAAAGTTTCAAAATAACTTTAGAAAAAAATATGTAACAGAAACCTTATAGAAAATGTAGATAATTATATCTTTGATTTGAAGTATAATATTTTGCTATAGTTTGACAGAAATTAAGTTGAACAAATACTAGTTAACTAAGTGTTAGTTATGTGTACTACAAGTCAATAATTTTAATTTGAAATTGGTTTAAGAAACAGATCAATTTGACCCCGAATTAAACGAAGCAACATACAATTTAGTCGGGTTTATTGAATTGCAAACAAATTAAACATTGTATTAAAATAGTGTTATAATAATGAAGAACGTTTTATGATGTGTTTTGCGTTTCTGGCACATAAGATAGATATTCGATTATTGTAGTGTTGGTTAATTTCGCATTAATTTCACATACATTTAATTAATTTCCTTTTGACCAAGCGTACATCTGTTCTTTAATGAGAAAATCATTAAATTATATTTTACTGCCTATAATATTTAAAACAGGTGTAACAAATTATAAATTAGTACACATAAAAACTTCAGTTAAAAAAACATGTAACTCGTGTTGTTCAACGTGGCTGCCTTTCAAATGTCACAATCATCATGCATAAAGCACACTCATACTGCAACTACATATATGTATATTCCACTTGAAGGCAGCTTTGGCTTTTGGAACAAAAAACTGTCGTGGTTCGTGCCCAACCGACTAGACTGGCTTCGTCTACACAGTGATAATAGATGCACTAAACCAGTACATCTAAAACTTTCCTGTCTTTTTGTATTAATATTTAAAATTGATATTTGTGACTGTTATTTATATATGTTTGTTTGTTTCGTACAAATGTCTGGATTTTGATGTTAATAGGAAATCTTTGACAATAGCAGCAATATTTTTTATTTCGTCAAAAATTCCTTCACTAGAACTGCGTTTGCATTGCTTCAAATAAAATTTTCAAACAAACAACTTATTAACCAAGAATAGAAACGGCACCATTTGTTAGATATTAAATTTGAATTTGTCATTTGTCAAGTGTGTCATTATGTCATTATAGATATTAGAAAATCTTCTGTCAAACATAAAGCCTTGTATGGAACTTGTACATAATCGGACTTTATAGACTCGCCTTATTTATTAGCCTCGCTTTGCCATAAACTTCGTCTAGTCAAATAAAATCCTACATTATGTACTTGTTACATAAATAGCTATTATAAATTGGAGCAGAAATACTATTACACGCCAACCTTAATATCGATATAATTATCTATTTAAGGGTGTATATGTATGTTCCATTGTTTGGAAAGCACTGTGTGCTGTGATTTGTATTTCTTTCTCTTTCTTTCATTCATGCTGTTAGAGCATAGATTGAACGAGGCTAGTAGCCTGGATTGGGTGTGGCATTTTTAAATTCATAATGGTTTATTTTGTTCTGAAAACTGACTGCACTTATATTTTACTATCAAATTTTCAGTAGCATTTTGTAAAAATAATAGTTCATATTGTATATATGGTTTTAGATTTACAGGGTGTATGAATAATAAGGGTAACTAATTAACTTTTACTTGTATTATGTTAGTTTACGTTAATTAAAAAGTTTCATCTTTAACATGAACATTTATAATCAAATAATATAATAAATATAGAGTTAATAAGCATTACAATAATGAAAGGTTAATTGATACGGATTTATTTATCCATTTCAGTAAAGTTCAATGCAAGTGAAAGTTATTTGTAAATTTCCTAAGCTTAATTTACAAACATTTCTAAACAAAAGAAATGTCTTCTTGTTGAAAGGTGAACTAACTTCACATATTTTGTAAAAGTTGTATTCATATATTTATCTTATTATAAAATAAATAATAAATACAGAACAATAGATTTAAATAAACAATAATTTACGTTGTCATTCTGTAATTTTTGCTTTAGTTTAGATATTTAAAATATGCAAATAACAGAAAAAATATACAAAAATGTAAATGGTGAAAAGCTAGAAAAATTACTTCATTACTATGAAACAACGAAGCAAAACGTGCTATTACCATAACGATTTTAAAGACTGTAATTACAAAAATTAATTATCCTGCCTTAGTTAATTATTTTAATTTAATCTTGAAACACATGCATATTATTATTTGCCTAGTTTAACGACCTGTTTCCAATAACAAAACAATTCACTATCACTTACGACATTTATCAATATAAAGCTTATTTTATATTCAATTTTTGACCTTTTATTTGTTATGTAAATGCCAGTCAGGTCAATGTTGTTTTATTTTCATGCAGCAGATAATATTTTGTAGTTGTCTGATTGTTCTAAGAAATGCATCTTGGATTTTTGTCGTTCGTTCTTAAAATCAAAGAAATCATCAAAATTTTATTTTATAGTTACTTAATAATTATAATAATTATTAAACTAAATAAATGGATCACTAAATATTCACATTAAAAATATTAACACACTTATTTATTAAACTTTTATATCTTAATATCATCAATAATTGGTTACATAAATATTGATATTTTTGTTTAAATATGAGCAATAATTTTTTAAAAATTTGCGCTTTTAATATGGTTAAGAAGGCACTTAATCTGGTAGAGTTATGAATTTATATATATATATATATATAAATACTGTGTTTTTTTACTATGATTTCAGTAAAGTTAAACAAATACAGAAAAAATGCAAATATGAGTGAAAAACGAATTTGGAATAAGGTATAAAACAATATTTTTATGAAATCATATTAATATATTTGCATACTTTTGACGATTTTTTTGTTGTGCATTGTGGTGTAGAATGAATTCTAAAATGTAGCAGTGTAAACGGGGCTTACGTGGGTGAATTTTTGTTGTGTTAAGTCTGACAAGGCTTGCAGGGGTGGCTAACACAGACACACAGGGTGTTCCTACAGCAACGGTAGTTGCTGACCCTAAAATCAATAACCGGAATTTAACAGACAGCAGGAAATTTCACCATACAATACATTCGCATCGTTACTAGCCAAACAGAAACATTTCACTTCACGTGTGTTTTGTTTGCGAACCTGTACTTCACGTCTTTGTCAAATTGTCTAGTCTTTATATAGCGTCAAAAAGAAAAGTTCAGGTTTGATTCTATTTATGGAAGACGTATTTTTAACTTTTGTAGAATTTGAATGAGTAATTTAAAAAAGTAGATATTCATTTTGTAAACAATAAACGTTCAGCTCTGTAGGTATGTTTCCTGAATGAAAGTATACATGTTTCTTTTTTATCAACTTAGTCGTGGAACAATGAAACATAAGGTGACTATGTGGGTGAAAAGTTACAAACAATAGAATAACGAATTGTTTGATTGATTTTGATTGAAAACACGAAACTGCTACAACGTTTCCGACATGCTAACGATTTTGTTTGTTAGAAATTTGAAGTTATGGGAAAAACTTTTATCTATTATTAAAAAATAGTTACAAAACGTATTTACTTACATAGACTGATTTTATATGTAACATTGGCATATTAAAAATTTGCTACTCGTAGATCCAAAAATATCAATGTCACTTTCTATAGATGATATTATTTTGCTCTTGAATTAATGTTATTGATATAGTCACCTTTAAAATTACTTAGAGACGGCCACTAACTAGAGGTGATTGTTAATATTTAGAGGTGATGTTATTCTACTGTCGCTAACAGAGCGTTACTAACAAAAGTTGAACTCTAAACAAAATACCATGTAGTAACACCCCATTTATTTGAAAAGTTATTTTAAAAATCGCACTACACATTTGTAAATCATTGTACAAAACTATTAAATTTTTAGAAAACGATTTAAACTTATTAGACATTAAGTAAATAAAACAAAATATTTCGTTTTAATAACATAATTTAATTAGAAAAGATAATATTTACAACTAAATGAAATCAGGACAAATTTAATTATTATACAGAAGTAATATTACTAAAGCAAGTATTTTAATAATAAGAGAAACAAAGACTACCGCGTATTCTTTTGAAATGTTTATTTGTTGTGCAAAGTATATAATATAAATAAATAAATATATCATCACGCCGTTTACCCATTACTGGGTGTGGCACTCTGCCTAAGCAGATCTCGGTAAGTGATATATTTTTTCGTGTGAAGTGCGGTTACAAGCCGTTAAATCACGGCCCCCAAAGATATTAGTGGAGGGGGAGCCACAGGGGTAGATTTAAATTGGTGAAAATTGTTTGTCGGCTGTGGGGATCGAACCAGGGTTCTCAAGATCCACAGGCTGACTCGATACCACTGAGCCACCTATCCCATTAACAAATTAATCCAGAGAAGGAAAGCAATGACATTTCTTTCATGGGTTGAGCTTTGATATTGTATATTTCATAGACCAATATAGATACCTAAAAAAGTTTGATAGTATTGATTTGCCAGTTAGTTCAGTTAAATCAGTTCAGAAAGTTCAGATGGATGAGATCACTTAGTTCAGTTGTGATGATCAAATGGAACAACATTAAATTGGAAAGTTTTGATAACCTAACCTAAAAATTGCTTTCCTTACTCTTGTTTGGAAAGAAATAATAATTAATTATACATGAAGAAAATAATATTATGGAAGACTGCATTGTTGTAAATATATGAATATTCATACTAGTACATAATGTGAAAGTTATTAACCTGCATATTATAATCATACAAATGATTAATTAAATTTGTTTTAGGATACTTTAGTTTCTAAATTCTACTTTTAGATGTAATTTTCGCATTGTAAAGTACAAGTAAATATGTCGTTTAAAAAGTCATAACAAATATAAAACATTTTAATGAACTGAACAACTTCACCAAGTAGTTTTAGGATTACTTGTATGTAAACGAAATCATTAAATTGATTGACAAATTAAGTAAACTGATTCAAAAGTGTAATTTCAAACTGATTCAAATGGCAAATAGAATACGCCTAAATGAAGCAATTTTATTAAACTAGTGAATCTGCTGTAGGGTATAGGTTATGTTCAGTATTTCTTATTCTATTAAAACTATGGTTTGTTCTTCTACATTTGTATTTATTAATTATGTTGTACTAAGGGTAAATTAACTAAAATTTAATATGAATTAGATTTAGTAAGTATTTATGAAAATTTTCATATAATTATGTTTTGTGACTATAATCCATGAGACCGTCGCCGAGCTAACAACATTATACATCAAAAGAGCAAGAGATATACATTATTACGTTACAAATGCAGAGCAATTTCATATTTTGCAATTGTATGTTTTGAGGTTAGAATGTATTAAAAATAGTTTAAATATAGATTTCTTACGTACACCCAAAACTTAATGTCATCCTTTAGTACATGTTATAAATTAAATTTATTTCGCACATTCCTGCTAACCAATTCAATTTAGAAATTTCAAATTTCTGTTGCCATTTGGTACTTTCTTTTACAATATTCATAATTGTACTATTCAAATAAACTTATTATCTAGTAAAGAACTCGACAATTTAAATTTAAACTTGTACTTACATCGGTAAAACTGGCACTGTCACTTTGTCAGATAGCCATCTATTTCATTTAACAGAGCTCTGATAAAAATTTAAAGGTACCCACATGTATGTTTCGAGCGTAACGATAGCGCTAATGACTGTAAAATTTGATTGTAGAATAGGTTTTTCGTAACAATCACCTCTAAATTGAAATTAAAGGTTACTGTAGAATACCACTGATTGTGTTTAATTGTTGAATATTTAATTTATTATATCTTACAAATAACACATTCTTATAAATAAAAGGGGCTTCTGGTTTAATTCTGTATGTATTTAAATTTAAAAACTCGACGTTTCGGTACTTTATACAAATACCTTCATCAGGACAGAAATAGTAAAAATAAAATAACACATAAATGACATAAAAATAAACAAATGACAAGTAAAAAAAATAAATATGATATAAAAAATTATAAATTGTAAATCAACGGAAACCAAGCCTTATTTAATTTCAAACCATCACAATTGTTAATATTATTTTATTTTATTCATACAAAACTACGTACAGTTCATGTTAACCTCTTTTGTATAATACCTCTTCTAACAAAAATATTTGTAGAAGGATGAGTGAATATGGATAATATTCATGCGAAAAAGTCAGTTATCGGCTGTGGAAATTAAAATTTGGAAAAGTAATCTTTACAATTTAAAAATAATCATTTTCAATTTGAATTCTAAAATTTGTCTGCCTAGTCTCAGGCTTGTGGTGTTGGGTCGAATTGAAATTCAATAACAGATTTTGAAAAGTCTAATATTATGTATTTGTGCATAAAATAAAATTACTTAGGGTTTTTGTATAGAGACAACACAATTATATCAAAGACAAATCCATAAGAAAAATAAATAATTTACGGCGATTTAAATGCAACATTCACACTGTGCTTCTTCAACGACTACTTGTTCTTCGATTTATTTTTCTCTTACTATACATTTTTTACTGACTCACTGGTTTGGTACATGAATCTAAAGATATTTTTTCCATTGTGGACGTCACAATGATTACCGAAACGGGTATACGGAGGGAACTCACTTATACGGTCCGCGATTGCTGCATCGGACTTTTTCAAGTAATGCGGTGTATACAGCAATCAATCGTCACTCGCATTTCGTGATATCGCTAATTGGCAGATCAAATGATGTCACGTGCAAGACGTTCGTGTTTGTAATTTTATAATCCGTTTTTATATTTTTTGTTCCTGAAAAAAAAAATTTTCATGAAATATTGGATGGTGTGAGTTGAATACATTTTTAATTGTGATTAAATTGAGATTGTAATATTCTAATCTACGAAAGGATAAGTCGAATTTTCTTAATTTTTATCTTAATTTTAACTCAAATCAACGATCAAAATCATTAATCCACTGAAGTATATAAAAATTAAATAAATATTTCATCACGCCTTTTACCCATCACTGGGTGTGGCACTCCTCCATAGGTAAGTGATATATTTCTTCGCATGAATTGCGGTTACCAGTCGTCAAATCACGGCCCCAAAGATGTTAGTGAAGGGAGATCCACAGGGATAGATTTAATTTGGTGAAAATTGTTTGTCGACTGTGGGGATCGAACCAGGGTTCTCAAGATCCACAGGCCGACCGATACTACTGAACCACCTAACCCAGTGAAGAATTATAATAATTTTAATTCACACGGTTTAAATAGAGATAGACAATTAAATCGGATTGAATAATTGTATAAATAAATAATCAGAATTTTAGTAGAATAACCTAATGAGCTAGTATTTTGACATTTGTATTTATTAAGTATGAAATGTATTTTTTCAACTCGCCTTTCTTTATTTTTTACTTTTTGTTGTCAGTCCGTGTATTAAACTAAAGTTCGCGTGTTCTAATTTCACAATTTCAATTTATATAAAAATACGACTGTGGAATTGGAAGAAAATGAGTAATAAATAAAATAAAACTAGGTGTTTTGAAATACTACAAACATACTCGTTATTTTCTTTTTTCATATATAAATTATATTATTATATTATACATTGAAATTATTAAATCTTGGTGCCGTTACATCTACACTTATTAATTTGATAATTAGAAAAGCTGACATCAAATTGAGAATTTTAAACCGCCGTGACTTTAACATATTTACCCGGAGCAATGAAAATGTATTATTAAATTTCTCAAAAGCTTTTAAACTGATTTAATTTAAAATTCTAAAAAAATTAAATAAGTTGTAGTTTTTAAAATACACGATTGCATCAGTATTCAAATTATCATTATATTACTTACATTTTTATTACAAATATTTTTGCTTGACATACACAAATACAATAAATACCTACTCAAGGTTTAATTAAATAAAGGTTTGGTATAACAAGTAAATTAACTTACTAACTATAAACATAGATTACTGTAGTAAGAATATTACAGTGATAAAAGTATTAATAATGAGTTTTCTTTGTCTCTATTTAAAGTATTATTTCTTAAAACATGTTTATGACTTAATGAGTGCAACAAAACATAAAGTTTCTGTAATAAACTCAATTTTTCTTTTAAAATGATAATAATCTATATGAATTATTCAGAATTTTATTGTAAGATAAAGATTAATCGATGTGAATTATAATTCAGTCTTGTAAGTTGTATAACTAACGGTGAACTAACTTCACATTATACATAAATTTAAATTTTCGTATTTATTTCGTGATAAAATAAGTAGGTTGATACTGAAATGATTTTATACATATATAATATATTTTATAATTGATTTAATTTATTGAAATGAAACAGATTAGTTTAAACGATTTTTTTTGACAGTAAACAATATCAATTATGTAAAATCATTAACTACTGTAACTATGTAACTTGGAAAATCAACAAATACAATAAATAATAATTATATAACAATTTACAAATCACAACACATATATCCTATTTATTCATAATTTTAACTTTTTTTAATTGATTATAATCTAATAATTTTGCAGGAAAAATATGACAAATTCATAGAGTGTAACTGTAACGATAAAGCGGACAACAAATATTTTATAAAACTGTTGATAAAGTTTTACAAATTTAACATAATTCTTTATTGCAATGTGTCATCAAGAATCTACAAACTGATGGTCTACTTATTTTTATAAACTATAACCGTGTGCTATACTATTCATACTATATTGTATTGTAACGGCAATGTGATGAAGTGAATCCACATCGTTTTGAAGAAAGCAATTTGCAAGTATAACGGGATTCATTTCGCCGACATCGTCATACCGAGTGTATGTTTGGATGTAATATGGATCGGTGTATTTGTGTTCAGTATTGGATCCGGCTGTGTATAAACCATGGCTCTGAGACTTTATTTTGTGGCTTCAACTCAGCGAGGCGAAAGACTCGTGAGGATAACGTGTCGTTGCGAATGAACAGTTCAATATACACAGCACGATTCCGACCAGCTGTCGTACCAGGCTGCGTGTAAACAAACACTGTATGGATACAACGATTTTGTTTTTGGTGACAGGGTTTGTGGTTAAATTTGGATTTTTATCGACTATATGATTGCAGACAAAAAATACCTGTATTTTTTAAAAACAAGAAAACAAGTTTTATCTAACTTGACGTATCTCGATTTATGCTGAACAGTTACTACCATCCTACGTCATGTGAAATATATAATTGAATTTTAAATTAAAAATGCAATATAAGATTATTTTCATTATGCGCAACATAATTTTTAATTCACTTATTGCATAATTTCTTTCTTTCAATTCGACTTTGGTTATAGACTCCATTTTGATAAAACTCATTTATAAAGAAAGTAGGAGAAAAAAGAGTCGTAGTTAAACTAATGAAGGTGTTAATAATTATATATTTTGCTACATATTTGAATTTCACAAACATTCATATTATGTTTAGATTATTATAAGTTGCAGAATTATAAAATATCGGTAAAAAGTTTTCTCATTCGTAAACATCCTTCAAATTCAAAAATAAAAAATATGAATAAATATATATCATCACGCCTCTTACCCATTATTGGGTGTGGCACTCTGCCGAAGCAGATCTCGATAAGTGATATATTTCTTAGCGTGAAGTCAAATCACGGCTCCCAAATTTGTTAGTGAAAGGGGAGCCACAGGGGTAGATTTATAAATAAAATAAATATATAAATATATCATCACGCCTTTTACCCATTACTGGGCGTGGCACTCTGTCTAAGCAGATCTCGGTAATTGATATATTTTTTCCTCGTGAAGTGCGGTTACCAGCCGTCAAATCACGGCTCCCAAAGATATTAGTGGAGGGGGAGCCACAGGGGTAGATTTGAATTGGTGAAAATTGTTTGTCGGCTGTGGGGATCGAACCAGGGTTCTCAAGATCCACAGGCCGACTCGACACCACTGAGCCAAGGGGTAGATTTAAATTGGTGAAAATTGTTTGCTGGCTGTGGAGATTGAACCAGGGTTCTCAAGATCCACAGGCCGACTCGAAACCACTGTGCCACCTACCCATTTCAAAAATAAATGATTGATATTACTTTTATAATTCTGTTAATAGAATAAAGATATATTTAAATTTAAAGTTACCACTAGTTCTTCAAACGTCTTATTAATTAGTTCGTATTAATTGGGAGAAAAAATATAAACATTTGTTATATTATGTTTAAAGATTTACATTTAATATGAATATATTTACAATTATCAATTATAAAATGAAGGTAATTATACCTAAATGAATTTTCTTATTTTGCAAGTAGGTTTTGAATATGCGCAAACGAGCGAGGGAATTCCTTGGCAGACCTTGAACCTGAATTTCTGTCTTTCTCTCACACTTGCCAATACACATTCGACATTCACATTACTCACTATTCATACAAAACTTCGGTTAGTTTTTATTACCAATTCTGTCTCCCACAGAAATGAAATGCAAGATTTCATAAATGCCGCGACGATCTATACAATTTGCAACAAATCTTTTTAATAAATAATTATAATCGGAAAGTTTATGATTGAATGGTTCACCTACTGAAATATTAAACAGTATGAGTATGTTTTCAACTGTGGTCGCTACATAAACTATTATTAAATACATTTTGAACGACTATAAAATAATATTTACGACCATAATATTGGTTTGCAACCATCTGAACACAGGTGCATTAACGTCAATGATAAATAAAACAAGCAATCGTTGCACGGCCTTGGTGCTAGAAGGAGGAGTAAAATAGGCGCAAGACGCAAGCATGCAACTTCAGTTTTTTTTCTTTTGAATGATTTAAAGACTTGTTGCATTCCTTATTCTTTTGCATAAAGATGTTTGTGCTGATAATCTTTAATAATTATTTTATTTTTTATTTTTGTTATATTTGTATAATTACATTTTACAAGGCAAGCTGATTATCTTTTGTTTTATTCCTAGTTAACTTGATATTGCGAGTTGTCGAAATTTTGACAGTTCCCATGACCGAACTACAAGCATTTTTCTCATGAATATAAAACTATGCGGTCTGCGTTCCAATTCTTCACAAGTATTTTTTTTAATTATTTATGACACGAGAATTCTACATATTTAGTTTGAAAATATATTTTTAAAATCATTAATAATTTATATACAAATTTTGAAAATCTGCGTTTCATTACTTCAGCTGTTTATATGATTTTTAAACAAAAATACAGAGAAGTTATTGCAAATATATTTGTATATTATTATTATTATGGGGTAGGTGGCTCAGTGGTATAGAGGCGGCCTGTGGATCTTGAGAACCTTGGTTCCCACAGCCGACACACAATTTTCACCAAATTCTACCCCTGTGGTTCCCCCTCCACTAATATCTTTGGAGGCCGTGATTTGACGGCTGGTAACCGCACTTCACGCGAAAACATATATCACTTACCGAGATCTACTTCGGCAGAGTGCCACACCCAGTAATGGATAAAGGGCGTGATGATATATTTATTTTAATAAGAATTGATATGGGGTAGATGGCTCAGTGGTATCGAGTCGGCCTGTGGATCTTGAGAACCCTGGTTCAATCCCCACAGCCGACAAACAATTTTCACCAATTTAAAAATCTATCCCTGTGGTTCCCTCTCCACTAATATCTTTGAGGGCCGTGATTTGACGGCTGGTAACCGCACTTCACGCGACAAAATATATCACTTACCGAGATCTGCTTACGCAGAGTGCCACACCCAGTAATGGGTAAAAGGCGTGATGATATATTTATTTATTTATTTTATTTAATAAGAATTGATTTACATACCTACTAGCTTTTAAAAATCATGATTTTCTATTCAATATTCACACCATTAAGATATCCAGAAAAGTAAGGACCTGTGATGTCTGTTCAATAGACATATTTATGTAATTTATTCTGACAATTTTAGTGGTTAAAACTACGAAATAATTCATCGTCGAAAGCTATTTTTGATCTTAATATAAATGTTTATTATCATGTCTCAGAAAGTCATTAATAAACGCGATATTTTACGTTAAAATTGTTATTTTTGTAATAATCAAATGTTCACGTCTACCATTTATTTGAATGTAAATTACATTGTTTCGTGTAAATATTATTCCATTAAAATTAGTTAATTTGAATTTAAAACAATGGTAATTACTATTTGTATTTACTTTTTTGTCATTGAGGGAAACTGTCAATTATTCATTTGCTCTTGAAACGTATAAATACCGTATTATTTAAGAATAAAGAACAAAGAACGTAGACACTTGATGTAGTTTCACAAAATTATTTATTAACAATAAGTTGTTCGATTTCGGCTTATTAGGTCATCTTCAGAACGTTGACCGTATTATTTTCTAAAGTGTAACAGCATTACCTGCATATTTAATTAGTAAAATTATTATTGTATTATTTCAGTTGTGTTTACTCGTATGTAATACAAATATATACTATCGAGAAACAAGAAAGTGCTAATGTTATTTGTATAATTCGTTATGCTTAAAGGGATCTGTTTCAACCATTCATCACATATTTCAAATAAATTCCTTAAATGATTTGGTATTCAATTAGTACTCCCCCGGATACTATATACAATCTTAACATTTCTATCGCATATTATAAATGCACTATCATTTATTGTTCAATCTGCAGATGATCAGCTGTTAGTTTGTCAATGGTATATATTATATTCTTTTGTTGCAGGAGTGGATGTCACCGCCAACCAGGATGAGATCTCCGACCACGAGACATTCCAGCTGGAATTCGACTGGACCACCAAGCGCTGGTACATCCGCACCATGCAAGACCGCTACTGGACTTTGGAAACCGCTGGAGGCATTCAGGCTGCTGGAGACAAACGGTGAGTTTCGTACTGAAGATTGTTTTGTTTTTTCTACAAAGAGTTGTTTTTCCCTTGCTTCCTTGTTTCATAACGGATTCGCTAATTTGAACTAATTTAACTTAGTAAGAACAAGATTTAGGCAAATCATAATTTTCGTCGATGGTCTGGCCAATTTGGTGCGATGTTACTTGTTGTAAATTTGATTTAATTAAATTATGGATTGGTAGAATTACAGTTTGTTTCATTGGCGCTCCGTTTCATAATTGAGTGTAATAGCAAATATTTGTAAATAACAAATAATACCACCACCTGTGAGTGGTCCACTGTAAATCTCATGTGTCACTAACCATTATACAATTCAAATTATTAAAAATAAAAAACAAGCGCCTATTATAGCAATCGATGTTTACATAAATCGGATTTCAAAGAACCAATCCATAAAAAAATTACATACTGATTTCATCATATTTTCACTTAAGAATCATTCTAAACACATTTGAGATTCTGTTCTAAAGAATTTTGTAAATAGCCAGATATTTTAAATTTATTTTGGTGTGATTTTTACTTTGTTATTGCTAACTGTAAGACGGATAACGTGTAATTATACAAATTTATTCTGTTCCTCAATGTTTCTATTTAAAGAGGAGATTTTTCTCATTTTTGTTAATAGAATCGCCGGTTGTGATTAGAAGAGTAAAAAAATGTTAAACGTGTTCACTAAAACTAACGCTTGCTAAAATATGTTTGATTGCTCAGAAATCACCGAATAATTTATATTGATATCAAACATTCGATTTAATATTGTGAACTATAAATATTATCATTAAAATCTTAAATAATTTTACTATATGTAAAAGAAATTAAAAAGTATGTTATTCTTTTTTTATAATTCAGATGATGCATTTATTATTAAAAATATTACAGTGTTGCATGATTTCATGTAGTAAACGATTGAGTATCTTTTTTATTATCTACCAAAAGAGATGAGAGAATAAGAAATGCTAGTTTCGTGTAATTCAGGAAACAACTTGTAAATAATATATTGATTGATATGAACAGATCATCCAACGCTCTGTTTGACCTGGTGTGGCAAGGCGACGGTTCCGTATGCTTCCGCGCCAACAACGGCAAGTACCTGATGACGAAGCGCTCTGGACATCTTTACGCAACGGCGGAGGCGGTGGGCGACGACTGCAAGTACTTTTTCTACCTCATCAACCGACCCATTCTAGTTCTGAAGTGCGAGCAGGGCTTCGTGGGCTACAAGTCCGCTGGTAGCACCAAGCTCGAGTGTAACAAGGCCACCTACGAGACCATCCAGGTCGAACGCGCTGAAAAGGGTGTTGTCCACTTTAAGGGTGCGTTACTAGTATTTAAATTTATTTTACTTTCGATACAGTTTCTTAAAGAAAAAACATACGTTATTTATTATATTTGTTTCGATCATTTTTTTTACAAAACAACAAATTTGCTCTAAGAACGTAACTGTTTTCAGAAATATATTTAACTTTATTGTGACAAGCCACGTTAGCACGCAATTATTATTGAGCTATTTGAAATAAATCAGTTTAAGAATATTAAGAACTTCAAAGTAAAAATTTGACCAGTCTGTCTCCATATATGTACGTACATCTACCTTTTTAAGTCAGTAACATTTTAAAATACAATATTACTTCTATATAGTATTGCAAAAAATATTTGTAATTTGAGCTAAATTCGATAGGATTGTCCAGCGCGTTAGAACATAGATCACTGCTCTTTGTTACATAAGATATCTGTGCAAGTTCAAATCTACCGGTCAGCAAGTGTATATGCACTTAAAATGCCGCAATTTAGGATTAATTTCATGTTGTGCAGGGTTTAAAACAAAATAAATTTGATCACCACAATAAAATATTATTTTATGATTTAAGGGCGGTTTTAATAGCTATAGCCGGTTAATAACGGTTTTAATTTAATTAATAATTGTTGTCATTGAAATAAAAATAATGAATTGTCTTCGTCAACAATGATTATTTCAATTAAATATTGTTGATATAAGTGAAAATAAAAGTTTAATTTACTGTAGTGTAATCAGTTATAAATAGTACAAAGCACCTTCTATATGCTTAGAATTGTGTACTCGTAATATGTACATTTCAGTTTCAATACAATATTTTAATAACATGAAGTAGATATATCTCTTAATTTAATTAATAATATGATGTGGTGATTGTTATAGGACAAAATGGCAAGTACTGGCATTGTGACGGTGAGAGCGTGAGCGCCGAGACTGACAACCCTGAAGGCTTCTATCTGGAGCTGCGTGAGCCCACGCGCATCTGCATCAAGGGCACGGGCGGCCAATATCTCTCCGCTGGCAAGAATGGTGCCTTCCGTCTTGGTGATACGAACGTGGAGAGCGCGACGCAGTGGGAGTATTAAACACTGCTACTCACTCACCCGCAACTGGTTGCTTTCTTTACTTATCATTGTAGAATGGGGCTCCCTAACTTGTACTAAGCACGTTATTTATTTTTTAAATATAAAATTTTGTGAAATTTATTTTGAAATTCATATTTGTTATCCAAAAGGTTTCTAGTTGAACATAACCTATAATATCAATGGTAATGTCATAAAAATGTGTCGGCTATATGACAATTATTCTGTGCGAATGAGAAATGTTGATTTGATTTCCTGTTTGAAAATTTGTTTTTTTTGTTATGTGTGCGATAGTGTAAGCTTGGGAAACCCTATTGTAGATGATACGATGTGCTTTTTCCTGAGTTTATGATTTGATGATGTATCGTGGGTTTGCAAATATCAATTATTTTATAATTATAAGAATTGACATAACTTATTGAATTAAAGTTTAATTTTTATTATTACAGGTATATTTAAGATGTTTAAATTATATTAATGTACTTACTAGATATTTATTTATATTGATTTTCTTCATTTTGTCGTTCATTGCTGTTATATTTTTTATTTTGCATTATTTTTTTTTTTTATTAAAACTAGCAAGTGAGGCTGTATTCAAATTTCCTTTAAAGATGTGATATTATGGTTTTCTATTAATTTTCTCATTACATAATATAATTTAATGAAAATAATCGAATCTTTGTGCGTACGTATTCGTATGTACTTCAAACGGCAGATTAATATGAATACGGTATACATACCAATTAATCATTTAATGGAAATATGCCACCAATAATTTTATAAATATATCATCAGGAAAATGATTCAACTGCCAAAAACGAAAACGCCTTGAATTTTTGTAACCAAACATTTCCAGTCTGGTTTATATACATTTTTTACTATTTCTATTGAAGGCTGACATGAATTTTTTAATGTGAGATATTGTAATGATCTTTTATACTTTAATCGTGTATATATTTAATATTTGTATGCTGTAAGGTAGCAACTGTGTGTTAGATGTCTGTATCCTTTATGAATATTTAGTGTAAAATTATAATTTGCAATACCAGAACATGCATTTATTAACAAATAGCAATCGTCCACTTTGTATTTCTGAAACACGGTGACACGTTGTTTCTCTTCAATGTCAGTACTTATTTATGTAATCTTAGTGGATATTTAGATTTGTAACTATTATAATCATATTCAAAAATAAGAACACATATGATGAATTTTATCGTATGTGTGTATTTGCCAAAATGTGAATACCAACGAATTGTAAATGATTACATTGAACATTATTATAGATTTATCTGCAGATGTTTGTAGATATCACTTTTTCTATTATTTATCTAACTTTCATTTCACTTATACATGTATAATTTACAATATTAATCTTTTGAGTATTTATCATAATACTCTTTCTAAGAAATGTTAATGTATATCTTTTGTATTATACCTGTAGCTTTAAATATTAGGAATAAATCTGTGAAAATGTATTTTTTTGTTTCATTTATTTATGCTTAGCGTCTATTTGATTAATTTTTAAACCGTGCACAGTATACTTATCACGGGCCCTGTTGATGAATTAATAATTGTATTGATCAATTAACGGATCTATCCATGGATAAAAATGATTTGTTTATAAAATTGTCCGTCAGTACGGTGGTGTGGATAGCGATACGGAATTCGAATCCGGAGATCCCGAGTTCGAATCGCACTCAAGCTAAGAATTATATAAAAAAAAAAACTACCACACTGCGGCTCGGTGAGTGCGGACCATGTACTGTAATTGGGATTAAATTCCCGTTGTACAGCGTAACATAAAAAAAATATAAAAGAAATGTAATCTAATTTTGATTTTAACAATGAACAAAGATAATTATTAATATTTAATATCATACATGTTGTAATTATATTGAAACAATTAGTTTTAAATGAATTTAATTACATTTGAAATTTGATCACATTCAAACTATAATAGAATTTTAAAAATAAAATTGTGCCTAGCATCTTTGAGATATGAAACTCAATTTTTGACTGTATTTTTTTTTTCAACATTTTCACATCTACTTAATTTTATCTACAGTAGTCTATTACCATACTTTGAAGTTTTAACTTGTAGTAATGTGCAAAATGCAGTAATTTTTAAATGAAAGTAAGGTTAAATAATTTTTCAAATATGGCAACACTGGAGTGCTGCCTCAACATTTCTAGCAGCCAATGTAGGATCGAAAAATGGAGTGTTTGTATACTTCTCTACGGAGATAATAGAAGTTTAATGGGAAACATTCACAATCCAAATATTGTAGTTTGCGAATAGAGTAATTATTGTGATTTTTTTTAACTTTATGTGTTACTGCTGTGAATACTTATTTTATTGGTAAGTTATACATATATAAATTTTACTGTAAAAGTGAAGTTGAGGTTTTGTTTTTAAATACATATGCATTTAGTTATCTTTTACGTACATTTGTTTATTTTGTAAAGTTAATATAGTTATCGGGTGTACTCTGTAACATTACGGCCTGTTACAAATTTTAACCAATAAAAATATTTTAATTTTTGTTTATAGTGCCTTTCGTTCTCATTTGTTAAAAATGTTTAAGGAGCGTTAAAATATGTTACAGAATAGGCCAATTAGTTAATCATTTATGTTGAAAATCAGTGTAAATTCCTAAGTCTTTTAGATCTGTAAATAAAAAACAAACAAAATCGCAACGAAACTTGTACCTTCATGAAATATTTTCTATTTATCAACAACTATTGATGTCATTTTGAGCACTCTCTATAAACTTATAGATTTATCACAGAATTCCACCATTAATTAGTAATTTGTTTGTTTACAGAATATGCGTTTACCGTTTCGTTGTCTTGTTCCTGGATGTAAGACCACAAATGAAATAAATAAAGATACTGTATTTTTCTCATTACCAATCCCTGAAGCAATCCTTCGTCATTGGGCGTTAAATATCAATCGATTTGATATTCTTGAGAAATCTCTGGCAGCACGCAAAAATTATAAAATTTGTTTTCTGCACTTTGATTCAACCGCTTTCCAAACTGCTGAGAAAAAAAAATTAAATCGAGGAGCCATGCCTACACTTCTTTTACCAGGTATGTTTACAAGATTTTTTTGATTAATTTTTTGGAAATGTTTAGTGTTTCGTAATATTTAGCATACTTATTTCAATATAAATAAATACAGTTGAAGACAGTTGTTTTTATTTATGTAAAAGTTTTCCAATTATTTCTATTTAAAATTTAGAATCCTCTACATTGGACAGTTATTTTATGTTTATGGATTCACAATAATTAATTATATTTCTGTTCTGCAGATGATTTTACCAGTACTGAACCTTCTCACGAATTAATTACGGGTGATTTTATCCAACTATACGTGAAACGCCAAATTTAACGGTATCCGAACTTCTACCTGGGAATTACAAGAATGAGCTGCCTGTCTCGTTGACATTGCGAATTATATAAGCAAATACTGAAACGTTGGACGAAAATAAAATGTATTTATATTGTTTATTTTAATTTTCTTATTTTGAGTGATTTTCCATTTTTTAATGAAGAGATGGTAAAGTATTTGCGGAATTTTATTAAATATTTTATCATATTTTTATTCAGATGAAAATCTGATAATTACATTTGAACTTTCCTACTCCCCCGCCCAAATTTCAGTCGAATAGTTCTGAACACTGATCACTCGCGGCGGTATAAATAGTAAAACTCTGAATTGGTATGCAATCTTCACATCTTTTCTATTATCTCTGGTATACATCATACATCATCAAAAATCCGAATCACACATCGAAACAATGACAATAAATCTGCAAATTTGAATGTCAACAATAAATTTTTTAGAAATGTTATACAGATAAATAGAAAGTAGTGTATTATTTTCTTACAGTGTTGCAGTTTATGAATCTAATATATTCAGTATATAGGCTGTTCAATTTAAGTGTGCTACCATTGCTATCTCGAGAACTATAAGAGCTACGAGGTTGGTTAAATTAGCAAACAATTTCAATTTGACAAGACTTTTAATGAGCATAATTATTTTTTTCATCCAGTGGTTCACAAACTGTTGATACCAACTTTGTTATTTTAAATGAAAACATATTTTTTATTATGCCTATGGCACACTGGTCGAAGAACATCGATGATCTCTTTGATGAAACAACAGAACGCACCCGTCATTGACGAAAAATAAAAGTTTCTAAACTTGAGAAAGAAAAATTAAATTTCAATAATATGCTAATGTCAAATGAGACACGTTCATTTCATCGATGAGCTCTTCGATGAAAATAGAGGAGCCTCTATTTTTCATCGATGACAGGTTCTGTTGTATCATTGAAGAGCTCATCGTTGCTCTTTGGCGCTGTTCGATCAGTGTGCCGTAGACATATAGTTGGATAAAAATAGTATCTATTATAGAGGACCATATTTTTAAATATATAAACAAATTTAATCAAAATCGTACCCGGCATTTTTGAGAAATTCAAGTCCATTTTTGAGCCGTTTTCTATGAATTATTTGTACATAGATTTAATTATAAATAGATTTTTACTACGTCTTGAAGTATTGGCTTGAAAATTATGTTAATTTATCTTAAGTTTCATTCATAAAAACAAAAATATATTATTTGAAAGAGATTAAGTCAGATCAAGTGTTCTGCAGCTAACTTAAGATTTAATAAAGCGAATGTTTCACCTTAAATGGTCCTATATTACAAAATAAATAAATTTATATGTGAAAAACAAACTTTTTTATATATACACCACCAGAAGAATCACTAAAAGCCAAATTTCACCACTAAACACTACCTGCAAACCACTAGATTTAGTGGAAAATCCACTAACTTGGCAACTCTGGTTTAATTTAGTCACTGTTAACACAGCCAACACAACAACTTGCGCCCATATGCAGCAGTTTTAAGAGTGACTAATACAATTTCGCATTGAGCAGAGATAATAGAAGAATAGTTGGTATTGAGTCACGCCTTTGTTGACAAGCATCAAGATTATCAAGTGTTTATACAATACAAATTTATTGTTTGAAATTTTGTACATCAACAGTTTTCATCTTATTGTTATCAACACTATTTTATTCTGTATTCAAGCTGCTTGAAATTTACCTGTATGTATTAGTAAATATTATTATTATTTTAATTCAAATATCAAAGTTGGGTGCATTATAAGTTTATCTTTTAAGATATTAAAATTTTAGGTCAACCTGAGATATCAGGTTGAGTTTTGGCAGCATTTTGCATTGACAGATAGCATAGGCTGGTAGCACAAGCTCTGTTTTTGCCTGTTTTAAGAGCAGTGTTTTTGGGTGTTTTAGCTATCTCTAACATGTTAAAACTGTGCTCTTAGAACACCCAAAAACAAAGCTTGTGCTACCAACTAATATTGAATATGTTAGATTTAATTAATCAACTCTGCTTTTAAAATTATACTAATTAACCTAATAACTTTGCTCTGGAACTATTGAATATGTGGTAGTTGCGTTTCTAAATTGAAAAATAAAATTACTGTTAATGATCTTGATAAATTATCGTATAAAAATATTTTAATTTTGACAGACAGATGAGACAAAATCAAAGTACAACTTATCCTCGTGGCTGTTGCTTATGCCATGAAGTTATCGTACACACGTCACAAATATTTAAAAAAAAAATATTGTACACTGGCAACACTGTGTGGTCGGGTAGACAACATTGAAACTGGGCATGTGTTACAAACTGCAACAAATTATATTTTTTAAGGTTTTGAGAAGTGAAAGGAGATGGACATCCCACCAGATGTTTTAGAAGTTTTAAAGTGCAGCAGCTGCGAACTGTACTTATCCCGGGGGCCCGTGTACTTACAACACGACGGGGCAGCGGCGTGTGGGCGGTGTTATACCCCCAAGCGCCCGGCCACAAGAAACACCCAATATGAAGCCACCGCCAAATTATTGATGTTTCCATGTAAGAACCAGGAATTCGGATGCCGAGTGACAGTGCCCTACGCGGGACAAAAGGAGGTGGTCATGCACGATGAAGTGTGCGAGCACCGTCGATATGTTTGCCCAGTGCTCGGCTCCGCCCGCTGCGACTGGTTGGGCCCCAGGGCGGCCATGTTGGCGCACTGTCGAGACCAGCACCCGGACAACGTGCTTGAGAACCCCTGCAGCCTCACCCACGACATCTCCAAGGCCAGTCTGCATAACTACATTATCTCTGCCTTTCATCTCTTGTACTTGTTGCACACGAAGGTTTGTGTTGCGTCGGGAAAGCTGTTCCACGCAGTTCGGTTGCTGGGGGCGTCTGCGGAGGCTGCGGAATATTTCTTCCATTTGAACATCAAACGTAACAATGAATTGGTGACAAAAGAGGGACAAGTGGCGCCTCAAGGCTGCCTGGCGATCCAGGAGGACACGTCGTTGGCAGTGAACATCAACAGCCTCTTGGACATGCTGGGCGGCTTCGACGGCACCACGTTCACCGTGACGGTGAAGCGGAAGGTGAGCGACGCAGATGATCAGTGGGCGAGTGTGGTAAGACGAGGGTCGAGCGACGCGGATGATGAACCTGATTGGTTGGTGGAGAAGTGTACGGAGTGCGCGGGAGAGGTGACGGTGTTCCTGTACCGCAGCAGGGATGGTTGGCGATGTGAGCGCTGCGCCCTCGCCAGGCGAACCTGCGTGAACCAGCCCCAGGGCTGCACTCACATCGACATCGACGACAAGTGCAGGAAACACGAAGACTTCTTCTGCCAGCAGCGCACCCACTGTTTCATCTGCAGAGCGCACGTGTCTCGAGACTCGTTGTCCGCACACTACAGCTTTGTGCACCAGGATATAACCCACAAGGGCGGCTTCACGTGGCGGGTGACACAGGGTGGGTGGCAGTCGCGGTATTGTCTCGTGTCAAGTGCTGCAGGCACCGCGGTATGCTGGTGCAGGCTGCGTAACTCACGGTTTGGCCTCCGTGTGTTCACCCCGCTGTCACACAAGCACTTGAGTGAGTATATCTGCGAGGTGCGGGTGACTGACCCCGCCACCGGACACACGCGCACCTTCACACCTGATCCAGAGTACGGTGTGCAGTGTGACTGGTACGTCGGGATGAAGAAGAAAGACTTCCCATCATGGAACACCGAGTTCGATGTCTGTGTGGCAATAATCAATGCTGACTCATGGTGATATCCGTGGAGCGGTTGTGGTGACGTGTGCGGCGGGAGGGGACATCATGTGTTTCATCTAAGATAATTATCTATTATATTTGTGAAACATACTGAAGTCAAACTTACGACAATATGTTATCATGTATGTGTGGACCACAAAAATGTAGATCTAACCAATCATAAGAAACCTGGAAAATTCTATTAAAATAGTGGAAGGGATATTGGCGCGCGTTTTAAAATTATACAAACATGAAAATAAAAATTTTCAAATCAGAAAATATTTCAATATTATATTTCAAAACAATAAAAAATAAAATTAAATAAGACAATTTTAGTTGCAAGGACATAATAATATATATTAAATTAATTTATTCCATTTTGTAAAAAAAGTGACGTTTTTTATTTAGGATATGTGTACAAAAAACTCACTTTTGCCTGACTTTAATTACGTAAAATAAAATAATACATAAACGACGACGTTTCGAGATTAAAAGTTGATTTCATTATCAAATCATAACTGAATATCAAAAATTGTTAAAAGAACAAAGAAAAACAAATAATCGTAAAATTAAAAAAATTTGAATCTTCGGATGTTTCAACAGTAAATTAAACAATCTGGCAGACAACATATCCGTCGTATGATTTGCATCTTTCAGACAATAAAAAATACAATGTGAAATCTGGTCCTGGGAGACATTTTAAGATCTTATCTAGGAATATGATACGAGAAATATATGTGTAATTCTGACTAGAATCGCAGTTCTCAACTGCAAATTTCAAAAAAAAAATTTATATACTTTTTCTCATCTAAATGAAGGAACAAGTAGTGCGTCATAATCTCTGCAAATTCAACTTTTTGATATGTAGAATAAAAAGATTGTGAAATTATTGCAAAACAAACAAATTTTAATTGAAATAAATACAGCAGATCAAGATATCAAAATTTCGAGTCTGAATTTCTCAAAAATGACGGGCACGATTTTGTTTAAAAAATTCTGTATATTTAAGAATATGGTCTTCTATATCACATATTTTTTTATCCAATTTGAATTTGTAACTTTTGAAACAAAAACAAAAGTATCCGAAAAAGCCTGCTTTTGAGCGTTTTTTCGCATATTTAATTTTTTTTCTCAAAAGTTACAAATTCAAATTAGATAAAAAAATATATTGTAGAGGACCATATTCTTAAATATATAAACAAATTTAATCAAAATCGTACCCGGCATTTTGAGAAATTCAAGTCCATTTTTGAGCCGTTTTCTATCAATTATTTGTACTTAAATTTAACATGTAGATTATTACTACGCCTTGAAGTATTAGCTTTAATATTATGTATAATTCACGGTAAGTTTCATTTATAAAAACAAAGATATATTATTCCTTGCTTAATTTTCCTTATTGCTTCGCACATTTCTTCGCATGTAATGTGGCAGTTTATGCTGTCATTTTCTATATCTCTGGCTTCATTTGTCTGGGCCCCTATGTTGCATGTTATATCTTCTTCTACGTTCGTTGCATCTAGTAATTCTTGGAAGTACTGTTTCCATCTTTCCATAATTTGTTGTTCGTTAGTTAGAATTTTATTGTTTTTGTCTTTGATAGTAGTGCTTGTCTTTGTTTTATTGCTTCTCATTGTTTTTATTGCCTTGTAAAATAATTTCTGATTGTTTTTACTATTTTCTTCCATTTTCTCTCCAAATTTTTCCCAGGTTTCTTCTTTTCTTTTGCGTATCATAACTTTCGTGCTTTGTCTTTGTTCCTTATATTCGTTGTATGTTTTTTCATTTTTGTTTTGCAGATATTCTAGCCATTTTTCTTCTTGGTTTTAATTTGGTTTTTGATTTCAGTAGTCCACCATGCGGTTTGTTTTCTATTACTTTTAACTTTACTTGTTCCACATACTTGTCTTGCTGCTTGTGATATGGTTGTTTTAAACTTGTGCCACAATTGCTCTACATTTTTATTTTTCACTTCCATTTTTTTTCCTCATATTTTTTAGCAGTTTCTGTATCTCTAAGCTTATATGTTTTTATGGTTTCGTGTTCTTTCTGTATGCTTCTTTGTTCTGTTTCTCAGTGTTTTCTATTTTCTTGTTTGACTTTTGCTTCTAAAAGGTAATGATCGCTGTATATTTCCGGCCCTCTTTGGACTCTGATGTCTTTGATAATTTGTCTGTTTTTCCTCTCTACTAATATATAATCTATTATGGATTTCTCTTCTTCATTAGGTCCTTGTCTCGTATACTTGTGGATATCTTTGTGCATGTAGAATGTATTTGTTATTAACATGTCGTTTAATATGCAGTAGTCTATTAATCTTGTGCCGTTATTGTTCAATTTATCCTCTCCGTATTTTCCAACCACATCTGAGTTACCTCTATTCTTTCTTCCTACTCGGCTGTTAAAATCCCCAGCTACGTATATATTTCCTTTGCTGTTCTCTGTTACTATCGACAAATCCTCCCAAAATTTGTCCTTCACCTCGGATTTCTCATTTTCGTCAGGTCCATATACAACTATGATTGTTTTCTTTTCTTCGTTGTCATTATTAAATTCTATCTTGTGTATCCTTTCTGAAAAACCTTCCCATTTCTGTATGTTTTGTATTAATCGTTTATCTACTATGCATCCCACTCCTGCTGCAGCCCTCATGTCTTGTTTTACACCGCTATATATTAGGAGGTGGTCATCATCGAGTATTATTTCTCCTTGTCCTTTTTTCTTTGTCTCGGTGATTGCTAAAATA
Organism: Pterostichus niger; assembly: GCA_947425015.1. Lineage (NCBI taxonomy): Eukaryota > Metazoa > Arthropoda > Insecta > Coleoptera > Carabidae > Pterostichus > Pterostichus niger. Next base: position 15,137,604 of record OX380336.1, read on the forward strand.
TCTATTTTTAATTTGTTAAATTCGTTACACAGTTCCAATTCCTTGTCTTTTATGCTTTTGATGTTTCACGTAGCTAACTTCCAGCATCCACGTTTTGTGTTCGCATTGTTAATTTTGCCTTTTGTTACCTTATCCATTTCCGTTATAGCAGTCCTTATTCCTTTAGATTTTACTACTTTTAGTTTTTTGAATCTATGTTTTTTGGGGCTTCTTCCAGAATGTTTTTGCTATTATTCCATATCCATAGTTTTTTATCTATAACTAGCTTTTGGTATTTTACTTTAACATTTTTATTCTCGTTAATATGAAACTTAATTTACATATAGTAAAATAATGATCTGAATTTTTTTTAAGCTTAAAATCTATGGATGTGTAAACTCAATACTTCGGCGCTTAACCGTAGTTTTTTGTCGCGATCTTACAAACCGAGAAAATGCCACAGATAAATATGCATCTTCTAATAATAATAAAAATAAATAAATATATCATCACGCCTTTTATCCATTACTGGGTGTAATAATAATAATAATTTTTTTACTACTATGAACTTGATTATTGTTTGGAAATCTTTGGTTTTACTTTTATGTAGTATGCATTATTTTTCATGTCAGATACTTTTTCTTTATCTTGACTTATGTTTATTATTATTGCTTTTTTTGTAGCTACCCCTAATTTTTCCTACCCTGTTATTGGGACTCCTCCCGTTGGGTAGTGTATATTTAAATAAATAAATAATGCTTTTTATCATTGAATTTTACTTAAAATTATTATATCTAATTTATGATCTAGAGTTATTCTTATATTTAATTGTGTGAAAATTATATTCATATTTTGAATATAAATTAAATGTATAAAAAATTATATTATAGATTAAAACTGTGATAGAAGAATCAAGTGAACAAAACAATGACAACAAAAGCAGATGTTCGAATCAATGCAGTTACATCCCATCCAAATGTTCCTCATAACAAACGACCAACCATTCTCATCTACCCTACAGGTAACCTCATATATTTCTTCTCTTGTTCGATAACTTGACTGTATTTTCTTCTTAGTTTCCCCGGAGTCCGTGGTGATCCCAATCATCTCATGCATCCTCGGGTTTCCACTTCTTGCGCTGATGATCATCTGCTGCTTGCGGCGGCGCGCGAAGTTGGCCCGAGAAAGAGATCGACGCCGGAATTGCGACGTAGAACACGGTACTTTGTCTCTTGTCAGGTTCAGCCAATTTCATCACCTAGGTAACTAGTTGTCGGATGTTCTTGTCAGAGTTGTTGTTGCCCTGCTCGATGCCCCGAAATTTGGTGTGTTTTATTATATTGTTTTAGGTTTGTCCCTCGATTTGTCCTTGATTGATTTAGATGTTGCAGGTGAAATTATTCATGCATGTACCATTTGTCTCTAATTACTTACCAATAAAAATACAATAAATATTCGTTGCAAGTTAGTATAATTATTTTATTGGAAAGTAATCAAAACTAATTATCATATCATTATAAATTCATCATATTAAAAAAGGAAAATACAATTTAAATAAAATAATTCCTCATGTATAATTCATGTGTGTAACATTTTTTTGTAAATAAATCTAAAATGATTAGTAAAATTTTTCTGTAGGTGGTCGTTCAACGCGAGCAATTTCTCTTCGCTCAGAACGAGCTATGAGTCGGGGTTTTCCATCTCTTGAACTGAATACCGTAGTTGAAGAGCGTTCGGACCCAGAACCAGAGGCCACGGTGATTGAGATGATGACTCCGGATAAAGAATCTGAGAGCTAGCAGACGTCGCGGGGTGTAACATCGGCGGATCGCTCACCCCTCTGGACGGCGTTAACGCACGCACATTCCCTCGGACAAGTGATTGACAACTGACCCGAGGCCCCCACCCCTATCATCCCGCACATTATACCATTACCATTCACACATTAGAGCTGTATATAACTATTTTTATGATGCTTTTTATTTTTAATATCTGTGTATGGAATAGTTTTATGTTTAAAAATACATATATAGAGATATTTAAAATTACTGTAAACTGATAAAAATAATTTTATATGAGCCTATGTATTAAAATCCGAATAATGTATAATTTAAGAAAGACTATTGTATAATAGATGATAGATATAGTAAAAAAAAATATATTAAAAAAATCTGATGTGGACACCACATGACTTCCTTGTACGCGTATTAACTATAGATATTTTTTTAATTGCACATATTTGACATAAAATCTTTTATTTTTTATTTTTTGTTCTAATCCATAGCAAACTTAAGTAAAAAAAAAACACAAAATATATACTATTTAAATTTAGATATCTCGCTTATGCAAAAGGCTAATTTAAAAATTCTTAATGTGCTAGACGCAGAATTTAATTCTCTAAAACTTTTATTTGAAGCATTTATTTCTAAAATTAAAATAATACCATTTTTTTCAAGGAAAACTGTTAGCAGCTTCATGTAATGTGTCACTTCCGGTTAGTCTATTTTAACCAAAATCTATTATGTTATTTCCATTGATATAGTAGTCTTATATACCAAATTTGGAAAGTTTTAAATTATATTTGAATATAGTTTTTCATGAAAATCTATTATAGGCTTCAAGTAAAGTACCACTTCCGGAAGTTATATAATGACCAAAAAGGGAGGTGCACAACTAGATGTTATAACAGTCCTAAATATAAAATTTCAATTTTCTACGGCTTACCGTTTTTGAGTTATGCGAGATACATACGTACGTACGTACGTACGTACGTACATACGTACATACGTACGTACAGACGTCACGACGAAATTAGTCAAAATGGACTCAGGGAGGGCCAAAATGCGTATTTCCACTGAAATCTGAGAACCGAAAATTTTCGCGATAACAATACTTCCTTTACTTCGTACAAGGAAGTAAAAATACAATTCCAATTTTTAAAAATGGCGCGAAATTATACAGAGCTATCTGACACAACTGACGAAAGAGATTATGTCTGAAGTGTTCTGCAGCTAACTTAAGATTTAATTAAGCGAACGTTTCACCTTAATCATATGCGTGTGCGCTCTTATCCCAACAAGTGTTGCCAAATATATCAAAACTAAATTTTGAGCTTTAACTTACAATGGCCAGTATAGAAGTACCAGTACGGTGGTGTGGATAGCAATATGGAATTCGAATCCGGAGATCCCGAGTTCGAATCTCACTCAAGCTAAAAATTATACTAACTACCACACTGCGGCTCGGTGAGTATGGACCCTGTGCTGTAATTGGGATTAAATTCCTGTTGTACAAAGTAACATAAATAAATATTAAAAAAATCTGATGTGGACACCACATGACTTCCTTGTACGCGTATTAAACTATAGATATTTTTTTAATTGCACATATTTGACATAAAATCTTTTATTTTTTATTTTTTGTTCTAATCCATAGCAAACTTAATTAAAAAAAACACACAAAATATATACTATTTAAATTTAGATATCTCGCTTATGCAAAAGGCTAATTTAAAAATTCTTAATGTGCTAGACGCAGAATTTAATTCTCTAAAACTTTTATTTGAAGCATTTATTTCTAAAATTAAAATAATACCATTTTTTTCAAGGAAAACTGTTAGCAGCTTCATGTAATGTGTCACTTCCGGTTAGTGTATTTTAACCAAAATCTATTATATTATTTCCATTGATATAGTAGTCTTATATACCAAATTTGGAAAGTTTTAAATTATATTTGAATATAGTTTTTCATGAAAATCTATTATAGGCTTCAAGTAAAGTACCACTTCCGGAAGTTATATAATGACCAAAAAGGGAGGTGCACAACTAGATGTTATAACAGTCCTAAATATAAAATTTCAATTTTCTACGGCTTACCGTTTTTGAGTTATGCGAGATACATACGTACGTACGTACGTACGTACATACGTACATACGTACGTACAGACGTCACGACGAAATTAGTCAAAATGGACTCAGGGAGGGCCAAAATGCGTATTTCCACTGAAATCTGAGAACCGAAAATTTTCGCGATAACAATACTTCCTTTACTTCGTACAAGGAAGTAAAAACTACTTCAGTAACAAACTCAACAAATAAATTTGAAGCTTGAATCACTATAGTCATCAATTGACAATTTTAATACAACAGTAAACGAAAACAAGATTAAATGTGAAACTTTGAAATTGGAAATCAAGGAAAATAGAATAGTTACGAGAAAGAAAAATGAAATAAAAATAAAATAAATTATCATCACGCCTTTTACCCATTACTGTGTATGACACTCGGCCGTAGCGGATCTCGGTAAGTGATATATTTCTTCGCGTGAATTGCGGTTACCAGTCGTCAAATCACATCCCCAAAGATATTAGTGGAGGGTGAGACACAGGGAAAGTTATAAAAAATATTAGAATACATGTATATATATATATATTAATTACAGATTACCCTCCACATATTGTACCGACGAAAAATGATCTTAGGAAACACCTTAATAAAGCACGTGAAGAATGAAATAAAGCATAACTTAAAATCGATAAACTTGGTGCCATTCATTCAATATCATTATAAAGAAATGAAATCCGAACTAGTCTAAGAATAGTTTCTACTTCACTATTTGATCTATGATTCATAGATACAGAATCTGAAGAACATGATGAATACATATTATGGAGACCTACGTAAGGATAAGGGAACAAGAAAAAAAGAAAAAACAGCTCGTAAATTAGAAAATGCTGAGAATACAATGAAAAATAAAGTCAAAAATACTACAGTCGGACCAACTGATAAACATGTCAGAAAAAATACTCACCTAAATTCAATGTCAAAAAATTCTCCTGTACCGGACACACAAAAATAATGGTTTGAAATATGAATACAAACATTTATTTCAATTAGGAACGAATGAGGAAATAATTATAAAAGAACATGATTATATATCTATCAGAAACATAACTTTAATATACGAGAAAATCTAAATTTCTTGAAGGAATAATTGCTTTCAACAGAAAGCGAGTAAATAAAATATAACTGGTCGGTCAATTGGTGGTCTAATAATATTTGCATGATTTGAAGTTAAAATGTCAAATAGAACAAGAACCTCATTGGATCTTTTTCGAAATAAAAACTAAGGACATAGCTATAATTATTGGATCTATATACTTTCTCCAGTTATGAGTATTTAATTCTGTTAGATCTTTTTAAAGCAACACTAGAAAACTTAACGGAAAAATATCTGCATCATGCAATGTTAATAGGTGACTTTAATGCCAGAGTAGGTGATTTAAATCAATCAGACTTCATATCTCTCAAGTTCAAAATCAACCAGTGATAATAAAATTAATAAATAAAAGATATGATCTAAATGAGAATATGAAATCAGAATGCGTTTTCCTAGTCAATGGTAGGACATTAGGTGATGCAGCAGCTGTTACTACTTACATTCGACCTAACAGTAGAAGTATCATTGATTTAATCTCGGCAAATTTAAAAGCACTACAAATTATTTATAACCTATAAATTCTTACTAATGTACAAATTTCAAATCACTTAATTTGTTCAATAAGCATTATAAAGTTAAACAGTCATAAACCAGAAAAAAGATGTAATCAACAAACAATACAACTAATAAAGAAACTTACTTGGAATAATACTAAATAAAATGTATTCACTTCTGAAATGAATTAATGAAATATTAATATGATGGAAAACACGAACTCTATTAAACAATTGTACCAAATGTTATACATGAAATACGAGAAGTTTCTACCAAAATAGGTCAAATTAAAGAGATTAAGGTAGGGTATCATAAAAATAATGGCTGGTAGCACAAGTTCTGTTTTTGCGTGTTATATGAGTACGGATTTAACATGTTAGAGACAGGGGTGTATCTGGGGTACTTGGCGTCTGGGTTCTGAAGCAGAATGTGGCGCCCCGAGGCGGAGCACAAAAATGCGATACGGTACTCCAAATATGTGGAATTATTCATGCTATACAGAAAAAGTAAGGCAGTAAGCCGACATGCCGTACTATGCGAAACTTGCGTGTAGATTTAGAGCAATAAGCAAACTCATGACAAATAATATGTTATTCACCTTAGCGTAGAATAATAGAACATTGTTTGTCTAGAAAAATAACTATTTTTTAAATAAATATTTTATTATATAGTTTCTTATAAAATTAAATAAAGATACAAAAAAACAAAAAGAAATTAGTTCACTACATAGGTACATTCTAATATACCTAAACCTAATTAAAACTATATAGTTTACATTTTACAATTGCACATAATAGCACAAACAATTATACAAATAACATATCAATACATGTAAATTAAATTTACAATAAAACTACTTAAATACTCATAACTATACCGCGCGTTCCACGTAAAGGTTGGCATAGGGAAATAACATGTGAAAAAAGGTTTTTGTAAATAAAAAGTGTCCGGTAAAAAATTATAGTATAATATTGCACATGACCATACTTGACCTATCCACACACATTATTTCATACAGATTACTTCATTTTAATGCCACAAATTAGAGAAATTAATGAAAATAGTTCGAGAAAATCGCCTACTAATTATGATTTTTTGTGACAGCTTTGTCATAGAAACAGAAGCTGTCACTATAACCATCAAGATTTGTTGTGAATATTAAGAAATCTTGACAATTAACTTTATATTTCAAACATTAATCACATGACTTCGCGATCTTTTGTAATTAAAGGCCTTAGTACGATAGTAGGTACCTACATTTGGTATTCATTTAATTACTTTATTTATTTTACAAATATTTATTTTAACTTTTTGCCGTCTGCCGCCCTTTTATGCTGGCACCCGGGTTCTGGGAACCCCAAGAACCCTGGGTTGGAACGCCCCTGGTTAGAGATAGCTAAAGCATCCAACAACACTGCTCTTGAAACAGGAAAAACAAACTAATCTCACTTTAAGCTTAGATGAGTGAGTTGGATAATAAAAAGGACCCAAACTATTTTAAAGAAATCGAAAGTTTTGACAGATAAGCTTAGGATTTTGTTGTCTCTGGCATATTTTTGCTTGTACATTATTATTTAATTTTTTTAAACATATTCATGCACTATAAATATTATTATTACGTAATAGTAATAATAGCATACCACTAATAAATATCAATAATATAATCTGAAAGTTAAGGATTAGGTTTTTGAATTAGTAAATAAGATCGAATGCAATCAATGACTTATTAATATCATTAAATTTTACGAGTTCTCTTAAATTTCTTTAAATTATTTGTCACTAGATGTCTCTATTAGTCAAAACCAACCACAAAATATTTATTTGTGAACACTTTATACATTAAAACATGAAACTAAATTCGATTAGTGAATGAACCTCATTAGTTACGAGTATATACAAACAAGATAAATCCAGTGTTTCATTTGACGGCCTCTTGATCTCATATCCAGCGGTGTCCAACCTGTTATATGTCTGCACAAACTAAATTCTTGCTTTATCAAGTGGCGTGCCCAGCTCCATTTAAGCGATTTTATTATACTTCTGCGACTTTCGTTCTGTTGTATAGCTATATTGCATTGGGTATTTATAAAAATATAATAATTTTTATCGTTTTTGAAATCTTTGCTATTCTTACTTTGTCAGGTAACTATAATAAAAACAGTTGAATTCATCAGCTGTCAACAATGGAGGAAACCGCAGAGTTACAATGCATTACCTTGCGTACTTTAAACAAAAATATCACAAATTCAGTGATTGTTGGTATAATAATTCGTTCGCAAGATGTTAAACTATTCTTTGATAAGAAAGATTATGTAGAAAAAGGTGTGTGGCATTTTACTTTACGTGATTCACTCACTGATTACATCAACATCACTTGTTGGGGAAGTGCAGACTATGTCATTAATTTAAAGCAAAAATTCTGTCTTGGAGACATTGGTAATTACAAAATAATATATAATAGTGAATTTTAATAAATTATAATAAATGTCTTTAGTTGATGTAATGCGTCCGACAATAACAGTGCGTCATATTGATGACAACAATGAAAAGTATCGTCCTTCGGTCACTTCTCCGTATAATTTATCTCTTAATGAGGACCAAGCTTCGATTGTACATCACGATGGTGATAATTATCAGAAGTTTCTTCCATTATTACATTATCCAACCAAAACCGCCGCGAATTATTTGACATTAGCTGACATTTACAACAATGGCTCGACAATCTGCGGTGATTACGTTGATCTGTTGGCTGTTGTCCAGTTTGTTGGTCCAATAAAGAAACTTAAAGCTCAAGCAGACGGTCGAGAACTAACTAAAAGGGACGTTTTATTGTTTGATCGTACTCATGTCGGTTTACGTATCATTTTTTGGGAAGAAGAATTCATTTATAGGTAAAATTTAATTTTGAGGTAATACTTTGTGTTTACTACGATGTTTTTGACATTTTAGAGCAGAGCATTGGCAATCAAGAGAAACTATCTTATTGCTTTCTGATATGCGAGTAGAATGGTCAAACTTTGAGAAGAGTATGGTTGCCGTACCTAATTCTAAAACAATTATTACGGAAGATCCTATAATTCCACAAGTAGAAACTTTAAGAGAATACGCGAAAACGGTTCCAATTCATCCCATTTCGATTGCAGATCAACTTGCTGTGAATATTCCAGACCGTATGTGTTTATATCACTATTTTTGGGTGACATTTCAATGTTTTTCTTTAATTTGCAGCAAGTACTATAAACACAAGAATGACATGCAAGCGGATTTTAGACCTCTCATTGATTCCAAATAATCAACATTCAGGAGAGGTTTCAGTGAATAACAGCCAATTCACTGCTTTATTGTACGCATTTGTATCCGAACTAGACTTGGACGGATTCATTCCTGTAGTAATTACAAGATGGTGAGTAGTTCTTTTGTATTTTTTAAGTAAAAATAAATTTTTGACATTTTTTTTTAGCGGAAGATGTAATCATGTTATAAATGAAACTGTGAACTCTTGTGTGAACCTGGCGTGTCCCGTAGGTTCAGGATCAGAAGAACGAGAACCAAATAGTCAATTTAATATTAAAGTGTTGCTTTCGGATCACACTGGATCACTTATGAAGTGTAGATTAACTGGAAAAGTCGCTGAGAAGGTCCTTAAAGTCTCTGTAAGTATTTTATTGCACTTATTTTGCCACATTTAAAATTTCGTACATAATTTTTGAGTTTTAAAAAGAGATTGAATACTTAATTAGTATTGTTTAAGTAAATTACTTAACAAATTTTTCTCTTTATTTTATTTCTTCAATTTGTGATTGAATATATTTCCAGGCAGAAGATTTTCTGAAAATGTCAGATGATGACAAATGTGAACTGAAATGGATTTATTTATTAGAACGATGTGAAGTCCGAATTTTAGTTTTGAAACAATTAGAACGATATCCTATTATATCGATACTTGATTGCAAATTGGCCACAATATCTGATGTCTCTGCTAAGTTACCTGTTGACTAACACACGAAGAAACAACCACTTAGTGATAGTACCTTGTTGCCGCTGTGATTTTATATTTATTATAATTATTATTTTTGTGTTGAACGTAAATGTAAATATAATACTACAAATAAAACTATTTCAAAATACAATAAGTAATCTATGTTAATTTATTTATTTTTCGTTTGTTGTTAAGGTGAAGCATCCGCTAAATTATTTGTATGAATGATATTATGATAAATTGTACATAATTTTAAAGCCTATACTTCAAGGTGTAGTAATAAACTATAATTAAATTTATGTACAAATAATTGATAGAAACTGCTCAAAAATGGCACGATTTTAATTTAAATATTATGTATATTTAAGAATATGGTCCTCCTATAACGCATACAAATTTTATCCAATTTGAATTTTGAAACTTTTGAAAAAAAAATCAATATGTCAAAAAATGCTCAAACACAGGCTTTTTCGGATATTTTTCTATTTTGTTCAAAAATTATAAATTCAAATTGGATAAAAAAAAAATGTGTTATAGAAGATTTTTTAAACAAAATCGTGTCTGGAATTTTTGAGAAATTCAGACTCGAAATTTTAATATCTTGATCTGCTGCATTTCAATTCAAATTTGTTTTATAAATATTTCACATTCTTTTATATATATATATATATATATATATATATATATATATATATATATATATATATATATATATGAAAAAGTAGAAAGTTGTGAGATTATTTCATTTAGATGAGAATAAGTATATACATTTTGTTTTTGAAATTTGAAGTTATTATAGCTACTTTGGAAAATATTCATTTTATACAATTGATGTGTGCTTTTTTCTACACACAGGGTAAAATAAACATCAAGATTGATAGCTGTCATTCATAATGATATATTACATGAAAATCAATGAGTATTTCAGAATTTGTGGTTTGAGATATGTCTATTTCGTTTTTCGTGTTATATTATACTATTATTCAACGTTATCAGTACGATACAACAGGTTTTATAACAAAACATTTTATCAATTTTAGTAAATCATATTAGTTTAAAAAAATCTGATGTGGACACCACATGACTTCCTTGTAGGCGTATTAAACTATAGATATTTTTTACATTGCTCATATTTGACATTAAATCTTTTATTTTTACTTGTACGAAGTAAAGGAAGTATTGTTATCGCGAAAATTTTCGGTTCTCAGATTTCAGTGGAAATACGCATTTTGGCCCTCCCTGAGTCCATTTTGACTAATTTCGTCGTGACGTCTGTACGTACGTATGTACGTACGTACGTACGTACGTACGTACGTATGTATCTCGCATAACTCAAAAACGGTAAGCCGTAGAAAATTGAAATTTTATATTTAGGACTGTTATAACATCTAGTTGTGCACCTCCCTTTTTGGTCATTATATAACTTCCGGAAGTGGTACTTTACTTGAAGCCTATAATAGATTTTCATGAAAAACTATATTCAAATATAATTTAAAACTTTCCAAATTTGGTATATAAGACTACTATATCAATGGAAATAATGTAATAGATTTTGGTTAAAATACACTAACCGGAAGTGACACATTACATGAAGCTGCTAACAGTTTTCCTTGAAAAAAATGGTATTATTTTAATTTTAGAAATAAATGCTTCAAATAAAAGTTTTAGAGAATTAAATTCTGCGTCTAGCACATTAAGAATTTTTAAATTAGCCTTTTGCATAAGCGAGATATCTAAATTTACATAGTATATATTTTGTGTGTTTTTTTTAATTAAGTTTGCTATGATTAGAACAAAAAATAAAAAATAAAAGATTTTATGTCAAATATGTGCAATTAAAAAAATATCTATAGTTTAATACGCGTACAAGGAAGTCATGTGGTGTCCACATCAGATTTTTTGTTCTAATCCATAGCAAACATATTTTTTTTTAAATCTAAAAATATATAATATTTAAATTTAGATATCTCGTTTATGCAAAAATCTATTATGTTATTTCTAGTAATATAGTAGTCTTATATACCAAATTTGGAAAGTTTTAAATTATATTTGAATATAGTTTTTCATGAAAAACTATTATAGGCTTCAAGTAAAGTACCACTTCCGGTAGTTGTATAATGACCAAAAAGGGAGGTGCACAACTAGATGTTATAACAGTCCTAAATATAAAGTTTCAATTTTCTACGGCTTACCGTTTTTGAGTTATGCGAGATACATACGTACGTACAGACGGCATGACGAAATTAGTCAAAATGGATTCAAGGAGGGCCAAAATACCTATTTCCGTTGAAATCTGAGAACCGAAAATTTTCGCGATTACAATACTTCCTTTACTTCGTACAAGGAAGTAAAAAACGATATTTTTAACAAAGTTTTTAATTTTACGATTATAAAAAATATTCTTATTCTAACCTTAAGAGTGTCGTTTACCTGATTTAGCGAAAACATGGTTCACTAGAATTGAAATATCTTTTGTTTAACAAAATACTGTGTTTTATCCAACAGTGCCTTCGATAGAAAAAATATCAAGGAATGGATTGGGTGGAGCACATTTTTTAATTTTTCATTTATTTGTTGTTAAATGGGGCTCAAAGTTTGCATGATTTTACACATATAACTCTCACTGAAATTTATTAATTTCCATTAAAAAGCACTTTAAAATTAATTCTTTCTGGTGTACTTATTATAATAAGTTATATTCATATAAAAAGTATCAGAAAACGATGATATATTAAAATTTTGATTCTTATTTATAGATATTTGAACAAAAATAGTAAAGTATAGCTTTAAATCTAGATTTAAAATTCTGCCTATTCTAGCCGCCTGTTTATGTAAAGTTTTTTTTTATTCATTGTTTATGATTATATCTATGGATTCATTGGAACAAAGTTTTAAAATTGTTAATAGTTTTCGAGTAAATAACACTTTTTCTGATTTAAACAAATGAGATTTTATCGGATTCCTGCACGTCATATATTGCGAAAAAATAAATATATGTACCTCCAACTGTCCTCTGCTAGATGTACTACATGGATTTTCTATCACTCTATTGTAATTATAGAAACACGCAAATTAATGTAAGAAAATCTTAGGAAAACGTCATTCAAGTTTAAAAATAATATTACTGTGAAATTCCAGTCCAGCAACCTTCAGGACACTATACCTGCTCCTGTCAATATTCAGCGACATTCTATTTACTACCCTGTTCCTTTATTATCTAAATTGCAGTAAGTAGGGTTCTCAAATAAAGACGAAATTTTTCCCAAGCTGGACAAGAAATATAAATATGGAATGAAAATACTATATTTAAATATTGTTTTATTAGATTTTTTAAATAAGAAAAAATTTATAACAAATAATAACTTTCTTAAAAACATAATTTTATTGAAGTATTCTTCTAGACTAAATTAAACTAATGGTTGTATAATTTTAATGACATAATATAACAAAACACAAAAATTAGATATTAAATTAGCCACGTAATTTCATATTTCTTATTTTCCGAGGATCAATGATTTCTGGAAGTAAATAATTAAAATAAAAATTTTCTAATTTCTTCACACTGCGTTTCCAAAATTCCCTATTTCTTTCTACAATTTCTATGTGCATATCACACTTAGTATATACCATAAAAAACACATTTGTCTGTTTGTTATTTCTAGTTGTCCTTGTATCTGACAATAAAATTTATGGTTTTGTTTCAGTTTTATTTGATTAAATTTAATTTGCAAATAATTAATTTTTTTCTGTTGTACAGCTTCTTTTATATTCATATTTTTCGCTGAAAATGGACACTTAATTTCTATAATTCCATGTTCTTCAACCAGTCCGTCAGGAGATGCTGCTAAAAATGGCCTTTTTTCATCGACAAACATACCACATGGTTTCACACTAATGTTCATCTTATCCTCTAATTTTTTAATTGCCTCTTGTTCAGTTTCAATTCCGTATCTCGTTGCTGCAAGTTTTGTACAATATCCGTTCCACCGCACCTGCCCGGGAAGTTGTATTTCTCATATTGTTGATTAATCCAAAATTTGAGGCTGTTACTCGTTTCAGTCGTTCTTTTAGCCATAAATCAGAATGGCTTTGTTTTCTAGTATTTTCTTCTAAAGCTTTGGGATTCGTATCTTTTAATTCCTTCATAAATGTATCCTTTCTACTTTTAAATTCTTCTTCGGATAAGTCGGGTTTTTCTTCCAGTGTTTGTTTCGCTCTAAAAAAGAAAATATTTTAATAATTATTACTGCGCAGAAAACTAAGTTTATAGAGTTCAATATTTGAAAAATCAAAAAATTTAAAATATTACAGTTAAAATGATATGAACAATATTTGAAAAATTATTGATATAGGAAAAGTACTAATTATTGAAAAGAGGCTACAGAAATAATAAAAAATATTTTTTATTGTAGTCGGGTTTTTCTTCCAGTGTTTGTTTCGCTCTAAAAAAGAAAATATTTTAATAATTATTACTGCGCAGAAAACTAAGTTTATAGAGTTCAATATTTGAAAAATCAAAAAATTTAAAATATTACAGTTAAAATGATATGAACAATATTTGAAAAATTATTGATATAGGAAAAGTACTAATTATTGAAAAGAGGCTACAGAAATAATAAAAAATATTTTTTATTGTAGTCGGGTTTTTCTTCCAGTGTTTGTTTCGCTCTAAAAAAGAAAATATTTTAATAATTATTACTGCGCAGAAAACTAAGTTTATAGAGTTCAATATTTGAAAAATCAAAAAATTTAAAATATTACAGTTAAAATGATATGAACAATATTTGAAAAATTATTGATATAGGAAAAGTACTAATTATTGAAAAGAGGCTACAGAAATAATAAAAAATATTTTTTATATTTCAAACCTGAACCAAAACAAAAATCGCTCTGAACCGTAGCACAAATTGAACCATTACAGTAAACCGGAATTGAACTGATATTTCTGGTGGTTCGAAGCTCTGGGTGAAAAAAATAAAAACACACTAAATAAAAATATTACGATTGGAATTTCAAATCTATCTAAATAAATACTGATTACTTTCAGGACGATATAATAAAATGAAACTTACCTCAAACGACGAAAAGTGCTTTTTTGTACTTCATAGTTTCGTTTTTTATGTCCTTTTGTCTTCTTATTCTTCGTATAATTTCCCATGATAAAAATCAATTCGAAAATCCGTCAAACAAATAAAATCACAATCACAGCAAAATAACGAAAACAAAATACAAATAACAACGAAACAATGATTGCCAAGTTATAAACAACAACACAACCCCTCAATTGTAGCTCACAAATGAGAATGATATAATATCACGCAAATTACCGCTATTTATACGTTTACCTACCGTGTAAACAACCCTTTCAAATTCTCAGAAAAATTCTTTCCTAATACAGTTAGACCTCTTTAATCCGAACTAATAATTGCACAGGTTGATCTGGATTATCGAAATGTTCGGATCACGAACTAATGACAAATAATATCAATTTTCTTAATACTGTAAGAATTTCCACATTCTTACAATAAAACGACCTTTATTTTCAAATAAAATTATAGCTGTGCGGATTACTGGAGGTTCGGATTAGAGCATGTTCGGATTAAAGAGGTCATACTGTATTTATTTTTCTATTATTTGTGTAATTATTTACTTCCCTAATTATATATATATATATATATATAAAAAGTAGAATTTTGAATTTTAATTGGTTTAGATATGAGCATAGAAGTAAAAAGCCTTCAGGAACAATGTTTAAAATGTCATAAATCTTTCTATTACCAGTTACCAGCGATTCAGAAAGAGCATCTAGGTTGCATATTTTACAAACCCACTTATTTACAGAAAACAGAAATAAAATTTAGGTAAACGACACTCTTAAACAATTCATAAAAGAAAATAGGAAGTAATTATTTACATATTGGTTATATTGCTTACAAATTATAAGATAAATGATAAAATAAAACAGAACAAATATACCTCATCGGTGCAACATTGAGAATACATACAGGGTGTAGAATTGAAATGTGGCGTATAGGGATTTTAATGTTATTTTTTAAATATTGCTGTATCTCTTTACCTATTCACTTTAGAGCAAAAGCGTAAATACAAAAATTGTTCAGAAATTAAAAACGCTTTCTATAAAGTAAATTTCATTTCATTTCATTTGCTTAAAATAATTAGGGAAGCAGGAAATTGCAAAAAACTGATCTCCCATGTTAAAGTCCTATGACCGGCTGAGCGAGTCACCACCCTGTATATATGGGGTACTATGCTCTGCGTTTATAAATTCAGCAATTGGGACTGGCGATTTATCTTTTTCTCCTGGGAAAGTGATTGCATAATAGAAGATTCTTTTTTCAACCAATTTCGGCGTGCCAATAATACTCCCTGTTGCATCCATGTGCAGAAAAATGAAACTATTTTTCTTTATCTGGGAGAAAAGAAATCGTATTTGATACTCGGTCTGTAAACGAATATAAAATAGATTCGCAGACATTTCCTGAATATACCCCTGCAAATACTTTCCTTTCCAATGCTCCTTTGTTTTTAATTTATCTTTCAGACGATTCAAATATTTCCACAAATCTGGATGTAAATCTCTTGATTTGGTATTTTCACTAGAAATATGACGAAGAATGTTTGCGTCCGGTGCGTCATTTAAATTCCCAACTGCGATTTCATTAGAAGAATTTTTCCCAAATTGTTCCAGTTTTACAACTGTTGTGAGCTTCATCAATAATTCTTTAGCGAGATACGCACGCCTATGTCCATTATAAAAACGACGATGATTTTCATCCTCATGGCAAATTCTACACCTGACCTATACACCAATATACGAACATCATTCTCACCCTGTATTTTATCACAGGTTTGAAAATCGTATTTCGCGCAATTACTGTGCTTACAAATACGCACTGCAGTAAAATGTGAGTTGACTCCGTTTAGACTTGTTGTTCGTTCAATAGTTCTTGACACATAAAACGCAAGACGGTATAACTTTCGTGAAATACGAATTAAATTCATCTGTACAATGATGTTTTAGATTATCAATTACAACAAAAGGAATAAGTCTGTCCTTGCCGCGATTGAATTGTTACCAGAATTGTACTGGAACTATGAAATAACTTAAATTGCAGTCCGATTGATCAGAAATAATAGAGCGAGAATCACGAAGATCTAATTCAATTAAGCTACTCGACGAGGGTGCTTCTTCAATGTCCACGGAAAGGTTATCGAAAGACTCTTCAAGTCGAAAAGGAGACTCTGCATGAGACGAATTAACTGACAAGATATTTGGAGGATTTCCAATATCCAAAGAAAGATCATCAAAAGACTTGTTAAACTGAGAATCATGAATTAGTGACATTTCACATGTTCTACAAGAAACTTCCCGTACCGTGGTGAACATTTCTAAATTTAGAGTGGAGTGGAGGGGGACAAGACTTGCTCATATAGCCGGGCGGGAATTTCCAAATTGGGCGTAGTTTCTTTAACGTTCTCTGAGGGCTGATCACGATTAACCGATATATTGGAAATAATTGTCACTTTACATTGTGACCAAGAACAGTAATATTTCTTTTTATTTTTAAATTTATTTTTATCGCCTGAATTTCTGCATAAAGCGGCGTAAACGCCATCGTCATGAGAATATAACTCGGAATTTAATTTTTCAACCGTTTTTTCTGGATCCGGCGAGCAAGCAATGAATGCTGAAATTTTATCTACAGTTGTCTTACCCATTCTGATGAATCTGCTGTAATACACTGATGTTAATTACTATAAACAAATGTTATATTTACATAAAATGGATATGAAAGCTTTTTTCATGCAAAAATAGTCAGCAATTTCCAAACGTATCGCTACAAAGTAGACTGGCGCGATACGGTTGTGCTCAATGTTATCCACTGGGACAGAGAAGTAGCCGGTCGAAAATAAAACCATATATCTATTAGTACAAGTATATATATATATATATATATATATATGAATAAAACTAAATTAAACTGCATGAACTACATATGTAATATTGGCACATGACAATAAGACAACTTAGGCAATACAATCAGTCGTAAAAAACTTATCTACTACATTATACTGTAGGTTGTAAAACATGTTTTTCCAAATCATGTATTAAATTATTATTCCAATTTTCTGAATATATACACGCATTGCTTTAATCTTCGTTACAATGTATTGTTATTTGAATATGGAATAATACAACAAAATACATGTAATACTTTTTAATTGAGTGTACCTTCAAAATATAATTTTTACTCCTATCCTCAGTGGTGACACACTACTTACTAATAAGCAAGGTGCTTTTCATTTATTTTTAACAAAAATATTTTTTTTAAATCGCTATACAAGTAAAACTACAATAAGTAAACATGAAAAGAGATATTATTTAAATACAAATAATAATGAGCTATAAATATTATGTCAGTTGTCTCTCGTATGTTGGTATCAATTACTTCATATTAAAAACTAACTGACTAATTTTATTATCACCATGGCGGCTGAGAAACAGACTGTAAGTGAAAATTGAACAATATTATTTGATTTTACTTATATTTTATATTTTTTATTAGATGTTTTTGGACTACCAGCTACTGGGTGACAGTAATATGGTGCGGTTTGCCTCTAAAGTAAACCAGGTTCGACGTGTGCTGAAAAACAGTAAGTAAATAGTAACAAACCACCAGATTTACTATTGGTACTGATGAATTTCCTGCTCTTTTGTTCATTTTAAAGCAAAAACTGTAGGGTAAGATGTTCAAAATTAAAGGATGCATACAATACTATTTTTACATTTTATTAAGTATTTGGTTTCTCTACAATTTAAAAAAGAAATTGTGATATTTTTGTACACCAGAGTGATCCTGGCAGCCAAAACTAGCAGCCACTTTTGACGTGTAGTACATTAAGAACAAACTACATACCACGTGTAACCATGGATAACTAGATGTTTCACACATTATTAAAAAACTCTGCACGCATGCGCACTGAACCAAACGCGGTTCTTTTTCAAATCGTTACTGCGCGCAACAGGATTTGAACGTACTAATATTTGAATTATAAAATGCATCCCAATTTATCCAACGTATTTTTGAGTCAGTTGAATTTCAACATGGCTAAAGTACCGACATGCGTTGCTGTATAAGAATTATGTTTATGCATTCAATATACTTTTCATTTTAATATTACAGACATTCCTAAATTACGAGCTATTAGGAGATAGTAATTTCGTACGCTTCTGTGCGAAAATAAATAGAGTAAGACCTATCAAAAATGGTAATATAATTTTTAACATATTTACAGATTTTTAAACACAAATTGTTTCGTTTTAAAAATCTTTTTTAATTTCTTTTAAAAATTTTAGCCCAGGGATGTAACCAAATTGGTTTGAGCGTGAGTGGCCAAGGAATGAGAAGTTTATTGAGGCGTGTAAGGAGCCAGAAAAGAAATATGGGGAGGAAAGTAATGTTAATGATCGGCACAAATGATATCCCGAAAACAGTAAATTATAATATAATGCTGCTGTTGAATCAATATTATTTTCTATTTATTACTTAACTTGTAGCACATTCATCTTAGAAGAATGAAAGTTCTCATTAATCAGCTGAGAAAGGCACTGGTGGGCTGTAAAATTTTATGGCTCACCATACCACCTATCCCTAAGTATGGCCGGCCTAATTTGAAAAATAGTTTCGGGCCTATGCGGGTAGAGGAGTACCGAAGAAGGAGAATAAATAGAATAATAAGATATCAGAAGCGTTTTGAAAAAATTAGAACAGTTAATTTAGACAAAATATTTTGTTGGTCGAGCGGTCAACCGAAGTGGAGTTATTTTGAAAGGTAATTTTTTCTTTCTTATTTTTTACGAACAAACATACATACATATATATATCTATAGTTTTTATATTTTTCAGGTTTTATGCAGGCTCATGGAAGTCAGACCTGGTGCACCTGAATGGCGAAGGTTTCAGATGTTTGCGCCAGGAGCTCATTAGGAAGCTCAGCAAACCCCGTCGACCAACAAAATAAATGTATTATTATTCATAATAAATTATACTTTAAACCTGGTATAAAAGTGTTGGATTTTATATTACTCAACTTTCCTTTCAACAAGTCGATGTTTAATAAATATATGAAAGTGTGTACTATATAACGATTCGTTTGTAGTAATAAATTTAAAAAATAGCGGCAATCATTCGAAAATCTAACGTAGTGACATCTTGCGGAAAGTTAGGTATATAATGAGATAAAAGAACATAACCTACATAAAATTTGTTTGACAAATTAAATACAACTTAATGTGTTTGATTTATGAATATTTATCATTAAGCGATGCATTAGTGTGTATTTATATTACTATGATAAACAAATATTAATTTAAGAAATGTCAAAATTTGTGCGTAAAGGTGGCGACAATATTTACTGAATTCCCCGCTAAATACTTTACACAAAATTAAAAATATAATTAACACGCTGCCTGAATTGAACGGTTTCAATTCATTTTTACATAAAATATATTACATAAACATTGCAAAAAAACTTCATACTCTTAGAAAGTTTAAAATAAAAAATGGTTGAGAATACCATTTTAAATATTAATTACCCTCTTGATATAGTTATTTTCTTTATTTTCTTCCTTTTCTCTTCCATTTTATTATTCCGTCCTCGCGATGTATTGAGTCCTATATATTTTCAAATCGGTTCTTCTCAGAGCCACCAATAATTAAAGGAGAAGAATGTTTATTCTATATCACACTTATCGAGTGTTAATAAGAGATTAGTTGTTATTTTTATGACTAACCTCCGAATAAATGAATAATATTGCATCTAAATCATAGCTCAAATATTTTATATATAATAGAAAAGCGGATAAAAAACAAGCACTAAATAAAATACAAACTAATATCTATGCATTAATGAAAAATATACATTCGATAGATTTAACTGTCGGTTCTCGTTGAAACATTTGATTGAAAAATATACAGGTTCATATTATAAATTTATCCTTATCAATTCTTATATCCGTAAACAAATTTTATTTCACTAATAATTTCTTTTTCGTTTTCTGTGGAACAATCGAAAAATATCTTTTTTGCGCATTTCCAATGGCAATGCGCGAAATAGTTATTTGTGTATT
Source organism: Pterostichus niger (assembly GCA_947425015.1). NCBI lineage: Eukaryota > Metazoa > Arthropoda > Insecta > Coleoptera > Carabidae > Pterostichus > Pterostichus niger. Next base: position 15,158,207 of record OX380336.1, read on the forward strand.
AAGAGCGTAAAGTGATTCTTTGTTACTCGAGCACGGTAATTGCAGCGCGAGCCGAAGGCGAGAGCTGCAATAGTGCAAGAGGAACAAAGACACTTTACGCTCGTGATACACACATAATTTTTTCTACGATTGCATCTTAAAGTTATTAAAAAACGTAGGTATACGTCTACAACTAAATTCGTTTTGTTAACTGTCAATATGACAAGTTTCTGTTTTGTTTGTATCCCTGGTAACTATTGAAATAATTTTTTTCGCGCGTTGCCATTGGAAACGCGCGAATTTAACGTCTTTTTCGCGCGTTGCCATTGGAGACGCGCAAAAAAGATATTTTTCGATTGTTCCACAGAAAACGTCAACTTTACGATGACAAATGAGAGCGTAATTGTCATCTTTTCATAGCAATCGTAGAAAAAAGATTATAAATGTGCGCTTATTTCAATAGTTACCAGGGATACAAACAGAACAGAAACTTGTTATATTGACAGTTGACAGAATGAATTGATTTTCAGTACGTATACGTTTTTCAATCATTTTAAGATTCAATCGTAGAAAAAATTATGTGTGTATCACGAGCGTAAAGTGTCTTTGTTCCTCTTACACTATTGCAGCTCTCGCCTTCAGCTCGCGCTGCAATTATCGTATTCGAGTAACAAAGAATCTCTTTACGGTCTTAATACATAAATAACTATTTTTTATTTTTAAATTCTAATATTAAATAAATTTGTTTTATTTAATTTTATTTTTTATTGTTTTGAAATATAATATAGAAATATTTCCTAAGATATGAAATATATTTTTAAATTTTCATGTTTGTATAGTTTTAAGACGCGCGCCAATACCCCTTCCACTATTTTATATAGAATTTTCCAGGTTTCCTGTGATTGGTCAGATCTACAATTTTGTCAGGACCACAAGAAACCCATATATGTATTACTAATACATATATGAAGAAACCCTACATGGACGATAATATTCTGTCGTAAGTCTGACTTCAGGCCGTATATTTCAAGATAAATAAAACACAGAAACAGAAAATGTAAGAAATATACATTTTATTTATTAAAATCGTAAATTAATACAATGATAGATACAATAATTATTGATTTGAACATATAATAACAAAATACAAATAAAGTACATATACTGTGATACAATAATATAAAGCAAATATATAAACTAAATACATAGATTTATTACTAAATATACAAAAAGTTTTTAAAAACTTTTCTTTTCTTGCTTCTTTCAAAGCGAACTCTGATATACTCGTAATATCTGATACATCTATATCTTCAGAAATGTTCTTTTCTATACTAATGATAGATAAGTCTCAAAGTCTTTTTAGTCACATTGTAGATTTTAAATCATTTTAAATTATTTTAAGTTTCGAAAACCTTCCCTCCTTGCTAGCAACTGTCACAAGTAATGTTAAAAAAAGTCTTATAGCAATGATGATACTTTTTGTATGTGTTCTTTAATGACTAATGAACAAATCTGCTATGTTTCAAAATGGGGCAAATTTTTTCATCATTAAGGTGATACTTTTACTATACTAAAAAAGAGGCATAAAATGTACAGTACGGAATATTGCATCTAGCGAATACACAATATATTAAATTGAGGTGTGAAAGGTGAAATTTTGCGTTATTAACCTGGTGAATAATAAACCATTAATAATCGTTTGTTAGCAAGCGGTAGCAAAAAATCAATTTACCGATTTCAGAATATTAAACCTATGTTTACATGCACAAAAGCAGGCTGGTAAGTAAGTAATAACTGTATTCTGTACGGTAATATTACCATACTGACTTATCAAAACAGTGAAGAGAATGAAAATAAAACACAATGATAATATAACACTATTAATACAAATGGAACTCAAAACAATACTAACACAGAGATTAAGCCTCTTGCTTATCATAATATATATATATTAGTTGTACAGTTTTTCAAATTAAACGTTATGATGTTTAAATAAAAAAAAATATAAATAAGATACAAAACAATTATTACCATGGCGTTAAATAAAAACATACAGACCACAGACTTACTTGATCACCTTCTAAAATGATGATAATGACGTTATTCATAAAATAATTAAAAAAAAAATATATTTATTAATGACGTTAACGTGTTTATATTCTAAAACAGGTAAACTATTGAACAAACCACGGATGTTATGAGTCATAACAGGCCTTAGAGCTCTACGAGCTCGGATTTTAAACATCTGCAGCTGTAATGATACTCATAACATTCCTAGGTATGTTAATAACTATTCATGACAAAAAGAGATAAATAATGGTGTGTTTCTAGGTTAACAGTGGAAAAGAATAAATTATTATACTCTTTAAATACAACCAAACCACAAATAAAAAATATTTAAATCTAACACAACAGAATAGGAATAAACGCGCAACGCGCCTTCCTTGGGGCACCTTTTATTCTTCTCGCACTCGCATTATTATAAAGGTTTGACCGACTTAAAGCTCGCCTCCAAAGTCTATGATGTATTTCCAGTCGAACACTGTATCCAAATTAAAAATACACGGTTTTATACTATTCGTTGCGAATTTTTAACGAGAAGGCAACTGATATTGTATTCTTGGTATGGTGGTTGCTTAAATCTTGGTTTCTCAGTTAACTGAATAAAACTTAAAATATATTTCTATTCACAACTATTCAGCGGTTAATAATACTGATATTTGTTTTGAATTTCGTGGTGAGACACTCCCTTACCTGACGAATCGCCACTGATTTAATTTTTTATTTCTAACGAGTGAAGTATATGTACCAAAAATGGTAAAAACATACATATAATATGCAGCAAAATAAAATTAAATGCAATTTTTCAAATTTATTCAAAAATATGCACAATTTATGAAAAATTTTATATTAATAAATTGATGACAAAAGAAGCTACGATGTTTTTGACTTACTAAGTTGTCATGGAATTATTTATATTCTGTAAATATTTTTTGGATTATAGCATGGTTTATTTTTGTTAATAAATAATAGAAAAAATTATTCTTGTATTTTGAATAAAAATTAAAACAGTTCAAAGAAACTATTTGGATAATTATTAAATAATTTTGTAATTCTATTTATAAATAATGAATAATAATAATATTAGAAACATAATATAGTGTAAAAATCTATAATTTCTGTGTGCCTTTGCAATTTCGTTATGATATATTTTTCTACATAATAATGAAAGTCATTTTTGGCTAAATTTTGTATTTATGTATATCAATACAATTTGGGGGCATTACATAAAATTATAATGAAATTCGATTTTCTTATTGCATGTTACATTGAAAAGTATAACGTAGTATATTTTGTATTTGAATATATTTTAGGCTTGTAGTAATTAAATTTTAAAGACCCAGAAACGTTTGGGTTACAGCGTTATAATTAGTATTTGTGAATTTAGGAATGATTGTAAAATATACTTTTGTGAAATATATTTGTATATAATATTTTTGTTAACAAATAAGTGGTAAATTTATATTAAACAAGCAAAATTAATACAATTTGTAGAATTGTAATATATACTTTTGTGAAATTTATTTGTATATATTGTGTTCAGGTATAACAAATTCAATAGTGTTATTTTCGGTAATGGCTTATAAGGATTTATAATTAATCCGCTGGACGTATTCAATACTAGTCTTACATTGAATGGCATAATCTTAAATATACAGGGATTAAAGATCATGGAAAAATTTTACATGGGGATGAATTAAGGGTACTTAAGGCAGTAATTGTGTTTTTATAAGTACCCATTTATATCCAGAAAGAGATTTTTGATCATTATGTTTATATTTTGAAATTATGTTTTAACGACTGTATTTTGCAAAATATTAAATACCTAATTGAACCATACTTGTAATTACTGTAAGATCCATTACGTGGAATTCGGAATACACAAACATCGAGTTATATAAGTACGTCGAATAAAGACTTTCAATATTATTCAGTTTACTTTTCGTGCTCTGTATACTTCTCTACTGTTATACACAAATTTAATCTTGTTTAAAAGTACGCGTAACATATAATAACGCCAATTTTAAACCATAATACAACATTCGTAAACAGCTATAGTACAAACCCGTAGTGAAAATTTAAAAAATGACACCAAGACAATTTGTGAATTATTATCTATGTGTGTATGATGTTTGCGGTGCTATTGATGATGTTCAAGAAGTTTTTGTGCCTCAAAATAATAATGATAATGTTAACAATCTTAACGACGTCGGGTTTATTGACTTCATGTTCATATATGAATTTAAATCTACGCATGAAGCTGAGAGAATTTATATCAACGACATCATTGATATTACCAATGGTAGTGATAATATGAATGTAAGAGTCAATGAAAATAGTAGTGAGGATTATAATGATAATTTAGTAATAGTTGTTGAATATACGCCCATTAGTTATAAAAGCGGCAATACCAATATTATTGTAAATGTATGTGACGAGTGTTTAAATAATATTAAGTTATGTCATAATACAATTCATTATACGCGTAGTTTTATTAGTTTTATGTTAGAATTTGATAATATAGATAATGGTGCGTTGTATATCGCAGATAGTGTTTCAAATTCATATAACTATCGCGACGATATAATGCACCAAATAAGTCAATATATAGATTATAAGTGTTATAGTTGCAGCTAAAGATTATATAATTTTATTTATACGTAAAAAATCCTTAGAACATAGTTCTAAATTAGATGTAAACACCATTATAAAATAAACAAAAAATATAAATATTATTGTAAATTATAGAAATTAATTATTTGTACCATATTGTAATTCTACTATTCTTTTCAATATTTATTGTAATAAATTCATTATCCATGTAAAATAAGCCCTTTTTATTTGAAACTTTTATTATGATATGTTATGTAATTGATATTTATGATCTTTTACGAAAATATATATTATTATTATTTAAAGTATTCATCATTCTGTTATAATGGATTTGGACAATATATGCAGTAATCAACAAATAATATAACATGTATTTAAAATTACTCAAATAGTGTGCATGAACTGCTGAAATCAAGTAGCTGTAACATTTAAATATTTCATATTTACGTCATTAAATCGTATTGGTAGTAAAATATCATGTTCTTATTAGTTTTTGTTAAATTTATTATAAACAGCAAAGATATACTAGCTTATTTCCCAATAAATCAACTCATGTTTATGTCATTTTAAAAATATTTCTTTTAAACAGTAAAGTAAATACATATTTATTCATTTATAGTAATTTGCTAGATTTGTAGAGAGAAATTATGACGGTAATTACACTATGACGCTGATAATCTAACCTTATATTTAAACTATTTTTCAATTCATCAATATATTCATCTGGTAAATCATCGAATCGTCCTGGAAGATATGTAACAAATTCTTCGCATTCGACAATCACTTTTCTCCCAAATCCAGTTGTAACAGCTTTAATATCAAATAATTTATATACTTTATTTATTTCTAACTCAGTTTGAAGTCTTCGAGGTTTTATATTGGACAGTTGGCCTTTTTCATTCAACTTGTTAAAATCCGTTTCTAAACCAAACAATTGTTTAAAACCATAGTTTATAATTTGTAATAATATTTTTTCCTTTACAATGACATGAATTTTAAAGTAAACTTCTACATTTATACCCGTCGTAATACAAACACTTTTCAGCTTTGGGAACTGTTTATGCACTTTAATAAGAAATAATAAGTTAAATTCCATACGTATTCCCATCAAAATATATATTACACAAATATTTGCTTATCACATCATAATTTAAAACCATTAACATTTCTATCACAAATACACATATTTCCCAGGGTCATTAAAACTTAATTACCTGGCGCCACCCCGGACGGCTCGAAAAGTGGGACTACATACTACTCATCTAAGATCGATTTGACATTTGTCAGTGGACATGTTGCATTTTGAAGTGAAACTTCTTTAGCCCCGTTGTTATTTGAAAATTCGATGAAACGAAAAAGGGACACTCAAAAAGAGACAAACATACCTATTCATAAATAGGATTTAGCCTGCGAGAGAATGAGATAGAATACAAGTGTCAGTGATTATGTGTTGTAAGGAATTATTAATTTTGACTAGATTAATTAGGCTTACCAGCAGACGGTTATGTAGAGATCAGTTAGTCTTTAATTTACTTTATATTCGACTAACTAATAATATTATCATTATATATGCGTTTTTTGCTATATAATGCTATATATTAATCCCGCCGGGAATAATGAGTCGGGAATAATGGTTGATTATTCCCGCTCGTGAACCAATCAAAATGCTTAAAACATGGATCATTGTTTTATTGTGCCATCGGAACAGTGTTGCCATAGCGACTCATATTTAAATTAAACATGGTCGATGCTAAGGTCACTGTTACTAACGAATCGGAAACAAACAAAACGAAATCATCGTTGAGAAGTTGTCAAAAACGGTCTTGCAAATTGTGTTAAATTATTATATTTAACTGTAATTGAAAAAATGGCCAGTATTACAGAAGACAGTATATCTTCTACACCACCAGAAATAACGAAAATCGCTGATGCTACTACATATGGTTTATTACCGCAAAAGTCTAAAAATTTCTATGACAAAGCATACCAAAGTTTTATGGACTGGCGTATTAAAATGAAGACAAATTCGTATTCAGAAAATGTATTGTTGGCATATTTTACTGAATTAGGTGAAAAATACAAATCATCTTCATTGTGGTCTTTTTACTCCATTTACTCATTTCAATTAGATGTAAATTTATTAGGTAAATAGATGTAAAATTAATAGCTAATAAATAATATAAAAATTGACTAATTTTTATTAAATTAGTCGTATATGTTAGTCGTATATAAAGTATAGTATACAACTCGCTATAATGGCTATTATTACCTCGGATGATTACAACCCTTGCTCGCTCCGCTCGCTCGGGTTGCAAACTTCATCCTCGGGAATAAGAGCATCCATTATAGCGTCGTTGTATAATATACTGTTAGGTGTAATTCTTTTCAGTTTATTCTTAGCCGTGGTTTTGAACAGTTGTTTTCTAGATTAGTGGAGTTGGAGACGGTTACGGTGAAAAATGCTGAAAACTAATGCTGAAAAGTGTCGAGAGTATCGACAGAAAAAAAAGGAAAATAAGGTGAAAAACGTCGCAAAAAGTTCAACGGAACGTGTGTGTGAATTTCGTGCACGCCGAAAGGCATTATTTAATGAGCAACATAATATTTATATTGCGTAAAATAATACGTCCACTGTACAAAATAGTGAAAACGATCATCGTAAGTACTTGAATAACTAAGTAACAAATTTCGTCCACAATCCTTACTACTCATAGATCACATGCATAATCTCCATACATTACGTGTATAACCGTATGTGTTATTCTCTTTTCAGGTGATTCCCGAGTGGATGTATTAAATGTGTAAGTTGATGTCTCAGTTGGAAATTATATTGAAAATAATTATTGTGAGTACCTGAATATTTTTGCACATGCAAAAACTACTTTTTCAATTAATTGTTTTTGAATCAATTGGTGTTGATAAGTTCATCGCATATTATGATTTGCTTTTCAGATGTTTCTCAAGCAGATGTACAGCCTGAAATTCCGTTCTCACAATTTCGGCGAAATAAAGTTGCCCATGATAAATTTTGCCGCAAGTTTTTAAGCAATATGTTTGGTTATACGTGCCCTGTTTGTCATCGATTATGGTTCCAAAATGATTTAAAATCACCACGCGGAGTAGATGAAGAACTTTTACGTGTAATAATTGAAGATTATAATACAAGTCAGAATATTTTACTGTGCAACACGTGCCTACCAAGCAATACGAAGGAAAGTAATTCCTATAATATCCAAATATAACGGTTTCACATATGAATAATGTAATTAGAAATATAACGTTTTTAATGTCAAATTTAATATTTTAAAGAGAGATTTCGAACAGAATAATATATTGTGTTTGATATCAAACTGAAGAATTCGAAGAGAGCTTTGGAAGAAATGTTTAAAAATTGTGATCAACTGATTGTCAATTTTTTTTTCTAAAAATCATTAGAAACATATTTTCGAGATTTCGAGCGGAACATTAATAAATTATAATCGAAAGGTTGACTATTGTTTTTTCTAAAAGTAATTAAAAATCTATCGTATTTAGTATCAAATTAAAGAGTTTGAAGAGAGCTTTCGAACAGAATTAAAAAAAATGGCGATCTACGATTGTTAATTGTTTCTTTTTTCTAAAAGCCATTAGAAACATACAAGTGATAGTGAATAGTTCTTTGACTAAAGATAAAAACACCTAATTCCGTCAATAATAAGACATTTTAATTTCAAAAAAGTGTGGTGCCTTGTGTACAAGTGTACTGCAACTGAAAATATTAGTGAATCCAGTGGAAATCTAACCATTTACTGATATACAAGTGACTTAAAACAAATACTTAGCACGAGCTAAGCGCGAGTAGCGCGCGCAAGTTACAGCGCGCAGTTCGATTTAAATCAAACAGTGTTGCCAAAAACAAAAACTCTGCAAATACCGACGCAATGTCAGAAACAAGTGGTGGATCTAATATAGTTACTAACACAGTAACAAACGTGATAACAACAATAGCTAATACACTCCATTACACCCTATCAACAATGACTACGACCCAAACAACACCAATAAGCAGTTATATAACTGACAACACAATATTTCGAAATCTTTGATCAAGATCGATATCACCAATAAATCTGGAACAGACTACATCCCCTTGTACGTCTCCCGAAATTAATCTCACTCAAATATCGACAGATTCCAACAATCTTCCTTGGCAAAAGGTCAACATAAGGAAGACAGCAAAACGAGCCAGAGAAAGGAATACAGACTCAACCTATGAAAATATAAATAAGAAAAGTAACACTTCTAATAACAAGATCGCATCAGGCTCCTTCACAACAAACAGATTTTCCATATTAAATGACGAACCCAGCGTTACTGAGACGCAAAGCAATAAAAGCCCTAAACCTCCACCAGTATTTGTTCAAGATATGACAAACTTCCCCTTAATGCTGGAAGCTTTAAAAACCGTGCTGCAAACAACAGAGTTCATATGCAAAACGCATGCAAACAACAACATTAAAATAAATACAAATTCGACAGAAGCATACAGAAAATTGGTAAGACTATTAAACACAAACAATATTGTGTATCACACATACCAACTTCGCGAAGATAGAGCCTACAGGGTGGTCATAAAAAATATTCACCATTCTGTCCCAACAGACGACATAAAAGAAGCTCTAATAGAAAAAGGATTTAAAATAAGAAACATATCAAACATAAGAAGCTGGAAAAGCAAAGAACCTCTACCAATGCATTTCGTCGATCAAGAACCAAATGAAGACAACAAAAAGATCTACGACCTAAAACATATACTTGGTACTAAAATCGCGGTTGAAGCACCGAGGAAGAAAACAGAAATACCGCAGTGTATGCGCTGCCAAGAATATGGTCATACAAAGGGATATTGCAAAAAGCCTGTGACGAAGTGTGCTCGTCACAAATATTGTTATGTAGATCACGATCGCGGAAACGTCCGTATCTCGCGAACGCAACACCTGAGAGACGCGAAAAAACAACACCGGGTTCACAAGTAAGACGCGCATCAGAAAATTGCTAATTAAACTAGATCACGGACCGGGTAGTCCAGTTTCCGTTTATAACCAATCCGCCCTATATGTTAAGATAGGACGAACTAACTTCGACACCCTAGGACTCGTTTAATTAACAAAACAGTATATAAACCGCGCTGCCGAGACAGCCAAGACAGTCAATCTTTCATTGTGAATTATTCGACATCTCTGCTACCGTCTTCCAGTCACCAGGCCACTCAGACTTCTAGGTAAGAAAAGCACTCCTGTTTATTTACCGTACCGTACTGTGCTTCCTCGAGGTCTCGTGCCACTCTCCGTTTAGGAACTCTTGTGCGACTACCGGGCAAATCACTTTGGCGTCTGTCGTGAGCGAATCCGAGACGTTACAGTGAGGAGTTTTGCGTGCACGGACGGAGTTCACACCGTAACTTCGCGACTTCGTCGCGTACCACCTTCCGTTTTAGGAACTCTTGTGCGACCACCGGACAAATCACTTTGGCGTCTGTCGTGAGCGAATCCGAGACGTTACAGTGAGGCGTTTTGCGTGCACGGCCGGAGTTCACACCGTAACTTCGCGACTTCGTCGCGTGCTACCTTCCGTTTTAGGAACTCTTGTGCGACCACCGGACAAATCACTTTGGCGTCTGTCGTGAGCGAATCCGAGACGTTACAGTGAGGCGTTTTGCGTGCACGGCCGGAGTTCACACCGTAACTTCGCGACTTCGTCGCGTGCTACCTTCCGTTTTAGGAACTCTTGTGCGACCACCGGACAAATCACTTTGGCGTCTGTCGTGAGCGAATCCGAGACGTTACAGTGAGGCGTTTTGCGTGCACGGCCGGAGTTCACACCGTAACTTCGCGACTCCGTCGCGTGCCACCTTCCGTTTTAGGAACTTTTGTGCGACTACCGGACAAATCACTTTGGCGTCTGTCGTGAGCGAATCCGAGACGTTACGGTGAGGAGTTTTGCGTGTACGGCCGGAGTTCACCACGTCGAATTTCGCGAGACGCGTCGCGGAATCGTTTCCGACACACCAGCCGTCGTCCAGAGACCCCCATCGTCGCGACGCCCGGCGTCGATTTTCCGAAAAAGTGAAAAACCACTCATCGCGATCATTACGAGTCGACCAGCCGCTATTACGGGAACCCCACCACCGCGACGCCCGGCGTCGATTTGTGACCAACCCGCGATTTCGCCGTTTCCGAACCCGCAGGCCTACACCGCGGGCCCCGACCGTCGCTCCGGACATACCGGCGTCCCGACGCCAGGCGTCGTTTTCCCAAAAACGTCACCTCTGTATTCCCCGATCCCGCCTCAGTATATCCTACACCTGCCGTTAATCAACGACATTTCTGTAGTGACACCAGTGCTCAATAAAGACTCAATTCGTCATTTTTTACCAACTTTGTGTTTCTTTTTGAAAACCCTATTGTCTCCGAAACCGCTATCCGACCGTTGGCGCCCGAGCAACCTCACGCCAGCATTTTGTCGACGAGTCCGCCATAACTCGTCACAAGCCATACTACTGCGTAAAGTGTGGAGACAATCACCCGTCGAAAGATTGTACAAAAAACAAAGAAACAGCAGCAACATGTGCCCTCTGCACGGGACCTCACCCGGCAAATTATAAAGGATGCAAAGTTTACCGCGAACTACAACAAATTAGAAATAAAACTGCCCTAAACAAGACACAGCCGCAAATAAACCAATACTATTCACAAAGAAGAGATAACGTAAGCTATGCCGAAGCAACAGACATAAATTCAACTCATAACACTACTAATTATCAACCCCAAAACCAACACCAATTTAAAAACAATAATAATAACAACGTGATGTCAAAATTCCTAAGCAAATTTGAACAAATGTTTAGCCAACTAATGCAACAGAATATATAAATAAAATAAATAAATATATCATCACGCCTTCTACCCATCACTGGGTGTGGCACTCTGCTTACGCAGATCTCGGTAAGTGATATATTTTTTCGCGTGAAGTGCGGTTACCAGCCGTCAAATCACGGCCTCCAAAGATATTAGTGGTGGAGGAGCCACAGGGGTAGATTTTTATAATGATCATAAATCTACTCACAAGCCTCTTAAATAAGAAAAATGACTGATTCTATTAGAATTGCACTATGGAACGCTAACGGTTTAGCCCAACACCGCAACGAGGTAGAAATCTTCCTCAGACAACAAAAAATAGATATAATGCTAATAAGTGAAACACATTTCACCCAAAGATCTTACTTTAAAATACATACGTATAAAATATATCACACGAACCATCCCGACGAAACAGCACATGGGGGTACTGCAGTAATAATTAGCGATAGAATCAAGCACTGTGAACTTGAAAAATTCGAAATGGAACACTTACAAGCTACAAATGTTAAAATTCAAGACTCTCATGGCTCACTGACTATCTCTGCGGCGTACTGCCCGCCAAGACACAACATCAAGAAAAATGACTTCGAAGAATACTTTGAAACACTGGGGAACAGATTCATATCAGGAGGGGACTATAACTCAAAACACCCTCACTGGGGCTCGAGAACAACAAATCCAAAAGGAACAGAATTAAGAAAAGAAATACTGGCCAAAGGATACAATCATTTAAGTACGGGAAAACCTACGTACTGGCCCACAGATACCAATAAACGACCAGATCTGCTGGATCTCTTCATAATAAAAGACATTTCACAAAACTACACAAATATTGAACCATGCTATGATCTAACATCAGATCACTCGCCAATCATTCTAACAGTGAGCTCAACACTAATAATAAAAGAAAATAAGCCTAGACTATACAACAAGAATACTAACTGGAACGAATTCAAAAAATACTTAAACGAAAACATAAATCTTAAAATTCCACTCAAATCAGCTGATGACATGGACGAAGCAGTAGAATACCTAACAACCTGCATTCAAAGAGCCGCGTGGTACTCTACTCCAGAAAGCGAAAACAAAAACGAATACACCACTAATCTACCTAAATATCTTAGAGATAAAATTGCGGAAAAAAGAAAAACAAGGCGTAGATGGCAGCAAACACGACACCCTGTAGATAAAAATAAACTAAACCAACAATCCAAAGAAATAAAAAACATAATACAAAGAATAAAAAATGACTCATTCCATGAATACGTTAGTAATCTATCCGCTCATTCAGAAAAAGAATATTCATTATGGAGAGCAACAAAAAAGTTGAAACGACCAACAGGGCACATATCACCAATTATGAAGGAAGACGGAACGTGGGCCAGAGAAGACGAAGAAAAAACAGAAGTACTAGCAAAACACCTATACAAAGTATTCGAACCTCATCCATCTACATTGACACCTGACGAAGAAAACGAGCTAGTAGAGTACCTAACATCGCCAGTTCAACTCTCTCCACCAATCAAATTCTTCTCCCCGAATGAAATAAAAAATGAGATAAAATACCTCAATAATAAAAAATGCCCAGGATACGACTTGATTACAGCAAAAATTTTAAAAGAATTACCAAGAAAAGCCATAGTGCTGTTAACTCAAATATACAACGCAATGATAAGAATATTATATTTCCCAGTGCAGTGGAAGTACGCACAAATAATCCTGATTCAAAAACCTGGAAAACCGGCTCACGAAGCCTCGTCATACAGACCGATATCCCTGCTGTCACAGCCAGCCAAATTATTTGAAAAAATGTTACTAAAACGACTAAAAATTATAATAGACAATGAAAACCTAATTCCACAACACCAATTTGGGTTTAGAGAGAGACACTCCACAATCCAACAAGTTCACAGGATAACAAACTGCCTGCAGTATGGCAAAATTTGTGCCGGAGCTTTCATTGACATAAGCCAGGCATTCGATAGAGTTTGGCACACTGGATTACTTTATAAAATTTAAAAATCTCTACCATACCAATATTTCTTTCTCATCAAATCCTACCTAGAAGACCGGCACTTCCAAGTAAACTGCGAAGGATGTACCTCCCAACTTTACAAAATTCGTGCTGGAGTGCCGCAGGGTAGTGTACTTGGACCAGTACTCTACCAGCTCTACACAGCCGACTTGCCCTGCACACAAAACGTCACTATAGCAACTTACGCTGACGACACGGCAATCATCGCTGAACACGAAGATCCCATAGAAGTATCAGCACTAATACAAGAATCTCTCGACGAAATCCAAAACTGGGCTAGAACATGGAAAATTAAAATAAACGAAAACAAATCAACACACGTAGTCTTTACAAATAAAAAAGTAACATGTCCACAAATTCAAATAAATAACAAAAACCTGGAAACAAAGGAAGAGGCAAAATACTTAGGAATGCTCCTAGATAAAGGATTAGTATGGAATAAGCATTTGAAAAACAAAAGAAAACAACTAGATATGACCGTAAAGAAAATGTACTGGCTCTTAGGACGCAAATCGCAATTATCAGTAGAAAACAAACTTTTAATATATAAAGTCATAATTATTCCAATTTGGACATATGGAATACAGTTATGGGGATGCGCCAAAAAGTCCAATGTCAATATAATTCAGCGATTCCAAAACAAGACCCTACGTATGATCCTAAACGCCCCATGGTACGTCAGCAACCATACAATTCACAAGGACCTGAAAGTCAAATACGTTCACGAGCAAATAAAAATATTCGCTTCCAAACACGAAGATAAGTTGTACGACCACCCAAATGAATTTGCACTGAACCTCCTAAACAAAAAAAAGGACAAAACCGTTAGACTTAAAATTCCTGTGATAAAAATACTGTAAATGTAAATTAAAAGAGGAAACTCCGCTGGGAATTCACCTCACGCATATTATACTAAATTACATCAAATTTGCTGGTTGGCCTATAACAGGCCAGTTGTAAATGTACTTATTTGTCAAAAAAAAAAAGAAACATATCGTGTTTGGTATCAAATTAAATGTTTTGAAGAAAGATTTCGAGCACAATAGTTAATAATCGACAGGTTGCCAATTGTTTTGCTTAAAAGTCATTAGAAATCGATTGTGTTTGGTATCAAACTAAAGGTTTGGAAACAAAATCGAGTAGAATGATTGTCAATTGTTTTTTTCTAAACGCCCTTGGAAACCTCATCGCGTTTGGTATCAATTTTGAATGAGAAGAGATGTTCAATATAATAATCAAAAATAGCTTAGCTGAGAGTTGACTAAGCCGACCGGATTGCTAGTATCTTTAATTTCTTATTACTGGATATAGTTTTCTGATGTGTCAGATCTCAATAAGTAAAATATTTATGCTCGTGAAGTGCGGTTACCAGCCGTTAAATCACGGCCACGGAGTTGAAACTTTGACAATTGCATTTCCTATGTAACAGATTTCAATTAGGCAATCAGTATGAATAGATTTCAGTTTCAGTTATAGTTCGTTTCTTAGTATACTACAATCCGAAATTAGATGACCTAAAAAATACATTGTATTTTGATAAACTGAAATTTAATGAAAACATTTTACGAGCTTTTATTTTAAATTATCTAATAATTTAATAAGGTTGCATTTTTACGTTTGATCATTTATAATTTTCTGTTTATTTCGATAAGAAATATTCAAAGAACAATAGAAACGGGTATTACTTTATATTATTTATATATTCCTGTAATATCTATTTGCTATTTACAATAATTATCAGCTAATATTAGTCACAAAATAATTCTTAACTAATGGTCCTGATTGCATACACCACACAACAGGTTGTTGTACAATGAAGGTACCCTAACTGAAATATATTCAGTGTTGTAATAAATGTCGACTTTTTCATCCCGTACATGAAACACATTTTCATCCAAGTGATGCACTCTGTAAAAATAAAAATATATCAAATACCTACATAAATTATCCAAATATTTACGTATAGAAAGAAATATGTATTTATTTTAATAAATGTTTGAATACCAATAAAATAATTAAAGTCATTTCTTTCATTATTTAAAAAGAGAAGGCTTATGAACAACGATTAAAGGAACCTTCACTAACCTGAAATGATCGAAAGGATCGTTGTATGAGTTTTGTAAAGTTCCATTTATTTTGATTTCAGCTTTGCCGTCTATAACTGTAGCAGTGATAACATGCTCATTAGAGTAGAACGTGAATCCTACATTTTTATCACCAATCGTATGTCCTGTCAAACCTCTGGTAGACACATTATAACATTCTGCAAATGCAAGCCATTCTTTCTTTGCATTTGAAATATATTTTCCAGAGAACTGTTCGATTGCAGATGGCGATAAAGTACATGTACTGACTAAAATACGTAAATAAAATTGTGATTATTATTAATTTTTTATGAACATAATTTAGGAATATATTATAGTACTTACTGGCAACTTTAGAAATTGCAATATCATGTTCATTGTATGCCATCCAGTTGGGATCAACTGTTTTCCTGGGATAATACATCGTATATTTGAAATAAGCATCTTCAGAATCTTCGGGAACCCATGGAAGTTTTAACAATGCTAAGTTTAATTTATCGACACCTTCCCGAGAGCATTGGAAGAAAGGTTCTTTTATTTCATCAGTTCTATTCTGGTCATCTTTGCAATGTGCCTATGATAAAAATTGAATAAAAGCAAATAACTAATCATATAGTCTAGTTTTTATAACACTTACCATACTTAGGTAGATTTTATAGTTGTCATATTCTGTAAGCCTGGATGAAACTTTTTTACATTCAGCCGTAGGTGCGGTAAACTTCAACTCTTTAGAATCGGACACACATTTATTATAATCTTTCTGCAAATATTTATCTTCAAGAATCTTTTCTTTAGTAGAAGCCTAAAAATAAATAAAACATTAAGACACTTGGTTCTGTAAATGAAAATCTGATGACCGTATATAATATGTCTATTTTTTTTCCGAACATAGGAAATTCAACGTTAAAATTTTGATTTAGCGATATCTCTTTACCTATTAATTTTAGAACAAAAGTATACTGAAGAAAAATGTCCAGAATGAAAAACTGCATCTACGCTTTAAAGCAATTATCAGAGTGCCATGAGAATAATAATTTGTTTGTTGTGTCTGATATTATTTGACATATTGAATCAGAATTGGAAGGTTACTCTAACGATAATAGCAACGTCTGGTACCAGCATTATGGCTGTCCGGCACACAACGGACGAAATATTAAAATATTTTTAAATCAGTGTTCTGATGCGTGGATAGGCCGGGAAGGTACAATTAATTGGCCAGCTAGATCTCCGGATTTACTCCTTATGATTTCTTTTTTGGACATATTTAAAAAAAAAACTATAAGTATATAAAAGTAAGTATGGTACATACAATGAGATTGCATCCTTAAGAAATGCAATTATGCAAGAGTGCAACAATATTACCCAAAGACAAATAAGTTCCGTTCGTCGAGAATTCTACAATAGATTAAGCCATTGCCTATCAATCAGTCAATAGCGATTTATTCGAGCATTTAATTTAATAATAAAGTTAATTACAGCAACTATTATTTTCTTTTTTCTACATAATCTAGACAAATAAATACCTATTATTAAGTTATCTAATTTGTTTTATTTCTCATGGCACTCTGATAATTACATTAAAGCATGTATTTTCATTTGCCTTCTAACCCGGGCTTAAGAAACAATTGAACAACAAACTTATACTCTGTGAATGCAGTTTTTCATTCTGAACATTTTTTTTTCAGTACACTTTTGTTCTAAAATTAATAGGTAAATCAAAATTTTAACATTGAATTTGCTATGTTCGGAAAAAAAGTAGACAACCGATATATATATATATATATATATATATATATATATATATATATATATATATAAATTTAAAATATTCAATTGCCTTTTTAAAATGTAAAACAATACGTAATAATTTATTTATTTTACCTTTTTGAAACACGCAAATATATTAATTAAAATCATGTACAATTAAAGGTTGATAAGCGTAAATCACTCAAAATTGATTTTCTGCCAATATCTTAAAATACACAGTTACTATAAATGATAAATATAACTTTATTTTTCATCTTTTTGAAAAAAGCAAATGTATTAAATAGTATGAATCACTATTTCACATTATATTGCAATTTAAACACTAAATGAATTTTACTTTCAACAAACAAGATACGAATAATATTACTTGTAATTCATCATAAGATTCTAAAAAGATTATTTACACTAAATACTCACAGAATACACTTCTTTTAATGTGAAAACTCGATCAGGAATGCAATCTTCATCATCTTCAATATTTTTAGCGGTTATAAAAACAGCTTCACCAGTCGCTGCTTCAAACGGTTCTAAGCTTAATTTGTCTCCTCGTAAACCAGGGAAGAAACTTTCTCTGTTTCCACATATCTGTAATGTTATTTTTAATTATATGTACCTACCAAAATAATAATTATAAATATTTACTTTAACTGAACGCATGTCATCTGCAGAAATAAATTTGAAATTGAACGTTTCATATAAAGCTAATTGTTTATTTCCTTCTTTATCTTTGCTGTTGGGCACCCACCCAAATGCGTATGACAGATTAGCGAAATTTAAAACTTCATCATCTATAGAATTTGTTGTTTTTAATTCAACGTGAAAATCCATGTGACTGTTCATTTGGAATCTATTCCTTATGTTGCCCTTTCCGTTTAACGTGAAAGTAGTCTGAAATTTAACAAAATTATAGAATCATTACAATTGGTATCTTTAAAAATATCAAGTCATATTTGAGTCAGTTAAATTTTTCTAAATAAATCTTAGTCTATCTAAAATATTTGTAGTATTTTCTCTAAAAAAAAAAATTAAGCGCGGCAACTATGTAATTTAGTCAAATAAGAATTTTTAAAATTCATTACATACTTGTGAAGCTGTTTCAGGTCCGGTAATTGGATAACCTATATGTGAACCTCTTTGTAGCTCTGAATTGAACCAGAATTTCCGGGATTCCATATGTGCCAAAAGTAAAATCGGTGCTGCGTATGGAAATGCGCTAAAATATACATTCATTAATATCATTTAAATATTATAAAATACTAAAAGAATATTTGTAGGTAGATAAAATAAATAAATAAATATATCATCACGCCTTTTACTGGGTGTGGCGCTCTGCCAGAGCAGATCTCGATAAGTGATATATTTCTTCGCGTGAAATGCGATTACCAGCCCACAAATCACAGCCCCCAAAGATGTTAGTAGAGGGGGAGCCACAGGGTTAGATTTAAATTGGTGAAAATTGTTTGTCGGCTGTGGGGATCGAACCAGACAAACAATTTTCACCAATATGAATTTGAGAGTCCGAGTTCGATTCTCGCAACCGACAAATGTTACTCCTCATTAAAATTACCCTCTGTGGCTTTTTTTCACTAACATCTTTTGGGGTCGTGATTTGACGGTTGGTAATCACACTTCACGCTCAAAATATATAAGTTATCGAGATCTGCTACGGCAGAGGGCCACACCTACTAATGAGTAAAAGGTGTGATGATACATGTATTTATTTATTTCATTCACCCTTAATATGCGAGGTGAGCAGCGTTATCTTTGACGCCTAGTTATTTATTTGAACAAAAAATACATTCCAATTTCAGTACAGTGAATGTATAGTTTGTTTATTTGTTGTACGCATTGCATTATTATAGAGTATAATGGTCTCGAATGCAATTGGATTTTAATTATAAGTTTATGTTTTTTTTTAATTCAGTATTTAGTTTTGTTTGGTATAAATGAAAATGTAAATGTGAGTATATACTTACTCTACATTGGGCTGATGTATTTTTCCATGATAAAATTCGCTTAAAGTTGAGTACGGATTTTCTTTATGGCTGTCTCTCATGATTCTAACATTAAATCCAAAGGGTTCCATATTCTAAAAATAAGAACAAATATTAATTATGTTATAAAGATCATAATGATTTGCAGTTTATCTTACAGCTGTATATGAATTATAAACATCTGTTGACAATTCTTCAAATGGATTGCAATCTTGGCAGTACTGCTTGAGAATTTCGTTTTCTTTTATAGCAGTACCCATCATGTTATCCCAGAACTGGCTGTAAAACTCATCCTCTATTTGCCATGTAAAAATAGCTGCAGAACTAAAATTACTTGTAAGTTTAATTTTCAAGTTCTTTTCATTAACGTAGTATTTGTAACTAGCAATGTTGGTGTCCACTAATGGATTGTAAGCTTCGATCCATGTCTGAAAGGTCCATGATGACCTAAAAAATACTTGATTAAGTCAACGAATAATATTTATTTATTTAATTGAATACACAACAGAAAATAACTTCAAAACACATTTACTTGCAGTGAAGTGGTTGAATATTCGTGTATATCATACAAAGGATCTGCAGTTTGTGGTGGATTGAGATATGAAAAATTCAATAATGACTATATGTGAGTTTGTAGCTCACTTTCTTTAAAATATCATGGCCTGGCAAATTGAATCAATAAAAGTTTAATTGTTAGTGGATAAGTTCGAATTGAATTATTGACATCAATGTAAAGGTAGTCTATTCCATATAAGTTTTTTTATGGGCATTTGAATAGTAAAGAACTGTTTATTTAGCTCTGTCTCTAGGTATTAAGAAACTATTATCGGGCTAGCCCGTGTAAAAATTATAACGGGCTGCTGACATTGGTTATCATGACAACATATCTAATTTGAAACGTTTGACACTTAAATATCTTTTGATTAAACAAAATGTAACAGATTTTCAAAGTCTTCCTTGATTGAACATTTTAGTTATTGCGTTATACTATTGCATTTAATTTTATTAAATATAAATATATTGCGATTCAAATGCCCATAAAACATTGTACAATGCTCGACCGTTACTTGAAATTTGCAGGCTCACACAAATAACAGGCTCGCTGGTGCTCGCCTGTTACCTTTATATGCTCGCCTGTAAATTTCTGTATAACGGTCTTGCAATGTAAATTTACTTTTATTTATTTAAACCAATCTATGACTTAAGTTTTGTTGGTACACCTAATCATTTGACACAGTAGCCAGAAAGTTCCAAAGAGGGAGGCAGGAGATTTATAATTTTAAAAGAATAATCACTCAACTCTTCAGATGTTATGATACACATTTGTTTACCACAAGAAGCCCACAATATTTTATTTTTTTATTATACACAGAGATGGTTAAATATGCAAAGTAATGCTTTTTTATCTGACAAATGTATGGCCAGTATCCCCAACAAAAATTAAATTTAAATAAGTTTAATTTTAAATTGTTGTAGTTAACATTTTTATTATTTGTAATATATTTTCATTATGAATTGCAAATAAAATAATAGTTGAATTAAGTAATTCTCAATGTGGCAATTTAAATAAACGTTATATTTTCCGGAGTGTTTAGTTTTCTATTTTATAAATTTGTCCAACATAAATATATAAAAGCATGTCAAACGCAATAATTGATATTGCTGTCATACGTTCGGGTTGCTTTGATATATTTAAATCAAGTTAATACTGTTTAAATACTAATGCAGTCTTGAATGTAAATTTGTTGAAAGATTAAGGATTCCATCCTTCATAATTAATTACACAACATCAGATATTTATTTGGTGTTGTGTAAACAATTACTTGTAAGAAGATTTAAATAATATTATTAAAAACAGCTATCAACCAGTGGCTAACCAAATGTTGCCTTTAAATACGATGCAAAACTTTTTGCGAATTAAAAAAAATTATTTTTGTTCCATGATCAGTACGTCTGTACCCTTCCCGAAGTACAGATACACCTGTATATTTATATACAGGGTGGTGACTCGCTCAGCCGGTCATACGGATTTAACATGGGAAATCAGTTTTTTGCAATATCCTGATTCCCTATTTATTTTAAGCAAAAACGCGTCAAATAAAAGTTTTAGGGCATTAAATTCTGCATCTAAATCAGTAAACAGAATTACGTTTACGTGCTTTGTAACGACAGAAATTAAATATGAAAATGTCGAAAATTACGTTAAAAATATTGATAGCCATGGAATTGAACAAAAAAATAAATAAATATATAATATAATTTAATGTAATAATTACCTGTAACTAATGTCATCTTTATAGATATTATGTTTCGAAATATCCTGAACATAATTTGTAATTTGGATTGGCGTTCCTAATATAGAAGGTATATTAGTGTACTCCGTGACTGGATACGAAATATATTGTGGAGTCATTAAAATCTGTTCCAATTCATTGCCTACAACAGAAAAGTAAATGTAAACTGGCATTCCTGAGATCTCATTTAAGCATTAAAAAAATATATGATAACATTATTACTTTCACGAGTTAAAAAAAACAATGGTATTATTTGATTTATACATAATAAAATTATAAATAAATTACCTATTTTGTTTAGTTCAATTTTTTCACCATTGTGTATATGTGTGACATATACAGCAACATGATCCACAAAGAAAACAAGATCAAAACTGAACTTATTACTAATTCCCTTCAATTCAAACTTATTATCTTTCAGTAACTTCAATAATTCAGGCACTGAAGACGCTCCAATGCTACGTATATATTGTAATGCGTACTTCCAGTTCTCGAAGCCATCGACTTTCAAGTAAAGACTGTAAGTTCCAAAATCAAAAGATGATACGAAATGGTTGAAAGTCAATTGAATTGTGTTAATAATATTTGTTTTTGGATCCGTGATCAAGCGAGTGTCGAAATATGCTCCAAGATCTGGTTCCTTATCAGTGTAAGATAGGCGATAATTGCCAGTAGCCCAGGCTTTAGGATAAGAAGGTATGTGGTTATTTTTCAAAAATTCAGTTGCTTTTGCCCCTCTGAAAGCATAAAATATTATTTTTAATAACTGTTTCTTATATACGACAACTGGCTCTTCTATTACATTAACGAATTTGTTTATGATACATAACATAATGTACTTGTTTATTTCACTTACAATTTCAATATTTGTCAAGAAAGAAATAGCTATTTGTGTATTAAGACCGTAAAGTAATTGTTTGTTACTCGAACACGATAATTGCAGCGCGAGGCGAAGGCGAGAGCTCCAATAGTGTAAGGGGAACAAAGACACTTTACGCTCGTAATACACACATAATTTTTTCTACGATTGCATCTTAAAATTATTAAAAAACGTATATGTACTGAAAATAATTTCGTTCTGTCAACTGTCAATATGACAAGTTTCTGTATTGTTTGTATCTCTGGTAACTATTGAAATAAGCACGCATTACAAATCTTTTTCGCGCGTTGCTATTGGAAACGCGCATTTAACATCTTTTTCGCGCGTTGCCATTGGAGACGCGCGACAAAGATATTTAACGATTGTTCCACAGAAAACTTCAACGATGACACTTCAGAGCGTAATTGTCAACTTCACATAGCAATCGTAGAAAAAATGTATTTCGTTTTAAAAAAAAAATGCATTATGACAGTATATAACTGCACTTTATAATTAAAATTATTTTTCTTCAAATACTTACATATAATTGTTGATATACCAATTAGTATTTTGCAAAGAATGAAGAGAAGTAAGTAAATAATTAGCTAACTGTTTATCCTCGGGATCATTCAACTGTTTGCTGTATCTCTCCACAATTACATCCAAATTGGCTTTGCTAGGATATGCAATGAGTAATACATCTAAAACTGATACTCTTACGTCAAATGGTGCAGTTTTTTTTTGAACAATGGGCCAGTATATATCAAATATCTAAAAGAAGATTGATCTTTAAAATGAAAATAGGATCAAAGCAGAAATTAAAAAAAAATTATTACATCTCTTGGATGATTAATGCGTAGCTGATGTTTAAATCCTGTTATTGCTAGAGTTCTGAGATAACTAGACTCGGAAGTGTTTGTTACTATTCCATTCATAAAGTCAGCATCTAGACATTCAGCCATATTCACTAATCCTAACAAATGTGTCATTCGTTCATTGGAATTTGCGCCTCCTGCAACAGACAAGACATAAATGTATTTTATTATTCAAAACCAGTATAAAAACAAAAATTTATAGAAAATGCGAGCGTAATGAAAATCGCAAAAATTAACATTTAACTAATTTATTTATTATGGGGTGGCATCGAGTCGGCTTGTGGATCTTTAGAACCCTGGTTCGATCCCCACAACCGACAAACAATTTTCACCAATTTAAATCTACCCCTGTGCCTCTTCTTCTACTAATATATTTGGGGGCCGTGATATGACTGCTGGTAACCGCACTTCACGCGAATAAATATATGACTTATCAAGATCTACTACGCGAGAGTGCCACACCCAGTAATGGGTAAAAGGCGTGATGATATGTTTATATTGTTCGTTTATCGAACAATGATTGCAATAAATATACTCATATAGAAATGGTCCCATGATATATTTGATTTCGGTGGCAATCGTCAATTAGTAAAACTAAATAAAACTATTTAAAGTTAAATTGAGGGCAGAAAAAATCGCCTGAATTCTAACCAGAGACCCTCCGCTTAGCGGGCAGAGATGCTAACCGCCAGGAGTCACGGAATTTTTCTGTTCTAGATTTAACTTTAAATTTGTCATCTTCACTGTTTTTCAGTCATGTCATATGACAAAAAATCACTAAAATAGAACTAAAGAAAAAATAAATATATCATTAGTAAGTGATATATTTTTCGCATGAACTGCGGTTATCAGCCATGAAATCACGGTCCCAAAAATGAGATAGCCAAAGAAGTAATTTTAATGTGAATTAAAGTTTGTTGGTAGTAGAAATCGGACTTGGATTCCCAAATCCACAGAACAAAACTGTCGTAATTTATTTATATAAAATACAAACCTAAGTATTTACTATTGAAGATTTCGACGTATTTTGATATATATTTCTTGCTAATCGTATTCTTGCTGCAAGCTCTACCTACAGCTGATGCAAAACTTAAAACAGCAGCACTCTTCACAGTTGGTTGGTGAATATTTTTAAGGTTCATGAATGGTTCTAAGTTTACAAGAATATCATCAGTAGGATATTGAATATTTCGTGGTAATGTTACAAATGCTTTCAGCAAAGAAGCCGAATTTCCATGATTTGGAACAGTTTGCAAAAACTTGCTCATATATTTGACAGTAGCGTTAGTGCCAATGTACGATAATAATGAATAGTGGAAATTAACGAAATCAAAATCATTTCTTTCATAACAAACACTTTCAATATTTTTTAGTCCTTGATTATCCATGGTCATCAAAATAAAAAGCATTTTTCCTAATGGATCAGTTTTACTAATGTTATAGTTTTCAAGAGTAGAATTTTCAAAGTTTTCCTCGAATAATTCATAGTTTTCCACATAGTTTTTTGCTAACACAGATTGATCGGTTTCGTAGGTATGTCTTCCTGAAGACGACTCGTCTCCAAATTCATAAATTAAGTTTCGTTCGCTAGTGAGCTCTGAAATATCAATAGATTCTTTGACTTCCCCTGATTCCTGTAATGTGAATGTTTGTCTGAAATTAAAAAAGAATAATTTAATTTGTTATTACTTGAAAAATTCTAAATAACATTAATATATATATATTAGAGTGGGTCGAAAAAAATAGTTTTTGTTCTCTAGGGTTTAAAATAAAAGTTTTTCGTTCAAAAAGTGGAGCAGCTACCCTGAAACATCTTTCTGGTGATTACCCAGGTAGCACCGAGCTCTCAAAAATACCATTTGTGGCACTTTTATTAGATTTTCGTTAAATTTTCATGGAATTCCCTAGGGTGAACAAAGTTCCCCCAAAGTAGCCAAAAATTGGCTTCTTTACGTTAATTATTATTCTGTGAATCGGAATCGTTACATTTAATTCAATATTACATTCAAAACGGTAGATTTATAAATGTTACAATTAAAAGAATTGGTTTCGATCATATAAATATACTAATAGGTTGCAGCACCTATTTACAACCAATATTAATAGCCGATTTAATGTTGATGTAAATATTTCTAAATGTGGTTTGTATATCTGTTTAAAAATAGTTCAAAACATACAAAATTGGAAAATTTTAAATTATGTTATTACTTTTTCCAAAATGAATTTGTTTTCTTCAATTTACTTCAACACGATCAAAGTACAATATTTAATTGTTTTATGCTATGAATAACAATTAACCTAAAAAAGGTGATTCTTGGGTACTTTGGGGGACTTTGTTCACCCTGGGGAAAGGTTGACTATGATGATGATTATACTAATATAGTAATAGGTGATGATCTGGGAGAAAAATATCAAAATTCCAGCCAATTTGAACTAATGTAAAAAAAGTTATTGACGAACTTACTGATGCCAAATTAAAAAGTGTTTTGATCAAAGTATGCGATCGAAGATTACTATAATTTTCAAAATGGTGAAGAAATAATTTTAAGAATACATTGGAAAAATTTGAGAATTCATCTGAAAATTAAAAATATTAATTTAAAATTGCTTTAGAAATATTCTGAATATATTTTAGAGGTGAATGAATCATCGTTCACCTCTCATCGCATCACCACCTAACCTGCAGATGGCTATAAATCCTAAATATAACCATTCAATCTTTACTCGGTTTTTCCACTTTTATAATCCATTCTTAACAATGACTTTTAAACATTAAGATTCACTCAGTTATTATATGCTAATTTACCTTTGAATAGTATTCAGGCTGTACGGAGAACTATGCATAATTTTATATGAGATACTAGTTTTTGATGATCCTTTCCACAAATCTCCTCGACTCTCGTCCATTACCAAAACATTAGTGGATTCAAAATCTATGAACTCAAATATGTCTGTAGATCTTAGAGGCTTTAGCGTGTTTGTATGATGGTATAGTGATTTGTCTGTACAATTCCAGTAGTTTAGTTTTTTGCTGTACATGATCCTGTTTGCGTCGGAATCAGGTTCCAGTTTTTTCATGGTGATATCTCCAGTGCATTTACCGTAGATGGAGTGCTGTAAGCAATATGGTGTTATATTACAAATTTAAATTTAAAGTCGAAACTTGTTTGAATGTTGCTAGTTCAATCGTTATAAGTAAAAACACAATACCGTACTCAAAAAATGGTAAATTTTTGTTAGTTACCTACGCATTAGTTTCTATGTGAAAACTAAATCAAAACATAAGAAAATGTTCATTATTGAATAAAATCTAGATGTTTATAACCCGCTGAGATACTTTTAACAGAAATATTAGAATATATTTAAGTAAAAACGTTTTCAAAATAGCAAAATAATTTTGTTGTAGCGTTTTATAACTAATTCAGTAATAACAGATCCCTGTAGTTAATGTATTTATAACTGAGCTCGGTGTAAATACGTCGTTCTATGGTTATGTATAGTACTGTGATGATGAATCTCGGGAGCAAAAACTGAAATTATCATCAGTTTCGATCATTCTAAAATAAATGAACCATAGGAATAGTTGTTATGAAGCTAACACATCTTGAAATGGGGGAAACCTGTATAGCTTCTTTTTTTAAAGTTAAATTTATGACAGAAAAATTCGGTTGACGCCCGGATTCGAACCAGTGACCCTCCGCTTGCCGGGCAGAGATGCTAACCGCTACACCACGTCACCTGTGTCCGATGTATCGCATCAACTGAATTTTTCTGTCATAGTGTCTAACGTAGCATCGATCCCAAGACTCCTATATGTTAGATATTGACAACGGGTTTCGTCTACAGCGACACGTGTCTGATTTAAAGGAAATCATACCACGAACTGATTTTTTGTCATATGACATGACTGAAAGTACAGTGATGATAAATTTTAAGTTATATTTATGACAGAGGGTCCCTGGTTTGAATCCAGTCGTCACCCGAATTTTTCTGTCATAAATTTAACTTTAAATTTATCATCAACACTGTATTTTCAGTCATGTCATATGACAAAAATCAGTTCCTGTATAGCAAGTTTCTAATCAGAATCGATTTTGAATTATAGTTTATTTTTATGACGTGAGTATGATTATTATACAGGATGTTTCTTAAACATACGGCAAAAATTCAAGATGTGTCATCTATTGAAGGAACATCCCGAAAATACATAATAATAAATCTAACGACTTATATTTAGTAATATAAAAATATTAAATAAAGAATATTTTCACAATTCACTAACATAACAATTGGTCTTAACCCTAATGGATGTTGTGACCTTACTAGTAATTACACTTCACTATAAACTTATCATTTAAGATGATCTGTATAAAACGAGTTGACACATCAAAATTAGTTTAGATTTAAATATGTTATTCGTACTTACTTCTTCGAATGGCCGTTTAATTTCCTCATTGGGTTTTATTTTAGACTTTTCATTTGCGAATACTTCAGTATCAAAATTTAAATAACTAGCTATGGCCTTTTTCATATTAACAGACCATAATGGTTCATTTGGTTTTAAGAAAATTCTGAGAAAGTTATCTTCTGCCTTTTTCATTATAAATGGCTGTAGAATTGCTTTTGATTCTTCTGGTATTTCCTTTTCTTGAACATGTTTCAAGTTGATCCTCAGGCCGTTAAATAAGCCGGTTTTCACTTCATCCAACTGTAAGATATGAATTTATTAATGTAAGTAGTGATTGTAATTTCAATATTATTATAATGTAGAAATGGGTGTAATTTATTCATAATGAATGATTATACTACAATTACAAGACGTTAGGTACAAGCGCACTTTTGTTTTGAAATGTTAACAAATCGGCAGTGTATGGTAATAACAACTAAACTCCACAGATCCTGCGGTGTGGAGAAACCTCAAGAAGTTTTGGGGTGTATATGGTATATAATAATTTACAAGATAAAAAACCTTAAATTACTAGTTTAGCACTCATTAAATAAATTATTTTTAAGAATAAAAGAGTTTTTCTAAAATAATTGAATGAAATTTATTACATATACCATCTTTCCCCAAATAAATAGAGACATAAGCGTTTAATACGAGAAATTAGTTTTGTGAAATGAAAATTGTCTGAGAAAATAATTATTATAGTATCTAATTACACTTTTTAATACTAGACATGTCTGTTTATTATGATTTTTGTGACAATCACGCCATAGAAGATTATTTATAAATATTACAAATTAGTAGGTATTTTAATGGAAAAAATAAATATATCATCACGGCTTTTACCCATTACTGGGTGTGGAACTCTGTCGTAACATCTCTCGGTAAGTGATATTTCTTCGCGTGAAGTGCGGTTACCAGCCGTCAAATCACGACCCTCAAAGATGTTAGTGGAAGGGGTGCCACAGGGGTAGAATTAAATTAGTGAAAATTGTTTGTCGGCTGTGGAGATCGAACCAGGATTCTCAAGATCTACAGACCGACTCGATACCACTGAGCCACCTACCCCATTTCTTTATAGAAATATTTTATTTAATTACAGAAGATAATTAAAATTTGTTGATAAAAACAAATACTTATTTCTAATATCTATAGCAATGAGACCAAAATATTTATTATGCTTCTCTAAGTTGTGGCATTAAATGGGGTAATTTGTAGTAAATAAGGTTTGTGTATAGGTCTGGTATTTCCATATGTATCAAGAAAATAATAGCAGTTTCAGCATCAACTTTTCTATATTTTCCCAGTTTTTTGCCATCATCTCATTTTGTCATATAATAGTATATTACATAACAAGAATTGCGTTACAATTCGAGTTGTATATTAGACTTTATCTACGACCATAAATAATAATAAGAACAATTACAGAATATTTGTTAGGTTATATCCGTAACATCAACTGTCAAACAGCAGTGTTACCGCCTAACAAATGAAAAATTTCTTGCGTAAACAAACATTTACTGTTCTCGCAAAATGTTTTTAATTACTTACTTACATATATGGTCGTAGATAAAAAAAATTACTTTACAAAAAAATAACTTTGACTTGCATCTACGGTTCTATTTATTTGGACACGGTAGAATACATTTCTTAAATGGAATTAAAAAAATAATATACTCTTATATTCAATATTAACGAATATAGTAGAAAATATTAGTTGGAAGAGGAGTGAAATTTGAAGTTACGCCACTGAGAAAAATAAATTAAAAAAAGGAATAATTTCTGTAGACCTACAAAAAGAATAATAAGTTAGACATAGATAAGTCTGCACAGTCGCATTTGTTCTTTTTTGTGGTATTAATATTTATTTATGTGAATTTCTAGAATCCAGTGCATTTATAGATATAAAAAACTAGAAAAATTTCCTGTGAATTATAATCATAATCTTTCCGTTCGTACAACAAATGATTAGTTTGCTAACTAATTGTCAATCAGGCATGCGTTGTACATAAAACCGTTTTAAATAAAAGCTACAAATATAACACAAGACGCACTTTTATAATAAGAATTAAAAATTTGTTACATGAATGACACAATGTGAGATCCAATTATTTTATTAATCTTTATTAACACGAATGCAGCCTGAATAATAATGTCTTCAATGACGTAAACTCCTAAAACTTACACATTAAATAATTTCGTCGTAATTAATTGTTAGAAACAATCAAGCGTTCTTAGTATTTGAAATGAGAAGAATGTTTATTTAATAATCATGTTTATGAGAAGTAAATTATATAAGATGTATATTAAGTATAGAATAATGAAATGCACCAGGCTGATTCACAACAGATTAGCCACTAAAACAATTTTTAATTCCAATTTTAACTGCGTTTCTGTCTGTAAAATATTAATGTAATTACAAATTTTTTAATATTATTTGATCAAGGACAACATATTTCTATTTATAACTTGCTTTTACATAAATAAATAAATAAATAAATATATCATCACGCCTTTTACCCATCACTGGGTGTGGCACTCTGCCTAAGCAGATCTCGGTAAGTGATATATTTTTTCGCGTGAAGTGCGGTTACCAGCCGTCAAATCACGGCCTCCAAAGATATTAGTGGAGAGGGAGCCACAGAGGTAGATTTTTTAAAATTGGTGAAAATTGTTTGTCGGCTGTGGGGATCGAACCAAGGTTCTCAAGATCCACAGGCCGACTCGTTACCACTGAGCCACCTCATAAAAGTACATGTGTACTTTTTTATGAGATTGTTTAATTTTTATGTTGAATAATAAATGTGGATCATTAGTTTGTTAATAGATAGTTTTTTTAGATCTTTGTTATGAGACTAAAATAAATATTTTAAAGAGGACAACTATAAATTCCATTATAATAATTTATTAAATGATCAGTTCAATCTTGTGCCGTTTTCATTAAACTGTTGACAATAGTTTCAATGAAATATATCGAATCTATTTGAAAACAATGTTTAATTTTTCATTACTCAATGGACAGATCATTTTGATTCCTTATTGTTCACTTAAGGTAAATAACATTTTAGTGATCACGGTGCGACTGACTGATTTTAACAATGTACATTTACATTTTTATTTATTTTTTACTCTGCATAACAGAAACATAATCCCAATTTCAGAGGGACTACAGCTAAAAGAGGAATGCAAACCACTCAAGAATAATCGTATTTTGTTATATAAATTAAAGTTAATGCATGATTTGCATGCACGACCTCTTGTTTTAAGTTTTATTTCGGTTTTGTGCACTGAGCTACGATTGCCTATGATATATGAATAAATGAATTACAGTGTCTCATAATAAATGCCAAGAAAATTTTAGCAATAATTTTAATTTATTAAAAGTACAAAAACTATTTTAGATTTTTAAAAATACCTAGTACAATGCTATATTTTTCAATATTTTCAATATTATTTATGAAATGTCAAAGAGAATGTCTTACTTTTTTGGTACAACCATGTCTAATATTAGGTCGTTAATTGATTAAATAATAAAAATTATGCCAGACAATAAAAATTTAATATTATATCTATGATATCATCAAAACGAAAAAAAAAATTTATGTAAAAAAATATGTGTTATAATTTATCATTTAAATATTACTATTTAATCCATATTTCAGGTGAATTAACATTATGCCATATATATAATACATGATCTATAATATTATACTGGCAAAGAGTTAATTATCAATATAGTATTTTATAAAAGATATCGTTATTATTAAATTCTGTGACCGAAGTTTACATAATCTCAATTTTGTTAAAATATTATGTTAAATTGTTGTCTAATCCAGTGCCGGATTAACACTAGGCGGGGCCCTAGGCAATTGCAAACGAGCCCCCCCCCCTCGTCCCCCGCCACCGACATGAAAATATAATAACTAAAATTCAAATAAACTTTATTGATAATGCAAATAAACAGCGAACATAAAACTTTATATATAATTATTCATAAAGAAAAACAAAAATTTGCAATTACTACTTCAACAGTCAACTTAGAAGAAGCGTTTTCTGCATTTCAACTCGCTGAACTGTACAATATTTTAAAAATTCATTTTGCGGGGCCCCTAGTTAATTGCCTAGTACTATTTACCTATTGGTTAATCCAACACTGTCTGAATCAATTAACCAAATCATATGAACAGTTACAAAAAAATTAAACTAATTTAATATTTGTTATTTATGCTCAATAAAATATAGTTAAACATTGGATAGTAAATTAAATGGCATTATTATTTATTTACAAATTATTAGGGTTCAGTTTCTTTAAAAATTATTATATTATTGTTAATAATAGAACTGTTAATTTAGGTGAATATGTACATATGTATTTGTTGTTAGTAAATATATATATATATATATATATTAAGTGATAACAAACTTACCTTTGCGACTATGTAGTCTTTATGATAATACAGAGATAAATTTCCGGACATGGACCATCTTGCTAACGATTCATTAGAAGCAGTTGTTGTAGTCTCTACCTCTCCAGTATACGCGTAAATTATACGAGTACTTGCGGCGTCCAGTACTGGATTGCTAAAGCATCCAGTATGGAAGCAAAATAGGAACAACACTAAAATTGCACAAAATATCAATATTTTTGTTTCATAAAACATGATAAATGATTGTAAAAAAATTTCAGAAAAACTTGACACATTTCAAAAATGTTCACACTATTATTGAGTATATATAAAAAACTAATAAATAAATAACTATACGAACCTAAACTGTGGATAATACACCTCATGGCTGCTTCAGCTGCAAACTGCTAGTAAATTTATGAATTGTCATTTTATACACATACTTAATCAGCTCTAATAGAGCAGTTGCTATACTTAGAAAAGGTCACATAAATTTTTTGTTTTCTTTTTTAGATAAAAGAGTAATATGTATTATGGCAATTTGTATTTATGTATAAAAAATATAAACAAAATGATTAAATAATAAACAAAATTATTCAGTTTTAATTAGAAACAAAAATATAAAATTCTGAATATATTTGTGATAAGATGTTTGTTCAAAATATTTTTAAATTAAAATTGTTTACTTTAACTGATAATTTTGAAAGAATTCTAATTAAATGTGATAATTCATAGTACTTGTTTACAAATTAAAAATTTACTGGAACTAATATATACAGAAATGTGTATTTTAAGAAAAATGTTGATTGAGTTTTTTAAATTTG
Source organism: Pterostichus niger (assembly GCA_947425015.1). NCBI lineage: Eukaryota > Metazoa > Arthropoda > Insecta > Coleoptera > Carabidae > Pterostichus > Pterostichus niger. The sequence continues at coordinate 15,191,344 of OX380336.1, forward strand.
TGTGATAATTCATAGTACTTGTTTACAGATTAAAAATTTACTGGACCAAATATATACAGAAATGTGTATTTTAATAATAATATTTCTTGATATTGATATAAAAAAGAGATAATGCATAAAACTATATTAAATTTAGTGATATACAGAATGAGTTTTTTAAAGCAACCAATCAGTTTTGTTGGTTAACTGATAACTTTAGAGAAAAAATAAATAAATAAACTTATACAGCAAGGAGGGGGATAATTGCCTAGTTGGTAAAATTAAATTATTAGGGCGGAATTAAAGTTTTGTTTTCTTAAATACAAATGGGTACTTTTTTATTAGAGTGGATAGCCCGAAATATGGAAAATAAAACTTCAGGTAGCCTGTGAAACAAAAGTAGTTATTGTTTATTTTATTGATACTCCTGTGAACAATGGCTTAGGCAAGAATTAACAAATAAAGACTATTTTAATATTCCCGTTTTGCATGGCGAGTGTTGAAGGAATCTACTTATTTTATTCTCTAAAGTTATTAGTTAACCTGCAAAATTGATTGGATGTTTTAAAAAATTGTTAGCGTAATTTTTAAACGTAAGGTCTTTATTTCTTAATTGATTATGTTTTCTACTTCATTCTAGCGTTTAGGTGGATTACGAGTGCTGTTGGATAAGAACTTCATTTAAATAGCTAATTAACTATGCATTTCATTCCAGTTTATGGTGAGATTTGACAGTGAGTGGTTGTATATCGTGTTGTGCTAGGATGGAGATTGCTTGAGAACGAATTGGTGAGTTGAGTCAAGTGGTGTTACCACACGTGGTGTATGAGTATGTGATCCTATTCCTTGTTTATGCTGCGGTCACTCCAGGGAAGTCCCCTGCGGGGTTGACGGGGAGTGACAGCCAAGTATGCAGCCAACGAAGCACGACCCGCTAGCCCTCGTGCCAACGGTGCCCTAGCCTGCCATCTTTAGTGTTAACTCAGGAGGTGCCCAACGTTTCGCTAACACCCCGCGATTGCGGGTGGAGTGTGGGTTTCTACTTGGCTTTCAATCCACACTCCCGGTGCCCAGGTTAGGCAATCCGGTGGGTGGGTGTTGAGCACTGGTTCTGGTCACTCTGGTTGGCGCTGTCCTTGAGACGACTCTCAGAGTGACGTGTTGTTGTATGTGTTATTTCGAGCGATCATCTGTTGAGTGATTGTGGGTGTGTGTGTGGTGGCAGTTGATTCCTCACTAAATTACTTCTTATGTTATTTCTCTTTTCAGCTGGCTAACCGCGCACCAGAGTACCGCTGAGGCAGCATCCGCTCCGTCGTCATCCTTACGTTGACTTGTAGTATTTAGTTTAGTAATTAGACGGGTTAGATTATATCTGGTTTTTAATATTTTATTTCAGCCCTAACCAAATTCATTCTTTTTAATAAAATTCAGCCTGTTTAATAGTGTATACTATTTGTTACAAATACAAAAATTTTAAAAAACAAGAAATTGTATCGTAGTTTCAAAATTAAAAATAGGACACAGTATTAAGATGCTATAGCTTCTGAATATTTTTCCATTTGAATCTAGTTTTTATTATATATTATGTAGGTAATTTTTAATATACTTTATAATCTCTCTTCTATCCTACCTATCTTTCTAAATATATACGGAAAACCCTCGTCTATACTATTTCCTCATTTTTATTACAAAAATTATATATTTCACATGATAACATTAAATATACATTATGAATAGTGAAGTTAGCTAATCAGATCGTATATCTAAGAAAGAAAATCTTAATTGAAAACTAAAAACAACAATATTACTTACCTCATATTTTTAGAATAGTCTGACTAAATTTTCATGCCAGTTAAAAAACCTGAGAATAGTAAATAATAAATATATTTAAAAATTAAAAATTCAACAATTTACTTCTTTAAAAAAAAGTTAAATATCTATATTATTCTAATTAAAAATATCTGGTGTACCGAGACGAATACTTTACTCTTACTAATAAATTAAAAGTTGTAATTTTTAGAAAAATAAAAAGGTGAAAATAGTGTTAATACGTATGGTTTAAAGGTAATATAAATACACGAAGTATATTATTGAATGTAAAATTGCATGATATAAATATACAAAAATGTGCGACAATGTACGAAATACCTTATACAAAACAATACATACTCGTAATTTTGTTTTGCATAAATAGATACGTCCAATAATCATTATGTACCAATACGTTTTTATTTTAATTTAATTTCAAACCTACCAATTTCTTTACTTAAATAAATATTTATATGTATATGGTATAAAATAGTTATTTGTGTATTAAGACCGTAAAGTGATACTTTGATACTCGAACACAGTAACACAATAGTGTAAGAGGAACAAATATACTTGACGCTCATGATACACACATATTTTTGTTTGTACGATTGTATTTTAAATGATTAAAAAACGTACACCACTAAAAATAAGTTCGTTTTCTCAACTGTCAATATAATAAGTTTTCATTTTGTTTGTATCCCTGGTAACTACCGAAATAAGCACGCATTTAACATATTTTTCTCGAAAGCCAACGCGCGACAATAGTTATTTAGATACCAAGTGCGGGAACGATTGGTTCCCGCAAGCTCGCGCCGCCATAGAACGAATCCGGGAACTTAGTTCACGCAAGAGGTTTGTACAATATTTTTTGTATGAAAAGTGTAAAACTATATAATCATCATCATCATGTGCAAGCACTTCAACAGAAACTGCTGCTGCTGATATAAATGTTCATGTGCCGCTAGCTTTACAATCCATTCAAAGAAACGAAGTTGTGCCAGGAGCTAGTATTTCAAATTGCCAAAGTTGTTGTACTATAAAAATAAACATTCATAATAACATTCCACAAAACAATAATGAAAATAAACAATAATATACCATATACACATAACACTGCTTTGTAACCATTTTATAACTAATTTCACAGTAATGTCAAATTTCAATTGATTTAATGTGAATGTAATGAAAATAAAGAGTGTTATATTATTTGCTAATTTCATTTGTAGTATACAGTAAATTTAATAAACTTGTTTAATTTTATATCTATGTTGTTACAATTTATCTTACGTTTGTAGGTTATGTATTTCCACTGCTGTCGAATGCTGTTATTTCGTTGCCAACATTGTGAACTAAATGTACTAAATTTATCATTTTAAAATTAAATTTCATTCAATATTCCATCATTTTCTTTTATTATTATTACGCAAAAGGGTGTTTGAGATACTATACTTTTTTATTATAAATATAGTTTTTTAATAAGTGCTTTAGAAATTTGAGTATTTTTCCAAAATTTCCCGAACGAGTGCGGGAAATTGACGTTTCGGTCGTTGCGTAGGCGACGCGAAACAATTGTGTTGTTTCGCGGGTAGGTGACTCAGTGGTATCAAGTCGGGCTGTGGATCTTGAAAACCCTGGTTCGATCCCCACAGCCGACAAACAATTTTCATCAATTTATATCTGCCCCTGTGGATCCCCCTCCACTAACATCTTTGGGGGGCGTGATTTGACGGCTGGTAACCGTATTTCACGTGAATAAATATATCACTTACCGCGATCTGCTTACGCAGAGTGCCACATCCAGTAATGGGTAAAAGGCGTGATGATATATTTATTATTTATTTATTTAATTATTATAATTTTTTTGTTTGTTTAAATAAAAAGTGTTGAAACTCAGAAACGTTACAATATCAAATTAAAAAAATGAGGCGTGATGGTATATTTATATTATTTTATTTAGTTTCATATTCCTAGATTGGCTTCGAGAAATCACAGGACGTTCCATCTATCCTCCCCAAAAATCGATTGGTTAAGAAGATCTCCTATCCATATTGTCTGCAAGAATTCCGAACGCCTTTTTGAAGATGTAATTTTATTCTGTACTTTGTACATTTAGTAATTATGTAATTTTTGTATTAATTTTTACTTATGTTTTGCTGTTCCCTGTAATTGAATTTCTGTTGGGAATAAAGTACTATTATTAAAAATATACTTCTGGAATTAAGTGGAATATGAAATTCTGTAATGTAACTTGATAGAGAATTGTAAGGTTTGTATGCTTAATTTTTTTTATTTTTTGTTGTAGATACCAATTGTGTACAAGTTGTTGTTTTTCTGCTCTTTGTAAAATGAACAGGTGTGTATGTATTTCGGGATAAAAACTTTAAGGATAGATATGACATGATGTACCTATAGTTATTAGAGATTAAAAATATTTTTTCACAAATATGCAAAATTAAGTGCAGTAAACATTTTCAGTGCCCACGGGTTTAATAGTTGTTTCTAATATATTAATAAACAAATTGGGATTTATAAACACTACAATAGTCAATTTATTTAATATACAATATCAGATAAATGAGCTAGAAATTCAGTGGTGTAAAAAATGTTCTGTCAAGATATGTTGTCATGTTTCATCCTGAGGTATAGAAATACTGAATAAAATTATTAAATATAATATTTATCTTATATGAATAAAAGAGCAACCCACAGTATTTTGTAAAGTCGCGACTCGGGTTCCATTACATAGTGTCTCCTGTACGAGGGACACCAAAGAGATCTCACAAACTATAAGAGTTACGACTTCGGTTAAATTAGACAAAAGTTGTGACGTTAGTAGGTCAATTTAACGATGTTTTTTTTTTTCAAAACAAAAATGCATAGGTCACTAGGTATGAGTGAATATGTATTATTAATTTTAATTCAAAAATAGTCATCCATTTTTAAAAATTCTTGAAAAAATTTAAATTTACATTTAAAAGCTTTTTTGCTCTTTTTAATGATGCCAAGTATACTTGATTTAATTAACATGATTTATAGATTATAAATTATTCTCACGTTAATCATGTAGTCTATGCATATGATTTTCCTTTACTCAAATAAATGAAGTAGGTATATCACAGAAACAATAATGCTAATAAGCTATTTTTGTGAAAATTTGTTGTTTCGTTTTAAAAAATGTATTATATCATATTTAAACAGGGCATTATTATCTACAATTTTTATTTTAAAAGTTTTCTCTTTATCTCGTACTACAATTTAAGAATTAAAAGTATTTGAAAAATTTTGGTATATAATAAATATTGAATTACTAATTTAACAGCCATTAAATAATTTTTAAAGTACTGTTGGGGCGTTTTATTTCGCGCATTGTTTTGGGTCGCTGCGAGGCCAAAGACCTCGCAGCGACAGATACGAGTATGCACTGCAGCGCTCTTATTTTATCGTGCTGGCCGGCATCTGTCGGTTATCGCGCCAGTCAAAAATTCGTGAATGAAATATGCGTGACACAGTCGCAAAACTATGCATTTGAGCAAATAAAAGTGTAGAGTTATTATTTCTCTTGAGGACTGCTAGGAGATTCGGGCATATCGTTTCATATCGCTCCTGTCCACCACGCAATTGCGGTCTGCCTTGTACACACCGTCTCACTAATCGGAACCCTCCTCTCTCCAATCGGCGACCACGGCCGCACATTGCGGCTCGAGTGGATACGAGCGCGTCGAAGGACACGAATCGCCGCATGGGCGCCCCATCTTCCCTCGCCGCAGTAGTATGAGTCAACACGACCAGAGATTCGATGAATAGGGATAGGGCCCTCTAATGTGGTCGGCCCTCAAGAGTCAAACAGGCTGCAGTCAGACGTGAGTAGAGTAATCCTGGATTCGGTCGGACCCGCCTATTTCGCGATGGCTTTGCAGCTGGCCACAGTCCAATCAGATCGGAATTCACTGGCTCCTACCTCAAATGGAAAGCGTTCCGCGATGCTTTTGAGGGACTGATCCTGCTAAAGCGGTCCCTCAAGAGTGAAGCTGCCGTGCTCAAGCGAACCGTGAGTAGCATTGCAGCCAACTTTGCGCTCTGAAGCAGCTCGGACATCCGGTAGAACACTGGGACGATATTGTCGTCCAGATTCCACTGGATCGACTGGACACCGCCTCCCGTTAAGAATGAGGGCTCCATCTCACCAACCTCGACGCTCAGCGGGCCCTAATTGGCCCGACAAATATTCCTGACCGAGCCACGCGAACTGATCTTAAAGCATTCGCGAAAGCTGGGGTTCGCGCGCTTGAGCGCACATTACTCGACCCGTGAAGTCGAATTGCACGCACTACACGTCAACGCAGTCGCCGAGCACGTCTACTTTCCCTGTCCTGCCCTTCGTCAGATGAGTCCGCCGGAACGCTTGTCTGCGGCGAAGAGACACCAAGTGCTGCTTCATCCAGGATGGCGCTCAGAACGTCGGTTACGTTCCTGCTGCACCAGCGACCGACCCTGTCGCCCCCAGCGTAAGAACCTAGATGATCACCGCTTTGGTCTCAGTCTTGTAGTTGTCCGGAACTAGATATTAGATGCGCGCATTGTTAACATATGAGATCTAATTTGTTTTAGAGGATATTGTCCAGCGCATTGGCCTGACCAGATGCCACTCGTATGTCTGTGGTTGAGGTTGGTGTCGTCAAATCAGCGCACACTTCCTCTCACACTGTTCCCAGCAGCAATAACGTGGTCCCACTGCTCTTCAGCAAGTAGATGAAAAAAAATCGAAAATTAGTCGATGATCATTTTAACTCATTCCACTCGACATCCTTTTCAATACATTTAATTTGATATTGTAACGTTTCTGAATTTCAACACTTTTTATTTAAACAAAAAAAAAAATTAAATAAATAAATAATAAATATATCATCACGCCTTTTACCCATTACTGGGTGTGGCACAATGTAGAAGCAGATCTCAGTAAGTGATATATTTCTTCGCGTGAAGTGCAGTTACCAGCCGTCAAATCACGGCCCCCAAAAATGTTAGTGGTGGGCCACAGGGATAATGTTAATGTGATGAAAATTGATTTGTCGGTTGTAGGAATCGAACCCGGGTTCTCAAATCCACAGGCCGACGCGATACCACTGAGCCACCTACCCAACATATGTTTTTCCAATCGAGTAAACATCATTTTAAATACACTAAAAAAATCATATTTTAACAAATAAAAGCAATAAATGCAATTGTTGTACTTATGACAAATAATTGTTTATCATTGCCTTTGATTTACTTTTTTCAATTCAATTTTATTATAAATAATATTTTTCGTTATTTTATTTTATTAATTATAAAAATAAATTATTATTCTTTTATATCATTGTGAACCCAAATAAAAAATTTCTGTTTAAAAATGTCATGACTTACTATGATCTTTATAATAAAAATAAATTTGATGTTGATAACTGTTAAAATATCTCACAAAATTCACCCTTATAATGATTTTACAGAACAACGTTGGGAGGAAGGTGACAACAAAGCCATGTCAGACATTCTGCTGGCGATCCATGCATCCGAGCTGAAACAGGTGAAGGACTGCACTACATCGAGGGAACTTTGGCACAAACTGGAAACCGTGTACCAATCGAAGGGGCCTGCGCGGAAAGCAAACTTGCTCAAACAAATCGTTCTGCAGCACATGCAGGAAGGAGATGACGTTCGCGACCATCTTCGCAAATTTTTCGATGCGGTTGACCAACTTAGGGACATGGATGTAGCAATCAACGACGACCTTTTATCGATATTGCTTCTATACAGTCTTCCGTCGAATTTTGAAAATTTTCGAATCGCGATCGAATCTCGCGATGAACTTCCTTCGCCGGAAACGTTACGTATAAAAATCATGGAAGAAAGTGACGCGAGATCGAACAATCGAAAGAATGTCGTGCAAAACGCGATGATTGCGGACAAATCGAAATCTCGAAACGTCAGAAAATCGGGTAATTCGGAAAACGCGAAACGCAAAAATCGGCCTGTGCTGACGTGTTATAGATGCAAGAAAAAAGGGCATAAGGCATCAGAATGTTGGTCAAAGATAAAAAGTTCTCAACGCAAAACTGAGGACACGTCACTGTATACCACGTTTTACGAGAACGCGGGTGCTTTAACAGTTTCATCGAATTCGAGAAACGAGTGGTGCTTGGACAGTGGTTGCACCGCGCATATGACAAAGAACTTGAGCACTTTTCGTCGCATTGATACAAATCTGTCCGACAGGTTGAACTTGGCCAATTCTAGTACGACTGAAATAATCGCAAAAGGTAACGCGCAAATTGTGACGCGAGTTGACAAGCGCGATACAACGGTCGGTTTAAGTAACGTTCTCTACGTGCCGAATTTGAGAACCAATTTATTGTCCGTTGGAAGAATCGTGGATAAGGGCCATCGGGTTATTTTTGTCGGCACGAGTCTTAGACAACAACAATCGCGTGATATTATCCGCGAATCGCCGCGGTGAATTATTCTACGTTGAAGATGCCGGTGCGAAGGAACAGGTCCAGGTGGCGCAACCAAAGAATTCACGCAACACAACTCTGATGGACTGGCATATACGACTAGGACATCTCAACGAAAGAGACATCAGGAACGCCTTGAAGAACGAAGCAGTACGAGGACTACAAATCGAAGATTTGGATACAAAGCTTAGCTGCGAAATATGTCTGAAAGGTAAAATGACTCGCCAACCTTTTCCGAAGAAGTCTGAGAGAAAATCGAAACCGGGTGAAATTATACACTCAGACGTCTGCGGTCCGATGAGGACGATTTCCAACGGTGGCGCCAGGTACGTGGTCACATTCATCGACGATGCATCACGCTGGTGTGTTGTTAAATTTATTCGACAGAAAAATCAAGTATGTAAAGAATTCGAAGAATTTAAAAACACCGTAGAGACACAATTTGGCAGGAAAGTCAAGTTTTTACAATCAGACAATGGAACTGAATATTTAAATGCTCAGTTTGACGATGTGTTGAAGAAATCCGGGATTCAGCGTCGTTTGACAGTTCCCAACAATCCCGAACAAAATGGAGTAGCGGAAAGATTCAATCGTACGCTGGTAGAGATGACTCGCTGCCTCTTACTTCAATCCAATCTTCCTGATTCCTTCTGGGCAGAGGCTATGAACACGGCCGCTTACGTTCGTAATCGCTGTCCCACGTCGACTTTGAATGGCCGGACTCCTTTCGAGATATGGACGGGTGAAGTACCGGATATCGGCAATCTCGAAGAGTTCGGGATCGAGGTTTAGTGTTTGAACAGATCAAACACCATCGGGAAATTTGAACCTCGTGCATCTGGGCGTCGACGACAAATCAAAAGCCTTTCGAGTGTGGATTTCTGAACAACGGAAGGTTGAAATCACACGAGACGTCAGATTCTCAGGACGAGCTACAATGGAAGAGGCTTCTCGACACGAGCAGCAAATTCAACATGAAGTGGATCGAGATACCGTAGCGGATTCATCAAGAACTTTCATGGATGTAGAGCTGAACAACACGAACACGACGGGACAAGATATTCGACATGAAGAGGAACGTCGGGATGACGATCTAGAGAACTCTCAAGACAATTCAGACAGTGACAGCCAGTCGGATTTTCTGGGATTCGACAATCTTCCAGAGCAGAATTTAGAAGAAATTGACGCACCACCGCAAAAAGGTAAACCTGGAAGACCCAAAAAGATTCTTACCGGAAAACCTGGCAGACCGAGAAAGACGCAAACTGTTGAAGAAGCCAACCATGGACTGGTGAACATCGCTTTTGCCGCGGAGGTTCCGATAAAATCTGCGTTTTCTGGTCCCGAGAGAGATGAATGGATAAAAGCAGCGGCAGACGAATTCGCATTTATTCTGAAAAATGACACCTGGAGTTTGGTGAAACGTCCCATCGATTGCGGAACAGTTGGAAGCCGCATAGTGTTGAGGAACAAATATGCTCCAGATGGTTCCGTTGTTAAACGCAAGGCTAGAGTTGTGGCAAAGGGGTACTCACAACGACCCGGAATGGATTATGGCGAAACTTATGCACCTGTTGCTAGATTTAGTTCTATTCGCCTTGCCATTGCACTTGCTGCTCAACGTGGCATGCATATGCGTCAGTTTGACGTTGTGACCGCCTTCCTTAACGGAATCATTGAAGAAGATGTTTTTATGGAAGTTCCTGACCACACCGACAAGATTCTCCAATTCATTGTGAATAAGAAACATGGGTCACCGAGAGAGGTAGCAAAGGCTGCAAAGATGCTTTCGGAGCTTTCTTCAGGAAACAAGGTGTGTAAGATGAACAAAGCCTTGTACGGGCTCAAGCAAGCCGCAAGATGCTGGTACCAAAGACTCGATCGAGAATTGCGAAGATTCGGAGCATCACCAACGAACGGAGACGCAAGTATCTACGTGACTGGTCACCGGAAAGATGATCTTATAATCATCGTGTACGTTGATGATATCATCTCACTGTCACGAGATGCTGGACAAATCGATGCTCTCTACAATTATCTGAGAAAATCGTTTGAAATTAAAGACATGGGTGATCTCTCGTATTTTCTTGGAATTGAATTTCAGCGAAACGATTCAGCCGTTACGATGAATCAGCGTGGATACATTTTGGACATTTTAAGTAAGTTTGAGATAAAGTCATGCAACCCTGTTTCAACGCCACTGGATCCTAGCGTGAAATTATCAAAACAGGATGTCTGGAGCAATGAGGATGGTGTCAAACCACCTTATCGTGAGTTGGTCGGATCGCTTATGTATTTGTCAGTAGCGACTCGTCCGGACATCTGCCATGCGACTAGCGTCTTGAGTCAATTTAATGACTCGTTCGGAGTTTCCCATAGGTGCGCAGCAAAGAGGGTGCTTCGATACCTCAAGGGTACACTGGATGTAGGAGTGACCTTCAGCTCCAGAGGGGAAGATCTGACCGGGTATGCAGATGCTGACTGGGCAGTATGTGTGGATGACAGGAGGTCATATACTGGCTTCGCTTTCACCATGAGTGGAGGCGCAGTCTCCTGGGAATCGCGAAAACAGCGCACAGTGGCGCTGTCCTCGACAGAAGCTGAATATATGGCTCTCGGAGAGGCATCAAAGGAAGCGGTTCATTTACGAAGATTGAGCGGGGAAATAGGAGTTGAAGAAGCATCCCCGATCATACTTTTTAACGACAACCAGGGTGCAAAGAAATTAGCCGAGAACCCTGTATTTCACTCTCGCACAAAGCATATACATGTGCGACATCACTACGTAAGAGAGGTCTTGGCTGCAGGAGAAATCAAGCTCGAGTATCTGAACACCAACGAGATGCCAGCAGACATCTTCACCAAGAGTCTACCTAGCGTAAAGCATTGGAAATGTTTAAACGCTCTGGGTATCACCAAATGAAGATTTCGGATGAAATTAGTTCGAGAGGGGGTGTTAAAATATCTCACAAAATTCACCCTTATAAGTAGGCGCATGCACCCACCTTCTGTTGTCAATAAAATTGTTTTATGTTCGGTTGTTAGTATTGTTCTGTCAAATGTAATATTTTGATTTTAAATAAATATTTTGGATTGTGATTAGTTTTCTTGTCTTGCGATCTACAAACCTCGACAATAACTCGTAAATAGTTAGATAAAAAATAATAATGCATATGCACATTTATAATAAAAAAGTATATTATTTTATTTATCAAATGCTACTGAATTACTGTTAGATATTATATATTTACTAACGAATTTCAAAATAATAATAATAATAAAGTAAGCATATCAACGTTGTAAAGCGACAAATATTTAGCATTTTGATATAAAATTTTTATTCGTCCGTGTCATTTAAAAAAAAATATTTTATGTAATATCTTAAAAAAATTATGTTATTTTTTTTACTATAAAGACGACTTTAATATCTACAAGTTTCATTCGAAACTGTATACTCCTATTTAAGACTTAAATTAATTAAAAAAAATCACCTATTACCTCATTTTTGCTCATAGGTATGCATTCTTTTGGATAAAGTGAAACATATTTTAATTAAACTCGCTCACTTTTCATTTGTTCCTCAAATTCCAGCAACAGTTTTCAACCGATTTGAACCAAACGAATAACAAGTCGAGTTTATTTTATATATTACTTATTTAGTAAGCTGAGATACAAGCTAAAAAAATCTAGGGGCGAGTAGAAAGAGAGCTTCGAATAGACACCAAAGAAACATCAGTAGAAGAAATTCTAATCGCTATTATTCAATTTAAAAACCACATATCTGCTGGCCCAGACAATTTGCGAGCAGAAATCTTCAAAGAAAATTGCGAGCTTCTATTACCTATCCTACAGCCTTTAAAACAATCAGAAGAAATCTCAAAATCATGGAAAGTCGTCCTCGTAATGAATCTTCCCGTTTATGAAAAGAATAAAACGGATTTCATCCAAAAAGTTCCCGAGTCACATCAACGTCCTCCGGATTATAACAGAACAAACAAAAGAGTGGCAGACTGGGGTCTATCTCATATTCGTAGGTTTATAAACGGCGTTCAACAACATAAAACATATAGCTATTTAGAAAATACTACGCTAAATTGATGTGTTCGACAAAATTATTCATCTGAGAACAAAACTCTATAAGAAAAGAACGTACATGATCTTATATAAGAACCAGATTAGAATGAAATTCAGATATAAACGGAATAAAACAGGTATGTGTTCTATCCCTGTTATTGTGCTAGATTGGATGATAAGGAAGGTAAATAACGCAATACAAGAACTAAAATAGTATTTTTCGATTACACGGAAGACATTTGTCTTCTCTCACAAACGCAAACCAATACACACAACATATTGAAGCAGAAAAAGTTGGTGTAGTAATTAACATCAATAAAACGAAGTCCCACTCCACGCCAATAACGCGGTAATAGAAGATGTCACACAATTTTGTTTCCTCGATAGCCTCATTACCGAAACAGGTGGAATAGATTCAGATGTAAAGCATAAAATTGGAAAAACCAACCAGGCATTTGGCGCTTTGAAGAATATCTCTCACAAGAAATATTTCTTAAGACAAACCTAAGGCTTTAGAATAAAAAAATATAGGCGATGCTCCTATATACCTACATGTGAAACATAGAAAGTTACCAAACACATCTTCAAAAATATGCAAGTGTATATGAATCAATTTAAAAAATAAACTAAATAAATAAATATATGTTGAATAAAACGATATTCTTCCGGCGAATACAGTGAAGAGTTTTTATTTACTTGCAATTACATCTCGTACAGAACAGGACACAAAATATGTTGACATTTACATAGACAAGTATATCGTGTTTGAACGATTACAAAAGAACAACGATGGTTAAACGTTTTACATTTCACGTCGCACACATACTCTACTGCGTCACACACATCACACTCTAGACCAGGCATCACACTACCGCGTTTTTCATTCCTTGCCGGAACGAACTTACAACACTGACACTAGCGCTTCCTTTTCGTGGCAATGCATTGCACTAACTGATTTGAACACATGCGGGAAAAACTTATTATGTTAAATGATACACGTTCACTCCAACACCCCTTCTTGCTGTGTCATTTAACACTACACTTTAGTACAAAAGAACTTAGTGTCCAATTAGCCCGATGGCTTCGCGTTGATCACAAAACGAATTGCGTGGCAACGGCTTGGTTAGTATGTCCGCTAGCATATTTTCGGTAGGACAGTACACCACTTTTATTTCGTCGCACTCGAGGAGAGTTTTCACAAAATGGTGAGCTACGTCGATATGTTTTGTACGGTTTCCGCACCGTCCTGACTGCATCATCTTTATGCAGCCTTGGTTATCCTCGTATATGGTGACTGGTCCCCCTAAGTCGATTCTCAGGTCCTGCAACAGCTGTTGAATCCACTGTGCCTCACGACAAGCGTGTGACATCGCCACATATTCCGCCTCTGATGAGGATAGTGCAACTGTCGTCTGTTTGCGCGAACTCCAGGCGATTACGGATGGGCCGAGACGAAACAAGAATCCACTTGTTGACTTCCGGTCGTACCTATCGCCCGCCCAGTCTGCGTCTACATAGCCAGAGAGCGCTAGATCATGGCCTCTCGTGTAGTGGAGACGCTGGTTGTTGGTGCTTTGTAGGTACACCAATACACGCTTGGCTGCCTTCCAATCTGCCTCCGTCGGGGCCTGGACCCGGCGACAGAGGATGCCCACTGCCAGGGCGATGTCTGGTCTCGTGAGATTGGCCAGGTACAGCAATGAACCGACAATCTTCCTGTAGTTGTCATGCTGTAGTGTCGGGCTTGGCCCGTCGTTGCTTAGGAAACCTGTCTCCATAGGCGTGATAACTGGCTTCGCATCCTGCAACCCATATTCATTTATAAGTGCATTGATTTTGGCACGCTGGTGCACAAAACTTTCTCCAGTTTGTTTACGATCCACCTGCAACCCGAGGTAATGTCGTACCGCTCCCAAGTCTTTAATCTCGAATGACTTGGCAAGTTCCTTACCTATCTGCTTGGTAGCTTGGGCACTGCCGCCCACCACAAGCATATCATCTACATAAAGCAATACATGTACATTGTCACCTTTATGTGTTATTCTGCTGAATAGACACGCTTTGTTGTAGTCCGATCTTTGCGAATATGGCTGTAACTGTTTGATTCCATGCTCTCGCTGCTTGCTTCAAACCGTAGAGGCTCTTGCGAAGCCTAAGTAGGTACCTTTTCTTCAGATCCGTGTACCCTGAAACCTTATGGTTGTTCGAGGTAGAGCTCCTCGTCCAGATCCCCATTCAGATACGCACTTTTGACATCGAGATGTCGAATGTGTTGTCCCTTGACTGCCGCATACGCTAGTAGTACACGCACAGTGTCGTGTCGGACGACTGGAGCGAATGTTTCGTCATATTCGACTCCGTACCTCTGCGAGAAGCCTCTCGCCACCAACCGAGCCTTGTAGGTGTCCACCTCGCCGTGCTCGTTAGTTTTGGTTTTAAAAACCCATTTGGCTGTGATTGCGCGCTTGCCGGTAGGCAGATTTGCAAGCTCGAAAACTTGTTTTTCAAGAGATTTCATCTCCTCCTGCGCGGCTTTATTCCATTTCAGCTGCTCGTATCTTGGCAGCTGGCACATTTCTTCCCATGACTTGGGATCTGCAGTGTTCCGCTCTTCGGTGAACATGCAGTAGCGTACCGGGGGCTGTCCTTTGTTTACGCGGTTTGATATGCGTACTTCCGGTAGTAGTTGCGTCATCTCGTCTCCCCCTTCTGGCGGAGTTTGTTCCGCTGGAACCAGGTGTGGAGCACCTTGCTCTTTGCGCGGTCGGCCTCGTCCACGCCGTTGCTGAATCGGCTCGTCACCGTTCACTGGTGTAGCAGTAGGTGTGTCAGGCTGCTGTTTGTCCAGAGCAGTCTCCACTTCGAAATCGCCGTCCGTGATTTCACTTCTGCTGTTAGGTTGCTCTTCACCAACTGAAATGTCCACTTGTGCCGATGTCGCTTCCATCGGTATGAGTTTCGTGGGTGACTCAATTATTCGCACGGAGTCAGCTACCCAGACTTTTGCTGTTGCTGGAACGAGGATTCGGTAACCTTTTGTGGCTGTGTTGTACCCGATCAGCACTCCTTTGACAGCCTTGCTGTCCAACTTGTGGCGCTTGACGTCAGCCACGTGTGTGTAGACAGTTGAGCCGAACACGCGGAGATGACTCACGTCGGGGACGGTCCCATGCCATAACTCGTACGGCGTCTTACCGACTGATCTGCATGGCAACCGGTTCTGCAAATACGCTGCAGTGTACATCGCTTCACCCCAGAAGCGGTTGTGTAACTTCGCATCCACAAGCATGCATTTGGTCATTTCATTTAGCGAGCGGTTCTTTCGCTCAGCGCGACCATTCTGTTGAGGAGTGTGTGGCACCGTGAGCTGGTGCACGATCCCCTTCTGTTGCAAGAAGCTTGTCAACTCGCCGTTGACGTACTCGCGTCCGTTGTCTGATCTTATTACTTTTACTCGCCGTTGGAAATTGTTTTCAGTCAGCGCGACGTATTCTTTGATATGTTGTGTTACTTGGTCTTTTCGCTGCATGAGATAAATCATCGTGAACCTGGAATGATCATCTATCAGTGTGAGAACCCACCGATTTCCGCTCGGTGTTGCTGTCGGCATTGGGCCGGCCACGTCGGTGTGCACCAGGTCTAATGGATGCCTTGCACGGGATGTGCTGGCAAGATGTGGCTTCTTTGTTAGCTTACTAATGATGCATACCTCGCACTCCTTGCTTGGCTTGTCGCCAGCGACCAATTCCACTCCATGTACGAGGTTGTCGCGGTGTAGGAGCTGGATAGCCGCTGAATCCCGGTGTCCAAACCGGCGATGCCAATCGTCTATGGTGACGTGGTTGGAGCGCTCAACGCTCGCAGGCTCACGTTCATGCATTACTGGTGTATGAGCAGCTTTGCCGAGCCACTGCAGCTCATACAGGCCGTTGCGTTCTTTGGCGTGCAGATATACTTCTCCGCCACGCTCGATGTTGCAACCCTTGTCTTCAAATAATACTTTGCACTCCTTACTGAGGAGTTTGCTCACTGATATGAGACTACTTTCGAGTTCAGGCACGTAGAGCACGTCCTTTAAACTCGCGTTGATTTCAGTTCCGCCTGGTGTGTTACATCGAAGACGAACAGTTCCGATGCCCGTTACTGGGATGCTGTGATCACGGCCTGCGAGTTGAACAACACGCTTCGTTGTTTTCAGCTCGCTGAACAGATTGCGATTGGACGTCATGTGACTGGTGCAGCCCGAATCAACGAGCCACTCGTTGCTCGTGCTGGCTACCGACACGATTGACGCTCTCTCCATGATGACGAATGAATGATCGCCACCTTGACCACCTCCTCTGTTGACCGCTGCTTTGCCTGCTGCTTCTTTGGATTTCCCGCCGCTGCTGGCTAAATCCTTCTGCCGCTTGCGGCACTCCGCCTTGAAGTGCCCCTTCTTATTGCAGTAGTAGCATTCTTTCTCCGACTTGGAGGCCTTGCTGCTGCTGCTGCTCGCTGAGTTGCCGCCCTTGTGGCTGCTGCTGCCACCCCCGGTGTTGCCGTTTCCGTAGCCCTGGTGCGCCTGACCAGGTTGCCGTCACGGTTTGGCGAACATGGCGTCCTCGTTGCCTTCGTTGGTACGGCACTCCACACGCCGCGTGTACTCGTCGAGCAATTTGCCGACAACGAGCTCCATCGTGAGTGTGTCCTCGTCTCTGCTTTCCAAACCTGAAACAACGTTGTCGTAACTCGCTGGTAGCGAGAAGAACAACGCCGATATTTCTTCATCGAGGTCAATACGCCCGCACTCTGCTGGCCATGTCCTGCATTGCGGTGATGTGCCGGATGTGTACCGCATCGCCCACATCTGCCGCCTCAGGAATGATTTGCTGGTTCTTGTCGACCGCTCGTAGAGGTTCTGCAACGTTGTCCACACGTCGGCAGCGACCTCCAGGTGACGGATGTGAACGAGTTGATTTTCGTCCACTGACAGCATGAGCCGTGTCATGGCCGTCTCGTTCTTGCTGACCCAGTCTGCTGTCACAGGTTCAGGCTTAGGTGATGTTACAGTCGCCCATGTCTTGTCCTTCGTTAGGACCCATCGCATTGTCACTTTCCAGTTTACATAGTTGTGGTCATTCAACCGTAACACGTTGGATTTTTGTGTACTTTCCATTACTGTTTCCATATTTATACACAATATGCAAAGTACGTAAATGTTATGTAAAAATGTTCTCGAACTCGTAACTACAACTGTTCACTTCACTTCACGCACACCGCACACGTGTCTTTCACACAGCGTATACTGGGCCCATAACCTGTTGAATAAAACGATATTCTTCCGACGAATACAGTGAAGTGTTTTTATTTACTTGCAATTACATCTCGTACAGAACAGGACACAAAATATGTTGACATTTACATAGACAAGTATATCGTGTTTGAACGATTACAAAAGAACAACGATGGTTACCTAAACGTTTTACATTTCACGTCGCACACATATCATTTATTTTATTCGTAACCAAGGATATTATTAACAGTGGTATTTCCGATATCAATTTCACTAGTGATGAATTTCCGACGAAATGTACATTTCATTGGTTCATTTTTAAACAAATTCGTGAGCCTATTGGTTGACAGTGACGTGTGGTGAATTCTCTATATAATAACCAGCGATCATCAATTGTCTAACAATTGTCAATCGTTGAATATAAATAATTCCATGACAACTTAATAAGTCATAGCTTTGAAATAACGATAGTAAAATAGTTCTTTTGTCTTCAATTTATTAATACAAAGTTTTTCATAAATTATGCATATTTTTGAATAAATTTGAAAAACTGCATTTATTTTTATTTTTCTGCATATTATATGTATGTTTTTACCATTTTAGGTACATATACTTCACTCGTTAGAAATAAAAAATTAAATCAGTGGCAATTCGTCAGGTAAGGCAGTGCCTCACCACGAAATTCAAAACAAATATCAGTTTTTAAAATAGCTATTTTTATCAGTTTTTATCAAAATATAAATATATTTTAAGTTTTATTCAGTTAACTGAAAAAGCAAGATTTAAGCAACCACCATACCAAGAATACAATATCAGTTGCCTTCTCGTTAAAAATTCCCAACGAATTGTATTAAACCGTGTACTTTTTAATTTGGATACAGTGTTCGGCTGGAAATATATCATAGACAGAGAGACTTCGGAGGCGAGCTTCAAGTCGGTCAAAGGAAGGCGCGTTGCGCATTTGTTCCTATTCTATTCTATTGTGTTAGATTTAAATATTTTTTATTTGTGGTTTGGTTGTATTTAACGAATATTATAATTTATTCTTTTCCACTGTTAGCCTAGAAACACACCATTATTTACCTCTTTTGTCATGAATAGCTATTAGGAATGTTATGAGTAAAGCCCGAATTTTTAGGCAATTGCCTAGATTCAAATTTTAATATACTTCAGGTAATTTCGTTTTTATATACATAGGTAATATGTTTACGTGTAATGGAAGGTTTTTTTTTCGTGCCTTAGAGCCTATTTTTTCTATATTTTGCTTATTGTGCCTATTTTACCTTATAGAGCCTATTTTGTTGCCTATTCTAACTTTTATTGATCAGACATGGTTTATCATCTACTTCGTTGACTAATTCAGCACTCGACAAAGTGTTTCAACCTAACCTATAATATTTAAAGTACTTACTTTAATCAAATTTTTGTGTAGGAATTTAAAATGCCGAAAGAAAAAACGTTTTTTAGTCAAAATTTTACGTGGCAATTCAATTGTGTCTTTGCCATTAATCAATGGAGCTGAGGTAAGTTTAGACGATATGGCTAAATATAAGAACACTCCTGTCACAATTTGTGATGTCGAACGAAGTTTTCAGCTTACAAGCAAGTTCTGACAGACCGAAGACAGTCCCTATCCGAAAATTTCATAGAGCAATTGCTCGTAATATTTTGTGAATTAAAGTATACTATATAATTTGAATTTGCATAATAGTTAATAAAATGAGAACCCTATATTATTATTTTTCAGATTGCGTTAATTTTTGTGTAAAATGATTATTTCTTTCTAACGAAGAGTAGATAGGAGTACCAATATTAGAAAAAGGATTCGTTTATTTTTTTTAAGACAAAATATTTACATTTAGGATGCCTAAAATCCCGCCTATTTTAGAGTAATTACCGGCCTATATGCCTGCTTATTTGGGTGTTTTTAAGAGCCTAAATATCCGGGCTTTAGTTATGAGTATCATAACAGCTGCAGATGTTTAAAATCCGAGCTCGTAGAGCGAGGATTTTAAGACATCTAAGACCTGTTAACATCCGCGATTTGTACATTAGTGGACCGGTTTCAGAATATAAACACGTTAACGTCATTAATAAATATTATGTTTTGAAATTATTTTATGAATAACGTCATTGTCATCATTTTAGAAGGTGATCAAGTAAGTCTGTGGTCTGTATGTTTTTATTTAACGCCATGGTTACAATTGTTTTGTATCATATTGTGACGATGTTTGGTCGGACACAAGGAGTTTTGCGTGCATTGCTCGGGCGCCAAACGGTAGTGAATAGTTGGGTCGGGGTTGCGTCCAGGGTACAGAAATAAAACAGCGGATGACTTCAGATTTATTTCGTGGATCTTGATATACACTGACTCTCTCGTGTCTATCTTGGTAGCGGCCACTGGCTTTGTCTCCGGAACATCCCTTGAGGGCGTCTTGACCTAAAACGGTGGGTTTCGGGAAACCGACTCCCGGCGTCGGTGTGTCGGACGAGTCTTTGGCGGGTCCCTGAGAAGCGCGGCGCGTTCTGGTGACTCGTGCTGAAACGACGCCTGGCGTCGCGACGTTACTAGGTCTCTCGGCCTTCCCGAGGATGGCGGAGCCGATGCCCGAGTAGTGAAAATTAAAAACGGCCGTAACACGGAAACGACTGCGTCGGTCGCTATCAACTGCTGACAGTGGTTAGGATGGGTTCCTGGTGCTAACTCAAAATCGACGCGACGACTGATTTCTAGTATGTTTGCCGGGAGTGTGTCCCGATGTCTGTAGCGGTCGCGATTCCGGTGTGAGGCGCCGTTCAGCCGTACAGCTGACGTCACGGCGGGTGACGTCACGGTGGACGGATCTGTGTTATACGACCTGATGCTCTCGAGTTCACTAACTCGAGGATGGTGGCAGAGATACGAAAAGGACGGAGATGGGTTGTTCTCTCCAGTCGTCAGACTCGAGGAAGAAAGGTGAGGAGTGCGGGGAGGTTGGGGACCTGGTGCTGGTGTTTTACTTCGGACCCGCGTTGTGACCTGGACTAATCCTGCCGAGGATACTCTCCACTCTTACGAGTCGAGGATGCTCTCCACTCTTGCGACTCGAGGATTCTCTCCAGCCCGGGGGCTCGAGGATGACGGCTCTCTCGGTGGGTACCTCTAGGTCTCAAAGCAGACGGTATCGTGCTCCCAACAGTGGAGTCGCGGATGCTGCAGGCACACGGTTAAGTAGCCGACGTTGTGACTTGGGATCCCCTGAACAGAGTGACTCTCCACTCTTGCGAGTCGAGGATTCTCTCCAGCCCGTGGGCTCGAGGATGGTTCGCAGTCAGGGCCTCCAAGTCACAATGTTGATATTATGCTAGGTAGCCTGAAGGGCTTGGAACGGACGGGGAACGGTAAAACGGTAAACTAGACGGTATCTCTTACCCTGGTGGATTTCGCTGGACGGCTTCTTCTTGGATATCACGGTGGCACTCTCTCATCAAAATGAGGAAAAAAACTATATATTTCGATTCGCGGATCCCGGCTTATATACAGAAAAGTAAATGAATCGGGTCCGCGCGGGTTGTCAGTGGTCGCTACCATGTATTTACATAGGGGTAACATACAGTGCTGTGATAAAAGGGCTTCTCGTGCCCTTACGAAGTTCATATAGAATGTTCAAAGATATTCCGTTATGGCTTTAACTTACTAAGCCTGTGTTGAACCGCACACAGTAAGAGATTCTACTTGTTGGCGCTCAGGGTAGGATTGCAAAATATTTAAATTCGGAAATCTCTAATCTCTGTGCGGATTACGTATTTCAGATTTACTTGAAATAATAATGAATTCGCAAAATTAAACCGGTATTATTGCATATTAGGGAAAATAAGATAACAAAGGCATACTTACTGAGGAGGTATATAAATGAGTTTTCAAAAATTTAAAATCAGTAGTAATACTAACTTTCGTACTGAGGTCAACAATATACGTATTTAATATGTGGCGACCTTTTGAAGAAGACAATACTGATGTTTTACCAGTTGAAAATTGTGATAAAATTAAACGGACATTTTTGCCGCAAGAAGCGAAAGAAATAGTTTAAAATGTGTATAACTATTTAAAAGAAAAAGATAGTGAAGGTGAAAATTCGGCTCTGATAAAAACATCAGAAATGACGAAAGTGCCGTACAATACTGTTCGTGATATAGTAAGTAGAGTGAGACCTAGAAAGAAAAGGCGTGACGCGGGTAATTCGAGAATAGTGAATTCTTTTCAAGAAGATACAATTCGACGCAAAATATATGCAATGTATGTCGAAAAAATGTTGCCGTCTATTCGCATATTGTATCAGAGACTCAAAGACGATAAATGTGAAATAAATTGTTCTTTGACTACTTTGCATTCAGTTCTCCATAAAATCGGTTTTCGTTTTAAAAAAATTGATAAACGGCAAACAATAATGGAGAGTCGAAGAATACGCGAATGGCGCTTCAAATTTTTAAGAGAAATTAAAAAATATCGTGATGAGAATCGTCCGATAATATATTTGGACGAAACTTGGTTTGACTCCCACGACACAGTACCAAAAAGTTGGACAGACGGTACAAATGATTGTGCAATCGATGTTCCACCAGCACGAGGCAAGAGAATTATAATACTTCATGCCGGAAGTGATCAAGGGTGGATAAATGGTGCGCGATTTTTAGCTGGCCATAACGCTAAAAATATGTATTTAGATTATCATGACAATATGTGCGCTGATATTTTTGAGACGTGGTTTTGTGATAATTTACTGCCGAATTTGCCGCAAAATAGCGTTATTGTTATGGATAATGCCAGTTACCATTCGCGGCGAAGCGCGAAAATACCATCTAATTCCATGAAGAAGGCCGAAATTCAGGAATATTTAATTAACAACGATCTGTACTTCGAAGAATCATATAATAAAAAACAATTGTTAGAAGTTGTTCAAATTAAACCCCCTGTGAAACAGTATGTGTGTGACAATTTAGCAAAACAATTTGGACACGATGTACTTCGATTGCCTCCTTATTATTGTATTTTTAATCAATTGAATTAATTTGGGGGCAATTAAAATGCAATATAAGACGGAACAATACATCACCGACTGTAAGTGACGATGTTATCGAATTAATAATAAGAGAAATGCTCAATATAACACCAGAAAATTGGGCTAACAGTGTGCGTCATGTGATTGATTTAGAAAATCAATATATTGATATTAATAACATTACTAAAGACTTTATTATAAATATTCAAGACTCAAGTGACGATAGTGAAACGGATTGTGATAGTGACAATGATATTGTCGAATAATTACATATATATATATATATATATATATATAGCAGTGTAATATTTTGTATTTATTGTTATGTATGACACTATTGTTTATTTGCATTATTTAACTAAATGACGAATTGTTATACAATGATACTTTCATGTAACATTTTTTTTGCTTCATTATCAATAATAATATTTGTACAAAATTCTCTGTTTCATTATTATAATATATATATAAAAATAAAATTAAATTGGGAAATACTGAATACATACCTGTCCTTGCACCCCTATAAATCAAGCTTAAATCCCTAACAATAGACCCGCTGAGAGGGCCATAACAGAGTATCTTTGAACATACTATACTAGCGTCAATCGCTAGCCCTGTAATTATGCTGCTAGGAAACTATAACTTTATTTTAATCGGTTGCTTACAGAAGAAGTTATTAACAGAAAATCGGGGTTGCTCTTATTTCCGGGGAAACGAGAGCAGTTTACGAGTCACCGGTGTTTCAGACGTCTCCGGACGTCGGTGAATCTAAACTGCGAGTGACGAAAACGTTTCGTCACAATATTTATAAATAAATTTCTCTATTTAAATGTCATAACGTGGTCATCTCTAATTTTAAAGACTGTACAACTAATATATATGTATATATATATTATGATAAGAGGGAGGATTAATCTATGTGTTAGTATTGTTTTGAATTCCATTTGTATTAATAGTGTTATATTATCATTGTTTTATTTTCATTCTCTTGATTGTTTTGACAAATCAGTATGGTAATATTACCGTACAGAATACAGATATTACTTACTTACCAGCCTGCTTTTGTGCATGTAAACATGGGTTTAATATTCTGAAACCGGTAAATTGATTTTATCCACAATCAACTCATAATATGCATTTATTTGTGCTCATTGCAACTATATAAAGGGACCAATTATACACTAGTGGAATAAAGTAATTTTATTCCACTGTTAAAAGAATGAAAGAATAATGCACAGAGATTAGTAAAATTTATTGAATTACTTATTAATATTAACATTTACATTCATATTAACACTTAAATCATTGTTCGTTTTATCTAATTTGATGTTCTCTTTCCAAAACGGCTGCTTTTTTCGATTTGTACCCCTTACATTCACTCTTCAAATAAGCTGTCAGCTTGTTATATTTTGAAATATCTATATTTTCGTTAACTTTTATAGTACCTAGCCTTCAACATGGAATACTTAGACCACGCTGATGAAACCGCATACTTTTACTTGATATTATAGAAATATGAAAGCATGACTTCTTCATTTATTACCCTTACTCTCCATTTTTCTCCAGCTCTTAAATTCAGCAAACTTTTTTTCATACAATTTCTTAGACTTCGCTGGCAATAAACGCCGAATTGTTTCCCGAGCTTCTTCAAAAACTTCTGTAGGAATAAGGTAATTTCTTCCATTTTTCACCAAATTCATAAATTTTTTCAATGTAACAAACGATAAACAAACATCCTGCCGTAGCAACAAATGCCACAGTAATGCATTTTTTTTGACAGCACGTATCTAGAATTTGATAAATGACATTTTGTAAAATGAATTTATTTTGAATAACAGTTTTGATTGTGGATAAAACGTTATATTGTATTCGTGTTTTAGTTGCGCATTATCCACTCAAGATAATTAAATGCTCGAACTTCGTTCTCGCATTTAAACAATCTTTCGTGGATAAAACGTCACCTAAAACACTTATACAATAAATAACTATTTTGCTCCCGCTTGCTAACAAACGATTATTAATGGTTTATTATTCACCCAGGTTAATAACGCAAAATTTCACCTTTCACACCTCAATTTAATATATTGTGTATTCGCTAGATGCAATATTCCGTACTGTACATTTTATGCCTCTTTTTTAGTATAGTAAAAGTATCACCTTAATAATGAAAAAATTTGCCCCATTTTGAAACATAGCAGATTTGTTCATTAGTCATTAAAGAACACATACAAAAAGTATCATCATTGCCATAAGACTTTTTTAACATTAGCTGTGATAGTTGCTAGCAAGGAGGGAAGGTTTTCGAAACTTAAAATAATTTAACATCTACAATGGGACTAGAAAGGTATGGAGACTTACTATCATTAGTATAGAAAAGAACATTTCTGAAGATATAGATGTATCAGATATTACGAGTTCGTTTTAAAAGAAACAAGAAAAGCAAAGTTTTTAAAAACTAAATGTATAAGTAATAAATCTATGTATTTAGTTTAAATATTTGCTTTATATTAATGTATCACAGTATATGTACTTTATTTATATTTTGCTATTATATGTTCATATCAATAATTATTGTATGTATCATTGTATTAATTTAGGATTTTAATAAATAAAATGTATATTTCTTACATTTTCTGTTTCTGTGTTTTTTATTTATGATGATACATACGGCCTGAAGTCAGACTTACGACAGAATATTATCGTCCATGTAGGGTTTCTTCATATATGTATTAGTAATACATATATGGGTTTCTTGTCGTCCTGACAAAATTGTAGATCTGACCAATCACAGGAAACCTGGAAAATTCTATATAAAATAGTGGAAGGGGTATTGGCGCGCATCTTAAAACTATACAAACATGAAAATTTAAACATATATATTATTATATTTCAAAACTATAAAAAATAAAATTAAATAAAACAAATTTATTTGATATTATGATTTAAAAATAAAAATGGTTATTTGTGTATTAAGAACGTAAAGTAATTCTTTGTTACTCGAACACGATAATTGCTGCGCGAGCTGAAGGCGAGAACTGCAATAGTGTAAGAGAAACAAAGACACTTTTTTCTACAATTGCATCTTAAAATTATTTAAAAACGTATACGTACTGAAAATAAATTCATTCTATCAACTGTCAATACAACAAGTTTCTGTTCTGTTTGTATCCCTGGTAACTATGGAAATAAGCGCGCATTTATAATCTTTTTCGCGCGTTGCCATTGGAAACGCGCAAAATAGTTATTTGTGTATTAAGAGCGTAAAGTGATTCTTTGTTACCTGAACACGGTAATTGCAGCGCGAGCTGAAGGCGAGAGCTGCATTAGTGTTAGAGGAACAAAGACATTTTACGCTCGTGATGCACACATAATTTTTTCTACGATTGCATCTTAAAATTATTGAAAAACGTATGCGTACTGAAAATAAATTCGTTCTGTCAACTCTCAATATGACAAGTTTCTGTTTTGTTTGTATCCCTGGTAACTATTGAAATAAGCACTCATTTAATATCTATTTCGCGCGTTGCCATTGGAAACGCGCGCTTTGCACGTCTTTTTCGCGCGTTGCCATTGGAGACGCTCAAAAAAGATATTTTTCGATTGTTCCACAGCAAATGACAACTTTACGATGACAAATGAGAGCGTAATTGTCAACTTTTCGTAGCAATCGTAGAAAAAAGATATTTTTCGATTGTTCCACAGAAAACGTCAACTTTACGATGACAAATGATAGCGTAATTGTTAACTTTTCATAGCAATCGTACAAAAAAGATATTTCCGGTTTTGACGTAAGAACGAATATACTTATTATATTAGTGAAATAAAATTTCTTTACGGATTCTAGACTTGATAAGGATAAATTTATAATATGAACCTGTATATTTTTCACTAATGTATAGATATTAGTTTGTATTTTATTTAGTGCTTATTTTTTATCCGCTTTTATATTATATATAAAATATTTGAGCTATGATTTAGATGCAATATTATTCATTTATTCGGAGTTTAGTCATAGAAATTGTTACAGTTAGATTTAGAATTCACCACATCGTTCATTTTCATAATCATTATAATCACCTGAAAATAATAACATTAGTATTGTAATTCATTCTTGACTAAATCTCATCCTTTTTTTTGAATGTACTTACCTTATGTCTGCTCTAATTCTGTTCAACCATCTGTGTTATCATTTAGTCATCTGTCAAACATTTCACCTTCACTTTCTCTTGACATCTCTGGTGCTGCGCAACGTCAAGTCAAAACACTATTTATTTACTGTAGCGTATGCAACTGTCACTGCTATGCTGTCGTACAATTCTACGATGGACGCCTTGTAGGGGTAGATGACACTTTTTTGGTAATAACTAGATTTTACTTGTCGCCGGAAATGCATATGATTTTTAACGGTTTCGCTAAATGTTTTTCATTGTTTAACCAGTTTTTGAGCGAAAGAGTTGTGCGACATTTTTTTTTTTTAGCAAATTCGCGATAAGTTATTGCCCAGTACACTGGATCAGTGTCACTACCGCTCCCAAAAAAATAATAATTAGAGTAATTATTAATTACGGAATAATTCCGGATCATTCTTCGCTTCTTAAATTTACTTCAAGCCGCATACCAACTTAGGTAATTAACTAGTATAGTTTTTCTTTAAATCGTTTATTTTAAATTCAAATAAACAAGTGTTCATCAACTATGCAAGTGGTCTAATCTCGGTTTTGTTTTCAGGCTTTTTATTTTTTTCTTTTGACTTTCCGTTTTGTGTGCTTGGTTTCTCATCTCAAACTCATACATTTCATCGTGTTTGAGCTACATTTTACGTCACGCATCTTCATCGTTTGTTCCTGGGTCTTATCCTGGTTTATTTTCTTTCGTCTGTGTCTTCGTGCTGTTGCGACCGAGTCATTCCTGAGGAACGATCTTGGATCCTGTTAAGTCACGCTCCTCCGGGACGGACCGCACCCAGTCATCGCCCACCGGCAGCGTCCTGGCTACCCTCGGCAGAGAGAGCACAGCTAAGCCTTATTATTTTATTTTACATTATTGTATATTAGTTATTTACGCTTATTACTCACGACTGATAATTATTACCTGTATCGCTATTGTAAGAAGTCTAGTCAAGCTACGGCTGTTGGCACCATTTAGTTATTTTATTTATGGTTGCACCAGTGTTGTGTAGCTCGTGCTTCGTGGAAGTAGTAGGTTTGATTGAGAGTTCAGTATTGTCGGCTGCCGTCGTATACATCGCAGGTACCTCCGATTCATCGACGTTCGTTGCGCCGTGTTTGGTTCAGTTTTATGTCTCGTTGGCAACAACAACGATCCTACGTGCTAGAGTGGACACAGCGCCCCTTCACTACGCTTTACAATCCATCATCTTCTCCGGTGCGTGTATCCTTGACTGGATTTTTTCACGTCTCGTTATCCTGTCGAGTAATTCTGTTAAAAACTTTAGCGATCATTATTTTGTTTTGTATACGTTTATCTTCAATATATATTTGTGTTCAGTATACGACTAGTTTACTTCTCCACCGATACTTAGAAACCGTTTTAGCGCCGAACCCGACCGTAGGTTTTGACGATCACTCCTTCGTCGAACTGTTGAGGCACAGATCGTCTGGTGCCCCGAGCATGTATCACATAAAATCGTCATACCCACACTGACTTCGACTTGAGCCTAGCCGAGGTTCGACCGGACTGGTGACGAGGCCCACGACGCGTGAGCATCGTTATAAAATAACAACTAATCTCTTATTAACACTCGATAAGTGTGATATAGAATAAAAATTCTTCTCCTTTAATTATTGGTGGCTCTGAGAAGAGCCGATTTGAAAATATATACAGACTCAATATATCGTGAGGACGGAATAATAAAATGGAAGAGAAAAGGAAGAAAATAAAGAGAATAAAATGGTGTGCCAGGATTTAATTTATTCGAGGATACTCTTTAGCCACATTGCAAATTTATTTAACCCCGTAGGATTGAAATCGATTCCATCTACTTTTGGCGGAAGGTGAATTTGATGTCGTGGCCTTTTGTAATATCTGAAACAAAATTATTTATAATGAAACTTTCATCATATTATTAGCAATATCTTACTTTGAAAATAATTCATGTCGAATGTTGCCCTCGCTGACAGAAAGCATGTAAATCGTGAACTTTCGTGTTCTCAAATTTAGCTGTGAATTTAAAATGTATCGTGATCAGAACAAGAAAATGTAATATACTTTATATTTTACCATACCGAGTTTGGAAACAGCGTCATTAAATTTAGGTAGGTGGGATTGTAAGCCAAACGATGTTACGTCCACGCAATGTCTGCATAATGGTACGCAATCCCACCTTAAACCCTTTCACAGATTTCATCTAAAGTAAGTTAGATGGTAAATATTTATCAGAGTGATCCTGGCAGCCACTTTTGACGTAATACAACGTGAACAAACCACATACCACGTGGAACCATGGTCAACTAGATGTTTCACACATTATTTATTATTAAAAATCATCTGACATACATTGAATATAGCCTTACAGTAGTTCATCCTATTATATTACCTGATTTTAAATAATAATACATTTATTTATTGGATATTACGAAAGATATAATTTTAATTATAACAATTACGCGCCAAATATGAATCTGCAAATAAAATTGGTTGTGTATGTTTAGGAAATAAAAATTCGTTTCCACTCCTAATAATTGATGTGTCTAAATTATTTTTTACATGCACTTACACAACATCCCTATATATATTTTAAAATAAGTCCGGTCTCTAGCAATCCCGGAGCAAGGTAGTAATTAATTTTTTAATTAATATATCAATTTTATACATTTTCTCATTAAAATATTCATATCAACCGTAAACAGTTGAAGTGCCTAAGATATGTTTATATATTAAAATACACCACACCCCTGTGCATATTACAAAATTAGTCCGATGTCTAGCAACCCTGGAGCAAGGGAGTAATTTACTGATATCATTTTGTCTTGTTCGGGCAAAACTTTAGGAATTAGTTCAAAAGATAGTCTGTTATTATAATGTTTATAAATTTTGTATAATTCAACAAAAATATCGTGGTTTTATTTATACTGGGGTGCATAACGTGTAGTTTGTCAAAAGTTAGTGAATATATTTGTTTGAAGTTTGCAGACAATGATGTACTTTGATTAAAACAATTATACTGGACTTGCATTGTCTTTATTAGTTTGAACAAATTATACAAAAAATATTTCACAACGTTTCGAGTGTTGTAATCTACACTCGTCTTCAGGTGATAATGACTAAAGACTATATATATATATATATATATATATATATATATATATATATATATATATATATATATATATATATGTATATATATATATATATATAAGTTATATGCCCAGCTACAACATCAAACGTGACAAATAAGACATTTACGTAGAAGCACGTCTCGCGGACACGTCATGTTTCAAGAACATAAAAACAAATGTATCATGTAGTTTTAGTCAGTCTAGATTCAGATGTAACGCTATTAACAACTTATTGTTGTATTAACCAAATAAATAGTTTAAAAAAAGTTACTTGCGTTGTTTAAACAAATAATTGGCGCAGTCGGTAGGATGGCTAAAACGTTTTAGAGAATATAAAATCGTTTCACGTCAGTGATTAATTTAGCCATCGAACATTCGAAGTGTAAAAAGCAAAAATAACACTTCACGTATAAGACAATCAAGTAACCAGTACGAGACCCAAAAAGGAGAGAGTTGCTGAGAGGACATCAGTCATCCAATCCAGAGAGGTCATCGCATCTACTCACAGAAGCGTTCATCGAGAGCCGAGTACCAGCCAGCCGCCATCGTCTCAGAGGATATGAAGCGAATCCTGGTGTTGCTGTGAGTACTATATGTCGTTTGTTCCTATTTTTATTTTAACAAGTGAATCAGAAAATAGTACAAACTCTGAATCAGACTCTGACCCTGAAAATCTTAATTTAAATCCTCAAATCAGTTCGTTCAAATTAAGACAACCTACATTAAAATTAAAAATGGCAACCGTACCCACACTTAAAAAGGAATATCTGGGCATGATTCCTGAATTCCATGGAGAACGGGAACTATTACCCCGATTCTTAGAAATCACGGGAAAACTTGTAACAAAATTTTATAATGCCGCCGATGAAGGTGATTTCCAAAATGAATACCTCATGAGTAGCATTTTAGCGAAATTAAAGGGCGAAGCAGCCATTAATATATCCAGTTGCACTATTGCTACATGGAATGATTTAAAAACAGCTCTTTTAACCACTTACGCGGACAAAAGAGATTGTTATACCTTATGTATTGAAATGACAGATTTGAAACAAGGCGATAAAGAAACTGGTTTTGAATTTTATAATAGAGTGCAACATCTCTTAAATATACAAGTATCAAATATTGCTATAAATTTCGTCGCTAACGAGGCACCAATATTAATTGGATATTTCCGTAACTATGCTCTAAGAATTTTATTAAAGGGACTTAAAGACCCTATCGGTCAATTAATGCGGACAAAGAACCCTAGTGATTTAAATGCGGCATTACACATGCTTACGAATGATTTCCAATTCGAAGCAAACCCTAAAACACCTAAAAACTTTATAGTCAAAATCAAAAATATATTCCAAAACAAAACACCCCAAATTTTAAAATGGTACCCAAATACATACCACCTCAACCCGCATATCAAAATAAATTCCCACTTGCTAGACAAAACTATTTCACTCCCACAGTAAACAGGAACCCTAATTTCGGAAATCAAAGAAATTTCCAAAGTCAAAATTTTAGAAATACAACGAATAATCAGAGCAAAGTTATGCCAAAACCTACTCCTATGAGTATATCAACTCGCAATACTGGTTTTCAGCCTAGACCAGGACCGTCACGTCAATATTTTCAATCCCCACAATTCCATGCAGAAGAACTTTTTAATTTAGACGAATATGAATTAAAAGAAAGCGATAGCTTTGCAGATAATAATTGTTATCTCCCAGAAACATACGAAAGTAACGAAATAGAGACAGTAGAAGAAGTAAATATTAACGATAAAAATGACACTGATATCTCAGACCAACATTTTTTAGGAAATCTAGCCTCGGATCTCACTTTGAACTAATGAATTTAACAATAAATCAGAGTAAACTCCCATTTATAATACTCCCAGATAATAATTTGAAAGTATTGATAGATACCGGTAGCACTAGATCTTTTATTCGGCCCAACATAGCATCTAAATTTTATAATAAATTTGTAACAAAAGATCCATTCCAAATGGCACACGGGACATCCACAGAATTATACAGTACAATGGTACCTATTTCTAAAATATTAAACCCAAATTTAGAAGATGAAGCTTATTTAAAATATCACATTTTCGACTTTCACGACCAATTCGACATGCTATTGGGCATGGACAATTTAAAAAAAGTTAAGAATTTTAATTGATACATTTAATGATTTAATTATTACACCATATAGTAAAATTAAAATAAATTATTTTAATAACGAAAATAATTTGAATTTAAATATCTTAAAAACTATACCAAATGTTACTGTCGAACCAAAGTCAGAAAAAATTATAAAAATAAAGGTAAACGTAGAGAAAGGTACAGTACTAGTTCCGCAAATTAAATCTCAAAATTTAATTATTCCCGAATGTGTAACAAACTTACAAAACTCTCACTGTTTATGTACCGTTATCAGGTTACATTTAGATTACCTAGTTTAGTTGCAGTAGAAAGTTTTGATAATTATGTGACATATGCAAGCCCAAATTTAAATTGTCATGAAATAAAAAATTTGGAATTCAATGCATCCAAAATTCGCACGGAACACATGAACATAGAAGAAAAATCAGAAATCTTAAAAATCATTAATCAATACTCTGATATATTTTATAATGAAAATGACAAACTGACATTTACAAATCAAATACGACATAGCATTAAAACCACGGACGAAATACCGACTTATACAAAATCTTATAAATATCCCGAAATCCATAAAATTGAAGTTCGCGACCAAATACAAAAAATGCTAGACCAAAATATAATTAAGCATTCTAACTCACCTTGGTGTTCACCCATATGGGTTGTACCCAAAAAAATAGACGCGTCAGGTAAAAAGAAATGGAGAATAGTGATAGATTATCGGAAACTTAACGAGAAAACAATAGGAGACAAATACCCATTACCAAATATCACCGACCTACTTGACAAATTAGGACGATGTACATATTTTACTACTTTAGACTTGGCCTCCGGGTTCCACCAAATCCAAATGGATGATCAAGACATACAAAAGACCGCTTTTAACACGGAAGACGGCCATTATGAATTTTTGCGGATGCCTTTCGGTTTGAAAAATGCCCCCGCAACTTTTCAGCGAGTAATGGACAACATACTACGTGGACTCACTAACGAAAAATGTTTAGTCTATCTGGACGACATTATTGTTTTTTCAAGTAGTTTGCAAGAACATATTAATAATTTAAAATTAGTTTTCAACCGTTTACGGAAATCCAGTTTCAAAATTCAGCTTGATAAGTCGGAATTTCTAAGAAAAGAAGTCGCGTATTTAGGCCACATTGTAACCCCACAAGGTGTAAGACCTAACCCAGACAAAATTTCGGCAATTCAAAACTATCCTATTCCCAAAACCGTTAAACAAATTAAAGGATTTCTTGGCCTGCTTGGTTATTATCGGAAATTTATTAAAGATTTCGCGAAACTAACTAAACCACTTACAAAATGCTTGAAAAAAGATGCAATCATCAACATCGATGACCCTGAATATATAAACTGTTTTAATACGTGCAAAAATCTGGTTATAAATGAACCACTTGTACAATACCCAGACTTTACTAAAGAATTCATCTTGACATGTGATGCCAGTAACGTCGCAATCGGAGCTGTATCGCAAGGTAACTCTGGTAATGACCTCCCGGTCGCGTACGCGAGCAGGACCTTGAATGAATCAGAGATTAATTATTCCACAATAGAGAAAGAACTTTTGGCGATAGTTTGGAGTACACAATATTTTAGACCCTATCTTTTTGGCCGTAAATTCAAAATTTACACCGATCATAGACCATTACAATGGCTATTTTCTTTAAAACAATGTAGTCAAAAATTAATAAGATGGAGACTTAAACTTGAGGAATTCGATTATGATATAATTTATAAAAAAGGAAAGTTACATTCTAATGCCGATGCGTTAAGCCGTATTCCTCATGAAACTAATGACAAAATTCAAAATTTACCTGCCGATTTAGACAATAAAGACCCATTAACACAATATCAGTATTATTTGACATCAAAATTTAATAATACGTCAACAAATAATAATGTTTTAGAAGTTGTAGGGAATCTATTCGACGCGCCGCTATCTAGCAGTCTAGCGCACTGCGTCAGCAAAGATTTATATATGGCACGAGGAATAGCTAAACAGTTTAAAGAAAATTTTAATAATGTGGATAAATTAAAGAAACAAAACCCAAAACTTCATTCTTTAGTTCATTTAAAAAGTAATTTCAGATATATAATTTACATGATTACTAAAGAAAAATTTGATGATAAACCTTCAAAACAAGATGTATTTTATGCACTTTTAAATTTAAAAGCTTTTTGCATTAAAAACAAAATTAAAAATCTCGCCATACCACAAATAGCCTCAGGATTAGATCGAAAGAATTGGTTAGATGTCAAATCAATGCTTCAATATATTTTCAATAATACTGACACACTCGTTACAGTTTTTAAACTCCCCGACGATAAACCAAATTTTGAATTAAACATAAATGATACAGACGACATTGAATCAGATATAAAAGACATTCAACACTTAAACGAATTACTAGAACCGAGACAAACAGACAAAAAAGATAATCAATCACTAATCGTCGAAACAGGTGATCAACAAAGTGATGTTGACGACTCTTCTAGTGAGAGCAACGCCACCATTCATTCAAATAAAGAACACCCAATTATAGGAATCCCAATAATAGAATGCCCTGTAAATTACGGCAAAAATCAAATAATTATTTCTGAAACACAACATAGCCCAAAAAAATTAATTATTCTAAAATTACACGCAACAAAAAAACAGAGAATACTAGTAGAACTTTCTCAATTAAATTTTGAAAGGGAAGCTATTAATTTTATTAAAGAGTACATAGTACCCAAAGTTAAATATCACTTATATTGCGAGAGCGGTACGTATGAAAAGTTTAGCCTGATTTTACAAAATTACTTTAAAAATTCCCAAATCAACATAGTTAGATGTAAACAGTACCTCACGGATGTTATAGACGAAAACGAAAAATCTGAAATTATTTGTAAATTCCACGAAAGCAAAACAAATCATCGTGGTATTGAAGAAACAGAAGCGCGCATTAAGCAAAATTATTACTGGCCTAAACTAAGGAACTCTATCCAAACTTACATTAATTCATGTGAAATCTGCCAAATTACAAAATACGACAGGAATCTCCTTGAAGCTAAAATTAAATTTAACGCCTACGTCATCAAAGCCTTTCGAATTATTACATATCGATACTATTACATTAGAAAAAATAAAATTCCTCACCATAATAGATTCATTTTCTAAATATGCACAGGCATACAAACTCAATTCCTCTCAAGGTATTGAAATTGTTAATAATCTTGTAAAGTATTTTATGCATCATGGAATTCCCGGACAAATAATTTCTGACAATGGGTTAGAATTCAAAAATTCAATTGTAACAGAACTTTTAGAGCTTCATAAAATAAACATACACTTTATTAGTTCGCAACACCCTGAATCGAATGGTATCATAGAACGATTTCATTCGACTCTTATAGAACACATAAGACTATTTAATAATCAACAAGTCTATAATAAGGAATCCATAGAAATAAAAGTTAATTATGCTCTTTTGGCCTATAATAATACAATCCATTCAGTTACAAAATTAAAACCGTGTGAAGTAATTTCTGGTCATCTTGATACTAAATCCCCACATCGACAAACAACTCATAAATAATTATGTAGAGAATCATAGGAACAAAACAAAATTATTATACGAATCAATAAAAAATAAAATCGATCAGAATAAAGAGAAAATTATTGGCAAATTTAATGAATCGAGAGAAGAACTACCCGAAATTCCAAATAAAATCCTTGTGAAAAATAGACAAAACAAGAAAAACAAAAAATAAATTTAAACTCGAATCATTAAAATCTATCAATAAAAATTTGAAAACAGCTAAACTTAAAGTAAAACATGGTAACACAGTTGAAAAAATTCATTTATCTAATATTAAAAGACCAAGAAAAATAACTTATAATTTTGATCCACTTCCAGGTCCCTCGCACTCAGCGATGGATTAATTATCAGAAATATCACGGAGAATCTGGGAATACTACCCATTAAATTGGGTTCTGCAAAATTAGAAAAAACCACTCACACCTTCGTGCATTACTATAACGTCAAGCCCCTGTTTGAACAATACTATAATTTAAACGATCAATATGAAAGTTTAAAAATGACAATTTCAAACAATACTAGATACATTGATGAACTGCATAACTATGACAAAATTGTGGAATTCATTCGAAATAGTATTAATAACAAAATTACAAACATTGGCTTCCACTCAACCGCATTAAAACGAAATAAAAGAGGACTTATAGATGGCTTGGGAACCGTTTTTAAATTTGTCACCGGAAATTTAGATGCCGAAGACGGCAAACGATATAATGAAATACTAGAGCACTTACAAAAAAATGACCATAAATTGGAAAACCAATTAAAATTGGCCTACTCTGTAAATGATGAAATAATTAAAAATTTTAATAAAACAGTTAGATATACAACATAATGAATCAACTTTGAAATCCAAAATTTTACAATTATACGAAATTATTAATAATATGCAAATTCAGGATATATTATTTGCAAAAAATATTTTGATCAACTTATTATACTTTATAATTCTATTTTAAACGTACTCCAGGATATAGAAAATTCAATTACATTCTGTAAATTACGAACATTGCACCCAAGTATAATACAGCCTGAAGAACTTCTATTAGAAATACACAAAATTTCAAAATTTTATAAAGCCCAACTCCCGTTTGAACCAAATCATGAAAATATTTTGGAATACGAATCACTATTAAAAATTAACTGTAAGATTGAACCCTTTCAAATCATTTACTTAATATCAATCCCAATTAATTATGAAACAAATTTCGATCTTTATTACTTGCATCCTATCCCAACAAGATATGATTCAGATTTTGTAACTATAATACCTAATTCAAGATATTTTTTAAAGTCAATAAATGAAATTATTCCATTGAGCGACATATGTATTCCAAGCAAAACATACCAATGCCCAAATAAATTCCACGCGCATTACAATCCAACATGCGAAAAAGAAATCCTCAACGAACAGCAAAGCAACCAGTGCCATTATACAAAATTAGAAATAAAGGAAAATCACTTTGAACTAGTGCCCGATATAAACCAATACTTGGCTATTCTACCCCGAGAAGAGAAAATCACTATAAACTGCCCAGAAGGAATTAACGTAGAATCATTAACTGGAATTTTTCTTATTAAAGTGGAAAATAACTGTGACAGTTTTTAAACAACAAAAATTAATATTTTGGGATAAAACTCAAGGAACTCCTTTAATGCTTCCAAAACTCAATATTAGATTAAAATCTA
Source organism: Pterostichus niger (assembly GCA_947425015.1). Lineage (NCBI taxonomy): Eukaryota > Metazoa > Arthropoda > Insecta > Coleoptera > Carabidae > Pterostichus > Pterostichus niger. The sequence continues at coordinate 15,228,756 of OX380336.1, forward strand.
ATAAAATTTCTAATTTTACAATAAATCTAAAATCCCTAAAACTTAGTGAAATAAAAACTAATTTATTCACACCAATTCAAGAATCGGATACGAACTTTCACATCCCGAGCATTTGGACAATTCTATTATATCTCGGAATAATGTTAATAATCATTTACTTTTCTGTTAAGTGGTTCCGAAATAAGAAATTAAGGCAGGCACTGAATACAACAACCCCGAAGAAAGAAGAAATCGAACTTCGACTTCCAGAGGGTGCTTCCTTCTAAGGAGGGAGGAGTTATATGCCCAGCTACAACATCAAACGTGACAAATAAGACATTTACGTAGAAGCACGTCTCGCGGACACGTCATGTTTCAAGAACATAAAAACAAATGTATCATGTAGTTTTAGTCAGTCTAGATTCAGATGTAACGCTATTAACAACTTATTGTTGTATTAACCAAATAAATAGTTTTTAAAAAGTTACTTGCGTTGTTTAAACAAATAATTTATATATATATATATATATATATATATATATTATATTGTGATGAAGTATCACGCTACTCTACGAACCACAGTGTGTTTGTTATCACAACTCAGTGGACGATGTGGCTAGAGCGTCATAGCGGTGATACTCAGTTCGAGCGAAGGTTCGTGCGTTCGAACCGCGCCCGGGATAAATTATTTTTTATATTTTATTTTATTATTTATACAAGTTAAAACCATGTCGGAGACTTGATTTAATTTACAAATTTTGCAATTTTTGGTAACACGGGCCTTATGGAGGTTCAGATGGTATATAAACCGGCCAAAAATCTCACAACGGCAGATTGTTTGTGTCTTCCGAACAATCCACTAGCTCTTGAGCCTTTGCGACTTTCGAAGGTTTCTTCTAGTGCCAATCCGACCGTCCGTCATAGTATAGAGGTGAGAATATTAAGACTGTTTATTATTATTGTTGTTAATTGTATTGCTGATATTGTAGCGCCTTCCTACAATTATCAGTAGTCAATTGGGTTAGTCAGCTCGATTGTTGTTATTGTAGCGTCTTCCTACAATAGTTAGCAATCAGTTTTGAGATTATTTTTATTGTTGGGATTGTAGCGTCTTCCTACAGTTGCCAACAATTAATCTAATCAGTATTTAGCTCATTTCATTTAAAATCCGCTCGATTGTTGTTATTGTAGCGTCTTCCTACAATAGTCAGCAATCAGTTCTAAGATTATTTTTATTGTTGGGACTGTGGCGTCTTCCTACAGTTGCCAACAATTAATCTAATCAGTGTTTAGCTTATCTCACTTAAAGTTGGCTCGATTGTTGTCATTGTGGCGTCTTCCCACAATAGTCGACAATCAGTTCTGAGACTAGTTCAATTATTGTGATTGTGGCGTCTTCCTGCAGTTGCAAGTAATTGATCTAATCAGGGTCTAGAAGTTAGACAGATTTACGCTGCATTTTACGGTATCACTTTTTATAACTTTGTACGTAATTGTCATTTCTTTGTTTTATTTGTTTAAATAAACCATATAAACCAGTGTACGCAGTGTCATTTAAAAGCCACCTGGGCACGTAGTGAAACTCCTGGAATCCTTTTCTCCACAGAGCTATCTAGGCAAACGACGTCGTCGCCACCGTCCGCACCGACTTCGAAGACTCACAAATTTGGCGATCAGAGCAAAGATCGTCACAATATATATATATATATATATATATATATATATATATATATATATATATATATATACATATATATATATATATATACAAGAGGAGTTCACAGTTCGTGATGAAATCACTCGACCGTTGTGGATTGGTTTCTAGGTAGCCTGATCTCTTCCAGTCGGCCAATGAGCGGTTTCCACATATTCCTGACCTCGACGCTTGGGTGACTAACGATACCTGAGTTTTGGGTAATGTAGATGGCTTCCTTGAATTTCCGCTTCCGCCAGTGTTCTTCTTTAAGTATAATTTCCGCTTCTATCCACTTCATATGATGCTCTTCCTCCCATGCATGGCAGGCTGCCCCTGACTTAGAGATTTCTCTTTTCTGTGTGTGTTGTCGATGTTCTTTGATCCTAACTTCCATCGGTTTCTTGGTCTCCCCGATGTAGAACTTGCCGCATTCGCATGGAATTTTGTAAATGCAGTTTTTCGTGTTCTTGACGTTGACTGGTTTGGTTTTAGTCAAGAGACTGCGTAGTGTAGACTTGGAATTGAAGACAGTTTTTATATTGTAACGTTTGCCTAATATTCTGATTTTCTCCGAGATTCCATTGACATACGGGATGTTAAGTACTGGTTCCGGATGTTGGATGTTATCACGTGATGTAGTTCTGGTACCCGACAAGCTGTTCAGAGCATCGTTGATATATTTACTCCTGTAACTGTTCCCGCACAGATCGTTGTGAATGTTCTCTTTTTCCTGTCTGAAGTTCTCATCTGAGTTACAAATGGTGCGCGCCCGGTGATAGAGTGTTTTGATGATACCTCGTTTCGTGGATCCTGAATGATTTGATTTGAAGTTTAGGTATTATCCCGTGTGCGTTGGTTTGCGGTAGACTGACGTTGATATACCTTGATCCAATCTCTTCGTCAAAACATCCAAGAATGGGAGGGACTAACAAGGACGCTGTTGACAAGGCTGTGACAAAACGAATGAAAATACAAACTGACAAAGACGTTGCTGAGCAGAGTTTCAATGTTAGTATGAGTCGAGAAATATGGAAGAAACCTGAAAGTCCACCTCTTGCTCGCCATGGAAAATCTATATTTTGACAACTATTCGAAAACATTTTATAATCATCAGTTACTACATATAGAAAAACATGTCGATAAAACGTGTTTAGAAACACCAATACAAACAGACACGGCACAATATGTATCAAACAATAAATTACAACTGTACCACAATACACCAAACAAGAAAATATTCGTCAGTCACAGTACACCAAACATAGAAACATACTTTAGTCACAGAACACCCAACACAATAAATGCAGCCACAGATATATTGGGTAGTGCACACTCATTAATATCTCCTATAGCAGGCAAATCGCATGTTATTCTCACCCCCGAGAAGATCGTTGGAAATGAAAGTCCTCAAAAATCTGTAGTTAAAAAACTTATATTTCACGATGATGTTGCACCTTGGTTAACTTATAAATCATATCCTGATATCCCAAAAACAAAATGTGAGATCGCAGGGAACGACATAATTGCAAATAATTTTGACACACTTTAATACTACTAGAGAAAACAGCTACAGAAAAAAAATTATATTGCCGTCTTTGATACTTTCTGTGCTAGCATTATTCTCACACAAAGGGCCGAACTTAAAGGTTTTTAAATTAGAGCAAAAAAACGGCAAATATTAAATTCTCAGATTTGGTTGCTCCCAGCACATGTAGGTGCCAGTCATTGGGCACTGTTTGTCGTCCTCTTCATTTCGTTTTTCTAGTTTCAATATTAGCTGTTTTTCGAGTGTGGAAATGCAATTGTGTGGAATTCACTTTCAAAAACAAGCGCAGGACGGCACTTTCTTCATTTCGTTTTTGTAGGTTCAATATTAGCTGTTAGAGTGTCGAAATGCAATTGTGAAGGAATTCACTTTCAAAAACAAGCGCAGGACGGCACTTTCTTCATTTCGTTTATTTAGGTTCAATATTAGCGGTTGTTAGAGTGTCGAAATGCAATTGTGTGGAATTCACTTTCAAAAACAAGCGCAGGACGGCACTTTCTTCATTTCGTTTATTTAGGTTCAATATTAGCGGTTGTTAGAGTGTCGAAATGCAATTGTGTGGAATTCACTTTCAAAAACAAGCGCAGGACGGCACTTTCTTCATTTCGTTTTTGTAGGTTCAATATTAGCTGTTAGAGTGTCGAAATGCAATTGTGAAGGAATTCACTTTCAAAAACAAGCGCAGGCCGGTACTTTCTTCATTTCGTTTATTTAGGTTCAATATTAGCTGTTAGAGTGTCGAAATGCAATTGTGAAGGAATTCACTTTCAAAAACAAGCGCAGGACGGCACTTTCTTCATTTCGTTTTTGTAGGTTCAATATTAGCTGTTAGAGTGTCGAAATGCAATTGTGAAGGAATTCACTTTCAAAAACAAGCGCAGGCTGGTACTTTCTTCATTTCGTTTATTTAGGTTCAATATTAGCGGTTGTTAGAGTGTCGAAATGCAATTGTGTGGAATTCACTTTCAAAAACAAGCGCAGGACGGCACTTTCTTCATTTCGTTTTTGTAGGTTCAATATTAGCTGTTAGAGTGTCGAAATGCAATTGTGAAGGAATTCACTTTCAAAAACAAGCGCAGGACGGCACTTTCTTCATTTCGTTTATTTAGGTTCAATATTAGCGGTTGTTAGAGTGTCGAAATGCAATTGTGTGGAATTCACTTTCAAAAACAAGCGCAGGACGGCACTTTCTTCATTTCGTTTTTGTAGGTTCAATATTAGCTGTTAGAGTGTCGAAATGCAATTGTGAAGGAATTCACTTTCAAAAACAAGCGCAGGCCGGTACTTTCTTCATTTCGTTTATTTAGGTTCAATATTAGCGGTTGTTAGAGTGTCGAAATGCAATTGTGTGGAATTCACTTTCAAAAACAAGCGCAGGACGGCACTTTCTTCATTTCGTTTTTGTAGGTTCAATATTAGCTGTTAGAGTGTCGAAATGCAATTGTGAAGGAATTCACTTTCAAAAACAAGCGCAGGCCGGTACTTTCTTCATTTCGTTTATTTAGGTTCAATATTAGCGGTTGTTAGAGTGTCGAAATGCAATTGTGTGGAATTCACTTTCAAAAACAAGCGCAGGACGGCACTTTCTTCATTTCGTTTTTGTAGGTTCAATATTAGCTGTTAGAGTGTCGAAATGCAATTGTGAAGGAATTCACTTTCAAAAACAAGCGCAGGCCGGTACTTTCTTCATTTCGTTTATTTAGGTTCAATATTAGCGGTTGTTAGAGTGTCGAAATGCAATTGTATGGAATTCACTTTCAAAAACAAGCGCAGGACGGCACTTTCTTCATTTCGTTTTTGTAGGTTCAATATTAGCTGTTAGAGTGTCGAAATGCAATTGTGAAGGAATTCACTTTCAAAAACAAGCGCAGGACGGTACTTTCTTCATTTCGATTATTTAGGTTCAATATTAGCGGTTGTTAGAGTGTCGAAATGCAATTGTGTGGAATTCACTTTCAAAAACAAGCGCAGGACGGCACTTTCTTCATTTCGTTTTTGTAGGTTCAATATTAGCTGTTAGAGTGTCGAAATGCAATTGTGAAGGAATTCACTTTCAAAAACAAGCGCAGGCCGGTACTTTCTTCATTTCGTTTATTTAGGTTCAATATTAGCGGTTGTTAGAGTGTCGAAATGCAATTGTGTGGAATTCACTTTCAAAAACAAGCGCAGGACGGCACTTTCTTCATTTCGTTTTTGTAGGTTCAATATTAGCTGTTAGAGTGTCGAAATGCAATTGTGAAGGAATTCACTTTCAAAAACAAGCGCAGGCCGGTACTTTCTTCATTTCGTTTTTTTTGGGTTCAATATTAGCGGTTGTTAGAGTGTCGAAATGCAATTGTGTGGAATTCACTTTCAAAAACAAGCGCAGGACGGCACTTTCTTCATTTCGTTTTTGTAGGTTCAATATTAGCTGTTAGAGTGTCGAAATGCAATTGTGAAGGAATTCACTTTCAAAAACAAGCGCAGGCCGGTACTTTCTTCATTTCGTTTATTTAGGTTCAATATTAGCGGTTGTTAGAGTGTCGAAATGCAATTGTGTGGAATTCACTTTCAAAAACAAGCGCAGGACGGCACTTTCTTCATTTCGTTTATTTAGGTTCAATATTAGCGGTTGTTAGAGTGTCGAAATGCAATTGTGTGGAATTCACTTTCAAAAACAAGCGCAGGACGGCACTTTCTTCATTTCGTTTATTTAGGTTCAATATTAGCGGTTGTTAGAGTGTCGAAATGCAATTGTGTGGAATTCACTTTCAAAAACAAGCGCAGGACGGTACTTTCTTCATTTCGTTTATTTAGGTTCAATATTAGCGGTTGTTAGAGTGTCGAAATGCAATTGTGAAGGAATTCACTTTCAAAAACAAGCGCAGGACGGCACTTTCTTCATTTCGTTTATTTAGGTTCAATATTAGCGGTTGTTAGAGTGTCGAAATGCAATTGTGTGGAATTCACTTTCAAAAACAAGCGCAGGACGGCACTTTCTTCATTTCGTTTTTGTAGGTTCAATATTAGCTGTTAGAGTGTCGAAATGCAATTGTGAAGGAATTCACTTTCAAAAACAAGCGCAGGCCGGTACTTTCTTCATTTCGTTTATTTAGGTTCAATATTAGCGGTTGTTAGAGTGTCGAAATGCAATTGTGTGGAATTCACTTTCAAAAACAAGCGCAGGACGGCACTTTCTTCATTTCGTTTTTGTAGGTTCAATATTAGCTGTTAGAGTGTCGAAATGCAATTGTGAAGGAATTCACTTTCAAAAACAAGCGCAGACCAGCACTCTCTTCATTTCGTTTTTGTAGGTTCAATATTAGCTGTTTTTCGAGTGTTGAAATGCAATTGTGAAGGAATTCACTTTCAAAAACAAGCGCAGGCCGGTACTTTCTTCATTTCGTTTATTTAGGTTCAATATTAGCGGTTGTTAGAGTGTCGAAATGCAATTGTGTGGAATTCACTTTCAAAAACAAGCGCAGGACGGCACTTTCTTCATTTCGTTTTTGTAGGTTCAATATTAGCTGTTAGAGTGTCGAAATGCAATTGTGAAGGAATTCACTTTCAAAAACAAGCGCAGGCCGGTACTTTCTTCATTTCGTTTATTTAGGTTCAATATTAGCGGTTGTTAGAGTGTCGAAATGCAATTGTGTGGAATTCACTTTCAAAAACAAGCGCAGGACGGCACTTTCTTCATTTCGTTTTTGTAGGTTCAATATTAGCTGTTAGAGTGTCGAAATGCAATTGTGAAGGAATTCACTTTCAAAAACAAGCGCAGGCCGGTACTTTCTTCATTTCGTTTATTTAGGTTCAATATTAGCGGTTGTTAGAGTGTCGAAATGCAATTGTGTGGAATTCACTTTCAAAAACAAGCGCAGGACGGCACTTTCTTCATTTCGTTTATTTAGGTTCAATATTAGCGGTTGTTAGAGTGTCGAAATGCAATTGTGTGGAATTCACTTTCAAAAACAAGCGCAGGACGGCACTTTCTTCATTTCGTTTATTTAGGTTCAATATTAGCGGTTGTTAGAGTGTCGAAATGCAATTGTGTGGAATTCACTTTCAAAAACAAGCGCAGGCCGGTACTTTCTTCATTTCGTTTATTTAGGTTCAATATTAGCGGTTGTTAGAGTGTCGAAATGCAATTGTGAAGGAATTCACTTTCAAAAACAAGCGCAGGACGGCACTTTCTTCATTTCGTTTATTTAGGTTCAATATTAGCGGTTGTTAGAGTGTCGAAATGCAATTGTGTGGAATTCACTTTCAAACACAAGCGCAGGACGGCACTTTCTTCATTTCGTTTATTTAGGTTCAATATTAGCGGTTGTTAGAGTGTCGAAATGCAATTGTGTGGAATTCACTTTCAAAAACAAGCGCAGGCCGGTACTTTCTTCATTTCGTTTTTTTTGGGTTCAATATTAGCTGTTGTTCGAGTGTCGAAATGCAATTGTGAAGGAATTCACTTTCAAAAACAAGCGCAGACCAGCACTCTCTTCATTTCGTTTTTGTAGGTTCAATATTAGCTGTTAGAGTGTCGAAATGCAATTGTGAAGGAATTCACTTTCAAAAACAAGCGCAGACCAGCACTCTCTTCATTTCGTTTTTGTAGGTTCAATATTAGCTGTTTTTCGAGTGTTGAAATGCAATTGTGAAGGAATTCACTTTCAAAAACAAGCGCAGGCCGGTACTTTCTTCATTTCGTTTATTTAGGTTCAATATTAGCGGTTGTTAGAGTGTCGAAATGCAATTGTGTGGAATTCACTTTCAAAAACAAGCGCAGACCAGCACTCTCTTCATTTCGTTTTTGTAGGTTCAATATTAGCTGTTTTTCGAGTGTTGAAATGCAATTGTGAAGGAATTCACTTTCAAAAACAAGCGCAGAACGACATTCCCTTCAAATTCTTTAGTTTACTGTAAGTAATGAAAGCTGAAGTTGAATGTCTGCAAATTTTATTTATTAGTACCTATGTACTTACTAACATAGACCTATATTAACTTTACCTTATTATATAATTTATATTATACAATACCTAACAGCATGCTTCTTGCTCATGAATCAGTGCCTTGTCGTGGCGAGCAAGCTTGATAGTAAGTATACGAGTACTTTCTGGAACTAAATCTGATTGAATAAAATAAATAATAAAACATGCAGCAAACAATAAAACATATATTTTCAGTCCTCCCGACGGCAGTACGAACAACTGCTATTATGTGGAGCTGTTCGTTGGAGTATAAGGTCCCTGCGTATATAAAAATTGCTGATGCACACGAGCATCTAAGAGTACTTATTGAATTTTAATTACGAAATGTGAGAAATACGTCATAGAATTTTTTTCACCCTTCCCTACGGCAGTACGAACTATTGCTACTATATGGGGATGTTCGTAGATATATGGGGCATTTGTGTAAAAAAATTATTGACGCACACGAATATTTAGGTTTATAAAAATTGAATAATTTGCTTTTGCGTTGGTTAAAGGTTAGAATATTGATAGTCATATATTCGCGGGAGAATGTTTATTGTTTATTATAAGGTAATATATACATTTAAGCTTTCCTAATACAATAATAGTTATGTTTTTTAATTAAAAATAGTTCAAAATTGAGTGTATCCTAGTGCTGTTCGATTAAGGTTTTCAATAATCGATTATTGATTATTAAAAATAATCGATTATTTTGATTAATCGATTAATTTGATTAATCGATTAATCAAACAATCGATTAATAAAATAATGGATTATTTAAAAAATAATGATCATTTGATCGATTAAATTTGATTAATCGATTATTTTACACAGCCCTAGTTATCTCTCTACTTGTCTTACAGAACAGAACGCTGTGATTTCGCCCTTGTACGAGCGCCGACTTTCTGCGCACCATGATCATGACACATCAGGACCACACACGTTACAATAATATATTTTTGAATATTTTTTTAATCAATTATTCAAATAATCGAATAATAAAATAATCGATTAATCAATTAATCGATTATTTAAAAAATCATAATCATTTGATCGAGTAATCGATTAAATTTGATTAATCGATTATTTTGCACAGCCTTAGTGTATCCATGTTATCGCTGCCAGCTACCGCTGCCAGTTTCACTCTCGTGTAGTTCTTTTGGTTTCAGTGCAAGGCGTATTGTTTGCCAAAGAGTTCCATTGAGCCTCTCCACTTGTCCATTACACTGTGGATTATAAGGAGCAGTTCGGCTAGTAGCAATGACTAAATTATGGAGAAATTGTTTTAATTCTGTGGACATGAAAGCTGATCCTTGATCTGAATGTATATACGATGGCATCCCAAAGATAGAGAATAAATCAGTCAAATGCTTAATTACCATATATGTATTACTAGTACATATATGTTAATTACAGAACTACGCTGTATAAGGTTTGTTCACAATTGAGTGTACCTATCTCTGTTTCACTCTCGTGTTAAAATGAATAAATTAACATTAATTTTTATAGATTACTTATTGTATTTTGAAATAGTTTTATTTGTAGTGTTATATTTACATTTACGTTCAACACGAAAATAATAATTATAATAAATATAAAATCACAGCGGTAACAAAATACTATCATTAATTTATTTTTCATTTGTTGTTAAGGTGAAGCATCGGATTAATTATTTTTATGAATGAAACTTATGATGAATTGTACATAATTTTAAAGCCTATACTTCAAGGGGTAGTAATAAACTATAATTAAATTTATGTACAAATAATTGATAGAAACTGCTCAAAAATGCCAGGCACAATTTTAATTTAAAAATTCTGTATATTTAACTTTTTTACTTGTTGTTTCTTTGTGTGTTAGTAAACAGGTAACTTAGCAGAGACATCAGATATTGTGGCCAATTTGCAATCAAGTATCGATATAATAGGATATCGTTCTAATTGTTTCAAAACTAAAATTCGGACTTCACATCGTTCTAATAAATAAATCCATTTCAGTTCACATTTGTCATCATCTGACATTTTCAGAAAATCTTCTGCCTGGAAATATATTCAATCACAAATTGAAGAAATAAAATAAAGAGAAAAATTTGTTAAGTATTTACTTAAACAATTCTAATTAAGTATTCAATCTCTTTTAAAAACTCAAAAATTATGTACGAAATTTTAAATCTGGCAAAATAAGTGCAATAAAATACTTACAGTGGCTTTAAGGACCTTCTCAGCGACTTTTCCAGTTAATCTACACATAAGTGATCCAGTGTGATCCGAAAGCAACACTTTAATATTAAATTGACTATTTGGTTCTCGTTCTTCTGATCCTGAACCTACGGGACACGCCAGGTTCACACAAGAGTTCACAGTTTCATTTATAACATGATTACATCTTCCGTTAAAAAAAATGTCAAAAATATATTTTTACTTAAAAAATACAAAAGAACTACTCACCATCTTGTAATTACTACATGTCATTCTTGTGTTTATAGTACTTGCTACACAGTAAAGAAAAACATTGAAATGTCACCCAAAAATAGTAATATAAACACATACGGTCTGGAATATTCACAGCAAGTTGATCTGCAATCGAAATGGGATGAATTGGAACCGTTTTCGCGTAGTCTCTTAAAGTTTCTACTTGTGGAATTATAGGATCTTCCGTAATAATTGTTTTAGAATTAGGTACGGCAACCATACTCTTCTCAAAGTTTGACCATTCTACTCGCATATCAGAAAGCAATAAGATAGTTTCTCTTGATTGCCAATTCTCTGCTCTAAAATGTCAAAAACATCGTAGTAAACACAAAGTATTACCTCAAAATTAAAATTTACCTATAAACAAAGAGCATACATTACATATATGTAATTTATGCTCTTTGCTATAAGTGAATTCTTCTTCCCAAAAAAATGATACGTAAACCGACATGAGTACGATCAAACAATAAAACGTCCCTTTTAGTTAGTTCTCGACCGTCTGCTTGAGCTTTAAGTTTCTTTATTGGGCCAACAAACTGGACAACGGCCAACAGATCAACGTAATCACCGCAGATTGTCGAGCCATTGTTGTAAATGTCAGCTAATGTCAAATAATTCGTAGCGGGTTTGGTTGGATAATGTAATAATGGAAGAAACTTCTGATAATTATCACCATCGTGATGTACAATCGAAGCTTGGTCCTCATTAAGAGATAAATTATACGGAGAAGTGACCGAAGGACGATACTTTTCATTGTTGTCATCAATATGACGCACTGTTATTTTTGGACGCATTACATCAACTAAAGACATTTATTATAATTTATTAAAATTCACTATTATATATTATTTTGTAATTATCAATGTCTCCAAAACAGAATTTTTGCTTTAAATTAATGACATAGTCTGCACTTCCCCAACAAGTGATGTTGATGTAATCAGTGAGTGAATCACGTAAAGTAAAGTGCCACACACCTTTTTCTGCATAATCCTTCTTATCAAAGAATAGTACAATAAAATCGCTTAAATGGAGTTGGGCAGGCCACGTGATAAAGCAAGAATTTAGTTGGTGCAGACATATAACAGGTTGGACACCGCTGGATAAGAGATCAAGAGGCCGGCAAGTGAAACATTGGATTTATCGTGTTTGTATATACTCGTAACTAATGATGTTCATTCTCTAATCGAATTTAGTTTCATGTTTTAATGTATAAGTAGTGTTCACAAATAACTATTTTGTGGTTGATTAATAGAGACATCTAGTGCCAAATAATTTAAAGAAATTTAAGATTCAATGATATATAATGATATGATAATAAGTCATTGATTGAACTAGATCTGATTTATTAATTCAAAAACCTAATCCTTAACTTTCTGATTATATATATTTTTCCCCCATTTTGGTCCTGGCGAAATGCCATGCGACCACTGTATTTATTTTGATTTTGATATACCAAAGCATTCGACAAAATCGATCATGTAAAAAAGCTTAAGTTATTTTCCTTATCTGATTCTCTAATCGAATTTTTTTCTTCCTATCTGAAGAGACGTTATCAATTTGTACAAGCAAATGGTTTTCAGTCTAAACGATTTATACAGTGCTCTGGCGTTCCTCAGGGTTCTATTTTGGGACCATTACTTTTCAATATCTTCATAAACGACATTACTACCGGCCTTAAAGTTAACTACTTATTATACGCTGACGATCTAAAATTATTTTCTTCAATAGATTCAATTGAGGACTGTGAAACTCTCCAGTCCAACTTACGTAAACTGCAAGTATGGTGCGCTTATAATAAGTTAACACTGAACGCAGCTAAATGCAATGTAATGTCTTATTCAAGGAAACATTATAAGCTTCAATATCACTATTGCCTCCATACCACTGTTCTACAGAGACTGGCCACTTTTGATCCTAAACTCAGTTTTCTGCCTCATATTCTAAAAATTACCTCCTCTACGGTTAAAATTATGGGGTTTATAATACGCAATTCAAAAAATTTCACAAACGAATCAACACTACGATTGTTATTTATTACATTAATTCGCTCAACTCTTGAATATGCCTGCGTTATATGGAACCCTGTCTATAACAGTCATATCGTCGCTCTAGAGAATATACAGCGTCGATTCCTGAAATCGGCTACCTATATAATTTCAGGGATTTATCCATCCTTAGGTTGCGATCATGGTCAACTGCTAGAACGTTTTGGGCTGACAACATTAGAATCCCGTCGATCACTGCTTTCTATTATTTTACTTTGCCAAAATTGTCCACAATTCTCTCGATTGTTTAGAATTCCACAATAGAATTTTGTACCGAGTTCCAAGATTAGCAGCAAGGCAGGGTAGTCTACTTTTCACATTCACACCACGGACAAACATTCTAGCAGCATCTCCATTACATCAGCTTGTTGCCTGCTACAATGAGGTTGAGCCATATTTTGATATTTTCCATCACACCATCAAATATTTAAAAAACACTTACTTTAATATTATAAAAATTTAATCTGTTTATTTATAATCACAAATTTGCATATGTTTGTACTAAAGTAATATTTCTATGTTGTTATTATATTTATTATTTTTTTTTTCTTGTATCCTTACCCTTTGATCGGAGTCATCCGTTGGGTATTGTAATTAAATAAATAAATAAATAAATATACAGGGTGTTTCAGGACTAGTGTAACAAACTTTAACAGCTTATTCCTGAGGTTATTTTGTAATTTTGTAAATAAATGTTGTAAAGCATAAAATTCTACATCCGAATCAATAAACAAAATTCATTTTGACTACTTCATAACTGCAGAAATTAAATTTAAAAATTCACGTAATTTCAATTTAATAGTAATAGCCATGGAATTAAAAACAAGAGATGAACAAATGCGTAACGTTTTATACGTCAAATTATGAGTATTTATTTTGACAAACTGTGTTATTAAATCAATATTAGGGTTTATTATTATCAAAAATGAATAATTATTCAGATGAAGAAAAGTTGCAAATAATTAAATGGCATTATTCTGGCCATAGTTTACGACTAATTCCTAGTACGGCAGCAATTCAGAGGTTTTTAGTAAAGTTTGAAAAGACACGAACACTAAATTTCAAGAAAGAAAGAAATGAAAGAATTTATAACAATGAAGAAAATATTCTTGCTTTAATAGAATTGGAGCCAACAATGAGTGTGCGGGAAATTTCCAGAGAACTCAACATAAATTTTATGACAGTGCATAGAATTCTCAAAAAACATAAATACATTCCTTTTAAATTTCAAAACCACCAAAATATTTTGGAACGAGATTTTGAACTGCGTGCCTCATTCTGTGAAATATTTAATAATAACCTACTTGATATTTGGTCTGTGGCTTTAATAGAACTGGAGCCAACAATGAGTGTGCGAGAACTAAATATAAATTTTATGATAGTGCATAGAATTTTCAGAAAACATAAATACATTTCTTTTAAATTTCAAAACCACTAAAATATTTTGGAACGAGATTTTTAACTGCGTGCCTCATTCTGTGAAATAATGATGGAGAAATCAAATTGTAATGAATGGCGAACCAAACTGTCATAATTATCGGTACTTACTGGTCACAAAATAATCCACATAATGTAGAATCGAGGACACAATATCGTCATTCTGTCAATGTGTGGGCAGGAATTTTTGGTGATAAAATCATTGGCCCATTCTTCATCCAACGAATAAATTCAGCATCATATTTGTATTTATTAATTAATGCTGTTGGATCACAAATTGTTGAAACAAACAAAGAAAATGTGTGGTTCCAGCATGATGGCTGCCCTGCACATAGCACTAGAGAAGTTGTGTATTTCCTGAAAGCTGGATAGGACGAAATGGATCAGTTAACTGGCCAGCACGGTCGCCAGATTTAAATCCGTGGGTTTTTTTATGGGGCCATTTAAAATCTTATGTTTATAAAAAGATACCAGAATTTAGAAAAACTTAAAAATGCTATATTACAAGAATGCCAGAAAATAAATAATCGACAATTAAGGGATGCTCGAGAAAGCTTCTACAACAGATTAGGTTATTGTTTAGCTCAAAACGGTGGACTATTTGAACATCTAATTTAACAGTTTAAGAATAATTAGTTTGTTGATGTTTTTATTGAATTTAATTTATGTTACATTAATTAATTTGTTAAATATTTAATAACAACCTACCTTAAATATTTATTTATTATTCTTAAATAATAAATCTAAAAAATATTTTGCCTTATTATTATTATTAAATTTTTATTTAGAAAATAAATATATAGTACGTAAAAATGATTTTGACAATTTATTCTGACATAGACGTATAAAACGATACGCATTTGTTCATCTCTTGTTTTTAATTCCATGGCTATTACTATTAAATTGAAATTACGTTAATTTTCAAATAATTATCAAATAAAATGAAATTTTGGATTTCAGTGAAAATTATTTTTTATTTAGTAACGTTTCGGCTGATACTTCAGCCTTCTTCAGAACTTCAATAATACAATAAATTAACAATAATAAATAATAATTAGAAAATATAAAACACTTACAAATAAAATTAAGTAAAAAATTAATAATGATAGAAAATATTTAGTAAATTATGATTAAATGAATATATTTTTAAAAGAAATCAAACTTTATTTGTAAACAATATTAAAAAACAGTATTTAAAAAATGAAATAAGACGACTTCAAAAAATAATAAATAAATAAAATTAATTTTGAAGGATAATAGCTTGATCAAAGAATATAATTTAGTTAATTTTTGAACTAAAATTTGTATTATATAATTATTTTTAAAATTCTAGAACATAAGTGTACGTAGCAATTAATTTTTCAATATCAAATCTGTTGTTAATATTATTTATATCATTTTGAATATATAGCATTTCCAAAAATGAACCTTTTTAAAAAAAAAAATTCTGTATCGAGAATTTTAACATTTTTGAAAAAAAAATATGATCATTAACAATATAATGTTGTGCTAAAGAAGGCTGAAGCGTCAGCCGAAACATTGACTAAATAAAAAATAATTTTGATTGAAATCCAAAAAATCTGTTTTCTTATTTATAATAATATATAACAGTCAAATTAAAAATTTATATCCTTTTATCAAGTATTATAATAAATTTTAAATACTTTTTTTTAATTATAATTATACCAGGGCAAATCTTGAACATTATTTCTTATAGTTTAAGAATTATATTTTCGACATCTCTGTCTGTCCAGTAAATATGTTAGAATTTTTGAAAAATCATGAGCATTCGCCGGGATTTGAACCCAGAAAGCGAGTGAAAGGTTCTGGGTTCAAATCCCGGCGAATGCTCATGATTTTTCAAAAATTCTAACATATTATTTCTTATCTTCTCAATAATGAAGAAAAATTATAATTGTATTAATATATTTAAATTGATAGCAAAACATTTTCCCTCTTGAAATGACGCAGCATCGGCTAAGGTAGGAGCATAGTTTACGTCACAGATTCTTCAGGTGAACTTGTTCGCTATGAAGGAGTCGGTTATACCATACTTTCACGCACTTTCTCCAACGTTTTCTTAACGCCTAGGTGTCCACCGAATACACCATCGTGCAACTGTTTTAAGACCACAGGCACTCTTTCTGAGAACCAATAATTGTAACCTCTCTTGGATGCCAACTTCATTTTTCAATACCCGCTTCAAGAGGCCATCGTCCATCTTCATTGAATTCTACTGTGCCCAATATGTCTTCACATTGAGTGACTGTGATGATATCTCTTCCCAACTTGATCTGGAGCCACGTTTCAGCCACTGGATTACCTGGCTTAATTCAGGTCCTTGGTGTTAATCATCTTTAATGTTTTTCAACTGCCATTGCTCGTCAGTAGATGTTTTCCGTAAAAGAAGTCCAGATTTTTCTTCTACACGACTACAGTGACTGCATTTTAATGGACAAGGTCTTCTTGACAGCGCGTCGACATTACGATAACTGGTTCCAGCTCGATGTTCAATTTAAAAATTATATTCCCATAGAATCGTGTAAAGACGGCATTTACTGTTGGATCTGATCTATGGGAATTAACTGTAATGCCGTTTGGTCTTTACAATGCTCCTTCTCCCATTGAACGTCTAATCGAATCCGTATTGAAAGGGCTGTCCTGGAAAACTTGTCTGGTAGTAGTATAATATGCATCTTTCTCCCCGACGGAATGTGCCTGAGGCGATGAATTAAAAGGTAATTAGCATTGTCCTAATTAATTAATATATTAATAAAAATTAATTAGCGGTGCCAGCCTATTTTTGGAAAAATTTGTTGCTAATGAGTTGTTGTTGTTGCTGACGTAAATATTTAAAATATTTGTGACGTTATTGTTTGTGATATTAATTAGTTTGAAAATATGTATATGATATGTGTTCAGTAAAAATTATAAGAAAGTTTAACATATTTATATATATATGTATATATATATATATATATATATATATATATATATATATATATATATATATATATATATATATATATATATATATGATAAGCAGAGTTCTGATTTATTATTTATTATACTGTCTACCTGTTAGCGTATATTTTCCGATAATATTAACAACATGAGTTTTGAATTTGACGGTTTTGGTTGTGATGCGAAAGTACAGCCGTACTACGTGGAGTGTGTTGAAAATTGGGACAATGACGACGATGCCGTAGGCGCCGAGGTTTTGAACTCTAAGTCCAGCACCAGAGGTGAAGTGAAAGATCCGAGCGAGATACAACCCTACTATGTTGAGAGTGCTGAAAACTGGGACGAAGACGACGACGACGACGTCACAGCTTCCGCCGAGGTTTTTAATTCTAAATCCAGCACCAGGGGTGAAGTGAAAGACACGACAGAGATACAGCCCTACTATGTCGAAAATGCTGAAAATTGGGACGACGACGACGTCATCGTTGCCGCCAAGTCTTTCAATTCAAAGTCCAGCACCAGGGATGAATTGAAATCGCAACTATACACTGTTGAATCAGCTGAATGCTGGGATACGTGCGATGAACCATCATACAATCCATCGGAGTACCTGCAGAATAATATTATCCTAGGTCCGCTAATGGGTTATAAAATGACTAAGCGAGAGAAAAAAGCCCACTATCTTCAGCAGCGCAAGAAGATGGTTCATTTTAAAAAAGCCGCCAAATAATTATTTAGATTAGGTAAGATAAAATACAATTTTCTACAGCATGTTTTCAATATTTGTAAATTATTAATAAATAATATAAGTAGAGTTTTGACATACTTTAATAATATATGTGTGTAGAATTTATTGTCTTTACACGGGGGGACAACAATGAATCCAAGGCTGTTTGAACGTAATTAATTATTTGGTTATACTATTTTAAATAATGTTATTGTTTGTAAAATTGAAATTTAAAAGATATATAAAATAAAGCAGAAGTTTTACTTTTATTATTAATAAATAATAAACAGTCTGTCTTAATATTAAGAGTACTATTATTTAATTATTTATGAATATTTTTTATATTTGCATGAATTTTAGATTGTGTAAAATTATTATTAACATAAATATTATTTTCTAGATGTTTTTATATTTGTAAAACTAAAACTATTAATAAATAATATAAGAATGGTTAGAATTAACCGTCTCTTCAGGTGAGACAATGAATTTGTTTGTTTGAAAGTAATTAATTATTGTTTATACTATTTTAAATAACGCTATTGTTTGTAAAAATTAAAAAAATCATATATAAAAATTAAACCAACTATCTGTCTTAATATTAAAAGTACTATTATTTACTTATGAATATTTATTATAATATTTATATATTTATTGTTTGGGCGTTTTCCCGCGTTCTCGGAATTGTCGCGAAGTCCGTCCCTGCGTGGACCAGGCAATGGTTAGCTGGTTCGCGCGCCCCCTGGCAGTCGCCATCGGTCAGCATTCACGATCAGTCATCATCGGTCATCGGTCCGAGTCAGTCAATCTAAACGCAACTCGGAGTCGGACATCGGACAGTCAGCGTATCAAATAGTTAAAGTACCTACATTGTTACTGTTACAATAAATGTGTTAAGGTGTTGTCCACCAGAGTGGTTATTTCAAACTCCATTTCCTAGAGTTACGCGCGTACATTTATAAAATATTTATTATACGTGAATTTTAATAGATGGTTGTATGTGAAACCACTTGAATTGATTCAATCTTGTCCCGTAGAAAGTTTAGGGTGCTTAGCGCAGTAATTATATTTTCAAAATTCCTATAAATTTTTAGCCATTAACTTTGAAAAACCACATTAGTGACATATTGAACACTGCCTCATATAGGAAGTCAAATAATTTTAAATATTGTACAGTTTACTCTTGTGACTCTGTGCAACTTTACATTTACGCTATGACTCGTGAATTAAACAATATCGTCGATAACGATTTTAAAACAGCGTTGGATGATCTGTACGATTCAGAGGACATGCCTTCGATACCCGGTAAGTTATATTTATTTATTGTTATTACTTCTATATTACTATTAACTATTAGAAACGGGCAATGAGTTATTGTAGATTTATGTGTCTTAGTATTAGAAATATTACCGACTGAAGACAAAGGCAATCAACAACCGACATCAACCTCAACTGACGTTGAGGATGCCGTGTTACCGATGATGGATGTCGGTTTTCAAGGCGGATACACCAAACTTCATCGTCGTCGTCGTCATCGCAGCTGGGGGCATTTGAGCCACGACGGAAGAGGAGGATAGGCTGTATTTCTTCGTCGACCGAGTCGGCTGTGATGGATTCATCGGACGCGCCTGGTTAGTTTAACAATAAGTTTATTTATTATTATTATATATCTTTATTTAATATTATAAATATACAGAGAATACTTGAAGATTTATATGTTCTAGTATTACCAGCATAGGCGGAAAACGTTACCGCTGGTAGTCCGCAGCCATGGAGGAAGCCTAAAATACAGATATTGGAGGACCGCAAAATGTTTCTGGAGGAATCAAGGGACGATGGAGTGTGCCGGACTTAGTATCGCCGTCGAGGTCTTCAACTGACGCTTTGGAAGTCGTGACACCGACATTATGTCCGGCTGTAAGTGAGCCATACGGCCAGCAGCTTGTTTACAGCGGGGATAATATTGGTGTACATGAAGCTGATTATGAGGTGGACAAGCTGTTTACCGGAAATTAATATTTTTCCGGTGAAGGACTTTGTCAGTTGAATATTTTGACAGGGGATGCCGAAACTACAAGCTTTGCTTTTCCGCAGAACAGAGATTGTAGAGACAACAATGATCGCCTAATAAATGCTTTATCGATACCGCTGGATTCCAATCGGAGAGCATTTATTGATGTGGGAGTTGACCCTACTTCGGTGTTTGAGGTCAAGTTAAGGCTTGTAAGCAACGTTCGGAGTAAAATTTATATGGATGTGAAAGGCAGTGAGGCGTTTTTCAAATATTTAGAAAATATCAAATTAGAAAATAATAAGGAAATGGACAAAATTAGCAATATATTTTTATAGATTTTAGCTTAGTTCCTAAAAAACAATTAAAGTGTAGGTTAGGTAATAAATTTATAGTGTTAAGTGAAGAGAGTGGGGTAAATTTAGCTATACTAAAAAGTATTATAATTACGAAATTAAATTTATTAAATAAAAAATACCATAATTTTTTGAATAAATATAAAAAACATTACAATATGTCTTAGTTCATAAGTTACAGAATAAGTTAGAATTACATACTAGTTTATATAATTATTTAATGTATGAAAATATTAATTTTAGGGATAGTTTTATACAATTATTTATTTATTATTATTTGAAGCTATTTAAGGATTTAGAATGTGTAAATATTTTTATAACAAGGGAAAACAAATACATTATTTAAATTTAAACCTAATTATACATCGTTAAATACCTATTTTCCTATCAAGTTTTCTACAACTTATGTCTATATAATGACAAATAAGCAAAAATAAATTGTAGTTACTGTACTTACTTAGTGAAGAAGCGTTTAGCTATGGCTCAAAACAATCAAGAAAATTTCGATCACTTTTATCAAATATGTGAAACTATTATTGATTCATCTCTTGAAGAGCAAAAAAAATTATAACTCATTTTTTTAAGTTTGTGAAAATATAATTCACGAAAATTTACAAACTAGTGGTGCAAACGTGAATTCAGTGGAAATAGTTGGTGAAACTGATGAAGTTTTCGTCTTGCTAGTCAAGTGCATATAGATGTTGTGTGGGATGCAATTCAAAAAATTTTACAAAGCAATAGAGACATTTTTTCTGGCGGACAATTTACGATTGAGGTGACAAAAGTTTCAATGCTCGTCGGTATGGGAAAAATACGTGGTCACGGACTAAGTTACGCCGAATTATGTCGTAAAAAATGGCATAACTGAAATAAACAATCGAAACAACTTGTGTTTACCGCGAGCGTTAGTGGTGGCGGAATCATGGGTAAAAAAGACCCTTGTTACAAATACGTAGTGAAAAACACTCATGATCTCCAGAATACGAAAGCACGTGAGTTACTAATTAATGCGGGGGTAAATATAAATGAAAATGGAGCTGGTATTCCAGAACTTACGGAGTTTCAGCGATATTATATTAACTATAACATATGTGTATATAGTTATAATAGTCGGGGAGATGTGATTTTTGAGGGGTCAAGAGTAATTTACCAAGATTAAATCTTCCTCACTACCGACATCATTATTCCGTAAGTTTAACTGCTGCATTTTCATGTAGGTACTTTTGTGAACAATGTCATGTTCCATATAATAATTTAAACGGTTATAGTTGTGCAAATATATTGTAAATATTCGCCAACGTGCTCTCGTAACCAGGTTTTCCATAATATGTAGACAATGTGATAGATAGGGATGTGCCGACATCTGTTGTTCAATAGAAATAGCTACTTACTATTATTACATGAATATATATAGTTTGGTATTCTGGGTTCTGGAAAATTTGCTTACTTTACTTTACAAATAAAATAAATACATATTATTTCATTTCATTACGTCTTTTACTTTATTTTCCCCTTTATTTTGAATTTGATGTGGTTTTGTTTATTATTTGTTGTTGGTTTTTCATTTTCAGTAATATTGGATGTAGTAAACAGTACTATATAAATTAATTACAATTTTAATTGTGATTTTTATTAAATGTTTCTTGGTCAATTGACCGAAAAATATTTGACTGGTCAAATGCACAACCCTAGTGATAGAAGCTTTCCGGGACAAGTTTTTTTAGAAAATCATTTAAAAACAGTGTGTAAAACAGTGAAAAAGTGTAATGAGTGTTTAAAAATATATAAACTACATAAAGATCGACAGCATGTTTGTGGGGAATCGTACTGTAACTTTTATGACTCTTATAAAAATCCCGGACATCTGTGTTACATTGCAAAAGACAATAGTAAATTTAAAAATAATAGTTTATATATATATATATATATATACTATTATGATTTAGAGACGCGTCAGGAGAAACAAGTTGTTGAACATTTTGAACATGAAGTAAATTTGTGTGTAGCGCAGCAATCATGCTCTGAGTGTTGTGACAATGACGACATAAAACAATTATGTAATGCTTGATCTCATATATTTAAAAATAATCCCATAGAAAACTTTTTGTCATATGTTTTGTTACCTCGTACTTCTTTTTCTTCTGTAATATGTATTGCACACAATGCTAAAGCATTGAAAGAATTTATTTTAACATTTTTAGTCCAAGAAAGACAAATAAAGCTAAAATTAATTTTAAATGGAACAAAAATAATGTTGTTACAGATTAATAATTATAAATTTATAGACTCAATTAATTATTTACCCATGTCTTTATCGGCTTTACCGAAAGCTACGGACTTACCAGCTTCTTTAAAAAAAGGTTTTATTCGTCCCTTTTTTAACAAAATTAAAAATCAAAATTACATAGGACCCCTACCTTTCATAGAGCATTATGGTATAGATAATATGTCTATTTCTGTACGACCACAATTTTTGGATTGGTACAACAAACAGATACAAGAAAACAATATATTTTGTATGGAAAAAGAAATCCAAGAATATTGCATAGCAGACGTAGAGATTTTACGCCGTGCTTGTGAAAAATTCCGGAAAAATGTTATTAAAGACTGTAAAGTATGTCCGTTTACAGAGGCAGTTACCATTGCATCAGTATGTAACAAAGTTTTCCGCCGATTATTTTTAAAACCGAATACTATAGGTATAATTCCACTAAACGGCTATCGAATGAAAGATAATCAGTCGAAAATAGGATTAAAATGGTTAATTCGTGAAGAAAATGCAAGAGGTTTACGTCTTGAACATGCTGGGCATGGAACTGAAGCTGTTCTTGAAAATTATTTAAAAGTTGATGGCTTTTACGCTCCTGACAAATTAGTATTTGAATTTTTTGGATGTTTTTGGCACGGGTGTAAATTATGTTACAAAACAAATAGGAATAAGCAAATTTTTAATACTACTAAATAAACTTTGAATTATAAATATGAATAAACATTAGAAAAATTAGACAAATTTGAAATTTAGGATATACAGTTATTTATATATGGGAATGCGAATTTAGAAAACAATTAAAAGAAGATAAAAATTTACAAAAGGAACTTGATAATCATCATCTTTTAAATTATTTACCTTTGTTTTTGAAACTAAAGTAGAGTGATATTTCTTCATTCTGTTATAGAATGGCTCTAGTTCAGAGAATTTTAATTTAAGATGATATAAAGATTTTAATTTGTTGCTAGACATTTTAATTTCTTTATTCACCCAATCTTTATTTGGTTTTTGAATTAATTTTTGTATTGGAAAAAAGAATTCAAAATAGATTAGAAAAATATTATAAAAGACATTAAAAGCCTTATTAAGACAATTTTCATTATAAATAGATAACCAGTTTTCATTTGATAAGGCTTCATAAAACTTACCAACATTATTTTCATTAAACGACCGTCCAGCTTTCTGAGTACAGCGAAAAGATTTATTTACTGGAATATTACTTGTAAGGAGAAGGCTTCTATGATCCGAAATTGGGTTGGGTTACACAGATACACTAGCTGAAGTCAGATTAGTATAAATATGATCCAGAATCCTGTTTTCTCTCGTAGGATTCTCAACAATATTTGATAATCTATAACTTAAAAGTATATTAGTTAACTTGTTGAATTCTCTAGAATCTCTAGTAGGATCTATATTAAAGTCTCCTAGCAGAATTATATTATTGGTAGGTTTAAAAATTTGTTCAAGAACAAGCGAGATTTTATCACAGAACATGTTGAAGTCACCACATGGTGATCTATAACAGGTTAAAATTATAGTGGTAGTGTCAGAATTTGATACCCAGATAATGCCACAGATTTCGAAATGTTTCTCAACACAGTGATTGTTGAGATCAAGAGGTTTAATATTTAAATTTTGGCGACACCAGATTTTAACACCACCACCTTTGTGCACAGAACGACAATAATTGACAACATTTTTAAAATTTTCAAAATAAAAAGAATTGAAGGAGAATGGATTACACCATGTCTCTGTGAAACATAACATTTTTAGTTCATTATTACCGCTTATATAATCAGATGATATAAAATTTATTTTTTTCCAGCGTCAATTTAGTAGTAGAAAGTCATTTTTGTTGCTTGAGTTCACTATAGTGGATTTTAGATTACAGGGTCCTTTGTTTGTTTCCTGTGAAAAAACCGGGACAATAAGTACCTGGTGGCCAGAGTTCAGCTTCCACTATTTTTTCATAATTATTTCTGTACACTTTAAAAGAAGTGTAAAACTGTGGAAATTTAGATGGTATTTCTTCGCGCACTATTTCAGGAAAATCTTTTTGGAGAAATTTGAGTAGAATTTCACAATTAGTGCCGGGTTTCAGTCTGGACACATACACAAATGACTTCATTGGAGCAGTTTCCAAGATAGAGGATTGTTCTGAACTCCAATTATCGCTGTTTTATTAATTTGCTTTTTTGATTTTTTCTTCACAACTTCAATCCAGCTTTCAGCATTATTTATATTGTCTTTCACAATGGTATTATTTATTAGTTGTTTGTTTAAAGCTGTATCAGTTTTGTTTTGCACACTTTGTAAGACAACCTCACTCTTTTGTTTATTAATATTAATTAATTTATTTGCAATGGTTGGTTGCAGCGGCACACATTACTGGTAGACACGGACTCAATGTCATTATTGGTAATTTTTTGGGTCATAGATGGAGCTGTAGTCTCTGCAATGACCTTACACTTATCATTTGATTGTGCGGTTAGTAAATTGATTATATGTTCTTTATCAATAATAATTATTCACTTGTCTTTAATAATGTTTTCTGTTTCTTGGATTATCTTTTTTTTTAAAAATATTTCTATATAGTTCCACCTGAGTATATTTAATTTGAGTTTCATGGTCGATTTGAGCCACATGGTTGTCAGCGTCCACAAATTCTTCTTCGCAGCATCTTGTTGCATTGTCACATATTTTTAAATTTTTCTTTTCACAGCAGTATTTATGTAAATCACCTCCACAAATTTCAAATTTCACTTTATTGCTTATTGTGAGGGACTTCACAGGTGTTTCCCGTGTGTTGCTACGCTACGGCTGCCGAGCAACATAAGAAATCAGAATGTGGTTTTTTTTCACTGTCAAAAGAAGAGAAGAAAATATAATTAATTTAGCTATATATATAAATGTATATCCAATTTGTTTAATAAAAATATATTAAAAGAACATAAAATAAACGCCTACCGCTTGACAACATCCTCCACAGATCTCAGAAGTGGGATAATATTGATTAATTCGTAATAGATACGTAATTGATATTCTAGGAATTGGCGGATTTGATTTGTGTTTGGCCGACGTACAGAGTCAATACGATCTCATCCCTGTGTCCATATCCTTCCTTAATTATTCTCATCCGTTATTCGACGTACTGAAGAATCGGGAAAGGAATTAAGGAGATGCATCACGATTCTATTTCTCAGGCTGAAGATGGGACGGCGCAAGTTGTGGATGCTGCTGAACAGCCAACAATACAACAGATGATGGCGCATCTTACAACGATGTTAGGAATGCTACAGACAAGAGACAATGAGCTACAAATTTTGAGGCAAAGAGACAATATACGGAATCAAACTAACGTAAGTGTACCGTATTCAGAAATATCGTTACAAATACCTATCTTTGGTGGTAGAAGCGAGTCTGATGATATAGAAACATGGTTAAAACGTGTTGAAGATGCCCAAAGTATTTATTCGTTAACTGATGATGTAATCAAGTTGTTAGCTACAAACAAATTAGTATCTAATGCTAAACAGTGGTACCAATCTAATCCAGAAACCTGTAGAATGGAGTGGTTTGAAATTAAAGTCGAGTTGAAAGATATGTTTGTGAGATACGAAGACATCGCAACTATCATGGACAAAATAAGGGCTCGTCACTGGAAACGCGGAGAGAGATTTGAGGATTATTATTATGACAAAGTTAGGATTGCGCGAAGGGCTAAACTTTCAGAGGCTGAAATAATATCTCATGTTATTAAGGGCATAGATAATTTTACGCTTCGTACACAGATGGTTTGTGCACAGCATAAAACGTTAAAAAGTCTGTTTCAGAGTATGAAAATGGTTGCAGCTGAACTAAACATCGACAGATTCAAAGAGCCACACAATAAAGAAACAGAAAAATCCAGCAAAATACAAGAACCGCGTGAGAAGTCTTCAGAGACAGGAACCAATGTTGCTAGAAATCAAACAAGTTTAACAATGACACCCATCAAATGTTTTAAATGCAATCAGCTGGGTCACATATCCCGAAATTGTACTACAGCCACAACAGAACGGAAATCAGTACAGGTTGGTAGACCTGTATCTAACATATTTCAGAACACAAACTTTGTAGGTTCGATTTCAAAGTTTATTAAACCAATTAAGATTTATAATGACATTTTAATTGCTTTAATCGATACAGGTAGTAAAATGAATTTGATCAAAGACTGTTTTGCAACTGATTTAATAACTGAAAAATGTAACACTGTTTTAGTAGGATTGAATAACAGTAGAGTAAACTGTGACAAAATAGCTAGATTCACTGTTAAAATTGATGACTATGACTACGAAATAAGCGCGGTCGTGGTTCCAAAAGATTCGATTAGTAACGACGTTATACTCGGACAAAAATTCCTTGATTCGGTAGAGTGGCATGTTCATAAAGACGGCATTGCGTTTTCAAAACCAATGGAAGCTGATGTTTCATATGAAAGTGCCATGATGCAGATTCAAACAGATGTTTGCGACCCGGAATTCAATATTAATCCCGTTTTAAATTTTAAAATAAAACAGGAAGTGTCTAATCTAATTTCCAATTATAATATGTTACGAACTAGTTGTCCATGTGAAGTTGACGATGAGGATTTACAGATGAAAATAGATTTAAAAACAAACAAGCCCATTTGCACTTCACCGCGGAGAGTATCGTACCATGAACGTGAAGTTATAAATAAAATTATTGATGAATTGTTAGCAAAGGGTGTAATCCGTCCTAGTAATTCCGAATACGCTAGTCCAGTTGTGCTTGTTGCAAAGAAAAATGGAGAAGGTCGTTTATGTGTAGATTATCGCGCGCTTAATAAGGAAACGGTAAAAGATAAATTTCCATTGCCACATATTGATGATCTTTTAAATAATTTGAGTAACGCTAAATATTTCACAGCACTTGATCTAAAAAACGGTTTTTATCACGTAAAGGTTCATTCAGATTCAATTAAATATACGTCGTTTGTAATACACAACGGGCAATATGAATTTGTGAAAATGCCATTTGGGTTAGTTAATTCGCCTTCGGTTTTTATGCGATACGTTACAAGAATTTTTCGCGATTTAATTAGAACGAATAAAGTACAAGTATATATGGACGATTTGTTGATTGCAACAAATACAATTCAAGAGAACATAGAGATATTCAAAGAGGTCCTAAATTTAATGCTTAAATTTGGATTAGAATTACGTTTTGACAAGTGTCAAATTTTATATACAGAGTTAGACTATTTAGGGTACCATATTAGGCACAACCAAATTAGACCCGGTTCGGCAAAATCTAAAGTCATTCAGAATTTTCCAATACCAAAAGACCAGAGACAGATACGAATGTTTTTAGGGTTGACAGGTTACTTTAGACGATTTATTAAAGATTATGCAATTATTGCAAAACCTTTGACAAACTTATTAAGACAAAATGTAGACTTTGAAATTAAATCTGAACAAATTGAAGCTGTCAATAAATTGAAATATCACTTGATCAACGAACCTATACTAAAATTGTACGATCCTGATAAAGAGATTGAATTACACACTGACGCAAGTACTAGTGGATTTGGTGCAATACTAATGCAAAAACATAACGGAAAATTTCACCCTATTTATTATTCAAGTATAAAGGCAAATGAAACTGAATCGAAATTGCACAGTTTCGAATTAGAATTGCTAGCTGTGGTATATGCGCTACAAAAATTCAGAATTTATTTGCTGGGCAAACGATTTACCTTAATTACAGACTGTAATGCTTTAACACAGACATTGAAGAAAAAAGACCAAAATTCAAAAATCTTACGTTGGAGTTTAATTCTTCAAAATTTTGATTTTGATGCCCAACATAGAAGCGCCGACAAAATGGGACATGTTGACTGTCTCAGTCGTATAGTACCGGTGAATTTAGTTGATGAAGAATATAAAGAGGTAGAAAACATTGCTATTTTACAGAATAAAGACTCAGAAATAATGGAAATAAAGAATAAAATATTAAATAACCAAAAACCTCACGATTTTGAAATTGTTAATGAAAATCTAATGAAACGTGTTAACGATAAACTTTTACTTGTTGTTCCCAGACAACTTCGTCATCAGTTAGTTACGAAAACTCATGAGAAAATTTGTCATCTAGGATCCGAAAAAACCTTAGAAGAACTTAGAACTTTATATTATTTCCCAAGAATGCGTAAGTACGTTAAAAAATGTTTATCCAGATGTATAAAATGCATGGAATATAACTACAAGACAAACAAGAATGAAGGGTTTCTTCATTGTATTGAAAAAGGTACAGAGCCCTGGAAAACATTACACATTGATCATTTAGGCCCATTAGAAAGAACTACTAGAGGATACAAACATATACTAGCAATAATAGATGGTTTCACAAAATTTATATTTTTAGAACCTACTAAAACAACAAATTCTGAAGAAGTTATAAGAGCATTGAAGCAGTTGTTCAAAATTTTTGGTGTACCGAGAAGAATTGTTTCAGATAGAGGTTCTGCTTTTACAAGTGAAACATTTAGAAGTTTTTGCGAAGAAAATAACATACAACATGTATTAGTTGCAGTACGAACACCAAGGAGTAATGGACAAGTAGAAAGGTACAATAAAACAATCATGCCAGCTCTTTTAAAAATGTCAACGAATATAAACGAATGGCACAAATGTCTCGATAAAGTGCAATTGTCATTGAACATGACTAAACAGAAAACGACAAATAAATGTCCTAGCGAGTTGTTTTTTGGTTTTAAATTGTCACATGGATTTGGAATAGAAATGCAACAAATAATTGAAGAAAATATAACTGTAGGTGAGTACGAGAAAAATAGAGAGTCAATACGAAAAGAAGCAATTCAAAATACAAAAATACAACAAAAGAAGACCAAAGAACGCTATGATAAAAAAAGGAAAATGCACCATAAATATAAAGTAGGTGAATACGTCATGATTGAGAGAACTACAACCCCGACAGACCGAAGTCCTAAAATGTCTCAAAAATTTGTTGGTCCTTACATCATCCATTCCGTTCTTGATAAAGATCGATATGTTGTTAGAGATATTCCAGGTCATCCAGTTTCGCAGAGGCCGTACGACGGTATATTACCACCCGAGCGAATGAAAAAGTGGATAGGCCCACTAGATGACTCCGAAGATGAAGATGAAGATGATGATGAGATACAGTCCAAAGAACAAGACGAAAATGAAGAATCATCTTCTACGCTAGAAGACGAATACGAAGAAAAGGAAGAGGAAACTCCAACATTTGTTGAAGACAATGAAGAAGATTCCAGGTGGAGCTGTCTGCGATCACGGAAGAAAGAGCCAGTTGACATCGAGGACAATGTCGCGTCAGGATTGGCCGAACTGTGAGGGACTTCACAGGTGTTTCCCGTGTGTTGCTACGCTACGGCTGCCGAGCAACATAAGAAAACAGAATGTGTTTTTTTTTCACTGTCAAAAGAAGAGAAGAAAATATAATTAATTTAGCTATATATATATATATATATATATATATATATATATATATATATATATATATATATATATATATATATATATAAATGTATATCCAATTTGTTTAATAAAAATATATTAAAAGAACATAAAATAAACGCCTACCGCTTGACAACATCCTCCACATTATGCAGTTTCTTTTACAAATTTTACATAAGTTTTTAAGCGATGGAACTAAAGGTAGTTCATCGGTCTCCGCCATCTTGCCTACCCCCTTGCCCTTGGGAAACTCATGTTTGTATTATGTCGAACTTGTTGTGATACCTTGGAACAAGCTGTCTGCACACACAGCGACGAAGAAAGACAATAAATAGGGACTTGGGTAGCGGATGAAATATGTCGCGGAGTGTTATTAGGTTATAAAATAATTGAAGTGCACGAAGTGTGGAGATATGAAGTGACAGGGGCGGATCCAGACTTCGAATTAGGAGGGGGTCATGGGGTGAATTTTGTCTCGGGGGTGTGGGGGGGGGGTATTGCCCACCTTCTAAATATAAAAAACATTTGTATTTGCTCATATTATATTCCTGCTTTAAATAATTTTTACAATCACTTTCAATCACATTAAATCGTCTTTGGAATCGCATTAAATCATAAACGGTTCTCGATAGAATACAAAAATTATTGAATTAGAAGTTGATTTTCTAAGTGCAAAAGTCGGTAGTCACATACTTGACTAGGTCTTAAATAGAATACCTCTCCCATCTGCGGGTCGAAATAATATCCCCACAAAATATCGGTTTTTGGCTATTTATTAGAATAATAAATCAAACAATAGTTCTTAATTTTCTTAGAATTTTAAGTTCTTAGATAATATTTTCTATTTAATTTGTTTAACAATCGTAAATAATGATATCATTATTATGTATTAGGGCCAACATTAAAAAGGGGGGGGCATGACACCCATGACCCCTCCCCTGGATCCGCCCCTGTGAAGTGACCATGTATAATAAAGACACAAAAACGGGGGGTTTGTTTGTTGACTTCATTAACACATTTCTAAAAATGAAGCAAGAAGCCTCTGGATATCCCGCTGATTGTACCGACGAAATATCTAAAAAGGCTTATATTGAAAATTATTGTAAAAACGAAGGAGTTCAGCTGGACCCATCACAGATTGAGAAAAATGCTGGAAAAAGGTCATTGGCAAAACTGATGTTGAATTCTGTCTGGGGTAAGATATAAGTTCAATTGAATTGTGGTATTAAATAAATGTTCATGTTGACAGGTAAGTTTGCTCAAGCCGAGAACAGAGCACATACTTCAACAGTTTCGACGCCTGCCGAGCTGTATGAATTACTGGCTAACCCGGCAGTCCAGGTCAACAGAATTATCCCTGCAGGTGATGAGATACTCTTCGTTAGCTGGACCATGGAAACAGAATCTATGGAGCAATTAAGTACCGTAAATGTAGTAATTGCTGCTTACACAACAGCTCAGGCCAGGCTATACTATTTTCATTTTAAACTGGAGGGATCGGCATAAAACGATTAAATGCACCGCAATTACGTTTAAAAAGGAACTCAAAATATGATCCGTCATAACTGGTTTCACAAGGTTCGCACAGGGTTGTACAGCCCCATTCGCCGGTATTTATAAATGGTCAATCATAGGAAAATATCTGATGTGGACACCACATGACTTCCTTGTACACGTATTAAACTATAGATATTTTTTTAATTGCTCATATTTGACATTAAATCTTTTATTTTTTGTTCTAATCCATAGCAAACTTAATTTGAAAAAAAATAAAAAAATATATAATATTTAAATTTAGATATCTCGTTTATGCAAAAAGCTAATTTAAACATTCTTAATGTGCTAGACGCAGAATTTAATTCTCTAAAACTTTTATTTGCAGCATTCCTTTCTAAAATTAAATAATACAATTTTTTTCAAGGAAAACTGTTAGCAGCTTCATGTAATGTGCCACTTCCGGTTAGTCTATTTTAACCAAAATCTATTATGTTATTTCCATTGATATAGTAGTCTTATATACCAAATTTGGAAAGTTTTAAATTATATTTGAATATAGTTTTTCATGAAAATCTATTATAGGCTTCAAGTAAAGTACCACTTCCGGTAGTTGTATAATGACCAAAAAGGGAGGTGCACAACTAGATGTTATAACAGTCCTAAATATAAAGTTTCAATTTTCTACGGCTTACCGTTTTTGAGTTATGCGAGATACGTACGTACAGACGGCATGACGAAATTAGTCAAAATGGATTCAGGGAGGGCCAAAACACCTATTTCCGTTGAAATCTGAGAACCGAAAATTTTCGCGATTACAATACTTCCTTTACTTCGTACAAGGAAGTAAAAACAAGAATAATTTTAGGCTGAATACGACCCTTAAAAATTTACTTGACCATTGTTAAGCGATTTGTGGTAACTGCACTAATAGATTTCATTGTAGTTATACGGGACAGGGACGTTTAATAGTTTTATGCCGATCCCTCCAGTTTAAAATGAAAATAGTATACGTCTTCATGTATTTTTACCTCCCCTAGTACATAGATTTCTATACTATGATATAGACTCCATTATATACTATCATTCTCCTGGTCAGTACGAACCATCAACTGGAATTTTCCTTGGTAATCTTACTGACGAGTTGGAATAATATGGACCCGGTAGCTATATAACGGAATTTGTATGCGAGGGTCCAACAAATTATGCCTATAAAGTGTACTCACCACAAAAAACAAAGAGTTTGAAGTATGTAAAGTGAAGGGATTAATTTGAAATTTAAAAATTCACAGCTAATAAATTTGGTGCGATGAAACATTTAATTATTAATAGTGATGAACAAGGACCAGTAATAACATCAAATAATATACGATGTACGGATAATCATACTGTATTTACTAAAAAAGAAACTAAATTATTTAATGTAAATTTTATGAAATGTAGGCTAGTAAGTAGTAATAATTCAGTACCTTATGGTACGAAGAAAATTAAATTAAATTAGAATTAATATTTACCGTCATATTATATTATTAGGTTTTATTTTATCGATAAATATAGGATATATATGAAATGGGTATATAAATATGTAGGTAAAATATAAAACTTCATGTTTAAAATGAATTTATTGGGTAGGTGGCTCAGTGGTATCGAGTCGGCCTGTGGATCTTCAGAACCCTGGTTCGATCCCCACAGCCGACAAACAATTTTCACCAATTTAAATCTATCCCTGTGGCTCCTTCTCCACTAATATCTTTGAGGGCCGTGATTTGACGGCTGGTAACCGCACTTCACGCGAAAAAATATATCACTTACCGATATCTGCTTAGGCAGAGTGCCACACCCAGTAATGGGTAAAAGGCGTGAAGATATATTTATTTTTAATTTATAAATATTATTAAATATGTATCTTAGAAATTTATTTTCTTATAACAATTTATAAATAAGCCATGCATATAGCCTTTATACAATATAAATAATAATTTTAAATTATTTTCCTTATTAAGATAATATTTAAACATATACTTTATAAATTCATCATTTTCAAATTGATTGTATTTGTTAAACAATTTTACAAATTTAATATGTGAATAACAATTAATTCTAAATAGCAAATATATTATACAATAGTAGCCACAGACAGATGAAGTAAAACTTTGTAGGTGACGAGTATTATATGTCAATTTTCGAGTATTTCTTTGTAAAAATTCAATGTATTCTTTTGCATATGGAGATCGTCCAAAACTGTCAAAATACATTCCGTTTCCTTGGCGATCAATAAAAATTGCCAGCCAGTGCGTGCCATGCATCGTATCAGGATCAGAATTAACAATAATAGCACGTAGAAAATTAACATGGTGAGGCAAATTATTTGCTGCGTATACGCCATAATGGGCGACGTTTTGAAAATAGTAATGAAATATAGATTTAATAAATATAGTATTCATTATTCTTTGACTGAAAGGCTGTTACTTTGAAACTAACTCTGAAATTAAATTTTGAGGGAATATAAAGGAACTTTTGAAATGAAACATTTTAATAATTATTTTTATTTAATTTATTTATTTATTATTTATAAATGCAAGTATATGAATAAACTAATTACCATAATCTACAATAACATTTCTGTTTTTATCAATCTCAATAATATTATCAAACTCAGCATAGATAACACAATTTATAGTTTGGGTCAAGGCCCCTTGAAACCCAACTTTAATTCTTAAAGAGCCATGACGTGTTAAATTCCAATTCAACACCGAATTTGCTGAGAAAACAGGAGTTAGGTCAAATGCTATTAAACAATATCCTTGGGGGTAACTTTCTCTGGAAATTCCATTTCCACAATTTGCAAAATGTATACCTGTCCCCGAAAATAATGTATTGTACATTTGAATGTATGCTGCTTTGTTTAAAAACGAAAGCTGCAGCGGTTTTGAAGGTAATTGATGTCCATTAGCACAAAGTGCTAAATAATTTATGTTCAAATGTTCAAAATTGAAGGGATTGCTTTTATAATCGCCATTGAATGCTTTGTTAGATACAAAACCAATTATACATCTCTTCGGCAACTGACCTAAGAAAATGTTGTCTAAAGACTTCCTTTAATTCCGGATGGTATTGTAATCGCGTTCACCTCGGCTCTCGTGATGGGGTATTTAGCAGTATTTAATGCTTTGCTTATGGGCAAGTAAAATACTTGGATTTAGTTTGACGCGACGAACAAGTAATGTGGTTTCATTTATTTGTACTTTGAAATCTGTCCCCGTAGAAATTAAATGGAAACTATCCCGGGAGCGTACTAATCTCACGCGCATTTCGACACCATTTATTAAAAAATTTTCTTGATTGAATATATCTGCATGTAGGTGCTCAATCATATCAACATTTTTACTGTTATCCGTAAATTTTTGTCGCTTAGTGAATCCAGAATTACCACCAGCATCAGTATTATTCATTTGCCTGGAATCGTCAGAATACCATAAAGATGAACTAAGGTGAGAATGTTTAGCGTATTTACCATAATTCAATAAAGTCTCAATATATGTTCTATATGCATAAGTATTGTTTGGTGGTGATACTAGTTTCTGATTTAAATATATATCAATCTGACTAAAAATTGAATGAAGCCAATTGTTGATTGGCCCCACGTTGTCTGCTTCTAGAATTGCAGATGTTATCAGATTTAGTAATTTTTACATTTAAATATAACATGGTTTGTGATAAATCTAAATATTCTTCTCCATGGCCAGGTATAACAAATTCTAGGGGTCCATCTTCTGTGATTGATGATAAAGGTTTATAATTTTACCCACTGGCCACTTTCAATGCTTGTCTGCGTGGGGAGTAAAGCGAATAAGTCTAATCGCGTTTTGACACATTCACAGGATTGAGCATGTAAAAACGCCATTTTAATCAAATATGTCTATCACTCTAGAATGTCTTTTGTTCTTTACTCTAGCAGGTGAAGTTTTAGAATGAACATGTTTCTTAATTAGTCGTTTAGGGTACAATACTTTTGAATAATCCACTAAAAAAACTTCCAAGTCCATGATCTCTCTGAAATTGATTTCCCGATACCACTTCCCGTTTGTAATTTATAGTATTCTTGGAAGGGGCAGCAGCCTTTCATAATGCAGAGCGTCGAAAATGTAGTTTAATGCATACCGGTCCAAACTCAAATGGAGCCGCAAATCCGTCGTTACATCTAATATCTATTTCAATGTTTGAAAATTCTCTTCTTAAAACGGGGACAAAATGCGGTTGCGTATATGAAATCATTTGATTTGAGCCAAAAACATATTTTTCAGTATTAACCTGTACAATTCTTAAAGGTTGTGTAACTACATCCCCCAATAATTGAGGCTCAATAATATCGCTATAAATGTATAACTGTGGTGCTATACCTAACATCAGATAACATAGATTGATTCAAGTTCTCTGTAGGTATATGTCGGTAAATGGTGGATATCCTAACTGAAGTGCTAATCTTGATGACAATTTTACTGAACATACTTCAGAACGTTTAATTTTCGCTTCTACACGATTTTCTGATGCCATATAAGTGAATGCAACATATTTATTAATTTTTTTCATTTAAATTCAATTCATGTAATACGCTATCAATGCTATTTTAAGTTTTTCAATAAATTTTTCCCTTTTCAATGCTTACCACTACGCTTTTTACTTCCTTGTACGAAGTAAAGGAAGTATTGTAATCGCGAAAATTTTCGGATCTCAGATTTCAGTGGAAATACGCATTTTGGCCCTTCCTGAGTCCATTTTGACTAATTTCGTCGTGACGTCTGTACATACGTATGTACGTATGTATCTCGCATAACTCAAAAACGGTAAGCCGTTGAAAATTGAAATTTTATATTTAGGACTGTTATAACATCTAGTTGTGCACCTCCCTTTTTTGGTCATTATATAACTTCCGGAAGTGGTACTTTACTTGAAGCCTATAATAGATTTTCATGAAAAACTATATTCAAATATAATTTAAAACTTTCAAAATTTGGTATATAAGACTACTATATCAATGAAAATAACATAATAGAATTTAGTTAAAATACACTAACCGGAAGTGACACATTACATGAAGCTGCTAACAGTTTTTCTTGAAAAAAATGGAATTATTCTGATTTTAGAAATAAATGCTGCACATAAAACTTTTAGAGAATTAAATTCTGCGTCTAGCACATTAAGAATTTTTAAATTAGCCTTTTGCATATGCGAGATATCTAAATTTAAATATTATATATTTTTTGCTTTTTTAAAATTAAGTTTGCTATGGATTAGAATATCTATAGTTTAATACGCGTACAAGGAAGTCATGTGGTGCCACATTAGATTTTTTCTCTAATATTTTCTTTCTTTGTCATAATGAAAACTTTATTTTCTCGGTTGTTAATATTATAAAAAGAGCATGGGTAAATAATTTCAGCTAAAGCCACTTCCCAAGATCCATCTAACTTTATATTCTGAGGTAGTTGAGTTGTAAATTTTGTAGTTTTATTATCAGGAAAATACTGCATTGAACTATTACTAGGTAGTGTTATAAAAAATTCTTTATCATTCATTATTTAATAATTTAATTTGGTTTGCGGGTACCCAGGAATTAAAATTGTCACTGTAACCTTTCCATTTGACTAGTAGCTTCTTTCTGTTGCCAGAACCTTTTGTTGTCATTATTTTATCTATTTTATAAGTTGTATCAGCTATTATGTTTACATGTTGTAATTCATGTTCGTAGAAACTGCCCTCTATCATTTCATTATTCAAATCTTTTAATTTGTAAACAACGAGGTTCCTTCTTTTAATACCACAAATTTTTAATAATTCTTCACTCCAGTTTGCCTCGTTTCCTTTTTCAAATATATGTTTGTATTTTGATATTCGAACTGTATCACCAACTTCAAACTTTTCCTGGGGGTTTTTTATACTTTGTTTAATTTTATACTGATTTCTCCATACCTCTAATATATTGTTCTCGTTTACTTCGCGAGGCGCCATTTTAAGGGATCTATGTATAGTTCTATTATAAGATGAAACAAGATCTTGTAATATATCTATATATTTATATGTATTTTTATAAGTAAAGTAGCGATACATTCTAGTTTTTAATGTTCTATTAAATCTCTCTACAAAGCATGCTTTTACGTCTGGATTATGAGTTACAGAAAATTTAATATTATTTTTTTTTTAAAACAATATCACTGATTTGGCAATACATTCTGATCCTTTATCGGTCTGTAAATAAAGTGGTTTTCATTCTCTAAATATATTTTTAAATGCTACTGTTGTAGGCTTCTTGTTTTCTAACGGAATCGTCCAGCCATATTTACTAAATACATCAATTACTGTCAAAATGTACTTGTAATTATTGTTGAAACGGCTTAGTTTTCGCATGTCATTTAAGTCTGCCTGATATAAATCATTAATATTTGAAATTTTATATCTGTTTCTGGGAAATCATTGTCGAGCAGGTTTATGTAATGTGTACGTATCGTGAGTGCTAAGCCATCTTAATACTTTTTTATTGTTATATTATCCTTTTACAAAATTGATTAGATTACTAGCTCCAGAAAAACCAGCTGGGTGCCCAGGATCAAAATAAATTTTAGCTAACTTTCTATTCATTATTAAAACGAAAATCGCTTCCAGCCAATTTTTTTAGGTTTTAAAAATGCAATGTCGTCTTCATGTGATTCGCCGTCAGTGTAATTAGTTAATTTTCTTTTATTTCTAACACATTTCTGTTTAGGAGAATCTGGTTGAATTTTTTGTGGATTTTGAACTAATTCTAAAGGAACATTAATAGTTTTTTATGCTTTCACAAAAGTTTTCCAGCCCGCAGGATTGCTACGTTTATAAAACCTTACAATATCTGCTACTAAATCTGATATATTTGAATTAGGTATCTCTGTATTATTTATAGTAACAACACCTTCTTCATTCCAAGTAATTATATTTTCGCTGGATTGAATAATTTTTTCTACTAATAATCGAGCTTTTTCCTGATGTGATTTACGAATAACTTTAACTATATTTTCTACTTCGTCTGATTTCTCTGCTGGTAATTTTGGTTCTGTACTAATTTTTTATAGGTAGTTGGGATTGTTTTTGAAAGTGTAAGTATCTTTGCAAAATTTCCTGATACAAAGTCCATTTTTCATATTCTGGCAGATTTGCATTAAAAATATTTTCATATCATTATCAAGTTGACTGGATATGTCTTTATTATTATTATTATTACGTAAACGATTTAAATTTTCAGGAGATATTAGTACCATTTTTTTTAGTATGTTCCATTTTAATTTTTAATGAAACTGCTTAAAACACTTGATATAAGAGGTGCTAATAATAATGGCAAGAATGCTCCACCAGTTTGTACTAATATACGTTCCTTCTTTTTCCAAGTTTCGCCGCGTTTCCTAAGTTTTCTTAAAACGATTTTATGTCTTTTGAGGTCAGTCTGTTGTTTCTTACTGAGACAGATTTTTCCATGTAAAATATTATAAACACATTCACAGATACATCTAACAGAATTACAGTCCGTGTTTTTTTAATAATGCTAATCTATATTTAGGTTTTAATTTATGCAGAGCTCTGAGTAGCTCCACGTTGCTGGTTACACTTTTACTCATTTTTATGATATTATCTCGGGCATATTTGTACCGCTGTATTTAAACTTTTTTCGAGGTAAATAAACGTATGTCAATCCGTCACCTGATGTACGAAACCGTAACCAATCGAGCGTATTTTGTTTTAAGTCAAAAAGTATGTATCCGTGAGGTTCAAATGTTGCATCAAAATAAACTTCTCGTACGAATTTAATATTTTCCGGGAAAACTTGTCGTGATAGGTGCATAATTTGTGCTTTATCTCGAGGATTTTTAAAATAAATGATATAATTTGCATTCAGAGATATATCCCTTTGACTTTTTCCTTGGTGAAATACATTTTGAGTAAGAAAAAATACAGATAATACAGACTATTTCGTGAATATATCTACTACGCGGTCATTTGCTTCTCTCATTAAGTCATCAATTATAATTAACTGCGGATGATTTCCATCCATATTTTCTACATCGGGAAGTCCTTCATGAAATTCTACATTTTCAATGGTGTTGTATAAATTTTGCCAAGTTCCGTAATGCCAACAAATTTTTGAAAACCCTGTATCACTTACACTGCTAATATTAGTTATAAAATTGTTTACAAAATATGATTTGCCACAGCCTGATGGTCCTGCAGTTATAGCCGAGAAAGGGTGTTTAAATTTAGTACACATGTTCCCAGCAAGATGCTTAATACAGTACTGTTAAAATAAAACTAAAATCATTTATATATATATATATATATATATATATATATATATATATATATATATATATATATATATATAAAATAAAATAAATAAATATATCATCACGCCTTTTACCCATCACTGGGTGTGGCACTCTGCCTAAGTAGATCTCGGTAAGTGATATATTTTTTCGCGTGAAGTGCGGTTACCAGCCGTCAAATCACGGCCTCCAAAGATATTAGTGGTGGAGGAGCCACAGGGATAGATTTTTAAAATTGGTGAAAAAAATTGCTTGTCGGCTGTGGGGATCGAACCAGGGTTCTCAAGATCCACAGGCCGACTCGATATATATATAATTTTCATTTGTTGTATTTATGATTAGAAATAAATAAATCAACACAAGTTTATGTCATTTTAAAATGTTTATTTTAAATAATAAAGTAAATACATATCTGTTCATTTATAATAATTTTACTATAGAATGTCAAAATTACTCCGTTATGGCTTTAACTTACTAAGTCTGTGTTGAACCGCACACAGCAAGAGATTCTACCTGTTGGCGCTCAGGGTAGGATTGCAAAATATTATATTCGGAAATCTCTAATCTCTGTGCGGATTACGTATTTCAGATTTACTTGAAATAATAATGAATTCGCAAAATTAAACCGGTATTATTGCATATTAGGGAAAATAAGATAACAAAGGTATACTTACTGAGTAGGTATATAAATGAGTTTTCAAAAATTTAAAATCAGTAGTAATACTAACTTTCGTACTGAGGTCCACAATATACGTATTTAATATGTGGCGACCATTTGAAGAAGACAATACTGATGTTTTACCAGTTGAAAATTGTGATAAAATTAAACGGACATTTTTGCCGCAAGAAGCGAAAGAAATAGTTTCAAATGTGTATAACTATTTAAAACAAAAAGATAGTGAAGGTGAAAATTCGGCTCTGATAAAAACATCAGAAATGACGAAAGTGCCGTACAATACTGTTCGTGATATAGTAAG
Source organism: Pterostichus niger (assembly GCA_947425015.1). Classification (NCBI taxonomy): domain Eukaryota; kingdom Metazoa; phylum Arthropoda; class Insecta; order Coleoptera; family Carabidae; genus Pterostichus; species Pterostichus niger. Next base: position 15,269,536 of record OX380336.1, read on the forward strand.
TAGAGTGAGACCTAGAAAGAAAAGGCGTGACGCGGGTAATTCGAGAATAGTGAATTATTTTCAAGAAGATACAATTCGACGCAAAATATATGCAATGTATGCCGAAAAAATGTTGCCGTCTATTCGCATATTGTATCAGAGACTCAAAGACGATAAATGTGAAATAAATTGTTCTTTGACTACTTTGCATTCAGTTCTCCATAAAATCGGTTTTCGTTTTAAAAAAATTGATAAACGGCAAACAATGTGCGTCATGTGATTGATTTAGAAAATCAATATATTGATATTAATAACATTACTAAAGACTTTATTATAAATATTCAAGACTCAAGTGACGATAGTGAAATGGATTGTGATAGTGACAATGATATTGTCGAATAATTACATATGTACCTATAGCAGTGTAATATTTTGTATTTATTGTTATGTATGACACTATTGTTTATTTGCATTATTTAATTAAATGACGAAATGTTATACAATGATACTTTCATGTAACATTTTTTTTTTGCTTCATTATCAATAATAATATTTGTACAAAATTCTCTGTTTCATTATTATAATATATATAAAAATAAAATTAAATTGGGAAATACTGAATACATACCTGTCCTTGCACCCTTATAAATTAAGCTTAAATTCCTAACAATAGACCCGCTGAGAGGGCCATAACGGAGTATCTTTGAGCATAGTATAGATTTGTAGAGAAAAATTATAACGGTAATTACTCTATGACTCTGATAATCTGACAGCGTGCAGCGATCACTATACAATTTAAACTACGGTATAGTGATGAAGAATAGAAAGACAAAAGCCTGTATGTTGCGAAAGTAAAACAGAATAATTTTATAAAATATTTATTTAAAATAAATTTAAATATTTTACAACAATATTATAATTGTACAAATTCAACCAGCCTTGCTTTTTTACCCGATGAACCATAATCTTTAGTCCCTGTATATTTTATGCCCAATTTTGGAACCGTTGTTTTCAATTCAGCAATATATTCATCTGGTAAATCATTGAATCGTCCTGGTAGATATGTAACAAATTCTTCGCATTTGACAATCACTTTTCTCCCAAATCCAGTTGTAACAGTTTTAATATCAAATAATTTATATACTTTATTTATTTCTAACTCAGTTAGAATTCTTCGAGGTTTTATATTAGACAGTTGGCCTTTGTCATTCAACTTGTTGAAATTCATTTCTAAACCAAACAATTGTTTTAATAACACGGTTTATAATTTATAATAATATTGTTATCATTTACAATGCTATGAATACTCCGTGCCAGCAATAACAATAATGTAAAAATTCGTAATACAAATTTCACTCTTCAGCCTTGAGAACTGTTTATGCATTTATAATAAGAAATAATAAGTTCCATTCGTATTTCCGATAACCTTTTTTGTTTAAATTAATTAATATCACAAACAATAACGTCACAAATATTTTAAATATTTACGTCAATAACAACAACAACTCATTAGCAACAAATTTTGATTGATTGATTAATTAGGACAACGCTAATTACCTTTTAATTAATCGCCTCAGGCACATTCCGTCGGGGAGAAAGATGCATATCATACTACTGACCAGATTTCACATTGTATTTTTTATTGCCTGAATGATGCAAATCATACGACGGATGTGTTGCCTGCCAGATTATGTTTAATTTACTGTTGAATAATTCGAAGATTCAAAATTTTTAAATTTTACGATTATTTGGTTTTTCATTGTTCTTTTAACAATTTTATATATTCAGTTATGATTTGATGATGAAATCAACTCTTAATCTTCAAACGTCGTCGTTTATGTATTAATTAGTTAATTGTACGTAATTAAAGTCAGGTAAAAGTTAGTTTTTTTATACACATATCCTAACTAAAAAACGTTACTTTTTTTACAAAATGGAATAAATTAATTTAATATATATAATTATGTACTTACAACTGAGATAAAACTAAATAAATTTTTATATTTTTAAATCATAATATTAAATAAAATTGTCTTATTAAATTTTATTTTTTATCGTTTTGAAATACAATATTGAAATATTCTCTGATTTGAAATATATATTTTTTTAATTTTCATGTTTGTATACGCTAATATCCTTTCCACTATTTTATATAGAATTATCCAAGTTTCTTATGATTGGTTAGATCTAAATTTTTTGTCAGGTCCACAAGAAACCCTACATACATGATAACATATTGTCGTAAGTCTGACTTCAGGCCGTATATTTCACAAATATAATAGATAGAAATTATCTTATGCCTATGGCACACTGCACAACAACAGAACGCACCCGTCATCGACGAAAAATAGAGACTCCTCTATTTCCATCGAAGAGCTCATTGATGAAACGAACGTGTCGCATTTCACTCGTATCTTTTGTGTCTCATTTCACGTTAGCATATTTTTAAAATCTAGTTTTTCTTTGTCAACTTTAAAAGCTCTTATTTTTCGTCCTCGGAGTAAAGAATAAATGGAGAGTATAACCAACGCTTATGGGTATGTTGCGTGAAGCCATGAAACGGAAGGGGGGATCAAGCAACGGCCATATTACGACGGTCAAACTTAGTATAGCTAGTATTATGAAATACATTTGATAACTTAGTTTAAACATGTCAGATGCGAACAGTATTAAAATAATGCTCATAATTAAATCGTAGGGCAACAAAGTAAAGAAAACAACAGTTTGTTATTACTTTAACATATTTATTTGATAAAAAAATCACCATTAAGTGTACAGGTGCATAATAAAAAATGATATTAATGACCAGAAAACAGTACAAATTTGTTAAACCGTTGTCTATCACTTTCGCACATCAACAAACATTGTTAATAAATAATAATAAATACAATTTATTCATAATATTGATTAAAAATATTTAATTATGGTTTATAGTAGTACATTACACTATATAAAAATACAACGAAGTATATTAAATATAATAAGAAAGTTAAGTTTCCCTCAAATATTTTATAGCTAGTGGTATTGGATATATTGGGTATTGCTCATTTTAGACTTTTATCTGAAATATACCTTTTGTAAATACGTGGGAAATGATTTAAATATCCCAGGTATCGTAGTGTCTCGAAGTCTTATACACGACAACGATGTTCTATCGAAGCACTCGGCTGCAAAGTGTTCAGAACACACAACACTTGTATCTGTAGGTGTCCATCCAACTCTTCTGATGGCTTTAAGCCAAACATTTCGCCTTTCTGGATTTTTAGGAAATCTAAATAAAATTAAAAAATATATGTAAGTAACAATCACTTAGGCCAAGTTGCACCAACAAAGCTTAAATTTTAAACTTGGTTTAATTAAATAATAGCAAATCGAATATTTGACAGCAATGTAAATTATTCCATATGATACCTAACTTTGATTTGCTTTTATTTATTCAAGCCAAGAAACGAAATTTTCGTTTTCTGTTCTTCTACAAGCTGTTTTTTTAAATTTAGTTGAAGTTCTGTTGTCACATCCAAATGCACAACAAGCTGTCATTTTTAAAACACTAAAAAGAAAAAAGACCACATAAATATAGTACATACAATATATAAATAAATATAATTTTACCTTGCTTCCTTCTTCAGTACTTATAATAAATTGTTAAAATTCTTATTTTAAATCTTCGTACGAAAATATATAAACATTAAATAACTACTTAATTACTATATAAACAAATAACAACGAACAAAATACAAAACCATAAAAAACACGTATATATTACAATAAACGGCAAAATACTATTGACCGGCGTAAGATGGCTGCCGAAAGTAAACGTCAAATGACGTTTGGCTTCAAGCTTGCGAACTACAGCTCCCCCTGTGGATGCATGGCACGCACTGGCTGGCAATTTTTATTGATCGCCAAGGAAACGGAATGTATTTTGACAGTTTTGGACGATCTCCATTTGTAAAAGAACACATTGAATTTTTACAAAGAAATACTCGAAAATTGACATATAATACTCGTCACCTACAAAGTTTTACTTCATCTGTCTGTGGCTACTATTGTATAATATATTTGCTATTTAGAATTAATTGTTATTAACATATTAAATTTGTAAAATTGTTTAACAAATACAATCAATTTGAAAATAATGAATTTATAATGTTTAAATATTATCTTAATAAGGAAAATAATCAAATGACGTTTGGCTTCAAGCTTGCGAACTACAGCTCCCCCTGTGGATGCATGGCACGCACTGGCTGGCAGTGTTCCATGATGGAAAGTCTTTCTTCTTCATCCCGACGTACCAGTCACACTGCACACCGTACTCTGGCTCAGGTGTGAAGGTGCGCGTGTGTCCGGTGGCGGGGTCAGTCACTCGCACCTCGCAGAGAAACTCACTCAAGTGCTTGTTTGACAGCGGGGTGAACACACGGAGGCCAAACCGTGAGTCACGCAGCCTGCACCAGCACACCGCGGTGCCTGCAGCACTTGACATGAGACAATTCCGCGACTGCCACCCATCCTGTGTCTGGCGATTTTCTTTCTTTGCTTTTAACTTTGTTATATGAAATAATACGAGATTTTGGTCTACACTTTTTTAAGGCACTTTTTCACGGTGAATTTGCAGAAGTGATCATTTTTTTTTTATATCTAACCATTTACGAGTTACTAATAACAACTTTTATTTTTCATATGGAATTCATAGTAAGTTATGCCATATTTGAATAGAGATTTTTTTTTGCTTTACAACGATATAAATGTGTAATAATTTATTTTTATAATTAAGAGAAGAATTAACAAAAAAATGTATTTATAATAATATTTAATTGAAAAAGTAAATCGAAGGTTGGTATGGAAGAGCACAACAATTTCATAAACAAATCTTGCAGTATGTGTATTTTATTAATGTTAAAAATATTATACAAAAATAATTTTCGAAAACTTGATAATAAATTTTCTATTAACCCGCTGTTTAGTTGATGTACTTCTGTGCTCTTCGTTCTATTTATTTATTTATTTTTTATTTTCCATATTTCGGGCTATCCATTCTAATACAAAGTACCCCTTTTCATATAAGAAAATAAAACTTTAATTCAGCCCCCGCCACATCTTCCTAATAATTTATTTTACCAACTATGCAAATGTCTCCCTCCTTGCTGTATAAATTTGTGTATTTATTTTTTCTCTCAAGTTATTAGTTAACCAACAAAACTGATTGGTTGCTTTACTCGTAAAAAACTCATTCTGTATATCACTAAATTTAATTTTGTTTTGTGCATTATATCTATTTTATATCAATATCAAGAAATATTTTTATTAAAAAATACACATTTCTATACATACTTGTTCCAGTAAATTTTTAATTTGTAAATAAGTACTATGAACTATCACATTTAATTAGAATTCTTTCTAAACTATCAGTTAAAAAGTGAACAATTTAAATTTAAAAATATTTTGAACAAACATCTTCAGAATTTTATTTTGAATGTTTCTAATGAAAATTGAATAATTTTGTTTATTATTTAATAATTTGGTTTATATTTCTTATTACATAAATACAAATTGTGAAATTGCCACAATACGTATTACTTTTTTATCTAAAAAAGAAAATAAAAATTCTATGTGACCTTTTCTAAGTATAGCAACTGCTCTATTAGAGCTGATTAAGTATGTGTATAAAATGACAATTCATAAATTTACTAGCAGTTTGCAGCTGAAGCAGCCATGAGGTATATTAAACACAGTTTAGGTTCGTATAGTTATTTATTAATTAGTTTTTTTTTTATATAAATACTTTTGGCTCAATAATAGTGTGAACATTTTTGAAATGTGTCAAATTTTTCTGAATTTTTTTTACAATCATAGAACTGTTTTATGAAACAAAAATATTGATATTTTGTGCAATTTTAGTGTTGTTCCTATTTTGCTTCCATACTGGATGCTTTCGCAATCCAGTACTGGGCGCCGCAAGTACTCGTATAATTTACGCGTATACTGGAGAGGTAGAGACTACAACAACTGCTTCTAATGAATCGTTAGCAAGATGGTCCATGTCCGGAAATTTGTCTCTGTATTATCATAAAGACTACATAGTCGCAAAAGTAAGTTTGTTATCACTTAATATATATATATTTACTAACAACAAATACATATGTACATATTCACCTAAATTAACAGTTCTATTATTAACAATAATATAACAATTTATAAAGAAACTGAATCCTAATAATATAAGGTATTTAAATATAATGCCATTTAATTTACTATCCAATATTTATATTTTATTGAGCATAAACAACAAATATTAAATTAGTTTAATTTTTTGTAACTGTGCATGATTTGGTTAATTGATTCAGATAACAGTTTAACATCATGTTTCGAGATTATGTAAACTTCACTCGCAGAATTAAAAAATAACGATACCTGTTATAAAATACTATATTAACAATTAACTCTTTGCCAGGATAATATTATAGATCATCATATATGGCATAATGTTAATTCACCTGATATATGAATTTCATAGTAATATTTAGTGATAAATTATAACACATATTTTTTGACACCAAATATTTATTTTCGTTTTAATGATATTTATTTATTTATTTATAACCTTCCAACAGGATAACAAGTATCCCAATAACAGGAAGGTTAAACAAAAAGCAAATAAAAAAATAGCACAGTGTGCTTACAATAAATAAACACATGATCACAAAAATTAAATACAGAATTATAAAATTATAGACTACAGTGAATGTACATTTTTATATAAGTAATTTTTAAATTGTTGAAGACTAAAGTGAAATATATCTACTACATCATCAGTTGTACTTTCAAAATTATTAAAGATGAGGCATAGCCTTTTAAATGGATCCTTAAGTTCATAATATTTTCTTAAACGAGGAAGATGAAAAGTTTTATGGGATCTTGATGAGAGACGTGCAATTTTAAAATAAATATTACCTAAACCTGAGACATCATCAATGCTATTTTGTAGTAGTTTATAAAGATATATTAGAGAGCATAATTTTCGCCTGGAATCCAACCTATGCATATTGAAATAAGATAAAGATGCAGTATAGCTATAGGATATTATATTGAAAGAGCCAGATGTTTTACGCATACAGAATCTAACAAATTTTCTTTGTACCCATTCTAGTTTCCACACAATAAGACAGTACTCAAGTTTAGTTCTGACTAAGCAGTAATATAAGGATTTTAGAGTTGCAGGGTTAGTAAAATGCTGGGTATTTATAATAATGAAGCCTAAGGTTTTATAAGAACTATTTACAACATACTCACAGTGAGAACTAAAATGCAAACTGGGATCAGATACCACCCCCAAATCCTTATATAACTCAACTCGGACAAGACTCTTATCTCCCATCAAGTATGAAAAAGAAAACAAACTATGTTTCATCGAAAACGACATGACCTTACATTTCGAGATATTATAATATAAACGTGAAGAGGGCGACCAATCTAGTAGATTATCTATGTCACTTTGAAGCTCAATATAGTCAGAGTTTGAATTAATTAAACAACTTAAGGTAATCAGTATATAGCAATGATAATGAGTATTTAAGGCACTTAGTTATATCATTAATGAATTATGTAAAGAGCAGAGGGCCTAGATTGGAACCTTGAGGAACACCAGAGTAGGTATTAAATTTCTAGATTTAAAGTTATTATATTGAACACATTGTCTGCGATCTGAGATATATGAACGCACAAGCTGTAGTAGTTCTGAGGAAAAGCCAAACTGATGCTGCAACTTATACATCAAAACATCATGATTTACGGAATCAAAAGCCTTGGCGAAGTCAGTATAAACAACATCTACTTGTGAGTTAGCACTGAGGGCATTAATTGTAAATTCAGTGAAGTTAGTTAAGTTGGTTGTTGTTGAACTACCCTTTATGAAGCATAGACGTATGTTTATTGACAACAGCATGGTACTTACTTACTTACTTAATCCTTAGGCCCTTTGGAACCTTTTCAGGTGTAGGGCGGGTTTTGTCTGTTCTTAAACTTCTTTAATCTGACTGGAGATCTGCTTCCTCTGGTACCTTCTTCCATGCTTCCTTCCATTTTTGTCTGTCTTTGGTTAGTTGCCTTGCTTCTTGCCAATTGAGTCCTCTCCTTTCTAGCGCGTTCTGTACTTCTGCTGTCCATGTTTTTCTAGGTCTTCCTCTTTGTTTTGTTTTCATTGATCTTGCTTCGTAGACTTTTCTCGTTGTTCTTTCTTCTCCCATTCTTTCTTAATCTACTTTTGGCTTTCATTATATCTTGTTTTTTAGACCACGATTCAACTTCAGCCAGGATTATTTCTTCTTGTTTTCCTTTGTTCATTTTATAGGCTTTTATGATTTTTGCCTTAATTTTTAGCTCATCTTCGATAAAGCTTTCTACCTGTTCTATTTCCTTGTTATTTTCCGCTGTTATTCCTTTGATTATGATATTATTTTTTATTTTTTCTTTCTCTTGCTTCTCTGCTCTATTTTCGAGATCTTGTACTCTCTTTATTAGCATGATCTTTTCCTCTTCCCACTTCTCTTCCTTCTTACTTATTTCTCTTTTCATTTCTTTGATCTCCTCTTTTAGCTCCTCTGTCGCTCAGTGACGCACACAGCGACAGAGAAAACAGGACCGGGCGAAGCACAAATCGCAAAAGGAACAAATGAGCATAGAAAGAAAACGTGGGAGAGAGAACGAGGATCATACTGAAGCAGACAAAGAGGGACACACAATTTTTAGGAGAAGTAAAATAACTATAAGATCCCCAGAACAACGAAAAGCAGAAAACGAAAGAACAAGAACTGAGAAAGCAGTCAAAGTCAAGGAAGATAAAAAAATGGAAGAACTGAAAGAAATGATGAAAGAAATGATGACAGAAACAGCATGGTAAATATACTTATATAATATTTTTTCGAAACATTTAGAAATATTTGAGAGAATATAAATTGGTCTGTAGTTGGTAATATTAGTAGAGTCACCTGATTTTAATATTGGACAAACTATGGACTCTTTAAGACAAAGTTTTATTCTCAATGCTGAGATTAAACAGAATATACAACGGTTTCACAAACAGATCGCAACACCCCTTCAAAATATAGTCTGGAAGATTATCAGGGCCAGGTGAACATGAGACTTTTAGGGACTTAATTGCAAGAACAATATCTTGCTCTAAAATTTGAGATATAGATACAGATTCATTAAAAGATGTTGGTAAATAGATGCCAGAGAAGTCAGTGACACTCTCGTTCAAATAAACATGGAAAAATAATCAGCAAATCCTTGTACCATGGAAGAGGTGTTAGTATAGTTAATATCATTCCAGTGCATGTTCCCAGGAATACGCGTAGAGTACTTTTTATTATTTATATAAGTCCAAAATCTCTATGAGGCGCCGTTTGCGACAAAATACAATGTTCTGCATGATATATAGAATTGCATTAAATATATAAAGTTTTCTGAAATATATACATTTTTACCAAATATATAGAAAATTTTCTATGTATAACTGAAAATTTTATATATATTACGTACAAATCTATATATTACAGAAAATTTTATATATTTCATGCAATTCTATATATCATGCAGAACATTGTATTTTGTCTCAAACGGCGCATGTGGCATTGTAAAAATATATAGAATTTTAGTTCTATGACACGCCGCGTGATAATGAGGGCGATCACATTTACCATTTGTGTGAAAGCAGCAAAACCCTTGCCTGCCTCAACTATAGACCTACCATTCTATGTATTGCTGTCAGTAACAATTCCGTTTAGTGGGGATCGTGGGGAGTTCAACCAGGTTGGTAATGCGTGGTGCCTAGTTTACATGTTCGCTTGTTTGTTCTGTAACAAGTGACAATTGAAGTGTAGGGTTTTAGGAATTATCATGGTTCATAAATGTGTTGTGCCGAAGTGCCATGAGTCTCGGCTTCAAAGCAAATATATTTAAATATAATTAATTACCACTTTGCTCCGGAGCTGCTTTATACCGGACTAGTTTTGCAATATGTATAGGGAGGTAGTCTATTTACATATACAACTATTTGAGACATTAAATCAATTTCATCTAACTCATTCAACATATCATTATGTTCCAATAAATAATTGCTTAAAATGATATAACACAGTTCTGTTAATAATATTTAAATATCTACAATTTTTATTTAAATATTTACTCTATAAATTTTATTGGCTGCGTAAAAACATATTTTCAAACTTATAGCCGGTGGAGCTATATACCACCTGGAATATTCAAGAAATAGTACATAAAACGTATTAGACTGTGTTATAAAATAAAAATATTCATAACATTTTGTCGCAAACGGCGCCTCATAGTAAGTTATTTAGTTTATCTTGTATTTCATTTTCAACATTCGCATTTAATACAAAACAGTGGTTTTCAAGTATTAATAAGCATTCCGCCACTAATCTTACATCTGAATTAAATTGTCGACGGTAGCATTGATCATAATCGGAAATTAATTCTTCAAAGTATTCCGTAATATCCATATTTTACATAATTAAAACACATCACCAGAGTGATCCTAGCAACTACGTGTAACATGGTCAACTAGATACTAGATGTTTCCTACATTATTTATTATAAAGATCATCTTAAATAAATTGAATATTGTCTTACGGTCATTTATTAAATAATTATATCACAAGTGCAAGGCAAATACCTGAATATTTTCTCGAGTGCACGAACGTGCACGAGCGAAAATATTCTGATTGTATTTGACTTGCACGAGTGGTATATTGGTAGAATATTTCCCCAGAAAAAGTTCACATTCGATATTTTAAATTATTTTTATTATAATTTAATAATAATTTAAACTGTCATATAAACGTCAGTTGATCTTTAACACTTGATAAACGTCCAATGCAATTTTAGATAAAAAATATATATTTATCAAGTGGTGTAAGCAATAAAACAATTTTCTTAGAAACGTTATTAAACAAATGTAAATTTTTCATTATTGTTGTCAAATTGACATTTTCGAGTATTGCACTTGTGCAAATACCCGGGTATTTGCACAAGTGCAAATATTCACTGATATTCGATTGTGATTGGTCGAAATTTAAAAAATACTGTAACCTGTTTGGTTGAAATTTTTCGAGTGAAATATTCCATTATATTACTTGGTTTGAAATAATAGCATATTTATTTATTGGATATTATGAAAGATTATTTTAATTGTAATAATTACGCGTCAATTATAAATCTGCAAATAAAATTGGTTGTGTCGGATATAAAACTTCGTTTCAACCCCTAACATTATTTTTACATATAAATAGACTAACTAGTCCGGTGTAAAGCAGCCCCGGAGCAAGGTGGTAATTAATTATATTTAAATATATTTGCTTTGAAGCCGGAGACTCATAGCACTTCGGCACAACACATTTATGAACCATGATAATTCCTAAAACCCTACACTTCAATTGTCACTTGTTACAGAACAAACAAGCGAACATGTAAACTATGCACCACACATTACCAACCTGGCTGCACTCCCCACGGTCCCCACTAAATGGAATTGTTACTGACAGCAATACATAGAATGGTAGGTCTATAGTTGAGGCAGGCTAGGGGTTTGCTGCTTTCACACAAATGGTAAATGTGATCGCCCTCATTATCACGCGGCGTGTCATAGAACTATAAGTCTATATATTTTTACAATGCCACATGCGCCGTTTGAGACAAAATACAATGTTCTGCATGATATATAGAATTGCATGAAATATATAGAATTTTCTGTAATATATAGATTTGTACGTAATATATATAAAATTTTCAGTTATATATAGAAAATTTTCTATATATTTGGTAAAAATGTATATACAGGGTGAGTCTGGGAAGACGCCCCCCCCTTTAACTTTTTTATTATGAGTAATAGACAAAAATGGTTCATATGAAAGTTTTATTATTTTAAATATACTATTTGATGGCAGATGTAGATATTTTTTATAAAGTCAGGTTTACAAAATACGACTATCAACTTTTATTTTTTAAATAGCAACCTATAATTATTTTACTAAAATAAAAACCGCCATTTTTTTCTCTTTTTAACGGTGTATTAGTTTTTATTAATGTATCTGAAAAAATTCGAGAAAAATAAGAAAATTGAGAAATACTAGAAATAATTTTTATACAAATATTATAGGTGGCTATGTGAAAATAAACAAAATAAACATTTGTTTTAAGTTGTTTTTGTTACTGAATTTGTTGCTTTAGTTTGTTAAGTTGTATAACACTGTTACATTTTGTTTATTTTCACATAGCCACCTATAATATTTGTATAAAAATTATTTCTAGTATTTCTCAATTTTCTTATTTTTCCTCGAATTTTTTCAGATACATTAATAAAAACTAATACACCGTTGAAAAGAGAAAAAAATGGCGGTTTTTATTTTAGTAAAATAATTATAGGTTGCTATTTAAAAAATAAAAGTTGATAGTCGTATCTTGTAAACCTGACTTTATAAAAAATATCTACATCTGCCATCAAATAGTATATTTAAAATAATAAAACTTTCATATGAACCATTTTTTTCTATTACTCATAATAAAAAAGTTAAAGGGGGGGGGGCGTCTTCCCAGACTCATCCTGTATTTCAGAAAACTTTATATATTTAATGCAATTCTATATATCATGCAGAACATTGTATTTTGTCGCAAACGGCGCCTCATAAATCTCCGTGGCTCACTAGTGATTACAATTTCAGACTGACGTACATAATTTGTATAAGCTATTTTTATGTTGGTTTTAATCTTTTTTCGGAGAATCTTAAATTTTGAGTAATAAAGTTCATTATTATTAACTTTATAAAGCCTATGATTTCTGTCTTTTAATTTAATATCGGAGATTATTTGTTTGGTAAACCAAGGTGGATAACAAGATTTCTTTCTACGCGTGAATGGAACACATTGTTTAAAAATAGAACCTAGAGTGGTGTAAAATTGGCTAAATGCATCATCAACATTGTGATAAGCCAGTAAAATATCCCAGTCAACATTTTGAAGTAGATTATACCTACATAAGAAGAAAATTGGAAAAGCGAAAATTGTAAGATAAGTTGGAATTATATGTTGAGTTAGGTAAACATTTAGTGAAATTATGAGAGAAGGATAATATAAATCTTCGTGAATTAATGGAAAGTTACTTCCGGAAACATTGCAGTCTCTGTTAGACAATTCTACATCAAGCAAGCATGAATCATTGTTGTATACTCTGTTACATTGTACAGCATTAAGAAAACTGCAAAAAAATTCTAATCTAGAGATAATTTGATTATTGAATCCATGTGAATAATGGTGAGCTAGTTTACTGATATTTAAATCACCAAGCAAAATGAAATCTGCATTATGGAAATACACATATCACATATATAATATTAATTTTTTATTGTCTGATATAATTTTATTATTTAATCAATTAAGGATCTAATTTTAGACATGGATGTACCAAAAAAGTAAGACATTCTCTTTGACATTTCATAAATAATATTAAAAAAAAAATAAAAATCATTTTTAATTTTTTGTACTTTTACTAAATTAAAAATATTGCCAAAATATCATATAATTTTCTTGGCATTTTTTATGAGACACTGTAATTCATTTATCCATATAGGGTCAAGTGGGGTAATTGTAAAATCGGAGTAATTGGAAACGCCGTAAGTAAATTGCTTCAAATTTAAAATTACCGCCAATAGCAAGCTTTATTATATTGGCAACATTGTTGGCATGCATTTAATATCTTTTTCGCGCCACCGTCCGGAATTAGCAGTATTACATAACTAAAAATCGTCCGGCAACCAAGTTTTTGCCTGCCTAGGCCGGCAACCAAGTTTTTGCCTGCCTAGGCCGGCAAAATTAGTGACTTTTTATGGTTATATGTTGGCATCACTAGTATAGCGAACTCCTGAACGTACGAAATGTCAAAATATTGCATTGGCGTACCACGAGCTCTTTACTAAAACACGGTTTTTGGGTGTTTTAGTTAAAACCATGACGACATCTTAAAACACTCTTAAAATAATGTTTACCATGAGCATTGTTTTAAGGTTGTTTTAGCTAGTACCGTGCAAACAAGAAAATATATATGACAACGTTGTAAAAGACGCAATACGCATGCGCGTTTCGTTCATATTTTTGACAGTAGCAATTTGACAGTTTAAACATTTCTACAATTCAACATTAAAAATTCTTTTATAGAAATAAAATGTAAGTATTTATGAAGAATATATATTAATTTTTATATTTTGCATATGAGCATATACACTTATATGTTATTATTAAAATCAAAAAGAAAAATGACTCAATATGAAGAAGAACTGCTAGAAATTGAAAGAAAACGCACAAAACAAGATATGGAACATAAAGAAGAAATTCATAAGGAAGTTATGTCTCAGTTAACTTTAGAGAGAAAAAGAAAAGAAGTTGAATTAGAAGCAGCCATTTTTAAGCGAAAGCGAGAAGAATTAGAGTATTTAGCATTTAAGAAAAAATTTAACGAGAATTGAGTAGAATACAATCTAAATAAAAATGTATTTTTTGTTATAAATTATATTTTATTAATAAAATAACTTTTTTAATATTAAAAACATCATTGTTAGAATTAATCAAAACTTATGAAATAAATCGGCATAGAAAAAGGTAATTTTATGTAAGAATCCATTTATTTTGTTATCTGCCAAAGATTTTTAACGAAGATATCGTTTTTCGAAAGAAGCAGCGAAGAATATTGCCAGTATAGTGAAAGATGTACTGGAAGTGGGAATCACTTCAAGGAAAGTGTCTTCTAATGAATTGTTGCCGGAATATGTTCCCCCGAATCGTGTGTTGTGCTGGGAGGTCCGGTTGTTGTTCTGGCATCGCATCACCATCGCTGGACTCTTCATCAGAACTCTCCGAATTGGAATCTAAAAATGTAAATAGTTGATTAATTGGAAATATCAAACAGAACAAAAAATATACCTTCTTCGCTCTGCTCCATATTGATTTTCATGTTGTGTAAAATAGCCATTGCGACTATTGCAGCTTTGGTTGTATCCAGCGAGAGAAGCATACCATTTTGAAGAGCTCTGAATCTTGCTTTCCATTGTCCAAAGCATCGTTCTATAGTGGATCTTGTTCGTATATGAGATGAATTGTAAGCATTCTCAGACCGAGTTGCAGGATTGAGCACTGGTGTTAGTAAATAATGGGTACATGGATACCCACTATCCCCCAAAATAATACCTCGCAGTTGTCCTGCCTAAAATTATCATACTAAACAATTTAAATGAAACACTATTACTGAACTAGTTACCTCGAGTTTTTGCCTGAAGCTACAATCATCCCATACACGTGCGTCGTGAGTACTGCCACGTCAACGTGCAACAAGATCCACTATACGACACCGTGCATCACATACAACTTGAACATTTAGAGAATACCATCCTTTTCGGTTACAGTATAGCAGGGGTCTTTCTTTGTCCGGGTTCTTGATTTTAATATGAGTACAATCAACACATCCGATTATAGAGGGGAACCCTGCTATATTATAAAATTCTTGTTTGGTTTTCTCTAAATTGTCCAATTTTATAAATTCATGTAAATGCGATGCCAGAGCCACAGATACATTTCTAATTATTGTACTGACGCACTGTTGCGAAACGCCATGTAGATCATCTGAAAAAAATCAAATATGTAATTTTAATCCAAGGAACCTATATACATATGTGTCTTTAACGTATTGTAAATTATTTCGCATTACAAAACACTGAATTGTGGTTATGTATTGTGTCATATGACAGCTACGAGTAAATAGACACGTACGCTTGCGCACATATACTGAATAACTGGCGCGTAAATTAAATTTGTACTTACCGTTATCTTCCTGGTACAATCCCTTGGCAAAGTATCGCAGTGTTATACAAACTTTCATTTCAACAGAAATTATATTCCGTCGTTCTTGCAATGGCTCCAATGCATCTTTCACTATATTTACTATATTCTTCACTGTTTCTTTCGTAAAACGATATCTTCGTTTAAATTCTCTCGCACTTAACAAAATAAATGGATTTTTGCGTTCCTTAAATAAAATTACTCTTCTTCTATGCCTATTTACTTCAAGAACTGCGCGAGTCGCACATATTTTTCTAAAAACGTCAGCCATGTTTGTTTTAAAACACTGCTTAAAACCGCCATGAGCTGTTCTAAATCAAGATACTAAACAATTGCTTAAAACATGCTTAAAACAGCCAAAAACAGGGCTCGTAGTACGTATATTTAGAACACCCAAAAACAACGCTCTTAAAACACCCAAAAACAGAGCTCGTGGTACCAGCCATTGAAGATGTAAATTGATGAACAATAAATAGTTAATTAAAAGTACAGTTCTGACAATTAGATGATACCAACATAAAAAAATTCCCTGACATTTAGAATGTGAATAATTAATTAATCGTTTTTATTAAATTTACAAAAACGTTGGCGCGGAAAATCTTGTGTATTACACGTCCAGAAACTATTTTGCGAGTGCTCGTATTTAAAGGCCTCGCCTGCGGCTCGTCCTTTCAAAATATACTCGCACTCGCAAAATAGCAGTTTCTGGACTAGTGATACAAATAACTATATGTTGAATTATAAATGTGAATCATTAGTTTGTTAAAAGATAGTTTTTTTAGATCTTTGTTATGAGACTAAAATAAATATTTTTAAGAGGACAACAGTAAATTCCTTTATAATAATTTATTAAATGATCAGTTCCATCTTGTGCCGTTTTCATTAAACTGTTGACAATAGTTTAAATGAAATATATCGAATCTATTTGAAAATAATATTTAACTTTTCATTTCTCAATGGACAGATCATTTTGATTCCTCTACGACCATATATGATATCTTAAATGGGAACCCCTACTTTTTATTACATATTCGGATTCTACGTAAAAAAATATGAAGGTTTTATTCGAACAATCATTTAGTTTTCCGGACAGTTCGTACACGAACTGGATTTCGCGAACTAAAATGTGGGGATTCAATGAACCATCGCCAAAACGGTAATCATCCGCGGATTCATACGATGATCATCGATGGTGTTCCGTCTTCGTTGACGTCGAATGATTCCTCTTCTACACCTTGATTCAATCCGACGAATCACTGCATGATTTGGATGGCGTTGACGTTGGTATAACTCTGCAGCTCTTCGGTAAGAACCCCGACATTCTCCCAAGACAAGGAGAATATCCACCTTTTCATTCGGTGAATACTCGGCCATTCCGGATTGTCAGATAATGCAATTATCCCTTCACGACTCGCCGCATTTCGTGTACGAACTGTCCGGAAAACTAACTGATTGTTCGAATAAAACCTTCATATTTTTTTACGTAGAATCCGAATATGTAATAAAAAGTAGGGGTTCCCATTTAAGATATCAAAGTTACCTCCCTCCCTCACCCCCTGGGGGTGGGGGAGAAGTAATGACCAGCCGGTCATAGGACTTTAACATGGGAAATAAGTTTTTTGCAATTTCCTGCTTCCCTAATTATTTTAAGCAAAACGCGTCAAATAATTTTATATATATATATATATACTCACTCAGCCGGTCATAGGACTTCAACATGGGAAATAAGTTTTTTGCAATTTCCTGCTTCCCTAATTATTTTAAGCAAAACGCGTCAAATAATTTTAGGGCATCAAATTCTGCATCTAAATCAGTAAACACAATTACTTTTACGTGAATTATGATACCTGTATTTTGATGACGAAGTGTTTTATTATATTAGACAATGGAAAGTTCCATTGTCTGACTCATACTTCTTTGAACTATGTTATGATAAGAGAATGATATATAAGCTTGAAAAAACTAGATTAGAACACTCTTGTACTGTTGCTGAACGTATTCACGTCAGTTGTAATTAGATTCTAAATAAATAAAATATAATTTTCAAAACGAAAGAAAAAGTATTTTTTTTTCTTAAATACAAATCGAAGATTATAATTGGCGCAGTCGGTAGGATGCCAAAAGAGTTTTAAGCAAAATAAATAAATCTCTTTCGATCTCCATCGATTTATTTGGCATCCGAACAAGAATCTATGAGCGAAACACCAGCTCAGGCCTAAACAGTGGCCCATCAGAGGTTGAACAACCCATCTCTAACCATCATCCAGGCAAGCAGTCAAGGAGGACCAGGACAACACACACTCGCTGACTCCACCTCTCCGGGAAACCAGGACAACACAACTTCGCTGATCCCGATTACCAGAGAAAACCAGAAGAAAATCTCTAGCTGATTCTCAACAAACATGATTATCTTGTTAATCATCCTTTTACTTCAACTGTAAGTAAAATATATGTAACAAAATACACTAAAGGGTTTTGAGGAAAGGCTAACGCTTTTAAGAATCAAAACGAGCCCCAGCACAAGGCATAACACAAATTATAAACCTAAATATAATTACACAAAAGGGGTGTCTCTAGTAATAACTAGTAATAAAGACACCGAGGAACCGGCACAATTCCACACACATTACAAATCATATGTACAATAGCGATAGTGAACCAGAATCAAACCCATCAGATTCTGATTCAGAAACAAACCAAACACCTAGTGTTATAAGAAATTTAATATTAACACCCAGTAAATTACAACTCAACTCAAAAATGGCCACAACCACAAACAACGAAATTCAAATGCTCTCTAAAGGTATCCCTGAATACGACGGTAATATTAAAGATCTACCATATTTTATAAATACTGTAGACGAATTTATATCATGTTTTGCAGGAATTGTATTGACAAACGTTCAAAGAATATTTTTATTTCAATTAATAAAAAATAAATTAAAGGGACCTGCAAAAACATATCTCTCAGAGAATTCATTTGCTGATTGGCCAACATTAAAATCATTCTTACAACTAAATTTCGAAGATAAAACAACAGCCGAAACTTTATTATTAAAAATCATATACAATACCAAAAATAACAATTCCGATTTGTTTCTCAAAGACATCACTAATAATTTTAATAAATACAAGAACAAAATCATGCTAACACAACATCAATTAGTAACAAAAAACGCAATTATCGCGGAAAATCAGAAAATCGAAGTATCTCACTTCATAAATTGTTTACCTCATCTCATTCGAGGATCCTTCACGGTCAAAAATCCTAAATCTCTTGAAGAATGTGAGCAGCTATTAGTAAACGATTTTAATTACGCCCAACATCAATCTCCCCTAAGGAGATTTGAAAACCAAGTAAAAACAACACATAATAACATACAGAAGAATACACCACCACAGAAATTCCCGGCACAAATGTTTCCTTCAAAACCAGTCACGATTCAAAGACACTTTCAACCACACGGTAGGAATAACTTCGGCAGACAAAACATAGTAAATGACATAAACACAAGAAGGACATTTACACCTCAACCAATGTTTACACAAACTAGACAGACCGGCCCAATGTCAACACAGACAATCATACCAAGACAGAATTACCAAACAGACATCGAAAACGACGTAACAACCACTAATGAACCAAATAACGAATATAATGAACAACAAGAAGACGAAACAGAATTCGCCTTCGAGGATTTTCAAGACACATTGGTCGAAAACGAAGATACGTAATGGCTAATTATCAAAATTCGATCCCGATATTACACGATCACGACTCCATTATTCTAATTGACTCTGGATCAAACATAAATTTCATATCACCCGATTTCGCAAAATCAAGAAATCTGAAAATTAACAATCAAGATAAAATTACCTTTCACACAGCAAATGGAAAGAAAACACTTACAAATTCAGTTAATCTAAAAATAAATAAAAAATTATTTAAGTTTTATATTACAGACTTTCATTATTTATGCAATCTATTATTCGGTATGGATATCTTAAAAGAACTAAATATAACACTAAATTTTAAAACAAATGAAATCTATTTTGAAAACAGAAAGATGAAATTTACAACACAAAATAAACTCAATAATAAACTAAACTACATACAATTTAGAGATCAAAATCTAGATATTAATAAAAAACTAAAAATTGCTAAATTACTAAAACAATACGAGGACTTGTTCCCCAAAGAAGGAGAACAACTCTCCGCCACTAACGTCACCACACACAAAATTCACACCACAGACGAAACACCCATATATACAAAAAACTACAGACTACCCCAATGTTATGACGAAGATATAGAAGAACACATTAAAAACTTATTAAAAGCACAGATCATTCAAAAATCTAAATCACCATACAACTCACCTATTTGGATAGTACCAAAAAAAATAGATGCGTCAGGGAAACGGAAAACTAGATTGGTAATAGACTTCCGAAAATTAAACCAAAAAACCAGAGAAGATAAATTCCCTCTTCCTAATATAGACGACTTATTGGATAAAATAGGAAAACCAAAATACTTCACGACTTTAGATCTCCACTCAGGTTTTCACCAAATACCCTTGGAAAGATCGGACAGGGAAAAAACGGCTTTCTCCACACCATCTGGACATTATGAATACACTAGAATGCCTTTCGGCTTAGTAAATGCACCGGCATCATTCCAACGAATGATGAACGAAATATTAAAAGAATATATAAATAAAATATGTCTCGTCTACATGGACGACATAATTATTTTCGGATATACTGAACAAGAACATATAGAAAATATCACAAAAATATTCGAAGCACTTAGAAAAGCAAACCTTAAAGTCCAAATTGATAAATCTGAATTTTTTCAAAACGAAGTCGAATACTTAGGATTCGTAATATCATCCGAAGGTTTAAAACCCAATCAAAAGAAAATAGAAGCAATAAATCAAATCACCATCCCAAAAACTAGTAAAGAAATTAAAAGTTTCCTAGGAAAACTTTCTTGGTACCGAAGATTTATTCCAAATCTCGCGAAAATAATAAAACCTTTCACAAATAGCTTAAAAAAGGGTTCACACATAGAAATAGAAAATGAAGAATATCAGAAAGCCTTTAAACACGTGAAACAATTAATATCAAACCCACCTATATTGATATCACCAGATTTCTCTAAACCATTTATACTAACTACAGACGCCTCAGACTTCGCCATGGGAGCCGTTTTGTCACAAGTACAAGAAAACCAAGAAAAACCTATAGCATACGCCTCAAAAACATTTAACTCCGCCGAACAAAACTACTCTACTATAGAGAAAGAATTAAAAAGTATCGTCTGGTCAATAAACAACTTTAAACCTTACCTTTACGGACAAAAATTCAGAATAAAAACCGACCATAGACCTTTAGTATGGTTATTTAATATGAAAAACGGTAATCAAAAATTAATGCGTTGGAAGATCGAACTCGGAGAGTACAATTTCGAAATTGAACATATCATGGGAAAAACTAATAAAATTGCAGACTTTCTTAGTAGACAAAGAAATCCATTTAAAATCGTAGAAAAAATAGGAGACGTAACTGAAACAACAATATTTTCACACTGCATATCACGAGATTATGCTATGAGTCAAGGACTCGCACTCCAAGTAAACCAAACATATAATAGTAAAAAATATTGTCAAAATTATATAGATCAAAATTCTCAACTAATACCACAAATTATAAACGGCAAAACTATATTACACTTAGTTACTAAGCAGAAATGCAACGACTTACCATCTGTAAAAAACTTTAAAAAGACATTAATGGAACTTCGAGATTACTGCATTAAAAACGAATTGTATGAAATTAATATCCCAAAACTTGCCTGCGGCTTAGACCAAATGGACTATAAAGACTTAATAAAATATTTAAAATTAACCTTCACGGAAACTAATATCCTCGTTAATATCTATTCATTACCACAAAACTTCCTTACCAGCGACGACACAAACGCAACAATACATAGTTCCCCAGAAAACATCGTAAACGGTATAAAATATAAAGAAGATAGACTGAATATTGCCGATAACCAAATTATATTCAAATTAGGAGAATATTCAAAATTAAAAATAGAAAAACTACCTTTCGAAACAGTACAACCTAAACAAAGAATTCATATAACCTTCTCAAAGAATAATCTAAAAAACGAAATAAATAATTTTCTGAAAGACTATTTAGTACCTAAAGTTAGATATCTGGCTATATTTAATGACGAACTGGATATAGTAATATCTCAAGAACTACAGAAAAATTTCGAACCAAATTCTTTAAAATTAATCGGAGTAAATAAATTTGTACAAGATATCTTTACAATAGATGAACAAAAACAAATTGTAGCTGACGATCATAACGGATTTAGAAACCACAGGGGAATATTGGAAACAATCAGATACCTGAAGAAGAAATACTACTGGCCAAAAATGGTACAAACTATCCAAAATTTTATTAATAATTGTAAAATATGTAAAGAAAATAAATATGATAGAAAACCTATAAAAATTCATGAAAATTTAACTATAACTCCGACAAGACCTTTCGAGACAATTAACATAGACATACTATCATTAAATACTCAAAAATACCTCACAATATTTGACCAATTTTCCAAATTCGGACAAATAAAAGCAATAAATGTTGATTCAGTAAACGTATTAAAAGCATTAAAAGAATATTTCGAGACATATACCCTACCAAAATTAATCATTATGGATAATGGACTAGAATTTAACAACGAATTACTAAAAGATTGTTTAAAAACATTAAATGTAAAACCCCATTATATTTGTATTAACAATCCAAAGAGTAACGCGGTCGAAAGATTTCATTCGACATTAATAGAACACCTTAGACTAATTCAAAATAACGAAGAATTCAAACATCTTAATCAAAATGAAAAAATAAAGAAATGCATACTTAGTTACAATAACTCAAAACACACCATAACCGAAAAAACTCCAACAGAAATAATATTTGGAGAGACACATGAGTATAAATACCCCAAAGAAATACGAACTAACTCTGAAATGATACAACAACATCTGAAAGAACAAAAAGAATTATACAAAATAATAAATAATAAGATACAACAAGAAAAAGAGAAACTATAATTAACGAACTCCTAACCGAAATACACACAGTTCAACACATAAACCCAAATTATATACAATTACTAAATTCCACCTTTGAAAATACACAAGAACAATTAAACAAATTAAAACTTAACAAAAGAAGGAAAAGAGGCTTAATAAACGGTTTAGGAAGTGTTATAAAATCAATTTCCGGTAACTTGGACAGTTCAGATGGCGAACGATATGATAAATTATTTGAGACTATAAAAAAGAACGAAAAAATTTTAAGTAATAATGAGAATAAATTATTTAAAAACTTAAAAGAAGTAACGGAACAATTTAATATACAATTAGAAAATATTAAAATAAACGAAAAAGAAATGAAAAAGGAACTAACCTTTATAAAAGAAATTTTGAAGAAAAATAAACTTTGGGAAACAAAAATAGAATCTGAAGGAAAAATCCAGTTAATAATAAATATTCTGAATAATATCCAAAATTTTGCTATACAAATTGAAACTAGTCTTACGTTCTGTTCCTTAAATAAATTACATTCAACTATAATTTCCATGAATAGACTCCAGAACTTTATCAAAAATCAAAATATCTTTGAAATTATGTCACTTATAACAACTCACTGTCAATACGATGGACAAATGATCTACTATATTATCGAGATCCCTATTATGAGCACCACCGTATACCCTTTATATCAATTTACGTCAATACCTTTTATGAATAACACAAAAATGTATATCCTTGATGAACCCAATATATTGTATATTAATAAAATGAATAAGAATATTATTGTTAATAACTGTGTTAGAAATAAGAATTATTATTGTAAAACTGATAATGTAGAAATAAAGAAATGTATTAATGATTTAACAATAAGATATAAAAATGATGATTGTTCCTACTTGTTAATGGATAATGAAAATAATATCGAACAAATACCAAATACAAATGAAATCATTATAATAAGCCCAATTTTACAAAATTTCATAATTTATTGTAAAAGTAACGAAATTCACAAAAAGATAATAGGAATTTACAAATTTAATAACGATCAACAATGCACATTAAATAATTATCATTTTGAAAAGATAGAACAAAATTATAAAGAATTAATCTATGAAGGAAAAATTGATAAAATAAATGGGTTAAACGTTAAAAGCAGACAATTAATCGAATTGCATAAAGTAAATAATACTGAATATCATTTGGAAGAAATACAAAATTTAAATTTAAAGAATAACGATCATCATCTTTTTATTATATATTCCTTTATAAGTATAATGATAATTAGTTATATATGTTTTAAGATTTATAAGTATATAAAAGAAAGAAAACTGAAATTAATTGCTTTAAAAGATTTAGAATTAATAAAGACTCACCCTCTCGAGTAATATAATAAAAAACTTGAAGGGGAGGAATTATGATACCTGTATTTTGATGACGAAGTGTTTTATTATATTAGACAATGGAAAGTTCCATTGTCTGACTCATACTTCTTTGAACTATGTTATGATAAGAGAATGATATATAAGCTTGAAAAAACTAGATTAGAACACTCTTGTACTGTTGCTGAACGTATTCACGTCAGTTGTAATTAGATTCTAAATAAATAAAATATAATTTTCAAAACGAAAGAAAAAGTTTTTTTTTTCTTAAATACAAATCGAAGATTATAATTCGTGCTTTGTATGGACAGAAATTAAATATGAAAATGTCGAAAATTACGTTACAAATATTGATAGCCATGGAATTGAACAAAAAAAAAATAAATGTTTGTCGTTTTATCTGTCAAAACATCAACGTTTGACGTTGTGACATATAAAATAATAAACTGTTTACTTGCCTACTTAATTATGAATGTTTTATAAAATATAAATATTTTCTCCTGCAGGTCCAACGTGAAACGTTGAAAAAACTGGGAAAATAAAGAAAAGTTGATGCTGAAACTGCTATTATTTTCTTGATTAAAATACATATGAAAATACCAGACTTATACACAAACCTTATTTACTACAGATGACACCATTTAAAGCCATAAGTTAGAGAAGCATAATAAAATATTTCGTTCTCATTGCTATAAATATTAGCAATGAGTAGGTGTTTTTATCAACAAATTTTAATTAACTTCTGTAATTAAATTAAATATTTCTATGAAAAAAAATGGGGTAGGTGGCTCAGTGGTATCGAGTCGGCCTGTGGATCTTGAGAACCTTGATTCGATTCCCACAGAGAAACAATTTTCACAAATATAAATCTACCCCTGTGCCTCCCCTACCACTAAGTTCTTTGAGGGCCGTGATTTGACGGCTGGTAATCGCACTTCACGCGAAGAAATATATCACTTACCGAGATTTGCTTACGGCAGAGTGCCACACCCAGTAATGGGTAAAAGACGTGATGATATATTTATTTATTTCCATTAAAATACCTACTAATTTGTAATATTTATAAATAATCTTAGTTTCTATGGCGTGATTGTCACAAAAATCATAATTAACAGTAAACAATTAACATTAAAGTGTAATTTAATACTATAATAATTATTTTCTCAGACAATTTTCATTTCACAAAACTAATTTCTCATATTAAACGCTTATATCTCTATTTATTTCGGGAAATACAGCATATGTGATGATTTTAATACAATTATTTTAGAAAAAAAAAATTATGTTGAGATAATTTATTTAATATGTTCTAAACTAGTAATTTAAGGTTTTTTATCTTGTAAATTATTATATACCATATACACCCCAAAACTTCTTGAGGTTTCTCCACACCGCAGGATCTGTGGAGTTTTAGTTGTTATTACCATAACACTGCCGATTTGTTAACATTTCAAAACAAAAGTGCGCTTGTACCTAACGTCTTGTAATTGTAGTATAATCATTCATTATGAATAAATTACACCCATTTCTACATTATAATAATATTAAAATTACAGTCACTACTTACATTAATAAATTCATATCTTACAGTTGGATGAAGTGAAAACCGGCTTATTTAACGGCCTGAGGATCAACTTGAAACATGTTCAAGAAAAGGAAATACCAGAAGAATCAAAAGCAATACTACAGCCATTTATAATTAAAAAGGCAGAAGATAACTTCCTCAGAATTTTCTTAAAACCAAATGAACCATTATGGTCTGTTAATATGAAAAAGGCCATAGCTAGTTATTTAAATTTGGATACTGAAGTATTCGCAAATGAAAAGTCTAAAATAAAACCCAATGAGGAAATTAAACGGCCATTCGAAGAAGTAAGTACATAGAATAACAAGTTTAAATCTAAACTAATTTTGATGTGTCAACTCGTTTTATACAGATCATCTTAAATGATAAGTTTATAGTGAAGTGTAATTACTAGTAAG
Organism: Pterostichus niger; assembly: GCA_947425015.1. Taxonomy (NCBI): domain Eukaryota; kingdom Metazoa; phylum Arthropoda; class Insecta; order Coleoptera; family Carabidae; genus Pterostichus; species Pterostichus niger. The sequence goes on from OX380336.1 coordinate 15,295,901, forward strand.
GTCACAACATCCATTAGGGTTAAGACCAGTTGTTATGTTAGTGAATTGTGAAAATATTCTTTATTTAATATTTTTATATTACTAAATATAAGTCGTTAGACTATTTCATTTATTATTATGAATTTACAGGATGTTTCTTCAATAGATGGCACATCTTGAATTTTTGCCGTATGTTTAAGAAACATCCTGTATTATAGTCATACTCACGTCATAAAAATAAACTATAATTCAAAATCGATTCTGATTAGAAACTTGCTATACAGGAACTGATTTTTTGTCATATGACATGACTGAAAGTACAGTGTTGATGATAAATTTAAAGTTAAATTTATGACAGAAAAAAAAATTATCATCATCACTGTACTTTCAGTCATGTCATATGATAAAAAAATCAGTTCGTGGTATGATTTCCTTTAAATCAGACACGTGTCGCTGTAGACGAAACCCGTTGTCAATACCTAGCATATAGGAGTCCTGGGATCGATGATACGTTAGACACTATGAAAGAAAAATTCAGTTGATGCCATAAATCGGACACAGGTGACGTGGTGTAGCGGTTAGCATCTCTGCCCGGCAAGCGGAGGGTCACTGGTTCGAATCCAGGCGTCAACCGAATTTTTCTGTCATAAATTTAACTTTAAAAAAAGAAGCTATACAGGTTTCCCCCATTTCACGATGTGTTAGCTTCATAACAACTATTCCTATGGTTCATTTATTTTAGAATGATCGAAATTCTGATGATAATTTCAATTGTTGCTCCCGGGATTCATCATCACAGTACTATACATAGCATAGAACGACGTATTTACACCGAGCTCAGTTATAAATACATTAACTACAGGGATCTGTAATTACTGAACTAGTTATAAAGCGCTACAACAAAGTTATTTTGCTATTTTGAAAATGTTTTTACTTGAATATATTCTAATATTTCTAAACATAGCCAAGTGTTTACTTTATATTTTTTATTAAACCTTGTTTCACCAAGTGTTGGATGACAATTAATTTTGTCTTTGTTGTTATCTAATATTTCTGTTAAAAGTACCTCAGCGGGTTATAAACATCTAGATTTTATTCAATAATGAACATTTTCTTATGTTTTGATTTAGTTTTTACATAGAAACTAATACGTAGGTAACTAATAAAAATTTACCATTTTTTGAGTACGGTATTGTGGTTTTACTTATAACGATTGAACTAGCAATATTCAAACAAGTTTCAATTTTTTTGTAATATAACTCCATATTGCTTACAGCACTCCATCTACTGGAGATATCACCATGAAAAAACTGGAACCTGATTCCGACGCAAACCGAATCATGTACAGCAAAAAACTAAACTACTGGAATTGTACAGACAAATCACTATACCATTATACTAACACGCTAAAGCCTCTAAGATCTACAGACATATTTGAGTTCATAGATTTTGAATCCACTAATGTTTTGGTAATGGACGAGAGTCGAGGAGATTTGTGGAAAGGATCATCAGACACTAGTATCTCATATAAAATTATGCATAGTTCTCCTTACAGTCTGAATACTATTCAAAGGTAAATTAGCATATAATAACTGAGTGAATCTTCATGTTTAAAAGTCATTGTTAAGAATGGATTATAAAAGAGGAAAAAAAAAACGAGTAAAGATTGAATGAATATTTAGGATTTAAAGCCATCTTCAGGTTAGGTGGTGATGCGATGAGAGGTGAAAGATGGATCATCGTTCACTTTTAAAATATATTCAGAATAATTCCAAAGCAATTTTAAAAATTACTATTTTTAAATTTCAGATGAGTTCTTAAATTTTCCCAATGTTTTCTTAAAATTATTTCTTCACCGTTTTGAAAATTATAGTAATCTTCGATCGCATACTTTGATCGAAACACTTTTTAATCTATTTAATATATATATATATATATATATATATATATATATATTAGGGTGGGTCGAAAAAAATAGATTTCGTTCTCTAGGGTCTCAAATGAAAGAGTTCCATCCAAAAAGTTGTGGAGATGTGCTGAAACATTTTTCTGATGAATACCCAGGCGGCACCGAGCACCTCAAAACACCGTTTTTGCACTTTTTTTTAGATTCTGGCCAATAACTTTTTTCAATTTGCTTCAAATTGGCTGAATTTTTTTTCTGGTATTCCCAGATCAATACCGAATAAGGCAATATAACCGACATTGTGGTTTACCCTTTCCTAAAGGCGAAGAAAAAATCCTCAAAGTACCCAAAAATCGGGTTTTCCAGGTATTTTGTTATTCCGTCCGTATTTTTGTTTCTGTGTACATCCAAAACATCAGATTCATCAATTGTACGATCTAAAGAATAGTTTCAGATCATATAAATGTGAAGATAGATGGTAGCACCTAATTAAATCCAATATTTATCAACATTAAATAGGCGATAAATATTGGATTTAATTAGGTGCTGCCACCTATCTTCATACTTATATGATCTGAAACTGTTCTGTAGATCATACAATTGATGAATCTAATGTTCTGGATGTAACACAGAAACAAAATATAACGATTCCAATCGACGGAATAACAAAATACTTGAAAAACCCCGATTTTTGGGTACTTTGAGGATTTTTTCTTCGCCTTTAGGAAAGGGTAAACCCGAATGTCGGTTATATTGACTTATTCGGTATTGATCTGGGAATACCAAAAAAAAAATTCAGCCAATTTGAAGCAAATTGAAAAAAGTTATTGGCCAGAATCTAAAAAAAAAGTGCGAAAACGGTGTTTTGAGGTGCTCGGTGCTGCCTGGGTATTCATCAGAAAAATGTTTCAGCACATCTCCACAACTTTTTGGATGGAACTCTTTCATTTAAGACCCTAGAGAACGAAATCTATTTTTTTCGACCCACCCTAATATATATATATATATATATATATATATATATATATATATATATATATATATATATATATATATATATATATATATATATATATATATATAACTTTTTTTATATTACTTCAAATTGGATGGAATTTTGATATTTTTCTCCCAGATCATCACCGATTATTTCAGTATAATCATCATTAGAGTCAACCTTTCCCTAGGGTGAACAAAGTCCGCTAAAGGAACCAAGAATCACCTTTTTTAGGTTAATTGTTATTTATAGCATAAAACAATAAAATATTGTACTTTGATCGCGTTGAAATAAATTGAAGAAAACTAATTCATTTTGGAAAAAGTAATAATATAATTTAAAATAGTCCAATTTTGTATGTTTTGCACTATTTGAAACAGATATACAAACCACATTTAGAAATATTTACATCAACATTAAATCGGCTATTAATATTGGTTGTAAATAGGTGCTGCCACCTATTAGTATATTTATATGATCGAAACCAATTCTTTTAATTGTAACATTTATAAATCTACCGTTTTGAATGTAATACTAAATTAAATGTAACGATTCCGATCCACAGAATAATAATTAACGTAAAAAAGCCAATTTTTGGTTATTTTGGGGGACTTTGTTTATCCTAGGGAAAGGTTGATTCATAATGATGATTATACTGAAATAATCGGTGATGATCTGGGAGAAAAATATCAAAATTCCAGCCTATTTTAAGAAATGTAGAAAAAATTATTGACGAAAATCTAAAAAAGTGCAAAAATGGCGTTTTTGAGAGCTCGGTCCTACCCGAAAGATGTTTCAGGGCAGCTGCGCCACTTTTTAAACGAAAAACTTTCATTTTAGACCCTAGAAAACGAAATCAATTTTTTTCGATCCATACAGGGTGTTTCACAACTTAGAGCAAAAAATTAAAGTGTATATTCTGTACGACGTGCTGATCATGAAACAAAAAGAATTTTTTTTTTAAATCGCAAAATTATTTTCCACCTTTCCCAGTCCAAAATGTTTCGTTGCCACAGCCACTGGGTGGATGATTATGTTAAAGTTATTAATTAAATAAAATTCTATAATAAATAACTGCTAATAATTGAATTGTGTAATTATTCTTTCGTAGTTGATATCTACTTCATTGTTTGTGTTTAATAGGAAAGCGAATCCAGTACAGTACTACAAAAAATATTTTAGTTTAACAACCCTTAATTTTTCGAATTTAAAAAACATTCTTTTTGTTTCATGATCAGCACGTCGTACAGAATATACCCTTCAATTTTTTGCTCTAAGTTGTGAAACACACTGTATATACCGGGTGTCTGTTAGAGAAAGTAAGGCGCGTTTTGATGATTTGATGAGTGAAAGAATGACGAATGATTTTACTATGAATAAAAGAATGTTTTGGTTGAGTGTGAAGAGATTGAGAGGTGGTAATGTAAGGGCGGTAAAAGCGATTAAGAATGCGAATGGTGAGTTATTGTGGAATGAATTAGATGTTAGAAATAGATGGTGTGAGTATTTTAGAGGTTTATATGGTAGGGTAAATGAATCGAATTGTTGTAGTGAAAATTCAAGAGAAAATGTTAGAAGTGATGAATGGGATATATATGAAAGTGATGTTAGTTTTGCATTATTACGTTTGAAGAATGGTAAAGCTCCTGGTTTGGATGGTATAACGAATGAGATGTTGAAGTATGGTGGTGAGAGATTATTTGATTGATTAGTTTATTTATTTAGATTTTGTTTGAAACTGTGTGTAGCTCCTGATGATTGGAAACGAGCTATCATTTGTCCTTTATTTAAGGGCAAAGGTAGTTCGAGTGATTGTACTACGAGGGTCGTTCAATAAGTCCTTAGAAAAAAGTAGAAAAAACACTTTTTTTGGGTAGATTTTTTTTTATTTTTCTACATAATCTTCTTCTAGCTCTATACACTTCTCTAATCGTTTTCCCAAATTTTTAAGCCGTCCAAAAAGTAGGATTTCGGAAGCTCCTCAAAATAGGCTTCCGTTTGGGCGATGACCTCCTCATTGGACGTAAACCTTCGTCCGCCAAGCCATTTCTTTAAGTTTGGAAATAAGAAGAAGTCACTGGGGGCCAAATCTGGTGAATACGGTGGACGTTGCAATAATTGGAACTTTAATTCCATAATTTTGGCCATCGCAACTGCGCAGGTGTGCACACGTGTATTGTCTTGATGAAAAAGGACCTTGTTGCATTTCAAATGAGGACGTTTTTCTTTTATTTCTTCGCTCAGCCGGTCCAATAACGACGCATAATACGCTCCTGTTATCGTTTTTCCCTTTTCCAAATAGTCGATGAAGATGATTCCGCGTGCATCCCAAAAGACCGTTGCCATAACCTTGCTAGCCGATTTCTCCGTCTTCGCCTTCTTCGGAGCCCGTTCGCCTTTAAAAATCCACTGTTTTGACTGTTCTTTTGTCTCTGGAGTGTAGTAATGTATCCAAGTCTCATCCACAGTTATGTATCGACGCAGAAAATCTTCAGGATTACGACGGAAAAGCGCCAAAACAGCCTCAGAGTCCACCACACGATTGCGTTTATTCTCCACTGTGAGCAACCGCGGCACCCATCTTGCCGAGATTTTTTTCACACCTAATTTTTCGTGCAAAATTAAAGCGACTGTGCCTTGTGATATGCCTGTAGCCTCAACTATTTCGCGCACTTTGATTCGTCGGTCACTTAAAACCATATCGTGACACTTCTACAGGGCGTCCGGAACGATGTTCATCTTTTGTGGATGTACGGCCACGTTTAAACTCATTCACCCAATTGTAAACAGTTGCAAACACAGGAGCAGATGTGCCATGAACTTCATCCAACTCAGCTTTAATTTCTTTCGGCGTTAAGCCTTTTAAATACAGATGTTTAATCACCGCTCGAAACTCACTTTTATCCATTATTATAAACAATCAAAAGTTTTTTTACTACAATTGACAACAACAATGAAACTACGTGACGGCTAAAGCTAAAACTCTAACAGTTGACTAGTTAGGAGTGCTGCTTACTGGAAAAAATTCATTTTCGATACTACGAGCACCATCTCTTGGATTTTCTAAGGACTTATTGAACGACCCTCGTAATTTCCGTGCGATAAGTTTGTTGAGTGTGGTAGGGAAGTTGTACGGGAAGATTCTTATTCACAAGGTACGAACCTTAACAATCTCCAAGTTGAGTAATATGCAAGGTGGATTTTTGCCTGAGAGAGGGTGTGTAGATCAATTGTTTTCTCTTCGTATGATTGTTGAGAAATCACTTGCTAAGAACAAGAAGGTGTTCTGTGGCTTTCTCGATCTTAAAAAAGCATATGATAGTGTTCATCGAGTTATTCTGTGGGATGTACTTCTAAAGTACGGTATAAATGGTAATTTGTTGGGAGCGATTCGTGCATTATACGAAGATAGCGAGGCTGCGGTGAGAGTTGATGGTAGATTGAGTGATTGGTTTTCTATAGATGTTGGCGTGAAACAAGGTTGTGGGATGTCCCCGTGGTTGTTTAATTTATATATGGATGTGTTGTAACGAAAGTCGCTGAATGGGGCGGATGGTGTACGTATTGGTGGCAGTGTAGTGCCTGCGTTAGCTTATGCGGATGATGTAGTTGTAATGGGTGAATCTGAAGAACAATTGAGAAGAATGATTCTAAGTATAAATGAAGTAGGAAAAGGTTTAAATCTATTACTGAATGTTGATAAATGTAAAGTGTTAGTGTTTGAGAAGAGTGATTTGGTGACTGATTGCAATGTTTCGGTGAATGGTGTGAGATTGGGTCAAGTAAATGAGTTTGTATACTTGGGGAGTGTGTTTTCGAGGGATGGACGTATTGATCGAGAGATTGAAAGAAGAGTATCTGCTGGATGGAAGATATTGGGTGCTCTGGGAATCTTTACTCGGAACGTGAATGTATCCAGAGATGCTCGATTGAGTGTTTATAATGGTGTGTTAGTGCCTACGTTGATGTATGGTAGTGAATGTTGGGTATGGATGAAGAAACATGAACGGCGTATAACTGCTGTGGAAATGAGATATTTGCGGGGTGTGTGTGGATATACTAGAAGAGATCGTGTCCGGAATACATTGGTGTATGATGAATGTGAGATTGGAAAGAATGTTGTAAGAAGAGTGAGAATAAGTCAGTTGAGATGGTTTGGTCATGTAGAACGTATGTCGAATGACAGATTGGTGAAACAGGTGAATGTTGGTGAAATTGAGGGTGAAAGTTTGCGTGCACGGCCTAGGAACAAGTGGATGAATATGATTGAAGGGTTGTTGCGTGAGCGAAAGATTCTGAGCGTAAAGAATAAACGAGCTTGTATGAAAAGAATTATGAATGTGGTTGAAGCAAAAGTGGTGTGTCAGGATATGAATGTTTGGAGAAAATTAATTGCGGGATAAATATGATGAATGAAGACAAGCGTATGATTCTTGATTTTAGATTAATTGGTTAGATGTTTCGAGTGTTTACCTGCAATTGTGTGGAGACCATCTTCAGAAACAAGCGCAGTGTACACTAGCGAATGGATGAATGTTTGTTGTGTGTTGATGGATTTTGGTTGTGAGAAAAAAAAGAGTTTGTATGGACGAAGTGTTAATGTGGTCGAATCGAGTATCGTGTGTCAGGATGAGAATGTTGACGGGTTCGTGCTACCCCATTTAATGGGATATAGCGTGATGTTATGTATGTATGTATGTATGTCTGTTTTGAAAGTGTATATAGGAGATTAACATGGGAAATCAGTTTTTTGCATGCTGTTGCTCGGTGTTCTACCGGACAACAAAGATTGAAGTGTCAATCGAAAGATATCATTTTTCTGAATCAAAAGATGTAAATTGTTTCGATTTACTAGTAATTTGGTCCCGTAAATTAATTTTTAAGTTTTGTAAATTCACCGATTTATTCAATTTTTAATGAAAATAAATATCGTTACCTATGACTGTTTTGTTTTGATTTCTTGCGAGCGATTTATTTGACGTTTCTGACGTTTTTTGTTATTTACACTAATGACGAGCCTATTTTTATAATAAAAATGTATTATGGAGGAAATAGTTACTTAAGAGTGCGAGATCAATTTTCTATTAAGTTTATGGATCGACCGATTCCAAGTGTAACCACAATGGCTAAATTAGTGGCAAAATTTAAAAAGATGGCAGTTGTATCCACGAAAAGTACACATGAGCTCTGAAATCGCAATTTGGCAAGAACAGAAGAACGTGCGTTATTGGAAGAAAGGGTTCTAGGAATGATAAATGTAGATCCTTTGTGTAGCACTAGATTTATTGCAAATGAATTGGGAGTACATCATAGCATCGTTTACAGTATTTTGAAAAAAAATCTTATTATTCCTACAAAATGCAGTGTCATCAAGAACTTTTTCCATATGACGAAGAAAGTAGAAGAGTATTTTGCGAAGATATGCAAAACAGGGCTAAAGAAAGTTCAACACACACGTTGTTGGACTACCGCAAATCCAAGAATTAATATTACAACTCTATCCTCAAAAAATTAATATGTGGGCCGTAATTTTGGGTCTCCACATAATTGGTCCGATAGAAATACGTGGCAATCTAAATTCCACAAATTTGGGATTGCTGCAGAATGATATTGGTTCTGCAATAGAGGATGTTGCGCGCTCAAATCAAGAGGTCTGATTCCAACACGATGGATGTCCAGCACACTATATTAGGAACGTCCGAGAATATTTGGATTTGGCATTTCCTGGACGCTGGATTAGACGCTGGATTGCTATTAACTGGCCTGCTAGATCTCCAGATTTTGCTCCATGTGACTATTATTTATGGAGTCACATAATAAGTCAAATTTATAAAAAAGTCACGAAGATATAAATACCTTTAGAGATGTCATAGTTAATTAATGTCGTCGTGAAACTCCACGACAACTACTTAATGAGCGAACAGCTTTTTATAATAGATTAGGTTATTGTCTAATTGAAAAAGGTGGTGTTTTGAATATTTATTAAAATTATGTGCTAATGATTTTCTAATTAAAAAAAAACCACATTTGTTGTTTGTTTGTGTACCTAAATTTTGTTGTGCAATATTTTAAAAACTTAACCCTTAATAAATTAATATTATTTAAACAAAACTGTTTTTTTAAGTTTTATTTATTTAATAAAATTTGTATGCACAGTAACTAACGATATTTATTTATGTAAATAACCATATTTTATAAATTGTCAAGTCAAAATCTCAGAAACGTCAAATAAATCGCTTGCAAGATATCAAAACAAAACAGTCATAGGTAACGATATTTATTTTCGTTAAAAATTGAATAAATCGGTGAATTTACAAAACTTAAAAGTTAATTTACGGGACCAAATTACTAGTAAATTGAAATGTATTTTACATCGTTTGATTCAGAATAATGATATCTTTCGATTGACACTTCAATCTTTGTTGTCCGGTAGAGCACCGAGCAACAGCATGCAAAAAACTGATTTCCCATGTTAATCTCCTATATACACTTTTAAAACAGACACCCGGTATAATAAATAAATAAAATAAATATATCATCACGCCTTTTACCCATTACTGAATGTGGCACTCTGCCTAAGCAGATCTCGGTAAGTGATATATTTTTTCGCGTGAAGTGCGGTTACCGGCCTTTAAGTTACGTTCCCCAAAGATGTTTTATATATATATATATATATATATATATATATATATATATATATAAACATGGTTATTTAGAATTTTTCAAGTAGTAACAAATTTAATTATTGTTTTTTTTAATTTCAGACAAACATTCACATTACAGGAATCAGGGGAAGTTAAAGAATCCATTGATATTTCTGAGCTCACTAGCGAACGAAACTTAATTTATGAATTTGGAGACGAGTCGTCTTCAGGAAGACATACCTACGAAACCGATCAATCTGTGTTAGTAAAAAACTATCTGGAAAACTATGAATTATTTCAGCAAAACTTTGAAAATTCTACTCTTGAAAACCATAACATTAGTAAAACTGAACCATTAGGAAAAATGCTTTTTATTTTGATGACCATGGATAATCAAGGACTAAAAAATATTGAAAGTGTTTGTTATGAAAGATTTGATTTTGATTTCGTCAACTTCCACTATACATTATTATCGTACATTGGCACTAACGCTACTGTCAAATATATGAGCAAGTTTTTGCAAAATGTTCCAAATAATAGAAATTCAGCTTCTTTGCTGAAAGCATTTGCAACATTACCACGAAATATTCAATATCCTACTGATGATATTCTTGTAAACTTAGAACCATTCATGAACCTTAAAAATGTTTACCAACCAACTGTGAAGAGTGCTGCTGTTTTAAGTTTTGCATCAGCTGTAGGTAGAGCTTGCAGCAAGAATACGATTAGCAAGAAATATAAAACAAAATACGTTAAAATCTTCAATAGTAAATACTTAGGTTTGTATTTTATATAAATATATTACGACAGTTTTGATCTGTGGAGTTGGGAATCCAAGTTCGATTTCTACAACCAACAAACTTTAATTCACATTAAAATTATCTCCTTTTTGGAACAATGATTTCATGGCTGATAACCGCACTTCATACGAAAAATATATCACTTACTGATGATATATCTATTTTTTATTTAGTTCTATTTAGTGATTTTTTGTCATATGAAATGAAAGTAGAGTGATGATGATAAATTTAAAGTTAAATTTAGGACAGAAAAATTCGGTGACTCCTGACGGTTAGCATCTCTGCCCGCTAAGCGGAGGGACTTCGGTTAGAATTCAGGCGAATTTTTCTGCCCTAAATTTAACTTTAAATAGTTCTATTTACTTTTTACTAATTGACGATTGCCACCGAAATCAAATATATCATGGGACCATTTCTATATAGGAGTATGTTTATTGCAACCATTGTTCAAAAACGAACAATATAATTATAAATCATTCATATAATTTTCCAATAAATTAGTTAAACAAATAAGTAAATATATCATCATGCCTTTTACCCATTACTGGGTGTGGCACTCTGCCGTAAGCAGATCTCGGTAAGTGATATATTTCTTCGCGTGAAGTGCGGTTACCACCCGTCAAATCATAGTCCTCAAAGATGTTAGTGGGGGAGGAGTCACAGGGGTAGATTTAAATTGGTGAAAATTGTTTGTCGGATGTGGGGATCGAACCAGGGTTCTCAAGATCCACAGGCCGACTCGATACCACTGAGCCACCTACTCTATAATAAATAAATTAGTTAAATGTAATTTTTTGCGATTTTCATTCCGCTCGCATTTTCTACAAATTTTTGTTTTTATACAGATTTAGAATAATAAAATACATACATGACATTTGCAAGCTTACCTAAAACGTCACTGTCTGTAGACCTGTACTTCGCTCACAGACCGTAATAATTTTTATATCATTTTAATTTTGTTGCAAACAAATCCAAATTTGTATTTTGTGCAAAATTGAATATTTCACTGTTTACATTAGATTAACAAACACAATATTTTGTCTGTTACAGGAAGCGCAAATTCCAATGAACGAATGACACATTTGTTAGGATTAGTGAATATGGCTGAATGTCTAGATGCTGACTTTATGAATGGAATAGTAACAAACACTTCCGAGTCTAGTTATCTCAGAACTCTAGCAATAACAGGATTTAAACATCAGCTACGCATGAATCAATCAAGAGATGTAATTTTTATTTTGTAATTTCTGCTTTGATCCTATTTTCATTTTAAAGATCAATATTCTTTTAGATATTTGAGATATACTGGCCCATTGTTCAAAATAAATCTGAACCATTTGACGTAAGAGTAGCAGTTTTTGATGTATTACTCATTGCATATCCTAGCAAAGCCAATTTGGATGTAATTGTGGAGAGATACAGCAAACAGTTGAATGATCCCGAGGATAAACAGTTAGCTAATTATTTACTTACTTCTCTTCATTCTTTGCAAAATACTAATTGGTATACCAACAATTATATGTAAGTATTTGAAGAAAAATAATTTTCATTATAAAGTGCAGTTATGTACTGTCATAATATATAATCCACAGTTAAATTATTGTTTTGATTTTCATGAATCTTGCTGGAGGAAGTAAATTAATTTTTCACTATTATTATTATTATCACGTTTAAAGTTGAATAAATCCTTTAAAAAATATAAATAAACAGGTATCAATACCTCGAATATGTCTATTTTATAACTTAACTTTTAAAATATTCTTTTTTGATTTTGAACCTGATGTGATATCACAATTCAATCAACAAGATTGCTCTGTATGCATGTATACTAAACGTATCATAATTATGTAATGAATTAATTTAAAATTCCTTTTCTTAGAGTACTATACTCGCACATATATTATTTTAAAAAATCACTTATAATTGGAATTAAACTCGCTTCATCCAGTTTAATTCTTTTATATTTTGCCGCTCGGGGCAATTTGAGTGACACATATCATTTAATATGGTACTATGTATTATAGTTACGAGTACAGGAATTCTGCATATTACTACGTTATTGTACTCTGCTGTGTATATATATATATGTATATATATATATATATATATATATATATATATATATATATATATATATATATATATATATATATATATATATATATACCGGGTGGTGCTCGGTGAGTGCGAACATAGGAATTTAACATGGGATATTAGTTTTATGCAATTTCCTGCTCTCCTGTACATTTTACGGAAAAAACTGTAGAGGGAAGATTTGTTCAGAATTAAAAGTTACCCATGAAACTGTTTTTACATGTTTTATTAAGTTTTTGGTTTAGCCGTAACATTAAAAATAAATTTCGAAATTTCTGTTACTTTGTAGCAATAGCCATGACTTTTCTTTTATTTTTATGACAAATGCGTTAAATGTCAATTTTTGATGTTTATTAAAGTTAATCTTATAATTTAAATTAAATCTTTGTGTAAGCTATAAAATGAATGTTTATTCAAACGAAGAACGTGTCTTCATTATTAAAAATTATTATGGAGGAAATAGTTATAGGAGGGTGCGGGATTTATTTTCAATTAAATATGAAGATAAACCAATTCCAAGTGTATCAACAATTTCAAAACTGGTTACAAAATTTGAGAGTACAGCTAGTGTAGCTGTGACCGATGGTAATGAAGGCAATAATAATAATAACAGAATACGTCATAACGAAGTGAATGAAGAATTGGTATTGGCTATGATATCTCAAAATTCAAGGTACAGCATAAGACATATTGCTTCTGAATGTGGTTTGCATCATTCAACAGTTCTGAGAATTTTAAAAACACATGGATATAAATCTTACAAATTTCAAACACATCAAGAACTTCTTTTGGCTGATTTTGAAACTAGAAGTACATTTTGTGAAATTATGCAAGAAAAGGCAAATCGGGACCAGCACTTTATTTCGTCGATTTGTTTTACAGATGAATGTACATTTACTTTAAATAATGAACCAAATGTTCAGAATACTCGTATGTGGACCACAGAAAATCATCATTTAACTGTGTGTACAGGTACCCAATATCCTGAGAAAATTAATATTTGGGTTGGAATTTTTAAGAACAGGATTATACCATTTGAAATTATGGGAAATTTAAATTCTGATATGTATTTAGAACTTCTGCAAAATCATATAGGTCCTGCATTGGATGAGGCAGCTGCAGTAGATGAGGATATTTGGTTCCAGCAGGATGGGTGCCCGGCTCATTATGGAATAAATGTGCGGGAATATTTAGATTTGGTTTTTCCTAATCGGTGGATTGGTCGTGGTGGTGGAATAAATTGGCCTGCAAGATCTCCGGACCTAGCTCCTTGCGATTTTTTTTTGTGGGTGCATCTTAAAAGTAAAATTTACTCTAAACACTACGAAAATTTAGATTTACTAAGACAAGCTATATTCGAAGAATGTGATAATATTACTGACAGGCAATTAGCCAATGTTAGAACTTCGTTTTACAATAGACTTGGTTATTGTCTTGCTGAAAATGGTGGCTTGTTTGAACATTTATTGTAATTTCTTTATTTTTTTATGTAGGTATATTAAATAATATTGTTACAATTATTACTTATTATTTCACATTAAATTATTGTAATTTAAAATTTTTTAAAAAAATTGAAATTGTTGATAAACTTGAAACTGATTTATTATTAAATATGAAAATAAAACTTTGTTCAAAGAATAAAAAATGTGATTTTTTTGATTTAATTTAAATTATAAGATTAACTTTAATAAACATCAAAAATTGACATTTAACGCATTTGTCATAAAAATAAAAGAAAAGTCATGGCTATTGCTACAAAGTAACAGAAATTTCGAAATTTATTTTTAATGTTACGGCTAAACCAAAAACTTAATAAAACATGTAAAAACAGTTTCATGGGTAACTTTTAATTCTGAACAAATCTTCCCTCTACAGTTTTTTCCGTAAAATGTACAGGAGAGCAGGAAATTGCATAAAACTAATATCCCATGTTAAATTCCTATGTTCGCACTCACCGAGCACCACCCGGTATATATATATATATATATATATATATACCATCCTGTATATATATATATATATATATATATATATATATATATATATATATATATATACAGGATGGTGACCCGCCCAGCCGGTCATAGGACTTTAACATGGGAAATTAGTTTTTCGCAATTTTCTGCTTCTCTAATTATTTTAAGCAAAAACGCGTCAAATAAAAGTTTTAGGGCACCAAATTATGCATCTAAATCAATAAACAAAATTACTTGTACGTGCTTTGTAACGACAGAAATTAAATATGAAAATGTCGAAAATTACGTTAAAAATATGGATAGCCATGGAATTGAACAAAAAAAAAAAAATAAATGCTTGACGTTTTATCTGTCAAAACATCAACGATTGCCGTTGTGACAGATAAAATATCAACGTTTGACGTTGGACCTGCAGGAGAAAATATTTATATTTTATAAAACATTCATAATTAAGTAGTAACAGTTTATTTATTTAATTTTAATATCACAATAAAAATTAAACTAAAATAAAAAATTACGGCGCATGTTTGATAGCTGCCGGGCTGTAATATTCCTGCATTCCTCTGAAATTCTTTGTTTTAGAGAATCCACATTTGGGTGCCTACTTTAGTAATTTTCATTTTTTTAATGTCCCCACAGAAAGAAGTCATTAGGTGACAAATCCGGTCATCAATCGGGCCATTTTATCTGCCACAACGTCAAACGTTGATGTTTTGACAGATAAAACGTCAAGCATTTATTTATTTCTTTTGTTCAATTCCATGGCTATCAATATTTTTGACGTAATTTTCGACATTTTCATATTTAATTTCTGTCGATACAAAGCACGTAAAAGTAATTCTGTAATTCTTAGATGCAGAATTTGATACCCTAAAACTTTTTTTTGACGCGTTTTTGCTTAAAATAATTAGGGAAGCAGGAAATTGCAAAAAACTGATTTCCCATGTTAAAGTCCTATGACCGGCTAAGCGAGTCACCATCCTGTATATATATTTGCGCGAGAAATGCATTTTTTAAAAACGAAATACATTTTTTCTACGATTGCTATGAAAAGTTGACAATTACGCTCTCATTTGTCATTTGTCATTGTTGACGTTTTCTGTGGAACAATCGAAAAATATCTTTGTCTATGTTAAATGCTTGCGTTTCCAATGGCAACGCGCGAAAAATATATTAAATGCGCGCTTATTTTAATAGTTACCAGTAATACAAACAAAACAGAAACTTGTCATATTGACAGTTGACAGAACGAAATTATTTTCAGTACGTATACGTTTTTTAATAATTTAAGATGCAATCATAGAAAAAATTATGTGTGTACTCGGGCATAAAGTGTCTTTGTTCCCCTTACACTATTGCAGCTCTCGCCTTCGCCTCGCGCTGCAATTATCGTGTTCTAGTAACAAAAAATCACTTTACGCTCTTAATACACAAATAGCTATTTCTTTCTTGACAAATATTGAAATTGTGAGTGAAATAAACATGTACATTATGTTATGTATCATAAACAAATTCGTTAAAGTAATTGAAAAACTAGTTGTCGTATATATGAAACAGTTATTAAAAATAATATTTTATGCTTTCAGAGGGGCAAAAGCAACTGAATTTTTGAAAAATAACCACATACCTTCTTATCCTAAAGAATGGGCTACTGGCAATTATCGCCTATCTTACACTGATAAGGAACCAGATCTTGGGGCTTATTTCGACACTCGCTTGATCACGGATCCAGAAACAAATATTATTAACACAATTCAATTGACTTTCAATCATTTCGTATCATCTTTTGATTTTGGAACTTACAGTCTTTACTTGAAAGTTGATGGAGTAGAGAACTGGAAGTACGCATTAGAATATATACGTAGCATTGGAGCGTCTTCAGTGCCTGAATTATTGAAGTTACTGAAAGATAATAAGTTTGAATTGAAGGGAATTAGTAATATTAACAGTTCTCCTCTTGTTTTCTTTGTGGATCATGTTGCTGTATATGTTATATATATACGCAATGATGATAACAATGAAGTATTCAGAACAAGTAATTTATTTATAATTTTATTATATATAAATCAAATAATACCATTGTTTTTTAACTCGTGAAAGTAATAATGTTATCATATATATTTTTAATGCTGAAATGAGATCTCAGGAATGCCAGTTTACATTTACTTTTCTGTTGTAGGCAATGAATTGGAACAGATTTTAACAACTTCACAATATATTTCGTATCCAGTCACAGAGTACACCAATATACCTTCTATATTAGGAACGCCAATCCAAATTACAAATTATGTTCAGGATTTTTCGAAACATAATATCTATACACAAAACATTAGATACAGGTAATTATTACTTTAAATTATATTATACTTATATAATGGAGCAAAAAAAATTTTTTTTAATTCGCAAAAAGTTTTGCATCGTATTTAAAGGCAACATTTGGTTAGCCACTGGTTGATAGCTATTTTTAATAATTTTATTTACATCTTCTTATAAGTAATTGTTTACACAACACCAAATAAATATCTGATGTTGTGTAATTAATTATTTAATTTAGTTAAATTCAGCAGGTTAAGTAATAAAATACTCAAATCCAGTGGCCCTAACACTGTTCATTTCAAGTAAACCATCCTTAATTAGCAAATTTTAAAAAATTCTTTTTGTTCCATGATCAGTACAGTGGCGGATCCAGGGGGGGTCATGGGGGTCATGACCTCTCCCCCTCTCCAGACATAGACTTTTTTTAAATGTTGGCTCTAATACATAATAATGATGTCATTATTTACGATAACTCAATTTGTTGAACAAATTAAATAGAAAATATTATCTAAGAACTTCAAATTCTAAGATAATTAAGAACTATCGTTTGATTTATTACTCTAATAAATAGGCAAAAACCAATATTTTGTGTGGATATTATTTCGACCTGCAGATGGGAGAGGTATTGAGACCTAGTCAAGTACATTGCTCGACAAAAAAAAACCGGACACTTACATTTTTGAAAATATTACGTTCCTCTCGTTTCTGTCGAATAAATTATTATGTATTTTTGAATTATTATATATATTCAAATGTTTACGTAGCAAAAATTTCAAATAATCTTATAATTGTGAAAGGTTTATTAGATTATTTTTTTACTTTAATAATTTATTGAAAAAATCGAAATAACTTTGTCTTGTTAAATTTGTTTAAAATTCATTTGTTTTTGTTTTGGTGAGGTTGAAAAGTTTCAACTGTCTGTTATAAATGCTTTTATGCATAATTTTATACACAAATTTTAAAATGAGACCTGAAGATGTTGCCAGAGCCGTTGCATTAACTGAAGATGGACGAAGTGTTCGATATATTGCCGCAACTTTAAATTTGGCACGAAGTACAGTGAATGACGCTATTAGGCGATACCATGGAACTGGACAGTATATAAGAAGACCAGGATCGAGTCGTAACCGAGTAACTACAGAACGGGATAACCGATTTATTGTATCCATGATTCTCCGTGACCGTCGTGAAACTGCTAGTACCGTCTCTCGACGATTAGCTGACGTTCGAGGAGTGACAATTTCGGCAAGAACGGTATCTCAGAGGTTAAACGAAGCTGGACTTCTATCCAGGAGGCCAGCTACCGGGCCAGAATTGCTCCCAGCTCATCCCAGCCTTCGATTTGCCCAAAATCATGACAATTGGGATATCAAGAATTGGCGTTCAGTTTTATTTACAGATGAGTCCCGGTTTAATTTACGATCACCAGATGGCCGTGAACGTGTTTGGCGAAGATCTGGAGAATGATATGCGGATTGTAATATCACCAAGAACTCCGTTTCATGGACGCTCTATTATGGTATGGGCTGGTGTATCTTTAGAAGGACGTATGGCCCTTATCGTCATGAATAGTGGGATTATAAATGCACACAGTTACATAACGGACTGTCTAGACTGTCACGTTGTTCCATATGCTCCTTTTATAGGGGATCAATTTATTCTTATGCATGATAATGCAAGGCCACATATCGAAAATATTGTCAACAGATATTTGGATGAAGTGAATATTAACACAATGGATTGGCCAACTCGCAGTCCTGATTTCAATCCAATAGAGCATGTATGGGACATGTTAGGACGTCGTATTCGAGATCGAGGAAACGCTTTAGAGACCTTAGATGAACTTCTTGCTGGTCTAGAAGATGAATGAAGCAGATTGGACCAAGCTGACATTGCATGCCTTATAAGGAGTATGCCACAACGAATGAGAGAAGTTATTAGAGCTGGGGGTAGAAATACTCTTTATTACTGTTGATATTAACAATATCTTTTAAATCTTGATGAGAAATAATACTGGGATGTGCAATATTTATATTTGCAAATGTTACAGCGTTCTCCATATCTTCAAGAAAATTTAATAAAGAATCAAGATTAAGTTTCATATGTTCTTAAATATCATGTGCTTCCGTGTAATAGAAGAAATTATTATTTGTAGCGTTTATTGCTCGTACTAGTTCATTTGTTCTATTTTCAATTTTATGTTGATTTCTAATTATTAAAGTCATCGTATCATTTATGTTAGACATAACAATTTTTGAGAGTGAAATTTGTTTATTTAATTTTGCAACAATTTTATTCTGGTTTGTTTCTAATTCTAAGATGTTATTGTGAATTTCTTTAGCATCGTCGTTGTCCATGTTACCAGTTATAATTTTTATAACAGATCCTAAGGGATTGAGTATGCCACGTTTTTGGCGTTTTTCAGGGTAAAAGGAAGTAATTTTGTTATTAACATTTTTGAGTTCATATTCTAAGTGTTTATAGTAATTATTTAAAGAGTCATGAAGTTCAGGGGTAGCTAAATCAATTACTTTACTAAATTGTAAATAATTTTCGTTTATTAAGTTTATTTCATTTTCAATAGGTTTTAGATCAATGTAATGTAGGAAAGTATGGGAAGAGGTTTTTATTTTGCATGTCCTAGTTTAAATGGGAGGATTCCAGGATTAGTCGCTAGATTCCGTATTTGTACTGTTTGCGTCTTTGTCAGGTGTAAGGTCGCAAGTCTGCAACAAAGTAGGCTTCTTTAGTAATTTATTTTCCAAAATTTTTATTTTGGTTTTGGGTCGTTTTTTTGACTTTTTGAATTTATACGTTTTTAGTCTCGGTCTTTTTATGTTAGACAAGTGAATGTTTTTCGATGTGTTACCGTGCTCTGGTTTTATTTCAGCGGTCTTTAACGTAAGATTCATTTTATTAATTTGTTCGGGTTTGAATTTATTTTTTGTTTTACTTTGTTTTTGTTTATTTTTCACAAGAACTGTGTTTGGTATATCTGGTAGGTCTTCGCGATTTTTATTAGCGTATTCTATTGTTTTTTGTTTGTAACTTTCGTTTGATTCTCGTATTTTATTATATAACAATTTAATTTTTTCTTTGTGATTTACAATATAATTATTAACTAGCTGGTTTTCTAATTCAATGTCTAGTGGTGAATTTAAGTCTAAATGTCCTGATATTATTTCACATGGTTTTAACTTGGTGGCTGAATGAATGGAGTTATTATATGCTAAAAGTGCATAATTAATTTTTGCTTCAATTAGTTCTTCAGAGTATTCTTGTTGGTTATTTAGTAGTCTGATGTGTTCTACTAAGGTTGAATGGAATCGTTCAATCAATCCATTTGATTCCGGATGTTGTGAACTTATAAAATGGAGTTTGATTTTGTGAACTGCCAATAGTTCTTTAATTAATGAATTTTTAAATTCTAATCCGTTGTCTGAAGTGATTTGCTCGGGTATACCATGATGTGTAAAGTATTTTACAAGATTATTTACTACTTCTATGCCTTGTCCTGATGTAAGCTTGAGCATATCTCGAAAATGCGTCAATGATAGTAAGAAATTTTTCTTTTTCTAAAGTGATCGTATCTACGTGTAAAATTTGAAATGGTTTTGTAGGTGTAGGTGTAATATTAAATTTTGGTTTTATTGGAACTCTATTGTACTTTGTTTTTAAACATACTTCGCATTCGTTAATATAAGTCTGAATTGATTTTCTTAAATTTGGCCAATAGTATCGTTTTTTAATTTGATTTTCAGTTTTATCAAGACCTCGGTGGTTAGTCTTGCTTTCAAGATAGTTTTGTATTATTTGTACAATTTCATCATTATCTTCTATATCTAAGAGTTTTTGAGTGTATCTAACAAAATCTATTTGAGAGTTTTTGAAGTATTTTTGAATTACGGAACTGAATTTTTCGTATATAGGATCTTCGAAATATAATTGATATTTAACTTTAGGAACAACGTATTCTTTTACAAAGTTAACTATATCTCTAACAAGGTTATTTTTTGAAATTTGAACTGTAAGTCGTTGTGTGTTTTGAAAGAGTTTTGTGATTCTTGGTTTCTTTGGATTGTAGTGTACTTCTGAGAAAATAATTTGATTTTTACCGTAATTAATTGGTCTTTCAACAATTGGAATACCTACAATTGGATTTTCTATTTTTGTGTGTATTGTTTCATCGTCAGATATTTCGATGATTTCGTTATCGGTTTCGACTACTAATGAACTATTATCTGAGTCTTCGTTTTTGTTTATATCAGTAACTTCGTTAATATTTTTGTTAAATTCTTTCATATAGTCAAATATTCCTCCTGAATTTTCAATTGTTTCGTTTGTATTAATTTGGATTCGTGATAGGGCGTCCGCGTTTTTATTCAGTGATCATTTTTTGTATGTTATTTGATAATCGTATTCTTCTAGCTTTAAACGCCATCTAACAAGTTTAGAATTGGGTTCTTTAAGAGAGAAGAGCCACTGTAGGGGGCGGTGATCTGTGTAAATGAAAAATTTACGTCCAAATAAATAGGGTCTGAAATGCTTTACTGACCAGACTATAGCTAGGAGTTCTTTTTCTATCGTGGAGTATCTAGTTTCAGAGTCATTGAGTGTACGACTTGCATACGCTATCGGTAAGTCAGTGCCGACTTTACCTTGAGATAATACGGCTCCGATTGCAAAGTTACTTGCGTCCGTTGTTAAGATAAAAGGTTTCTCGAAATCGGGGAATTGCAATATTGGTTCATTAGATAATAAATCTTTGCAAATATTAAAACAATTTACGTATTCGGTATTTTTTGTATCTATAGTTGCATTTTTCTTTAAACATGATGTTATTGGTTTCGTTAGTTTAGCGAAATTTTTAATAAATTTCCTATAATAGCCTAATAATCCTAAAAATGCTTTTATTTCTTTAGTTGATTTCGGTAAAGCAAAATTTTGAATAGCTCTAATTTTTTCGGGGTTTGGTTTAATTCCTTCTGGTGTGATTATGTGTCCTAGGAAGGTTACTTCCTTTTTTAGGAATTCGGACTTATCCAGTTGGATTTTAAGATTACTTTCACGCAATTTTTGAAATATTTGTTTTAAACTTACTATATGTTCTTGAAGAGAGGATGAGAAAACTATAATATCGTCCATAAAAACAAAACAAGTTTTATTAATAAATTCTCTTAAAACATTATCCATTACTCTTTGGAAAGTAGACGGGGCGTTTTTGAGTCCAAAAGGCATTCTCAAATACTCATAGTGTCCGTGTTCTACGTTAAATGCGGTTTTTTGAATATCATCTGGGTGCATTTCAATCTGATGAATTCCGCTCGCTAAATCTAAAGTCGAGAAATATTGTGAACGTCCGAGTCTGTCTAGTATATCGGTTATGTTTGGTATTGGGTAGCGATCGTCTGTAGTTTTTTCGTTTATCTTTCGATAATCGACTACAATACGCCACTTCTGCGTTCCGGAGGCATCGGCCTTCTTTGGTACGATCCAAATAGGGGATGACCAGGGTGAATCGCTGGGTCGAATTATTCCTTGTTTTAACATATTATTTATTTGTCGTTCTACTTCAGGTTTGTGTATGAAAGGATACCTATACGATTTTGTATGGACTGGTATTTCATCTGTGGTGGAAATTTTATGTTTTATTTTATTAGTAAAGGTTAATGACGTACCTTCACGATGAAAAATATCTGAATAAGATTTAACTAATTTTTCTATTTGATTTTTCTCTTCTAAATTTGTATGTTCGGTACGAATTAAATTAGTTATATCATGCTTGTCTAATTGTTCATTTAAATCGTTATAAACTATAGCGTTAAATAAATCAAAATCTACTTCATTGAATGAGTTTACGTTTAGGGGTTCGTACAATTTAATTTCTTGAGGTTTGTCGGTATTATTATAGATATCAACTGGTGCGTAGCTTGCATTACAATTAGTTACACATTCTCTGATAAGACAATTAGAGATTCTCCGGTATTAAGATGTCGCCATTATCAACATTTACAGGAATCTTTAAAGATTCTAGAGTGCAGGGTTCTATGCGTGCGAAAAATAACAACTTTCTTTTAGATTCGTAATGTAATAATTTTATGACAGTATTTGGTGTGTGTAAATTTGAATATTTTAAATCTAACTGAACATTAAGATTTTTGAGAGTATCATAACCAATTAGTCCGTCAAAGAAATGGTGAAATTTAAAGAGGTAAAATTTAATTTTCTTATCGTCATTGAATTCTGGGAATGCTGGGATTTCTATACAAGAATCTCTTTTAGTTGTTTGAAATATTGAGGAAATAGTCAAATTTTCTTTCTTAATGTGGTTTTTAAAATAGTTTTCTGCAATATCTGAAAAATGATTTTGTTGCACCTGTGTCAATTAATAATTTTAATGGTGGATTTGAGATTTGAATGTACGATAAATCTCTTTTATCATATATTGAGTGTAACTCTATGTTGGGTTCGTTGTTTGGCTGGGTTCGTGAAAATTTTGGTCATCTTCGGGTGGTGGTTGTTCATGAATGTTATCTTCAAAATTTTCGGGAGTATAATAGCTCGCGTTTTGAGAATCATAATTTGCATAATCTGTTTCATAGTTTTCGTAATTATATTCGTTTTGATCATAATATTCTGTGGGTTGTTCGACATTATGTAATTCTTCTACAAAGTAATTTTGTGGTCTTTGTTGGTATTGTGGTCTGTTTATTCTGGTCTCGGGTTTTGAAAAGGTTCCATGAGATACTCCACTCATAGGGGTAGGTTTTGGATATGAGACTCGATTTGCAGAGCCTTGGGGTTTCCATACATTGACTGTATTGGATCTTGGTTTATTTCCAAATACTTGTTGGTTAGTAAGGAATCTCTGGGGTGTTTGTGTGAATCGGGGTTGTAAGTTAATGGGGTTACTTGGGAATTGTTGGAAGTTATTATAAAATCGTTGTGGTGGTGGTGAGAAAAATTGGGGTCTTTGAATCGGTCTTTGGTAGTGTTTTGAATTTTGAATTTTATTTTTATCAAAGTTAGATTTATCAAAATGATATCTCTGTAAGTGTCGGATGTTATTCTCAGCTATAATATGTTGTCTTGCTTCTGCTAGCGTGTCGGGTTTCATAGCACGGATCGTGGAACCAAGGGGTTCTTTTAAACCTGCTAGAAACATTTTTAGAGCGTGTGTGTTATAGAAATTCTTTTTCAGTGTCTTTGTTGCGGGTGTGTTTTCATGTACGTCTACATAATTATGTAACGCGCTTAGATTTGACATGATACGAGTGTAAAATTGTAAAGGATTTTCGTTATCTTTTTGTCTCAATTGATCTAGATCGAACAATAATCCGTTTTCATCACGTTGATCGCCAAAGTGTGCGATTAACGCATCTTTAACTGATTTCCAGTCTTTTGCAGTACACGTAGAGTAAACTTCGCGTGCCGGTCCGATAAGTTTGGCGTAAATGCCCGTAAATTACTGTGATATTTTGAACGCAATTAACATTCAATGGGTTTGCATCCCAATAATTGGTTATTAACGTATTAGCAATATCTAAATATGCGGAAAGTTCTAATGGATTTCCGTCGAATTTTGGAACAATGTCTAGTAATTTTGCATTGAATTTTGCGACTGCCATGTTTGAACAATTATTGTTTTCTATGACAACGTCTTCTGTTATATCTAGTGCGGAAAATATTGAACTTAATTCAGTGTCTTCTAGACTGTAACTGTAATCTAATTCTAACTCGTTTTCACTATTTTCCTCTATGGAAATAGATGAGTGCGAGGAGTCTGTCATATATTATGGAAATAGAAAGGAAAGCAACTTACAGTATTAGTACAGCGGTCTTCATTCCAAGCGAGTAGTTGTCCGTGATGGATGTCTTCTCGAGTGGTTGTCGTGTTGTCGACTTCGATGATGAATTCTCGATGAATTATCTTCTGGTTCGATTTTTCTGATTTAACAGTTGAAACTGAATTTTTCACAATGAAACTTCTATCAGAATCCTACCGACTGCGCCAATTAATTTATTGATCGCTGATATTTACTTTTTAAAAATAAGTTTTATTCGCTTTCTAAGACAGTTTACAACTTTACTCTTTGAGTGTTAACTACAGACTGAAGGTTTACATGACATGTTACCCCTGGGAATGGCTGTTGTTTGGTAATGTGCTGAAGTCGGGGGTTCTGGTCAGGTAACATATATATATATATATATATATATATATATATATATATATATATATATATATATATATATATATATATATATATATAAATTAAATCAATCAATAATAAGATTGGATTTTTAAAAAGAATTTTATTTTGCTGCACAAGTACATACAGTGAACTCTTCTACTTAACTATCTTCTAACAACTGACTCTACGTCTTACATTTTGTCTACATATAACATTTCTTATCTAACATATCCTATTACAAATTTGTCATGGAAAAGTACCGTGTGAAAGGTGCAATGCTGATGCAATAGGGGTTGTGTCCCTACATAATTCCTCCCCTGTTAGACGAAAGAATACCTATGGTATTTTCATCAGGTATTGTTTCGCAAGTTTGATTTTGATTTTGTTTTTGTTTTAAGTTTAACAATTTTCTAGCAAGTGCCGAATAGATTTTTATCAGTAAGAGCATTGCAACGGTCACGATTATCGTGTACAATAATACATCGTAAAATCTAGAATGTGATTCAGAACTACTAATTTGATTTAAATGAATTATCTTTTGACTTGGAACTTTAATAGTTTCTAAGTTTTTAATATTCAAGGTTTTATTAAATATTAATTTTTCTTTACTATTATCAATATCTAAATTAATTATTTTGTCATAATTAATATTTTTATAATGTCTTTGTTTATTAATTAAACAATCTTTTATACAATAAATACCAGAAATTACTTTTTCTTCTATTTCGTGACCACATTCAATATTTATTAATTCCTTATGAGGTAAATAAAGGTATACAATATTAGAGTTTGGAACTATAATGATTTCGTTATGATCAAGTAAATTTATATAATTACAATTATTATTATTTCTATAAAAGTACATATTTTCTAAACATCTGTCAGGAATTGAGTTTCCTTGACTACAAATATAAAGTTTATCTTCTACGAGGGTACATTTGTTTAAATAACTAATTTGTGTGTTAGATTTTGAATAATATCCTTGTTGTACATTTAGAGTAACAAAGGTTTCATTGTGTATAGTGGGTATAGGTGTAATTTGTAAGAGTTCTGTTTGTACGAGAGGAATGGGAATGTCTATTATGATATTTAATGAGAGTTTTTCGAATTTGCAATAAGTTTTGATTAATTGTTGATTTTGCCAATTTTTTATTATGAGATTTTTGAAACTATCTGACAAAAGTTTATCAATTTCTAATTTGATGTCATCTCTAGACAGTATTCCAAAATAAAGAGTGTTTATTTCGCAAAAAGCGAAGGTAGTCTCGATTTCGTTAATAATGCTAATTAAATTTGTGGCCATAAATGTCAATTGAGTGATAATATTTTCTAAATATATTATATCGTTATAGTCTATAATTTTCCCAATTGTTTTTCCTATTTCACTAATTTTATCTTTAATTGCTTTATTATTCTTATTAATTTTTTCTATTTGATTATTAAAGTGATTTGATATATTTTTGTTAAAAATAATAATTTGTTTCATGTTATCTTTAAGAATGTTTTCATTATCATTTATTAATTTTAAAGCATTATCGTATCTTTCTTGATCTGTTGCATCTAAATTTCCTGTTATGCTTTTTATAATGGAGCCTAAACCATTTATAAGTCCTCGTTTATTTCTAGTATTGTCGTATAAAGTGATTTGTATTTTATTACTTATTATATCTAGGAAGTTTTCTAGCATTATAAAGTTATTATTTAGACTTTGTGTGAATTTACTATTTCTATCGTTACTATAATTATTATTTATTTCTAACTTAATATTATTAAAATGAATAGTTAGATTATTATATAATTCCTTAATTTTATAAAGGTTAATATTTACGTAAAGATACTTATTATTAGTGGAGATTAGAGCTTCTCCTAGCTTTAGGACGTTGATTCCGGGGTTGGTTCTAGCATCTTCGAGGTTGATGGTTGTGCTAGCTCGCATGATTCTGTAAATTTACGATAAGGTTTTAGCTTATCAATTTTTATTTTTTTGTCTTTATCGGTAGTTATTTGTGCTCTGTCTCGAATGTATGTTTTTACCACTTGTTGTTTGTAGCGCGGTTTCTCTACTTTACCGGTATTTCGTTTAGCTTGTTCTTCATACACTTTCTTTTGTAATTTACAGCTAGCTACTTGTGAGGTTGCGTATTTTGTTTTATTTTTTTCTACTAAAATTTTATTTTCTTCGTAAATTTTGTTCATAATGTCTTTATGAATTTGGATATAATTATCAGTTATAATTTCGGTTGAGATTTCTTCGGTTGATTCGTTATAATGGCCAAAAAGTACTTCATTTGGTGTTCTTTTAGTTGCAGAATGAATAGTTTGATTGTATGCTTGAACTGCGTATCGGGCTTTATTACTTGTGTTTAAATCATTAAAATCTTTATTCTGTTCTAATATTCTAACATGTTCGATAATGGTAGAGTGGAATCTTTCTATATTGCCGTTACTTTTGGGATTATTCACACTGATTAAATGTATACGAATGTTTTTTGTTGATAAGAAATTATAAATTAATTGGTTATTAAATTGTAGACCGTTATCTGATATAACTAATTTCGGTTGTCCGAATATTGAAAAGTATTTGATTAATTTTTGAACTACAGTTATTGTATTGGTTTCTGGTAAGTGATATATTTGTGCGTGTTTAGAGAAACTGTCGATTATTGTTAGGAATTTATTTTTCTTCAATGATAATATATCAATGTGAATGATTTCGAGAGGTTTTGATGCTGTGGGTGTTTTTATTATGGGAATTTTAACTGGATTTCGCTCGTATTTGTTTTCCTGACATACGTCGCAATTGTTTATAAATTTAGAGACAGTTTGTTGCATGTTAGGCCAGTAGTGTTTTAGTTTTAATTTTTTATATGTTTCTACTATGCCTCGGTGATTCGTTTTACCAAGATGATAGTTTTGAATTAATTTCAGTTGTTCTTCCGATGATTCTATGTCTGTTAGTAGGTTTTTACAACTAACTAATATATAAGTGCCAGGTTGAAAGTATACTTGTAAAATAGAATTTAGCATTAATTTCAGAGAATCGGGTACTAAGCAGTAATATTTAATTCCTGGTACTAAATAACTTTTAATAAATTTTAATAATGTGTCTTTGGAATTTACTTTATTGACATGCATATACATTCTTTGTTTATCATTTCCAAATAGTTTAATTAATTCAAATGTATTTTTTGAGTTTGTTTCTTTAAATATTATTTGATTTTTTCCATAGTTAATTGGATCTTCAATATAAGAAAGACCGTTTACTGGTGCTTCATCATCTGAATGTTGTGTGCAACTATCAGTGTCTTTTTCAGCGTTAACAGAGTTAGCGTAGTTTTGAATATTATTTATAGTAAATACGTTTATTTGAATATTTGTGTTTTCAAATGTTTGCTTTAGTAAATTTTCTATTTCAAACCAATTTTTTTTGTCTAAGCCAGAAGCTATTTTAGGCATGTTAATTGAATTAATATTATTTTGTATTAAATAATCGCGTAGTTGTTTTAAACAGTTTGCTATGTTTGCTAGGTTTGGTTCATGGAAGTATTTCTTTTTTGTAATTAAATGAATTATGGGTCTTGGTGACATTTGAATAGCAATATTTTCCTTTATTGATAATTTATCTAAATTATTTGTTGTTTGAAATTTCTCATTAATTTGCTGCGCAAAGCCTTGACTCATTTTAAAGTCTTCGGATATGCAATGTACTATTGGTTCGTTATGGTCGAAGATATTTGAATTTTTATAAATTATTTCGAAGGGTTTTGGAATTCTAGACAGATAATCTGCAACGTAATTTTGTTTACCTTTTTGGTATTCTATGTCATATTTATATTCGCATAATTTTAGATTCCATCTGATGAGTTTCTGATTAGGTTCTTTTAAACTGCTAAGCCAAATAAGCGGTTTATGATCCGTTATTAATTTGAATTTATGTCCGTATAGATATGGATGAAAATGTTTAATTGACCAAATTATTGCGAGCAATTCTTTTTCGTTGGTGGAGTAATTAATTTCGTGGGCATTAAGGGTTCTACTAGCGTACGCTATGGGTAGATCCTTGCCGTCAATATTTTGTGAAAGCACTGCACCGAGAGCAAAATTTGAAGCGTCAGTGGTTAATCTAAATTGTTTTGAGAAGTCAGGATATTGTAAAATTGGAGAGTTTGAAAGTAATAATTTACATTTTTCAAAACATGAAATGTATTCTTTATCTTCGAAATTAATTTTTGTGTTTTTCTTTAGACATTGGGTAAGTGGTTTTGTTAATTTTGCAAAATCCTGTATAAATCTCCGATAATAACCGAGTAAACCTAAAAATGATTTAATTTCTTTTTGTGTTTTCGGAATGCTAAATTTTTGTATTATTTTAATTTTATCGGGATTCGGTTTTACTCCATCTGTTGTGATTAAATGCCCGAGATAGGCGACTTCTTTCCTGAGAAATTCGCTCTTATCTAGTTGTAATTTGAGATTCGCTTCGCGTAGTTTGTGAAAGACAGTTTTGATGTTTTGTATGTGTTCTTGTAATGACGTTCCTAAAATAATGATATCGTCTAGGTAAACGAAGCATATTTTGTTTATAAGATCTTTTAGGACAAAATTCATGAGTCTTTGAAAAGTGCTAGGTGCATTTTTGAGGCCAAAAGGCATTCTGAGAAATTCAAAATGGCCTTGGTCTGTCGAGAAAGCTGTTTTATCTATCGAATCGGGATCCATTTCAATTTGATGGAATCCACTTTTGAGGTCAATTGTTGTGAAATAATTCGATTTACCCAGTTTATCTAAAATATCCGTAATGTCTGGAATCGGGAACTTATCATCTATCGTTTTGGAATTAAGTTTTCTATAATCGACTACCATACGAAATTTTTCTTTACCGGAAGCGTCTGCTTTTTTCGGTACAATCCAGATTGGGCTACTCCAAGGTGAATAGGAGTGGCGAATTATATTTTCCTCTAATAATTTGTTTATTTGCGAATTTACTTCATTTTTATAAACTATTGGATATTTATATGATCTTTGGTATACAGGCGTTTCGTCTGTTACATTAATTTTGTGTTTTATTTTATTAGTACAAGAAAGGTTTTGGTCATCTGTAATCGTTAGATCTTCAAATTCTCGAATTATTTTATTTAGTTCGTGTTTTTCTATGTCATTGAGATGTTCAGTTCTAAGGTTTAGTTTGTCTGATATTTCGTGTATATTCAAGTTTAATTTGTTTTGATGAAAGTAATTAAATTTAAATGTATGTTTATCTAATATGACGGATTCATTTGAATAATTTATTTTTGCATTTAATAACTTTAACCCTGAATTTCCTATTACAATATTAAAATCTTTGTGAAATTCGTAAATGTAACATTTCAATTTTTTATTAAATAATTCTACAAATGTAAAGTAATTTCCGTGGGAAACAGCGTTGGCAGTTTGAATTTCGAAATGTTCAGGAAATATTTGAAATTTATTTTTATTCTCATTTACAAATTCTTGGCTGATAAAATTTTCGGATGATCCTGTATCTATTAAAACTCTAGCGTTTTTAAATTGTATAAACGGTAATTTAGAAGTATAATTTGCTAAGGATTCGAATTTTCTGTCGGGTCCAAAGAAAAATTTTCATTTTCTGTTTCTATCTCAGCATTATTTTCATAATTTTGCGTTTCATCAAAATGTTCAAAATTTTCTAATTCTGATTCATTATTTAACTCGATAGGGTTATCTAAAAGTTGTAAATCTTGTCTTTGTCTTTTTAAATGTGGTTTAAATGTATTAGTACTAATAGACATAGGTTGGGGATAATTTTGTTTTGTTTTGAATTGTGATTGTTGTTGTTGTTGTTGTGAATATCGAATCATTGGTGATCGATATTGATTCGTGTGTATGTTCGGATTGTGTGGTTTATATGCAGGTGTTGGTGTACTTATCTTTTGTCTTATTGTGTTTTGTTTATTAATATTTGCATGAATGTACTGGAAATCATTTTTGATTAAATTTTGTATATCATTTAAAGATTTAGGATTTCTAGCTGCTAGTTGACTTCGGTATGGTTCTTTACAATTTATTATGAAATTATGAGAAGCATATGTGGACATAAATATTGATAAATTGTCAAATCCATTGCCAAAATTTATACTTAATAAACTCATCATTCTGTTGAAAATATCTTCATATTTATCGAAGTATATGAAAATATCTTCATTAGATTTTTGTTCTAAATGAGACAATTCTGTTAAGAAGTGAACTTCGTTTCTTTTGTCTCCATATTCTTCCATTAACAAATTTTTTAAACTTGCCCAGTTAGTATATGTTTTAGTAGCTAGTTTTGCATTAGCTTCTTTAATAATTTTCTTTCTAATTGTATGTAAAATAATTCTTTCTACAATTTTAGATAATTTTTGTTTGTCTACGATATCGAGGACTTCATTGCAAATATTTATAAAATGGGGTAAAGTACCTGTACTTCCATCGTATTCTGGGATTATTTCTAATAAATCTTTAATTTCACTAGGAACTTTAGGTATGAGATTAATTGTAGCGGGTTGAATTACTGGTGTTGACATTTTGTAGCTGTGTTTTTAATATTTGATAATAATGTCTAGTATATAAATTTGAATAGATTAATAATTGTGTAAGTTTTATTTTAAATGTATTGATGTTACGTTAATAATGAGGAACAGTGATTCGATCAACAAACAATACAGAGATGAATAAAATTACTTACGGTAATATTAGGATTAAATTAAGTATGGCCAATTTCATGGTCCTTGGGTTGAAGCTTGGAGCTTGGTGAGGTGAGGCCTGATGTTCGCTCAGGTGGGCAGTGGGTGTTGATTTTCGCTCAACGGATGATGGTGAGGCGTCTTCAGCGGCTGGTCAGCACTCGATGACGGTCTCGGAATTAACGACGATATGATTTGCCTTTCCTCGTCGGAGTTGTAGAGAGAAGATGTAGTTTTTGATGTTGGTTTGCAGTTTGTGAGGCACTGATGCACTTGAACTTGTTGTCACGTTTTATTTTGAGTGTAGAAATCTTTAACGAATTAGTCTCATCAAGAGTTATAGTGAGACTTCGGATTTTAATCACTCTGAGAACGTATTGATTCGTGATACTGATTTTAACACTTGAAAGTGACGACTGAAATTCTTCAACGAATTGGAAACTCAAATTTGAGGTTCTTCGGAATTTACAGACTTGTCAGTTATCCTACCAGGACTGCGCCAATTAAATCAATCAATAATAAGATTGGATTTTTAAAAAGAATTTTATTTTGCTGCACAAGTACATACAGTGAACTCTTCTACTTAACTATCTTCTAACAACTGACTCTACGTCTTACATTTTGTCTACATATAACATTTCTTATCTAACATATCCTATTACAAATTTGTCATGGAAAAGTACCGTGTGAAAGGTGCAATGCTGATGCAATAGGGGTTGTGTCCCTACATAATTTATATATATATATATATATATATATATATATATATATATATATATATATATATATATATATACCGGGTGTAACATGAAAACCTGGCCATAGGCGTTTAACATGGGAAATCAGTTTTTCTTTGCGCAAAAGTGGTCAATTGGTTTTAGACAAAAATGCTTCAAATAAAAGTTGTAGATCTTGAAATTATGGATCTAAATCAGTTTTCAGATTTTATTTTGCACGTTTTGTAAGCGAAATAATTGCATTAATATTTTTTAATAATTTCTACTTTATAGTGATAGCCATGGAATTGAGACAAAATGATAAACAAATGTATAAAGTGGTAACTGTCAGAAAAGTTTAGTTTTAAATAGATTTGTGATTTATTTAAGTGACAATAAAGGTGATTGTTGTAATATCATTATTGAAAATGGATAATTTTATTTTATATTTTTTTTAATATTTATTATAATAAATAATAGAATTTTTACGCAAATAATTATTTTATTTATTTAGAAATAACATTAAATTACAAAAGATGTTCGAAAAGTCCTCCGTTTTGTGCTAAGCAGTAGCCTAATCTATTGTAGAAACTTTTTCTAACATTGCACAACAGTCTAATATTTATTTTGTTGCATTCGCCTACAACATCGTTTTTAAGTTCTTGGATGGCATTGTATCTTTTTTTATAAACGCAAGACTTTAAGTGTCCCCATAAAAAAAGTCACAGGGATTTAAATTTGGAGACCGTGCTGGCCAGTTTACTGGCCCTCCACGCCCTATCCAACTTTCTGGAAACTTATCATTCAGATAATTTACAACTTCTCTTGTATTATGTGCAGGACAGCCGTCGTGCTGGAACCACACATACTCATTATTTGCGTGGGCTATTTCCGGTCCCACTATTTCTCGTAACAATTCTAAATAAGTGTTTCCATTTAATCGTTTAATAAAAAAAGGACCAATAATTTTGTTGCTTAAAATTCCTGCCCATACATTTACTGATTGTCGATATTGTGTTCTGGATTCAATAACAATGTGCGGATTTCTCTGAGACCAGTGTCGAAAATTATTTTTTTCTTCAAGCATACAACAATATTCATATTATGTTACTACACACACTATGTAGAACTAAGTCATTATGTTATTAGTACAATAATAAAATTCATTATTGTACTAATACAATAATGTTAGTTATAAAATATACCACAGGCAGCAGCACTTGCTAGGGCAGCCCGGCTACTGGCTCAACGTTACCAATCGTACGATAATTATCATATATGTAGGATAATTAGGGGAATTGTACGATGTACGATAGTAAGTTACTATCGTACAGCGTACTTAAAATGACAAAATATATATATATATAAAAATATCGTGAACATAATTAGGAGTCACAACCCATAATTTTGAGTGTTCCGTACGACAATTTCAATATCTAATGTTGGCAACTGAAGTGAAGTGAGATTAACTGACTGACAGCCAGTAGCGATGAATATCGTTATTTGTTTCACAAAAAAATGTCTCAAGAAGTGGACGAAATGCAATTTACACCTCCAGCAATAGCTGGCTATGTGAAAATAAACAAAATGTAACAGTGTTATACCACTTAACAAACTAAAGCAACAAATTCAGTAACAAAAACAACTTAAAACAAATTATTTTCACATAGCCACCTATAATATTTGTATAAAAATTATTTCTAGTATTTCTCAATTTTCTTATTTTTCTCGAATTTTTTCAGATACATTAATAAAAACTAATACACCGTTGAAAAGAGAAAAAAATGGCGGTTTTTATTTTAGTAAAATAATTATAGGTTGCTATTTAAAAAATAAAAGTTGATAGTCGTATCTTGTAAACCTGACTTTATAAAAAATATCTACATCTGCCATCAAATAGTATATTTAAAATAATAAAACTTTCATATGAACCATTTTTTTCTATTACTCATAATAAAAAAGTTAAAGGGGGGGGGCGTCTTCCCAGACTCACCCTGTATATATATATATATATATATATATATACATATGGAACTTTCTGGCTACTGTGTCAAATGATTAGGTGTACCAACAAAACTTAAGTCATAGACTGGTTTAAATAAATAAAAGTAAATCGAAGGTAATAGTTATTTACATTGCATGACCGTTATACAGAAATTTACAGGCGAGATATAAAGGTAACAGGCGAGCATATAAAGGTAACAGGCGAGCGCCAGCGATCCTATTATTTGTGTGAGCCTGTAAATTTCAAGTCACGGTCGAGCATTGTACAATGTTCTTTACTATTCAAATGCCCATAAAAAAGTTAAATGGAATAGACTACCTTTACATTGATATCAAAAATTCAATTCGAACTTATCCACTTACAATTGATTTCATTGATTCAATTTGCCCTGCCATGATTTTTAAAAGAAAGTGAGCTACAAACTCACATATAGTCATTATTGAATTTTTCATATCTCAATCCACCACAAACTGCAGATCCTTTGTATGATATATACGAATATTCAACCACTTCAGTGCAAGTAAATGTGTTTTGAAGTTATTTTCTGTTGTGTATTCAATTAAATAAATAAATATTATTCGTTGACTCAATCAGGTATTTTTTAGGTCATCATGGACCTTTCAGACATGGATCGAAGCTTACAATCCATTAGTGGACACCAACATTGCTAGTTACAAATACTACGTTAATGAAAAGAACTTGAAATTTAAACGTTCATTTAAATCGAGTTCTGCAGCTGTTTTTACATGGCAAATAGAGGATGAGTTTTACAGCCAGTTCTGGGATAACATGATGGGTACTGCTATAAAAGAAAACGAAATTCTCAAGCAGTACTGCCAAAATTGCAATCCATTTGAAGAATTGTCAACAGATGTTTATAATTCATATACAGCTGTAAGATAAACTGCAAATCATTATGATCTTTATAACATAATTAATATTTGTTCTTATTTTTAGAATATGGAACCCTTTGGATTTAATGTTAAAATCATGAGAGCCAGCCATAAAGAAAATCCGTACACAACTTTAAACGAATTTTATCATGGAAAAATACATCAGCCCAATGTAGAGTAAGTATCTACTCACATTTACATTTTCATTTATACCAAACAAAACTAAATATAAATAAATAAATATATCATCACACCTTTTACCCATTATTGGGTGTGGCATTCTGCCTAAGCAGCTATCGGTAAGTGATATATCTTTTCGCGTGAAGTACGGTTACCAGCCGTCAAATCACGCCCCCCAAAGATATTAGTGGAGGAGGCGCCACAGGGGTAGATTTAAATTGGTGAAAATTGTTTGTCGACTGTGGGGATCGAACCAGACAAATAATTTTCACCAATAGATAGGTAGATAGCTCAGTGAAATCCACCTACCCCAAACAACACAAAATACTGAATTAAAAAAAACAACATAAACTTATAATTAAAATACAATTACATTCGAGACCATTATATTCTATAATAATGCAATGCAACAACAAATAAACAAACTATACATTCACTGTACTGTAATTGGAATGTATTTTTTGTTATATATGGTAATAAATAAATAAATAACTAGGCATCAAAAATAACACTGCTCACCTCGCATATTAAGGGAGAATGAAATAAATAAATACATGTATCATCACACCTTTTACTCATTAGTAGGTGTGGCCCTCTGCCGTAGTAGATCTCGATAACTGATATACTTATTTTCCGCGTGAAGTGGGATTACCAACCGTCAAATCACGGCCCCAAAAGATGTTAGTGAAAAAAAGCCACAGAGGATAATTTTATTGTGCAGTAAAATTTGTTGATTGCGAGAATCGAACTCGGATTATCAAATTCATAGGCCAACATGATTTCACTGAGCTATCTACCTATCTATTGGTGAAAATTGTTTGTCTATTCGATCCCCACAGCCGACAAACAATTTTCACCAATTTAAATCTACCCCTGTGGCTTCCCCTCTACTAACATCTTTGGGGGCCGCGATTTGACGGCTGGTAATCGCATTTCACGCGAAGAAATATATCACTTACCGAGATCTGCTCTGGCAGAGCGCCACACCCAGTAAAAGGCGTGATGATATATTTATTTATTTATTTGGGTAGGTATTTATCTCTCTAATATTCAAACACTGCTTAGCGAGCACATAGCTTTATGCAGATGCATAATCATGAAACACCATAAAATTAAAATACCTAAAATGGCGGATTTAGCAAAGATCCGAACCAAAATATAGTGGTTACATATTCAAACTATTACCCAATAGATGGCGATTTAGTGGAATATTCATATTTTTTAAATTGTTTATTAGTAGGAAAATTTATATACCGCATTATTCAACACTCTAAAGCGCAACTGCTGCCTTTCTAAAACATTGCTTTATGATTACCCTGTTTTATTAAATATCCTAAAATGGCGATATTCACGTCAAGTGACGTCATTGACATATTTTTTATCTCACACAAATGCAAATCAACTGTTGAGCTGTCAAATTGCTATTTAAAAATGTTTTTTTTTTTTACAGAACAACAAACAGATTCAGACATGTGTAATTAATGTAATGTTCCGTAATAACAATTTAAGATTATGATGAAAAAAATAATGTTTCGAGTTTCAAAATATATTATCAGGTTAATTTTCATAACAATATTTTTTTAGAATGTTTAATATTATATTTAAATTAATCAACAGACATAAACCTGCTAAATTAATAAATTTTCTTCCGATATGACCACTTGATTTTTGTATGGAGCTACGTGAAAGATTTTGTTTGTAATGAACCAGTAAACACATTAAACGGACTGAAGAATAAAAATGAAGCAGCAATTGAATCTTTATCTGCTGAGCAAAGAGAAAAGACTACTTATTCTGTTTCAAAACGTTGTGCAAAATGTATTGAAGAGGCTGGGAGTCATTTTGAATATTTGTTATAAAATCATTTTGTTGTTATTAAGTGTTCTTTATTCTTATTTTCGTTATTATTATGACAAAAAAATATTATTTCGTTTAATAATAATAATTACAATTGTTTTAGTTAATTGTTTTATTTCAAGCCAAAGTCATGGCTCACTATTCTCTTTACGATTAGGTGTATAATAAAGTGCCCGCCATTTTACTTTTTAATAATGTAATATAAGATTATTTTACATGATTGTAAAGCAAATTTGATGCACTTTTCAAATTTGTAAAAAAATATAGAATGTTCCATTTGAAATTTCAAAGTTGATAATAATTACTAATAAACCGGAAATGATATCATGAATGTACATACGTCATCAACTAGCTTACATGTTGCTGTATAAATCATGTTATATGAAAGAAATTGCTAAGTTGATAAATAAGCGAGATATTTGCTGGGTCTACTAAAATATAACAGCCTGTATATATATATAAATTAATTTAAATAATAGAATATTACTTTTAAAAAGAGCTATGAACTTTTGAAATAAGTTAAAGGTACTTATTTTTTCATTAAATACCTATTTGTTATAAAGTGAAATAATATGATTTAATGTACATAATATTTCGTTAACTATTATTTTACGATTCACATATAGTTATTTGTGTATTAAGAGCGTAAAGTGATTCTTTGTTACTCGAACACGGTATTTGCAGCGCGAGCCGAAGGCGAGAGCTGCAATAGTGTAAGAGGAACAAAGACACTTTACGCTCGTGATACTCACATAATTTTTTCTACGATTGCATCTTCAAATTATTAAAAAACGTATGCGTACTTATAATAAATTCGTTCTGTCGACTGGCAATATGACAAGTTTCTATTTTGTTTGTATCCCTAGTAACTATTGAAATAAGCGCACATTTAATATCTTTTTCACACGTTGTCATTGGAAATGCGCGCATTTAACGTCTTTTTCGCGCGTTGCAATTGGAGAGGCGCAAAAAAGATATTTTTCGAATGCTCCACAGAAAACGACAACTTTACGATGACAAATGAGAGCGTAGTTGTCAACTTTTCATAGCAATCGTAGAAAAAATTATTTACAATTATTTTTCAATGTAAGAAAATATAGTTTAGGCAATTAAAACGTGCCTTTTCAGCGCAGTTATAGTAACTAAAAATAAAGATTTTAGTAATTATATTTCTAATTATATACCCACCTATAGGGAACTAATTTAAATTTTTACTAACACTATTGTGAAAATCAAATTAAATTAGAATAAAATTTATTAATTTAGCAGGTTTATGTCTGTTAATTAATTCAAATATAATATTAAACATTCTAAACAAATATCGTTATGAAAATTAACCTGATAATATATTTTGAAACTAGAAACATTATTTTTTTCATCATAAACCTGAATTGTAATTACGGAACATTACATTAATTACACATGTCTGAATCTGTTTGTTGTTCTGTAAACAAAAACATTAATAAATATCAATGTGAGAGCTCAACAATTGATTTGCATTTGTGTGAGATACAAAATTTGTCAATGACATCACTTGACGTGATTTCGTCATTTTAGGATATTTAATAAAACAGGGTAATCATAAAGCAATGTTTTAAAAAGGCAGCAGTTGCGCTTTAGAGTGTTGAATAATGCGGTATATACATTTTCCTACTAATAAACAATTTTAAAAATATGAATATTCCACTAAATCGCCGCCATCTATTGAGTAATAGATTGAATTTGTAACCACTATATTTTGGTTCGGATCTTTGCTAAATCCGCCATTTTAGGTATTTTAATTTTATGGTGTTTCATGATTATGCGTCTGCATAAAGCTATGTGCTCGCTTAGCAGTGTTTGAATATTAGAGAGATGCGTGCGTTCCCATTTATTTTATCTACCTACAAATATTCTTTTAGTATTTTATAATATTTAAATGATATTAATGAATGTATATTTTAGCGCATTTCCATACGCAGCACCGATTTTACTTTTGGCACATATGGAATCCCGGAAATTCTGGTTCAATTCAGAGCTACAAAGAGGTTCACATATAGGTTATCCAATTACCGGACCTAAAACAACTTCACAAGTATGTAATGAATTTGAAAAATTCTTATTTGACTAATTTACATAGTTGCCGAGCTTAATTTTTTTTAGCGAAAATATTACAACTATATGAGGTAGACTAAGAATTACTTAAAAAAGTTTAACCAAATATGACTTGATATATTTTAAGATACCATTTTTAATGGTTCTATAATTTTGTTAAATTTCAGACTACTTTCACGTTAAGTGGAAACAACAACATAAGGAATAGATTCCAAATGGACAATCACATGGATTTTCACGCTGAATTAAAAACAACAAATTCTATAGATGATGAAGTTTTAAATTTCGCTAATCTGTCATACGCATTCGGGTGGGTGCCCAACAGCAAAGATAAAGAAGGAAATAAACAATTAGCTTTATGTGAAACGTTCAATTTCAAATTTATTTCTGCAGATGACATGCGTTCAGTTAAAGTAAATATTTATAATTATTATTTTTGGTAGGTACATATAATTAAAAATAACATTACAGATATGTGGAAACAGAGAAAGTTTCTTCCCTGGTTTACGTGGAGACAAATTAAGCTTAGAACAGTTTGAAGCAGTGACTGGTGAAGCTGTTTTTATAACCGCTAAAAATATTAAAGATGATAAAGATTGCATTCCTGATCGAGTTTTCACATTAAAAGAAGTATATTCTGTGAGTATGTAGTGTAAATAATCATTTTAGAATGTTATGATGAATTACAAGTAATATTATTCAGCATCGTACCTCGTTTGTTGAAAGTAAAATTCATTTAGTGTTTAAATTGCAATACAATGTGAAATAGTGATTCATACTATTTAATATATTTGCTTTTTTGAAAAAAATGAAATATAAAGTTATATTTATCATAATATTGTAACTGTGTATTTTAATATATTAGCAGAAAATCAATTTTTAGTGATTTGCTCTTATCAACCTTTAATTGTACATGATTTTAATTAATATATTTGCGTGTTTCAAAAAGGTAAAATAATAGTTATTTATGGTACAAGTGTGTTATATTACAAATAAGTCACGCAAGAAAAGTATTAGTCCACGAGGCCGCAGGCCGAGGGGAATAATTTTCTGAAGTGACTTATTTGTAATAACACACGACTGGCATACGAAATTTTATCCAACAACTACAATTAAGACATTAAAATATAAATTTTGACACAATTGTCTACATTTCAAATAATATTCTAGTTAGCCATACTTGTTTCTTTTGTTGTCTAGGTTACTCAAATTTTTTAAATAAACAAAGTTGAAAAAAGGTTGCAGCTGTAGTATTTGAAATGGAAGATGAGAGTTTTATACCCGAAATAATCATTAAAGAAGCGGAAAAAGTGGTTGTTGATATTTTACCAAAAAAGTCTAGAAGTTCCTATGAAAAAGAATTTCATATGTTTGAAGACTGGATGACAACTAGAAATGTCAAAGGTATGAATGAAAGTGTTTTTCATAGGAACTTCTAGACTTTTTTGGTAAAATATCAACAACCGCTTTTTCCGCTTCCTTAATGATTTTTTCGGGAATAAATCCTCGTCTTCCATTTCGAATACTACAGCTGCAACCTTTTTTTCAACTTTGTTATATTTAAACTCAACAGTGAGTTACAAGTCATAATTTATGCGTGACTTATGACTTATAACTCACGTGTGACTTATAAACCACTTTACTAATCTAAAATAACAACAATAATGACTTTATAAGTAGTGGGTGTTGGATAAATAAATTATTACGTATTGTTTTGCATTTTAAAAAGGCAATTGAACGTTTTAAATTTATATATATATATATATATATATATATATATATATATATATATATATATATATATATATATATATATATATTTATAACCGGGTGTCTACTTTTTTCCGAACATAGGAAATTCAACGTTAAAATTTTGATTTAGCGATATCTCTTTACTTATTAATTTTAGAACAAAAGTGCACTGAAAAAAAAATGTTCAGAATGAAAAACTGCATTCACAGAGTATAAGTGTGTTGTTCAATCGTTTGTCCAGATTATGTAGAAAAAAAGAAAATAATAGTTACTGTAATTAACTTTATTATTAAATTAAATGCTCGAATAAATCGCTATTGACTGACAGACAATGGCTTAATCTATTGTAGAATTCTCGACGAACGGAACTTATTTGTCTTTGGGTAATATTGTTGCACTCTTGTATAATTGCATTTCTTAAGGATGCAATCTCATTGTATGTACCATACCTACATTTATACAGGGTGTAACAACGAAACCAACCACCGCCCATATTTTCTTTATTATTATAGTTACAAAAAATATAAAGAAAAGTTATACCGGGTGGAACATCATACCTGTGTACATAGGCGATTAACATGAAAAAAACAGTTTTTCTGTGCGCATTGCTCCCCAAATTATTTTAGCCAAAAATGCTTCAAATAAATGTTGTAGAGCATAAAATTCTGCATCTGAATCAATAAACACAATTACATTTACATGCGTTATAACGACAAAAATTAAATAAAAAAATATTAAAAATTACGTTGAAAAATCAAATAGCCATGGAAGTGAAACAAAAATAGATAGATGCTTGACGTTTGACAGATCTCCTGATTTAACACCTAGCGATTTTTTTTATGGGGTCATCTTAAATGTAAAATTTAAAAGCAACGCCACCCAAATATTAATTCTTTGAGAGAAGCTATCGTGGATAAGTGCGCTTTAATCACAAATAGGCAGCTCGCTAATGTACGACATTCCTTCTACAATAGACTTTGTTATTGCTTGGCTGAAAATGGAGGTTTATTTGAATATTTATTGTAATAATAAATTGTAGTGATTATTTTAATGAGAGAATTATTGTTTGATATTTGAATTATAATAGATAAGTTATAATTTTTACATGACCAACCCTATAAGAAATATACGTTTCATTGAAATGTACAATTGTTTATTTATTATTAAATTGTAATCATAGGTATGGAGTTTTTTGTATGAATTTTATTGAATGATTAATTTGTCGGGGGTAAAATATCAAATAAACAGAAAAACGTCAAGCATTTATCTATTTTTGTTTCACTTCTATGGCTATTTGATATTTTGAACGTAATTTTTAATATTTTTTTAATTTAATTTCTGTCGTTACAACGCATGTAAATGTAATTCTGTTTATTGATTTAGATGCAGAATTTTATGCTCTACAACATTTATTTGAAGCATTTTTGGCTAAAATAATTTGGGGAGCAATGCGCACGGAAAAACTGTTTTTTCATGTTAATCGCCTATGTACACAGGTATGATGTTCCACCCGGTAGAAGACCAAGAGGGATATCTGCTTAAAGAATAAAATAATTTTTTATACCAGTGGTTCTCAAGTTACAACACAAAGTTATATTTTTTCAAATAGGATTATACATATTTTGTAAGCCTATTCGATAGAGTATTTTTTTCTGAATTCAACCATGTAATCATTTTATATCCTTACATAACAAAAATATTGAGAAAATTCAATTGAAAGTTTCGATAAATTTTATTTAACATGACACAAAACAGTAGGCTATGATCAATAACAAAACAAAATAAGTTCATTGTTATTTATAATAATTAGTTGTGATTGTTGTTTTTATTGAGAAGATAAATTATGAGTATTGTATTAGGTAATTTAATGTTTATGGTTTATAATCATTATGTTTATTGCTTTATTATTGATCATGACCTACTGTTTTGTGTCATGTTAAATAAAATTTATCGAAACTTTCAATTGAATTTTCTCAATATTTTTGTTATGTAAGG
Source organism: Pterostichus niger (assembly GCA_947425015.1). NCBI lineage: Eukaryota > Metazoa > Arthropoda > Insecta > Coleoptera > Carabidae > Pterostichus > Pterostichus niger. The sequence goes on from OX380336.1 coordinate 15,339,019, forward strand.
ATATAAAATGATTACATGGTTGAATTCAGAAAAAAATACTCTATCGAATAGGCTTACAAAATATGTATAATCCTATTTGAAAAAATATAACTTTGTGTTGTAACTTGAGAACCACTGGTATAAAAAATTATTTTATTCTTTAAGCAGATGTCCCCCTTGGTCTTCTATAACTTTTCTTTATAATATTTTTTTGTAACTATAATAATAAAGAAAATATAGGCGGTGGTTGGTTTCGTTGTTACACCCTGTATACTTACACTTACACTCGAACATAAGAAACAATTGAACAACAAACTTATACTCTATGGATGCAGTTTTTCATTCTGAACATTTTTCGTCAGTACACTTTTGTTCTAAAATTAATAGGTAAAGAGATATCGCTAAATCAAAATTTTAACGTAGAATTTCCTATGTTCGGAAAAAAAGTAAACACCCGGTATATACCGGGTGTAACACGAAAAGTGAAACATAGGCGTTTAACATGGCAAATCAGTTTTTCCGTGCGCATTGCTTCCCTAAGTATTTTAGGAAAAAATGTTTCAAATAAATGTTGTAAAGCATAAAATTCTACATCCGAATCAATAAACAAAATTCATTTTGACTACTTCATAACTGCAGAAATTAAATTTAAAAATTCGCGTAATTTAAATTTAATAGTAATAGCCATGGAATTAAAAACAAGAGATGAACAAATGCGTAACGTTTTATACGTCAATGTCAGAATAAATTGTCAAAATCATTTTTATGTACTAAATATTTATTTTCTAAATAAAAATTTAATAATAATAAGGCAAAATATTTTTTAGATTTATTTAAGAATAATAAAATAATAAACTCGATAAAATATTGAAGGTAGGTTGTTATTTAACAAATTAATTAATGTAACATAAATTTAATTCAATAAAAACATCAACAAACTAAATATTCTTAAATTGTTAAATTAGATGTTCAAATAGTCCACCGTTTTGAGCTAAACAATAACCTAATCTGTTGTAGAAGCTTTCTCGAGTATTCTTTAATTGTCGATTATTTATTTTCTGGCATTCTTGTAATATAGCATTTTTAAGTTCTTCTAAATTCTGGTATCTTGTTTTACAAACATAAGATTTTAAATGGCCCCATAAAAAAAATCGCACGGATTTAAATCTGGCGACCGTGCTGGCCAGTTAACTGGTCCATTTCGTCCTATCCAGCTTTCAGGAAATACATGGTTTAGATATTCCACAACTTCTCTAGTGCTCCAGGGCAGCCATCATGCTGGAACCACACATTTTCTTTGTTTGTTTCAACAATTTGTGGTTCAACAGCATTAATTAATAAATTCAAATATGATGCTGAATTTATTCGTTGGATGAAGAATAGGCCAATGATTTTATCACCAAAAATTCCTGCCCACACATTGACAGAATGACGATATTGTGTCCTCGGTTCTACAATATTATGTGGATTATTTTGTGACCAGTACCGATAATTATGACAGTTTGGTTCGCCATTCATGGTAAATGTGCATTCATCTGTGAATAAAATACTACTTAAAAATTCTCTATTACAATTTGATTTCTCCATCATTATTTCACAGAATGAGGCACGCAGTTCAAAATCTCGTTCCAAAATATTTTGGTGGTTTTGAAATTTAAAAGGAATGTATTTATGTTTTTTGAGAATTCTATGCACTGTCATAAAATTTATATTTAGTTCTCTGGAAATTTCCCGCATACTCATTGTTGGCTCCAGTTCTATTAAAGCAATAATATTTTCTTCATTGTTATAAATTCTTTCATTTATTTCTTTCTTGAAATTTAGTGTTCCTGTCTTTTCAAACTTTACTATAAACCTCTGAATAGTTGCCGTACTAGGAATATCATGATGCTGCCAAATAGCGCTAATATAGTCACAAATTAGTCGTAAACTATGGCCAGAATAATGCCATTTAATTATTTGCAACTTTTCTTCATCTGAATAATTATTAATTTTTGATAATAATGAACCCTAATATTGATTTAATATCACAGTTGGTCAAAATAAATACTAATAATTTGACGTATAAAACGTTACGCATTTGTTCATCTCTTGTTTTTAATTCCATGGCTATTACTATTAAATTGAAATTACGTGAATTTTCAAATTTAATTTCTGCAGTTATGAAGTAGTCAAAATGAATTTTGTTTATTGATTCGGATGTAGAATTTTATGCTTTACAACATTTATTTGAAACATTTTTTCCTAAAATAATTAGGGAAGCAATGCGCACGGAAAAACTGATTTGCCATGTTAAACACCTATGTTTCACTTTTCGTGTTACACCCGGTATGTATATATATATATATATATATATATATATATATATATATATATATATATATATATATATATATATATATATTTTCATTTACAGAACCAAGTGTCTTAATGTTTTATTTATTTTTAGGCTTCTACTAAAGAGAAGATTCTTGAAGATAAATATTTGCAGAAAGATTATAATAAATGTGTGTCCGATTCTAAAGATTTAAAGTTTACCGCACCTACGGCTGAATGTAAAAGAGTTTCATCCAGGCTTACAGAATATGACAACTATAAAATCTACCTAAGTATGGTAAGTGTTATAAAAACTAAACTATATGATTACTTATTTGCTTTTATTCAATTTTTATCATAGACAAATTTCGAAAATGACCATAATAGAACTGATGAAATAAAAGAACCTTTCTTCGAATGCTCTCGGGAAGGTGTCGATAAATTAAAATTAGCATTGTTAAAACTTCCATGGGCTCCCGAAGATTCTAAAGATGCTTATTTCAAATATACGATGTATTATCCCAGGAAAACAGTTGATCCCAACTGGATGGCATACAATGAACATGATATTGCAATTTCTATATTTGCCAGTAAGTACTATAATATATTCCTAAATTATGTTCATAAAAAATTAATAATAATCACAATTTTATTTACGTATTTTAGTCAGTACATGTACTTTATCGCCATCTACAATCGAACAGTTCTCTGGAAAATATATTCCAAATGCAAAGGAAGAATGGCTTGCATTTGCAGAATGTTATAATGTGTCTACCAGAGGTTTGACAGGACATACGATTGGTGATAAAAATGTAGGATTCACGTTCTACTCTAATGAGCATGTTATCACTGCTACAGTTAAAGACGGCAAAGCTGAAATCAAAATAAATGGATCTTTACAAAACTCATTCAACGATCCTTTCGATCATTTCAGGTTAGTGAAGGTTCCTTTAATCGTTGTTCATAAGCCTTCTCTTTTTAAATAATGATAGAAATGACTTTAATTATTTTATTGCTATTCAAACATTTATTAAAATAAATACATATTTATTTCTATACGTAAATATTTGGATAATTAATGTAAGTATTTCATATATTTTTACAGAGTGCATCATTTGGATGAAAATGTGTTTCATGTACGAGATGAAATAGTCGACATTTATTACAACACTGAATATATTTCAGTTAGGGTACCTTCATTGTACAACAACCTGTTGTGTGGTGTATGCAATCAGGACCAATAGTTAAGAATTATTTTGTGACTAATATTAGCTGATAATTATTGTAAATAGCAAATAGATATTACAGGAATATATAAATAATATAAAATTAATACCCGTTTCTATTGTTCTTTTAATATTTCTTATCGAAATAAACAGGAAATTATAAATGATCAAACATAAAAATGCAACCTTATTAAATTATTAGATAATTTAAAATAGAAGCAATCAGTTGATCACAATTTTTAATCATTTAATTTCAAAGCTCTCTTCGAATCCTTTAGTTTGATATCAAACACAATAGATTTCTAATGACTTTCAGGAAAAACAATTGCCAATCCGTTGATTATAATTTGTAATTATTCGGCTCGAAATCTCTCTTTAAAATAGTTAAATTGATATTAAACACGTTATATTTCTAATTACATTAAAAAAAATTGACAGTCAATTGATTACAATTTTAAATGACTTTTAGGAAAAACAATGAACGAACCGTTGAACGTAATGATAATAGTTGGTTACTATTTTTAATTCTAATTGTAACGACTATCAGACATCATGAAATAATTTAACTTGATTTTTCTATAGAAATACGCAGCCAAGTTGATAGTGTAACAACTATTTCTGTCAATATTTGTATATAGACTTCATGGTGCACTGTCATGTGAAAATTTTATTTTTTAAATAAAATAAATATATATCATCACGCCTTTTACCCATCACTGGGTGTGGCACTCTGCCTAAGCAGATCTCGGTAAGTGATATATTTTATTCGCGTGAAGTGCGGTTACCAGCCGTCAAATCACGGCCTCCAAAGATATTAGTGGTGGAGGAGCCACAGGGATAGATTTTTTAAATTGGTGAAAATTGTTTGTCGGCTGTGGGGATCGAACCAAGGTTCTCAAGATCCACAGGTCGACTCGATACCACTGAGCCACCTACCCCAATACACACTCTCAAAACGCATTCCCCATGATTGATATATATATATATATATATATATATATATATATATATATATATATACAGGGTGGTGACTCGCTCAGCCGGTCATAGGGATTTAACATGGGAAATCAGTTTTTTGCAATTTCCTGCTTCCCTAATTATTTTAAGCAAAAACGCGTCAAATCAAAGTTTTAGGGCATCAAATTCTGCATCTAAATCAGTAAACATAATTACTTTTACGTGCTTTGTAACGACAGAAATTAAATATGAAATGTCGAAAATGACGTTAAAAATATTGGTAGCCATGGAATTGAACAAAAAAATAAATAAATGCTTGACGTTTTATCTGTCAAAACATCAACGTTTGACGTTGTGACAGATAAAATATCAACGTTTGACATTGAACCTGCAGGAGAAAATATTTATATTTTATAAAACATTCATAATTAAGTAGGCAAGTAAACAGTTTATTTATTTAATTTTAATATCAGAAGAAAAATTTATTTATAACAAAATTAAAAAATAATGGACATAATAAATACATATTCTAGTCTAGAGCCCAAGGCTTTCGTAAAAATTACGGCGCATATTTAATAGCTACCGGGCTGTACTATTCCTGCATTCCTCTGCAATTCTTTGTTTTAGAGAATCCATATTTGAGTGCCTACTTTTGTAAATTTTATTTTTTAAACGACCCCACAGAAAGAAGTCATTAAGTGACAAATTCGGTGATCGAGCTAGCCATTTTATCTGTCACAACGTCAAACGTTGATGTTTTGACAGATAAATCGTCAAGCATTTATTTATTTTTTTGTTCAATTCCATGGCTATCAATATTTTTGACGTAATTTTCGACTTTTTTATATTTAATTTCTGTCGTTACAAAGCACGTAAAAGTAATTCTGTTGATTGATTTGGATGTAGAATTTGATGCCCTAAAACTTTTATTTGACGCGTTTTTGCTTAAAATAATTAGGGAAGCAGGAAATTGCAAAAAACTGATTTCCCATGTTAAATCCCTATGACCGGCTGAGCGAGTCACCACCCTGTATATATATATATATATATATATATATATATATATATATATATATATATATATATATATATATAAAAATAAATAAATATCATCACGCCTTTTACCCATCACTGGGTGTGGCACTCTGCCTAAGCAGATCTCGGTAAGTGATATATTTTTTCGCGTGAAGTGCGGTTACCAGCCGTCAAATCACGGCCTCCAAAGATGTTAGTGGAGGAGGAGCCACAGGGGTAAATTTTTTAAATTGATGAAAATTGTTTGTCGGCTGTTGGGATCGAACCGAGGTTCGAGTCGGCCTGTATATATATATATATATATATATATATATATATATATATATATATATATATATATATATATATATATATATATATATATATATATATATATATACCGGGTGGAACATCATATCTGTGTACATAGGCGATTAACATGAAAAAACAGTTTTTCTGTGCGCATTGCTCCCCAAATTATTTTAACCAAAAATGCTTCAAATAAATGTTGTAGAGCATAAAATTCTGCATCTAAATCAATAAACAGAATTACATTTACATGCGTTATAACGACAGAAATTAAATAAAAAAATATTAAAAATTACGTTGAAAATATCAAATAGCCATGGAAGTGAAACAAAAATAGATAGATGCTTGACGTTTGACAGATCTCCTGATTTAACACCTAGCGATTTTTTTTATGGGGTCATCTTAAATGTAATTTCTATGGCACACTGGTCGATGAGCGTCGATGACCATCGATGAACTCCTCGATGAAACAATAGAACGCACTCTTCTTTCACGGTTTTCTGTTTCATCGATGACAAATACAATAAATTTCTCTGTGACAAAAAAAGTTATGTTGGTAATAATATCAATAAAATGTTCCTATATCGTGTGTTTTCAAATTGATATTTCCCTAGTTTATTGACGTTTGGAGGTTATTTTGAAATGGAAACCCACGCTAACGTGAAATGAGACACAAAAGATACGAGTGAAATGAGATACGTTCGTTTCATCGATGAGCTCATCGATGGAAATAGAGGAGCCTCTAATTTTCGTCGATGACGGGTGCGTTCTGATGTTTCATCGAGGAGTTCATTGATGGTCATCGACGTTCATCGACCAGTGTGCCATAGGCATTAAATTTAAAAGCAACGCCACCCAAATATTAATTCTTTGAGAGAAGCTATCGTGGATAAGTGCGCCTTAATCACAAATAGGCAGCTCGCTAATGTACGACATTCCTTCTACAATAGACTTGGTTATTGCTTGGCTGAAAATGGAGGTTTATTTGAATATTTATTGTAATAATAAATTGTAGTGATTATTTTATTGAGAGACTTATTGTTTGATATTTGAATTATAATAGATAGGTTATAATTTTTACATGACCAACCCTATAAGAAATAAACGTTTCATTGAAATGTACAATTGTTTATTTATTATTAAATTGTAATCATAGATATGGAGTTTTTTGTATGAATTTTATTGAATGATTAATTTGTCGGGGGTAAAATATCAAATAGACAGAAAAACGTCAAGCATTTATCTATTTTTGTTTCACTTCCATGGCTATTTGATATTTTAAACGTAATTTTTAATTCATTTTTATTTAATTTCTGTCGTTATAACGCATGTAAATGTAATTCTGTTAATTATGTAGGACCTTTCACACGGTACTTTTTTATGTCATAATTGTAATAAGATTTAAAATATAAAAATATTTAAATAACACTTGTCTAAGTTTCACAAAATTCAGCCTCTAAGTCGACTTATCAGGTCATCGTCAGAGGCTTAATATTTTTATATTTTATTAAACCTAGTTTCACCAAGGAACGGACAATTAATTTTGTCTTTGTTGTTTTTTATGTCATAAGATATATTAGATAAGAAATATTATATGTAAATAAAACAACAACTTCAAGTGCATCAGTGCCTCACAAAACTGCAAACCAACATAAAAACTACATCTTCTCTCTATAACTCCGACGAGAAAAGGCAAATCATATCGTCGTTAATTCCGAGACCGTCATCGCTCTCACCATCATCGTTGAGCGAAAATCAACACCCACTGCCCACCTGAGCGAACATCAGGCCTCACCAAGCTCCAAGCTTCAACTCAAGGACCATGAAATTGGCCATATTTAATTTAATCCTAATATTATTGTAAGTAATTTTATTCATTAGTGAAATACGGCGGAGATAGACTCAGACAAAAGATATTTAAACTAATAAAAACATGTTGGAAGGAAGAAAAAATACCACAAACATGGAAAGAAGCCGTCCTCTGTCCAATTCATAAGAAAGGAGACAACTCACTATGCGAGAACTACCGAGGCATAGCCCTGTTAGATGTTGTATATAAGGTTATGGCAACATGGATCAATAGGAAACTGCAAGAAGAAATGGAAAGCAGAGTAGGAGAGTACCAGACGGGGTTCAGGAAAAATCTGTCAACGATTGACCAACTTTTCACGCTAAAAGAGCTACGAGCGGTACATTACGAGAAAGGGCTTGAACTTTACATTCTGTTCGTGGATTTTAAACAAGCATACGACTCGATAAATAGGAGAGAGCTGCTACTCGCACTAGACGATCTAGAAATACCGAAAAAGATCACAAGACTAATAAAGAGCACCCTATACGGAACAATAAGTAAAGTCAGAGTGAACAAGATCAAATCAGAAGGCTTTGAAGTAAAAACAGGGTTAAGACAAAGAGACCCCCTTTCCGCTACACTTTTCAACCTAGCGTTAGAAACAGTAATGAGGAGAGGTAAATTAAATAAGTCAGGGCTAATTTACGATAAACGACACCAATGCCTTGCCTTTGCGGACGACGTAACAATTATCACAAAGTCAGAGCTAGAACTAAAGCGAGTAACAACTACACTAATTAAGGAGGCCGAAAGATTGGGACTCAAAATAAACCAGGAAAAAACACAATATATGAAGATGAGTGCTAAGAAAAATAACCTCAAGAAGACTTTAAAAGTATTTTCTGAAGCAGGAGAAGAATACAACTTCAATCAAGTAGATACTTTCACTTATTTAGGAGCCAAACGATCATAATAAGCGTGGTGCAATTAAATGAAGTTGGCCATGGTTGATAGTAATCAACGCCATCTATTAGATTTTTCCTATACTTACAGATAGTATGAACGACAATGCAAAAGAAATTAATACAGAACACATTTATACCCTATGAACATTGTAGCGTGAGGTGTTGTCGTCATTATGATTTGTTGGTTTTATGGACGCGTAGATGCTATGAGATGTAGATATTATGGATTTAGACGACATAGCATGCTTCGTTATTTTTTTTTATATTACATATCTTAAAAGTTTTCTTAGATTTGTTCATTTTACAAACAAAAAGCAATCTTCAGTTTTTAATACCACCCAGGATTTACTTCTTAACGGTTAGTTAATCTATATCAATAATAACTGTAATCAAAATCATATTTATATTTACAAATCTACGCGTACCTATACACTCAATAACGCATTTCAAATTACTATATTGTTAATGCTATATGAATTGACAAATCATGAAGTCGTCAATGTAACGAATTTACATGGAAACCACTTTTCTGACACATTTGACGTTTTAACATTTTCAAAATTAATGCGTATTTTTGAATACAATTAAATTAAAAGTTAAATGGCTTCAAAATTTATTCGACGATTTTGTTCCAAAGTTGCCAAACCCAAAGGTATATTTCATCCATAAAAGTTGCAAAAATTCAATGTTTAATTGCTATTGATTTTAGATGGAGCAGTGAAAAAAATCGAAAAAGAAGAAGCAAAACCAAAAGGAGAAGCAAAATCAAAAGAAGAAACAAAATCAAAAGAGGAAGCGAAACCAAAAGAAGATGCTGTCGAACCACATCCAGAAAAGCCAGTTAAAAGACTAAATGTCACTCTTCAAGGAGCAAATACCAGAGCTGGTTATGCAGCTGCACTTCTACTAAAACAGCATCCTTTAATTAAAAAAATATATCTGTATGACACTAAATTGAATTGTGGAATAGCCGGCGACTTGAACTCTATTGATTCCAGTGCTAAAGTCGAAGCATTTTGTGGTGATTGCATTGCATACTCTATGAGGGTAAATTTTTATTATGGACTTTTAAAATCTAATGGTATCATTTGAATATTTGTATTTATTTATTGCTCTACACAACAGGAATACAAATTATAATGCAGGAGGATATATAACTTAGTAGACACTGAATCACTAGGGCACAATTGTATTTGTTGATTAGTACTTGTCTTGAATGATGTTTTAACTCGCTAACACTCGCTTATACGAGGTCTGTTCAAAAAATTCGTAGACTCACGTCATAAAACAAAATATACCTTATTTAGAAGTTCAAAGTACTAACCTTCCCGTCGCACACACTTCTCTCAACGGTGTTTCCACTTTTGGCAACAGTCCTGGAATGCTTCTTTTGTGATGTTCTTCAGCTCTTTTATCGTATTTGCCTCAATCTCAGAATCGTCTCACATCTTCTTCCTTTTATTTGCTTCAAATAGTTTCTGTTTCACTTACTTTAAATTTTGTCTTACTTTTAAAACAATACATTTTTCTCAGCTGTTTATTGTTAAATAAAAGATGTATTTGTTCACTGCATTAATATTACTCCCCACTCACATCTTTGGAGGCCGTGATTTGACGGCTGGTATCCGCACTTCACGCGATTAAATATATCACTTACCGAGAACTGCTACAGCAGAGTAACGAGTAAAAGGCGTGATGATATATTTATTTATACTCTATTTTTGTTTACAGGCAGCTGATATTGCTGTTCTAATAGATACAGATGGCAAAGACCGAAATATTCAGAGAAAGTTTGAATCATCATATTTCCGAGTGAAGAAATTTGCTAAAACCTGTAATTTGCATTGCCCCAAGGCGATCCACATCGTTTGTGTTGAACCCATTTGCTGCATGACGGCTCTGGTGCAATCAGTTCTGGAAGATACTCCGTTCTATCATCCCTCGCGATTACTAGGAAGTGTCACCTGTTTACAAGTAAGTCAAGATGTCGGAGTCAATCATGATCCATCTCATTTGCACACTATTGCTCATTTTTATCTTTGAAGCGTTATATCATTGGTAAAATAATATTTCTTCAACTATTTTTAATTTACTATTATTTTGTTGCTACAGGCGCGGTGGCCGAGCGTGTTAAGGCATATCTCTTAACATACTGTGACGTCACTCGAACCAAGGTTCGTCAGTTCAAATCCGCCTGTCGACAATGTGTGATTTGTCGTAAAATATAAAAATATAGTTACATGTATTTATCACACTCGGGCGCTATAAGCTAGTCACTTATACTCCTTAAATAATGTAGCATCCGACTACGAAAACCGGCAGTACGGCAGTGTAAAAACTGCAGTTCGGTGTGTCCGGTAGGCCCAGGCCCGATTTGGGCTGTAGCGCCACAGATGATGATGATGATTATTATTTTGTTGACGTGAATATATCAACTATAAACAAAATAACATCTTGGGAAAGGCTTATTATACAACTATTTATGAAAACGTATTTACTTTTTTTTTCAAATTTTCCAAAAAATAATTAAATATTTAAAATACTTACGCCTATAAATATAAAAGAAATATGTATAATATTGACGGTTTAGATAAGAAACAACTATTATTTTTGGAATATTTACATCAAATGGCCTGTATTCGTATCTACGTTATGTTTATACGATATGTAAGGGCTGGTAGTTTAGTCTCGTAATAAATATCGTAAAAAAATGAATTTCTCAAACAAATAAACAAGCGAAATCATAGTTCAAAACGTCGTCTACGTTGTATATAAGACCTGGAATGTCACGCTGATTTTTAAATAAAAACGAGGGAATAAACATTGTAAAATTTTACTACAAGCGGCGCTCTTTCCGACGATTTTGATATAAAAATTCCAGTTCAATCTAATTTGATTAACAATGACAGTAAAAGAACATAAATACTTCTCCTAATTTTCATAATTCTACTTTTACATACCATGATTTATATTTATTACTAATATATACTACTTGATAGTACGAGATTTGAAAACAGCGACGACATTATACTCTTATGGGTTCCCTTTGCGGCGATAACTTGAAAAGTATTATGGCTAGAAATAGAAAATGTACTATCACAATAGTAGTAATAGTGAGATAAAAAATTACTCGTAACATAAGTAGAGATTTACGTACTAAGGTTATATTTATGAGGTAGGTGGCTGAGTGGTATTGAGTCGGTCTGTGGATCTTGAGAACGCTGGTTCGATCCCCACAGCCGACAAACAATTTTCACCAATTTAAATCTACCCCTCCATTAACATCTTTGAGGGCCGTGATTTGACGACTGGTAATCGCACTTCACGAGAAGAAATATATCACTTACCGAGATCTGCTAAATATTTTACGAGTACATGCTCGAGAGCAACATATTTTATATTTATACCGTTGGACCTGTAATTTGAAAAATTATTGAAAGTAATTTCTATGAAAATCTTAAGTTCATAAACAGTATCTAAGTAAAATTTAATAACCAATTTTATATTTAAAATAAATCTAGTGTAATTTAATTTAGACCCTTCACGTTTATTGTAATATAAAGTTTTATAGGCTTTTGTACAAGTATGAAGCCTACGTAGAAAACTTGTCGAATTTGCTCCACAATTATAGAAAATAACCTCTATAATTGACTTTAAATAGTAGTTAAATTAGTAACTCTAGTAAACAGTGATAAAATGATATTATCTGGAAATACATTTTTCAGATATTACATACCTCAGTGCAAAGACATGTTGAAATTTTATTTTTGTTTATCAAATTTTTTAATACATTTTTTGCACTTAAAATATGATTTGTATGAACTTAAGATTTTCATAGAAATTCGTTAAATTACTTTCAATAATTTTTCAAATTACAGGTCCAACGGTATAAATATAAAATATGTTGCTCTCGAGCATGTACTCGTAAAATATTTAGCAGATCTCGGTAAGTGATATATTTCTTCTCGTGAAGTGCAATTACCAGTCGTCAAATCACGGCCCTCAAAGATGTTAATGGAGGGGTATATTTAAATTTGTGAAAATTGTTTGTCGACTGTGGGAATCGAACCAGGGTTCTCAAGATCCACTGACCGACTCGATACCACTGCACCACCTACCGCATCTAATAAATCTAGAAATAAATTATATGGAGAGACGATCTCTATATTTGTAATTAATATACAATAAACCAAATTAAATACCCTACATTAACAGAGTAATTAGCATCTGTACAGCGACGTACATTTTCTAATGTTTTATAATAATGTCCGTCAGTACGGTGATGTGGATAGCGATACGGAATTCGAATCCGGAGATCCCGAGTTCGAATCTCACTTAAGCTAAAAATTATATAAATTACTACATTGCGGGTCGGTGAGTGTGGATCCTGTACTGTAATTGGGATTAAGTTTCTGTTGTACAGCGTAACATAAATAAATAAATAAATAATAATTTACAAGATAAAAACGATTAATTACTAATTTATCAATCATTAAACAAATTTAAAAAGAAAATCTCTACTAAGAAATTTGGGTGGAATTTATAGTATAAATCAAAATCAAAAGTCACCCTGGAAACAATTATTATGGCCTCAATTTACACTTGGAAATACTAGGACCCATCTACATTGACACACCTTATTTAATACAGATTATCTTATTTTAATGCCACAAATTGAAGAAATTTATTAAAATCGTTCTTACTCTAGAGTGTCCAAGTGCAATTGTGTGGAATTTACTTTCAAAATCCATTTTGAAACAATAATAGCTCAATCCTTTTAGCGATTTTAATACACACATGTACAGAATGTCTACATTAAGAAATCTCCTCATTGCCAACTTAATTGATTGAAGAATATAGGGAGATTTAAATAGACATAATTAGCAGTAGATTTAACAACAAAGACAAAATTAATTATCATTCAACACTCGGTGAAACAAGGTTTAATAAAAATATAAAGTAAACACTTGGCTATATTTCAAAAAATTCAGTCACCTTATGAGGGCATCGTCAGAGGCTGGCCAGCACAGTTCAGTTAGTAACCATAGACGCGTTTCGCTCTTATTAGAGCTCATCAGTATGGTATAACTCACTTCTTCACCTAGAGCAAAATTCATGTGAAGAAGCTGGTGACGAAGAACTGTGCCAGCAGAGAATAAGATCTCTAACAAACTAGTAAGATGACATGAGAAGTTTTATGGAACTGGTCATGCCATCTACCGAAAAAAAGGGAAAGCTACGCAATAGCAATTTAAATAACAACAAAGACAAAATTAATTGTCATTCAACACTCGGTGAAACAAGGTTTAATAAAAATATAAAGAATTTTGTGAAACATAGCCAAGTGTTTACTTTATATTTTTATTTAGCAGTAGATTTTTTCGAAACATTTAAAATAATTTCTGCAATTTTCGGCATTAAATTTGTGTATATAACGAATATAGTACAGGCCCAAAGAAAATATCGCGAGGTGAGGGGGAAAGAGGTCAAAATTTGAAGCTACGTCACTGTATCTGTGACTAATATAATCAATATTCAATGTTCCATATTTTTACATTTCATCTGTATGTATATTTTCCGCATTTATTACCTAGTTATTTTGCTTTCTAGTCACAAATAAATACTATAGTTGGAAATAATTTAAACTTGGATCCAATATCAGTACATGTTCCACTTTTGGGTGGTCCAGATATAGAAACGGTAGTTCCTTTAATATCGTTGATGACTCCCGATCCGGGTTTGAGTCCGCGGGACCAAATTACATTCTATGACTTGGTGAAAAAAGAGATCACTAAGGCAGCAACCGATTCAGCAAACACCAAATCAATGATACACGAAGGCTACGCCATTGGGAAGATTGTCATTACTGTCGCCAAAGGAATGAACGGACATACAGATGCTCTTGCAAGTGTTTTAGCAAGAACTACTCAAGCTTATCCCTTAAAGTAAGTGCAATCATTATTATAATTTTATATTCTGCATTTATACAGGGTGATTCTGGGAAGACGAACCCCCCCTTAACTTTTTTATTATAAGAAATAGAAAAATTTTCTTCATATGGAAGTTTTAGTATATTAAATATACTATATTATGACATATATAGAAATTTTTTATAAAGTCAGGTTTACATTATACGACTATCAACTTTTATTTTTCAAATGGGAATCTAGAATTGTTTTACTAAAATAAAAACCGCCATTTTTTTCTCTTTTCAACGATTTATTATTTGTCATAAATGTATATGAAAAAAATCGAGATAAATAAGATAATTGAGAAATGTCAGAAATTGTTTTATTCAACTATTCTAGGTGGCTATGCGAAATTAAACAAAATGTAAGAATGTAAAATGAATGACAAAACACGTGAAACAAGTAAATAAATATCTGTATTTTATGTTGCTAAGTGACTAGAAACTCACGTTTCTTTCATTACCTGCCTAGACAAGCAATATGTTATTTTCCTGACTAGGCATGCAAAGCAAAGCTTTCCTGAGACTTAAAGGTCAGGCAATGGTTATTTGTATCACTAGTCCAGAAACTGCTATTTTGCGAGTGCGAGTATATTTTGAAAGGACGAGCCGCAGGCGAGGCCTTTAAATACGAGCACTCCCAAAATAGTTTCTGGACGTGTGATACACAATATTTTTCGCGCCGACGTTTTTGTAAATTTAATAGAAATGTTTAATTTATTACTCACATTCTAAATGTCAGGGAATTTTTTTATGGTGGTATTATCTAATTGTCAGAACTGTACTTTTAATTTTAATTAATTATTTATTGTTCATCAATTTACATCTTCAATAAGTTTAATTACACTGTACACTTTATTTAATAAACATAAAACATAATTCATTTCTTTGTCTATTTCACGACTTGTCATTCCAGTATTATAACCTAAAAAATCAACATATTTTATTTGGATTTTACATTGCTAATTCAAATATAATTACTTACAATTTTGTTTAAAATATATGTATAAATATTCTGTTTTCTTGTATTGAAAATACTCAACTATGAATATTTTATCATAATATTTTTACGCCAATGCAATATTTTGACATTTCGTACGTTCAGGAGTTCGCTATACTAGTGATGCCAACATATAACCAAAGAGCATACATTACATATGTAATTTATGCTCTTTGATATAACCATAAAAAGTCACTAATTTTTGCCGGCCTTGGCCGGCAAACACATGGTTTCCGGACGATTTTGAGTTATGTAATACCTACTGCTAATGCCGGACGGTGGCGCGAAAATGTTTATTTTCCTGTCAGTTTCAAGTAAATTTTATTATGTACAACTTTTTCTTGAGAAAATTGAAAGTAAGCTAATTGGTCTCAAACTCAAATCATTCAATGAAGACATTCATTAATAATATAAGTAAAAGTATATTGTCTTGACCTGGAGAATTATATTTAAGGGATTCAAATAAAGAAAAGGTAAAGCAGTGTTCGTTTTGTTACGCTGGTAAAATGCAGCAAAGTCAAATCAGGAAAAGGTATGAAATTAATGAAATGTGAATTTCAACAAATTTACATTATACAAGCTTTCAGGGATTTTGTTTTTTGGTTTAGTATTGATATTAAATTCATTGGCTGGTAGCACAAGCTCTGTTTTTACCTGTTTTAAGAGCAGTGTATTTGGATGTTTTAGCTATCTCTAACATGTTAAAACCGTGCTCTTACAACATCCAAAAACAGAGCTTGTGCTACCAGCCATTGTGTTTTCCAGATATTTCTATTATTACGATTTTTAGTTTTAATTCGAAACAAGGTATTTTTTCTTTACTAATTCCATTAGTGATAACATTTCTCAATATATTGTAGTAATTCCAAATTGGTTATTATTTGATTAAATACATATTTATCCATTTATAAGTACATATTATAGTTTTTCAGGTAACAAGAGTTTAAAGTGTCACTTTATTTTATGATCTAAGATCGAGTTTAGACTAATTATACTAATTTTACTTATAATATTTTAAACGTTCGGGTTCGATTCCCACAGCCGACAAATAACCTTCACCACATTACCCCTGTGACTCCCCCGCCACTAACAACTTTGAGGGTCGTGATTTGACGGCTGATAACCGCACTTCACTTGTATAAATATATCACTTCCCAAGATCTGCTTCGGTAGGATGCCATACCCTGTAATGGGTAAAAAGGCGTGATGATATATTTATTTAATATTTCAAACGTCAAAAACATGGATTTTGTAGGTTACATAGTTTAACTATTTGATTACGTTTTTTTCACACGTGCACTGAAATTACTTCTTTTAAATGAGTGTTACTGCAACGTAAATAGCCTTTTTTATGTGGTTTCATTGTCGTCCCGTTTCTGGTTGGTAAAAATATTGTAACCGTAAAATTGGGCGATAATGATAAAAACGTCATAAAAGACACGCATTAAAAAGGGGTCATTTCTTTGCAATCATTGTGTACTATTTTTATATTGAGAATGAGTACACAATGATTTAGTTTTCGTGCAACTTGATTTGAAAGAACTATAACGCAATGATTTTCCATGTTAAACGCATATAGCTACTTTTTAATTAGCACTGTGTAATTAGTTACTACACTCGTATAGTTATTCAGGTAAATTTAAAAATTTTATGATTCAGCATTCAGCAAGTTAGAAAAACTCAAGTCCGTGAAATTCTTTTTTTTTTAATAATCATATGCTGTTGTTGCAGTCATAAGTAATTTACAATCGAAATAAATAAATAAATTTAAATATATCATCACGCCTTTTACCTATTACTGGGTGTGGAACTCTGCAGAAGCAGATCTCGGCAAGTGATATATTTCTTCCCCTTAAATATGTGTTTCTCGAATTAGAGTTTGATTCATAAAGATCTTTACGAAAAATATTCAGTTTATTTGTAATATGTTTAATGAGACAGAGTAAGTTGTAGTCATTTTGAATATATGCTAGTGAAATGAGTAAACACAAAACCCTAGCACTTACAGACTGTTATCAATCGAATTTAACATGGTAAATTTATCGGGCTTGCATTTTATTATTCTTATAGTCTTAAAATTTATATATATATATATAAATTAATTAATGACAACAATGCAGATATTTATTTGTTACTTGTTTCACGTGTTTTGTCATTCATTTTACATTGTTACATTTTGTTTAATTTCGCATAGCCACCTAGAATAGTTAAATAAAAATAATTTCTGTCATTTCGCTATTATCTTATTTATCTCGATTTTTTTCATATACATTTATGACAAGTAATACATCGTTGTAAATAGAAAAGAATGGCGGTTTTTATTTTAATAAAATAATTCTAGGTTCCCATTTGAAAAATAAAAGTTGATAGTCGTATAATGTAAACTTGACTTTATAAAAAACTTCTATATGTGTCATAAAATAGTATATTTAATATACTAAAACTTCCATATGAAGAAAATTTTTCTATTTTTTATAATAAAAAAGTTAAGGGGGGGTTCGTCTTCCCAGGATCACCCTGTATAGGCTTTTAGAAAAGCAAAAGTTTTTCAGATCTATAATATTTTTTATCAGATACTCTTAAATAAGAAACTTTTTTCTATATGTTTTTTAGTCAGTTTTAAAAATTATATTTATTAAATATATTAAATTAAATAAGTACGTAAGTCAATATTTTTTTTATAGTTATAAACGTACAAAATGTCTTATACCTGGCAGACTGGTCGATGAACCTTTTCGATGAAACAACAGAACGAAAATTAGAGGCTCCTCTATTTCAATCGAAGAGCTCACCGATGAAACGAACGTATCTCATTTCACTCGTATCTTTTGTGTCTCATTTCACGTTAGCATATTTTTGAAATTTAATTTTTCTTTCTCAACTTAAAGAAGCTTTTATTGTTTGTCAATGAAGGGTGCGTTCTGTTGTTTCATCGATGCTCTTCGACCAGTGTGCCATAGGCATTAGATGAAAAATGTTTTGTATTAGTATTTTTGGATAAATTAATATACGAACTTTTGTACATGTTGTCTACTTTTTAATTAAAACTTTATAATCAATTAAATCAGGAATAGTACGTACCTTTATAACATTTACTGAACATTTATTCAAATAATGTATTTCAATCTCCGCTATAATTGTCATTAATCTTTATTAATAATCCCATTCTATTCTACCTATGCAAGTACGTGTTATTAAAATAATAATATATATTCTTGATATTTTTAGGTATATAGTGTCTACTGTAAGATTTGGTCTTGGTGGAATTTATCATAATTATGGTATTCCAAAATTATCACCATTTGAGTTACAAGAATTAGAAAGGTCCATGTTGTTACTGGAACAACGTGCATGCTACATGAAAGAAACACATAAGAATATCAACAAAGCTTTTTTGAAATGTTGCTGTAACTAATGATAACTCCTAATATAGTTTGTATTATTAAACAATTATTTGTATACTGTACATTACAATAAAATTATTTAAAATGATAAAGACAATAATGAAGAGTATGGTGATCACTTCCAAGGGCATCGTGCTATCCATTCATCCATCCACCTGAAGTTTCGTTGACCGTAGGGTATAGTATCAACTGATTCAATCATACTCGTATCCATGAGATCTACGTCCGGCTGTCCTTCAAACGCTGGACGCACGTCATACTGAGGTACATCATCATCCGCATACATGTTAAACTGATCAGGCTCATAATCAAAGTCACCAAACATTGAAACCTCATCCAGATCATAATCTACTGAAGGAGGCGACTCTCCCAGTATATCTTTCGCAAGAGGTCCTGCTGGGCTTGCAGCAACAAGATGTGCTTCTAATTCTTCTATCATCTCCCGTTCGAATGCCTTCTCGTCATCCTCATATTGAAGTGTTCTCCTCGCTGTTCTTTCAATAGGCCTTCTTCGTTTCTTCCATGGTCTTTCTTCAGGAGCAATCGGGGTCTCATAATAAGTCTTCGGTGGCATAGGTGGAGTCACAGATCTCATTGGTACCGATCTTTTTTGTTCAAACCGTATTGGTTCAACGTCTGGTTGATAATATCTTGCTGCTGACTGAGGAGTATCGGCATAGAGAACGTTCGGATTTAAAGGATCTCGTCGCCTGGGAATTCGCCTAGGCTGCGCATAGTACGGCTCTGGCGCTCTTGGCATTGGTGGCGGAGCTGGTGGTGAGGGTTCTCTATAATCGTATAGCTCTGGCGACTCATCAGTAAGTAGATCGTAATCCGCTGGAACTACCTGTGCCATTTCTAGTGCATCCAAAGGTCGATCTTGGATACCTTGTAAAACAGGTCGACCACCAGGCGATCGTAATGGAGATGCTGCTCTAGGTTTATTAAATATAGTAATTGATAAAGACTCCTCTGTTGGTGTTTTTGACAGGGCTATTGTTCGAATAGTTGGAGAAAATGTCTCAGGTGGAGTCTCTGGGGAGTACACTAACGGAGGACTTTCAGTGTATAAACCTCTGCATGTTATTGGAGACGGAGTTTTCCAACTCCAGTTCTCTGGAGGAACTGTCACCTGCGGTAAGGGTGCATCACGAGGGAATTCAGGAAGAGGTCGAGGTTTCAAAGGCGGTGAGAGTGGTGACCATTCGTAATATTTTTCTTCTACAGTTTCTAAATTTGGTTCTTTTGACTTTCTTATTCGATATGATTTCCCTGGTTTAGGTTTCACAGTAAAAGACTTTTTCCGATAAGGAACATTTTCACGTAATGACAGATCTTGCATCCAAGCTTTCTTCAAATGCTCAGGAGTTACAGGACTCATGGCGCTTACCGCTGCAGGTGGTGTTCTTGTTGGTGACAGAACTTGTCTCGTATTTTTGGGATTTTCTCCAAAAACTTCTTTTTCTAGATTAGCTAATTCTTCATCTAAGAATTCTTCTATGGTTGAAGGAATAGGTTCATTGTATTCTGGTGAAGAATATAATTCAGGTGAACCCTCTTCATCAAATGGGTCGTATTCAGGAGGATAATATCGTGCAACATCCAAGTCATCTGCTGCTGGTGCAAGTATTGGGGCTATAGGTCTACCGCCTGGAGATCTAATAGGGGAAGGTGCGCGTAGAGGAGATACCGATGGTGGTGATAACTCAGGTAGAGGGGACATCATCGGCGGACTCTCATAAAATAATGTTCCTAGTGGAGGCAGTTTCACTGGACTTATTCCAGTTGGTGTTGTGATTTTACGCTGAGCTGGTGGACGATACTTCATTTGTGGAGGTGTTTTATATGACCAACCACTAGGAGGTAACAATGCGGGAGGCTGACCTGCAGGTACAGGTTCGTCAAAAATGTGCGCTGGAGGTTGGGGACTTATATCTGCTTCGGGAGGACTTGGTGGCAAATCAATTTTCGGACTCAACATTGCTCTACCGTACGTTGAGTATATAGTGAACGGATCTTCAAGGCTATTTATCATTCTATGATACTTATAGCGATTTACTCTTCCTGCTTTTATTTTCTCCATGTCGGCCAATACTTCTCTGTCAGCCTGCAACTTCATTTGACGTATCTTATCTTCTCTTTGCTTCTGTTCAAATTCACGATGAGATGGAGAATAGACTGTCGGCAATGATGGCGCTTGTGATCGTCGTTTAATATTGATTAGCCCTCCTTTTCTTTTGGTAGGTTTGGGATATACATTGACACTTGGGTCTTTATCATATGGTACGGGATCATGTAATCTGAGAGACTCTTGCCACATTCGCCTTTCATAATCTGGGCTTATGTCATTAGCCGCTCGTTGACGTGGCCCTCTAACAGGTGCTTCTGGAAACAATTCAGCTTCTAATGCATTAATTTCAGCTTCTAATTCTGCTTCTACTATTGTTGGTGGTTTTTTCCTTTCGGCCGGAGATGCTTCATCCAATGTTGAAAGTTCTGGCTTCTTTGATCGTGTAACTTTGTATGACCTGCCTGGTTTCGGACGAATCACAAATGATTTTCTTCTAAATGGAATTTTTTCGTGTGCTCCTACTCTTTGTCTCCAAGCTTCTCTTTCAGGACTTAGTCCTTCAGGAGATTGATATAGGTCAGGTGACCCGAATTCATCGACATCTGTAGGATACATCGCTTCCATATCAATTTCATCATATTGTCCAAAATCTTGAGGCACTGGTCTTCCTCCAGGTGATCTCACAGGAGAAGGTTCTTTCCCAAAACCTTCTGGTGGAGAATACATTACCGATTCCACTGCCATTGATGGAGAAAATGCTTCTTCTGGAGGACTTTCGTAAAACATAGTTATTTCTTGCGAAACTGGTCTTATTGGGCTAATTCCTGACGGTATTACTTTCGGTTTAGGAAAATATGGTTGCCTTTGGTATTTAGGCGGTGTTTTCCAGTCCCAACCAGCTGGAGGATGACCTTGAGGTACAGGCTCAGGTGAACGTTCGGGAATAATTACTTCTTCAGGAGGACTTACTGGCCAATCAATTTTTGGACTCAACATTGCTCTACCGAACGATGATGTTATACTGAACGGATTATCAATGCTATATCTCATTTTATTATATTTATAATAATTCACTGGTACTGCCTTAATTTTTTCCTTATCGGTCTCTACTTCTACTTTAGCCCTATGCTTCAATAGACGAAGTTGATCTTGTCTCTGTTGTTCACCATGTTGACGAGTTCGTGGAGAGTAAATTGTCTGTAATGATGGCGCTTGTGATCGTCGTTTAATATTGATTAGCCCTCCTTTTCTTTTGGTAGCATTGGGGTATACATTGACACTTGGGTCTTTATCATATGGTACAGGATCGCGTAATTTGAGATCCTCTTGCCACATTCGTCTCTCATAATCGGGACTTATGTCATCAGACGCAGGTCGGCGTGGCTCTCTAGCAGGTGTTTCTGCAAACAATTCAGCTTCCAGTGCAGCAATTTCAGCCTCCAATTCGTTTTGTACAATGTCTGGTGCAGGTGACCTTTGTGATTCTACATATCAAAACATTAAATATAACTTTCTCTGATTAATTTTTTTGTATCAGTAATTTTCCTAGCACTAATTTCTATATACATTTTCCAATTATGATAATGTGTCAAGTGTAAAATAATTACCAGAATGAATAGATATTTTTCATATGTCTTTCCCAGAGTTAAAAAAATCATTATGTAATTTATAATCTACCTAATTATGTAAATAATCGTCATATATGCATATTTTATAAAATATTGTTCTAACACAATTTATACTATAATTTATTTGATGTCTTTCTAGCATATTATTGTTTATTAATACCTTTTAAGTGTTTTAAGATTATTTTTATGTTTTTTATTGTTGTAATTTATCCTACCACTGTTTGTTGTAATAATCTTACTTTTTAAATTGGTAACATAATTATTAGTTGAATGAATGATCTGATCATTCATTATTGTAATCCTCATTTACTATACATAGTTTCAGTGTATTAAAAATTAACAATATTCTATTCGAAACGTCTACAAAATAAAAAAGAAATATTACTACTACTTTAAGCTACCGTTAATCCTTCCAGTTAATCAGCTTAATAATATTCTCAACACATTTTTATAACGGTTTACCTTTTTTTACATATATAATGCTGATATTTTTCTAACGGAAAGAAGATTTATGAAAAATACGCTAGACATATGTACCTGGTGGTGATGTTTCGGCCAGAGTTCCTAATGACGGTCGTTTCGATCCTGTCACTCTGTATGACCTGCCTGGTTTTGGACGAACCACAAATGACTTTCTTCTGACTGGAAATTTTTCAAATGCTCCTACTCCATCTCTCCAAGCTTGACTTTCTGGACTTAGCCCTTTTGGTGATTGGTATAATACAGGTGAATCGAATTGATCTACATCTGTAGGATACATTGCTTCCATATCTATTTCATCATACTCTCCAAAATCCTGACGTATTGGTCTTCCTCCAGGTGATCTCACAGGAGAAGGTTCTTTCCCGAAACCTTCTGGAGGTGAAAACATTAACGATTCCACTGCCATTGATGGAGAAAATGCTTCTTCTGGAGGACTTTCGAAGAACATGGATATTTCTTGCGATACCGGCCTAATTGGGCTAATTCCTGATGGTGTTACTTTCGGTTTAGGAACATATGGTTGCCTTTGGTATTTAGGCGGTGTTTTCCAGTCCCAACCAGCTGGAGGATGACCTTGAGGTACAGGCTCAGGTGAACGTTCGGGAATAATTACTTCTTCAGGAGGACTTACTGGCCAATCAATTTTTGGACTCAACATTGCTCTACCGAACGATGATGTTATACTGAACGGATTATCAATGCTATATCTCATTTTATTATATTTATAATAGTTCACTGGTACTGCCTTAATTTTTTCCTTATCGGTCTCTACTTCTACTTTAGCCCTATGCTTCAATAGACGAAGTTGATCTTGTCTCTGTTGTTCACCATGTTGACGAGTTCGTGGAGAGTAAATTGTCTGTAATGATGGCGCTTGTGATCGTCGTTTAATATTGATTAACCCTCCTTTTCTTTTGGTAGCATTGGGGTATACATTGACACTTGGGTCTTTATCATATGGTACAGGATCGCGTAATTTGAGAGACTCTTGCCACATTCGTCTTTCATAATCTGGACTTATGTCATCAGGCACTTGTTGACGTGGCTCTCTAGCAGGTGTTTCTGCAAACAATTCAGCTTCCAGCGCAGCAATTTCAGCCTCCATTTCATCTTGTACGAAGTCTGGTTTTTGTTGTTCTAAATTTTGAAATGAAATAAATTTTATTTCTATATTGTAGTAGCATACTATTGTACAACAAACATAGAATAGTTCTCATTCCGTTTAAGTATAAAAGTTTATTGCATGGACCGGAAGGGTATACTGTAATTTAAGAAAATGAAAATTTCATTCAAGTAGTTTACTTTGATTTTTCTACGACTAAGATATTATTACCCTATTAATTTATATATTAATGATAACTTTAACCCAATGTTACAATCCCAAATTAGTATCCTAGCATCATAACAACACCGTTACCTGTGGCCACGGCCGGTTCAAGGTACGATCGAACCGTACGGTTGAACGACACACGATAACTATTAGGGACGCATCGAAGACGATGAAGACACAACATTCGCATTTCAAGAATCATTTTACAAATTATATACTAAAATAATAGCGATCGTCTATCTCTCAAGAGAAGTTAAAATGTTTGGCTCTAAACCCGAATTTAGAGGAGTATCACACATTTTGCCAATAAAAAAGCAAGAAAAATTGATTTTTCAAATTAACATAGATTACAATGATTTGTTTGCTAAAAAGTTGTATTTTAATGTCTGATGTTTTTATAAAAAATGTATATTTAGTTCTTTTATTATTATTTTGTAATCATATTTTTTTGTATTATAACAAATAAGTTTTTTTATCCTTTATAACTAAAATCTCCGGAAACTAAATGACAAAAACTGTAATTTAAAAATAAGGGGCGCTCTCAAAATTTTTCGCCTATGATAACCGTGAGCTATCAAAATCGAGGACAATATTATAATAAAAATTACTAAATATAGCAAATGCTAGGACTTTCAATCAATAATAGTTATTAAAAAGATTAGTATCAAAATATCATGTTAGCAATTTTTGTTACAAATTAGACAAGATTATATTGTATTTCAGTATCAACGTCAAGCTTACAATGAATCGTCGCCCAAGTTATCAGACAAGGACTGGAAATAAAAAGTTACGCTGGTTTCCAACTCAAAATGGGAGAATAAACATTGCTAAATTTTGCTTTAAGAGACACTTTTACCGGCGACTTTGGTGATCGCTGCAACATTGATCAATACTTAACATAAAAAAATGTAATTATTTATTTGGTTCTGTTAATTTTCTAGGCAGTGACAGTAAAAACAAATTCTTCTCTTCTTTATTAAATATCTTTAGGACACTTCAGCAACAGGGCTATTAGGGACCTTGGTACAATATGTTTTACATTTATATGAGATGTTTTATTTGTATATCATGTAATTAATCTAGTATGTGTTTTATAGTGGATTGGTTGTCTGTGAGGATCTCTTTTAGTGTTTGCGGTATTTGTTTGTTTTGTCTTTGGTTTTGATATTTGAAATAATCTGTGATAACATTATCACAATTGTTAATGTTGCTTGACATGTGTCGCATTGTGTTGGGTGAGCCTTTTGTAGGATGAGTTGATGGGTCAATTTGGTATGGCCTATTCTCAGTCTTGCCATGATTTTAATTTTATATACAATAATTATGTACGCACACTAGTGATTTTATTAATAATTAATTCAAAAGTTGCTCAATTAAAAATTTGCTACAAACTTTAAGTCGCAAACAATCAACGAGATAGTTAATGTGGTCTTCATCTTCAAGATGAATGTTGAAGTATCGTGTATTTATAATTAAAATAGGAAAAAAGAAAACAAACCTTTAGGGTTTATTCGATCGTTAATCAGTAATTGTTTGTTCTTCATATTATTTAGAATTGATTATTTTCATTTTCATTTTGTAAACTCCCTCTCTTATAAAGAAATTAAATCAACTGATTAATAGCAAATAGACAGTGCTTGCATACAAATTCAAATTAGATCAACATTAAATTTTTTAGTTGCTCTGATTAAATAGTTGCCTATGTACGCCAACTTATATAAGCAGAGCCTTGGCAATTGTATTAGTTATTGGCCTATTTACATTGGGTTAGTTAGCATAAGTTACTGGCGTAGCTAGTCAACACAGGGTAAATAGATATTTACACACAAGATAGTATAAATATGTACGTGTCTATTAGATGTAAAAAAACTATGGGTTATTGTAGCTGCCGATAGTTTGATAGTACCATTTGGAAACTATCAATTGTATCGTTAGACTATCAATAGTTTTACTAACGATAATTTTAACTATATTGTAAGCAATAGTTTCAAAAATTATACTAACGATAAGTTTAAAAATATTAACGATAGTTCATTTTGAAAGTTATTAAAACTATGAGTTATGAAAGATTTTGTCCTATTTTAAAGGATTTAATTTATTATTTAAGAAGTCCTAATTAATTCAAGTAAATAAATGAACAGAAATCTTAAATTTTACTAAATTATATTTTTTATTTGAGTTACAAATTAAAAAGTATATTTTTCGTTATGTTAAGAAAAATCTGTACCAATTCCCATAAAATATAAATTGTAAAGGCATTTCGGTCCTTTAAAAATATGTGACAATAATTACGACTCAACTTTAGAAAAAGTTTCGACGCCACCGAATCATAATAAAGTGGCATTATTATTATTACTATTATTTTAGACTTTTTAAATCCATGATGATCACTAAAATTATATCATTAAATTATGTAGTTTGTATCAAGAGTTCGGGTTTCTATATATTAAGAATGATTTTAAATTGATCGCATCACAAGTGAGATATCAAAAGTTCAAATACATCTGTGTTCAATTGATATACAATAATACAACTAAGTCCGGGTCAAATCGAGCCTGAATTTAAAAATAAAATAAAATAAATATATCATCACGCCTTTTACCCATTACTTGGTATGGCAATCCCCGTAACAGATTTCGCGTGAAGTGCAGTTACCAGCCGTCAAATCACGGCCCCAAAGATGTTAGTAGAGAGGAAGCCACAGGGGTAGATTTAATTTGGTGAAAATTGTTTGCCGGCTGTGGGATCGAATCAGGGTTCTCAAGATCCACAGGCCGATTCGATACCACTGAGCCCACCCCATATAATGTTATATTATAACCATTTGTATAAAATGAACAAAATAGGCTTCTTAGAATGTAATTTAATATATTAATTTTAATCAAAACATTAAATAGTTTATTGTAGACGAAAGATTTCTGAATTTTTAGAGACTAATATTTATAATTTTAATCTATCTGGAACCAAAAAAAATTACGATAATGTTTACTGGTAATTTTCTTAATATCATCAGTGTCATGAACATTTTAAAAATAGTATTGAAAACACTATGGTGCGTCCTTCGATTAATCACCCTATAAATATATATACCGGGTGTCTACTTAACTTTCCGAACATAGGAAATTCAATATTAAATTTTTGATTTAGCGATATCTCTTTTCCTATTACTTTTAGAACAAAATTTTACTGAAGAAAAATGTTCAGAATGAAAAACAGCATCCATAAAGTATAAGTTTGTTGTTCAATAGTTTCTTATGTCCGAGTTAAAAGCAAAAGAAAATACACGCTTTAAACAATTATCAAAGTGCCATGAGAAATAAAACAATAATTTGTTTGTTGTGTCTGACATTATTTGACATATTGGACCAGAATTGGAAGCTTACTCTAATTTATTTATTTATTTATTCGAGCATTCAATTAAATAATAAAATTAATTATAGCAACTATTATTTTCTTTTTTCTATATAATCTAGACAAATAAATACCTATTATTAAGTTTACTAATTTTTTTTATTTCTTTTGGCACTCTGATAATTGCTTTAAAGCATGTATTTTCTTTTGCTTCTAACTCGGATATAAGAAACAAATGAACGACAAACTTATACTCTATAAATGCAGTTTTTCATTCTGAACATTTTTCTTCAGTATACTTTTGTTCTAAAATTAATAGGTAAAGAGATATCGCTAAATCAAAATTTTAACATTAAATTTTCTATGCTCGGAAAAAAGTAGACACCCGGTATATCGTTTTTTTTGTATATTGCATAATTAGTAAAATACAGAATGTTCTAAAGGAGACGGACATATATTCTAATCTCAAAAATCATAACAAACGTGTATTTTTTAAATAGTCGCTTATAACTTTTTCATAAACAAATTAGTTTCTACTTCTTAAAACACATTAAAGTTTCCATAAATATTATTGCTACCTGGTGGTGATGTTTCGGCCAGTGTTCCTAATGACGGTCGTCTTGATCCTGTCACTCTGTACGACCTGCCTGGTTTTGGACGTATTATAAATGTTTTATTTCTAAATGGAGTTTTTTTGTGTGCTCCTACTTTGTCTCGCCAAGCTTTTCTTTCCGGACTTGGACTTTCCGGCGGAGATCGATATAGTTCAGGTTGCTCAAACTCTTGAAAATCTGTAGGGTACAACGCTTCCATATCTATTTCATCATATTGTCTGTAATTCTGAGGTACTGGTCTTCCGCCAGGAGACCTAACTGGAGAGGGTCCTTGGCCAAAACCTTCTGGAGGAGAAAACATTAACGACGACACTGCCATTGATGGAGATAGGAATTCTGCAGGCGGACTCTCGTAATACATAGATATATCTTTTGAAATTTTTCTAACTGGGCTAATTCCTGTTGGTGTCGTTTTCCTTTTAGCGATATATGGGTCCCTTTGGTATTTAGGCGGTGTCTGCCAGTCCCAACCTGGAGGAGGGAGTTTTGTAGCTGGTATAGGCGCAGGAAGCCTCCTAGATATAGGTTCGTCCATCAAATGTGGCATAGAGGGAGGAGTTGGTATTTTTGGAGGACTATCAAATTCTCTTTCATACATAACTTTAAGTTGTTGTTTTCTCTTTAAATTCTTTTCTCGCAATTCGTCTTCACTTTCTATAATCACTGCATCAGTTTTTTTAAATTTGAGTGGAGAGCCAATGTTTGTGTTCCAATCTACTTGCTTTTGCACAGGAACTACATATTTTGGTGGAACTACAGGTTCTGGACTAGGAACATAAGGATCTGGTTCCACATCAGTATCAGGAACAAATGGAGGAGTTTCCTTTAAAATTAATGGAAGTCTTTTTGGACTTGGAGATCTCTGTGGTGTAGTTACAGGTATTTTTGCGTTAATAATTTTTAAATCTTCTTCGATATATTTGGAGATTGAATCTTCCAACTCATCAGCGTTGATATCTGGATTTGGCTCGTATTCTGGCGGTGTTGCAAGAAACGGTGGTTCTAACATAAATAACGGTGGGGTTTCTTCTATAAATTTCATATCATCCCATATTCCCTCGTCTTTTTCTGGTGTCTTTTCTGGAGTTGATGTAGGTATGCCTATGTACTGTGGACCATGTCGTACGGCCTGCAGCATAGCTTCCACTTTTGTCATTTGTTGGAAATCTTCATCATCAAATGTTACATTTATTAAATCTGGAGCAATTTGTGCACCAAAAAAATCTTCTTCTTCTGGAGCTCCTTGAATATCGGTGAGTTGTCGTTTCATTTTTGGAGATTCATATTTAGGAAATTGTGATGGATCTAAAGTTTTTCGATCTATTTGACGAGGATCGATGAAAGGAGAAGGTTCTGGAATTTTTATAAGAAAAGCAGTATATTATGAAAATTGTTTAATTTTCGATTCCATTAGTTACCTCTTTTATATTTGAAGTATTGTTCAGCACTTGTCCATACTGGCTCTTCGAAGGATTCCATGCCGAATTCATGTATTGAGTATTGGCGTTGTGCAGCAAGGCCTTCCCGTATCTTAGGATCTTTGCTGAATATAGGCGGAGTTTTTTCCACATCAGCCCATCTTTCTCTCTGTGCAGCATATGGATCAGGCTCAGGAGTCCCATAAACTAATATGGAATAATTTGAAATAAGTATAAAATAGATACACTTAAATTTTGTACATGAAATGTATTGTATTATATTAGTTTAAAATATTAATCAGTATAGCCGAAATTTTCATTTAAAGGAACATCCGAAAACAATGACAATTGACGTTATTAAGCGGTAAGTTTATAACTAATTAATTCTTTATATTTTTCGTCGTAACCAATAAAAATACTTTAATAGCAACTTGATTTTGCAATTGACAACCTGATTTAGAAAAATACTCCCGTTTTTTCCTCCATAAATATGCTATAACAGAATGCTACACAAATGTGGGTAAAAACAAGGTTTATTTTTAAAAAAAAACTGATATATTAGTATATTAGCACGCCGACAATATAAATGTTTCCCATGTAAACTCTAGTTCTGCCTTTGTATCAGACTGTAGTAAATTCTATTATCCAGTAATCCAGAACTAAGCCGCATAAATATATTCCAAACGCAAAGGCAACATGATTAAACTATCATCACATTCAGTGTTTCAAAAGTCAAAAATCGTCAGAATAAAGAACGTAGACACTTGATGTAGTTTCACAAAATTATTTATTAACAAAGTTGATCGATTTCGGCTTATTAGGCCATCTTCAGAACGATGACTGATTAAAATACAAGTTACACACAGTTTATATAGTACAGTGATTAACGGTAAAGTTCATTTACAAAGATCTTAATAGTATCTGAATGAAACAAATCCAACTGGTCATTGAGGACATTTAAGCCGCTATGAATAGCTTTCTGAATTTCAAATGCTTCTAAGAAGTTCATTCTACGTCCTTTATTGGTAAAGTGTAAAATTTCCAGATTATCAATGTTGCAGGTGTGATTTTTTTCATTCCGATGTATCGCCATATTGGAGTCAGTTTTTTTAAATTTGAAGGATCTCATATGTTCGTAAAACCTAATCTTAAAACATATGAGATCCTTCAAATTAAAAAAAACTGACTCCAATATGGCGATACATCTGAATGAAAAAATCACACCTGCAACATTGATAATCTGGAAATTTTACACTTTACCAATAAAGGACGTAGAATGAACTTCTTAGAAGCATTTGAAATTCAGAAAGCTATTCATAGCGGCTTAAATGTCCTCAATTACCAGTTGGATTTGTTTCATTCGGATACTATTAGGATCTTTGTAAATGAACTTTACCGTTAATCACTTTACTATATAAACTGTGTGTAACTTGTATTTTAATCAGTCAACGTTCTGAAGATGGCCTAATAAGCCGAAATCGATCAACTTTGTTAATAAATAATTTTGTGAAACTACATCAAGTGTCTACGTTCTTTATTCTTATTCATAATATTTCACCAAGTGCCAACGGCTCATACTTTTGATATTATCAAAAATCGTCCCTTAATGAATAACTATCTTGAGTGAATTATTAACATCTGGACCCTTTAAAGGTTAAAAACGTTTTTATTACATATACAAATTAATTTCCGGTATTTTTAAGGTCAGTATATATCAGCAATGTCATTTTGGCTCTTATTTAATTAAGAAATACATTAGAAAACAATCATTGATGATGAGTACAATTGACAACATAATACATTAAGTGATGCGATCATGTGTTATTGACATCATAGTAAACTAATAAAATTTACAAAATGAAAAAGTTTATTTATTCTATAGTATAGTGATTCTCAACCACTGTGCCGCGAAATTTTATACAATAAAAAATATTATTACAATTTTCTATACCTTATTTGTGCGAACTCGGATTTTCAGCATTAACCAATATATTAACGAAAAAAATATCGAGACTTTTAAATATAGATGACGAAATTAGAGTGTCATTATAATTTTTACGACCAAATATAAACGAAATTATCAAAAAACATCAATTAATCACTCAATGAACATTCTGTTGTCTTTGTAGTACATATTATTTTATTTTACAGTATAGACCAAAATTATTATCATAAACTTGTATATATACAGGGTGTTTCACAACTTAGAGCAAAAAATTAAAGGGTATATTCTGTACAACGTGCTGATCATGAAACAAAAATAATTTTTTTTAAATCGCAAAACTATTTTCCATGTTTCCCAGTCAAAATTTGTCGTTGCCACTGCCACTGGGTGGATGATTATGTTAAAGTTATTAATTAAATAAAATTCTATTATAAATAACTGCTAATTATTGAATTGTGTAATTATTCTTTCGTAGTTGATACCTTCTTCATTGTTTGTATTTAATAGGAAAGCGAATCCAGTGCAGTACTACAAAAAATGTTTTAGGTTAACAACCCTTAATTTTATGAATTAAAAAAAAAATATGTTTCATGATCAACACGTCGTACAGAATATACTCTTGTGAAACACCCTGTATATATATATATAGTGTGTCACCAAATTTTTAAATTGTTAAAAGCGTACCGCGACAAAAAAGGGTTCAGAATCACTGCTATAGTACAACAAAATATTTATATTAAAACGATTTTGTTTTGGTTACTTTTCTTTCATCTGTTCTATAATCTATAATCTATTGCCAAAATTGTCTTGTATTTTCAACAATTATGTTTTCTCTAACAACAGTCGGCAATTTCCAAAGTATCATTCTCCAGAACTATAATTATCCGATACATTTGGCTGGGATTGTAGAATAATAGTATGTAATGCATCAAGGGAGGGAAACAAGCGATTATTCCCGCGACTTCCGCTCGAGCCTTCGGCCCTCGCTTACGTCTCGGTTTGCCAACTTCACACAAGGCATAATTGCGCCCTCCCGTGAAGCATATTATACTTTTCGTAACAAGTGCACAAAAATTACTATCTTATCGGGACAAATGTCAAATATAGGTTGCGTAACTAGTTACCTAGGAAACGCCGCAACCAGCTAATAATCGTAGTCTCTAGGGAGATAAACATCTCTCTAGGGAGAAAAACATGCTACCTAGGGAGAGAAACACCCTACCTAGGGAGAGAAACAGTGTTTCTCTCTCTAAAATTAGGGAATAAGAACGTGTTTCTTGTGCATGTGTTCATTTATTTTTTGGTATAAAAGTCATACTGGGCTGAATAAAAGTAGTAACTATATTACATACCTAAATGACAACAGGCAAATTCAAACTCAATTTTCTACAATACATGATCAAAAATACAATAAAAAATATGTAAAATATGCATCTCCTACTTATAATCTCATATATCTTCAGTGTGGTAAAATTTAATTTTAACTCAAAATTCAAATACACCAACACGTATTATGTTTATCCTCTATACTATTTTGATAAGTGAGGTATATATACGAATATATAATGTAGTGAGCTATGCCTACATCTTACATTTTTAACTCAAAAAGTAAAGATTTTGTTACATGTATGTATTTTTATTAGAAGTCTTTATTTTTAATCGTAGTTATTTATAGTTATCAATTACCATTTAGTTTCCTAATTTTTCGAGAACTGTCTCATCAACAAGTTTTTCATAGATTAGCCAACGCGTGAACCGTAGAATTTCTGAAGGTTTTCTGTCTTCAATGGAAGTAATTGCTAAGAGCTTTTGTAATTTTTCTTTATCAGAAGTACCAATTCAACAAAATAAGGCATCTTTTATAGTTGATTAAAGTTTATCTTCGGGAAGTCCGACGGTAATGTCTCTTATCTCACCAGCATACTGAAGACTTAAGCACTGATAAATGTTGTGAAATTGGTTATTTCTGAAGTAGCTTGAAAATCGCTTCTAGCTGAACTAACCACAACTCAGGATCCGCCAGCAAAAATTCAGGAATCTTGAAAGAAGTAGAAAGAGACGAAATTTCAGTAAGATGTTCTTCAGAAGATGGACAAATTTTCAGTTCATACTGTATATCAGCCATGACAAAAGGAAGTGTTGCTGAAGCGCAGTCACCGGTGTAAAATACTACTTTATTAAGCCGATAAAATTGTATATTGAATTGTAAATTATTACTAGATGAATCAAAATATTAAAGGAAAAAAATTGTTTTATTTTTTTAAATTAGGAAACTGAATGGTAATTGTACATAACTATGATTAAAAAAGAAGACTCACAACAATATAAAAACCAACACAAATACAACAAAATTAATAACTACTATTAACTTTTTGAGTAAAAATATTAATACATAGAATATACATAGATCAACACTACTATTATTCTGTCATTAATGTATTGCTATGGATACCAGTTATATATAGTACTGTTCCAGATAAAATTAAACATATTATGTCAATGTCAAATGAACTTCGATTGGTTACTTATTACAATCTTATTATAGATTGAGAAATGTTTGTGATATGTTTTCTTATATATTTTCTGAACATCTTAGATCAAATCCATCCACAGTTTCAAAAATATTTATAAAATTTTGAAGTTAATGTTTGAACCGGCTTAATTGGGGATCATGTTATTGGACCATTTTGTATTAATACCGGGTGGAACATCATACCTGTGTACATAGGCGATTAACATGAAAAAAACAGTTTTTCTGTGCGCATTGCTCCCCAAATTATTTTAGCCAAAAATGCTTCAAATAAATGTTGTAGAGCATAAAATTCTGCATCTGAATCAATAAACACAATTACATTTACATGCGTTATAACGACAAAAATTAAATAAAAAAAATATTAAAAATTACGTTGAAAAATCAAATAGCCATGGAAGTGAAACAAAAATAGATAGATGCTTGACGTTTGACAGATCTCCTGATTTAACACCTAGCGATTTTTTTTATGGGGTCATCTTAAATGTAAAATTTAAAAGCAACGCCACCCAAATATTAATTCTTTGAGAGAAGCTATCGTGGATAAGTGCGCTTTAATCACAAATAGGCAGCTCGCTAATGTACGACATTCCTTATACAACAGACTTGGTTATTGCTTGGCTGAAAATGGAGGTTTATTTGAATATTTATTGTAATAATAAATTGTAGTGATTATTTTATTGAGAGAATTACTGTTTGTATTTAGATGTACCGAGTTTAAATAAATTGAGTATTAACAGACTACTTGAGAAGAGTATTCCCCATCACTGGATGGGGGATGGAGAACAAATTAACTGGCCATCGCGTTCATTAGATCTTATGATTTTTTTACTGGAAATTTTTAAAATCTAACGTTTATGCGGGAGAAATTGAAAATTTAGGAGAACCTAAATTTAAAATTAGAAAAACTTCAATAAAATAACTCCCGAATTATGTATTTGATAATCTATATAATCTAAATCATTGTTGTGTTAATGATGCAGTTTTTGGATGACAAGTTCATTTAACATTAATAATCTATGTACGTATACTTGGTGTTCAAAAAGTTCTGGGACGGTGAAATATCTCGAGAGATACACATCTAATTAAAAAAGAAAAAAACACGTGTTTAATATTTTTCATTTTTTTATGTCACCAAGCACAATCCCCTCCGCCACTTCCTGGGGCTCCACAGCCCCACGGGAGCCACTTTGAAAACTTAAATGGGAACCTCCATTTTTATTGTACATTCGGATAGTACGGCTAAAACTAAGTAGGTTTTGTATAAAACTTTTTTCCGATTCGCGATAGATGGCGCTGTAATCAAAAAAAAATTATTGTCATGATTCCCATTTAAGATTTCAAAGTGCCCCCCCCCCCCGCACCACTTCCAGGGGGAGCGGTGGAGGAACGTGCTTGGTATTCTGCGAAAAGAAAATAAGTTAATTTTAACTTTTTTCCAATTCGCAATATATGGTGCTCTAATCGCAAAAATAAGTTTTAACATGATTCTGAAAGAAAAGTAAAAAACGGTCTAATATCACAAGAAATACGAATCTGCAATAAAAAATGGGGGTTCCCATTTAATTTTTCAAAGTTGTTCCCCGCCCCACCCTCTGGGGGTGGGAGTTGGGGTTTGTGTTTGGTGTGCATAGATAGGTTTTTGCAAAATATGAAACACGTGTTTTTTTGTTTCTTGATTCGATGTGTATTTCTCGAGATATCTCACCGTCCCGAAACTTTTTTAACACCCTGTATATATATATATTTCTATACCTCTGCACTAAACTTTAATGAAATTCGCAAAAATTAGGGTATTTCATTCCTAGCGACTATTTTTAGTGGCACTGATTTAATAGTAGTACATTATAATTATGTTACTAACGAAATAAAAGTATAAACACTGGCTACAATGAATCATTTATTAATTAGTTATTATGTAGCTACCTGGTGTACTCGTAGTGCCTTATTTATTTTTTTTTAATTAAATGTACTATTTAACCAGTGACACTAAAAATGTTCCCTAGGAATGAAATATCCTAATTTTTGGGAGTTTCATAAAAATTATTTTTGTTGTATAATTATATCATTAAAGTTTCCTGTATTTGACTGTTCATCATGGAGTTGGGTAAATACAAATATTGACAGAAATAGTTAAACCATTAGCTTGGCTGCGTATATCTACTGCAACACCAGGTTATAGTTGTTCGTAATAAAAATGTATAACACACAATTGTGTTTTACAAGTCTTTAGAAACCAATCAAATGTTTCATAAGAACAATTTCAAATTGACAGTTGATAGTAATATTATCGTCGCGAGAGTTTATAAACTGTTCTTGTCATGCGATATTATTATATTAGAAATTGCATTTATCCTTTTATAATAATACTAGATTTAGCTTAATTATTTAGCTGTATCTTCCACAGTTAAATAAACGGCAAATCATTTTACTTAATAATAGACAAACTAGTTAAAAAGAACCTAATTTAATGTGTATTTTTATTATTATAATACCTCTAGGTGATGGTGGAAAATACGTAAAAATTTCATCAGGATCGTCCGTCCACCATCCAAAAGAATCCCAAAGTGCAGGATCTTGCTGTTCATCCTGGGGTAGTCCTGGTCCTCCTGATTTCTCATCTAACCAACGGTAATCTGCTTGATCAGGTGCAATGAACGAATCCCCACCCAGATCTTCACCACTATTGTTCATGATGGTTTCTTGAATCAAATCTCCAGTAGTTTTTAAAATACTTGTTGCTGGTTTATTCATTTCTTCTAATATTTCTTGTACTGCATTAGCAACATCTTTTGCCGATGATGCTTGTTTTTCATCGTCTAATTCGTCTACCCCTCCAGCACACGGACTTTTCATTTCTGAAGAAACAGGAACGGAGACAGGTAATATTTCAGGTGAAAATTCCCGCATATCTTTTTCAGATGCAACATGCTCTAATGCTTTAAATAGATTGTCAGGAGATAATGAAAATTTATCAGGAAACGGTTCTCCGGGACATGGCTTTCCCGGGCATGGCTGCCTTGGACCTGCTGTTTGACCTGCTGTTTGACCAGCTGCTACTTGTTCTAATGCACCAAATAACTGGTCTGGAGATTGGCGTGTGATGGGTCTTGGTTCTGGTGGACTTCTAGCCATGGCACTAGGACCAGGGACAAATGCAGACGGTCTTTTCGGACTTGGAGATCTCTGTGGTGTGGTAGCAGGAATTCTAGCATCAATAACTTGCATATCCTCATCAACATATTTAGACATTGAGTCATATAATTCATCGATATCAACTTGTGGATATGCTTCTTGTTGTGGTGGAGTTCCAGCAGGAAGTACAGAACTTGGAGTACTTGCAGGTGACATTGGAGAGGTCGGATAAGCTCTTGGCGGAGAACTAAGAGCATCTCCTTGCAAATAACTTGAAGCTTCATCTAAATCAGCTTCGAATAAGTCAATATCGTCATTGAAAAAGTCTAGCATATCCTGATCAGATACTTCAATATCCAAAATTTTACAAGGCGACTCACGAGCTATAAAACATTGAAAAATGTATGTTTTTTCAGTGTACACATAAATAAAATTGACATACTTGGTGATGGTGAGTCTTTTACATTTACTAGGTTCGACCCCCAAGTTGGAGGAACACGAGGATCCATATTAAATTCATCAAGTCCTTTTGTAGGGCATGGATCCCTGTAAAGCAATAAAGTTAATATGGAGTAACAAATTATAATTTAATTATATACTTTGGAACTATGGGCGAAACATCATCCAATCCTTTAGGAGCTAAATTATAAAATATATATATAATGAATATTCATTACAAGATGGATAAAGAATTATATTACGAGTCTCATCCTTTGGTCCACCGGGTGGTATTCGAGGTACAGGACGAGGTGGTGATACAGGTAAAATAGGCTCCCCATGGTCAGGTGATACAAAGCAACTAATATCTGGAGATGCTGTATCTATTATACAACTTTCTGGTTGTGCGGTGTCTATATCTTCTCCTATACAAAGATGTATAAATAAATTATCTCTATGGCTCCGTCTCCACTAACATATTTGGAGGCTTTGATTTGACGGCTGGAAACCGTACTTCACAAGATCTACTTATTTAGATAGCGTACTACACACAGTAATGGGTAATATAGCGTGATGATTTGTTTATTTATCTATTTTTGTATTAAGATAGATTTTGTGTATTATAAAATTTTTATTTTATTGTACATACATTAAAAAATCATAAGTTTTTGTAAAATTAAAACCATAAGCATGAGCACGGAGGGTGACATTGGTGCCCTGGCACTTCCTAATATGTTAATATTTTTATAAAATAATATAATACATTCCCACCGTCATTGCTTTTTATTTATTTCAGCGAAAAATATTTCAAGTACAAGTTGTAGAAATTTTAATAATTCAACTATCATTCGTCTCATTCACACTCGCACAGATCAATTGTGATATAACGTCCATAATTATTTTATTGCTTCAGTATCTATTCATTTTGTGGGTATTCAAGAAATATAGAGATTATATTGAAGGGAAACATGTACGGTAATGAAACTTTACCACACGTTCTGCGGCAATAATATAATTTGCGTACAATTTTGCTCAAAGCCCTATTTTTCTGAACAGTTGCTGAAAAACAAATTTTGCTTTTCAGTACTTTAAAATATATATAAAAATTAGTTTTTTATTATATTGTTTTTCATTTGTTTGTCCTGAAATTTTTTTAAAAATCGACAAATGTGTAACGTGTTTACTATCAAGTAAATATTTAATATTTATTAAATATGACTAATTAAAATAGTGGTAAATTTAGTAGGTTGATACGCCCTTTCGGGTATAAATTTATTATTGAATGACTTTTCGGTGCCTCGATGAGCCATCTTCAGGTCAGTGAAGTGTAAATATTGAAATTACATAATAGTTAAAAGTTAAAATAAATATATCATCACGCCTTTTACCCATTGCTGGGTGTAGCACTCTGCCGTAAACAGATCTCGGTAAGTGATATATTTCTTCGCGTGAAGTTAAATCACGGCCCTCAAAGATATTAGTGGAGGGGGAGCCACACTGGTAGATTTAAATTGGTGAAAATTGTTTGTCGCCTGTGAGAATCGAACTAGGGTTCTCCACATCCACAGGCCGACTCGATACCACTGAGCCACCCCAATAACAATAAATAACCATTTGAAAACGCAAAAATTGTAAACTAAGTTTTTTTCTTATTTTCTAAGCTGAAATAAACCTTTTAAAATGGAATAAATCTTCTAAAACTGGACAAATGAGCTGTTTTAACTAAAACAATAAGACGATCGGTACGTGGTAAAAAAAAAAACAGGATAAACGTGGTAAAAAGACGGTACTGTTCCGTTCAAAATGGAACGAATAGTCACCCTAATTCGATTCCATTTAGTGGGTAATTAGACACTTAAAATGAAATCAAGAACAATTATTACTGCAAGCCGTTCACTATCCACTGGAATTTATATAATATTAATAGGGGTTATGAAAATGATATTATTTACCAATAGGAAATATAGCTCTTTCGAAGTGATTCCATTGTTGTAAAGGATCTCTCGAAATTGCAAAATACGCTTGAATTCCAAAATTTGGAATTTCCTGACTGGATGCATATTCTGTCAAGTCTGAAGAACAAGCAGTGGTATACGGTGGCCATTCTCCAAATCCTCCTCTTTCAAGAGTTGCTTTCAAAACTTGTTTATCAACTTCGATAAAGTTTTTCGCCACATCTTGAATCTGAAAATGTTAATATTTATTGTATCTCTCACATAGATTCCATTTGAAAATATTGTACATTTATTTCATCTGGAAATTTTTCTAAAGGTTTGCTTTCATCAGGGATTGTAGCGAATGGCCCAAAAAGTTTACGTCTTTGTAAAACAAAAAGCAATAATTTCAGATATTCCCCACGTAGGACAGGATCTGTAGTATCATTTTTTAAATATCTTATCCACGTTGCTGCTTTTATCCTGTCTTTAATTTTGAAGAATAGTTCATTATTTGCATATATTAAAAATTATTTGTGTAGGTATGTATTTACCGTTGGTATCTGGTAAATTTAAAACAAGAGGTTTTGCAAATTTCAAATAAAATTCAAATTCTTCATCTTCACCTTCAGGTGAGAGCATATTTAGGAGAATCGATTTCAAGTTTCATTTATATATTACACTGAGAATTTAGAAATATATACGATTTTTTACCAAAGTGTCACAAAAATTTTGAATATCATATTTGACATTTAATAAACTGTTTTTATTATTATCTAGGATACTATGACTTATAAATAAAACACCAGCTCTATTGTATCTTGTTCCGCGTGAATGTACCTTTTGCACTAGAGCAGGAATGTCAAACTGGCTCAAGATCAGTGGCGGCGCTAGCGGGGAATCCAGGAGGGCACTTGCCCCCATAAAATTTTCAGTGACCCCTGGTTGAAAATGAAATGGTGACATCTTGTAACTTAAGTGCTACTGAAGAAAGTAATAATGAGTCTAGTTCTTGTGAAAATAAAACTAGTGAGAATGATATAAGTGATGATAATGAAACTGGCGTACATACCCCAACAGTGAGACCTGAACCAGAACTAACAATTTTTACTGTTTCTGGACCTAGCGACTTGTCACAGACTCCTGAAGAAGGACCACGTCAACCGATACTTACACGGTTGGAGTATAGTGTTTTAAAAGACAGTGTTTTTTGTTTATACTGCCGATTTTTCTTTGGTGTAAATCAAGCAAACATTTTTGTGAATTTTTGCAACTGAAAGAATGCACTTGATTCAAGTAAAGGACTAGTAAAACATGATAATCACAACAACATAAAATGTGTGCTATAAAATATGTAAATTATATGAAATTAAAGAAACAGAAAACAAATATTGAACAAATGATGAATGATCAATACCAAAATGAAAATAAAGAAAACAGACACTACACCAAAACTTTATGTGAGTGTTTATTATTTACATGTACACTAGATATTGCTCAACGTGGTCATGATGAAAGTGTTTTAAGTTTAAATAAAGGTAATTTAAGAGAATTAATGTAATTGATAAGTAAACATGACACCATTGTACAAAAAAGTTACAGGATAGTTCAAAGAATGCTAAATACCTACATCATGATATCCAAAATTTATTAATTTCTATTATGGCGACCATTACACATAAAAAAAATTCAGACGATGTAAAGGAATCAAAATTATTTGCAATAATGTCTGATGAAACAAAAGACTTGAATAAAGATGAACAAATAACTGTTATAGTCCGGTACTTGCTTCAAAATGCAATTCAGGAGAGGTTTTTAGGGTTTAAAAGTACAAACGGTATGCTAGATGCTGCTAGTTTTGCAAATTATATAAAAACAATATTAGATGAAAATAACATTTCATTAAGCAATTACAAGGATACGATGGTGCTGCTGTAATGAGTGGTCATTTAAGTGGCGTGCAAAATCATATTAAAAGTATTGTTCCGCAAGCAGTATATATTCATTGTTTTAACAATAAATTAAATTTTGTTGTTGTTGATTGTTGCAAACATTTGAAAAAGTCGTCTATTTTTTTTCTAATCTTGAAAAATTATATACATTTATGTCAAACTCTACAATTCATCCTCTATTTTTAAATACGTAAAAACAAATTTACAAAACAGGCTCGAGCATTAAAAAGGATATGTGATACACGATGGACTGTTCAGTTCAGAGCATGCGAGATTGTTTTAGAAACAATTGAATC
The DNA here is from genome assembly GCA_947425015.1 of Pterostichus niger. Classification (NCBI taxonomy): domain Eukaryota; kingdom Metazoa; phylum Arthropoda; class Insecta; order Coleoptera; family Carabidae; genus Pterostichus; species Pterostichus niger. The sequence continues at coordinate 15,381,074 of OX380336.1, forward strand.
TGTAACATTCAACAATCTTATTTCTAAAACTGATATAAAAACGGAAGAAGATGTGAAGCAAAAGGTTTACTTTTAAAAATTGATAAAGAATTTATTGTTTTACTGCTTATTTTTATAAAAATTTAAAAATTAGTCACAACTGTATCTAATTATCTCCAATCCCCTGATATGAATTATGTAAAAGGTTTTTTAGTACAAGAAACAATTAATGTATTTCAAAACTTACGAAACAATGATAATGAATGGAATTCTATATGGAAATCTGCAAATAATATTTTTTTGTCTCTTGGTTTAGAGAAAACAGACTTTTTTGACAAACCAAAAAGAATGAAATCTATTCCAAAAAGGTTACAAGAGTTTATAGTAGATTGTGAAAAAATTCTGTAGACATAGAAGTAAAAAATGAGAAAGATGTTGTCAAACTTAAGTTATACATCCCTATACTAGATAAAATTATAATTGAATTAAAAGAAATATTTACAAAAAATTATACTATTTTAAAATCATTACAAGCTTCTGACCGCATAGATGATTTATTCCTCAATAAAATTCATTTAACTAAGTTGTGATTGTTTCGACTCAGAAATAACGCTAGTTAAGAAACTTTTGTGTAGGGAGGAAAATAAAAATATAAAATCAGTCATGGAGTTTCTGCCATTCGTTGAACAATATAAGCAAGCATTTGAATGCATTTATAATTTGGTAAAAATTTGTATTTTTAATGCATGTATCAACAGCTTCTTGTGAAAGATCATTTTCCTCTTTAAAAAGAACTAAAAGTTATTTAAGAACAAGAATGACAAATGAAAGATTAAACAACATTAGCATACTAAGTGTAGAAAAAGACATATCAAAATTAATAGACCTTAATTTAGTTGTAGACAAATTTGCAAGTTTAGATAAAAACCGTAGGATTAAATTTGTATAACTAAATCACTGCTGTGTTTATATTATATTTATATTTATTTGGTACCAAATAAATTTAATATTGACAACATTGTTATTTATTATTAAAATGATAAAAAATATATGCCCCCCTAATTTTCTTCCTGGTCCCTACGGGCCCCCCTAGATTTCAGAGCCTAGCGCCGCCACTGCTCAAGATATAAAGTTAAAAAGCGGAAGAATAAAACCTTGAACAAATTTTAAGTACCTGGCCAGTGTTATAAACGATGATGCTACAAGTAATATAAATGTACAATCCAGAACCACATTAGGAAGCGCAGCCTTTCTATGTTCAACAAAAGTAACATTAGATACAAAAAAGAAAATCTATAGCGCTATAATAACCAGAACTGCAAAGTATTGAAATAAAAAATTAATTTTTTGTTTTTACTTTTTAACAACTCTTGTATTTATTTTTAAGTTATTGTCAATGTCTTACATAGTGATTGTTTAAAATAATAAAAACAATTCTAAATCACCACTAATACCAGATCATAATTTTTAATCCCTAATTCATCGGCAATTATTAAGTTTAGCACACTTTATTATCCATATAATCCATCTTCCACAGCAAAGGGTTAATTACTACTAAATTATTCATATTGTTTCCATATTTTTCTTTCTTTTGCATACAGTGTCGTAACTGAGTAAAATGGCGCCCATGGCATGTGTTGTAATTGAACTCCCAATTCGCGAAATTCGATTAATTGCAAAACATCACTTTTGGTGCCAAATTACCGATTCAAACTTACGATACATATTATAAGAAAAAGTTTAAAACTAAAACGCGTGGCAGTATTCACGCCCAAGCTCTGAACATCTCAAAAAACTGAAAAACTGTCAAACTTGAAGATGAAAGAATTTTTTTAAGATTTTCAGAGTTTAAAACTCTATTTCTTTACGTATGTAAGTCTAGAAGACAGTCAGAGTCGGGACTCTTAATATTTTTGGGCCGCTTAAAAATTTTGTGCATTCGAGAGAGCGCCACGGCGGCCCTCGGCCGCGATGCCCAGTGCGCGTGCTCAGTCTGCCCTACCCTAGATACGCCACTGTTTGCATATTAAAATACCTACAAATATAAATAAAATACATTTTAATGTAAAACATAAATATAAGGTGTTAGATTTTATTTTTGACATTTCATAACCGAGAAAATAAATATTAAAATTTTATAAAAGTTGATGATTTATAACGATAGCAAAGGAACTCAAACAAAATTACTAAAAATTATATGATATTTTAACTATCAAAAAAGTTTATTATTTTATAATATTTTTAACATATGACTTCGACTGAACGTACAGTAATGAAGATAATTTTAAAGTTAAATTTTTATGAAAGAAAAATTCGGATGACGCCTGGATTCGAACCAGGGACCCTCCGCTTGCCGGGCAGAGATGTTAACCGCTACACCACGTCACCTGTGTCCGACGTATGGCTTCAACCGAATTCTTCTTTCATAGTGTCTAACGTAGCATCGATCCCAAAGACTCCTATATCTATGATAGGCATTGACAACGGGTTTCGTCTACAGCGACACAGTTCTGATTTATAGGGAATCATTCCACGAACTAATTTTTAACATATGACTTCGACTGAACGTACAGTAATGAAGATAATTTTAAAGTTAAATTTTTATGAAAGAAAAATTCGGATGACGCCTGGATTCGAACCAGGGACCCTCCGCTTGCCGGGCAGAGATGTTAACCGCTACACCACGTCACCTGTGTCCGACGTATGGCTTCAACCGAATTCTTCTTTCATAGTGTCTAACGTAGCATCGATCCCAAAGATTCCTATATCTATGATAGGCATTGACAACGGGTTTCGTCTACAGCGACACAGTTCTGATTTATAGGGAATCATTCCACGAACTAATTTTTAACATATGACTTCGACTGAACGTACAGTAATGAAGATAATTTTAAAGTTAAATTTTTATGAAAGAAAAATTCGGATGACGCCTGGATTCGAACCAGGGACCCTCCGCTTGCCGGGCAGAGATGTTAACCGCTACACCACGTCACCTGTGTCCGACGTATGGCTTCAACCGAATTCTTCTTTCATAGTGTCTAACGTAGCATCGATCCCAAAGATTCCTATATCTATGATAGGCATTGACAACGGGTTTCGTCTACAGCGACACAGTTCTGATTTATAGGGAATCATTCCACGAACTAATTTTTAACATATGACTTCGACTGAACGTACAGTAATGAAGATAATTTTAAAGTTAAATTTTTATGAAAGAAAAATTCGGATGACGCCTGGATTCGAACCAGGGACCCTCCGCTTGCCGGGCAGAGATGTTAACCGCTACACCACGTCACCTGTGTCCGACGTATGGCTTCAACCGAATTCTTCTTTCATAGTGTCTAACGTAGCATCGATCCCAAAGATTCCTATATCTATGATAGGCATTGACAACGGGTTTCGTCTACAGCGACACAGTTCTGATTTATAGGGAATCATTCCACGAACTAATTTTTAACATATGACTTCGACTGAACGTACAGTAATGAAGATAATTGTAAAGTTAAATTTTTATGAATATTACTTTAATAACAAATATTTTTATTGCAATGGAACATTTTGCTTATGAAAAAAAGCTACAAATTATAAAATGGTTCTATTCTTGACAAAACTCCAGAAAAATTTGTGTTTTTGGCGACACCGACGAATTTCAAATAAGTACCTATATAATCGGGAATTTATGAAAAAAATCAAAAACACTGATCTGTTACAACGTCAAACGTTGATGTTTTGACAGATAAAACGTCAAGCATTTATTTATTTCTTTTGTTCAATTCCATGGCTATCAATATTTTCAACGTAATTTTCGACATTTTCATATTTAATTTCTGTCGATACAACAAAGCACGTAAAAGTAATTCTGTTTATTGATTTTGATGCAGAATTTGATGCCCTAAAACTTTTATTTGACGCGTTTTTGCTTAAAATAATTAGGGAAGCAGGAAATTGCAAAAAACTGATTTCCCATGTTAAAGTCCTATGACCGGCTGAGCGAGACACCACCTGTATATAAATACATTGTATCGGAGTGTCAGTGTCACATTATAATTATTGTATTATTTTGCATTTGTGTTACCAGCTGCCATCCCTCAATAGAATTCATATCAAATGTAGTAATTATTAAAAATATTTTGGTCAGAAAATGACTTAAAATGTGTATATTTTTTTTCTATTTTTTTCATTTTAGTCGAACGATTCGGGCTCCCCAAAGTCATGGGCCGCCAGCACTTGCCTAGTTTGCCTAGGCGAAAAGACGGCCCTGAACTACAATGACAGTTGTATGTACAGTATAAGTAGATTGTAATTCTAATGAATTATTTTATTTTATAACGCAAATGATCTAATTTTCCAGATTTTCTATATACAAATTTTTGTACTATCCAGTTTTCATTTTTCCATCATATACCTAAGCAAAAAATCTGATGTGGACACCAAATGACTTCCTTGTACGCGTATTATACTATACCTACATTTTTTTTATTGCACATATTTGACGTAATTTGACATTGACATTAAATTTTTTTTTTAATTTTTTGTTCTAATCTATAGCAATCTTAATTATAAAATACAGGGAATATATAATTTTGAAATTTAGATATCTCGCTTATACAAAAGGCTAATTTCATAATTCTTAATGTGCTGGACGCAGAATTTAATTCTTAAAACTTTTTTTGCACTTTTTATTTCTAATATCAAAATAATACCATTTTTTCCAAGAAAAACTCTTAGCAGCTTCATGTGATCTATTATGTTATTTCCATTAATATAGTAGTTTTATATACCAAATTTTAAAAAAAAAGTATATTATATTTTAATATAGTTTTTCATTAAAAATCTATTATAGGCATCAAGTAAAGTACCACTTCCGGAAGTTATATAATGACCAAAAAGAGAGGTGAACAACTAGATGTTATAACAGTCCTAAATACAAAATCTCAACTTTCTACGGCTTACCGTTTTTGAGTTATGCGAGATACATACGTACGTACCAGGGGCGGATTTAAACTCTTTTGGGCTCTAGACAAAATCTTTATTTCGGGCCCCTTCATAATATATATATATATATATATATATATATATATATATATATATATATATTAGGGTGGCCCTTATTTTGGGTAAGTTCGAATATTGTCGGTCTCCACCCGAAATCTGGTTTAAAATCACAAAAAAGTAATCAATTAATTTTTTGAGATTTTTAAAATAAGTTGAACCCGTGCCTCTAGGCCACTTCCACTTTTGCCTTCAGCTCTCAAATCAGTGACTTTATTCAAAATGCAATAATTTTTTTGTTTTTCAATATTTTGACACAATTCCAAGCGGGCATTAAACTAGATGAGATAACGAATCGATCGATTACAATAAACAATAATTTTATATGATTGTTTATTGCTAAAGGATTGGTAAAAACTAACGAGTGTTAACTTTACTAGTCTTACCAGCTTATCCGGGATTCCTAATAGTTTCAGTTGTTGGAACATATTTCTTCTATTAATAGTGTCAAAGGCCTGTTTGTAGTCTATGAACAGATTATATATTGGGATGGTATACTCATAGCATTTTTCTTTTATTTGCCTCATTATGTGTAGCTGATCAGTAGTTGATCTACTTTTCCTAAAACCTCCTTGGTAATCTCCAAGTATTTCCTCGGCATAATCTGATATGTAGTCATAGATGAGACTTGAGAAGATTTTATACGCCGTGCACAGTAGCGTAATACCTCTGTAATTTCCACAGTGGAGCTTGTCTCCTTTCTTGTGTATTGGGTGAATTATCCCCATGTTCCAATCCTTCGGCAGTTGTTCTTCATTCCATATTCTTACTATTAGTTTATGTATTTTATTCCATAAGATTTCGCCGCCATTTTTAATTAGTTCCGTGTTGATTTGGTCGATCCCAGGTGCTTTATTGTTCTTCATTTTAATCATTATGTTTGTGAAATGCTCATAAGTAGGGGCTTCAATTAGCGGTTCTGCAGTATAGTACTCAGTGTATTCGTCGTTACCATCATCTTCAATTTCTTCATTAAGAAGTTTTTTAAAATACTCTTTCCATCTATTTAGTATCTCTTCATCTTCTGTTAATATTTCTCCGGTTTCTTTCTTACATGGGCCTATACGTGGTTTATATTCTTTTTTTTGTTGTTCATGTATGCCTTTATAGAATTTTCTGTTATCTTTTCTACAGTTGTGCTGTTCTATGTCTTCTAATTTCTTGTTTATCATTTCTCTCTTTTTCCGTCTACATAGTTTTTTAGCTATTTTATTTAAATTGTCATACTTCGTTTTATTTATACGGGTTCCTATTTGCAAATAATTCTTTCTCGCTAGATTTTTCTTTTTAATAGCTTCTCTGCAGTCGTCGTCAAACCATTCCTCATTAATTTGTTTTTCTTTTTGCCCAATGGCTATTTCAGCTGCGCTTTGTATAGTTGATTTGATTTGTTCCCATTCTTCCTCTATATTACTTATTCCGCTGAAATTTCTGTTCTGTAAATTTTCATTTATAATTCTGTGGTAATGATCTATTTTTGCAGGTATCTTTAGGTTATCTATATTCCATCTTTTACTTTTATTTCCCTTTATAGTCGCTACTCTAGCTATACGTTGTTGGCATTTTGCAATTACAAGAAAGTGATCTGAGTCGCAGTTTGCTCCCCTGTATGTCCTGATATCCTTAATTGAGGAAGCGCGCCTTTTGTTGATTAAGATATGGTCAATTTGATTTATCCCTCTATCTCCAGGTATTTTCCACGTTCCCTTATGTATAGTTTTATGCGGGAAACATGTACTTTTTATTATCATGTTTGTTGCTGTTGCTAGTTGACACAGTTTTTCTCCATTTTCACTGGTTTCATTGTGAAGTGAGTGTGTACCTATTGTTCCACTCCACATTTGTTCTTTGCCTATTTTTGCGTTGAAGTCTCCCAGCACCAACAATGCATCATATTCTGGGCTGTTTTCGCATAATTTATGTAAATCGTAGTAGAATTGTTCTGTGTCTTCTTCTCTAGCGTCTTCCGTTGGGGCGTAGGCGTTTATGATTGTTGTGTTATAGAATTTACCTTTGATACGTAATGTGCAGAGTCTTTCGTTAATCGCTTGAAAATTTAAGATACATTTTCGCATTTCCTTGTTAATTATAAAACCTACACCTTGTTGTCCCTGTTGATCCTCCATTCCACTGTAGAAGAGAGAATAATTAGGTTTGTTAATTCTTCCTTCTCCTTTCCATCTTATTTCCTGCAGCGCGGTTATGTCCATATGATAATTTAATAGTTCTTCTGCTATTTCGTTCATTTTTCCCACTTGTAGCATAGAGCGCACATTCCATGTTCCTATCCGTAATTCCTTATTCTTATCATTATTTCTTTGCACTTGTCGTCTTCCGTCTAAATGTGTCCGAGGCTTTGTGTTTGCTTTCGTAACAGAGGCTTTTTCCGGGGTAGGGGAGTTAACCCTACGCCCAACCCCCTTTCGGAGGGCCATTTCTCCCGCTTCCGTTAGCCCTGACCCTGTCTTCCATTTGGGTTGAATACCAAATCTCAGACAGAGTTGCTCAGGTTTCCAGGATTCACCACGAGGCGGTGGAAGTCGGAATTGGGTAGGAGAGGCTAGGCGGAGCTATCGGCGTAGCTCCGTGTGTTGCGCATGCACTACCCCATTTGAACCCCCCACTTCCAATTATCACTGGTATTTAAGGCTGTTCGACCATAAAATAAAATTTCGTTTCTCCATTTGGAAATATTCGCCTTGCACTTATGCAATCAGCCCAGCAAAGCACGTTGTATTTGAAGTCTTCACAAAAGGGTCATGTCATAAATCATAAAATTTACAACTTAATCCCTGTGGGTAAAACTAAAACTTTCAATGCTTTCCACCAAGCTAGTTTTTTAGTCTGACGACTTTTTATATATTTCTAATAATACCTTTACTATTTTCATTTTAAACCGGAGGGATCGGCATAAAACGATTAAACGTCCCTGTCCCATATAACTACAATGAATTGTTGAGAGCGGCCTAGTGGCACATGGTTCAACATTATTATCCTTGTTGGATAAATATTCTCGACAAGAAATATAATAATGATCATTTATTTGTTTATAGTACCTATGAACAAAAAAAAAATAGCAGGCGGTGGCCGAGCGTGTTAAGGCACATCTCTTAGCTTACTGTGACGTCACCCGAACCAAGGTTCGTCAGTTCGAATCCGCCTGCCGACAATGTGTGATTTGTCGTAAATTATAAAAATACAGTTACATGTATTTATCACATTCGGGCGCTATAAGCTAGTCACTTATACGCCTTAAATAATCTGACTAAGAAACCGGCAGTACGGCAGTGTAAAAACTGCGGCTCGGTGTGCCCGGAAGCCAAAACCCAACTGGGGTTAGAGAGCTGAAGAAGAAGAAGAAGAAGTATGAACAAAACAAAAATAGCAGGCGCGGTGGCCGAGCGTGTTAAGGCACATCTCTTAGCTTACTGTGACGTCACCCGAACCAAGGTTCGTCAGTTCGAATCCGCCTGCCGACAATTTGTGATTTGTCGTTAAATATAAAAAATACAGCTATATGTATTTATCACACTCGGGCGCTATAAGCTAGTCACTTATACGCCTTAAAATAATCTGACTAAAGAAACCGGCAGTACGGCAGTGTAAAAACTGTGGCTCGGTGTGCCCGGCCCCTATGTTCCGAAACGGAATGATGGAACATCATACATGTACAAAAAATAACACCATCCAACTATACCATATTCACTCTCTATGTTTTTTTTATAATTGTGCAAATATACAAGAATTAAATTATGTTTACTTCCTTATATGAAATAAAGGAAGTATTGTATTCGCGAAAATTTTCGGTTTCAGCGGAAATATCTATTTTGACCATCACTGAATCCATTTTTACTAATTTCGTCGTGACGTCTGTACGTACGTACCAGGGGCGGACTTTGGCCTAGGCTAAAGAGGCAATAGCCTAGGGCCCAAAAAGTTTGGGGCCCGGATTCTAACTTCACGAAGCACATACATTATTTGTCTATAATGTAATTTAGAAATAAGAAAAAACAATATATATATATATATATATATATATATATATATATATATATATATATATATATATATATATTAGGGTGGCCCTTATTTTGGGTAAGTTCGAATTTTGTCGGTCTCCATCCGAAATCTGGTTTAAAATCACAAAAAAAGTAATAAATGATTTTTTTGAGATTTTTAAAATAAGTTTAACCCATGCCTCTAGGCCACTTTCACTTATACACATTTACAAATAAACACAACAAATGATATAATATATGTGGCTAAAAATATGATAAAATAAAAAAAAAATTAGATAAAAATGTTATAATCAATATGAATATTTTTAAAAAACAGTCTAAAATAATCAAAAATAGTTTATAAAACAAAATTGTTGGAAAAGAATCAGTACTGTGAATCACTTTTTGCATATTTTAAAAAAACTAAATTTTCGTTAGTTTTTACCAATCCTTTAGCAATAAACAATCATATAAAATTATTGTTTATTGTAATCGATCGATTCGTTATCTCATCTAGTTTAATGCCCGCTTGGAATTGTGTCAAAATATTGAAAAACAAAAAAATTATTGCATTTTGAATAAAGTCACTGATTTGAGAGCTGAAGGCAAAAGTGGAAGTGGCCTAGAGGCACGGGTTCAACTTATTTTAAAAATCTCAAAAAATTAATTGATTACTTTTTTGTGATTTTAAACCAGATTTCGGGTGGAGACCGACAATATTCGAACTTACCCAAAATAAGGGCCACCCTAATATATATATATATATATATATATATATATATATATATATATATATATATATATATATATATATATATATATATATATATATATATATATATATATATATTGTTTTTTCTTATTTCTAAATTACATTATAGACAAATAATGTATGTGCTTCGTGAAGTTAGAATCCGGGCCCCAAACTTTTTGGGCCCTAGGCTATTGCCTCTTTAGCCTAGGCCAAAGTCCGCCCCTGGTACGTACGTACAGACGTCACGACGAAATTAGTAAAAATGGATTCAGTGATGGTCAAAATAGATATTTCCGCTGAAACCGAAAATTTTCGCGAATACAATACTTCCTTTATTTCATATAAGGAAGTAAACATAATTTAATTCTTGTATATTTGCACAATTATAAAAAAAACATAGAGAGTGAATATGGTATAGTTGGATGGTGTTATTTTTTGTACATGTATGATGTTCCATCATTCCGTTTCGGAACATAGGGGCCGGGCACACCGAGCCACAGTTTTTACACTGCCGTACTGCCGGTTTCTTTAGTCAGATTATTTTAAGGCGTATAAGTGACTAGCTTATAGCGCCCGAGTGTGATAAATACATATAGCTGTATTTTTTATATTTAACGACAAATCACAAATTGTCGGCAGGCGGATTCGAACTGACGAACCTTGGTTCGGGTGACGTCACAGTAAGCTAAGAGATGTGCCTTAACACGCTCGGCCACCGCGCCTGCTATTTTTGTTTTGTTCATACTTCTTCTTCTTCTTCTTCAGCTCTCTAACCCCAGTTGGGTTTTGGCTTCCGGGCACACCGAGCCGCAGTTTTTACACTGCCGTACTGCCGGTTTCTTAGTCAGATTATTTAAGGCGTATAAGTGACTAGCTTATAGCGCCCGAATGTGATAAATACATGTAACTGTATTTTTATAATTTACGACAAATCACACATTGTCGGCAGGCGGATTCGAACTGACGAACCTTGGTTCGGGTGACGTCACAGTAAGCTAAGAGATGTGCCTTAACACGCTCGGCCACCGCCTGCTATTTTTTTTTTGTTCATAGGTACTATAAACAAATAAATGATCATTATTATATTTCTTGTCGAGAATATTTATCCAACAAGGATAATAATGTTGAACCATGTGCCACTAGGCCGCTCTCAACAATTCATTGTAGTTATATGGGACAGGGACGTTTAATCGTTTTATGCCGATCCCTCCGGTTTAAAATGAAAATAGTAAAGGTATTATTAGAAATATATAAAAAGTCGTCAGACTAAAAAACTAGCTTGGTGGAAAGCATTGAAAGTTTTAGTTTTACCCACAGGGATTAAGTTGTAAATTTTATGATTTATGACATGACCCTTTTGTGAAGACTTCAAATACAACGTGCTTTGCTGGGCTGATTGCATAAGTGCAAGGCGAATATTTCCAAATGGAGAAACGAAATTTTATTTTATGGTCGAACAGCCTTAAATACCAGTGATAATTGGAAGTGGGGGGTTCAAATGGGGTAGTGCATGCGCAACACACGGAGCTACGCCGATAGCTCCGCCTAGCCTCTCCTACCCAATTCCGACTTCCACCGCCTCGTGGTGAATCCTGGAAACCTGAGCAACTCTGTCTGAGATTTGGTATTCAACCCAAATGGAAGACAGGGTCAGGGCTAACGGAAGCGGGAGAAATGGCCCTCCGAAAGGGGGTTGGGCGTAGGGTTAACTCCCCTACCCCGGAAAAAGCCTCTGTTACGAAAGCAAACACAAAGCCTCGGACACATTTAGACGGAAGACGACAAGTGCAAAGAAATAATGATAAGAATAAGGAATTACGGATAGGAACATGGAATGTGCGCTCTATGCTACAAGTGGGAAAAATGAACGAAATAGCAGAAGAACTATTAAATTATCATATGGACATAACCGCGCTGCAGGAAATAAGATGGAAAGGAGAAGGAAGAATTAACAAACCTAATTATTCTCTCTTCTACAGTGGTATGGAGGATCAACAGGGACAACAAGGTGTAGGTTTTATAATTAACAAGGAAATGCGAAAATGTATCTTAAATTTTCAAGCGATTAACGAAAGACTCTGCACATTACGTATCAAAGGTAAATTCTATAACACAACAATCATAAACGCCTACGCCCCAACGGAAGACGCTAGAGAAGAAGACACAGAACAATTCTACTACGATTTACATAAATTATGCGAAAACAGCCCAGAATATGATGCATTGTTGGTGCTGGGAGACTTCAACGCAAAAATAGGCAAAGAACAAATGTGGAGTGGAACAATAGGTACACACTCACTTCACAATGAAACCAGTGAAAATGGAGAAAAACTGTGTCAACTAGCAACAGCAACAAACATGATAATAAAAAGTACATGTTTCCCGCATAAAACTATACATAAGGGAACGTGGAAAATACCTGGAGATAGAGGGATAAATCAAATTGACCATATCTTAATCAACAAAAGGCGCGCTTCCTCAATTAAGGATATCAGGACATACAGGGGAGCAAACTGCGACTCAGATCACTTTCTTGTAATTGCAAAATGCCAACAACGTATAGCTAGAGTAGCGACTATAAAGGGAAATAAAAGTAAAAGATGGAATATAGATAACCTAAAGATACCTGCAAAAATAGATCATTACCACAGAATTATAAATGAAAATTTACAGAACAGAAATTTCAGCGGAATAAGTAATATAGAGGAAGAATGGGAACAAATCAAATCAACTATACAAAGCGCAGCTGAAATAGCCATTGGGCAAAAAGAAAAACAAATTAATGAGGAATGGTTTGACGACGACTGCAGAGAAGCTATTAAAAAGAAAAATCTAGCGAGAAAGAATTATTTGCAAATAGGAACCCGTATAAATAAAACGAAGTATGACAATTTAAATAAAATAGCTAAAAAACTATGTAGACGGAAAAAGAGAGAAATGATAAACAAGAAATTAGAAGACATAGAACAGCACAACTGTAGAAAAGATAACAGAAAATTCTATAAAGGCATACATGAACAACAAAAAAAAGAATATAAACCACGTATAGGCCCATGTAAGAAAGAAACCGGAGAAATATTAACAGAAGATGAAGAGATACTAAATAGATGGAAAGAGTATTTTAAAAAACTTCTTAATGAAGAAATTGAAGATGATGGTAACGACGAATACACTGAGTACTATACTGCAGAACCGCTAATTGAAGCCCCTACTTATGAGCATTTCACAAACATAATGATTAAAATGAAGAACAATAAAGCACCTGGGATCGACCAAATCAACACGGAACTAATTAAAAATGGCGGCGAAATCTTATGGAATAAAATACATAAACTAATAGTAAGAATATGGAATGAAGAACAACTGCCGAAGGATTGGAACATGGGGATAATTCACCCAATACACAAGAAAGGAGACAAGCTCCACTGTGGAAATTACAGAGGTATTACGCTACTGTGCACGGCGTATAAAATCTTCTCAAGTCTCATCTATGACTACATATCAGATTATGCCGAGGAAATACTTGGAGATTACCAAGGAGGTTTTAGGAAAAGTAGATCAACTACTGATCAGCTACACATAATGAGGCAAATAAAAGAAAAATGCTATGAGTATACCATCCCAATATATAATCTGTTCATAGACTACAAACAGGCCTTTGACACTATTAATAGAAGAAATATGTTCCAACAACTGAAACTATTAGGAATCCCGGATAAGCTGGTAAGACTAGTAAAGTTAACACTCAGCGAATCTAAAGCAACCGTCGCGATCCAATCAAAGTATACGGAACATTTCACGATTAACAACGGAGTGAAACAAGGAGATGCACTATCTGCAATGCTTTTTAATTTAACATTACACTCCGTCATAGAAAAGGTAAAAAATATTGGTTTAATAAGTACGAAAGCAAATCAGATTTTAGCATATGCAGATGATATTGTTATAACTTCGCGTAATATAACGGAGCTCAAAGAAACATATACGAAATTAGAGACAGAAGCAAAGAAAGTAGGGCTGAAAATAAATGAACAAAAAACAAAATACATGAAAAGTTGTAGAGTCCCAACAGACGAGAGAGGGAATATAGAAATAAACAACAGAAGTTTCGAGCAAGTAACATCATTTACATACCTAGGCTCACAATTAAACAACGACAACCGTATAGAATACGAGATTAAAAGCAGAATAGTAGCAGGTAATAAAGCAACATACGCAAATAGGGACCTCCTATCATCAAAATTGATCAGCCAATCCTCAAAGCTAAGGATATACAAAACATTAATTCGACCAGTAATCACTTATGGAAGTGAATCATGGACTTTAACAAATAAGGATGATAACAGGCTACGTATCTGCGAAAGGAAAATTCTACGCAAAATATTCGGACCAGTACAGGAAAGTAATGGAAGATGGAGAATTAAAATGAATCACGAGCTGGACTCGCTGATTAACCAGGCAGATATAGTCAGATTTATAAAAGCACAAAGACTACAATGGTTTGGTCACGTGATGAGGATGGAGGACGAAAGAATGGCAAAAAGGGCATCAAAATGGAAACCATGGAACACAAGAGCAAGAGGAAGACCGAGAAAAAGATGGTTTGATGATGTTGCCGAAGATTTAAAAATAATTAAAGTTAGAAATTGGCCCACACTTGTCGAGGACCGAAAAGCGTGGAAAGAAGTTGTCGAGCAAGCCAAAACCCACGTAGGGTTATAAGCTACAGGAAGAAGAATTGGAAGTGGATGCATTTCCTGTATTTAGTCGAGTTTCTTGTAGACATGCAATTTTGATGTTGTATTTTCTTAGTGTTTGATCTATTGCTCTTCTCTTTTCCATTCCTGTGCATCCTCTTACATTCCAAGTGCAGATGTTACCAAGGATGTAGGTTTTATTCTTTCCTGCTTGTGTTAATATAGTTGCGTTCATTGTTGTTGTGATTGAGATTTATTTACAGATGTGTCTGTTACTTTATTTACACTATCATAGTGATTTCTGGTCGAGCTGTTGTTTGTCATGTTCCTGTACATTATTCACAACTTTCTTGTGCTTCCTCCTGTGTCTGCTTGGAAAGTAATAGGTGATCCTCCTGTCTGATAAACTTCTATTCTTACCCGTATTTCATTGCAGATTGCTGAGATTCACTCAACTCCTCCTCAAAGGGTAGAATCAAAACTGTGGCCATTTCTTGAATTTGGTGATATTCAATGTTTTCAAAACCGATACGTAATTATTATTTAACTAGTCGAGATAGTTACATATCGTTGCTTGTTGGGTTATCTAATGAGATGTTACCTAACAATAATGTTTCTTCATTCGTAGAATATTAAATTCCTGAAATAATTGTTAGAGGTTATTTATACTTACATTTCCTGAAATAAAATATTATTTAAATATCTAATCTAATGTTAAATTTACTTTCGATGTTTATTATGTTTTTATACAGGAACTGGGTTGTTAAGATTAAGATTAAGTTACTACTTATGGACATGCATACTGTTAATTGATTGTTACGACTACTGATACAGATTTGAGATGTAGTTAACCTTGTTCTTCTATTCGCATACATTATAAATTAATGAACTATACGTTAATTACTTACAGTTGTGGATTTACTTTAAAGAAATTACGGTAAACCTGCAGGAGAGCTACTTCACCTTCGATTTCTCTGAAAATTTGTGAAAAGTTTCCTCTCAGCCAGCAGAAAATAGGAAAAATACTAACAATTGGCGGTCAACATTATTTGACCTTGAAATCGAAAAAAAACACCAATAACCATGCCTAACCTAGTACAGAACGCATTTTTATGGTAAAAAGAAATAAACGTAAAGTCAAAGTGTGAAAAAAAAACACCACACACACACGCACCATAAAAATGCGTTCTGTACTAGGTTAGGCATGGTTATTGGTGTTTTTTTTTTCGATTTCAAGGTCAAATAATTTAGACCGACAATTGTTAGTATTTTTCCTATATTCTGCTCGTTGAGAGAAAACTTTTCACAAATTTTCAGCGAAATCGAAGGTGAAGTAGCTCTCCTGCAGGTTTACCGAAATTACCATAGAAATATGGGTTATTTACCAAATGTAGAGTAAGCTGCAGTTTCATATCTTGAAGCCTTTATGATGTTGTCAGACCGTCCAAGTTGAATCGTATAGTGTTTCACTATTCATCCTTTCACTTAACTTTCCCGAATTACCGAACACTGCCACTCACTCACTTTTCTGCGTTTGTTATCACTTCTATTAATTTACACGTTATCTTTTTTTCCGAAATGCCGTATATTTAGCCGTTGAGGTCTAAAATCACTTTATTATCACTTCATTTCTCATTCCGATTCATTAGTAAAATTTTCATATTTCCATATAAAAAAGGAAGAATACATTAATAATAGGAACCCGAACCCTAACAAAACCGTATCCGAAAATCGCGCCGATATTCACCTTTTTATAAAACCGTAACCGAAGCCGATATTTTTATTTTGAAATATGGGAACCGAAAACTGAAACACATGTTTTTATTTATAACCGAATCGATATTATTTCGGTCCTAAAACCGTAAACGTAACGTACTAAGCCGAAAATAGTAAGAATACGAAGAAAAATATAAATTATTTATTTTTGTTTTTATAAAGTTGCAGTCTTTACAGTCGTAATAGGGCTGGTAACACTGTAAATGAATGGTAGTGTGAAAACAAGATCGACGCCATTGCGTACGTAGAAATTTATTTTTGACGATTGCAGAAAACAGAAATAAAAATATTTTTTGAAAATTTGCTAATTAGTTACATAAAAAAAATTATGTAACTGAACAGTACGCGTAAATATATTTGTTTTTTGTAAAGGCATGGTAGCTATACTGACGAAGTAAGTGCATTAATTCCTACATCGTTTAGGAATTCCGATATAGAATATTACTTAACGCGGACGAAGAAATAAAAACCGAAGCACACTTTAATAATATTTGGATTCAAATAAACCAAATTAATAATTTAGGCTCGACAAGTACTCTAAATACGATTTCTTTCACAAGTGTGCGTTGAAAGATTATTTTTCTATTTTGCGTTCATAGGATGTCATTATGAAACAGTTGTGTATCGAAAGACTGTTCATACGATACGCAACATTTTGTTTTAGACTGTTGATAGTAGCGGATAACAATATCAAGCTGAGAACACTGAAATATAGTAAGTACTTGCATCATTTGTATCGTACCACTTTATGAAAAGTTCATATTCTTTCCAACATCAATTAGAGAATTTTGATGGCAATAAATTACTAATTCTATTATCGACAACTTCTCTAATATGTACTAGAGACTGGAGTATCCATTATGAAATTATAACCACAAAATCAACACAATTAAACATAATGAGAAAAAATATCACCAAGAAAAACAAGTGAATTGTTTATGAATACATGAGTTTGAAATTCAACTATTGTAAAGCTACCAACATAAAAATATTCCCTGGTGTTTAGAATGTGAGTAATAAATTAAACTTATTTATTAAATTTACGAACAATCTTGTTTCAAAAACTATTTTGTGAGTGCTAGTATTTAAACGCCTCTCCTACGGCTCGCCCTATCAAAATATACTCGCACTCGCAAAATAGCAGTTACTGATCTAGTACCTAATACAAATAACTATTACAGTTACCTTCCTAGTAGGACTGTTATTTTCCAAAACACCCCTGTGACAATGGTAGCGAAATGGTAAATGTTATGAGCCATTTACAATTCATGTTCCCATGGAAGTAAGTTATACTTATATAATTTTTTTATATATTTGATGGCGCGACAAAGTTATTAATTTAATCGGCATTACCGAAGTCATCATGTTGTTACGCATTTATTAAGCGGTTCTAGGTACAAACAAATTAGATGTTTATAATTTTATAAATATTGTGCTTTGAGCGAATGTTGTCACTATATATGTATTAATTAAATTTACAATGTATAATGGAGAGTGACGACACCCCAAGATTTAAGAAGAGACAAATTAAATCATAAATGTCAAATTTGTTGTTTTCCCATAGCAACACTTATACAGTTTATCAACTGTAAACAAAATCCCACTTTTAATACAACCCGCAAATTCTTACTTTTATTTTACTGTGAATAAATTTCATAATCTTCCAATTAATAGTTATTTGTGTATCTAGGCCGCACAGTGATTGTTTGTATGTGTCAAAGAAAACTTTCGGCGGCTGAGGCTGAAAGCCGAAGCAGACTATTTTCTGAGCGTATATCATTTCGTGGCTGAAATGGAAACAAAATTTTTCATGCAACTGTATTATGTTTATTAAAAAACTTATTAAAAATTTAATTTCGAACTGATAGTTATTATAATATGAATGTCAGTTGCGTAAAAAATATTTTTTTTAAGTGCAATCACTCTATTAATTATAGTAGAAAATATTTATTTTTGTTACTGAATCTTTATACCTTCAATCAATATATTTAACTACAAAGACAAGAATTTGACAGATGAATAAATTATCAAGTTTATACATCAACTGTCAAGATGACTTTCCATAAAACATCTATTCTTCATCCTCAGGGAAACGTTTTGCTATGAAATTGACAAATGATTTTCCCGAATTTCAAGTCCAAGTACTAACTTGTATTGAAGGACTTAGGTGCGGGTGAAAAGTATCATTCGTAACTTAGCCTCGCTGTAGTCGACTTTAGCGAAATAGAAAAGTAGAATAAGATCACTCTGGTAATATAAGGCTTTAGATTACCTAATACATATAATTTGCGAGTTCATTCATTTCTGCTTCGGTCAAATCAATGTCTTCATTGAAAAAGTCGATCATATCTTGTTCAGATATTTCATTATCTAAATCTTTCACTGACATGGCAGGAGACCGACGACCTACAAAACAATAAGCAGTTATTTTGGAAATTATACAATAAATAATCTACCAAAAAATATTTGCTGATATTTGGTAACTGCAATATTTAAAAAATAATAATTAAAAAGTAGTTTCACCTAAATAAAATTATGCAAAACCGGAGATAAATCTAAAATTCCTGTTTTAGCGAAACCTGCTACACTACTAATAGTCATTTATCCGATTTTCTATAATGAACAAATGAACTACTCCTAGACATTTATCTGATGTATGATAAATAAATGGGCTACTATAGTGTTTATAATTATAATTTAATTATTAATATATAGACATAACTCTCAAACCAGTAGCACTAAAATGATTAATTCTTGTAAAGTGCAATTAATTTTGCAAATTTTGAGAGCATTCTTTGTGTTTCATTCATTAGTACGTTGAGTACTACGAGTATATGGGGTTCAAATAAGTGCCATAAGTTGTGAAACATCCTTCAAATAGGAGTCTCCTGTACAAGGGCCACCATTGGGATCTCGAAAACTATAAGAGCTACGACATTGGTTAAATTAGACAAAAATTGTCTTAATAGTAGTCCAAAACCAAAACATGCATAGGTCACTAGATATGAGTGAAAATGTAGAATTTTTTTCAAATAATTTTAATTCTAAAATAATAGTACTTATATATATATATACAGGATGCGGAAAAAGTTCTGGGACGGTTAAATCTCAAGAAATACATATCAGATCGAAAAAACAAAAAATACGTCTTCAATATTTTTCAAAAAGCTATTCAATGATACTACACTCGACCCTCTACCCTCACCCTAGGGGGTAAGAGTAACCATCATATTTTGCAAATTCGAATTCTCCATAAAAAAACTAATTTACTTTTATCTAAAACGTTTTTACGAATTGGTAATATATGACATTATAATCGAAAAGAATACGATCTTTCGTACTTTTCTGAAGATTTGATGTATAGTTTTGTGCCGTAGTAAGAGATAAGAATACGTCATTTTCATGTTTTATTAGTTAAGATTGCTCTCCGGAATTTTAATTGCCCCTCCTATTGCCCATGAACCCATTATTTCTCACCACGAGTCTTAAATTGCACAAAAAGGGACGATATTGCCTACTTTGAGATTCACTGATCTAATATGTTATCATCATTCTTGACGGACTCGTGAACTATATGTGTTGATAAGCTCTAAAAGCAGGTGGCAAATAAACCGTACAAGAACATGAATATTTAATAGACTCGCGATAATGTCTGTGCATTTGTATACTCGTATGTGTGGAGTAGGCATACATGCATAGATTTTAGTATACGTCTCAAATTTGTATTCCCTTGTCTAGATGTCAGCACCAATTTTGTCAAAGACTGTTGCAGTGTAATTTCGCCCTTGCATGTTTGCACTATTATTCTGTTAATTGTGTACCTACTACGAAAACATTGTTTCTATAATATAAAAGAATATGCAGATTGCGTTGAATTATAATCTTTAAAACTATGGCTAGTAGCACAAGCTCTGTTTTTGCCTGTTTTAAGAGCAGTGTTATGGGTGTTTTAGCTATCTCTAACATGTTAAAACCGTGCTCTTAGAACACCCAAAAACAAAGCTTGTGCTACCAGCCTATATGTACAATTTTATCTGATACGTTTTTTGTTGTTGTTGACTTGATGATGCATTTCTGTAATGTCTTAAACTTGAAAATAAATTATTATTATATTATTATTGTTAGAAATAACAGACACTTCAAACGGACTATTTATGCCAAGCAGATGCGATGACTTCGCGCTAAGTTTATTTAGTTGTCATGCAGTTCAATAAACATTGTCTTATGTCATTGTAATCGGTGTGTTTCTGTGTCTCGATCATCCCAAATATTTAACAATTATTTATATCAGTTATCTAAAATCAGTAAATAACTTTTGGGAAACACTATGTAAAATAAAATTGGTATACATGTTGGCGAAGGTGAGTCTTTCACATTCACAAGATTTGAGCCCCAAGTTGGAGGAACACGAGCTTCCATGTTGAATTCATCCACGTCGTTTTCAGAACAAGGATTCCTACAACAAAACAATATTATTGTTATTAAATTTAAAAATATGTATGTATGTAATTGTATACTTAGTAGCAATTGGAACAACATCTTCCAATTCTTTTGGAGCTATATTAACAAAATATAAATAAAATAATAGTTAGAACACGAATAATGTATTTTGTTACGAGTATCATCCTTTGGCCCATTGGGTGGTATTCTAGGTGCAGGGTCAGCTGGCACGGATGAAGCAGTTCTAGGTTCGTCGGGTGACACAAAGCAACTGATATCTGGAGACGTGTCTATTAAATAATTTTCTGGGTTAGAATTATCTATGCTTTCTCCTATAAGAAGAAAAATGCTATTAGTTGATTCATTAAATTAATACGCAAAGATTGTTAAAATTTTCTTCTAATTTTTACTGTACCACGACACTGTAAGTAGGATTACATTTTTAACATGTGCATAATTATTTATATTTCAATATTTAAATATTAAATGAGGAAATGTAAATTCAAATAACAAACATATTTAGATACCACACACTTTTACAAGATAAAAATATAACATTGATTTAGGTGGCTCAGTGGTATCGAGTCAGCGTGTGGATCTTGAGAACTCTGGTTCGATCCTCACAGCCGAGATACAATTTTCACCAAATTAAATCTACCTCTGTGGCTCCCTCTCCACTAACATCTTTGGGGCCGTGATTTGACGGCTGATAACCGCACTTCACGCGAAGAAATATGTCACTTACCGAGATCTGCTACGGCAGAGTGCCACACCCAGTAATGGGTAAAAGGCGTGATGATATATTTTTTTTTTAATTTATATATCGGACCAACTACTCAGGTCATATGTCGATATGTCCTTTGTATGACCGCCACAGGCGGGAACCGAACTCACGATCTTATGGTCGTAGGTCACTTCCTCAACCCGCGCGGCATGTGGGAAAAATATTTTTATTTATTTACCTAAATACATATTGTACAGAAGAAGAAGAAAACATTAAAAGCAATTTGACAGTAGTTTCAACATTTCTATTAGTGTCATATTTGGCATATTTGATTTTGTTTTCTTTATATTTACATTGTGTTCAAACTTGTAGTGAATTCGGGATGCAGGTCTTAATTGCTAAGCTGGAGCCTTACACAGCAGAATAAATAGGTACTGTTATACGAGCTATATTTAGAATTTTTTTGTAATTCTCTTAGTTGAGTAAATGATAAGTAAGAATTAAAACATTTACCGTTATAATAACAAAATATATCCTAATAATACACTTTGCACTTCATTATTATATGTAAAAATCTCCTTTTTATTTAAATTTGTATGTAAAGTATTGTACTCGTATTTTCTAAATATCAGAATACTCATACATCCATGTTCTTTAAATATTTTGTACCTTCTAACCCACAGAATAATCCTCTACTAATAGCAAACTGCTTTGCTCTTCCTACTGGCCTTCACTATATTTTTCGATATTCTATACATTATTCTTAGATATTATCTTGCATTTTAATGAAAAAAATCTATTTAAAACTGACTTATGCATTAAGTACTTTCAAAATAATTTAAATTTGTTCACGAACAGTTATATTTAGTGCAACTGTTTCTCTCTAGCATGATATTTGACATATAATAAATTGTTGTCATTTATAATTGTCAACGCAACTTAATTTTCTCATATTAGAAATGATTTCTATTACAGTGTCATGTACTACATTCTTAGCTGGAACAATATATTATGGCGTTCCCTATGCGACTGGATAATATTATCCACTTCTTTTTCATTGCATAAAATATAGTTAAAAATTATTCAGATTTCAAATACTAACCGCACGCAATGTTTGTTTATATTGCAATATAAGTAATAATAATGAAAAATAATTTGTGTGCGTATGAAATAAGAGATAATTTACCTAGAGGAAATAATGCTTTCTCGGAATTATCCCACAACTGTAAAGGATCTTTTGAAAGAGCAAAATATGCTTGAACTCCAAAATTTGGAATATCCTGTTTGGCTACGTATTCTTTTAAGTTTGAAGAACATGCGGCCGAATATTCTGGCCATTCTTCCTGTCCATCTCTCTGAAGGGCAGCTTTCAATATTTGTTTATCAACTTCAACAAAATTTTTCGCTACATCTTGAATCTAAAATGTTAATATTTATTTTCTGCAAAATACAAAAGTTTAGTTTATTTTACATTTATTTCATCTGGAAATTTTTGAAGAGGTTTAGTTTCATCAGGAATAGTTGCGAATGGCCCAAACAGTTTATGTCTTTGTAAAACAAAAAGCAGTAATTTTAAATACTCCCCACGTAGAGCAGGATCTGTAGTATCATTTTTTAAATATCGTACCCATGCTGCTGCTTTTATTCTATCTATAATTATTTCAGTGGGTAGTAAATTATTTATGACTGTATTTGTAATGAACTCACCACTGGTATCTGGTAAATTTAAAACAAGAGGTTTTGCAATTTTTAAATAAAATTCAAATTCTTCGTCTTCACCGTCCGGGTTTAGCATAATAAATGTTATTTGCAAGATTATATTTCAAATCTTAATAGATGTAAAATAACACAGAGAATTTATAAATACACAAATGACTGTGTGACAAAATTTATTTAATGTCATATTTGACATTTCATGAATTGTTTAAATACAGGATTTCATAAATTAGAAAAATTCAAATTCAATTTATTAGCAACAAAGACAAAATTAATTGTCATCCAATATTTGGTGAAACTAGGTTAATAAAAAGTATAAATTAAACACTTGGCTAGGTTTCACAAGCTTCACCAGCTTCTCCACGTGAACTTTGTTCTAGGTGGAGAAGTGAGTTATACCATACTGATGAACTCTAATAAGAGCGAAACGCGTCTATGGTTACTAACTGTGCTGGCCAGTCTCTGACGATGCCCTCATAAGGTGACTTGGGGGCTGAATTTTGTGAAACCTAGCCAAGTGTTTAATTTATACTTTTTATCAATTTATTAGCTTCAAACTAT
The DNA here is from genome assembly GCA_947425015.1 of Pterostichus niger. Lineage (NCBI taxonomy): Eukaryota > Metazoa > Arthropoda > Insecta > Coleoptera > Carabidae > Pterostichus > Pterostichus niger. The sequence goes on from OX380336.1 coordinate 15,404,771, forward strand.
AAACTATAATAAAAATTTAAATAACACGTAAAAATGTTGTGAAATCGAACCAGATTTTAAATAAATTTATTAATTTCCAATAAAACTGATTGGAAACAATAGATGTTTTAATTTAAAGGAACCTTAATTCATTTCATATTATAAATCTTTGACATGATTTAAATTGCTGATTTCCGGACCACTTTGTGTGGCTCCCAGACATTTGTATTTAACTATGTACAATATAAAATAATTATAATAATACTGATTGTTGATTTTTTATTTGTCTTAATTTTCTTGAAACACACAAATTTATATTAGTTTGTATTAGACAACATATTTTCCAGACCATTTTACATTGTATATTTTTTACTTTTGAGTATTCTTCGGGGACGAAAACTTCGCACGCGTTTCTGGTCGTGTTGTGGCAGTGAAGATGAAGGGTTCACCTCGTTTTTGGTATTTTTGTTGCTCGCTTGATTCTGGGCATAAAAAACTGTTCGTTCTAGATTTGGACAGTTGTACATATTCCAGAGAAAATATAGAACTATTTGCCGCATCCATCTGCAAATTATAAATTATAATTTAGTTTTCATGAAATCTCTATAAAAATAAATTACCAATAAACACATGTAATGTTTTCTGCTGCTATTACTGTCTACATTATTGTAAAGCAAAATACTTTTAAATTATTTTTCTTTTAAATATTCCAAATGAAAATGATTTTATTCTGTATCTTTTATTTAAAGCAATTTTAACAAATAATACTTTTAAATCATTTCATGGCAAGAAAGATATCTACGTATAAATACATTGTCACATTTGAATAGAAATTCAATACAAGATATTTCCTAAATTTGTTTCAATTGATTATATTATCTATAAATACAGGATGACGTTTTTATTGGCCAAACAATTTTCACCAATTTAAATCTACCCCTGTGGCTCCCCCTCCACTAACATCTTTGTGGGCCGTGATTTGAAGGCTGGTAACCGCAATTCACGCGTAGAAATATATCACTTACCGAAATCTGCTACGGCAGAGTGCCACACCCAGTAATGGGTAGAAGACGTAATGATATATTTATTTATTTATTTTTGTACCATTTTAAGAGACGATTTTAAATAATGTGTTTTTTTCTAAAATAGGTAATACATAACCTATAGATAAAAGTTAAAAATATAAAATGGATAATTTTCTTTAAATTTTTTTCACTTTTTCCTCAATTAAGAGAAGAAAGTAATGCTTTTCATTCCTTGGGAAGAAAGTAAATTTTCCTTATCTAGGGGTGGAAAGCAAAACTATATCCATGGTAACTGGAAATCAACGATATGATTTGCCATTAATGATATCCAGATGACATCTCGTCACCCCAGAATTGGTTTGTTTTTAGTCCCAAATGTTGTAATTTGAGATAATCACATTTGTATTTCTTATTAGGATGTTAAATAAAGCATATACCAGTACAATTAAAAATCATAAAATACTTGTATAGCAATTCTGAATCTGTAAAGAAAATAATCAATCTACACAAAATAATAGAAAAAACTATGAAATAAAAGTGACAGCAATAGTAAGGTTATGGAGGATTATGGAGACCAACTGAAAATATATCTTTGTCTCAAGATTGACAATATGCCGACGCCATCTTTTAGTAGTTGAATATCCCAATTGAACCGATAACGCTATATAAAATTACGATAACATTCATCTGCCTTATTTTAAATGGGAACCTATTTTTTTATGCAGAAGGGAATTTTCTTCTGAATACAAAATTCGGTATCCTAACATTAAAAAAAATTGTAAAAAAATGCATATCAAATTACCATTAATTTAATTCAAATCGCATAAGAATCAGCGTGCTATAAAAGAAACAAATGAACAAATAATAATATTTTCGTTCTTATTCCCTAATTTTAGAGAGAGAAACACTGCTTTTCTAGGTAGGATGTTTCTCTCCCTAGGTAGCATGTTTCTCTCCAAAGACTACGATTATTAGCTGTTTGCGGCGTTTCCTAGATAACTAGTTACGCAACCCATATTTGACATTTGTCCCGATAAGACGGTAATATTTGTGCACTTGTTACGAAATAGTTATTTACGTATCAAGTGCAGAAAGATGGGTTTTTTTGAATGAGTGGTCCGTTGCTGCATGAGCGAAGCGAATGCTGCAAGACCGCGAGTTAAAAAAAACCCCTTTCTGCACGAGTTGCGTACATTATTTTTTCTACAACCATAAACCAAATTTTGATAAAAATCATAAAACAAATTTCAGTAATTGTAACATCTCTGAATTTTTTTATTAATTTAGAAACTTTAGAAAGATACCTGGTTTAATGTATCCATGACAACTGACAATAACAAACAAACTCAAGAAAGTATACTGTATAGAGTTTATTTATATTAAATTACTTTTCTGCACTAGTGCAGATATAATTCACATTTTTTGCACTAGTGCAAAAATCTGCTACTTTCATAATAAAAATAAATTCAAAAACGCCTACTTTTTTTAATGGTTGTACAAAAAGTATAATATGCTTCACGCGGGAATAATCCCTTGTTTCCCTCCCTTGATGCATAAAATACTATTTTGTTGGATTAATTATTAAATGTCAATACGACTATTTTGTGCAAAATTTCGTTAATTGTTGAAGAATATTAACCGAATGATGAGTTAGGAGAAAATATTGATACAAAAATATTATTAACTGAAATCTAATTTTATTATAGAGAAAAAATTACCAAATTAATCAATTAAATTAATACATGTAGTTGATAGGAAAAAGTGTTATTGAGATAAAATTTCTAATGAAAAAATATTTTTTTACTATTAGTGCCAAATAAGGAATAATTATTTTGGGATTGTTTTTGAGTCAGCAGAGTCTAAAACGTAAAGATTCATCAAAATCTCCAGCCCAAGAAAAATCATCAACATAATACTTTCCCTATTTTTATATTTTTTATTTTTATCTGGTCATGTATTTTGAAAAACAGACTAAATTCGTCTCTTAAAACGATTTTATCCTGAATAGTGAATTTTGAGAACCAGAGTTCGATTTCTGCAGCCGACAAATTGATTTTTACCACATTTAAAATTACCTATTTTATTTTGTTAGAGTTAAGTTTTTGTCGATTTAAAGAAATTCAAAAGATATTTGAACCACTACAAATTTTCAATTTACAAATGTTGGCATGCCACTTTCGCTTTATCCACATTCTTAAATTCATATTCATCAATTTATTGTCCTATCTCAAATCTATTCAGATCACACCAATGCAGCAACAATTCTTTCAGTCGATATATAAACCACATAACCAAACTATTTTATTTCCACTCTTTTAAGAACATGCTGTTCAATTTCACATACATCAAGGTATTCCGGACACAATTCCGTCTTGTATACTCACAAGCACCTCGCAAATAGTACTGCATCACTACAGTAGTCTTACACAGTTAATGTATCCTCATTCACACCTATTGAGCTGTATACAATATAATAATATGTTGTAAACAGCTCAATACCTTACATCAACTTATGAACATTCATAAATTACATAGGTATTAACATTTTTACAATTATATCTTTCATTCCGCTAGTCTTCTAGTATAACTATTTATTTTTGTAATAGTTTGTTGTAGTCTTGACGATATCGGCTAATGATGGCCATTTAAATGATAGAAACCGGTAGCTTTGTTTCAAGTTTAATTTAAGTACTAACACATTAAACAAATGACATTCACGTTAGCAAAAGTACCAGAGCACCCAATATCTTGCAACACATAGACAGTCTCCTTTCTTATCTCGTGGTCAATACATCCATCACTCTAAAACATACTATATAATTATATAAAATTATTAACTTAGTCCAATTTCATTTATTTCAAACATTGCAGTCAGTCTATAAATCATTCTTCTAATCTAAAACATAGACACTTGACATATCAACATTCAGTGATTCATCATGTTTCTCTTCAGATTCATCCAATAAAATAGCATAAACTACATAATCTAACGCAGGCAATACTCTACCACTTATATACATACCATCCACTTTATTCAGTATGTTTCGGAACAACGCTTCCATATACATAATAAACAGAGACAAAATCAATCCACCCAATCTACCATCAATTCATGCCTCTACCTCGTTAGTAATCGCTCTTAACAAATTACCATTTATACCACAGGTAATAGAAATATGAGTGAAACAAATTCAGAAAACTTTTATGTTAAACATAATTAATAATTTAAAAGTTTAAGTTTTAAATTATGTAGATAAAAAGCAGAGTATTAAAAAAATCATATACCGGATTACCGATTCCGTTAAATTTGAATCTTCGGCTTTAGTAGAACTATTTTCACTTCCTGTCTTATCCTTCGTCGAATCACGTGTCTTATCCATGTTACTACCTGTCGTTTGAGTTTCTTTATTAGTCAAATTTATCTTCTTTTCTGTAAAATCCAATTCCAGTGTTTGAGTACTTTTACTAAAACACTCTTTTAATTGTAATTTATGACTATTAGCCTCAATTTTATCTATGTCAGAAGTTTGAGATGAAACAGTGCAAGTATTATTATAAATTGGAATATTATTTGATTGCAAATCATATATAGTGGATACTTCAGATTCATTGTCACTAATTTTCTTACTGTCCGTTTTATCACAAAGACTATAATCTTTTTTCACAGGCTCAATAAAAGGTTGAGAATATTCTGGAGTGGTCTTAATTTTCTGTGGTGTTTCATGAAAAGTAATTTTATTATTTATTTTATTGTTATCATAGTAGAATTTATGTCTCTTCTCTTGTTGAGAAATTTCTGTGGGTGTATATTGAGAATAATAATCCGAATTTTTATCTGTCTTTGTGCTACGATTTTTACCAGAAGTTTCCGGAACAAAATCACCATAATACAGTTCTTCATTACGTACAAATATATTTTCATAATTTGCTTTTCTGTCAGGTTCATAATATGACATATTTTGGTCATCATATTCATACAAATCTTCTTCTCTAATATAATCTCCGGATTCACCATCAATTTGTGCGTAATATCTTGATAATTTTTCTTCACGTACAGGTTTAGGATATTTTAAATAAACTACAGATGAGTGTTGCTGATGGTGATCACCACAGTTTGTCTTTTGTGATGGTTCAGGCAAATAATCATTCGCATAAGCTTTTGAATACATATAGTGATCACTCACACCTCCATGTTTATAAAATGTTTCATCTGATGATAAATCATGCTTAGTAGGAATAGGAATATAATAGGTTCTAACATTTGTTTTATGTTCCGGTCTATTTATTTCATGTCGATTACTTATTCTTCTACTTGGACCAGTTGGTAGCAAATCGTAGGGATATATTTTCCTAGATTGATGATCTACTGGTATATATTTGACTTGCTGATTATGTGTTGGATAATTTTTGTTTCGAAGATACTCGTCAAGAACAGCTTTTGTTCTACTCATCTTGAATATTAAGCAAGATTCTTCTAATAATTATTTTATTATAGTCCACAACAAATTTCCTTTTGGGTTATATTTATTTTTGAAATAAAAGTTTAAAAATCAAAATAATAAATTTACATCTGTCAATTTTTTTTAAATGTCTGTTTACAATCACCGATCTCTAGAATTTGCAATTTATGTATTGTTTTGTTTTGTTAGTTATTATTTTTAGTGCTATGATGTAATATTATCTATAATTAAAAATTATATTATCAATTAATATCAGTCATAAATTTTAAATCAAACCGCCACAATTTTGAAACATTTTAAAGAAGGATGACTCCATCGGTAACTAGTTTCAGAAGTGGTTATAAGATGGCGCAACTTACCACGTTCAAGATAGTTTTAAAAATATTTACATTTATTTAATATCAGTAATAACTATTTTAAATACTGGGAATGCATTTTTTTCCTTAATAATTTCTAAAATGTTATAATAATTTTATATGAAAATAAAAATGCAATACTTTCGTTTGATTGGCTATTAGTGCCAGTCATTTGTTGATTTGCCGCACAGTGGCGCAGTCATAGTACTCATGGCGAAAGAGTGAATACCTAATTTCTTTTTGTTGCTGTTGACAATGTTATTTTCTTGTTATATTGTTAATTATATTGTGCTAATTAGTTAAATTATTAACAGTATTTAATTTTACATAATGTTTTAGTGTTAAAATGCGTTTTGTTTGTGTGAGTGAACGGATAACTTTATTCAAGTTGGAATTACTCTGCAGTCTATTAGGATCATTTGAGGTAAATTACTTTAAAAAGTATCAAAATATTTGCTGAATTCTTTATTTCAATTGTTTTATTGGATAGTTATATTTGTCTTATGTTTTTTAGAATCTAACTTACTTAAATCTTTATTAGAATTCAAAAGACAACAAAAATTTTATGAAGGTAAGGTTAGGCAAAGGGTCATAACGTTTTGTGTTTAGTACACACAATATATATTATCTTCGACTATTATTGTATATATTTGTACGGATTAATGTTTTATTCGTTACTACAAATCCGTAAAACACATTTATGGCATGATTAAAATATAGTTTGTTCACAGTTTTTTAAATAGTATTAAATCAAGTTTATGAATTCATTGATTTGAAACATAAACCTTAAAAGTAGTTGAAATTAATGTTGTATACAAATTGTGTATTGCCTGTTGATCGAACAGTTTTGTAAATATTATGAATACCTGCATGAAACTATAATTATATCTTTGTACCCAAAATACTATATTTTTTCTATAAAGCTATATAATAATTCATCTGTTTCGTACACTGAAGTTAATTTATATTTCAGAATCAATTTTTAATTTAAATCAGTAGATAATAAGTATAATACTTATGAGAAATATGAATACCCATGAAATTTAATGAATAGCATGTATATTGAATGATTACGGTAAATTCCTTACTGAGGATTCTTGCATACCGGGTAATTATTAGAAAACATTTTCGTTTTATTATAATTAGCGGCGAAGGGCCGACCGAGGCAACAAACATCTGGCCTTACCGAGGCTATAATATCCAAATATCTGACAAACAGTTGCCCCTTTTTCCTGGAAATGTCTTGTACTTTTGATCTTTGCTCATATACTTTATTATAGGGATGATTCCGCCTCTTGCTACACCTAAACCAGTGACCGTCAAATACATTTTTCAGTTTATTTTTACTCAATATTAACAGCGGAATAAAAAATCAATTGTTAAACAGAAAAAAGACGTTAAAATAAATTTCATATCTACAAAATTTGAAATTTATGTGAATCCTAATATGAAATTACAAAGTGACTGTTGTATGCTCTTATATAATGTTTACTTATCTAATTGTATATTGTTACAAAAACTTGTTTCAATCTACAATACAAGAATGTATAAAAACCTTATTGCCGGTTTAGATTGTATCCCTGATCTCCAAATAATTTGAATTGTTTTCAGGGCATATTAGATCAAAGAAAACATAAAATCACATAAAAATTTCAGTCTGATCTGAAGTTTGAAACTCTGACTCTAAACGAATAGAGAATATATTTTTTAACATAGATTTTAATGATTTATTTAGTATTGATAAACCAAAAGTATGTAAAAGTCCATTAAATTATTATAGTTACATTCAGGTATTGTACAAAGGTGACTAATTTTTAATAATAAAACAGATATTATTTATGTGAGAACATAGTTAAAGCTCATATTCCCTATTTAAAAAGTTTGCGATCCACTGTAATATTGACCACGAGTACGAGAAAGCAGCCGTTGTAGCCGGCTGTGCTGTCGCTATTACCGAAACGGCTGCAGCATTCAGTGCTTGCTTAGAGCTGCGGGCCAGGTAGAGCGGCAGGCAGGGGCCGGGCAGCCCGGTCGCGGGAATCCTGTAAACGAATTAGAGACCGCGCCGAACACCAAGCAAGCGTCGATAGTTCCAAACACTGTTCAGAGACTGACCATCACGCGAGCCGTAGCGTGCAGTTCACTATAGAATGTCGGTTAGCTGTTCATTTCATATTGTTGCTTCACGTTATAAAAATGCCCACGAATTTTGAACATGTCACATTTTGATGATTCTGTTCGATTTTCATATTATAATATCACTACAGTTCTTTTTTTAAAGAATATTGTATGGAGAAAATAGGACACAATTGTTTTCTGGTTGGTTAAAATTGCGATCAAGTTTACATATCTCCCATTCGCCCATTACTAATAACGAAATATCGAATTCATCGGTAGGTGTAATGTAACATCGAATTAGCCGTCATTTCATTTCAAATGTAAAAACATTGACTTGTAATCTAGCCCAATCGGGTGGTAGCAAATGTTTTGTATTTATAAAAGAATATTATATTTCAGTAATCTTACTTCACTATTACTTATTGAAAAAAATTCTCTAAATAGTTTTAGCTACTCCTCAATTTTGGATTCAGTTATTATGAAAAAAGTCTAAATAAACTCTAATTTAATCTTGTGACTATTTAACTTTTAGAAAGTGATTTGGATTAACCAGAAAATATTTTACTGATCCAAATCGAAAACTTTTTCGAAGATCGGGCGATCTATAAATAATGAATTATTAATTGTTAAAAAATCATCTGATTAAAAACAAAATGAGACGTCAAATTGCTTACCTTGTCAGCTACTAAAATCGGTACTATGTATAATTTTGAACAAATGTCAACGAATCAATCAATTTATTGAACATTTTTTTATATTTACGAACATAATACTGCATAATGCCTACGTGCAAAAATACGGAAAGAAATAATGCGACTAAGGTATTTTTTAGTACTCCATTTGATCGGATTAAAAGAAATTTGTTTTTAACAGTGGTGCTTTTAGGTAAAGTGAATAAACGATACCAGCTTGCAAGCAGCGAGTACCTATAAAAATATTACATTTTTACATTGAAATACGAAGTGAGATGACAACGTACGAAGTTGTTACAAGAACGGCGAAGGGGGAGTCAATGCGAGTCCCAATCAGTACTTGCGCGATTTGCGCGTCCTGCTTCTACTCAGTCAATTGAGGTGCAAACTAACCAGTAAATGTGTAATAAATAAATAAAATAATAGTATGTTATGCATCAAGGGAGGGAAACAAGGGATAATCGCGCCCTCCCGTGAAGCATATTATTCTTTTCGTAACAAGTGCACAAAAATTACTGTTTTATCGAGACAAATGTCAAATATGGGTTGCGTAACTAGTTACCCAGGAAACGCCGGAAACAGCTAATCTCTCTAGGGAGAGAAACATGGTACCTAACACATAACATAACGTTTCTCTTCCTAGGGGAGAAAAGCAGTGTTTCTCTCTGTAAAATTGGGGAATAATAACGTGTTTCTTGTGTATGTGTTACGAAAATAAATATATCATCACGCCTTTTACCCATTACAGGGTGTTGCACTCTGCCATAGCAGATCTCGGTAAGTAATATATTTTTTCACGTGAAGTGCAGTTACCAGCCCGCAAATCACGGCCCCCAGAGATGTTAGTGAAGGGGAAGCCACAGGGGTAGATTTAAATGTGTAACAAGATTGTAAATAATAATTTAAGATAATAATTAAATTATTTATTAATATGCAGGTCAGCTCGTTATTTGTACCTCTATTTAAAAATATTTCTTTAATACAAAAAAATAATTGAAAACGTAATACAGATAGATAATTAGTTTTTAAATAAAATTAATTGTGAAACTAGGACCTCACTCAAAGTTACACTGCGCCTAGGGCCTGGTTGTTGGAAGCAGTGGGTAGAATTTTTACTTATTCTTTAATATTCTCACACAACGCCATTGGAACATTACTTACATATACTTCTACGACTTCATTCTACGCCAGACGTCAAATCCGATTTAACCTAATATATTTAGCTGTCACCTGTCGCATAAAGAAAGATAAAAAATTATTTAACTAAAATTGAAGTATAATTTAATTTTATAAAAGTCATTCATTCTACTATATACCATGATATTATGACAAGTTATTAAAATTTGCCTGTTCGATATCTGTTTCCATGATTAACTTAATGTAAAAATCGCCTTATATAAACCACGTATTGTTGAACATAAAGTAAGCGCTGTAAATATAAACAAACATACAATAATTTTTATCAGTCAGGGTGAAATTGATCGTTCAAAAGAGTCACATATTAAATTGTAAATACCTAAACCATAATTTATCGTCCATGAAGTTATAATCACTAGCAGCTCTGCAATACACACTCTGCCATTTCAATACATTTAGTTAGACGTAGCATATTTACTGTTATTCTAAAGTGTATATGTATATATCAATTCACTTTAACGGAGAAATAATCCTACATACTTTTTCAATATATAACATTAATAGGCGATATGATAAAAATGAAAAAATATCTTATTTATAAAAATAAATATAACATCACGAATTTTACTCATTACTGGGTGTGGCACTCTGCCGTAGCAGATCTCGGCAAGTGATATATTTCTTCGCGTGAAGGTGGTTATCAAACGTCAAATTACGTAAACCACTTCACGCGAAAAAAATATATCACTTACTGAGATCTGCTTAGGCAGAGTGCCACACCCAGTGATGGGTAAAAGGCGTGATGATATATATATTTATTTTATATCACGCTTTTGGAAACAAATGTTAATTCTTTTGCAAATTATACAATTTTAGCTAATTTGAATCAAAATAATTTTGTTTAAAAATTTAAAACTTCTTATACATAATTTTCGTAATAAAGTTAGATAGCATCGATTTCATGACGTCACTTGTTAATTAATACACATCACCAAGTCTTATTTTATTTAAACTGCATATACTAGATTTGTACTATTGTTTATTATTTCCAAAATTAACACAGATATAAAAAGATTATTTTTGTTTTGTGAATTTTTTATATATTTGAAAGTTTTACTTTTAAGAACTACGCTACTTTGTTACACTATACTTGCCTATTTAAGATGTAATTTTTAGTCAGGCATCTAACATAAACATATGTAATAGATAAACAGTTCTGTTTATAAAAATTATGCTAATATAAAATAAAATAAATAAAAATAAATAAATATATCATCACGCCTTTTACCCATTACTGGGTGTGGCACTCTGCCGGAGCAGATAAAAAAAAGTGATTAAATATTTATTATAAACAAGTCTATTATTAATATATTAATAAATGACATTTTTCACTGACGTCACAAGAGGATTATTTGAAATTAAGTCTCAACTTCAAAAATATATATTTCAAATACTACACATTTTCTGAAGGTGAAATATATACATGTATTAGCAATTAAAAAAAAGAAAATGTGGGATGAACCCATTATATTTATATTTATATTACGCTGTACAACAGGAATTTAATCCCAATTATAGTACAGGGTCCGCACTCACCGAGCCGCAGTGTGGGAGTTCATATAATTTTTAGCTTGAGTGAGATTCGAACTCGGGATCTCCGGATTCGAATTCCATATTGCTATCCACACCGCTGTACTGACGGACTATACACTGTTCTATCCAAAAACATAGTCTGATACCAGAAGCTTTGTTATTGGGTATTTTAAGAACACGGTTTTAACATATTAAAGATAGCTAAAGAACATCCAAATACACTGCTCTTAAAATATGTAAAAACAGAGCTTGTGGTAACAGCTAATATTGCAAGCTATAGGATATATTTGATCTATACTGTGATTGCCTAACAAAACGTCAAAACATTCGTGGCAGTTTCGCATCAGTGTAACATTTTTTAAATTTCCATAAATATTATAAATAATATTATTCATTTTTGAACTTTAATGGAAGAAAACTATTTAAAATGAATTCTGTACTAAGATTCTTCAAAATAATTCATATATGTTTACAAACAATAATGATACTTCGTGCAACAGTTTCTCACTAACATGACATAAATATTTTGACATTATAGTAAGGTGTTGCCATTTGCAACAATAGTTCAGTTTATGAGTTAATCTAGGAGATAATGATTAGAAGAAATATTAAGAAGTCAGAGGATATGTTTTCATACTTTGTTAAGATACTGAGAACGTTAATATGAGTATTTTACAGCCCAGATTTTATGAAGCTCGTGGTTTTATCCCTCTGTATTTTATTTAATACGTACATATTAAAAGGTTTTTTTTTTCATTATGACTATCCTAGTACAGTGGATAAAACCAAGATTAAAGTTATACGTTTATTAATTAACAAGTAAGAGTTCCTTGCATTTAAATATCTAAAAAAATATTTTAAGCAATGCTATTGTGTTTGAGTGGTTCGATTTGCATTATAAGCTGTACTGTTCTTAGGATTAACTTGCTGATGTGAAGAGTAAACAAATAACAAAGAAGATACACACATTATTAATGATTTCACATTTTAGGAAGAAAAATTGATTTAATTTTAATCAGTTGTTAAGTATTCCGGGCCGAAGAGACGAATTTGTATACTTTTAAAATTACGTTAAATGGTGGGCCCCTCTAATAAATTACCTCTTTAGGCCCAAACAAATCTAATATAGTCTTCATAATAATAATAATAATAATTTACCTACGGCTGAGTGTCACACCCAGTAATGGGTAAAAGGTTTTTTATTCAAACTGATAAAGATAAAATAGAAAAGATAAAATGTAGCAACATAATGGCTTTTGGGGGTTCTAAGAGCACGGTTTTAACATTAATTTATTTATTTATTTATGTTACTCTGTACAACAGGACTTTAATCCCAATTACAGTACAGGGTCCGCACTCACCGAGCCGCAGTGTGGTAGTTCATATAATTTTTAGTTTGAGTAAGATTCGAACTCGGAATCTCTGGATTCGAATTCCATATTGCTACCCACACCACCGTACTGACGGACAATGTTATTAAAAATCTTGTGTTGTTTTTTTTACGTTTCTAGCATCGTGAACTGAAACTAAAAAAATAAAACTTACCAATTAGCAAAAAAATATCCATCATATTGATGTTCAATTGAATTTATTGATCTGTTACAAAATTAAATATATATAAACATATTTTTTTTTATTTTGGTGTATTTGATGAACAGTTGGCAACACTTAAAGTCACTAAACAATTGCAGGTTGCTGCAAGAAAAGTAGAACATGTTGTAATTTTCTTGCAGTAACTTGCAATAATTCTTGCCGCAATTTTTATTTTAAACGAAGCAACTTTCTTGCGCAACAGACCTTGCATGAAAAATTGCACCATCTAAAACGGGCTTTAGAGATAGCTAAAACACCCAAATACACTTCTCTTAAAACAAGCAAAAACAGAGCTTGTGCTGCCAGCCATAGTTAATTTCAATATAAGTGTGACAGTGTTATTTTACTCTCTATAAAATATTTCATTGTGAATACATGCTACATACAACTGAACTCGACTGAACCCCTATGTTATGTGATATACATGTAAAAATTATACTGTCGCAATACATTTACCTCCAATAGCTAATAAGTTACTTGAAATGGAACTTCTTGTATACAATAAGCTATAAATATTTGTTTGTGTTGTAGTAAACGAATAAGGTACTCTGGAAAATTTCCTATCCGAAATAATTTGCACACTTGTACACATTTATGACTCACCTAAAGCTTTAAGAACAACATAATGTTTTCTTGTACAGAAAACAAAATTGCTTCGAGTATTGCAGTAACCCTATAATTTACGACGATCCGTGATGTCATAATCTTTTCGGCATTTTGGTCTGCAAAAAAATTAAAATTGTGGTATTAAATGTAATATCTATCTATGTTAAAATCCCACGAGAAATATAGATTCATCGCATCGATAATTAATTTTTATTTATATTGTACCATCGTTTTAAATACAGAAGTCAAATGATACAAAATTGCTGAAACTATTTGGTTGCGATAGTAGTTATTCACACCTTTTATCTTCAAGGGTGTGGTAATTGTCTGTAACAGATCTCGGTAGGTGATATATTTATTCGCGTGAAATGCGATTACTATCCGTCAAATTACGGCCTCCAAAGATGTTAGCGCAAGTGGAGACACAGGGTTAATTTTGTATGTAGTGAAAATAATAATTACATTATAAACGCAAGTACTGTTGCAACTTGTACATCATACGGTATTTTTATATCTTTTAAAAATCATATTCTACAGAATATACTAAATTTTCACACCATAATTGATTTTCAAGTTGAAATAGAACTTAATAGTTGTTAATTTACGTCTTTGTGATTACTTGACTTTTATAGATGAAACTGAAATTGACCTCGAATCTTGCGGCAATACTAGTACATAGAAATTCATTAAGTCATTTACATATTACTAAAGAAAAAATGTTACTAATTTATTTATTTATGTTACGCTGTACAACAGGAACTTAATCCCAATTACAGTACAGGATCCACATTTACCGAGTCGCAGTTTAGTATATATAATTTTAGCTTGAGTGAGATTCGAATTCCGTATCGCTATCCACACCACTATACTGACGGATCATCATTAATCATTGTTTTTGTCATTTGCATATTCAATAGGCGATTTGTTAGAAGAAAGTGTTGACCAATTTTTATAATTTGTTATGTTTACATCTACGTATGCTCCTAACAAAGTAGAAAATTGAATAAATATAAACATTAGTTAAATATATGGGATAGGTGGCTCAGTAGTATCGAGTTGGCCTGTGGATCTTGAGATTCCTGGTTCGATCCCCACAGCCGACAATTTTCACCAAATTAAATCTATCCCTGTGGCTCCCCCTCCACTAACATCTTTGGGGGCCGTGATTTGACGACTGGTAACCGCACTTTACACGAAAAACTATACCACTTACCGAGATCTGCTACTGCAGAGTGCCATGCCCGGTAATGGGTAAAAGGCGTGATGATGATGATGATGATTAGTTAAATACAGACAAACATAATTACTGTCAAATACTCACGAGAAATCATCTAGTTTGTCCAAAATAAAATTTCAACAAAACAGCGTATGTCTAGTTCATTAATTCTTTCATGGTCAGATTTAAATAGATATAACAAACTCTGATACGACTTCAAGTTTATTTGTTGGCTAATACAATACAGTACAAAAATGTAAAAGAACGAAATACGAGTTTTGTATGGCTTAATAAGTAACGAAACTTGATACATTTATTGATTTTTCAGGTATCATTGTTTGTTCACATAATATGTAAGAGTTTACATAACATCGATTCTACAAAGACGGTCTCTTTGAAGTGTACCTACTATTGTCTAGAAGCTCACATTCTTTGAAAATCTATTTTCTAAAAAAGAATCTCTTTTATCTTAATAAAACCGTATCGATAAGAAATGAAAACAGAAATGTCATCTATGTGTGCAGTGGAACAAATATTTGAATGTCTTATAAAAAAGGCTTTTGTTTGTGATTAGTGGTGATATTTTTGTAGATTCCATATTTTTGCAACTTCAAAGAAGAAAATTAAAGTTCAAACAGTAATAATAGTGTATGCCTGAGGATAGAATTTATCCTTACCTTCTAATTATTTCAAACCTTCCGACAATAAGCTATTATTTTAATATACGCCGACTCTATACTATATACTAACTTTTCATGTCAAATTACACACTGTTGTTGTTTTTAAACGTTCTACTATTTTTTGTTCTTCTAATTACAAGTGAGATCATTTTACATTATTTTAATGTCAAAATTAATTGTTCAATACACTAATTTTGGATCATCATTTCATTAACTCACAATTTTTAATAGCAAGTTTGAGAACTGCTGGATAAAGAACAATTATTTAGATAACAACTGTTATCAAAATTCATTTGATGCATCGAAAGCCGAAATATCAAATTAATTGTTTTGATTGTAATCGACATTCTTTATAATTATTATCATTAAAGAAATTTTAGCGCCGAAAGCATATTTACTGAAGTAATCTTGATCTGTATTGACACTCGCTTGAGGTGTTGAAAAAATTCGCCGGAAAAGTAAAAAGTATGTAGTCGTGATATCCGCAGATAAAACAAGCCGACAATCAACGAACAAGTGACAGTCGAATGTAAACAAAAAACAAACGATGTCCGTGATTCAAGTGTCACACGTGCTCTGCCTGCCTCTGTGCTGTACTGTCAACATAAGTGCGTCTGTCATGAATGAAAAATAATTGCTACGTAATCGAAAAGTTGTTTTATACATTCAACAGCCGTATCTTACAAATAACTTTGGGCTTTCTTGTTCTAATTTTGTTTTATGAGTTCATGCAGTTTAAAAATATTACACTGTAGACAGTTTTCAATAAAAACTAACGGCTTATTGTTCAGTTTAATAGCTTGTGCGAAATTTTATTTATTTTTGTCTTATTCATTAGTTATATTTATAGGTTTAAATATATATTTTTTTCTACTAATGCGGTAAATAATTTCTAGTATTTCCTTTTTGAAAAATGGTGAATGAAGTCATAGTCACAGATGATGATAAAAAGGTCAAAGCAAACTGATAATTTTTTGCAGGGGTGTAATCATAATTTTATATGAATGAACTGTATCGTAATTTGATACTCCATGATTGTAGCAATAAAATTATTTTTATCGAGCTATAATTTGTTAGTTTAAAACCAGATAGGAATTATTTTATAGTATAAAACTAAATTTTGTTTGAACTTACAGTTTAATTATACAAATATTGGGATATTCAACTATTAATAGATATCGCTGATCACGATATCTTAAACTTTAAACAAAGGTAACACTTTCAGTTGGTCTTCATAAGCTTAACATTGCTGTCACTTGTATTTCTTAGTTTTTTCTATTATTTTGTGTTTGCTAATGAGGTTTTTTTCTATAAATTTATGTAAAATATAGTTTTACGTTGTCGTAAGTTATAGTTTAAGTATTAGTTCATTTATCGTTTAACTTTTAGGTACACATTTAAGTCTATTTTTCTTAGGTTATTTTAACAGATTAAATTTTTATTTGTAGAAATTAGTTTTTTTTTGGGTACAATATTAGATAATTATAGTTTTATTACCTTCTATATTGTAAATATTAGTTCTGATATCATTCATTTTTATTTATTTTCTAAGTATTTAATTATTAAGGTTAGTAGTAAACTGTACCTTTGTTGTAGTTCGAATTTTTGCCATTATTGCGAGCGCATTCTTATAATAATAAAAAAATATTATGAATTTAAACATTTTCTTGAACGAAATAATTTGTATTAACATATTACTCTGGAAAGAAATGATTGATATTAGAACTGAAGAAATCATAACTAAAATTAAGATTTTTTATATTTTGGTAGTGAGAACTATGCGACTGTTATATTTATTTTAGTTAGGGACAGTGGTACCAACTAAATATTGTAATATGTATATAAATAAATATCACTTGATAATACATGTCATATGGTATTATGTCCAAAATTCAATTCGATATTGTTCAATTTTAAGTTTTAGTGCTGCAACTGATAGTTTCCATTAAATTTATTTTTTCTACAACTGTCAAAAAATGTTCATTTGTTTTCTCTAATATCAATACGCGAAGTACGTGATTTTTTCATCATTTACATTACCATGACAACGCGTATTTTGCGCATAATTTTGCACCCTTGTGCAAATGAGTATTTTGCGCACTGTTTCGTATTCTAGTGCGAAAAATGAGTATCTCGCGCACGCTCCCAAATTATTTGTTGTAAGGTTTCATTAGTTACAACACATCAATAGTATCAAATTAATATTATTGTTGATTGTTTTCTTTCAATTTACTTAAATAAATCAATAATTATTGTATTATTCTTTATTTATAGTTGTAGAAAAAATTTTGTTTGTATTTTGTGGGCAAAATTCTTGTTTTTTGGCACGTTAGAATGACTTTTATTGTCTCGACCTGCGGTCTCGACTAAAAGTAATATTCTCACACGCAACAAAAAACACTCATTTTGCGCACTTAATACAAAAATAACTATTGAATGTATATTACATTTATTAAGTAATTTCATAGAACTCCAATGATTTTTTAAAATAGTACGAAGAAGAGGAATGAAAATAGATTTTTTGTTATATGTATATTTATGTATATCTATGTATTATACGACATTTACATTCATAATACCTACATCCATACTATATATTTATAGATACAAATTGAACTTGTATAATTTTTTTACTAAATATTTTTGATTTATGAAGAAACAATTAAAAAAAAATCTACACAGTTTGTTATAAACTATGTCAATTTTTTCATTCTAATAATTTATGTATTTATTTTAGGTTTTATTTCTTATAAAGTAAAATCTAAATTTTTTGTTAGTAAGTTGAAACTCAATTAATGTTGAAACTGGAAATCGACTTATAGCTAGAGTGCATTTCGTAAACAGTAATTTTCAAATAAGTAACGGTTCGCGAATGTGTGCGTGAGTCTATTGGCAGAGCGCTCACCCTTGAATGTTGCGTTGTTATGCTCTTGCTTGTGGATGTGTGTGTGTGTGTGTGTGTGTGTGTGTGTGTGTGTGTGTTTGGCGGTCGCTAAAAGCAAAACCAGGTAGTCTGGAGCGGGGCGGTAGACCATGGTATATGTTATTTGCCCACGTGAGATACAGTGCAGGATTGAGGTTAAGTTAGCTAAAAAAGTTTAATGGAGTTCTGTTAAAGGTACATTATTAATTTTCTTAGCATAAACAATGTCGTATCAACTCAACACTGATTTACTACGTTTTTTTCTGAATAATAATTATTCGATATTTTTCATATCATTGATACGTAAAATTTAAATATATTTATATACACCAAGGGTGAGAAGATTATATTTTTTTGCTGACTCTCATCGAAGCACATCGAAGAAAAAAAAACACTTCTTTCAGATGTGTTTATATAATTTTTTCCACGATTAACATTTAAATCCTATTGAACGGTTTTGATATTGATACTAACGTATACATTTTGACATGAATATATACTTGTTTATTAAAATACCCACAAAAACAATTGTAGGCAGAATATAAAATACCTTTTTTAATATTGTTGTTTTGACGTTTCATTTGAGTTTTTTGTAATAGTGTTTAATGAAAGTGATTCAGAAAATTAAACTTGTACAGAAATGTAAGATGTGCAATGTGTGCATCCAGCGTAATACACAGTAAAATAAATTGAAGCTTGAGTTTCTGTAATAGGTTCACCTTCGTGAATAATTATCAATTATTAATCGTTTCTAAGCATGCGATAATGGAAAACAATTTCATGACTCAAAAATATTTAATAATGGTATGTTTCTAGGCTAGTAGTGAAAAGTGGTTATTTATGCAACTAGTGTGAAAAGTATCACTTTATTAAATCCATGAGTGTAATACAAGACACTTTTAACTTGAATTGCTTACACTAACTTTTTCTGCGATCGAGTTTTAACTAATTATACTATAAATAAATAAATATATCATCACGCCTTTTACCTATTACTGGGTGTGGCACTCTGTCTAAGCAGATCTCGGTAAGTGATATATTTTTCACGTGAAGTGCGGTTACCAGCCGTCAAATCACGGCCCCCAAAGATGTTGGTAGAGGGGAAGCCACAGGAGTAGATTTAAATTGGTGAAAATTGTTTGTCGCGTGTGGGGGATCGAACCAGGGTTCACAAGATCCACAGGCCGACTCGATACCACTGAGCCACCTACCCCATAATTATACTAATTACAATTTAAACGGCAAAGATATTTATTCTGTACATATTATCTTTAAATATGTAATTAAGGTTGTTTCGTAGCAACTATTGTATCGCAAGGTTGCTATTAGCAGCGTGAGATAAAACGTTTTTTTGTACTCTGTGCGATAAACAGTTACTTTTTGCACTGAACATGTGTATATAATGACTTACTTTTTGCTTATTCTTAGAAAAAATTATTAGAGCACTATTTCATGAAACTTTATTTACTTGTTCATTTTATTTAAATTAAATTTCGAAGAAACGAAAAGATAATCTAAAATTTTTATCCATAAATACATTTGTTGATAATAATAATAGTAAATATTCATTTATTTTTTAAATTTCATTCTCTGCTGTGGATTTTATTATTTTCATTGATATAAATATGGCATTTAAGAAGAAACCTAACAGCTGCCAAATTAAAATTTTGTCATTTACTATCTTCGAAAGTAAATTATATATAATTAATAGTTAATTTTGCTACTATTTGATTACTGTGCTTGTTAACACAAAACAATAAACAAAGAATAACTTCAGAATGCTTGCCTTCGATTTACTTATGGTGTTCATAAGTTTAATCACATTTCGCAGTATCGATTATTTGCAAACAGAGTAAACATAATTGATCTATTATCAAAAACGTATATTTGTGATTGAAAATATAAAGGTGTAGGTGGCTCAGTGGTATCGAGTGGGTCTGTGGATCTTGAGAACCCTGGTTCGATCTCCACAGCCGACAAACAATTTTCACCAAATTAAATCTACCTCTGTGGCTCCCCCTTCTACTAACATCTTTGCGGGCCGTGATTTGACGGCTGGTGATATCTCGTAAATTTTTGTTTTTTGTTATTTAATTTGCTTTATTTTTGGTTTTAATCAACGTTCAACAAATGTGCTCAAAATTGACAACTAAAAATTGCAAACGGTTTTGTATGCTTTTTTTTATTATATTTTTAAGACATGTTCGAACATTAAGTTATCACAGTTTTTGTGCATGTGTTTTAATAAATATGTTATTAATGTAGTTTATTACTAAAAAAAAATACATAACTATAGTAAAACATTTTTATCTAAGAAATTAACTTCACTATAATATTCTACATGCTTGATTAGATCACACGCAGTTTTTATCGAAAATAGTAAGTGTCCGAACATGAAGATATTTGGGGTCGTATAAAAGTTTGAACAAATTTAACACCTAACTACTTCATATTTTGTATTTCCATTATTTTTATATTTTCTTATCTAGTATCATATTTTTCTGTATGCTTATTTATCACTTTTCAATTCAAATTTTCTAAATAATCTTCCACGGTTTATTTAGGTGGAATAGCAGCCTTCGACTGAGTTGAATCAATAAAGTTATATTTGTTTATTATTTTTGTGTGAAAAATATCAAGTACAGTAATTATTAAATGTATTCAATTCCTACTACAAGATAATCTGTAAATTCCGGTTTCTTCATTATTAGGCAGGTCGGGTGGTGGTTATATGGTAGCTGATGTATGGCAGATTAACAATTATTTCACCAATTAATTTTTTTAATTAGGTAACCAAGTTATTCACAAAAACCTGAAATTGGCATTATTAAAAAGGTGCAATATAATACTTACAGTATTTGTTCACACGTAAATACCAACTTCATGAACTATTTTACCAGTTATAATTGTTTCTCAAGCTGTTATCCTTACATTAAGTTAGAAATAATGCATCTATTTTTATTTTTTGTTTTCCTGTGTTTTTTTCTTTATGTGCGATATTATATGACGTACTGATCATAGAACAAAAATAATTTTTATATACTTTGTAAAATGAAGTACTAAGGACATTTTAAGCATTTTTACTGCCACTAGTTTCATAGTTATTTCTAATATATTGATAATTAAATTATAATTACAAACACTGCAATAGTAATTTTTTTTATTATATAACACCAGATAAAGATAGTTTATAGTGTTGACCAGTGGCACTAAAAATGTACATTTCGAGAACCATGTTCTTAATTTGGCGTATTTTGAGAAAAATCATTTTGTTCTATGATCAATACGACAAAAAATATATGGCCTCAAAGTATAAAAACACCCTCTAGTCTATTTCTGTGCCAGTTAAGTTAAAAATACAATACCTATAGGAAGAGACGTGTTCGACCTCGAAGTTGACCTTGATTTTAAATTGATAGAAACATTGCTGTGTACACGTCGATATTTGAGCACTTAATATATTTGCAAGTCTCTATTTTAAATGTATAATATATGCTATAATTCGCAATTATACATAATATAGGTAACTGTTTTTTTTTGTATTATTATTAATTGAAATGTGAAGTGAAAGATACATTGCGGAAAATTTTACTTCACGTACAATTTTAATATTTTCGAAAACTAAAGAATTTTTATGTTTACCCAGTAATGTGTAAAAGGCGTGATTATATATTTATTTTTTATTTATTTTATAAATTATAAACAGGACAGCGAATTTTACATTCAAGCTAGCTAGCAGATAAAAAAATGCTAATGAAATATAATATTTATACCACATAAGTTTTTTCATACTCTCAGATAATGAAATTTTATGGGGTAGGTGGCTCAGTGGTATCGAGTCGGCCTGTGGATCTTGAGAACCCTGGTTCGATCCCCATAGCTGACCAACAATTTTCACCAATTTAAAAATCTACCCCTGTGGCTTCCTCTCCACTAATATCTTTGAGGGCCGTGATTTGACGGCTGGTAACCGCACTTCACGCGAAAAAAATATATCACTTACCGAGATCTGCTTAGGCAGAGTGCCACACCCAGTAATGGGTAAATGGCGTGATGATATATTTATTTATTTATTTTAGATAATGAAATTGTGTTACTTTTTAAATTAAAAACATTAAATAATTCATTAGAGTTTTGTATTTTTCTAGCACATTTATCAACCTTATTCGACAGACAATAAAACTCAAAGCAAACAAAAACAAAAGTAATTTAATGGACTTGTTTCCGTTGAACCGCAGCGGCTTATAGTTGTTGCGCGGGTGTGTATGTGTACGCAAGGTGTAATCGCAGGGTGCATGCTGTACTACCATTGCTCCCTCCACCGGACCAGATAGCCGTTTGTCTTGCCATCCATCACGTTGACATGTCCCCTTCCCTCTACCGCTGTGGCTAATGGCGGCAGATAGCCTACCAGATAACGTTTCATTACATACATTATATCAATATCCTTGGCGCCTTTGATGTTCGCCGCGGCTAGCCGCCGACACTTCTTTCCGTGCCCCGCCGTTTCGTCGCCCCGCGCGGTGTTGCTTGATGTAAGTTCGCCGGTCGTGGTCGCGGTTGCCTGTTGTTGTGCACACCAGTGACGGAGGATTCCTGTATTTATGTTGGGGACATTATTTTTATTTTTAATCGCAGATTAATATTGTTATTATTTTGACATTTATGAAAATATTCGAGGTTTATCAAATACATAACTATACATTAAACTAAAATAGCGTAAAATGATTAAGTGATAATACAAGAGGAACAAAGACATTTTACACTCGTGATACAAACATATTGGCTAGTAGCACAAGCTCTGTATTTGGATGTTCTAAGAGCACGGTTTTAACATGTTAGAGATAGCTAAAACACCCAAATACACTGCTCTTGAAACAGGCAAAAACAGAGCTTGGGCTACCAGCCATTGTTTCTACGATTGTATTTTAAATAATTAAAAAACGTATAGCTACATATTCGTTCTGTCAATATAACAAGTTCCTTTTTTGATTGTATCTCTATATGTAAGTAGGCCATTAAAAACAATTTGCAAGAACAGTAAATGCTTGTTTACGGTTGCATAAGGATAATATCTTTTTCTACGACCTCTTAGAAATCTGCTCATTGTATGTTTGTTGTTGCTATGGAAATGAGGTACATTGCAAGACATCGTGCGAAATGAATTTGTTTTGTAGTCATTTCAGTACAGGTCATTTCATTTCAGTACAGGTGCAATTTTCTTTTAAATTACAAATGAAAAATATAAAAACGCATACGTAAAAAATAAAATAGACGTAAATTAGAGAATTATTATTATTTATTGATGTTTTGATAGTTGTTAAATATTATGTTATTAAGATCGGATTTATTCACATTTAAATTATTAAGATTTTCCAAATTATTATTATTATTAAATGTTATATATTAGTTCTGTCAAAAATGATAAATTGTTTCAAATTTAAAACTGGCGCGCTTCGGCAAATCATTCCAGTCTGAATTTCGGCAGTATGCCGTATTCCAGCTGTCAATAATAAACTGAGAATGGTTGAAGAATTTATTTTATTTTAGTATAATATTATAAACAGAAATATTTACTGAATCACTTATTTAGTTATTTATATTTATATGTAATATTGTTACAATTATTAAAAATCATTTTCGGTGAACATGAACTTTTAAGGTTATGATTTAAGTTGTTTTGATTGTCAACGCTAATAGTTGTTGATGTCGAAGATCTATTTCAGATATAATTTTTATTGAAGAAACTTAGATAATTGGAATATCAGTCTAATATTTTTATTATTTTATTTAATATTTGTTTTGTTGTTACTGCTGGTTGCTACTAACTGAAATGTAATTCTGGAATAGTGAAATTGGGACATCTTTATTATTGAATACTGTAGTCGTAGAAAAATTATAGTGTACAACTCGCATGGAATGTCCATTTCATACTCATATGATTTGCAGCACTCGCCAAACTTTCATACTCGTAGGAAATGGATACCATTCCATGCTGGTTGTACAATATACTATTATCGCACGGTAGGAACGCACGACAAAGTTATAATTCGATTGCTCCATGGAATACGTCAACTTTTCATAGCAATCGTAGAAAAAATAATTAGTTAAAATTTACATTTTAAATAAATAGGTACACAATGCTACTATAGTTTTGCCTGTGCAGGGGAGAAAGTTATGTATTTTTTTCTAAACTCAGTTTTAAAGTATATTTTTGTGTATTTATTTAATTATGAAATAATACCATAATAGCCTACTTAAATTTTCATTTCACGAAAATTATGCCATTGGCTCATTTTCCAAAATATAATTGTAATTCCGAGAAAAAAAATCGAATTTTAGAGTAATTCGGTACGGTACAAGTTGCAATAGTAGAAAGGTGTTATCAGTTTTTTTATTTGAGTTTTACATGTTACTATTTTTATTTAATCTTACTCATATTCGCGGAAATACAAATATAAATAACCACACAAATATGCCTCGAATATGTTTCTGTGTCACCTTTTGACTACATTAAACTAGGGAAATAATTAAATACCAGAGCAATTTACAAAATTTGTATTGTATTTCTATGATTATAAATGGTAAGACGATGAAACTATCAATATACAAATTAAAGAACTTTTTATCTTCAATAGTAGATTTGAAAATCGTATTAACAAGTTATAAACGTGCACATCTTCATTTCAATAAATTTTAACAAAATAATAGTAATTTATGCACTAAGGGCACTAAATAGATGCCAATGCACAGAGAACGTTGGTATCCTGTCCGAGGGATGGATGTCGTCCGAGGTCATTATCATTAAGTATCGTCCTTGGGGCCTACAAGATTTTATTTTGCACCAGAATATATAGAATTAGTTTTAATTTATAATAAATATGATAATAGTAATGCGGATAAAAGTATTAGTCAACTGTAACGACGGGTGAACAAATCGGGCGTTATGAATCATAATGCCCGTATATAATGCTCCGTTCGTTATTTATTTATGTTACTCTGTACAACAGGAATTTAATCCCAATTATAGTACAGGGTTCGCACTCACCGAGCCGCAGTGTGGTAGTTCATATAATTTTTAGCTTGAGTGAGATTCGAACTCGGGATCTCCTTATTCGAATTCCATATTGCTATCTACACCACCGTACATGATTGTTCATGGGGTGTAATTTGTGGCTATAGCATAGCAAATAATATTCTCTCCCGAGATGTATATATTAATTCTTTTACGACCTAAGTAAGATTATACATGAAAAAAATAATAATTTTACAATATAATTTATTTATATATTTTTGATATTTATTAAAAAGTCTTTGACAAAAACGAAAATTTATGTAAATAAATTTGTTTATTTCAAATTCCATTATATTTCTAAACTGGAATACAAAAAATATAACGAAGAACTGTCGGAAGAAATTCAAGATATTTTTTAGGAAATAATGTCTACATTATTTCTCTCGGGAGAAACGTTTTACTTCTGTCTCGATTTTTGTATCATACGAACGGTCAAATAATCTCGGCCGTGACAAAAAAAAATTACTTCATAGTTGAAGTAATTGAGTTAGATAACGCATAGTTTCTTTCAATTCTGAGAAACATTATTCAATAACAATTCTATTTCGCATATATTATATTTCTTCCCAAAGTGTAATTTTTATTAACCAAGTTAAATTCAAAACCATTAGATCGAGGATCAATGTACGTTAAACAAATTAAAACCGGTTAAAATAACTAAAAACACTAATTACAATGATAATAATTACACTATCATTTTTTAGGGCAGTGATTTAACGGCTGGTAACCGCACTTCACACGAAAAAATATATCACTTACTACTACGGCAGAGTGTAATGGGTAAAATGCGTGATGATATATTTATTTATTTATATAATTACATATTTAGGTAATGACTATAACAATATGTATTTTTTTCGGATGACTATCTTTATGCCTTCGGACACCGCGTGCCGTTGTCACACCAAGTACAACAAGCAACCGGGGAACAATATGATCTGGCAGATGAGTTCACTTGAGAAAATATTCCTCATTTTACAAAAACCATCATGTCATTGTATAGAGAATTAAATTAAGGATAATTTGTTTTATTTTTTCACTTTATAAATTCAGTGATATGAATATTTGAAAATAAGAGTCCGGTTTTTTAGTTTCAAACCTGTAAGTCCAATAATAAAATCCTCAAGGATATTGGCACAAATTTATATTCAGGTGTAAATTAATTCGTAAATATTTTTGGCTGGTTCTCCAGACATAATGCCATCTACCTATGTGGGTTTGAGTAATTATCATAATTGCCAAGATAATTCGTGAACGAATACGTAATTAGTTTGCGAGTGCTGCGGTGTCACGTACGCCGGTACGCCTGTGGTGTGGCGGATGTATTGCGGTAGGCATCGAGCTCAGCGGCGTCGTTAGTGGGGGGGTATAGTGGGGTATGAGTCACGTGGTCACGTGCTACTGCCGCTTGTTTGTTTTTACTGTATTGATGGTATTTTAATCGATTTGAACCTGACATCGTCGCATAAACTACACCGTGATCAAATCAGTTCCGATGAAATTGCTACTTACCTACTGGCTCTAGCATATAAAACAATCAACGGGATACTTCATTAATACATATTATTTGTAATGGAAAACAATTATTATTGAGGTTTGGATACCACGTTTTTTAATTTTTGATTGATTCACTAAAATAAAATCATACCTACGTTACTGAGTCAATTCATGAAGCCAGCAAGCTACCGCAACCTCTGTAGGTGTTTTTATTTAGATGGTACACTCTGATTTAAAAGTAGAAGAAATTAATCGCTTATAATCTGCTCTGTACATTCGGCTCGTATATTTATTGGCATTGAATATTTACTAACTTTATTTATGACCGGAAATAATTATGTAATGAGTTTCTGACAATTCCATTAATCGAACTTAAATCACTAATTTTGAAAAAAGGTGATTTGGTGCAAGCAAATTTTAAAATGAAATTGAATTTATTTATTACAAGGTCAGGTTTAATATGGAATCATACAAGTATGTGAACACATATATTTTCTAGTTCATAAATACAGGTATTATTATCAATCATTTTATAATAATTTAAGAATTAAAGAAATACAAAATACTAAAAAAATTTGAATATTTTTTTATAGATATTAGTTATTATTTTATGTATGCTAATTTGTATAAAAACTTAATCCCAATTACAGTAGAGAGTACATGAATAGCATGTTAAAATTAATTTAATTTTAAGAAAAGTGAATATATTATAATAGTATGTATTTTAGTTCGTATTTTCATTCATTTAGAAACGGTTTTAAAAAATTGTTGATTTACCTGTTCTTAATATTTCTACAATCAAAATATTTAAAACTGAGGTAAAAGTTGATTACCTTTTAAAATAACGTCTTTCTAAAATATACAGGTGGACTGAGAAATCAAACGATTCACGTCATCAATCATTATGACGGCGTTTATACAGTACAGTTTATATGTAGTACAAGAATCGATTTAAATATAAATAAATATATCATCATGCCTTTTACTCATTACTGGGTGTGGCACTCTGCCTAAGCAGATCTCGGTAAGTGATATATTTTTTCGCGTGAATGAAAGATTTAGTAGACTAAGACACTTTAATGACCGGTAGTATAAAATAGCATAAAATTTAAACATAGTTTCGTAGCCCAGGGATGCAGCGTACCTATTAGGTGCCTTTTGCATAGTTTAATCGGATTGCGCTCCTATTTCCACCAATTACTTATCTGTATTTTTAATATAGTTATTAAAATTTATGTTGCAGTGTAATAATAATAACTAATTATTATGTTCGGTTATAACAGTACGATATAAATTAAAAATATAAGCATAACAAAGAATAGAGCCAATATAAATCAAATTAATCAAGTATTTACTTAAAAAAGTACTGCTCAAATCAGCCAATATAAATATATATTGTAATTATTTCAAAATAAGAAAAAATATTATCAACAAAAATATATAAATAAAATAAATATACCATCACGCCTTTTACCCATTACTGGGTGGCATTCTGCCGTAGCAGATCTCGGCAAGTGATATATTTGTTCGCGTGAAGTGCGATTACCAGCCGTCAAATCACGGCCCCCAAATATGTTAGTGAAGGGGAGCCACAAAAATATGAATATAAGAAATAAAATAAATATATCATCACGCCTTATAGACACTTTGCCGTAGGAGGTCTCGGTAAGTATATATTTATGCACGTGAAGTACGGTTACAAGCTGTCAAATTCGACCTTAAAATAATTTTACTTTACATTTCACATAATAAACAATAAATAAATTGAATCGTTATTGGCATTTATGACAAATTGATGATATGCATCGTTTGATTTCTTAGTCCGACTAGGTATATATTAAGAAAAAAATAGTCTATAATTCTGAAAAAAGAAGATAATAAAATCATAAATTATTTTGCATGCATTCAGGGTAATTTTCCTTAAGTACTAAACTTAATTTTTAGTTCACTCGTACTTCCACTTTTCGTTGCATTTTATTTTTATGCTTAAAAAACAAAAGTCAATTTGGATGTTTTGACCTACGCAAACACTTGATGTTCGTAAATCTTTTGTTTTGATTGGCATCGTCCGCGGACCACGACTCTGCGATAGTTTTTTGTTTAGCGTTCAGGCGTCTTTATTTATTATCTACCTAGACCGTTTTGGTTACTCATGCGTTTTACAAAAACACCGCCAGATATTTTGACCCCTTATATTCGTGTATATTGCCAACTGTTGACAACGAAATTACTATGTTGACACATAAGAATTTTTAATATAACGATATTTATTTTTTTAA
This sequence comes from Pterostichus niger, assembly GCA_947425015.1. Lineage (NCBI taxonomy): Eukaryota > Metazoa > Arthropoda > Insecta > Coleoptera > Carabidae > Pterostichus > Pterostichus niger. The sequence continues at coordinate 15,434,000 of OX380336.1, forward strand.
GCAAATGAATATGTTTCTTTTCTAGTTGTTATTGTGGTTTTTATGTGTTTATCAAAGGAAATAATTATGTAATTTGTATTGTATGACATAACATACAATATATGAAACTTTTATTATTTAGTGCAATGTTATCGTCATTTATGTACTTTTTTGCATTGCGTAACAGAAAATTAATGACAATTACTGTGTCCTAAGAGGATCTACAAATCGTAAATCACTGTGCTGCACTTTTTGTTTGCCAAAATTAAAAATTTCAAAGTCTTGTTTGAGAATGAAGAATGCAATTATGTAACTATATAACTATAAATGCACATACAGCTAGGAGTTTCATTAATATATTACGAATAATAATAAAAATGTTTTGTACGAAGTATTTTAAATTTTCGCAGTAGTATTTCAATGACAGTAAAATTATAATAGCACGTAAGTTTTTTTTTCTTAAAATATTAGGTTATGCAATGCAATGTTATGCAATTTTGTAAACTAATGTAAAGCAATTTTTTGTAGTTATAATAATAAACACATTTTTTATATGGTTCCAGTTCGATCAATCATTTCTAAATATGTATATCCATTATGTGCCTAATTCAAAACAAATTAAACTAAGAGGGTATTTATTTGTTAAATCATAGTTTCCAACTACAAAGGCTGACACCACAAGCTGTTTTAAGAGCACGGTTTTAACATGTTACAAAAAGCTAAAATTCCCAAAAACACTGAATACAGTAAAAAACAGAGCTTGTGGTACCAACCAAAGTGTCCATAATCAATACGATACATATACAAGCGTTTCAGAGAAAATTAATATCGCTAATAAACAGAGTTGAAAACAAACATCGTAGTGAATTTCAAAAGTGGATCAAAAGAATAATAATAAAAACTGAGCAATATTTTCTTTATATATATACATATATACAGGGTGTTTCAGGAGTAGTGTAACAAACTTTAACAGCTTATTCCTGAGGTTATTTTGAGCAAAAAATGTCATATAAACATAGGTCCTATTCCTTCTAGTTACCAAAATACAAGAGGTTGAAGTTCTATAAATAACACGACATTTTCAAATTTTTTTAATTAAGATACTTTCGGAAAACAAGAATTTTATGGAAAAGTCATACCTTATTTGTCTTAATTAAAAATTGTTGTACTTTTGATTGTATTATTGTTTCATAATGGATGGTTATAGTACTGCTGAATATGCAGATATGATTTTTATTTTTGGATTATGTAATGGTAATGCCCGTTATGCGTCCAGAGAATACCAAGACAGATATCCAAATAGAAGCCAACTTTCCCATCCCCTATTTGCGCGCATTTTTGTTTTCCGAAAGTATCTTGATTACAAAAATTTGAAAATTTCGTGTTATTTACAGAACTTCAACCTCTTGTATTTTGATGACTAGAAGGAATAGGACCTATGTCCATATGACATTTTTGGCTCAAAATGACCTCAGGAATAAGCTGTTAAAGTTTGTTACACTAGTCCTGAAACACCCTGTATGTACTATAGAATGTAGGCAAATAAATTACTTCAGTGATATTAATTTCATTTTCTAAAATCAGTAGTTTAAGTTTATATTACAATAATCTCGGAAATGAACCCCAGAAAAAATAAATGTATAACACTGATTAAAACTTTTTATTCGAAAAGGCATATTTTTAAAATATAAGAATGGAAGAAAAAGAAGAATCTATAATGATTATTATTCGCTCTAGTGTGAGTTCATATAAAAATAAATTATAAGCTAAATATTACATCTAGGGGTAGGTGGCTCAGTGGTATCGAGTCGGCCTGTGGATCTTGAGAACCCTGGTTCGATCCCCACAGCCGACAAACAATTTTCACCAATTTAAAAATCTACCCCTGTGGCTCCCTCTCCACTAATGTCTTTGACGGCTGGTAACCGCATTTCACGCGACAAAATATATCACTTACCGAGATCTGCTTAGGCAGAGTGCTACACCCAGTAATGGGTAAACATCTAGGATATAAATTTTTTATACTACCTACAGATTTTGTAGAAAATATCTTCACGCGAAACATAGATAGACATTCTGTATTATGTTATAAAGTATAGTGTAAAAATCCCTTGTAACTCAGCCGGGATTCAAAGCCAGAACCTGTCAATTGCTTAGTAAACACTATTATACCATTGAGCTACTGCACCCCGGGTGGAGTACTCACGGCTCTTTCCATGTATTAATTTGCTGTTTCAAGGGAATGACAAGAATACATATAACCTACCGCAGCTTATATGCTGACGGCACCAAATTTTTACTTGAATATAAGGTCTATTGCACACCAAATATAAAAAAGCTGTGAGATCTAGCCGGGATTAAAACCCGGGACCTCCCACTTGCTACTGAATCTCGTAAGGTCTAAGATTCGAATTCCGGCCGGGTTTCATCGTTTTTTCAGTTCTCTACAAGTGTAATGTCTATGGCACACTGGTCGAAGAGCATCGATGAGCTCTTCGATGAAACAACAGAACGCACCCGTCATTGACGAAAAATAAAAACTTCTAAAGGTGAGAAAGAAAAACTAAATTTCAAAAATATGCTAACGTGAAATGAAACACAAAAGATACGAGTGAAATGAGTTAAGTTTCTTTTCATCGATGAGCTCTTCGATGGAAATAGAGGAGCCTCTATTTTTCGTCAATGACGGGTGTGTTCTGTTGTTTCACCGGAGAGCTCATCGATGCTCTTCGACCAGTGTGCCATAGGCATTACACTTGTAGAGAACTGAAAAAACGATGAAACCCGGCCGGAATTCGAATCTTAGACCTTCCGAGATTCAGTAGCAAGTGGGAGGTCCCGGGTTTTAATCCCGGCTAGATCTCACAGCTTTTTTATATTTGGTCATAAGTGTAACTAACAATAAATGTTTTCATTTCTCGAGTCAATAGATCGTTGATGTGTACATTCAATCGAATATCAATCCTCTCGTATCTTATAGAAATAGTTGTTCTCATTACATTTCGCTGAGTCATTATTGTCAGAATCGAAATGACAATTCCATGAAATGAAACTTCAAATCCCATTACGAATAAAGAATAACTGCGTTGTTACGTCCTCGCCGGCAACCCGGTCCTTAACTTCCAAGAGCACTTGTGCTCATTTTCTCTCTTTCTATCTCTATATAACTCCTATTCGCTTTATATCACGCCAGTGGTGCTCAAACTATAATACAAATCGGGGAATTGGTGCTTCATATCAGAATTTTGTTATTTTGTAACCGTTTGAAAAGGATGTAGAATGGTAATTATATAAAATACTTTCCGAATTAAGAAAATATATACTCGAATATGTTCCGCTTTTAAAACGTTTTACCGCATTCATATTACTTTTTATATTACAAATTTAAACTCTACAAATATCTGATATAACATGAAATCCACCACATTTAAATAAATAAATAAATATATCATCACACCTTTTACCCATTGCTGGGTGTGTCACTCCGTCTAAGCAGATCTCGGTAAATGATACATTTTTTCGCGTGAAGATATTTTCTACAAATATTACATAGTCTCCTTGTGATAAATTTTGGATAATTTAATGAAAATCGTAGCGTCTTTAGTTCTTCAAAAGGCAAAAACATACATTCACAAATATTCCGCTGTTGTGTATTACGTCAAAATATCTTAAATTATTGAGTATTTTTTTATATACTTTTACTTCAAAATTAGTCATTTTAGATTACCGAAATAGTTCTGGTATTTCCGATATTAGGGCTGTAGCAAACAAATAAGAAATAATTTAAATGATCTCATTTACATTTATTTTGTATATTAGAATATGAGGTAAATGACTATCCATAGTTTAATTAAAAATAACAAGGAATTATCCATATATTTTTAATCTTGCTCGACGACCGACGAGCTAAAATTTTCATTTTATTGATGCTACTCTGTATCACAGGAACATAATCGCAATTACAGTACAGAATCCGGACTCGTCGAGCCGCAGTGTTGTAGTTTATATATTTTTAGCTTGACTGGGATTTGAACTCAGGATCTTCGAATTAGAATCCCGTAACTTTAACCACACCATCGCACTGGGCAAATGAATCATTATCATAAATCAATTCTACTTATATTACAAAAACGATAAATATGTATATCCCGTTTTCCCGTTTCTGAGATATTGCCTTAATATTAAAAATTTATTGGCGAAAAATCAGATTGTATTACATAATACACTTATAAAATTATACATTTCGTATTGTAAATGAAAGGTTGTCCATGTATAATCGTACAATAATTCATGACTTTTATCAATCAATCGCACTCAAGCTAACAATTATATAAAAAAAAAACTACCACACTGCGGCTCGGTGAGTGCGGACCCTGTACTGTAATTGGGATTAAATTCCTGTTGTACAGAGTAACATAAATAAATAAATAAAGCTAGTATCATTTTTATAATTGCTGTATTAACGTATAAGTATTCGACATATTAAAATAACCTCTCATTACAATCCATGATTTGACGGCTAATATTCGCACTTTATGCACAAAACTATCACGCTAAGATCTGCTACGGTAAAGTAATGGATAAGTGTTGTGATAATATATTTATTTATTTTATTTGTTTAATTCAATATTTATGTTCTATTAGTGCATATACACACATAATATGTATAAGAACTTATATGTGTATAAACTTTTTAAATTCCGTCTCTGTCGAAAAAAGTCTATTATTCTCTAAATCGTATTACCCGCGCAAATACAAACAAAAATAAATTCAAGCAGTCTCTCGATCCTCGCAAGAGCCAGTCAAACCGTAAAAATACCCTTTAGGGTCGTACACGACCGTCTTATATCTCAATCAATTTCCTCATCTTTTATTTGTGTTGGTCCCGCCTACTACTACTGCGACAACGACAGCAAAAGTAGTGTTCCGATGCGCTTCACTTTTTCCGTTTTCATTTCTTTTTTTGCGCGTGACGGCGACACAGACCAAATGACGGAACGAATCCGCGAATCGCGACCATTCGTGTCTCGTGATCGTACGGTGATGGTAGTCACACGGGGTTAGTTCTGAATTCACCCGTCGAGCGCTAGTAATGCAATATGGTGGAGATCAACAGCTGATCTGTCAGTTTGGAACGAGATTTGTGAATTTTTAGTGTAACTTTCCATTATTTAAGCTTGTGTTTTGGGATGTATTGAGGAACTGTTGTGGTTAAAATTATTTAGTGAAGATTTTTGTTTTGTTTTGTATCAGTATCATAATATATTTCAGTTATAGAAAATCTGGTACTTAAAAGTAACTTTTAAAAATTGCCCAGTGTATATATGTCCATGGTAAGTTTTATATATATACAGGGTGTTTCACAACTTAGAGCAAAAAATTAAAGGGTATATTCTGTACGACGTGCTGATCATGAAACAAAAATATTTTTTTTTAAATCGCAAAACTTTTCCATGTTTCCCATTCCAAAATTTTTCGTTGCCACTGCCACTGGTGGGATGATTATGTTAAAGTTATTAATTAAATAAAATTCTATTATAAATAACTGCTAATAATTGAATTGTGTAATTATTCTTTCATAGTTGATACCTACTTCATTGTTTGTGTTTAATAGGAAAGCGAATCCAGTGCAGTACTACAAAAAATGTTTTAGGTTAACAACCATTAATTTTTCAAATTTAAAAAAAATTCTTTTTGTTTCATGATCAGCACGTCGTATAGAATATACCTTTTAATTTTTTGCTCTAAGTTGTGAAACACCCTGTATATGTATATATATATATATATATATATATATATATATATATATATATATATATATATATATATATATTTATTTATTTATTTATTTATTGTTATTTATGTGTTTTGATTAGTACAATCTATAATTTATATACTTAAATGGCAAAGCGATTGGTTCAGGCGCCTTTTAGTGGTTTTTATTTATAATTTAGTATTTTGATCAAATATTCAATATTATTATGGGGTAGGTGGCTCAGTGGTATCGATTCGGCCTGTGGATTTTGAGAACCCTGGTTCGATCCCAAAGGTTACAAACAAATTTCACCAAATTAAATCCACCCCTGTGGCTCCCCCTCCACTAATATTTTTGAGGGCCGTGATTTGACGACTGGTAACCGCACTTTACGCACAGAAATATATCACTTACGGAGATCAGCTACGGGAGAGTGCCACACCCAATAATGGGTAAAAGGCGTTATGATATATTTATTTATTTATTCAATATTTAAAATTCACCATAAGACAAACTAACAATTACTATTTAATACTGTTTGTTTTTTTTTCTTTGCGTTATAGTCTCTTTTACTTATACCGAAATATCTGATGTGGACACCACATGACTTCCTTGTACACGTATTAAACTATAGATATTTTTTTAATTGCACATATTTGACATTAAATCTTTTATTTTTTGTTCTAATCCATAGCAAACTTAATTTAAAAAAAAATCAAAAAATATATAATATTTAAATTTAGATATCTCGTTTATGCAAAAAGCTAATTTAAAAATTCTTAATGTGCTAGACGCAGAATTTAATTCTCTAAAACTTTTATTTGCAGCATTCCTTTCTAAAATTAAAATAATACCATTTTTTTCAAGGAAAACTGTTAGCAGCTTCATGTAATGTGCCACTTCCGGTTAGTCTATTTTAACCAAAATCTATTATGTTATTTCCATTGATATAGTAGTCTTATATACCAAATTTGGAAAGTTTTAAATTATATTTGAATATAGTTTTTCATGAAAATCTATTATAGGCTTCAAGTAAAGTACCACTTCCGGTAGTTGTATAATGACCAAAAAGGGAGGTGCACAACTAGATGTTATAACAGTCCTAAATATAAAGTTTCAATTTTCTACGGCTTACCGTTTTTGAGTTATGCGAGATACGTACGTACGTACAGACGGCATGACGAAATTAGTCAAAATGGATTCAGGGAGGGCCAAAACACCTATTTCCGTTGAAATCTGAGAACCGAAAATTTTCGCGAATACAATACTTCCTTTACTTCGTACAAGGAAGTAGAAAAGGGACAAATGGCTATTTTGTTTTCCTTTAATTTTAAACCTATAGTTTAAATGTTTAAATGCAAAGTTTGTGGCGAACATAAATGCCAATTTTGGTATGAAAATATCTTAAATTCTATTTCCGGTTGTGCCGGAAGCGATGTCCTGGTTGATTTTTAAAATAAAATAATAATAATTTTTGTATATTTTCCAAAACTTTTTTAAATTAGCTTATAGTGATGTCAATTACTTGCATTTTTATCAGGAACTAACCTATTTATTATGTTTCAAATTTCACGTATTATCCTGCATATTGATACCTTGTTTGTTTGAGCAGATATTTTATTTTTAGTTGTAATCCGAAAATCTCGAGTTCGAATCCCAATCAAGCTAGAAATATATGAATTACCACACGGCGACTCGGTGAGTGACCAGATTCATTCGTACGAGTTCATAAGAAAAAACCTAATTATAATTTTAATAGAGCAAGAATATTAAATAGAAATAAATTAACTAATTAAGAATAATTGAGTATATATAATTTGGCAGGAAGATAGAATGAATAAATTACAGAAGCAAAGTGTAATATAATTTGTGAAACTTCTGAACATACTTTTGAGAAATGCTGTAATTATTTAGTTACAATTACTGAGGAATTCGTAAAGAATGTTATAAAAAAAGTTTCAATTATAGCGTGAATGTGATGTGAGTATTATTGGTAATTATAAAAAAATCGATAGATCAAAAACGTATTGAAAAATTGATGAAATAATAATGGGTAACTAACCTTAGAATGTAATTAACCGTTCGAAATTGAGGGAATTAGAAATATTATCGAGAGCATTACGAAATATTTGTAATGATTTAAATTACCTACTTGTTTCGTGGTTATTTTTTGCTGCGGATGGTGGTTCTATATTTTTGTTGGTTTTGTACCTGCTCTTTTTATCCTGATGAAAATAGTATAGGTAACATTTTATACATAATTAATGACTCGATAATTATGTTCTACTGTGTAATTATTTTTAATTGAGAGTTGCTAGGCCTCATTTACATACATTTAACTTATATATCCACCCGGTTTTTATTCAACTGTATTAAGAACAGTAATATTATAAAAGTATGGATTAAATCTCATCGTTTTGATATAGAAATGTTTTTACTTCCTTGTACGAAGTAAAGGAAGTATTGTAATCGCGAAAATTTTCGGTTCTCAGATTTCAGTGGAAATAAGCATTTTGGCCATCCCTGAATCCATTTTGACTAATTTCGTTGTGCCGTCTGTACGTACGTACGTATGTATCTCGCATAACTCAAAAACGGTAAGCCGTAGAAAATTGAAATTTTGGAATTTGGAATTGGAAGTGGTACTTGACTTGAAGCCTATAATAGATTTTAATGAAAAATTATATTAAAATATAATCCAAAACTTTTCAAATTTAGTATATAAGACTACTACATCAATGGAAATAACATAATAGATTTTGGTTAAAATAGACTAACCGGAAGTGGCACATTTCATGAAGCTGCTAACAGTTTTCCTTGAAAAAATTGTATTATTTAAATTTTAGAAATAAATGCTGCAAATAAAAGTTTTAGAGAATTTAATTCTGCGTCTAGCACATTAAGAATTTTTAAATTAGCCTTTTGCATAAGCGAGATATCTAAATTTAAATAATATATATTTTTTTATTTAAAAAAAAATTATGTTTGCTATGGATTAGAACAAAAAATAAAAGATTTAATGTCAAATATGTGCAATTAAAAAAATATCTATAGTTTAATACGCGTACAAGGAAGTCATGTGGTGTCCACATCAGATTTTTTAGTTCAGTTATTCGAAACTATGTAAGATATTTTTCATATTTCATCTTGAATTCCAGTTTCGATCTAAATCTGTTTATAGCGTGACATTCAATACATTATATTCCTCGGATTCACTGACCAGTCTTGTGGGTAAAACTTAACAGACCGGTAAATGGAATTTTCAATAATGTCATGAAAATTCTTCACATTTCTTAACAACTTTTCATTTCGAAGAATCATATTCGTTACATACGATGTGAGACAATATCCTTATTTATTAACATGTTTAAAAATTAACTAAGAACTTAAATACTAATATTGCAGTGATTCTTATCCGTTTTGCAAATATTATAAAAATAATCGCGTAACAGCTAGAAATTTTTATGTAAATATAATGCTTTATTTATTTAAAAAATTAATAAATCTATTGTGAATAAATTGTGTTGCTCCTATACTTGCGATATTATTAAAACATGAAGGCGAGCGAGACGATCTCAAACGAAAATTTTAAATATACATCCTACTTGGGTACAATTAATATACTTTTTTTTATATTTTATTAAATATATATATTGTCATTTTAGAAGGCAATATTTTGTTTTTTAATGGATAGAACATCCACGATTTTGGAAAAATAAATTAATTCCAAAATGATCCTTTATATAAAAATTTAAAGTAGTTATTTTTTAATATAGAAAATCACGTAACCACAATGATATTAATTCAAAGCAAATGTTTATTGTTAACATACAGGATATGTGCTTCATGTTGCGCTGTTATTTCTTAAATAAAGCATTTATGGACATTAGCTTAAATAAGGTATTCTCAAACTTTACAAATTATTTTAACCAGTCTTATTTTTCATTATTTCCAACTATCCTTTTATAATTGTAATAGTAGTAACTAAAACATAAATACATATGTTTTTTTCTTTAACTAAAGATTACATATACCACATACCCTTTGATGACCTTTCATTTATCCCCAAAGGTACGCGAAACACTGAAACACTGAATTAAATTAACTTTTCTCATATTTTTAGGTGTTTAGTTCGTGATAATTGAAACAATATACTCATTTTTAATTAATAAAATACTAATATTTAATTTTTACTCATAATTAATTTTCTTATTATAAATATAAATTAATTTTCTGTTCCATTAATTTTTATATTTATATTCTACATTCTATAATTATTTTCACAGTTATAAGCAAGTGAATTTATATTGGTCATTAAAATAAGATATGGGGTAGATGGCTTAGTGGTATCGAGTCGGCCTGTGGATTTGAGAACCCTGGTTTGATTCCCACAACCGACAAACAATTTTCACCACGTTAAAACTACCTCTGTGACTGTTTCTCCACTAACATCTTTGGGGGACGTGATTTGACGGTTGGTAACCGCACTTTACTCGAAGAAATATATTACATACCGAGATCTGCTTCGGCAGAGTGCCATACCCAGTTATAGGTAAAAGACGTGATGATATATTTATTTACTTTAAAATAAGATATTTGTATACCCTTGTTCTTTATAATTTAAGTGTTATTCCGAAAATTTTAAATTAAAATTTACTTTTCTGTTTGTATCTAGTAGATGAGTCGTTCGTGAACGATCCGTTTATATTAAATTAATTGAGTCGGGTCAGTTTTTTGGACGATGTGATTCGGCTCGGCAAATAAAAGAGCTGTTTCGATACTACTGACTAATGTAGATCTTAAAGAATTCGAAATCCAAATTCCTTTTTCAGGTGTTTCAAAATTATTGTAAAAAATTAAGGATGTACTGATTACAACACAAAAATAATTTTTCTGATATTCGCAAAAAAAAAAATACAGGTTACTTTAAAACCAAACATTTTTTATGCCACTGAACTTATATGATACAGATATGAATAAAAATGAGAAAACAGTAAACGTTGAAAGAACTGTTACACAATTTTAATATTTATTCATTTTTATTAATTATACTGTTACCAGTGGCACGAAAAATATATGCTTCAAGTTGAAACACCCTATATTATGCTACAAAGTAGCTTAATCGATGTAAACTTTGCTGTTCCATCGATTTTTCGAAGGGCATAATAATCGGAAATTATGAAATATCCCAAAAATGCAATTTTCACCATTTTTTAGAAATTGTATTTTTCTTGATTTTTTAAATTTATAGTAAACTAGAACGCGACTCTACGCAAATTCATATTTTCGCATAGAAATAACAAACTATTCACTATCCAGCCTGCAACTCTCTCAATTTAATAATAATAATTTATATATTTTCAAATTACTGTAGGGGTATACGAGTATATTATTTAATGTACTGATTACATCGAAAAAATGTTGACTTTTTTAGAATAAAAAAATATTGATACAAAAGACAGTTGAGTAATATTAGGGACTTGCTTCTAATTTGATTAGTTGTCTATAAACTAATAAGTTTGTTTCATTCCATTTGTAACACTATTTAACTATTAGAGGTACTACCGTCAAAATATTTACTCTGCCACCGAGATAATACACAGTATATTCTGAAAAAAAAATTTGTACCTTAAACATTGCAATAATATTGGTAAGGATTGTGTTCCTCATTAAATATTTTCATTTAATTCGAATATTTTTTAAGTTTTTCTTTCATTTTCTGTATTTCAAAGCAAGAGCTTTCAAATAAAGTAATTTTCGAAAATGTTTTTCAGATCTAAAACTAGTAGTGTATCTCTCAGATACATGTGCGACCTTTCCCGTAAGTTTTTAGACGCGACTAACGGAAGGTTAAACGAAGGGAAGATATTCCATTGTTGCAGTAAAATAAATGATGAAATGAATAAACCTAATTAATATATTATATATATAAATATTAAGAGAAATATTTGAAATTATGTTAGATTCTTCGAGAAATTTAAGTTGCTCCTCTTTATTTAATCTTTTACATCGTCATCAAGAAACTGATGAATTTATCAAATACATATTATATTTTGTCTCAATGACATTACACATGGCAACATGAAAATATGTAATTTGACGCCTGATAAGTGAACAACCAACTTGACGTATGTATCATGTGTGTAACATGTAATTAAATATTGTATTTACATCACACCACCCTGGTAAATATTTCAGTTTAGAAGGTAATAGGAAGTTTTTGAACTGTTTTATTACCTGAAACGTGTATGACATTGTGCTCTGCTCACGTTACGATGTTAGTTGTAAATTTTTTATTCGCTAGCTGAAAATAGCCTCGTCTTTGATTCGAACTCAGCATATTACGATTTCAATTTACCTTTAAACATTTAATACTGGTTTGTTTGCGGTTTTATAGTATCATTAAAGTTATACTGTTTGGCATTTGGCTAGGATGGTGATACTGATTCTAGTAGAACATTAAATTTTAATTATTTTATCACCAACAGCAACTCTGTAAAAACTAACAAAATTAATTTATGACTCCACTTTTACTTACGTGAGTTTTTATTTGACTTGATTAAAACGTATTGAATTGAATATTTGTTGATTGATTCATATTACTCGATACCGAGACGAGATCAGTAGCTAGTCTCGAGTATTTTTAGACTGTTGACCAATTTTGATTTACCTTTTTGTTTGATTAATTAATTAATTAATTATAAGTTGCTTATTTCAAAACTCCGGTATGAAAATTATGTACCTATATATTATGCGAAAAATGATCCTTTTAATCGTATTATTAGTTTTAATAAACAAATATACCCTCTCACTTACGCAATTTTTTTTTCATATAATATGTAAGAAACTTACCCGAACTGCAAATATTAAAGCGGTTGTAAAATTAATCCGGTTTAACCACGAAAAGTCACAATGAACAAGTTTAAAGTGTGGCACATTTACAACGAGCGAATCGGTCGAATATGTAGTTTTGTTTTGATTGAAAATATGTAGGTTTTTGTCGAATAATTATAACTAGAGAACGGAATATATGCATTTGCATATTTAGCCTATTCCGAGCGGTCATTGTATATTTCATCTAAGATCCTAGTGATGATGCATATTTTCACTATATTTACAATAATTTTCAGTAGGGTAGTTAATGAATGAAATCTTATACGTTGTTGCCTCCCAAACCTATTAACCGCACTGCTCTTAGAGCTAAAAATCATACCTTCAAAGATTTTCTGCGAAAATATTGCTTAAATCAAAATATACCAGACGAATCAAAATTACATACCAACAATTGACCTATATGTTCTGGAAGAAATACTCAATGAACTTAAGGATAGCATTTTTTGGATTTGAACTTTTGTGTCAAATTGATAGTTGTATTACTGGGACGGCACAACTATTGTCAGAAACTATAAGTGCTAACATAGCTCCTAAATTCAAATACTGCCCAGTTACCTCAGTAGATGTGGAGCGATCCTTTTTCACTTATAAAAATCTTTTGAGTGATCGAAGACACAATCTTACTAGCGAACAGTTGGAACAGGACCTGATTGTTTCCGTTTACAAGAGTAATAAAATGTTCAATAATTGTTAATTTTATTATATTATCGTCGATAAGATTGCTAAATTCTGATATCGATAATTTATGAATGATTAATTTACTAATTGTATGTTGATAATGAAATAAAATAACTACGTCTTACTTTTTATTACTATTTAATGTTGCATATTTTGACCATTTTCAGACATATTTTAAGCATTTTTTATGCATATTTCAAGCTTTTTATGTCGCATATAATCCGATCTCTAATTATAACTATAGTTTTCTTGTGTGCTTGAACGATTGGTAATCGTATTTCACGCGCATAAATATATCACCGAGATCTGCTATGGCAGAGTGCTATACCATATAAGGTAAAAGGCGTGATGTACAGTTATTTTGCAAGAATTTATACATGTTTCCCATTTCATTTAATTAACTCAACAGAATGTCAACTACGTGCCATGATAATTTAATGCTTATCATAGAAGCTACTTGATCTTTTCACACCACAGACTGCGGGATCGAATCTCACCCAAGATACAGATGTCTTTATTGGGGTTAGATGTTAGCTGAAGAATCACTCTTGAACTTAATTTCGTTCTTGTTAATCATTGTGGTTAATAAAGTCAACATAAAGAAATAAAATATCCAAATTTTTAAAAGATTTTATGTTTGTGATGTTTTTATTGAGGTTAGGTGGAAATTATCATTCAACTGATTCTTGTCCTTATTAACTGTGGTGGTTCATGCAATCAAAATAAATTAATAAAATTTTAAATGTCAAAATTATGTAATCATATTTTAAAAGATTGTTTGTCCGTCAGTACGGTTGTGTGGATAGCGATACGGAATTCGAATCTCACTCAAGCTAAAAATTATATAAAACTACTACACTGCGGCTCGGCGAGTGCGGACCCTGTACTGTAATTGGGATTAAGTTCCTGTTGTATATCGCAACATAAATAAATAACAAAATTTAGTTTTGAAAGAATATTGTTGAAGACAAACATCTTACACTCTTATCAATTTCTATTTTCAATTATATTTCATTTCGACAGTTATGCTATATGTCAGATTTATTTTTTTTGCTTTCATAAAAAAACTTTATTATTAAAATTTTTTATATCGCCCAAAATGATGAAATTACTTTGCTTTCAATAATTTGAGTAAAAGTTAAAAAAAGTATATACTCGAGCATCATCTCATCTATAAAATATGAAAGTTTTTCTAAACTTCCATCGCTAATGTATAAACTTGAGGTTGTAGGGATCAGTGTATTTCTTACTACGGAGCTAATTACAGTGTTGCCAACTTTAATAACCTAGTATCTTAGGTTGAAGTTTTCTCTGACTTGGCAGATGACGGGAGAAGGCGATGAGGGTGTATGTTCTGTAGCACGTCTTAATTTAAGAAAGCTGCGCCTGTCTAAATGAAAATGCGTGAATGATATCGCCTTGAGCTTCAAATTCAGAGTTGGATTCATAGTCTTGAGTTTATGATGAGTGGATGGTAATTGAACGTAGCAGGAACTTGTGAAATACGACTTCATTTCCGCTGCTCGAGCTAATTACGAACTGTAATGAAAGACAACCGCGCAAACATAGTTTTTTAAATTGATTATTTCTTGTTTTAGTTCTTTCCAATCTATTTCAACACAAACTATTTTATTGTTTCTATTCCTTTTCAAGAAATACAATTGAATATATAATATATAAATATAACTTTTATATACAAGCATCATATACTTGTAGTATTTAAAAAGGTAGACTTTTCAAATATAAATCCTATTCGATTCCTAAATAATAATAACTCCAGCATATTTAGTATTTAATATTTATTTGTTACTCCCCACAACATATACTTAATCAGAAATACAGCTTATGGTAAAATGCGAATCACATTTTTTTATAAATTGATTTTAGCGAAATTTGAAACCGGCGAACTTTTGTTTTGTACCGTATTTAATTGTTTTAAGGTTTAATCATTCAAATTGTTTAAGAAATCACTTTATTTATCCGAATAATCTATTTCAGATTTCTTCAAACAAAAATGTTATTGGTGGTTGGGACATTTTTATTTTGCTGTAATGATATTATTCTATAATAAAACGTTAGCTGAAGTTTCCGTATTCATAGTATAGTAATTTTATTGACGCAATCAATGACGATTTTATATATTTTGTGGTCTGGAGCGATATTGTTATAATAATAAAATAATATATTAATACTATTAATTTAAATACTACTAATACGCAGTACTTTAGTTGCAGAAATCTATATACCCAAATTATTGTATTTTGACTCAATTTATGTGAGTTTAAATACGAGTATTATATATTATATTATTACCGCAATACATGACCCTGTTGAGCAGAGTAAGAAATAAAATAAAATCAATATTTTTCTTTACAAAAACTTAATTTTTATTAAAAATGATAGCTATAGGGTAATGTATGAGCGAAGCTAGCTTCTCCAAAAATATATTTTTCGTATAATTTTTACACAGTAATTAGTTAATTTTAATGAATGCATAAAATATCTCTTACTCTTGGGCCACCGAAATTTGAGCGCTTCTAGCGGCCGTTTAAATTGCTGCATGGATGCAATTATAACGTGCCAAAATATTTGAAATAGATTAGGTCATATTTAGGGTAAGCGCGATTCTAACCTCTTGTGTCCATCCGCAGTTTGTTGTTTGTTAGCAAGGTTATGTTTTTCTATTTTTATTTTGTATAATGAATCGTCACCAACATTGATAAATAAATAAATATATTATCACGCCTTTTACCCATTACTGGGTGTGGAAATCTGCCATAGCAGATCTCGGTAAGTGATATATTTCTTCGCGTGAAGTGCGGTTACCAGCCGTCAAATCACGGCTTTAAATTTAAATTGATAAATATGTTATTAATTTCATTCGGTATTAAAACACAATTAATTTTTAAATTTTCATGTTAGCAAAATGGCGTGATTAAAAATATTATTTTGTGAGGACTTGTTCGTGAGCAAAATTTTACTCACGCGCCCATCTGTATTTAGAAGTATGATAATAGTATATTTCATAACAAAAGTGTAAAGTATTGTTTTACGTTACGCGGAAGTTCATAATATTTGCAGCACGACATGACTGTAGAAAAATCCAGGATAGAATATTTTTCCGTGTAGAAGAAGCTCATGTTCCACTATCATTCGAACTGTCGTACACTCGCAGATAGCAAATATTTTGTGAATTCATTGCGCTGTTTGTTAAAAAGTATCTAAGTGTTAATATGATGATATCATTTTTTAAATCAATAGTTATATATGCAGAATAAAAATATTTGTCTGTATTATTTGTTATGTTTGTATCTATGTACGTAACATTTAAAAAACCAACAATTATGTTATCAACTTTGTAGTCTCAAGCATCAAATGACATTATAAAAGCCTTTTATTTTATTCACATAATTGTAGTCACATATATTTATTTTTATTTATAACAGGAATTTAATCCCAATTACAGTACAGGGTCCGCACTCACCGAGCCGCAGTTTGGTAGTTCATATAATTTTTTAGGTTGCGTGAGATTCGAACTCGGGATTCGAATTCCATATTGCTATCCACACCACCGTACTGACGGAAAAATGATATATTTTATCATTTATAAAAATATACAACTGTTTAAATAATTTTCAAGGCAAATAATTAAAAATATGCATGGATATCAGTTATTGGAGTACTGGTACGTTTTCCTGATCTACACCATTCAGTTTAGCTTTCCCCTCATTGATTTGTGTAAACTTCACCAAAGTTTCAAACTAGACAATATTTAACAATCATTTTATCTAAATAATATCCATCATTAATTAAAAAATTATAATATATTAAATATGTATTTAAAATATAATTATCAATTCTGAATTAAACGACGTAAATATAAGAAGAACCTGAAAATCAACTGTCAAACGAAAACAGATGACATGCATAATAGAAAGAATTCTGAATAAACTAGATGATGTTCAAGAGAGACGGTTAAAGAAAGATCCCAATGCTGTTACGTCAGACTTAATGCCATTAAAAACTCAAATAATAACATTTTTGAAACTTTGATTATCTTTTGTAGTTGTTAGATTAATTCTAGTATAAATGACTAATTTACTGGTTTGTGACTATAGTAGAGGACCCCATTAGCTGAAATAGGTCTTTCATCGGCATATCTTCTTTGTACAGAGTATAGCAGAAGGTGATTCAACAGTTTCTTTTGAAATCATAAACCACAAGTAATATAAAGCCACAACAATTAATTGTTCACTTCCATTCGCAACACCTTTCGCAGTTTTCGCACGTAATGAAGCAGAGCGGTGTTGGTTGGTTTACAAATTGCAGAAATCGGTTTCGTTTGATGTGGCTTGGGTAAAGCGTGTGGCGTGCGGCCTTGTGGACAGTAACTGCATTAGCGGAATTAGCCCCTTGCCTTGCCTTGCCTTGCTGTGCGTAGCAGCCCTGTGTCACAGTATCAACAAGCTGCACACACACATGCAAACATACAGTCGTGAGCAAGCGAGTGAAGTCTTTGTCAAGCCGCCGGTCAAATATCGCCAGCACTGTACACCACGTCAGACCAATGTTTGATTGTATACTATTTGCAGGACCGGGCTCGTTTGTTCAAACATTTATTGCCCGATTTTGAAAAAAAAACTGTTTTAGCCAATACTTATTTATTTATTACTTAACGGTATTTCTAACCCGATGTTAAAATATTAATCCATATCTCATTTTGAAAGTCAAATGTTAGGGTTTATTTATTTTTTTCAGAATATGGTTTAGCTTAATTTAATTAAATTAAATCAAAGTTAAAAATTAGTTCGAACCTTTTTGATAATCAGTTTTATACTTATTATTTTTTAAATTTCTTACAACTTCTGTAGAAACCAATCAAAAAGTCGCATTTTAATGTTTTCTCATGTTTTCAATTAAGAATCAGAAATGTATTTTAGAAAAGAGTTTTCCGTTTTAAATTGTCAGTTTTATAAAATTTTATTGGTTAATACTTCCCACGTGACGTGATGGGAGACGTACAACAAATCTTTGTCACGAATACAAAAACATTAATTTGTTTTAAGAAACGTCAAAAAATATTTATATAAATTAAACATTATGAATCGTTTTGAAAGAACAAACGTATAAGAAGTTGATGAAATTGTGAAAAATACCGTGCCAAAAATACAATAAAAACCAAAACTTATATAAACAAGCAGTTTATGTAATTTTGTACCCAGAATAATTTCAACTTAAAGACTAAAACTTCAAAATTGGAATTAAATCATAATTTGAAATATTGGGTATTTATAACATGAGGAAAAACGATGGTTCAAAATATGAAGAACTGGGTTTAATTTTTTGTGGAATGTAGCAAGAGAAGTATTTTAATTTAATTTGGAATCAAATTTAATGCCTTTTCAAGATATAACATTTTAAACGCTCGTAATGCAACATAAGAGTACTACAAACAATACCACAAAAACCGTAAAACTCCTATTGCCACATTAGCCATGACAAATAACTTAAATTTGAGAACTTCAAGGTGAAAATACTCCAACAGATTTTCAAAAAAAGTTTTATCATATTGTAACGAACGGAACAGACAAGTCTGTACCGAACGGTCTGCGTCATCTCACGTGTACGCAATCTAGAAGTCTGTAGAAGATTCTAGTAACAAGGAGAGATAAAAAAGCAGCGCTTCTTGGAAAGTTTGTCAGTTCGTCCGAAGCTATCATACAGTGCTGTTGAAAATAAATTGATCGTCGTAAATAAATATCGCTCAGCTAGTTTAAATAAATAATAGTGTATTGTTCGAGTATTGTTTAACATCATGATAAATGTTAGTGTGTAAGATTTTGTATCAGTTATTTTAATTACAAACAGTGTAAACTTTTATTTTTATTATTGCAATTATTATTTGTTGTTATTAAGTTTGGTTTAAATAAAATGTGTTGAAACTCACAATCGTTACAATATTACTGCTTAGGAATTACTCTGGCGAGATGGAGAAGCGGCAAGATGATCCATCACATACTTCACAGAAGAAATTGACAGTTTCAAAGATTGAAGAATAATCCAATATTTGTAAAAACAGTACAAGGTGGTTCAAGAATGTCAATATGTACTCTTTCAAATTATACAAAATTTTTGTGCCACGGAGACCAAGTAACATTAAAACTGATAGATTGTTCTTAACGCCGAATCCTACATTTCAGTAATTGAGAAAATGGTTTAAAAATTGTCCAATTGGACCAAATATCGCTGGTAAATGGACCCAAGAGTCGGCAAAGGAAATAAGAATTCAAAGTTAGCTGAAAGTAACAAATCGCTCTAATAGAGCGTTTGTTGTTTCCGAATTGGCCAAAGCTGAAGTCGGTGAACAGCAAATTACTATAATTACTGGACACTCCACTGCAAGTTCTTTGAAACCGTATATGCATTTAAACGATGCTCATCTCAACTTAATAAACGCAATGCGTTATACTATTGGTTCAAATTCTTCATCTGTGGAAGATGAAAATACAAATGACTTCTGGTAACTCTGGTAATATTTCAGAAAAACAAATTGTATATAATAATGATATTAATATAATTTTTATTTGGCAAATATTCAGCCTAGGCTGTTCTTCCATTTAACCTTTACAATAAGTAAAACAGAATCAAGCCAAAAAAAGAAATACAAATTTTAAAAATAGAAAAATTACGTCTATAAGGAACGTAACATAATATAAAGTAATAAATTGTAACAGAAGTATTACACAGTAACAGTAAATAAACAGAAATAACTTTATACAAAAATTAATTAACAAAATATGTATACATACAGATAAAAAATCAAAGACAAGACAAGCAAAACTGTTTTCATACAAGTGAAACCTGACGATTCAACATTTTCAATTTTTTACGAAGAAGGCAGATTGGAGACCGAGCAATGAAGAAGGAATTTCATTAAGGATAACTGGACAGACATAACTAAAAAAGCGTTTGAAGAGAGCACGCACTTTTGTGACTGGGAATATGATAAGTAAAGTTATTCCTCAAATTGATAATAAGGACATTTATTTACAATAACACGGCGAGCAAAACATGCAGCATGTAACCTTCCCGCCTTTCATATTTAACCTGCCTAAATTGTTAAGGTACGGAATAATATGTTCCCTACGAGCTAGTCCGAATATGAAGCGTACACAGCAGTTTAGCACTTTTTGAATTCTATTTACATCATATGAAGTAATATGAGGACCATAAGTGGTATCACAATGATTAAAAATCTGATGTGGACACCACATGACTTCCTTGTACGCGTATTAAACTATAGATTTTTTTAATTGCACATATTTGACATTAAATCTTTTATTTTTTGTTCTAATCCATAGCAAACTTAATTAAAAAAAAACAAAATATATAATATTTAAATGTAGATATCTCGCTTATGCAAAAGGCTAATTTAAAAATTCTTAATGTGCTAGACGCAGAATTTAATTCTCTAAAACTTTTATTTGCAGCATTCATTTCTAAAATTAAAATAATACCATTTTTTTCAAGGAAAACTGTTAGCAGCTTCATGTAATGTGTCACTTCCTGTTAGTCTATTTTAACCAAAATCTATTATGTTATTTCCATTGATATAGTAGTCTTATATACCAAATTTGGAAAGTTTTAAATTATATTTGAATATAGTTTTTCATGAAAATCTATTATAGGCTTCAAGTAAAGTACCACTTCCGGTAGTTGTATAATGACCAAAAAGGGAGGTGCACAACTAGATGTTATAACAGTCCTAAATATAAAGTTTTAATTTTCTACGGCTTACCGTTTTTGAGTTATGCGAGATACATACGTACGTACAGACGGCATGACGAAATTAGTCAAAATGGATTCAGGGAGGGCCAAAATACCTATTTCCGTTGAAATCTGAGAATCGAAATTTTTCGCGATTACAATACTTCCTTTACTTCGTACAAGGAAGTAAAAATTGATAGAACAATGCTGCTGGACAAGTTCATTTTATTTTGTTTGGACAGAATGAATCTATTCATATAGAGATTTTTTAAAGCCAAAATATAACATTAATAAATAACGTAACATTATCAATAATAAATTTTGTAATAACTAGTATATAAAAAATAAACAAGCAAAATACCATTAGTGCATTAGAATTATTAAAAAAAAAATTGCTAAAATTCTTTCAACATTTGTCAGGATTAGTGCCATCTATTTGAGAACCACTGAACTAAAGACGTCATTGATACAACTTCTTACAGATTGTAATCAAACAAAAATCGCGAATAAATAATAAGAAAAAACACATTGTGGAATATAACAACTTAGTTTTTTTTTTAAATTTATATATCGGACAAACTACTCGGGTCATATGCCGATATGTAGGGTTGTGCCGTGGTCAATTGACCGGTCAATTGACCAAAAATATTTGACGGCCAAATAAAACGGTCAAAAATCTAAATGGAACCGCCACGACATCTGTTGTTCAATAGAAATAGCTACTTACTATTATTACATGAATATATCTAGTTTGGTATTCTGGGTTCTGGAGAATTTGCTTACTTTACTTTACAAATAAAATAAATACATATTATTTCATTTCATAACGTCTTTTACTTTATTTTCCCCTTTATTTTGAATTTGATGTGATTTTGTGTATTAGTTGTTGTTGGTTTTTCATTATCAGTAATATTGGATGTAGTAAACAGTCCTATATAAATAAATTACAATTTTAATTGTGATTTTTATTAAATGTTTCTTGGTCAATTGACTGGTCAATTTACCGGTCAAATAGTCGGTCAATTGACCGAAAAATATTTGACTGGTCAAATGCACAACCCTACCGATATGTCCTTTGTATGGCTGCCATGGCCGGGACTCGACTCCACGACCTCATGGTCGTGAGTTAATCCCTCAACCCGCGCGGCCAACACGCGGGACAACAACTTTAATGGAAAACTAAGATTATAACAACATAAAATGCTTAAATTAATTAATCTATTTTAGGTTAGGTACCAATACTGACTTACCCGTGTCCAAACCGCCTAGATCCGATCCAACTTACCCGTTTCCAATCCGATCCGACTTACCGTATCCAACCCGCCCAGACCCGAGCCGGACTCGACATAAACAACTTACAACTGATCCGAAACCCAAAACTCAACTCAGGGTATACTCCTACCAGTATTTGCATAGACTCTTGTCGGTTTTCTATGATTAGTCAAGTTTACATTTTTGTCAAGACCACAAATAACCCTACTTACACGATAACAAATTGTTGGTTAACGAACTTAATATCATCACGCCTTTTACCCATTACTGAGTACTCTGCCTAAGCAGATCTCGGTAAGTGATACATTTTTTCGCGTGAAGTGCGGTTACCAGCCGTCAAATCACGGCCCCCAAAGATGTTAGTGGTGGGGGAGTCACAGGGATAGATTTAATATGGTGAAAATTGTTTGTCGGCTGTGGGGATCGAACCAGGGTTCTCAAGATCCACAGGCTGACTCGATACCACTGAGCCACCTACCCCATAACTTCAGTAGACAATTGTTTTAATTTTCTCATTAAAGTCTTCATTATTACGAATATTATAAATAAATAAATAAAATAAATATATCATCACGCCTTTTACCCATTACTGGGTATGGCATTCTGTCGTAAGCAGATCTCGGTAAGTGATATATTTTTTTGCGTAAAGTGCGGTACCGGCCGTTACATCACGCCCCCAAAGATATTAGTGGAGGGGGAGTCACAGTGGTAGATTTAAATTGGTGAAAATTGTTTGTCGGCTGTGGGGATCGAACCAGGGTTCTCAAGATCCACATGCCGACTCGAATATTATAAATATTTAATTAGTTTTTGCACTCCAATTAAATACACAAATGAACATTTTGTAAAAAAAAATCATAATTCTCTCTTGTCTACAACGTTTATTTGAAGTATTTTTTGTAAAATTAATTGAGAAGTAATGCGTACCAAAAAAATTGATATCACATGTTATAAGCCTATTTTCGAGTTTTAGATGGACACTGTATGTAGATCAGTTAAGCTCGTTTCTTTGAGAGACAACGAGCTAATAAGTAAATACTATTGTCAGCATATAATGCATTAAAAAATCAATACCGTACTTCAAGTAACATCAGTTCCCTCCAGGGGCGGATCCAGACTTCGAATTACGGGGGGGGGGGGGGATTGCCCATCTAAATATAAAAAACATTTGTATTTGCTCATATTATATTCCTGTTTTAAATAATTTATACAATCACATTAAATCATCTTTGGAACCACATTAATTAACATTAAATCACATTGAATAACATTAAATCATCTTTAGAATATACTTAGATAACAAAATCAATTCGTCGTTTGCTTTGTGCAAATTTAGTGATGATTTTTTAAACGGTTCTTCGATATAATACAAAAATTATTGAATTAGAAGTTGATTTTCTAAGTGCAAATGTCGGCAGTCACATACTTGACTACGTTTTAAATAGAATACCTCTCCCATCTGCGGGTCGAAATAATACCCCCACAAAATATTGGTTTTTGGCTATTTATTAGAATAATAAATCAAACAATAGTTCTTAATTATTTTAGAATTTTAAGTTCTTAGATAATATTTTCTATTTAATTTGTTTAACAATTTGAGTTATCGTTAATAATGACATCATTATTATGTATTAGGGCCAATTAACTATTAGGGCCAACATTTAAAAAGAAGTCCATGCTTAGGGGGGGGGTCATGACCCCCATGATCCCCCCCCCCCTGGATCCGCCGCTGGTTCCCTCAGTCCGTCTCTGTATAAATGCATCACTTATGATGTCTATAACTGTCCCGCAGGCAGTCACAGATCGAGGTGCCTTTATTGTCTTCATATTGGTTGAGTCTTTTCCTAGACTACGTGTGTGTATATGTGTGTGTGTCGATGTGCACGTGTATGTGTGCCCAGCCAACAGCTGATCGTCTGATGAAGAGTTGACACTCACCCGTATCTGCATGTGTGTGTGTGTGTAGTGTCTGTGTGCGCTGTTTGATGTTTGCCGACTTGTTGAAATGTAAATATCGACGTTTATAGTTTGCTGTACGTGTCTAGCTATTTATTTGCGATTAAGATATTGAAAAATCGCGTAGCATCGACATTGTATTAACAGCATGCAGGTGGAGGCTTCATATTTTCAGTTCACAGTTCGTGATTGAGATTCCTTGACATTTGGATTTAGAGTTTTTACTTCAAAGTTAGCAGATGTTATTAACTTAAACTTCAAAGAGATCTGTTATTGCTCCAAGTTTATTTAAAGCTAAAACGTTTAGAAACAAAAATTACGAAATTGTATTTTGAAATGTCTTTGTCTTTATTATAAGCTTCCGTGTTTGTTATTTGCGTTAAAGCAATTTTATTAAAATGTTCAATTACTTACCATGACATATAAAATATTAATTACAGGGCAAGCCATAAAACTATTATAGAGAGAATTCAGACAGAAAGAATCTGAAATTAGAATATGAACCACATTGTATTGACATTGAAATTACGATAGCAAATACAGGAGTGCCAAGCTGTTAATATGATGAAACAGGACTTACAGTAGTAACATATAACAAACCTAATTAGCACACCCAAATACAGTGTTCATAAATAAACTGGCCACCCGTACTGCTTGTTTCCGGTAGTACAGTATTGCTTTGAACAGGGCCGCGCCAAAGTGTATTTCCGCCCGTGTGGAAAATTTTAAATTCCATCTCTACCCCCAATTATTCCCTGAGTTACAAATACATTGAATAATAAATGTTCAAGTATGCGCATACATTTGTTTAAAACAAATTTAAGAGTATGTAATTTGTACGCCACTATTATTTATATTTGTACCTACGAGGTTCAATTGAAAAGTTCACGGCTTGATATAGAAAGGGCAGCATTAAGAGGGTATCAAACGTATGCATGTATCCGTAACCGATTTCAGAATAGTTTCGACAAATAGCAACTATCTATAGCAATAGATCTATGCGAAGTGGCAATGATTTTAGAGAATTACTAAACTTTATACTGGTATACTGTTTGAATGCTGTCAATAGTGTTTTGTTTAATATGTTCCTTATGTATTAATTTTAAAATGCAGTTACTGTTGTTATTACAACTTTATTTTGTATTTAGGGATTTTTATTATTACCACACATCATTGCGCATGTGTACATTGTTTAATCAAGGTCTGCAACTTATTCTTCAAATTTTCTAATTTGGTTGGAAACTAGTTGCTTGAAACTAGACTCTTTATCACACGTGAAAACTTGCACAAAACTTGTTCAGTGAATTTACAACAAATTGTAGATATAAACATGATGTGTGATACCCGTTCAGACTCATAATTATTTTGTTGTGAGACTAAGTATACTGCCATAAGCAGTGACCTCTATTTGGTATGCCCTTTAAAAGAAAAAATCGGTGTACACTCTACTTAGAAAGACTTCGTAAAAATTACTAGTTGCAATATCGATGTAAAAGCTTACAGAGACTTTAATGTCAATGCACCTAATTTCACAAAAAATAATTGTGAGTCTAATGCTGCCCTTGCTACATACATCAGCACTCGTACAAATGTATACTACTTCTTATAGCCCAATAATACACACCGTATATAATTTGTCTTTAATATGATACTTCTAATTTAGATCCTTATTCAGATACATTTTTTTTACTGCTTCAAAAAATTTGTAATCACCTTAATATAAAACATCTAAAAACAACTGTAGACTTGAAAAATAAAATTTGGATACAGAAACATGTTCACCAATGACCTGGTTCTTTCTCTAATTTGGTATTCAACGGCTTAATAAAATAATTAACGTATTTAAATAAACTGATAAAAGAAAATTCAACAGATGTACAATTTAACTCAGCAAGTAACGAGCAGCAGCCAAACGCTAAAACCAAACATAAAACACGTGAATATTTAAAGCGAAAACAATTTTCCATTACAGTTGGCAGTTCTGGCAACATTGAAAACGATAAAGTTAAAAATCTTGTCACTAAGACATCTTGACAATTTTTCCACAGATTTTTCTTTCAGCGATAAACAAATTAATTTACGTTGCAAGTATTAACAGGCATATACAATACCATCACTTAAAAGACTTGTACTGATCTCTACAGCATCATAAATTTCATTTTGGCAACACCAGAAAGGAACGAAAATATACAACTCCTCACACAAACAGACACGCACATTGTGTGTGAAGCACGTGTAGTTTGGTAAACAGTTGAATCAAAGGCTGCGCCGCCTTAGAAATAATTATTCTCCGACTGAATATTCTGATAAAAACATTCAATAAATTTATTCTACGGAAATGATTTGGTTTTGTACGGTGACAGCTCTTTGAAGATGTGGTTTAGAAAATCACCAGTGACAGTGTTTATTTAAACATTTCCACGGTTGCGTATTTTCACATTTTCATGATATTTTGTTATGAATTAATTTATGTGCGCTGACGGTTTATTTTAATTAAATCATTGCCACGGCCAGACTAAATATTTCGTTAATGGATGTGTACTTCAAAGCATTACAAGTGTTGAATATTTTAAATAAATAACTAAATATATAAAAGCATTAATTTAAACATATGTACTTATTTCCTTTATTTAATACTTATTATGTTACCAGTTCATAAAATAATGATGGATTTCAAAATAAAAGGTTAAGGAATTACATATTAAGTCAGTTAAAAATATGTATGTACATATATTAAAATACACATGCTGAAAGTAACAATTACAGTAAAATGCTGATTATTCGGGGCTCAATTATCCGTGTGTTCGATTAATCGTGATCCAATTTTGTTTTTATAATCCGAAACAGATTTTTATTTAAATGTTTAACGAACGAATCTATCTTTATATTTTATAATTAAATGAATCTTATATTTTTTTACATATTTTTGTAAAACCTTTCTATCTTTAAAACAAAGACAAAATTCATTGTCCATCTACTTAGTGAAACCAGGTATAATAAATACAAATTAAAATAAACACTTGAAAAGTTTCACAACATTTTTCTGTCTCCGATTCAATTTGCTTTTCTCGGTAGATGGCATTGTCGGTTCGACAGAACTTCTCATGTCATTTTACTGAGTGGTTATGAATCTTATCCTCTGCGGGCACACTTCTTCGTCACACAGCTCCTTCATGTGAACTTGTTCTAGGTGAAGGAGTGGATTATACTATACTGATGAGCTCTAATAAGAGCGAAATGCGTCTATGGTTACTAACTGTGCTGGCAGGCCTCTGATGATGATCTAATAAGTTCACTCGGAGGTTGAAAAATTTTGTGAAACTTTGAAAAGTGTTTGTTTTAATTTTTATTTACTTTCTATCTTTTATAATTAAATGTACTGGTTTATGTTTTTACACATATTTTTTGAATGATAAACTTTATTTGAATTAACTATGTTTTTCATTTATCCGAGCTCGACTGTCCCTAATCACTACGGATACTCGGGCTTTTACTGTACTTACATTTATTTTTAGGTGTACGGACTTATTTCAGAAACGGATTATCCGATTTGCATAAAATTTGATTAGTAGTTCTATTTTTCTTCAGCATAATTATATGTATCTAATCTTTGTTGACGACAAGATAACTCCGTAACTGACCAATTTCGAAAAAATGCAAGGGAAGTTTTTTCTTCGTTTATCTTAATTTATAGAATTTTAAAATCAAAAAGATTGTAGTTCTCTTAATAAGCCGAATGCTATAATTTTAAAAATTGTTAATTGGAGTTCAGGCTTTAGTGAAAAAAAAAGAAGCAAATTTAAATATTCCTTTCATTCCGTTTCGGCACATTATTTAGGCTATATTCAAGCTATAATTTGTATAAATTAACATTGAAGTTATAAAATATAGTTTTTCAATCAAAAACTATATTTTTGAAAGTCAAAATAAAAAATGTAGTTTTTAATTATAGATTTTTACTTTGTAACTTCAATGTTAATTTATACAATTTATTGCTTGAAAATGAATTTAAATAATGTGCCGAAACGTCGCTGTTATCAATAATAAAAAATGAATTAAATGAATATTTAAATTTACTTTTGTATTTTTTACTAAAGCCTAAAATCCAGTTAACAATCATTAAAATTAATTTATAGAAGAAGAACCTATTTTAACGAGCTGTTAATTGACCTGTTAGTTTACAATAAAACATTGTTAAGCAGATACTAGTTACAAGAAACAAGTTAAAAACATTTCATAAATCATAACAGTCCTTCACACATTATATCAGTCCTGACACATCCTTAATTGCAGATTAGTCAGTCAATTGGCTCGCGCCCAAAAATCAAACCAAAACAAAACACAAACCGAAATCGCTAGTAATGCAAAGCATGTAAAAACGGTGTCTCATATTAAAACGACACTCCGACGCGATTGTTATTACGGCATAAAAATATTTGGACACCGCGCCGTGAAAATAGTTTTAATGACGGCCACTAGGAGCTTAAAAATGCGGCACACGGCCACTTTGTACTCTGGGCCAGCAAAGTGTAAGGTTCGCTGATCTAAGGCGGCGTGGCTGGCGACACCAACTGATCTCTGGATGCGTTTGATCTTCGCGCCACCTGAAGTGTGTGCCGTAATTACTCAACACCGCATTTCCTGGTACATTTATTTTTGATGGATTATTTTAAAAACGAAGGTGACATACTACTACTTTCGAACATCTGTTTATTATGAATTAAGTTTAACATATATGATTAACTTTTTCACAAACAACTATTTTCAGTTGGACTCATGAGATTTGTAATTAATTCTTTTTCGGAAACTGAAACAGCTTAATGCAGTTTATATTAGTTATTTAAAATAACAGGTGCATCTGAATATGGAAGTGGGAAAATGAAAACTCGAATTCGATTCCCACACCCGACAACTAATTTTTAATTTTCATTAAATCATTTTTGGAGTTCAGGTATTTCAATTTTTATCTGTAATAAAAATCAGAATTAATGTATTGTCATGGTATCTACCGGCCTAAAAGTTCTGGAATTAAAAAACAGAGTTGAAATCAGTAAAAATCCAATACCTGGAAAAATTACAGTAAAAAAAAATTGTTTAATTTAATACAGAAAGTATTCAAGGAAATCACTTTTTACGCAGTAATGACCTCCCAATTAAGGGGGCATCTCTAGTCTAAATCGATGAAAAAATCAATTTTCCAAAAACACCGGTTTTGCATTTAGTATACTAATAGTAACATCGTACAATAGTTTATTTTAACTTGCGCGCTCTAAAAAATTTTACCTTTATTAAAAATCATGGAAACCATGGGTATTTCGATTGGCAGCATAGCAGTGGATTTTGCGCAGAGACAGGACGAAAATAGAATTAAGCAAGGAAATCGTCGCAGCAGTGAAGCTTCAAAAGAACGGCGACTCGAGCTTAGAAAGGCTAAGGCGCAGGAAAATGAGTTTTTTGAGGACCAGGAAGGAATTATGTATGGAGCTGGTATCGCGGATTGAGTGTAAGATGTTTATTTCTTCATTTTTTACACAGTTTTTCAAAAAATTATTTTAAACGCGTTTTTCTCGAAATAACATTTTTTGACCTGGCTGACATGATTTAACAAAAACTATTAAACCGATTGGGCTGAAATTTTGAGAGGTTATTCGTCACACATATAGTTATAGCCCGTACTAGAATTATGAATATTCGATTACATTTGAGCACTTTTTTAAACAACATAACCTCAAAAAATAAGCCGAAAATTAGAAAAGCCCGCCATTTTGTTTTTTTTTTACTTAAACTTCTTGATTTTAGTACGGGCTATAGCCACTTTCTTATACTTTAATATGCTTTTTGAATTTTTCATTTAAGAGCTTCCTGTGTCAAGATATGATGTCAGCCAAAAAAAAGCAAGCTTCGTTGTGGCAGCCATATCTGGGCCATATTGGATGAAAAATGAAAAAAAAAATAATTTTTTTGCAGACTTCAATTTGTATTTTTTTAATATAAAAAAAATTGTAGTGTGATAATAAAGTTTACTGCAAGAAAAAAAATCTTGAAAATTTATGCAAAAAGACTAGAGATGCCCCCTTAATTGAAAAAACAAAATAGCTATTTCGACTTATATTTAAATACAGAATTTTATTCTCTACAACATTTATTTGAAGCATTTTACACTATAGTTATTTATGAACTAAGTGCGGGAAGACGATGTTTCCGCATGAGCGCATTTTTAAAGCACGAGCGACTGCAAGGCTTTAATTGCGCGAATGAGCGGAAGACGTCTTCACGCACGTAGTTTGTATAATATTTTTTGTTCAAGTACTGGTATTTAAAAAAAATACATCTTTAATTTCAATTTGTGTGAGTATACTAAAATCTGCAAATTATACACAATCTTTATCAATTGCAAACCAAGCTGCTCCAGGAATTTCTAATTGTAAAATTTTTACTAGAAATGTTTATAATAATAGTTGTGGCTCTTCCAAATCTAAAAATTTAGTTCTTTAGTTCAAATATCAAGCCTAACTTAAAATAGATTAATTAATTTAAGCATTTTATGTTGTTATAATCTTACTTTTCCATTAAACTAAGTTGTTATATTCCACAATATGTGTTTTTTTTTTCTTATTATTTATATAGTATTAGTCGCGATTTTTGTTTGATTACAATCTGCAAGAAATTGTATCAATAACATCTTTAGTTCAGTGGTTGTCAAATAATGGCATTTTGGAAGAATTTTAGCAAATTACTCTTATTTCCCAAACTACTTTTAATAAAGGAAAATTCAGGAAAGTTGTATTTTATAAATTAGATTTTATTATTATCAAGACAGATTTATTGTAGAATTACGGTACAGGGGCCGCACTCACCGAGCCGCGGTGTGATAGTTCACTCATAGATTTTAAATTTGTAATTATATTTGTCACATGAAATAACTCTGATACCGGAAGTGGTATCATAAATTTAAATGAGCTACTTACTATCTACACAATATATTTTAATTATGATCGATATTGCTAAATTAATAAATACGAGTAAGTCACATATAATGACGTTCACTATTTAAAATACACGTTATATGGATATTTGTCCAGCAGTA
This sequence comes from Pterostichus niger, assembly GCA_947425015.1. Taxonomy (NCBI): domain Eukaryota; kingdom Metazoa; phylum Arthropoda; class Insecta; order Coleoptera; family Carabidae; genus Pterostichus; species Pterostichus niger. The sequence goes on from OX380336.1 coordinate 15,465,388, forward strand.
CGGTGGTGTTTTTTGTGTTATGGTAATCGAGTCCGAAGATCCCGAGTTCAAATCTCACTTAAGTTAAAATACATGAACTATTACACTGCGCCTAGGTTTATCCGGCCCCTGTACTATACTCGTAATTAGAATTAAGTTTCTGTTGTACCTTTGTACAGCAGAAGTAAATAAATAAATATTTAGAAACCTGCATTTTTGCTAATTATTATCGGTTAATGAACTTTTATCTGATTTCGCAAATATTACAAATAGATATTAATTTTTTTTGATCAAATATTAGTATGATAGTTGACATAATAACGTATACAAACATGTATTCACAAATTGTTCTATGCATATCTTTTAATCAATATTTAGAGTAATCAGATATCGATACGTGCAAATATCCTCTTGCATCACGTGCAGCAACAAATCTCAGATTGCATTAAATGCATCAGCTCCATGCTTGGCTTTAAGTCCACTTTTTTCCCGCGTTTGTCAATCTGGCTCGGTGCACCTGTCACTGTCCAGTCCACTGACTTGGCTACACAACTAGCTCGAGACTCGAGAGCTGTTGATGAGCTGATGGCATCTCGTGTGTCACGTCGCGTCTTGAACCTTGTTTTTCGGGAAATGTTGACGTTAGTGGATGAGATACTGAGAATCGCTGCTTTAGTTGCTTGATTTTTATGCATTATGCAAGTAGAAATGCAGATGTGGTTTAAATTGAAAAATTGTAGTTTTAAATATTTCTAATTTTGTTTACATTTTCGTAGTATTACTATGTGCATGCATGGTTTAGCAGTGCAATAGTGTGGCTAGCTTTACGACATTCAAATTCGAAAAGCATCAATTTGGAATACAAATTATTTTTTCTACGATTGCTATGAAAAGTTGACAATTATGCTCTCATTTGTTATCGTAAAGTTGACGTTTTCTGTGGAACAATCGAAAATAGTTATTTGTGTATTAAGAGCGTAAAGTGATTCTTTGTTACTCGAGCACGGTAATTGCAGCGCGAGCCGAAGGCGAGAGCTGCAATAGTGCACGAGGAACAAAGACACTTTACGCTCGTGATACACACATAATTTTTTCTACGATTGCATCTTAAAGTTATTAAAAAACGCAGGTATACGTCTAAAACTAAATTCGTTTTGCTAACTGTCAATATGACAAGTTTCTGTTTTGTTTGTATCCCTGGTAACTATTGATATAATCTTTTTCGCGCGTTGCCATTGGAAACGCGCGAATTTAACGTCTTTTTCGCGCGTTGCCATTGGAGACGCGCAAAAAAGATATTTTTCGAACGTCAACTTTACGATGACAAATGAGAGCGTAATTGTCATCTTTTCATAGCAATCGTAGAAAAATATCTTTTTTGCGCGTCTCCAATGGCAACGCGCGAAAAAGACGTTAAATGTGCGCTTATTTCAATAGTTACCAGGGATACAAACATAACAGAAACTTGTCATATTGACAGTTAACAGAACAAATTTAATTTCAGTACGCATACGTTTTTTAATAATTTTAAGATGCAATCGTAGAAAAAATTATGTGTGTATCACGAGCGTAAAGTGTCTTTGTTCCTCTTACACTATTGCAGCTCTCGCCTTCGGCTCGCGCTGCAATTACCGTGTTCGAGTAACTAAGAATCACTTTACGCTCTTAATACACAAATAACTATTTTTAAATTCATTGATTTCACTTTTTCATTTTTATCTACAATGCATTATTTTGGAAAAACAAACAATTAAAATCGTCTCTTAAAATGGTATACTTAATTTAGCTAACTTTGTATCATATAAGATTGTCAAGAACTCAATAGTGGTAAAAAAAACTGTCCCTCTATTATAAACGAGTATTTTAAAAACAATTATTATTTTACATTTTAATTTTCCATTTTTGTAGTATGAAAATTAACTGTTTATTATTGTTGCAGGTAAGAAATAGAACTGCATATATTCAATACAAAATTATGAATATGGAAAAATAAAACGATGTATGAAGAAAAGTGTCCCAAGATAGATTATAACCGGAGGAATATTTAATAAAAGTATGAAGGAAGATTTTTGTCGACAAAATTAATAACATTACCTTGGAAACCGCAAAAAGTAATTGCTCAGACAAGCGGCAGTTAAAATGATAGAGCAGGTTAAATCCAATGCAAAATGCACTTTCCTTCTTTACAAAACCAAAAAACTTGTCTCGCCTCGCTGCGACTAAACTCTGGAACAGGTATTTCATTTATCACCTCGTGAATTTCATCATAAAAAGAATCGAAAGCCAACAGTGTAATACGGCCATTTCACTGTTTGTCCCTGTGATGTCCTTTTGTTTTTGTCGGTTCGCTCAACAGTTTGTTTTTGAGGCGTGCCAATTGCCGAAAAGGGCAGAGGGAAAGAGACCGTGTTTGCTGTTTGATTACGCGCTTGTCTTTCTACCGAGTCGCCGCAAGCCGAAGACCCCGCATCTTATTACATTACCTTTACGTTGACTTACTTGTGTATTTGATTTGCCCCGGTCTCTTTTGCTGCCTGTTTTCGCGCCTGTTTAATGATTTCTTTAATCGTGTAATTTGATTAAAATATTATTAACAATTGATATTCTCAAGAAAAGGCCGTAATCTTTGTATTCATTTACAACATATTTGCTTAGTGTCCAGTAATGGATAAAATTGCGTGATAAAACTGTCTATCTTTATTGCAGATTCGGATTCTCCATAAAAAAGTAACTTTTATTTGAAAGATATTTTCCTATTCGCGATAGATGGCGCCGTAATCGATTTACCGTACTTTTCGGAAGATTAAACGGAAAAATATCCCCCTTATTCCCCATAAGGGGGTAATCTTAGTAAAAAAAAATATATTTTTGAACATGCATGTTAACTTTAATTAAAACACTACGATCGGCATAACCCAGCAACAACGACGTGGACGTAGTAGTATTATGTTCTCCTTGGTGAGTCTTATACCTTGAGACAACGAAAAATCTGGACGAAAACAGGACATTAAATAAACTAATTATGAATGATTTGATTTTAACAAGAATTTTCATGTTAAGTTTACTGATTGCAACCTCCTCGTGGTGCACATTGGGTACCGCTAATGCCGACTCTTAAACGAAAAAATGATTTTTTGACATTTGGGGTCAAATGGATAAATTTAATTTAAAATTTCCTTATTCTCTGGTTATTTTGTTTTGGCGAACTTCAGAAGTATTGCACGAAATAACCCTATTAAAACACTTAATTTACAATTAAATTAATCACCAATCAGTAAACTTAACATGAAAATTCTTGATAAAATCAAATCATTCATAATTAGTTTATTTAATGTCCTGTTTTCGTCCCCCCTCCCAGTGTTAGGGATTTATATTTTCAGAAATTTAGTTAATGATTGAAACACCAAATGTTATTATTTATAAAGTTATTGACACAATATTAATTCACGAATATTTGGCACGAAAATCGTACATTCACGATTACAGCGCCACCTGTTGGAAATTGAAAAAAAAGTATCCGGATAAAACCTACATACTTTTTAACGCTCTATCAGAATCTGCAATAAAAAATAGGGGTTCCCATTTAAAATTTTTAAGTTGACCCCCTCCTGGTCTCCCTTGGGGGGCTAAGGGAGCCATTTTGTCAAAATCCGATGTCCCCCTCAAAACCATGACGATTATGATTCGGCATACTTTTCGGTAAAATGCTAAATTACTTGGGAAATGAATTTTCAACCCATACAAAAATGAATAAGAGGAATATATAATTGAATAAAAATAATATTAATGAATGAATCGGACTATCGACAAACAAATAAAATAACGGATAACTTTGCTTATATTGCATTAAATAAATACAAACTCCTTGAAAAATGTCATCTAGTATATTTATTGTAGTTTGTGCTATTTTCGATGTTTTTCATTTATACCTATCATTTAACGAATGTATTACAACATATATTAATTATACTTCTCTTTATCTTGAAGTGAAAAGATTTAACTAGCACGACATAGTAATTAAAATACCAAATAATTTGGTTTCGCATCTTCAATTCCTCCGCAGCTTGAAATAACAATTTCAACAAAAATTAACCCTGACATTAAATCTTACAACACAAAGAACAGCACACGTTGATGAGTGCAACGAATCATTTCATAGCTGGAATCTCTTGTAATGTAACACAATAAAACAAGTCCACCCATTCGTGCGTCTGCTGATCTCGGCTTGGCCTGGACTTGGCTGACTGGCCAATGCAGCGAGCAGTAATGACGGATGTTTCAACGTTACGTCCACGTTACATGATTTACAGATTCATGCGGTAGATACAGTATTAATTAACTTAATTAAAGATATCGTGCTGTGAGCTCGCTTGCTTTGTTTACACCGACGTTACCTGAATACCGGGCTGTGAAAACTTGCTGTTGTTTTGCAATAAATTTGTTTTGAATTTTGGGGCATTTTTATTAGAACTTAAGGGAATATAATAATTAAACTAATTTGACATGAAAGTAACGATATTAGTTTTTGTGTGGATCTCTGGTGTATAATAAAGCCATAACTTTTTATTTTCATTACAAAATATAGTGCTAGAGTGGTTTTTGTAAACAGTTAAAAACATATATTCTGTATTTATAGTAAATATTTCAAGTATTATCTTACAATAAAAGAACAAAGAAAAGTAATATAAAAATCAATTGAAATTAACTTCATATTTAAGTTTATTATCGATATTATATCAATCTTCAGTTCTATTATGACTATTCGTTTACAAGTAATAATATATATAACGAGATGCAACTGCAGACGATATTAAGTACTTGTTTTAAAATTTCATTTGACCATATGTCAGAACAAGGGCAATTTTTTTGCGATTATATAGTTTTTAGACATTATTGAGCCAATCCAGCATGAAAATAATAATCAGAATAATCGAGCAAATGTAACTAAGTAAATAATAGGCAAATGTTGCCACTGAATTCGAGTCTGTTAAATTCCACAATACGCTGTATCAAAATTAATTTGTTGTTGTCGAACGTTGCAAGTATATAATAACTAATTAATTAATGTGAAAGTAATTAAAAAGTCACTTTGTCTTATTTTCACTGATACCTGTGGATATTATAATCTGATACGCCTGTTGATGCCAAGATAAGAAATATATTATTTACTAATTACCAATATCTAGAATTACAGATTTGCTTCAACCCGAAGACTAGGTCATTCAAAAATTAGTTCACAAAAAGTAGTTGCACATTATTCCACTTGATAGACTTTCCAATCCTTTCTTAATCCAGCAAACCTTTGATTCAACATGCATCAGCTATCCAACCTACAGTTGAGCGTTGCATGCAGACAATACAAGCCAGTACTTTAAGAACCACCAGTCTGCAGGGTCAGCGCTCTCAGCCAGCTGCTTTGGTCACTTACTTAGACTATTCAACGTGCAGCGATCACTTGGCTCTAGTAACACCTAAGAGTGAGCTACAATAGTGCACTCAGTATTGCAGAATCGGATTGTAGTTTGGAGGCTCGATGGCTGGTCGGTTGTCGGCGTGCTGTGTCGACTGGATGGTCAAAGAAAGGACCGCGTAGTGTAAAATGCTGCATGCGTCTCGTCTCCCATCCCGCAGACAAAAGATCGGCCGGTGGTTGAAAATATGATGGGTGTTGTAACGCTAATAGTAAACTGTGGAATTTTATTGTTTTGTATCTGTTACTTTTCTATTCTTAATTCAAAAACAAAAGTATTATAATAATTAAATTTTGTTACAGAATGGAAAGTTTATTTTGTTATAAACTTTTTAAACATAATGATACTCATATATAATGTTTCTATAAGTGAGTAAAAGTTAAATTAAGAGGTTCGTTTTAAAATCTGTAGAATATTATGCTGCAGTATTTGACTAATACAATTGTTATTATTTTCATTTTAAAAAATATATATATGTTTTTAATAAATTTTAGATGTAATGCGAATTCATTATTTTAAATAAATAAAATAAAATTGTTGCCGAATTTATGATTTAATAGAATGTAAAAAATAGGTAAATTAAAAAAGAATAATGGAACAAAGACTGCTGTTACAGTATCATTCGTATAAATCTTGCATTTTTATCAAAAGTAAGAGAAATGAGGTCTCGCTGGCAATGACAGACAGATCGCGTGACCGACTGCGATGCCGCCGAGCCAACAAAGCAACCACCAGTCATCGAGCTTCGGTCATTACCTCCGTCCCACGATCAGAGTCCTCCAGCCCCGGGGTACACGTACGCCACAACCACCGCCGCATCCTCTAATAGAGATGTACCTCACTCGGTCGCAGTAATAGCTCTCGGATAATTGATACCGTCACAGCACGCAACACTGCAATGTGTATCTACCACGAGTTTCTCTCATCCACGAATTAAAAATTATTAATTGTAGATATATTCTCGCAAGATACTAAACTGCTCATATATCCTATTAAAAAAAGAAACAATCACAAATTTAGCTACTAAAATATAATAAATTTTACTTACAACAAATGAAACAAAATATTCCAAAAATAATGCTATCAATCATTAGGTTTTATTTATATTGCTTCTTTTTACGAATATGAATATTAATTTTAGGTAGGTTTTAATTTCAGTGTTAAAATTTATTTTTTGAATAAAAATTAAACAATAATACAACTTGCAACATGAGTATTACAAATATTGCTTTACTTTGATAATATCAGAAATGTGATATTTAAATGAACAGTATTTAGTAAATACAGTGTATTCAAATTACTAACTATAAAGACGGGTTCGGTTAAATGGGACTTCTGAAACGCAATTAGGGGAGCACTTCAGACATGTTCTTACTGTCTTAAATAATATAGGTTATTAGATAATAACAAAAAAATTAATTTCTATAATTTTATCTAATGTAGTGGTGTAGATAAAATTCTGCATATGAAGAAAATCCTAATTTTGTTTAAGGTCGTAAATAAAAAATAAACATTAGGTACATTATTCTAATGTTTTTATCTTTTCTTTAATTTGGTATAAAATTTACTTTATAGTACATAGAATATGAATAGTAACATTAAAAATGCTGAGAATAAATATAGTTGTAAAGCTTAATTATTACGATATTGGGATATTCAACTACTAAGAAATTACGTCGCTCACGATATGTCAAATTGAGATAAAGGTATTTTCTGTTTGCTGGTAATGTTTTTCTAATTAATGTATATAGAGTATAGTTCTGTGTTCATTAATTGTAGTTTTAGTGTAAGCTTCATTTATCGTTTAACTTTTAGGTAATTTAAGTATATAGTTCATAGCTCTTTTTAATAGTAGTTTCATTACCTTCTTCAATGTAAATATTAGTTCTATTATCATTTTTTTATTTATTTTTAAAGTAGTTATTAGGTCAGTAGCAAACTGTAGTCCTAATTTTCGTCACTATCACACTTTTTGTAAAATCCCAATACTGAACAAAATATTATTAGTGTATTTTATTAGTTTAAAAAGAAAAAGTTAGTAATTTTAGTACTTAAAAATTTGATATTTATGCATGTCGTATCTCGGAAATGTACTACAGAAATAATAATTACTTACACCACTGAATAGACATAAAAAATATCGAATTTTATTATTTGAACCATATTTCTCAATATGCAACTGTTTAAGAATTATATCAAAATACAAAACAAATTTTTGTATTTAACCAAAGTTGAAATAGTTTTTATAATGAATAAAAATAACTTAATGTTTGTATCATCATATTACTAAACAACCAATATCATTTCCTATGTTTGGTAATGAAAAAATTAAATATGAAAATTCACAAATTGCAATTTAATAGTGTTAGCCAAAGAATTAAAACAAAATAACAAAAGTTTGTTAAATATTTAGAAATTTAATTTTTAATGCAAAACTTTAATGTGACAAAATATTTGACAATTAAGTCGCGTATTTATTTATTTTGTTTTAATTTCGCAATACTTATGGATAGATGTGGGCAATTTTTTATTTTTAGTAGCCATAATTTCTTATCGGTACTACGTACAATTATCGAAATGATCGAAAACAACACGCACTGTTTTGGACAAGTGCCTTCAATTTTATAAATTTAATAATTATTTCATAATTTAGTCAATGAGACATTTCGATTTTTTGTCTTAATACACTTCTAAGTTCCGCCCCCAAATTTGATTACTCTCATTGCTTATCCGACAGAATAGATTTCCACATATATGTGTGTGAAAAATTATAGTTATTTTGAACTTATAAAAACAAGTATATATTTTCAGCAAACTTATTAACATGGTACTAAAAATCTCTGTCAATCACAACGCTGTCACGTTAATCGCTCTACCGTTTACCGGCTATAGTGTATTTACATATTCAGAATACCAATAATAATTTTAATTATATTTATTTTTAGAGTAAAATTTGATTTTATTCTAATTTTTAATAAGTAGTAACATAAAATTTACATAATGTGTTATATAGGTTCTTACACATCATATATACATATATGGTGATAGATAAAAAAATAAATTAAAGTTATATGTATTATAACAATTATTTAAATTATAAAAATACTTGTCGTGGTCGTACATAACTAAAATAGTCAGAGAAACTAAATAGAGTTCTTTTCTTTGAGCGCAAATGTGATATAATTACGCAACCCGCATAACACATTACATATTTGGATTCGATAAATTATTCTTTTTATTTATTAATTTCTGTTTAATCTTCATAATTTTACAATAAATAAGTCTTTCCGTGTAATATTAACAAAATATCGTACCCATAATAATGGGAAAGGTTGTCTTTGTAATGTGTTACCGTTCTTCGATGAAATATTTCATCTGCCAATATTTCATCGATGAGTTTTTTGTTCATGTGTAATAATCTGAGAACCTTTTTTAATGCTCCCTTCAGTAAAAAATATGAGTCATATCATTGATTGAAGGGCCCCTGGCATGCGCAGCTGCTGCTGTGCTGGACCTGGAGTTCTTCGATGACTTGAATTGCACGTATTCTGCGTTGTGCTGCTCGTTGAGGAACACGTAGCGTATTGTATTGTGTTGTTTACAAAGAAATACTGGTTTGCTTAGTTCATCGAAGAACTCCACAATGGTATGTGAGTTTTATGTTTTAATAATATCATAACTAAGCAGGTTTAAATACCTTTTCATATTTTCTGCCCCATCAAATTTCATGCATTGTGATGATATGATATGTTTTGACATGATTACCTGCAGACATAACATTAGCTACCTGGCAATTTTTTTCCGCTTTTTACACATTGTTTGAGAATAATAGTTATATCTATGATAAGTAAAGCAAAATATCAATATTTGTTATTACCTAATTTTTTACCTGAGTTACAATAGATCAGTTTCAAATTTCATCTTTTGAGAGTAAAATATGAAACGGATATTAAGATATTAGTACACAGAACTGTTTCTACCTGCTTAAAATATTTTGTTCGGTGGCCGATATGTTCATCGATCAACTCAAGTACAGATTTTTTTCTCTTTTTGCTTCGTTTATACTCATTAAAAATAAATTTATTACCATTTCAAATCTTTTATTAATAAATAAATAATAAAACATTGTCAGTAGGTATCCGGATTTTTAATATAAATTAATGAAAGAACGATATCATAAATTTTAATAATACATAGCAGCAGTGAGTATATACTTCCTCTGCTTCCGAAATATGACCTAGAATAACAATGGATCTACCTGTCCGTTATATTTTACAGAAATTTAAAAGTGAAATATGAAATAAGTATTGTGATATTAATAGAGGCAGACGTTTTTAGCCAGCAGTACGTCTTTGTTTGTAAGCCTGAACTTTCATCGATTAAAGCTAAGCGCCCGGCATCCCTCTTCGAACAACTCCAGCCTGGGGAAATTGAAGTGTCCTTTGCTGGTTTATGCAATTCTGCGCATGGTCCATTTAATCAATATATGTGGATGCTGGTATACTTTCATTAATTTCATTTAAATTATGAAAAAAGGAAAAAATAATCTGCAATTCTGTATTGCGTGTTGCATATGTACTTGAAATATATAGTATAAAGATAATAGTATTTTAATTTATTATTTTCTAATTTCTAAACAATTTTCACCAATTTAAATCTACCCCTGTGGCTCCCTCTCCACTAATATCTTTGGGGGCCGTGATTTGACAGCTGGTAACCGCACTTCACGCGAAGAAATATATCACTTACCGAGATTTGCTTAGGCAGAGTGCCACACCCAGTAATGGGTAAAAGGCGTGATGATATATTTATTTATTTATTTTACTAATTTCTAAAATAATATGTTTTTCTTTATTAGTAGTTTAAAGTACCATTTATGTGCACTGCAATTGTACGCGTATTTGATGTACGTATTTAGTTTAGGGAATATCTATCAGGTTGTAGTCAAAATAGCTTTTAACTTTTACAATTTTTATTCATGGTTTGTGCTTAAACTATGAATATCGGCCAACTTTAAGTTGAGGAGACGGCTCTATTAAAATTATTTTTTAATATCGAAATTTGTTTTTAGTATTTGGAAAACAATATTTTAAATATAATGGTTTATTAATAATTGCTTTATATGTAAAAACTATTACTAGTCAATTTTTTATTTCGCTTCGACCCTACCCTAAATCTGAGTTTAATAAATTAATATATCAACCTATGCATAATATCAGATTTTTTAATTTAGTTTTGAATAAAATATGTCAATGTTAATATTGCACAATTGTATTTAAAGAATGCTGTTTATATTTTTCTAATCATTACACCTATAGATAAACATGTTTTTTTCTGTACTGAATATTTTTATTATAATAGCGAGCTTAAATGTTAACTTTTATTTTGTCTACTATTTGTTGGTTTATTTTGTACTATTAGCTGCATTTCTAGCCCGCAACGTATACTGAGTAGAATTAGTAATTGGTATTTATTTATTTATTTATTTATTTATTTATTTATTTATTTATTTATTTATTTGTGTTACTCTGTACAACAGGAATTTAATCCCAATTACAATACAGGGTCCGCACTCACCGAGCCGCAGTGTGTTAGTTTATATAATTTTTAGCTTGAGTGAGATTCGAACTCGGGATTTCCGGATTCGAATTCCGTATTGCTATCCACACCACCGTACTGACGGTATTTATCTCATATTCCTGTATCTGATGGATAGATCCAACATACCCAAACGCCAATGAAACTCCAATGGAAAGCTGGATCAAATTAGCAAATCAAGCGAATTAACAAATTAATTAATGCTTGTGAACAGTATTAAAATATATTGAATTAAAAAATGGGATAACGCGTTCAGACTATGGATTCAAGAACATGTGTTCAATTTTTAAAGCTGACAAATTAATTTTCATCATATTAAAATTACTCCTCTGTTATCTTTGGAGGTCATTATTTAACATTGACTACTTTCCGCGATTATTTATTTATTTATTTGAAATACTAACAGGCAATCGCCCAATTACAAAAGTTAACAGAAATAATTAGGTCCGTCAGTACGGTGGTGTGGATAGCGATACTGAATTCTAATCCGGAGATCCAGAGTTCAAATCGCACTGAAGCTAAAAAAATTATATGAACTACTACACTGCGGCTCGGTGAGTGCGGAACCTGTACTGTAATTGGGATTAAGTTCCTGTTGTACAACGTAACATAAATAAATAAATCTATGTAAATATAAAATTATATAAAGTCGTTGACTAAAGTTGATTCGGAAACAGTATAATCCAATTGAAGGTTATTTGCAGGTTCTGAGCATATAAACTGGAGAATAAAAGAACACATTGGTTCGTGCAAATGGAACATTAAATAGCGTTAGCGAGTCCGATCGTAGGTTTCGTGCTGACTCATGGAGGACAATTTTTCCATTCTTAGTCAATTCTTCTATTAATAATATTATAAAAACATATCAAATTGAAGTATTCATGTTATGACCGCAGTGAGCTCAACTTCATGAGGTTCACGATAAAACTGTAGTCATGTGTGAGCCTGGGTGACGAGATTTTTAGTTTCCACACAATCAAGTTGAAAAATCTGTGTTGCACACTTCCAATTTTCGCAATGTAAGACTTATAATAGGGGGACCAGATTGGAGGCGCATACAATAAAATTGGTCTAACAAGGACATATATAAAGTTTTCATTGCGTATATGTTGGTGAAGTCAGTTGTAAATTCGACGAATAAATTACATATCACCTAGATTTGTTACATATAGTATTTATTCATTTTGTAATATAAAGTAAGCAATATGGTATAAAAATACAGATACCACGCTTCAACATGTAATGAAGTATCATGAACTCTTGAAATATTCTCTGAACATTTTTCCTTTATACATTATAAAAGATTTCATCTTACTTTTACAGTAATTTGTTCGTACGATTTTGTTACAGTTTGGAGTTCGCCATGAGGTCTAGAGGCTGGATTCAGGAGTTCGCTGGTTGCATGTTCTGTCCAAGGGTTCTGTGGAGCCCTTCTGATCTTTTAACATGAGTGAACGGGAACGAGATAAGGACAAATCCAGGTTACATCATACAGGTGATACTTTACCTCCTTTGTCCTTATTAGAGTTTGTGTCTAATCAAATAATCTGCAAGTCAATTAATAATTCATTTAAAGATAACAGTAAATATTCATAGAATTGATGTTAATTCGATTAAAATGTATTTTTTTAGATTGTTTGCATGTTATTTTAGTGTTACGCTAAAAACAAGTTGGAACTTGAATTAACATAATCCACCCTATTTAAAAAAAAACATTCGACCTGAAGTTAATTATATAATTTGTCATCATTCACTTTGAATTACTTAAGGTCCTAACAGCTCTTTTATTTCAAGTTTATTTCTAAACAGTCGAATACCGATGCATAATTGTTATTTCCTAGTTTCTGACAAACACTTGAATATCTGTATTTGTTTCTTGTTTCCATCGAGTATTCGTCAAAGCATACATCATTCGCGTATAATGAATATTTTTGAAAGTACTTTAGATAAATGTCAATAAATTATTTAAAAATTAAAAAGATAAATACTTGGTTAGTTTCAAAATTAGTTTATTTAATATACTATACGTATTTCGGTCGACTAGACCATCATCAGATAACGTTATCAGAAGAATGAATAAAATTATACGTTTGTACGACACTTATAAATAGTAGAAACAGGTAATAACAGAACAAAAATAAACGAATTTTGAAACTAACCAAGTGTTTATTTTTTAAATTTTTATTAAAATGTATCAAAGAGAACCGACAGTGAAATCCATTTTCTATATATATTTTAATCTTAATTTATAAATAATTTTTTTAAAATGAATATTAAACTTAATTTTATTATTATATTCGAACTTTTTTGTAATCTATTAAATTTTGACCAGATAATGATAGTGTTTGGTGTGTGTAGGCGTTCAGTGCGATACAAGTTTCAATGAGCTGTCACCGCGGCCGTGGGTGCCGGGCGAGGAGCGCGCCCACTGCAAGTCGAATAGCGCGTCCTGGGCCCCCAAGTCCTCGTGTCCACCGCCCCAGCCTAGGAGGTCCTCCCAGTATCTCTACAACGGTAATGTACCCAAACCTTCCCTCAATCCCTTCCCTCGAGCATTTGCATTATAGACTCCATGTTTAACACAACAAAATACTTTTGTACAATCGGAAGAAATATTCATTGCCACTATTGTTTTATTGTAACAATAAAAATTTATAAAATTGACTCCGCAATTTACTTCTAGATAGGTAAATGTATTTTGCTGTCTAGCTGCTGCAGCAATGCGAAACTGTTGTCAACCATGTATAAATGCTCGGAAATTACGTTATTACCCTGTATTATACTGCACCCCAACATCTGATACTCTGAGGAAAGAATAAATGGAGAGAGAGCATGAACTGTTTGTAGACATGAACTATGGAACAGAAGGGGCAGGGGGGAATAAGTTAGCCTCATTATAAAATGCTAATTTTTTAAGTATTATCGGATTCAGAAGTATAGTCGGGTTTGAAGTTGAATAACTGTTTTATAAGAAATTTGAAATTAAGTCAATATTTGAACAATTCTAATTTATAAGCTTGATTTTTAATTAATGAATATAAAATTAATAGCAATCTTGTAACAAAAGTGGAAGAATATTTCTGCATATTTATCGAATAATTATCTTGATCAATAGATATAAATAAGACAAATTGATTTATATTTTAATATGTTATCTTCATAAGCCATTTGAAGCGATTTGTTACAACTTATATAAATGTTTATTTTTGGAAATACTGTTTTTGTTATGACTAAAGAAGTACAAGTAAAAATATACGAAACTAAGTAAACAATTATAGGCAAACTTTATTAGGACAATATTATAATATTTTTTATGAAAATATAATTTTTTTATAATAGTATTCTATTAAAAGCTAAGTGTTTCTACTGGAATATATGTAATGTTGCAAAAATTTAATTGTAATTGTTTATATTGTTACGCAGATTGTATAATTTTATTTAGAGGACAAATTAGACGCTCGGTAAATAATTCATGTTGCACGTTATACTTTCTCGATGAAAAAAAAGATAACCGATATTATATTTATTGCTTAATATAATATTAAATTTTTTATAAAAACAATAATTGCTTCATAAAACTTATAAACTCAGTCATAATAAAAATAAATACACGATAAAAATAATAGCTGTCCATAAAAATTTATAAACGCTCCCTAAAAAATTCTATATATTCAGTAAAAATAATATATATTTACTGGATAAAAATCAAGATTATTAGCAAAAAATGTAAACGTTATTCATAACATCATGCTATATCCCATGAAATGAGGTAGCATGAACCCTAGAAATATTCACTCATCCAGATTCAACAAATAATCAGTCCTCGCCAAACATTCTCATCCTAACAACGCCTCCTCGCTTTAAACACATATATAGTTCCTTACATACAAGTTCATTATTTCATCACACAATAAACCTATAATCACATCCATCCATTTAGCTCTATACACCTTTTTCAAAAATATTTAATTCCATTAATAATTTCTGAGCGCTCGGTAAAAACATCGGAAAACTCAGTAACAATAAGTGTTCGGTAATAAATATCATAATTCTCAAAAAAAAAATTACAAACTTTCAGTAAAAAATGAGTGCATAGAAAAAATATTAATTATCCTGTATAAGAATAATAATACATTTATTATTGAAATAACTTAATTCTACTGTCTTATACCTATTTGGATTAATAAAATTAATGAAGAACTATTTATTATTATTATGTTAAATAAATTATATAAAAAAATATATTACGGATTTCTAAATTTTTTCAAAACGTTAATATATACTATTTCCAGTTTAGTCGGAAATGACATTAACTTTCTTATATTAAATCAAATACCCGGTATATTTTACAAAATTTGATAACCGTATTTCTCACTTTTAAATATATCACTTACCGAGATCTGCTATGGCGGAGTGCTACACCAAGTTATGGGTAAAAAGCGTAATGACATATTTATTTTATAAGTTTCTTAAATAATGTCGCAGCATCAAATCCCAAGACTCCTACTGGTCCTACAACGGGTTTCATCTAAAACGACACATTTGATTTAAAGGAAATCATATCACGAAGTACAGTGACGGTGATAAATATACTACGACAGAAGAATTTGGTTGACGCCATACTTCGTGCCTATAACATGGGTGGTGTGATGCCCAGCAAGTAGAAGGTCCCTGGTTCGCATCCAAACCTGATGTCCAGAAAATAATACAACTTTATTAAATCATTGTCTCTTCCTCTGATCGCGCTGTTTTGAAAGTATTACTAGACAAAAAACTCTCAAACCCTTTGATCATGCAAATATGGTATTAATCACACTTCTTTACCTAAACTGTTTAAATAAATAGTTCCAACTTCTGCACTCTCGTCTAAAAAATACTGCTTTAAATCAATGACACAAGAAAAAAATATTGCAACGCTGATAGAACGCAGTGCTGCACAATGTACACAATAACGACCACGTATCAACATACAATAAGCGGTAGAAAAGTTCGATTATTTTCCTTTTGAACGCTAGGTATATGACTCACAGCGAAAACGCTGTGGCCATGTCACATAGTATCTCACCAATATTATACTTTGCATGAACTTAATAATATTTATTAATAGTGATGGATATTTAGCGATTAATTATAATTATATTAAAATATATACATCATAACAGCTACTATAATAACAAGGCTATTTTATTACTGTTGCTTATTTCACATATTTCCTGCATTTGCTTAGTTATAAACTGTAAAATAATGATAAGAAATTAAAATAGAATAGAAAGAGATAGCAATATCTCAGACAAGCTGACTTGCATGTTGCATAATGAAAAGAGGAAAGAAATACAATTAAAAAATAAATTGATCTCACAGATCTCAGGGTTGCATACTTTTGAGTACACTTCATTTAACCCTCTTGTGCATAATTTTTCAAAAATATTGAGAAAAAAAACATGAAAAAATTATTTACACACAATAAGGCAGAAGATTTATTTATAGTCAATAAATAAATCTTTTCTGAACAAAATTGCAATAACTATATTTGAAACAAAATAATTGAAGTCCATTCTTGAGGACATCATGCATTTCATTATACAACATAAAATTCGTCTGTAGTAAGCCCAGAATTTGTTTTTTTTTCTTTTGATTAGCATACAAGCATGATTAAAACATTACATCATCTACAAAATCGTCAGTATATAGTAATAAAAAAACCTACTAGACTCTGCATTTGCACATTTACGAGTTCTGTTCCTAAAAATGGTGATATGAAACCTGGACCATACATACTGTCGCTTGTTACTCATTTAAATAATTTTTTCATCTTCTATATCTTTTTGTAGCAAATAACTATTCTAAACATATCTCATCCTCTCAACCAAAATTAATCTTCAGAATTATCTGCTCTATTTTCCCAAACAAAGGTTTCCATTAGAATTCGTATCATCATCGTCAACATCAGACATAAAATCCGATAAATAAATAATTAATAAAGATATCATCACGCCTTTTACTTGTTACTGGGTGTGGTTCTCCGTCGTAGCAGATCTCGGTAAGTGATATATTTCTTTGCGCGAAGTGCAATTACCAGCCGTCAAATCACAGCACTCAAAGAAGGTTAGTGGAGGGGGAACCACAAGGGTAGTTTTAACGTGGTAAAAATTGTCGGTTGTGAGAATCGAACCTGGGTTCTTAAATCTAGAGCCAGACTCTATATCACTGAGCCACCTACCCCATAATAATGTCATGTATTTTTCGTCCTTGTATCAAAAATAATTATGTTCATGTTCATCAACTTTAAGCACATGTACATCGAAAACTAATTTAATTTGGTACATTTCTGTGTTTATTTTTATATGTAAATTTTTGTTAGAACTTTATGAAAATATCACAACGCTTTCCTTACAATTAGTAGTAGTATTAAAGTAAATTGTGTGTGTTACGTGCAGATGGTTGTCTGGCGCCGCTGGGCTACGAGCCGGAGGGCGCAGTGCGGGTGCGACAACCACGGGACTCACCGCCCAGCACTGCTGATGC
Organism: Pterostichus niger; assembly: GCA_947425015.1. Classification (NCBI taxonomy): domain Eukaryota; kingdom Metazoa; phylum Arthropoda; class Insecta; order Coleoptera; family Carabidae; genus Pterostichus; species Pterostichus niger. Next base: position 15,482,961 of record OX380336.1, read on the forward strand.
AGTCGCCGCTCCCGTGCCTCCTTGTCTGCGATGGGCACGCGCCTTACAAGAGCTGCTCGAGGATTCGGATGGCGTGGACCTATTCCGCCGTTACCTGCAGGCAGAAAATCGTCCACACGCCGATGCTCTGGACTTCTGGTTCGCCTGCGAGGGACTTCGCAAGCAGTCCGAGTCTGACAAGATACAACAGCTTGTCAAAGTCATCTACAAGTCAGTATTACTCATTTAAAAAGCAACTATGCCCATCACAGTACTTTCCCGATCATAAGTTTAGATAATAAAACCATAATTTGTATTATAACATTGCACATACATCTGACGATCGGTGAAATATATATTTTTTATGTTTTTGCTATAATCCTGTGCCGCAAAACTTTAATTTGATACTAAACTCTACTTAATTTGAACAAATTTTGGAAAAATAATTTACATTTTTAACACTTTTACCCTGTTTGAGAGCTTTAATTTGATACTAATACAACGAACGCTTAATTGTGATTTTTGATACTCATCTTTAAGTCATGACGACTCTATAGTGAGTGTTTGAAAAAATTATTAATGGGAAAAAGTTTATTATTGATGTGACAACAAAAAATAATAATAAAAGTTTTGCTTCTTTATAATCATGAAATAAATTTTAATTTGCTGACAAGGGTAAAGTATCAAAATTATTAGAGATTGATAAAAATTCTATTTGGAAGAAATATTTGTAATTTGTAAATACATTTTTGAAATATGAAAGCGTTCGTTAATAGTTATTTGTGTATTAACAGCGTAAAGTGGTTCTTTGTTACTCGAGCACGGTAATTACACCTTCGGCTCGAGCTGCAATATTTTAAGAGGAACAAAGACATTGACGCAAATATGTTCTCATTTAAAATAAGAAAGTTGCACCCCGTACTCCGAGAACCCCTAGTAAAAAAAATTCTTGTTTCGATCATTAAAGTAGTGTTATAAAATAGAAAGTATTTAATTCGTAGCTACTATACTTCTCGAGATAGTAATAGTGTATCACTTAAAATGAACACCGGGTATAGCCCATTAACGAACTTAACCTCAGTTTTTGGTTTAAAAGCTTAAATATATGTAAAGTTTCAATCCAAATTTCATCCGCGTTTTTAAATTATTCTGCTTCCAAACAGACCAATCTTTTTTGGGTTCTAAAAGATTAATATTCATAAAAATCACGAAATAACATTTTTTTATTATATAGGTCGGTAAAACACAAATTTAATAATAACGGGTTATCTGTTTACTGTTTGTTTTTTATTCAAAAAAACGCTTTTGTAAAAAAGGATTATCCATAATATATTTAAAAATTCAATTTGATTAAACTTTAAAATAGGTATCTAGGTTTAAGAATCATATTCGACACATGCATTAGGATTACAGCAGCCTCAATGATTTCCCCTTTGAAATAATAATTTCATATTTAATAAACATTTTTTTTCTTCGTAAGAATTGTTGGGAAAGGAATTGTAATAGCTTGCTTCAATAAAGATAGCACAAATGAAAATCAATGTGTAACAATATTTTTTTTTGCTATTACAGTCCAAAAAATTCGTAAAATGGCATTAGTAGTTACTTAATACATATTTTTTTTTGTACAGGCGGTTCTTCGTGAAATCGGTGCTACCGATCAGTGATGAGCTGCGACGTGAGGTGGGCCGATGTGTCAAGGAGACGCAGAGCTTAGGCGAACGCCAGGAGACTGTGTTCGATGTGGCGCAGACAGAAGTAGAAAGACTGATTCACAGCACCACGTATTCTAACTTCCTTAAAAGTGATATGTACCTCCAATATGTTCAAGTAAGTTCACTAATATATAAATTTGTCATTGGCTGATAACTTATACTAATCAAGATGATAAAAGGTCGAATGAATATACACATGATTCACCGAATTAAAATTTCAAAAACTCAGTTCGTATGTAGTAATTTGTCCATTGAGTAAATACTGTACTCTAGTGTAAATATCCATCATGTTATACATGACAGATAGCATATTTCACAAAGAGAGACACAGCCGTTTTGGTCGTACAATGGAACAACAATTATATACGAGTTCTGTTAGAAAAGTACCGACCTTATTTTTTTTTGTTTACGAAAATTGATGAATTTGAATCAAGCGCGCTTGTATGAGCCGACCTTGAACCTTCGTGCACATGCGTGATTTTTTTCCCGCCTGTCGATAGCGTCTGTTGCTGGTAGCAGTATTTGAGTGAGGTATGTAGTGCTCTCGTCGATTTTTCATTGCAAGGAAAATTACAGAGCGACTGGAGCAGCGTCACTGCACCAAATTTTGCCAGAAACTGAGTGACGAGTCCTGGGTGTACGGGTACGACCCGAAAACCAAATCCTTATATAATAAACCCATCATGCTAGTTATTCGTGTATTAAGAGCGTAAAGTGATTCTTTGTTATTCAAACACGGTAATTGCTGCGCGAGCCGAAGGCGAGAGCTGCAATAGTGTAAGAGGAACAAAGACACTTTACGCTCGTGATGCACACATAATTTTTTCTACGATTGCATCTTAAAATTATTTAAAAAACGTATACGTACTGAAAATAAATTCGTTCTGTTAACTGTCAATGTGACAAGTTTCTGTTTTGTTTGTATCCCTGGTAGGTGGCTCAGTGGTATCGAGTCGGCCTGTGGATCTTGAGAACCCTGGTTCGATCCCCACAGCCGACAAACAATTTTCACCAATTTATAAAATCTACCCCTGTGGCTCCTCCACCACTAATTTCTTTGGAGGCCGTGATTTGACGGCTGGTAACCGCACTTCACGCGAAAAAATATATCACTTACCGAGATCTACTTAGGCAGAGTGCCACACCCAGTGATGGGTAAAAGGCGTGATGATATATTTATTTTATTTATTTTGTAACTATTGAAATAAGCAAGCATTTAATATCTTTTTTCTACGATTGCTATGAAAAGATGACAATTACGCTCTCATTTGTCATCGTAAAGTTGACGTTTTCTGTGGAACAATCGAAAAATATCTTTTTTGCGCGTCTCCAATGGCAACGCGCGAAAAAGACGTTAAATTATTTCAATAGTTACCAGGGATACAAACAAAACAGAAACTTGTCATATTGACAGTTAACAAAACGAATTTAGTTTTAGACGTATACCTTCGTTTTTTAATAACTTTAAGATGCAATCGTAGAAAAAATTATGTGTGTATCACGAGCGTAAAGTGTCTTTGTTCCTCTTGCACTATTGCAGCTCTCGCCTTCGGCTCGCGCTGCAATAACCGTGCTCGAGTAACAAAGAATCACTTTACGCTCTTAATACACAAATAACTATTTCGCGCGTTGCCATTGGAAACGCGCACATTTAACGTCTTTTTCGCGCGTTGCGACTGGAGATGCGTAAAAAAGATATTTTTCGATTGTTCCACAGAAAATGTCAACTTTACGATGACAAATTGTCAACTTTTCATAGCAATCGTAGAAAAAATAAATATGTCTAAATAATTTTTTTTGGCTATTAATAAGACATTTCCAATAAAACAGTGATTACTTTAAGCGCGCTCTATAACTCTTTTTTTCTCACTTCTGTCTTACTACGCACATTTCTACCATACATAACTTCGTTAACTGCTGCGGGTCTACTAAAATGCAACAAAATTGCTATCGGTGATATATTTTTTAGTACGGTTGCATTTTTTATTAGAAACAATATGTTGTTCAAAAGGTATTATAAATTTATGATAATTATCTGTATTATTTTTTATAATTATGTATCAAATAAATATTTATTAATAATTATTTTTTTATAAATACAAGTATTATTATTAGAGCGGCCTCTAGTCATTTTCTATTTGCATAAATTGGTCCTTTAAAGAAAAAGTTTGTTCACCACTGAATATAAAGAAAAACCGTACCAGCCAATTTCCTTGGTAACGCAACGCATTACTCTAATCATAATTATTATAAATGAAAACATTCTTCATATTCAAATTTAAAATAAAATTGTGTTTGCACTACTATGTAAAGACTAATAATATTAATTATGTATATTTTATTTAATGCGCATAGAAATATAATATTGTGATAAATACACAAAAATCATCGAGATAGCTTCATACTTGTCATGACATTTTAATCATGATTTTATTACTGTAAAATTGTATTTTTTTAACATGATTTTTAGATATATATTTAATTAGGATCTAATTTTATATTAATATTAAATAAAAGGCTTCAGAATCCAATATATTTTTAAAACTTTTTATTTGTGAATGAATATTAACTCATCATTAGCACCTTAAATTAAAATACAAATACAATAATCATAATATAAAACCTATAAATTAATCAAAATGTGAAACAAACCTTAAAAAAAGTAATATATAAAACAGATATGTGTAAAATGTCAATAACAGAAAAAAATATACAGATGAAAAATAAAAATATGAAAACAAAAAATATAAAATTGAGAATTCACCACACGTCACTGTCAACCAATAGGATCACAAATTTGTTTGAAAATGAACCAATGAAATGTACATTTCGTCGGAAATTCATCACTAGTGAAATTGATATCGGAAATACCACTGTTAATAATATTCCTGGTTACGAATAAAATAAATGATATTTTCAATATTTTCATAAACGTCAATTCGGTTGATGCCATACGTCGGACACAGGTGACGTGGTGTAGCGGTTAGCATCTCTGCCCGGCAAGCGGAGGGTCCCTGGTTCGAATCCAGGCGTCATCCGAATTTTTTTTCTGTCATAAAAATTTAACTTTAAAATTATCTTCATTACTGTACGTTCAGTCGAAGTCATATGTTAAAAGTCAATTCTACATTTGTTCAGTGTACATTTACTATTCAAAATTTTCATCACTGTAATATAGTTTTGTACATTTGACCAGTCAAATATTTTTCGGTCAATTGACCAAGAAACATTTAATAAAAATCACAATTAAAATTGCAATTTATTTATATAGTACTGTTTACTACATCCAATATTACTGAAAATGAAAAACCAACAACAACTAATAAACAAAACCACATCAAATTCAAAATAAAGGGGAAAATAAAGTAAAAGACGTAATGAAATGAAATAATATGTATTTATTTTATTTGTAAAGTAAAGTAAGCAAATTCTCCAGAACCCAGAATACCAAACTAGATATATTCATGTAATAATAGTAAGTAGCTATTTCTATTGAACAACAGATGTCGTGGCGGTTCCATTTAGATTATTTGACCGTTTTATTTGGCCGTCAAATATTTTTGATCAATTGACCAGTCAATTGACCACGGCACAACCCTACGTGTAATACCTAATTAATAATGTGCAAATAAATACCTAACTATTCTTGTTAATTAACTCTTGTTTGGTAAATTTTCAAGCCGAATACAACTCGTAGTATGAAAATTGACAGATAATATTTTCAGCAATTTTCATACTACTTGTTATATTCATCATCATCATCGGCTCAACTATCCAAGCAGGATATGCGCCTCCCTAATTAACTTCCTCCAACCATCTCTATTCAGTGCTAGTCGACTATAGTTGTTTATTCCTACTTCTTTGAGATCCCTTTCAACATCGTCTTTCCACTTCGTTCTCGGTCTACCTCGCGGTCTTTTCAGCGCTGGTCTACACCTGTAGATGGCTTGTGGCAGTCTATCCTCACCCATTCTTAATACATGTCCAAACCATCTAAACCTCTGTAATTTGTTATATTATATATGAAAATAAAATTGTGAAATTCCCTAAAAAAATTGAGTATATTTTGAATTATTATAAGCATCAGTTTGATAATTAACAGAGATATCATGATGTAAATTTATATGTCGAGTTTCTATATAAGACTATGCTTTTTATTTTCCATGACATCAATAATTTTGGTTTCAGAAAAATTTAAAATATGTCCAATCTCCTGATGGTGATGAGTTAAAGCACTATGATTTGGATCAAGAAGCTTGCAATGTTAAACATAATTTCAATCGCATACCGCTTTCGAGTGTGGTTAACATTTCTTCATAACTTTCTATTATATATTGTAAATTAAATTAATATATAGTGATTCACAACATTCACAAAAGCATAATGACATTTATGAAATTATATTATTTAGATATTTGGTCTGTGTTATATACATAAAATTTGTTTTTACATAGCCACCGATTAAAAAATGCATAGCAGCATGATTGATTGCCAAGGCGATTATTAATAGAGTTGCCACTTAATATTAAAATAATCGTATCGTCATGACTTCACATTTATTAGTTGCTGTCCAATTCGTTAGAGGCGCTAGAGATCACCATACACAGTTTTTATATGGAAATTTTATTATCCAAGTAGTAAGCAAAGGAAGGTTGCAACTATTGTTTCAATTATTTATTATAAATAGATAAAATAGAATTTAAATGTATCTTTTTGTACTCATACATTAAAATGTGTTGTTTCGCGTTGCCCACGCAACGACCGAAACGTCAATTTCCCGCACTCGTTCGGGATATTTTGGAAGAAACACTCCAATTTCTAAAGCACTTATTAAAAAACCATATTTATAATAAAAATGTATAGTATCTCAAACACCCTTTTGCGTAATAATAATAAAAGAAAATGATGGAATATTGAATGAAATTTAATTTTAAAATGATAAATTTAGTGCATTTGGTTTACAATGTTGGCAACGAAGTAACCACTTGACAGCAGTGGAAACACATAACCTACAAACGTAAGGTAAATTGTAACAACATAGATATGAAATTAAATTAAGTTTATTAAATTTACTGTATACTACAAATGAAATTAGTAAATAATATAACACTTTTTATTTTCATCACATTAAAATTAAATCAATTGAAATTTGACATTACTGTGAAATTATTTATAAAATGGTTACAAAGCAGTGTTATGTATATTATTTTTTCACTACTAGCCTAGCAACATGCCATTATTGACTTCGTTTTGAGTCGTGAAATTGTTTTTCTCTACCGCGTCCTTGACAACGGTTAATAATGGATTATTACTGACCTAGGTAAATAATGAGAACTATCACTTTTCAAAGAAATTCAAGCTTCTGAACTTATTTAACTTGTTAAATGCAAGAAAAATATTAATTCTGAATTAAAAATTGGCGCCTAATTTCAAGATGGCAATCCCAGTCAAATTTCTGTTTGAATAGTAAGATTCTTCCTACCTGTTAAATTTTACATGTGAGTGTGTTTTACTGTTACACTGTGAAATATGTATTTATGCATTTATTTATTGTTAAATTCTCGAAAAGCTAAATGTTTATTATAATATTTAATTATCTTACATTGTACAGTTTTGTTCATTTTAAGGTTATAATTGCATTTTTCTACAAGAAATGGAAAACAGTATTTATTGCTGCAGAACCCGTGTTTAATAAAATTTGAGTACTTCATATATTTCATGAAGTTGCAGTAAGGGTACCCACGGGCATATTAAGTTGCATTTAGAATTTCTGGCATCATTGGTTGAGGTTATGACGTTTTAGAGATAATATGTTGCCTCCATTTTCTGCCAAAATGATAGAGAAAGTACTTCGCAATAAATACCCAATGTAAGTTTCTGAGTTATCTAAATTTTAAAATGTTGGATCTATATTTGGACATTTTACTTATTGTATTATGTCTTATATTTTGTCTTGTAGGTATGCCATGTCGGAAACTAATGAATACTTTTCCATATCAGGAGTGGGCCTGTTACTTAGATATTTTTAAACTATTTCAACCCAAAAAAATCCAGGACAAATTTTCTTGAGGATCCAAATATTAAGAAAACAATGTTAAAAACAAAAGAATTTCATTTCTGCCTTCTCGGTTTTTGTAGATATTAACAACTATTAATATCAAATTGCTTATGTTATGATTAATACAAAATTCGTTACATAGGATTTAAGAGCTAGTAGTGAAAAAAATAGTATATAAACCACGGTTGAGAAGATCATTATTGACCATGCGCCTTGTACCCCTCCGTTGCACCTCGGGGTACAATCTTGGCGCTAGGTCAATAATGATCATCTTCTCAACCTTGGCTTATAATATACTATTATGTTAATTATTGTTTTGTGGAATGTTATTATGAATGTTTATATTTATAGTACAACTTTGGCCATTTGAAATACTAACTCCTGGCACAACTTCGTTTCTTTGAATGGATTGTAAAGCTGGCGGTACATGAACATTTATAGCAGGAGCAACAGTAGTTTCTGTTGAAGTACTTGTACATGATGATGATTATATAGTTTTACACTTTTTGTGCAAAAATATTGTACAAGCCTCTTGCGTGAACTAGGTTCCCGCACTTATGTATGTAAATAACTATTTCGTTACAAGTGCACAAAAATTACTGTCTTATCGGCACAAATGTCAAATATGGGTTGCGTAACTAGTTACCTTGGAAATGCCGCAAACAGCTAATAATCGTAGTCTCTAGGGAGAGAAACATCCTACCTAGGGAAAGAAACATAATGTTTCTCTCCCTAGAAGAGAAAAACAATGTTTCTCTCTCTAAAATTATGGAATAAGAACGTGTTTCTTGTGCATGTGTTACGAAAAAGTTCTTACAATATTTGTCAGCAACAGTGGCATCTATTTGACAACCTCTGAACTAAATACGTCATTGATACAACTTCTTGCAGATTGTAATCAAACAAAAGTAATAGCCACAAGTGTTATTATAAACATTTATAGTAAAATTTTGACAATTAGAAATCAAAGTTCCTGGAGCAGCTTGGTTTGCAATTGATAAAGATTGTGTATAATTTGCAGATTCTGGTGTACTCACAAGTTGAAATTAAAGATGTATTTGTTTTTAAATATCAGTACTCGAACAAAAATTATTGTACAAACTACATGCGTGAAGACGTCTTCCGCTCATTTGCGTTATTAAAGACACTCGCTCCTTGCAGTCGCTCGTTCTTTAAAAATGCGCTCATCGCATCGTCTTCTCGCACTTAGTTCGTAAATAACTATTAACAAACAAATTAAATTGTATATAAGCAAGCAAAAAAGTACAGTCTGCGTATATGTTAAACACGACAAAAATCTTGTCTAGATTCAAACTTTAGCCACGACAGTAAATCTGCTACTTTTCTGTTAGGTAAACAAATATCTATTTTAAATCTTTTGTATTATAGGGTGACATAAATAGTGCAAGAAATAAAATAACTTTTAATTCTATAATCATTTTGCTTTAAATTATTCTATGTTTATAATTTTTTTTAATACATTAACGCCGGCGCGCCGTCACCGATGTTCAATCAGCGAACGTACCGCGCTGGCCAGACCGGCAATTTTTTGCACATTTGTCGACGCCAACACAAACCCACCCGGCGCACATGTCTAATTCCTATATGTAAATATATGATGCAACTAAATTAATGGGTCCATAGAAAATTTAAAATATATGATAAAATATTAAACTGTTGTTTAAGTTCTTAATTATGACAATATGTATAAATAATTTATACTACTGGTACCTATATTTATTTATTTATATAATACAGCGGATAACAGATAAGGTCTGGTGCCATCCGCGTTGCATAAGCACGTACTTGTGCAACTCGTAAATACATTTCGCAGTTTAATATAATACATTTCTTGTTAAACATCGAATCAAATAAAAGGATACACTTTTAAAAATATATGCAACAAAGATACTACTAATGAGTATGAGTATATTTTAATATAAGAACTTTTATAATTTCATTACAATAGTAAAATAGTTTCTTCATAAGTAATCCGTAAGTTTATACTGTCAAAGTCATATTGACAGCATCACTTTATGTGAGAGTAGTGACTTGGAAATAAAATCACATTTTAGAACTCTTGTCCATTGTGTTACGAGTACTGTACCTATTTGTTACCGATATGCGATAAAATGTCAAATTTCAAGAATTTTCTCCATGTGATAACAAATATATTATGAGCAATTAATTGAAACATTTTTATGTTTTTACTAAAATATAAAACGTTATTGTATTTGTAAGTAGCAATTTTCAGACATAAAAAAATATAATATGCGGCCGAATAATCAGGTATTTTTAATAACCGAAGATTTAATATCCGAGGTTTTTTTTTAAATTAGTATCTGCATCATTATTAACAAGAAACGTCTTTGTATTTATATTGATAAAACAAAACGAAAGAGCTCCAATACAGCCAGAAAAGAGATGACAGAGTAGCAGTTATCTTTTAAAACACCATTTTATCTTGTGTATCTACTAATGTTAATAATTTGTGGTTATTCAGTCTCACCGTGAATTTTGTTGTTTTTAATAATTTCTTATCTAAAATCTACTTTTTTTTTGTTTATTTTCATTATAGGCCACGCAGAATCCGGGCAGCAGCGAAATAAGTAGCGGATCCGGATCCAGCAGTTCCAGTAGTTCTATAAGTGCTCGTGATATGGCCATGATTAGCCAAGGTTCGGGTCTTCTACCAACACTCCACGAAGATTCCGAACTTGTTACGAATAGTAATGCCGCTCCTCCACAATCTTCCAGTAAGACTCATTCTAATACAGATTATGTAAATCATATTTATTGGACTGACGAAGATTGATTTAATTAGAAACTATGTCTTATTACTTAGTTTCAAGTATGATTTGTACTAGGATTAAATGTTTACCATGTCCTTTGACTGCTGTGTAGGTACAGGTAGTGTAAGTGCAGGACATCACACCCCAGTAGAACCGATGCGCCTAACGAAAGATATGCTTCTCGCCACGCAAAAACGAAGACTGGATGTCCGACCTAAACCAGAGGCTTACGCAGGGTAAGTTTCATTCATCGAATACTGAGTTGTGTGTTCCCCTTACTTTCCAAGTTATAAACTTAATCACACAATAATATAGTTTAGATTCGGTTTGCATCTTTACTTATTCTTAATATTAGTGTAAGATACCAAAATTAGTTTATTAGTATTCGTATTAGCCGTTGATATATAAATTTTTCTAATTTGATATTTTTATTTTTGGTATATTAGAATGTTTTATTCTTTTAATAGTAATAGTGATTTTTGTTTATATAAAAGTGCTTACCTTTACTTGAGTTTTTTATATAATTTGGTTTGCTTTATTTTGTTTTTTTTTTGTTTGGTTTGTGTTTTGCTTGGCTGTGCGAACAGCATGTTCGGCATGGGCATGGCTGGTTACCGGCTGAACGGGCCGTACCACCATCCGCACGCCTCATACTCATCGTACAATCCCGTGTCTCGCCAGGACAGTGAGCTGCAGTCGCTCTCCAGTCACTCGGACGCTCGCACTGAGTCGGACAATATGTCACACACTGACAGTTCAGTGTAAGTAATTACAGAGATCGACTCTACATTCAGCTCAATACATAAACATCTAATTTGTTCACTACCCTTGTCATTTCTATTATCAAATGAATGAAACGTGAAAAATTATGTTTTTCTTAAACTTAAATCGAATATACAGGAATGTTTTTCAAATTAATTGATTTATCATTGGGATTTCGGAAACTATAAGAGCTACGAAGTCGATTAAATGGCCAATTTTATGCAGTTTTGAGGCCTGATTCTGATTCAAGTTTAAAAGTTATTGAAAAAAAAAACTTAAAATCTCGATTGTAAACAAAGGCAAATAATTCCGGAATTATAAAAGATATAAGAAAATGTTTCATACAAAAGTTACATGTTTAATGCAATAGTATATTATACAACGACGCTATAATGGATGCTCTTATTCTCGAGGATGAAGTTTGCAACCCGAACGAGCGGAGCGAGCAAGGGTTGTAATCATCCGAGGTAATAATAGCCATTATAGCGAGTTGTATATTATACTTTATATACGACTAATTTAATAAAAATTAGTCAATTTTTATATTATTTATTATCTATTAATTTTACATCTATTTACCTAATAAATTTACATCTAATTGAAATGAGTAAATGGAGTAAAAAGACTATAATGTAGATGATTTGTATTTTTCACCTAATTCAGTAAAATATACCAACAATACATTTTCTGAATATGAATTTGTCTTCATTTTAATACGCTAGTCCATAAAACTTTGGTATGCTTTGTCATAGAGATTTTTAGACTTTTGCGGTAATAAACCATATGTAGTAGCATCAACGATTTTCGTTATTTCTGGTGATGTAGAAGATATACTGTCTTCTGTAATACTGTCCATTTTTTCAATTACAATTAAACACAATAATTTAACACAATTTGCAAGACCGTTTTTGACAATTTCTCAACGATGATTTCGTTTTGTTTGTTTCCGTTTCGTTAACAACAGTGAACTTAGCAACGAGCATGTTTAATTTAAATATGAGTCGCTATGGCAACACTGTTCCGATGGCACAATAAAACAATGATCCATGTTTTAAGCATTTTGATTAGTTCACGAGCGGGAATAATGACCATTATTCCCGGCGGGATTATATAGCAAAAAACGCATATATAATGATAATATTATTAGTTAGTCGTATATAAACTTAATAATGATGTCAGAATGAAATGAAAGATTATGGTTTCCAAGACTTTACGCGAAGAAGTATATCAGTTACCGAGATCTGCTAAGTACCACACCCAGTGTTGAATTTATTGTTATTTTAATATTTAAATTTTTGTTTTTAAGTTATTTTTTTAAAATAAAATTCACATGCATTTGATTTGATTTAAAATTAAATTAATATATTTTTTTTCTTTAATTAAAACATATGTTGCTACACATCGTTAAAAAATGAAAAAATAACATGCTATTCAACCATGTAAAATCCAATATGGTGTCCATTTAAAATAAGAATGTTGCTATGAATATCTTGGATATCGCCATCTTTAATTTCATTCTGACATCACGATTAAGTGTGCATCAACAATTCATTTAAGTTTAATATGAAACATTTTCTTTATTTTATAATTCCAGAGTTATTTGTCTTTTGTAATTGTGATTCTAAGTTTTATTTTTTAATAACTTTCAAACTGTTCAGAATTTTAAATTTTTCTCACCGGAATCAGAATCAGCCTTCAAAACTGCACAATATTTAGCCGACCTCGTAGTTTTTATAGTTTCCGAGATCTCAATGGTAACCCAATTAATTTGGGCCCGCCTGTATATTTTATTTGTTTACACAATTCTACAACATTTGTGTGATCTATATTAATATTATTATTATATATTTTAATAATAACATACTGTTACCTTACCTCCCAGATGAAGTAACAGGCAGTTCATATTTTACACGAATAGTACATGCTATGCGACTGGGTCGAAATAGGTTTCGTTTACGTACCGTCAGTTACAGACATGAGAAACAACATAATGCGCATATTATGCAATACTGGTAATATTCAATTTTTATTTTGACTGTATTTAAAGAAGAGAAGGTACAGTTTTGGTCCAGCTTTCTCATTATTTCATCTTTTACACTTACAAAACCGTAGATGGTTTGAGATGTCTAGACAACCACCTTAATTCACAATGTTTATCCTATAGAGATGGTATGTCAGTATACCGATCATCTCGAAAGCAAAGTCGTCAAGCATGCCGACAAGCGCGCGAATTGGCGGCGTTAAACCGCGACCCTTACATCAACCAGACGCTGATTCCGCGCACTCAACGCATCGACAATAAGCAATGTCAGCCTTTGAAACCCGAGGATTTTGCTTCCATCCTCATCGAGAAGCTGGAGAATCTCAAACGCAAACAAGAGGCGGAGGACAAGCTGGAACGTAAACTTATGGAGGTAGGAGATACTTATACATAGAAATTAATAGTTGAAATAATACACAGGTAGATTGAGATCCAACCTTGGATCATTACCTTCACGCAATTTAGTTGTATAAGATTTATTTCAATAATTTTATTCATTTACTTATAGTATTTTTATCTACAATACCATAATTAAATTGATTATTTCAAAGCCGATACTTGTGACTTTTTGAGATAGTAAAAATAAAAAATTTAAAAGTTTCATTCAACCGAGTTAAATTTTTTTATCTGAAAAATTTTTGCATTATATTAACTGTTTGGTTAATCAAATTTTTGTGAAATGTCTTAGAAATTAAGTTTTGAAAAATATTTGCATCTGCCATTTTTACAATAAACTACAATTAATATATCGGGTGTCTACTTTTTTTCCGAACATAGGAAATTCAATGTTAAAATTTTGATTTTGCAATATCTCTACCTATTAATTTTAGAACAAAAGTGTACTGAAAAAAATGTTCAGAATGAAAAACTGCATCCATAGAGTATAAGTTTGTTGTTCAATTGTTTCTTATATCCGAGTTAGAAGCAAAAGAAAATACACGCTTTAAAGCAATTATCAGAGTGCCTTGAGAAATAAAACAAATTAGATAATTTAAGGTATTTATTTGTCTAGATTATGTAGAAAAAAGAAAATAATAGTTGCTATAATTAATTTTATTATTAAATTAAATGCTCGAATAAATAAATAAATGAATAAATTAGAGTAAGCTTCCAATTCTTGTCTAATATTTCAAATAATGTCAGACACATCAAACAAATTATTGTTTTATTTCTCATGGCAGTCTGATAATTGCGTTAAAGCGTGTATTTTCTTTTGCTTCTAACTCGGACATAAGAAACAATTGAACAACAAACTTATACTCTATGGATGCAGTTTTTCATCCTGAACATTTTTCTTGAGTACAATGTTGTTCTAAAATTAATAGCTAAAGAGATATCACTAAATCAAAATTTTAACATTGAATTTCCTATGTTCGGAAAAAAAAGTAGATACCCGGTATATCATCATCACGTCTTTTACCCATTACTGGGCGTGGCATTCTGTCGTAGTAGATCTTTGTAAGTAATATTTTTCTTTACGTGAATTGCGGTTACCAGCCGTCAAATCACAGCCCCCAAATATGTTGATGGTGGGGAAGCCACAGGGGTAGTTATAATGTATATACAGGGTGTATCTGACCACCCTTCTCAGGCTTTTTTCTTGGAACTATTACGCCCTAGAGATTCAGAAAAAAAAACTTTCATAACATAAGCCTATCTGAAGAATATAACGGTAGTAGTCTCGACTTCCGGAATTTGCCGGAAGTAGGCGTAACTACACTCAGGTTCAGAATTTCAAATGGAAACCTATGTCATATGTGGTAACATTAGATAGGTATTTGAAAAACAAACAACTTTTGTTAAAAACATTTTTTTTATAAAAGGTATTATTTACAAAATAAACACTAAAATCCGTTCAAATGTTCGAAGTGCCTTCCACCTTGATCGGTGTATTTTTGCAGCCGAAGTCGGACATTGTGTACTGTGCTTAATACTTCATGTTCACTGAGAGAGACGTTTCGAATCCTGTCCTTTGTAAATAATACCTTTTATAAAAAAATGTTTCTAACAAAAGTTGTTTGTTCTGCTACACTCATATGTCGAGCTTCAATCCGCAAACAACTACTTTTAAACTTTTGGTATATAAATAATTTTTTCTAGGTTTCACTTAAATTCAAATTTAACTTGGACTGCTATATTAGTGTATTTTCCTAACTTTTTCAGAATTCAAACAAATTTGTTTTGTTTTTGCAGGGCGACTGTGGAGGAGTTGAATCTGGAGCGCATTTTAATGAAGAGCAGGCCCGAGCATTAGCTGATGCGATTCGGTCAAAACTACACATTGTGGATGATGACGATCAGGATATCTTAGGTACTATTATTTTTTTCACTATAGAAGAAATTAATTCTATATTTAGCTTGAATTATATTGTGTATATATACCCACAAAATTTTCAATTTGTTTTAAATAAATAAAAGTAAACTAAACTTTAATGCCAAATATTTAAACTGTTCAATATTCATGAATGATTTATTATTGTGCAATTTATTATTTTCGCTAGAATAAATATTCATTGTATTTAATTATATTATAGATCAGCACGTGTCTCGAGTGTGGTCCGATCTTACGCCGTCCCGTTCGCCAGGTTTGATGTCTCCCCGGGCGCACTCGCCCACGCGTCGCTACACCGCCAGCGCTGGCTACTCCTCGCGATCGCGTCGCAAAGAGAAGGACGTGTTCAGTACATTCAGTGCAGATTCTGGCAACGTATACGATTTCCCCGACACCTCCAGTCTAGGTCACGGACACAGCCACGCTGGCATCGTCAAGTCCAAGTCCATGCCCGAAGATGCTTACCTCCAGGAACGATTCGTACGGCAGAGTGCCAGTAGGAGGTCAGTTATATTTATAATCAGTTATTCCATCCATCACGAAATAACATCAAAAGATTTTTAACATTAGCAGTTTAGTTAGTTTATTGCATAAAAAACGCAATTACGATTTTGTTACTATGATGATGATACTTTTTAAGGTATTTGTGAGTACAAGATTTCATATTATTTCGTTCATTTTATATCTTAAATCTACGTTATTTGATCAGCTGAATATACGAAAGTAATTAAACCACAACACCCATGGCATATTCGTTTGTCTGTATGTAGTAACCAAGGATAATTCTTAAGTATGATGGGTTGATTTTATTATGAATTATATAATCAACAAGAGCTTCGAAAATAACCGAATATACAGTTAAGAAGACAAGATGTGTTACTTAGGAAACACACCGACACGTATTCAGGTGATTTTGGAAGTTCGAGTTGTATATATTAGAATTATACAATGAATCAAGCATTTATATTAAACAGATTATTTATTATGAGAGATATTAAATGTACAGTTGTTATAGATAATATTGCTGTAAGAAAAGTCAAAAAAATAAATAATCTATTTGTTTATTAATATCCATAGATACAATTCATTTGTTTGTGACCGAAATACGCAAAGGTTTGTGTTTTGCGAAACACAGTAACGCAATAATATGCAATTTTATACAGTAGCTAAGAAGAAAAACCAATCTGATTAGTCTATTTTTGAATGAATTGTATAGTCGCTGATATACTGGTTTCTATGAAAAATAAAACATTCTGATTCTGGTTTAAGACAGGATAAGGGAAATAGTTATATTTATTTCAGTAGTGAACTTAGGATTTTAAATATAAAATAAATACAAATATAACATCACGCATTTGACCCATTACTTGGTGTGGTATTCCGTCGTAACAGATCCCAGTAAGTGATATATTTATGCGCATGAAGTGCGATTAACAGCCGTCAAATCATAGCTCCCAAGAATGTGAATGGAAGGGGAGGGAACTAGGTGTAATTTTTAATGTGGTGAAAATTGTTTGTAGACTGTGAGAACCAAATCCACAGTTCGACTAGATACTACTGAACTCACCATTGAACCACGTTTCCCATAGGGTTTTATGATATTAGTTTTATTCAATTGCCTGCTCTTCTATTAATTTTTGGCTGTAGAATGCAAAATTATTCAGAATTATTAGTGATTTATGCACCAAGATTGTTATGTAGATGATAATACGCAAAGGGCGACGGTATCTATTATCATCTAGTAACGCCTGTGAGTAATATTTCATTTATAGAATATGTAGAATTACATTCAATATATAACAGTGATGGGCACGAATAATTACTCGAAATGATACTTAGCATAAATAACGGAATATAACCAGATTAATTTTAGTTTCGTAATTAACCGGTTCATTTTAATTTTCTCGTCTTTTTAAAGTTTCATTAGATTTAAACAATTAAAATTGAAAAGTTCTTCGACACTTTCTGTTTTACACGCAGGCGCCGCATGCTTCTGGCATGTTTTTGGTAATATAGTTATATAGAATTTTCTAAAATCGAATTGTTTTCAAAATACATTTTAATTTATTTAATGAAGTAATACTAATTAAATTGCCTTATTTCTATAATATATTTAAAAATACATATTATTTTTAAAAATCCAGACTAGGGGCATCGATAGTTATATGGAAACGCATGGCCAACATGTGCTACACTTATTATGGCCGTTTCATGTATCATTAAAATTCCTATTTTCAAATTTACAAAATGGGCAGAATGTCAACTTGCGCATCTGACGAGAAAAGTTGTAACTAATATAATCAAATCTAATCTAATATTGAATGTATTGCGTTTGATCACAAAACTTCAGTTTTCAAATATTTTAAGGTTTTTTTGTAACTTAGCAGCGTGATCACTTTCTTTAATTGTTAATATAATCACTAGATGGCATTACTTGACGTACTAAATCTGTGAAAAACTTACGACAAATTTTGATATGGCAATACGATAGAATGAAGTAGTCATAATAAGCGTAGCGTAATTCAATAAATTTGCTCATGGGGAATGTTGCATGTGGTGACATCTGTGTTTGCCTAAATTTATTATGTACTAATAAACAATAAATATAGTTACTTCAGCTTTAGTTTTTGTGATGTATTTTTATTATGATCATTATGATTAAAAGTGTTTGACCTTTAGGGAATTTATATTATTTTGCCAGTTCAGCTGTCAAATATATGTAAAATACAATAGAGTACAATGAAACAAATAAAAACGTAAGAACAGCTGCAGTAGCTGCATCAACAATTGTTTGGGATTCTTCCGAGAGTTCTTTGCTGTGCTCAGAGGTATTTCAATTTAGAAATATGTAATGTAATTTGACAAAAATAAACATGTTTACATAAATTTTCGCTGTTTTCAAGGTATTTTACTTTTATGTCAAAGACTACTAATAATTTTAATAGTTTAATATGTAACTAATTTTATAAATGTCTTTTTAGTTACTCTCAGCTTGTATATAAAAACGAATATTTAAAGAGTTTATAAAACTAGCCATATATTATACTCTTTCTACGATCACAAAATGTAAATTTTTATGGATTATTTAAAAAGTAAGATTATTACAATGACAGATGCAGCAAGTTAACTTCTTCCCGTGATTAATATCCAAGCCGTGATTAAAACTTTCAAAGTCACAGAACATGTGATTAAGATATTATTCAGCACCATGGAATCCAGCACGTTAAATGACATCTTTAAAACGGCAGTAGAAAAATTTAATTACATGTGAAAAAATGATTAAATTAATTTTAAAATTATTTTTTCGTTTTTTATCTTACTTAGGTCGCAAAAAAATCGTGTATTTACCTCGGAGAGAATGCTATATTTCCCTCGCTGTTTACGCCTCATGAAAAATCATGCATTCCTCTCCTTAAAAAATGTAGAATATACTATTATATAACCGTGTGTAAAATTGACGTTTAGTTGTCAGTTTCGTGTCTGTAGAATGCCTGTTTAAAAACAAGACTTTCAGTAGTCAGACAAATGTTATAGTAGATGTATAAGGATTTTAGAAATGTTTCATTTTCAAAAATCGATCGAGTGATTTTCAAAGTTTCTTGTATCTGGAACATATACATAAATGTGACCATTATTGGGATCTGAATAATAAAGAAAAGAAAAATAATAATGTACTAAACCATATTTATAATTATATCCAACTCGGCTTGGCTCGATATCATTCAACAAAAATTAATTCAAATCGGACCGAGGAACTAAATCCATCCGATACGATCTGACTTTACCCAATCTGACCAGACTTACTCGTAGTCAACACGCTCGACCTCGACCAGACTCGACCCGATTTCAACCCGTTCAGACCCAATCCGACTTACTTACAAACTAGACCCAACATAGAACTGACATGAAACCCGACTGTGAGTCGAGTCGGATTTCGGGTAAAAATGCACATCTCTAGCTCTAGACCAGTTAGTCAGGATTTTATCCAAAAGCCATTAGTATCGAATCGAAACGTCTTTTGAGGAATGTGAGTGTAGAATTGCAAATTTATTTAGCGGAATTTTTTTTAGTGGAAGTGTTTCAAATCAAATGAAATGTTCGTTGAAGGACTCTTGTTTAGAATTGAAATTTTTTCGATCGGCATTTGTTTTAGTGGAAGTGCTTCAATACCTATTGTTTTTAATATAAAAAAGAAAGATCTTTTCAAGGGCTTGCATGCAAAATTTTCGATCAGCAAAAAAAATCCAACTTATATTATGTTAATTAGAAGTAGTACTGCAGTGTCCGCGGAACCAAGTTTGCATATATACTAAAATAGGAACCGCTTAATCTGGTAATAGGTATTTCAATCTAGTTTAGAATATAATATTACTGATTTTTTAAATTTATGTTTTACCAAGAATTGTGTCTCTACTGTATTAGAATTATACAAAATAAGGAAGCTTGTATACTTAAGTAGTTACTCTATTACATCAATGGAAATGATAAATTAGAATGTATCTTTTCCTTTAAAATTTATAATAATTGTTTAAATTTTATTTTTCTTATGCTTAAACCTTGTTTTTTATAAATTTTAATTAGTAATAAATCTCTTCAATCACAGCCATTAAAAGTAACATAAAATTCTGATAGGAGGCCATTATAAATAGTCTCTTACACTTTTAATGTTGAAAATAATTAAAATAATTTCCATCAAATTTGTTGTAGATCATCTAGTAAAAAGACCCTCACCGATCTAACCGACAGCGGTGTGAGTGTGGTGTCCGATACACCTCCCGTCCCTCATCTAGCCATCCCGTCCACGGGTAAGGAAACGCGGGTGGTGACGTGGCTGATGGAATCAGACCGGCCAGCCCGTTCGCACACGCATAGCGAATTATCTGGCGGCGGGAAGCGACATCGCAAGGGCTACACGCACTCGCATTCGCGTTCGTCTAGTTTGGAGCGTGGCAGCGGAACCAGTAGCGCGGGTGGCACCGATAAGCCCTCGCAGCCTTACGTCGCGGATCTCACGGCAACGCAGCTGGAAGAAGCCCGCCGGCGACTCATCGAGGATGACCTTCGTTCCAGGCAGACTAGACAGCGGTGAGTACACAAAAATGAACGTTTAGATTTACAAACCAAGCTGTTTAAGTTAACATAATGTATCAAAAGATGAAAGCATAAATTGTCATCCTTTATAAACAAAAAAAACTAGCAATAAAATATCATATTTCACACTTTACTAATTTTTGAAACCGATGTAACGGTTCCAAACGACTCTCAATGGCTCAGTGACAGTAAAAAAATCGGTTCTAATTTGGTTTTAGCGACTATTAACTACACAGGTTTGTTCGGTAGCTATGCCTCGCATAAAATGCTAGATAAATCTGTCATGATAGAAATTAATACACCAGATGTCTGTTATAATCTAGTGACCTGATTTCATACATTCTTATATGGCAAAATGTAGGCTTTTTTGAGGATTCAGTAGAATTTTAGAGAAAATATTCATTACTTACCATCTCTATTACTTGACAAAAAGAACATTTTAATATAGTACATCAACAAAGTAATCAAAATCTTGCCATATATTCTTTTTATTCGAATTTAACTGATATACGAGTACAATAAAAAAATATATATTTATTTATGATTTAAAGGTATCACAATTATATAAAATACGTATTTATAAATATGTACCCAAGAAATATAATTTTTTGTACATCTATTAATGTTTTTGCTAAACTTATAATTTAGCAGTTACAAACTGATGCACTTAAATGTACAAAAAAATTAATTTTGGGCAAAATAATTGCTGTTGAAAAAGTAAACCTCAGTTAAAAGTTTTAAAAAAATTTCAAAAATATCAAGAACTTTGTTTACATGGGGTGATTATTTAAGTGTCGCACCATTGCTATCTCGAGAAGTATAAGAACTACTAAGTCGGTTAAATTAACAAACAATTTTTATTTTATAAGACTACTTTCATGAGCAAAACAAGAATTTTTGAGACCAGTGGTTCTCAAATTACCGGGTGCAATTTTATATTCTAAATGGGAACCTGTTTTTTTATTTACTAATTTGATTCAGTATATTATTTCTGAATTTAACGATCTAACACGCGCGGGTGGCTGCATTACGCGGCAACGGACTAGAATGTTTATTTAACATAAATAACAAAGTTGAAACTTAATTGAAACGCGAACGCCGCGTGATGTGAAGATCTACATCTTCACGCTTTGAGTCGATGGACGAGACTGATGGTTTCCACCAAAACACTTTCTGCCCTGGGTACGATACCCACATCTGGAATCCATCCCCCACACATCGGGGTGGACACAGATGTCTCAAGTGTTTTGGTTATGTAGTCTGACACTCGGGCACTGCAGATAACGCGAACATGAAATCTTGTTGGAATTCTAAGAATATTAACTATAACTGTCTCTTTTTATAATTCAATGCCCTATATTCGAAAACCAAAAGATCTCACACTCAGCCTTAATGGCACATGTGGTCACGAGTGTCAAATTACACGAAACCAATCTTATCTAAACGCAACATAACAACAATGAGATAGCTCATATTGTTACAACGAATATAAAGTTCAATACCCTCAAATTCTGTCTTTTTCGCGTTGATCTTAAATCAAGAATGTCCATATACAACAACCACCTACATCATTCATACAGTATAAACACTATTATTATGTAATAGTAATAAAAACGTACAATTAATATTAACCATTTAAATGTCAATAATATAAACTTACAGTTCAGAACTTCGATCATATATTAGATAAAGTATGGCATTGTTTATTGTGGAATCGACATCACAAATGGGGGGAGAAGGGCCATGTTTTCATAACGGAGCATTGCATGGTTGCTTACTTGTCACCTATAGTTATATTGAAGCATATACATGATATTATTATTTAAAAACATAACATACGAGGGTCGTTCAATAAGTCCTTAGAAAATCCAAGAGATGGTGCTCGTAGTATCGAAAATGAATTTTTTCCAGTAAGCAGCACTCCTAGCTAGTCAACTGTTAGAGTTTTAGCTTTAGCCGTCACGTAGTTTCATTGTTGTTGTCAATTGTAGTAAAAAACTTTTGATTGTTTATAATAATGGATAAAAGTGAGTTTCGAGCGGTGATTAAACATCTGTATTTAAAAGGCTTAACGCCGAAAGAAATTAAAGCTGAGTTGGATGAAGTTCATGGCACATCTGCTCCTGTATTTGCAACTGTTTACAATTGGGTGAATGAGTTTAAACGTGGTCGTACATCCACAAAAGATGAACATCGTTCCGGACGCCCTGTAGAAGTGTCTACCCCCGAAATGATTGACCAAATCCACGATATGGTTTTAAGTGACCGACGAATCAAAGTGCGCGAAATAGTTGAGGCTACAGGCATATCACAAGGCACAGTCGCTTTAATTTTGCACGAAAAATTAGGTGTGAAAAAAATCTCGGCAAGATGGGTGCCGCGGTTGCTCACAGTGGAGAATAAACGCAATCGTGTGGTGGACTCTGAGGCTGTTTTGGCGCTTTTCCGTCGTAATCCTGAAGATTTTCTGCGTCGATACATAACTGTGGATGAGACTTGGATACATTACTACACTCCAGAGACAAAAGAACAGTCAAAACAGTAGATTTTTAAAGGCGAACGGGCTCCGAAGAAGGCGAAGACGGAGAAATCGGCTAGCAAGGTTATGGCAACGGTCTTTTGGGATGCACGCGGAATCATCTTCATCGACTATTTGGAAAAGGGAAAAACGATAACAGGAGCGTATTATGCGTCGTTATTGGACCGGCTGAGCGAAGAAATAAAAGAAAAACGTCCTCATTTGAAACGCAAAAAGGTCCTTTTTCCATCAAGACGATGCACGTGTGCACACCTGCGCAGTTGCCAAAATTATGGAATTAAAGTTCCAATTATTGCAACATCCACCGTATTCACCAGATTTGGCCCCCAGTGACTTTTTCTTATTTCCAAACTTAAAGAAATGACTTGGCGGACGAAGGTTTACGTCCAATGAGGAGGTCATCTCTCAAACGGAAGCCTATTTTGAGGAGCTTCCGAAATCCTACTTTTTGGACGGCTTAAAAAATTTGAGAAAACGATTAGAGAAGTGTATAGAGCTAAAAGGAGATTATGTAGAAAAATAAAAAAAAGTGTTTTTTCTACTTTTTTCTAAGGACTTATTGATCGACCCTCGTACAATGGTATATGAAGTATAAAAGTTGAAGGAATAATTAAAAACATATTTTAGACTATTGAAATATTGTAAGATATAATTTAAATGATTTTTAAAAAGAATCTCTTAACACTTCGCAAAGCTTATGCTAAGAAGATCGACGCTAAGATTGCGTCAGGCTTCTAAGAGAGAGCTGAACATTATGAACGTACATCGTAACCAAAAAAAATGGCAAGCTTCATATCACCGGCAACTATAAGCCAACATTAAATCCGCGTATGATTATCGATGAACATCCGATTCCAAGAGCTGAACTTTATTTAACTGCTGCTACTACTTTTTTGTTATTTGGATATCACAGTCGTGGACACGCATTTACCAGCCGATGAAGTATTTCATCATGCATTGACAACTCGACACACCGACGAATGGATTGGTTCGTGTAACACGTGCAGTTTGCAAGGTTTGCTAAACGTTCTAAATTATTTTGTTGGCATTCTAGATTTTGCAGATAATTTTGACAACCTAATTTAAGCTATTGTCCGATAAATACATTAAAATAGTTTGTGAAGACTGAAAACTCGACAAACCAGTGATGCCGTGGATCACATACGTCAGTCGGGTCGTGTCTACATATTATGTAATTATCTTTTCCAAGTCCTTCTGGTGACCTATGTTTGGTGATCAGTATCGTAAATGTCGTTTCTGTAGTCCTTACATTATACATAAATAGTGCTCCAGGTCTAATCAGTCCATTCAGTGTTAGTTCTTTTTGTTGTATCTGACTACGCTATGGTAATGTTACAGTGGAAAGTAAAATCTCGCATGTTCAGTCTTTTGAAGGGCTGAATATATAATTGATTCCATGCGAATTGTAAACAAATATTTACTATTAAATAGTGACTAAAAATTTAAGTACTACTTACCCTTTTCAATCTTCGAAGTTAATTGGTAATAAGATCTTAATTCTTAAAAATGATTCAAAATCTGTTCTTGTTCTGTCAATGACGGGTGCGTTCTGTTGTTCGAGCTCGATGCTATTCGACGCTCTTCGATGAAACAACAGAACGCACCCGTCATAACAAAGATAAAAATTTCACATATTGATGCTACTTCTAGAATGCTATGATAAAAAAAATATTTATACATATGGCAGTACATACTTCTTCGATTAATTAAAAGACGTCTTATCATCAATGCGGTCTGTATAACAAACACTATAAGACTCACCAATTTCGAAACGTATAGTAAAATTACATCTTCATATTTTTTTGCAAATTCATTCATTTGCCCCTATTTCTGAAAATCTCCATCTCATTGAGATATCTCTCCTTCTACTTGGTCGGTATATATTTTATTCTTGTTGCATCCACCTTTTTTGACTATTTTATTCATTATTTCACTCATCCAATGTCAAAATAAGGATTTTTTTCAAATAACATTGTAAATAAACAACTTCGATACCAGTATAGCCATAGTACATTAATGTCTCGCTGTTAAGAACTGTCATTTAGAATAATTTTCCCTATTTAAAAAAAAGAATATTATGATTTTAGGATAAAATAAACCGTGTTACGATGCACGTAACATTGTCTACTTTTTAAACATTACTCGAGACTTTTAAAGAACGTTACTTGTATCGTAAGGTACTATTATTCATTGAAATGACGGTCGAACTTTTGATACCATAAAATAAATAAAATTGATTCGAATTTGTAGATTAAATTAAATTTACTATGGAAGTAAATTTATTCTGTCCTTTATAAAATAGGACATTATACGTATTACTGTAATTATTTTAAAAATAATTTTAGGTATTCTAAAAGATAATAAACTCCACGGACGTTATTATATGATTATGCCCTGGGGCTGGATATTGTCGCTCTCTGTGCATTATCATGTATAGAATGCCTTTGGTGCATAAATAACTATTTCGTTCGCTAAAACAATATTTGAATTAAACATTTCTTAAAATCAAATAAAAAATAATGTATGACGTGCAGATGAAAAAGCTTTTCGTCCTTGTGTCATAAATAACTAATTTTATATAGATGACGTTATTACAACTTGAAATTAACTCTCTTTTTTTCATATACCAATAGTTATTTTTAAGTAGTTTACAGTTTCGATAGAAATTTGCCATATATTGTTTATGATTGATGAGCCAATTAAGTTAGAGTTTATTCTCGAATAATCTTTTGAAATAACAATTACTCAAATTTATTGTACGAATATTTAATACTCAAATAATTATTATTTTTCAGTGGCAGCGGTAAATCTTCACATATCCACGACTCGTTATCAAACCAGTCGACGTTGAAGAAATCCGGGGGCCGATGTCCGCGGCCTATGGTACAGATGAGCGCTTCAGTTGCTGCATCCGGTGACACCACCGAGTTCACCACCGTCGTGTTTTCATTCTGTGACGAGCAGTTCCCTTACCGCACTAAAATTCCCGGTACCAAGATCACACTCCGGCAGTTCAAGGAATACCTGCCCAAGAAGGGAAATTATCGGTGAGTGTTGAATCAGAAAATGGTTTTATTTACTGACTTTATTCAATATAATTATAAATTAAAAATTACTAATATGAACTGATTTTATTGGAATAAGAGCATAAAATAAAATTATTATTTTATAAAAATTATATATTTTTCTACTTTAGTCTAAGCAATAGAAAATATTTTACATTCTGTGTTGTTTAGCTTTCATCGGTACTCACCTGACGCTGTAGATATATGACGATGGAATAAACAAATATTCGTATACCCATCGCTCGTGTTTTGTAGCAATATATACCGAATATCTATTTAGGCACTTTATAGTAAGGCTGTGTTTGTTGCGTTTGTTTTTTAATTTTAATTCCACACATTTGCAACCTGCGCCAAAAGGTGGAGCTTATATTACATACTATTCATTTTACAAAAGTGGAACTAAAGAATATACAACAGTGCACTTTATAAATGCGCTATGTGAATACTGTTATAATAAATAAAATAAATATATCATCACGTCTTTTATCAATTACTAGGTGTGGCACTCTGCAGTAGCAGATCTCGGTAAGTGATATATTTCTTCGCATGAAGTGCGGTTACCAGCCGTTAGATCACGGCTCCCAAAGATGTTAGTAGAGGGAGAACCACAGGGCTAGTTTTAACGTGGTGAAAATTGTTTGTTGTCTGTGGGAATCGAACCCAGAAAACTTTAATAAATAATAAAATTCAATTATAAAATTCTCAGGGTAACACGACGCGAACACTAAGGCCTAGTTGAATAAAGCGATGTTAACTATGTTGTTAGCTAACAGTATGTAAAAAGTCAACAATGACCAACAAGGCTGATTCCACATTTTACATATTTTCTTAGTTTAATGTTATAATTAATTAATATCAGCATAAAAATGATTATTGTTTCTTAAATAGCAATAGTAAAACAATATTTGAAACAAATAATTATTAGTTGTATAAATATTATAGAAATTATAATCTTTGGATATATCATTTCTTAGACGCGTTATTTTTCTAATTCAACTTTTTTGTGTAGTTAACAACGTGATTAATTAACAAGGTTTTATGCACATCAATTTGAGAATAACAAAAAATTAATTTAATTTTCTGCAGAATAGAATTTTTGCCTTTTTTTCATCTATGCCTTTCTTTCTAAGATGGGAAGTCGTATTTGGCTGAAGTTAGATTTTTTAAAACATCTATAACCGCTTCAAAATGTACACCCATTTTACAGCAAGTACAAATTTAAATTAAAAAACTACTTTATTGAGTTTTGCGCATTATCCGAAAACTACAACGCAGACGGGCGTGTTCGTAGTCTTTTAAACTAAAAATCCCTAAATTTCCATATATCTTGATCTCGACCTTAATGTGTATGTGACACCGATATGGCATACTAAAACTAAGGTAAATGTTAAGGATACTAGATATAGAAGGATTGCGTATTTGAGGGAAAATGGAAAGCTGTGTCGTCAGTGGCTGTCTAGGTTGTATACGTGGAAAATTAGCTCTGTTTTGATTGTATTACATCTTATGTAAAATATATCACTTACAATCAAAATAAATACATATTATGTGATATTGAATTCATTATTCTAAAATAATAATACAAAAGCTGATAATTTATAAAACTTTTAAATCTTAAAATTATTCTGTCTATTTATTTAAGTACATATTAGTAACATTTCCAATATTGTTGCAGTCTGATTTTTAGAATTAAAAACATATAATTAAATAATTAAAACATTATTTTTTTTAAATCGTGATTTGCTAGCTGGTTAATTTAATTCGAAAATTCTATTTAAATGTTAATAAATATGTAAAATACAGTATAATAAAACAATTTTGAAGACAGGGTAAAAGTAAATGTAATAAATTTTGGCAGTAAATAAAAAAATATTTATCATTCAGAAATATTTATGGAACTATAACCATTCCAAGTCTTCCAGTATACAAATAAACATGATTCCAGCATTTTTGCTTTTAAAGAGTGTCCCATGATAAAGGGGGTAGCGGGATAAGATGGGTGTGGTGGCCCCCGCGTGATTTGACTTGCCATTGTTAAAACCTTGTCTGGAATGTTAAAAAAAATTAGATTTGTATGCTCATTGAAGTTAATTGTCGACTTGAGTCTAAAATATTTCCAAAAAAGTGTTTTTCAGTACTTTTTAAACTATAAAATTTTGTGTTTCTTTTTCCGGTCACTTGTATGATCGGATTCGTTTGATTTGATTTTATTATACTCTAAACTAGATCATAGCATTTTTTCAGATTTTTTTCGGGCCCTGGAACCCGAAAAACTAGGCAAAAACAAAAAAATCGTGAAAAAAAATTAGTTTTTTAGGAAATTAATTAGGTTTTAAAAGGGTTCTTGTGCGTCTACAGAAGGGTGCCAAATAGCATAAGTAGCCCTATTAATTAGCTACATTTTCCTGGAAACCGCGTGTCAATATCTTCACTTGTTTCCGCGACAACTCAAATTAAGTAAAACTGTTTTCATTACTCGGGGAGGAATTGTCCACATTTCCGCTCTGACGGGCACAAATGCGGGCTCTCCTCGCCCTCGTAATGAAAAATATCGTTAACACCACGGTGGAAAATTCGATTTCTCACTCGTCTCTTCTATAACTCGGCTTCGCCTCGTTCCGGCAGATTACTCGATTCGAAATGCGAATTTTCCTCCCTAGGTGTGAAATGTACTATTTTTCATAACTTTGTAATAATAATATAATTACTTGTGTTGATATTCTCCGCATGTATTGTAATAAGATAGGTAGGTAATAAGATTTACTTAATTTGAGTTGTCGCGGAAACAAGTGAAGATATTGACACGCGGTTTCCAGGAAAATGTAGCTAATTAATAGGGCTACTTATGCTATTTGGCACCCTTCTGTAGATGCACAAGAACCCTTTTAAAACCCAATTAATTTCATAAAAAACTATTTTTTTCACGATTTTTTTTTTGTTTTTGCCTATTTTATCGGGTGCAGGGCCCGAAAAAAATCTGAAAAAAATGCTATGATCTAGTTTAGAGTATAATAAAATCAAATCAAACGAATCCGATCATACAAGTGACCGGAAAAAAGAACACAAAATTTTATACTTTAAAAAGTACTGAAAAACACTTTTTTGGAAATATTTTAGACACAAGTCGACAATTAACTTTAATGAGCATGCAAATCTAATTTTTTTAACATACCAGACAAGGTTTTAACAATGGCAAGTCAAATCACGCGGGGGCCGCCACACCCATCTTATCCCGCTACCCCCTTTCTTTTGTACATTTGTATTATTACATAATACATAAATATAAACAAAGTTCCGAAACTATGGAAGTTAATAAATGTAGACTGAAGCAGAAAACAACGAAACAATACATATAAACAATAAAAATTATTTTTAAAAAAGAAACACAATACAAATTATATACAGCGTACGCTGCTATACAGCCAGAGACGTCGTATCTCTACTTCGAACTTCTGCCACTTATTTTCTCCAAACCACTAAAGAGGCTGATTGAGCAATCCTTGTATTCTTGTATCCTTGTATAAAAATGTCTACTCATTTCCGTGATTCCATGAAGAAAATTACGCTAATTGTACGTGCATAGATCGCACTGTAAATTTTAAATTATTGACCAATTTTAGTTCAATAACACAACGTGGTGGACAGACAAATTACAGTGTCGGTGTGTTAACTAGAGGCCACTTTTCATTTTGGCTTTAGATGTACCTAAATTTTAAATTTGCCAATGTGTTCTGCTGTATTTATTGAAAACAACATAAGAAAATTATATTAGTGGATGTAGTGCGTCTATGAACCCAAGTAATTACGTCCCTTGTGATATGCGCGCGCAATTAGCGTACTTCTAGCAGCCCATGAAATCACACAAATCATATATGGCTTTATCCATCTTTTAGTAAAAAATCTGGAAAATGTAACTTAAGAGATATCAATTTAGTTAAATTACCAATGTAGTTTTTTAATAGATGTAATGATTTGTTTGTTTAACATAATAAGGTATAGGAAACCAGATTAACAACATTTTTGTTTTGGTTTATAATCCTTACTTCAACTTTACAAACATTATACGATCGTCCTATTCTTGTGTGAAACTAGTTTATACAATTATTTTTTTATTATTATTTTCACAATGATAGTACAAACACACACACACACACACACACACACATATATATATATATATATATATATATATATATATATATATATATATATATATATAAATAAAATTTTATTAGGATCTTGCAAATTTTAATGAAAATATGTTAAATATATTTATTTTTTATGTATACTAGCATCTTAAAATATTGCACAAAAAAACATGAAAAATAAATGAATGTTTATATTGTTAAAGATACTTCTTTAAAACGGAGTGTGAAGAACTTGACAACCAGGTGATCCAGGAAGAAATCAGCTGTGATTCGGATCTGCTGCCGCTGTGGGAAGGCAAAGTGATGGCACAAGTCAAACCCACCGAGTGAACGTAAACGACAAACAACCCGTCTCCATTCTGTTATATCATGACAGACATCCATATTATTTCACAATTTATTTATCTCACGTGACGTATAAATTACAAGAAGTTTGTGGATTGAATGAGTGTCTGAACATTCGCAAGACAAGATTTAAGCGTTAACGAAATTTTATGAATAAATGAAAGAAACTTGCCAATATTTTTACAGACAAACGTTAGTGCAACTACATTAAAATCAGGTGCGTAACATGTGCCTTCAATGTTTAAGTGACTTGTTAGCTACTCATTTCTCTCGACATATTTGTTCCTGATTCGTTTAGTTAAACATATTTCTCCAACGATATATTTATATATATAAAAAAGGCGATTTTTATCTAGTTATAATATTCAGGTGCACTTACAGGTAATGTTTTCTAAATTGTGCAAAAAATCAGTAGCTTTTCACAATTGCTGAATATGAATAAAAATTGTCTAAAACAGTGTGGATTTTTAAAATAATATATTTCGAATAAGAGATACTGTGTAACTGCAAAAAGCTGTAAAATAATTATGCTTAATAAAAATCGCCTAAAACTATCTTCCATAATAGTTTAACAATAATTATTTATACTATGTTTAAATTTCAAGCTCTAATATTGTCAAAAAATATATATTTTAGATTGACATCAAGTTGATGAAATCAACAGTTATTTATAATAAATAAAAATCTGCTAGTGGCAGCTCTTCAATGCAAAAATATTGTAATTATATTTTTATTATCATGGTAGTTTATGTAGAATTTTCTTTTTTATATACCTCATGTATTTTTGTAGTTTAATAGTATTAACACATCACTTAAATGAAAGTGGACCATAGTTTCAGTTCGAAATTGAGTCGAAATTCTTGAGAACTCTTGATGATAAGAACTCGCTTCATGTTGTTATGATTCACAAGTCGCCTGTTTTTTACCCACAAAATTGAACTGTTATGAGAGTTGTTATCAACTGGAGGCTTCTCTAATTTGTTGTAAATGAACGGTTTGTAATTAATACTGTATATTTTATTTTATATTTTAGATAATTCCAATTTGTAAAATACACAATAACAGCTATCTTGCGATGAATCAATTATTATACATGTCTATTGCCATTATAGAATTTGAATTTATCCCTTTGAATACTAAATTTGCAAATTTGTTTTTTTTTATATATACCTATATTAACTTAATATTTATATTCATGAAAAGTAAATTAATTTAGGGCCGGATTTTTTATCTCCGGATAAAATTCTCGATAACTATCTCCACGATAATTGAAAAAATATCGCAATAGAAAAATAGCATTGAGTATAATTATTATCTCGCTGGTAGTTATTGGAAACTTTAACCGAAGATGGAAAAACGGCCCTAACACAAATTTACATGTTTGGTTGCTTATGCAACATTATATCAATAGCAAATGGAAAACAACGGTGTAATCATGGCCTACTTCATTGAATCGCACTACGCTTATTATAGCCGTTTCATATGTCATTAAAATTCCTAGTTTCAAATTTAACAGCGGGCACATCAACTAGCGCCTGTGACGAGATACGTCGTAACTAACGACCTAAAAATATTGAATGTATAAATAAAATACATAATTCTATTAAATGTATTTCATGCATATAAACCACAATTTTATTAGTATTATATGGGCGTTTCTTTAATTTTCAAATACTTTGTTTTTGTATCGGTGTGATCACTTTCATTTAATTGAAATAAAAATCACTAGATGACATAACTGACCATACCAAATCATGTCAAACTTCATTGAATTGCGTGAATTATCGTCGTTTCCTTCCATCGTTTTGCAATATAAAAATTTTTACATTTGAAACTAGGAATTTTAATGACATGAAATGGCCATAATAAGCATAGAACAATGAAGTTGGCCATGGTATGATTTAAATCTTATTTAAATTTCTAATTTATTTCTAATAATTTTACTTTCTAAAATGTTAGTAAAAAATGCGGCAATATCTTCCGTCAGGTGCTTTATATTCGTCGCCTTCAGCTCGGTAAATACAACGGCACCTTCTGAAGGAAATGTTTCTTTTTTCCTTCGTAAACAAATAACTATTTTATAAAACAAAATAACACTCTGTCTGAAAAATAATAAGAATTTATTCCAAACGTTAATTTTCTTTATGTGATTCTGCCAAATCAGAAATATTCTGACCCGAGTTTGAGGTAAACAGAATAAGTGATTTGAAGCTCATTTTGTCGTCGTTTCATTCAAAATTATTTCTTAGAAACCCTGCGTATTTCATATATATTTGTATCACTCATTTGGATTCAAAA
This sequence comes from Pterostichus niger, assembly GCA_947425015.1. Classification (NCBI taxonomy): domain Eukaryota; kingdom Metazoa; phylum Arthropoda; class Insecta; order Coleoptera; family Carabidae; genus Pterostichus; species Pterostichus niger. The sequence goes on from OX380336.1 coordinate 15,516,147, forward strand.
ATAGATATCTTAATTTTATAATTTTGGATTCATAAAGGTTAATTTAACAAATCAAATTTTTAAACGGCGTTGTAAAAATAATTTTTTGTGGGCATGTAATTTGTAGCATCGGCCTATTCCGCGTTTGAAAATAATTTCGGCATTATAATTAAGGATATAACAATTGTAATTAGTTAACTTCTTAATAATTTTACATATTCATTTGTTATGAAAATAAATGAATTCTTCGCCTAAGGTATTATCAGTTTAACATAATTTCTAACAATAATTTTACAAATTTATCATTTGTTGAGTTTTCCTAATAAAAAATTAACTTAATACAATCATATTAATTTGGTACTTGTGATACCAATTTAACTGCAATGTTTACGCACCAATTTCAAGGATTATAAATAATTATTGCATTTAAATACAATTAATATATTTTTAAAATATGTTACTTAGCCTAAGTTTGTATTTCTTCACAAAAATGTTATTTCATTCTATAATCATTAGTAATCAAAGGGTTAACAATAGAGACAAACAATAATTGATTTTTCGTAAAATGGCATAATTTTAGATATGACGCGAAACATTTAATAATGTAAGTATGATGAATTTTGTTAGGTGAATTGTATAGAATTATTTTTGAGTGTGCACGAATTTATTTATGTATTTAAAACTAATGAAAATGCATTTCTAGAAATATACGATGTGTGCCTAAAAACTACAATGATTGATGGCATAAAATTTCTGAAAAAATATTTGAATCTGTTTTTGAACTATTAACTATTTAAAAAATAAAATATGCATTAAAGTACAACATAAATTTCTACTGCAATATAATATTAATGATTATTAAACTTTTAAGTAATTGAGTATAACAACAGAATCTAATGAATTTTTATAACATTGCTGTCATTAAATAATCCGTTCTTGATTTCGCGAATATATACATGCCGAATGTAGTAATCCATAAATTTTCAAGTTGCGAATTCTATCATTGACTTTTAATCACACTTCGTATTTTCATTGCGCTTATTATAAAATTCATTATTTTTATTCGTGGTTTCTATAAATATCTCACAAATTGTAGTTAGGTTTATATTCATCAACGAAAACAAGTGTAATTTATTCCATTGTTCACGCGGTGAAAACAAAAGAAATATAGATAAGATTTCTTTTAAATGTTACAAACAATTACAGTATTTTTAATAGTTCTTATTTATAATGTATTTTAGATCAGCGAAAATTAAATATATTCCAATACAAGTGCCATAAAAAATGTATGGATTTTCAGGTTGAAAAAAATGGCCTATGGTTCTTAATGCATCTGTAGATTTCGGTGTGTTTCGCACATTTGAAAGCTGTATTTTTTATTATTTATACATGTAAAATCGCTTCCAATTATCTAAATATGTAAACAAAAGTTAATATGACAACGGCAATAATACATACTTTTTATTTCACATTGTAAAAGAGTAACAATTTATACTGACCACAAAAAATTATGTAAAAGGTAGCAAAATGGATAAGACAGTTATAAACTTTTAATTTTCTCTGTACATTAAATCACATGTAAATATTTCATAACACTTTTTGTATTCATCACCATCACATGACATCTCCAGTTAAATTAAAAAGATTAGTATTTTCTAAATGATTAATTTTATTTTTTAAATATATTATACCTTTTCCGTTATTATACTTAAACATAAGTAAATTATCTAAAAAAATCTTTTATATCGTTTTAAAATAATACCATCAAAAATAATAATATTACGTGTCAAAGAGCACAGGTGGTAAAGAGGTACACCTGGCTACCCGTTGCCTAGTAACCAGCTGTTGTGTTTTCAAAACAGTCGGGCCAGGATTTACCATGAAATTCATTTAAATTATTTTTGACATCAGAATTCAATATGACAGAACAATCTGATGAGGAATTATTAAAAGGTAATTATATTTTAAACAAAATATTTATATTTGAAGTACAAATTGAAAACTTTGGATAATATAGAAATATTTTAAAATTTGTGTCTATTGTCAGCTGTCAAAGAATCCTTAATGCGAGATGGACGTTTAGAGAAATTCAAAGCTGAACTCCGTGCAGCAGTTATATCAGTTTTAAACAAACCCCCGGCAAATGAAAAACCAGAAATTCCAGTAGAAACGCGAATGATAAACGAACTTATTTTAGAATATTTAGAATGGAACGGATATAGATACACAGAACAAATTTTAATGGCAGGCAAGTTTCCTAGCTTATTATAATGGTAAAATATGACATTCAGTGTACTGTATTTTTTAGAATCGGGCCAAGGTGAAAAAATGACACGAGAAGCTTTGACTGCTCAGATGGGTGTTTTAGACGATAATAAAACATCGAAAATCCCACTTTTATATTTCATGGTAGCGGATTTTCAAAAGAAAGAAACCAATCCAGCATAGTGAAAACTATTTTTTTTAAACATGTTTATTATCATTAGGTGTAAGATTGAAATAAAAGGAAAAATCGTAGTAATACTGAATAAAACATCTTCATTAAAATGATTTATTTTTTATTTAAATTAGTTCTATCCATGAATACTTTAACAAAAGAAAATATGACAACTAAATAAATTGTTATTTATTTAAAAAAATGTAAGATTACTAAATTAGCCATTTAAACTAAAATGGCTTTATTAGTTGCGGTTACTTGGGTAAATCTTGCAGTTATTTTGACAACTTTATTATTTTCATCAGACAATTAAATTTGTTACGATTTTTATAAAAAATAAATTATCATGAGTAAAACAAGTTCTGCTGGTGTTGGTAAGAAGGCTCCAGCAAAAAAACAAGTAGGGTTTGGCTCAGCTCCTTCAGTGTCCAAGTTTAAAAGAACTGGTGGAATTACTGGAGAAGATTTACCTGCACTGAAGAGAATTGCGAAGGAACTTAAGGGACAAAATCTTACAGTCGAAGACTATATTCTTCTTGTTGGACCTCATACGGGTGATAAAGGTAATTTATTTTTATTGAAGAACATACATTTTGATTATTTATTTATATTTCTATATTCTACTATAACTTAGGAATAAGTTATATAATTAATTTTACAATACTTATTATTTTATTTATTATTATAGGTGCGGCTTTGACTAAAGTAATGAACGAAGACTTAACTTCTTTTCGAAGAATGGTAACCAAAGTGTATGATACAATGACAAAAGATGCCAGTGATGTGATGGCAAATACACAAATTGAATTAGGTCAACTATACTCAGAAAAACAACGAATACTTGTAGATAATATGATAAGATCTCTTCAAACTATTAAAGACTACGTTCCTTATTTTGATTTTCAAGAATATTTCCAGGATCCTGAAAAGTATCTCAACAGTTTGTTCAAACTTGCTGATGTAAAATTTTATTTTCAAAATTGTATCTAATCGGATAGTCACATAAATATATTTTTATGAATAGATTCCAGATGATGAAGAAATAGAAGCTGCTAGAAGGCAGTTAGCATATCACAGACTCCAGTGGTTACAATCAGAAGGAGAACGATTGCAAGCAGAAAATATTAAACTTGAAGAGCGATTGGGTGAACTAAAGAAAGTAAAACGTAAACAAATTACAGAAGCTCTTACAAAAGAGCAAGAAGCAGAAAGAAAGAGAGAAGAATTAGAGCAAAAACAGGAAGAGATGCAAAATGAGTATATAATTAATTTATGTTATAAATTATAATTAGTTAAAAATATAATTAATTTATCAACAGGCTCGAAGAATTATGTGATGAACTACACGATGCAATAATCACTGAAGAAAAGAAAACAATGGATACGAAAAAAGAAAAGAAAGTTAAGATTCTAGCTAAGAAGAAACCAAAGGGAACTGCTGCAACAAAAGGTCAGGGGGAGAAAGAGGATTGGAATGTACAAGTGGCAGCTGAGTACTCTAAAGCACAACTGCAAGGAGAAACTTCAGTAAATCGTCCTGCTGCAGGTATATTTTACAGTATTCGAAATTTAAAAATTTAGTAGATAAGGAGAAAAAACATAAACTGCCTAATTAAATTATTACTATTAGAGAAAACTGTAAAATTTAACTACGAAATTTAATCTCCCACCAGTACTATTTTAATGTTTATTCTTATGAAAATGATATAGATTTATGTACTTGTATTTGTTCCAGTAGACACAGTATTGATGTTATTTGTAAGAAAATAGATCAAACATTCTCCTTTAATTTACATAATATTAACATTTTACTGGATCATCATAGTTATACATGAAGTTTCATAATAAAAAAACAAACAGTGAAAGAGCTCAATTATGAACATTGGAACATGCTTCATAACAAAAATATAATTGCGTTCTAGTTGTAGCTCCCATATTCAATTAATTGGGATTAAAATTGATTTGTGCATCATAGAAAATAATAGCTTTTAAAATAATATGGTCTTACTAATTTTATGATTATAATACCGACACGAAATTATATCAAATTACATTAATTTTTAATTATGTGGGCGCCAAGGATATTTAGGAGAGCTGTATATTTTATAACTTTTTAAACATCCAATTTACGTATTGGCTACTATAACTAACAATTATAACAATAGTGAGTAAAATTAACCTGTTTTTATTTTATTTTCAGTGACCTCTGAAACTGACGCTGCATCAGTACGTACAGGTAAAACAACAAGTAAAACACGCTTGAAGAAAAAGAGAAGTAAACCCGTACCTCGACCAAGTTGGCAAGATGTTGATGTAGATGAATTTAGTATTGGAGGCGCGGCGAGCGAAGAACAAGTTCCTGTCGATATTTTCTCAGCAGCTTCTCGACAAACTGCAGTATTACAAGCTTGTCCACCTAGCTGCTCAGGTGCTTCTCCTCCACGTAGAGCTCCGTCTCCAGCACCAGGTCCACGAGGAAGAAGAGCCGCTGGGCCTAGGGATGCATGGGGAGGGTTTAGATGATTTAAAAAATTGTACACATAACGAAAAGAATAAATTTAGTTTTAAAATATCGCTTGTCTTTTTTCTATATTGGTTTGTGGTTACTTAGTAATATTTATTATATTTTGGAAATTAAAAATCTAAATTATCGTTCAAAATGAGTTGTGACAATCCAGAAGATTTAAATTATGACTGCAATTATAATATGTTCTTGGCCAAAACACTATTACAGAATTTGGCAAATGTCAAAGGTACTGAATTTTATAAAAATATATGTATCTATATTTATCTGTTATTTAAAATACTATTTTTAATTAGATCGACAACAAGCTGTCAAATGGATGAGAAAACTATCTACTAGTAATAACTCTATAGGTGAAATGAAACTTAGAAACGATTTTATGTATTACTTGGTGTTGAATATTCAAACTAGTGAATTAAAAGAACCTTTCACAAATGATCCACCGGCTGGCACTATCATGGATATCGCACATCAACTTGTATGTTTTTTTTTTAATAGATGCTATTTATACGTATGAGTTTAAAGTTTAATATAAATAGATACATAATTAAAGAAAAAGATAAACAGAAACATAATTTTAAAATCAATCTTTATTATTATTGTAAATCCAATTATTACATTCCCTGTTTGCTAAATTTGTTTCAATTTATAGCCTCGTGGAGCAGATGGTGCCGCTGATTTGGAATCAGGTGCGGCATGGGGCGGTAGTCCGGAAGGTGGGAAAAGTCAACAACCATTTTTATATACGAATTCACCCGATGGAGGAGCATTTCTGGCATCGCAGCCAATACCACGATGTGGTGCTTTCTGTTATTTAGCAGTTGTCAGCAAATCTAAAAGCTAATTTCCATCTATTATACAATAGTTTTAAATTTAATATGCTTTATGTGTATTGTACTAACAATATTAACAACCATAATAGAAGCTCACTACCTAAATAAATCTCTTTTAACTTGTATTAGCACCAAATTACATTTTTCTTTTTCATTTAACCACAAGTGCCACTAGTTTTTTCACAAAGAGTTGCCAGTTTGGGCGATTTATCGCCAATGAGCTACTAAATAGTTATTTATGTATTAAGAGCGTAAAGTTATTCTTTATTACTCGAGCACGGTAATGAACGATGCATCTTAAATTATTAAAAAAAAAAACGTATACGTAGTGAAAATTAATTCGTTCTGTCATCTGTCAACATGACAAGTATCTGTTTTGTATCTCTTGGTAACTTTTGAAATAAGCGCGCATTTAATATTTTTTCGCGCGTTGTCATTGGAAACTTTACGATTACAATTACCCCCACATTTGTCATCGTAAAGTTGACGTTTTCTATGGAACAATTGTCCTGCGTGGTGGCCGCGCGGGTTGAGGGTCTGACTGTCGACCGTAAGGTCGTGTGTTCGGATCCCGCCCGTGGCGGCCATACAAAGGACATATCGGCATATGACCTGAGTAGTTGGTCCGGTATATAAATTTAAAAAAAAATAAAAAATAGAAAAATACCTTTGTGGCGCGGTTCCAATGACAACTCGCGAAAAAAACGTTAAATGCGCGCTTATTTTAATAGTTACCAGGGATACAAACAAAACAGAAACTTGTCATATTGACAGTTGACAGAACGAATTTATTTTCAGTACGTAAACGTTTTTTTAAATAATTTTAGATGCAATCGTAGAAAAAATATGTATGTATAACGGGCCTTCGGCTCACGCCGCACAAATAACTATTTGCGACTAAAATTTACGATTGGCGACAAGCGACTACTTTGAGCTAACCATTTTTTCAAAATTATGATTTTTTATCAAGAGTACACTGAAACTTATTGAAAAATTTGAGCACGGAATCATATTCTATATGAAACCTGCACTATACAGCTGAGCATTTTTTATTTATATTTATTAGTTATTTGTATTGCATTTACGTTCTGCTCGTGCGCTTACTCTTGTGATACCACCTTACTCATTTCATCATTGTATAGTTATCGCTGGTCGCACACTACTAACCGAACTAATCTATTTATTGATTGGTTGTGATATATAATATGATTTTTTGTATATTAATTATATTTACAAAAAATTTTAGTATTCAAAGAAAAATTAGAATTAGAGTATTTTGGGCTATTTTTTATTTTTATATTTGTGGCTACATTGGGTGACTTTAAGTTCTAAATTTGAGGATATTGCTACAAAATAAACTGGCAACTCTGTTATCACACAAACGTCAAAAGCAAATGACATTTAAATTTGCTAGTTTCACTCCGTAGATTTCAAACTTATAGGTTGCGGGCAGACACGTGACCAATCTGAAGTTCGTGAACAGCTGTTTGGTGGGCAGACGTCAGAATTACCTCCCTTCTTTCTCCGCCTCATTACCGCGCATAGTAACGACTTATGCGCCATCTACATCATGTATGTTTATTTGGGCGCTAATTTGAAACTTCAATCACAGTTTATTGTGTTGAGGGGAAATAAGGGAAGTAATTCTGACATCTGCCCACCAAACAGCTGTAATATTTTCTGAAACTATTAACATGAAAAGAATAACTAAAGATAAAAGTGACAAAGTAAATCTGGACTTAATTACTAAACGATCTTATAGTACTAGAAGCAAGAAAATAATCGAAGGACATTCCCAAGATGTTTCAGATCTCTCAGATTTTAAATTTGCCAAGAAGAAAATATTATCGCATAAAGAAAATCAGAGTAAACGCAGTCATATTCCAGTAGAATATGATGATTTTAAAATTAAGATTGAATCCGAATCATCAGTAAAAATCGAACCAGAAATAAAGTGTCTGGAGCAATATACTAATCAAGAACTTGTAGATGATTTATCTATTGATAATGAATTATCAACAAAGATTGAAATACAAAATAAATTATTACCAAAAAATAATAAAATAGATACAAAAAAAATGAAATGGGAACCTCCGAATTGGGAGGAAGTTTTAAAAAATATAAGGGAAATGAGAAAAGAACAAAATGCTCCAGTGGATAGTATGGGCTGCCATAAGTGCATGGACAAATCTGCTCCGCCTGAGGTAAATTCAATAAACTAAAAATAATTTTAGGAGTGATTTTTAACATAATTTGTGATATATTTTAGGTAATGCGATATCAAGCATTAATTTCTTTAATGTTATCAAGCCAAACTAAAGATCAGATTACACATGCAGCAATGCAAAAATTAAAAACGCATGGATTAACAGTCGAAAATATTCTTAATACGACTGATGAAAAACTTGGCGAATTAATATACCCTGTGGGGTTTTGGAAGGTATATTTTTTGCTTTTGTAATATTAAATAATCAAGGTAATACTTATTATTACCGCAGACTAAAGTAAAATACATAAAAAAGACATCAGAAGTACTTAAAGATCAATATAAATGTGATATTCCAAATACAATACAAACATTGTGCAAATTACCGGGCGTTGGGCCAAAAATGGCTCATATTTGTATGAAAACTGCTTGGGGAGAAGTCACAGGAATAGGTAGTATTTTGTTTTCTTTTGAAACTAAATTGATATGATACGAACAATAATTTTCAAGGTGTTGATACCCATGTGCATAGAATTTCAAATCGGTTAGGTTGGGTTCGAAATACAAAAATACCAGAAGCAACTCGAAAAGAACTGGAAGATTGGTTGCCGCAAGAACTATGGAGTGAAGTCAATCATCTCTTAGTTGGTTTTGGTCAGCAAATTTGTCAACCAGTGAAACCACAATGTGCAACATGTCTTAATTATGATTTATGTCCATTTGGTAGATTGCACTTAAAAACTAATTTAAAAACAAAAATTAAAAAAAAATAAATTTTACGATTTCTATAATATATAAGACGTTTTACAGATTCATTATTTTGTAATTTATTTACATTCTAACGTATAAAAATCATTATTTAAAAATAGTTTTTTTTCACTTTGAATTATTTCTACCTCCACGAAATTTATTCTTGTATTTCTTTTCTTTCAATCGTTCTTCTTCTTTCTTTTGTTTAATAGATTTTCTTCTGTTTTTCTGTTGCTCTATCTTATTTTTAACTTTAAATGCTTTACTGTTTTGAACTTTCTTGGTAGCCTGTTTTCTTAGAGCTTTTTTAAATTCTTTTTTCGTTTTATATTCTGGCTCTACCTTTTCTACCTTTATTTGCTTCTGAACTTTAGGTTTTAACTCCATTCCAGGTATATTTTCTTCACTCGAATGTTCGTCCTCATCTGATTTTGAATCATCTTCTGCTTCATATATGGGCTTGTTTTCGCCAATCCAGTTATTTCTATTTGCAATTTCAGAAGTAGATAATTCAATTACTTTTACTGTTACATCGTCCTCTTCATACTCTTTTGAAAATAAATTATCCAATTCAGGAATATTTCTATGAGAAACAACTAATTTCTTATATGATTCTCTAGCCTAGAAAACAATTGATGTAATATTTAAAAGAAACCCGTAGATATGTACAATGCTTACTTCTTTCTTCAATCTTTTCCTTTCTTCTTTTAACTCTTGGGCTAGTTTATCCTGAGCTATTTTTTTTCGCTCTAATTTTCTTTTTCGAAACCCAGAAAGAAAATCTCTGAAACGTGGAAAAATTAGGTTAGGATTTTTCTGGTAATTGAAAAGTTTCAAAAGGGAAACACATTACAATAATATTTTGAAATTATTTACCTTCGTTTATCTTCATCAAAAACCAATTCTATTTTGTTTTTACGGTTTTTTGACTTTTTCAAACTAGATTTGTTTACGTGTGTCGCCATATTTATAGTCATTACTTGTTTTAAATTATTTATATCTACACTATAAATTGATTAAATTTTATAATTTGGTTATATATAATATTACTTTATTATAAAATAATTTAATATTATGTTGTTAGGTATAATTATATTTGATTATTGTTACGTAAACTTATAACTAGAGAAGTGCATTTGACGATAGTTGTGATACATTTTTATAAAATTAACCTTTCTCTAATCCTGATTGGTTGAATTCAACCCTTAAGTGATTATATTCAACCAATCAGAAATAAATCGAGGCATAAAGTCGGACTCATCAGCAGTATGGCTGTCAGTATAAATTTGAACCTTGAATGATGCACTTCCCTTCCGTACAAAGTGGAAATAATTGTGCATTTATTGAATATTTATTAAAATGTGTGTGTTTATATTCCAAGCGATACAAAATGTTGTTAAGAACTAACTAGTTTGTATAAGTGCATTGAGATAATATTTTTGTAAGTGATATGCCCTTTTAAATCTTCTATTGGATAAATAACTGTTAAAACTCTTTATGATTAATATTGTAGATATTATTATTTCAACTATATTATATAATGGTTGTATTATATAAAATAATAATTTATCTTTCTACTAATTGATAATAGTTTCTGTCATGTAAATTAGGCCACCATATTTTGTTTTTTAATTGATTATCCATATGGTTTAATATCAGAGACCATCAAACAAATTATTCATGTGTTTTGTTCTGTAATGAAATGTTTGTCATTTTTTCAGCACTGGCAAGAATAAAATCATTTGACCATGACGTCGAGTAGGTAGGTTTACCATTTTTATCTTTCAAAATACAATAGGTATTAAAATGAGCCATAAAATTTAAAAATAATTAATTATCCCACGATATAGAGTTCCGTTCGAAATACAAAATTAAATATTGATAAAACACACCTAGATAAAGATATTACTCCTTATCTAATCATGTATTTTTAAAATGATTTTAGGTTGGATAGATTATTTGTCTTATTGGAATCTGGATCCTCAGCTGTTACAAGATCAGCGGCTGCCAAACAGTTGGGAGAGGTCCAGCGCCTACATCCCCATGAGTTACATACTCTTTTAGCTCGTGTTACAACATATATTCGATCATCTAATTGGGAAACTAGAATAGCTGCTGGAGAAGCTGTTCAAGCTATTATCAGTAATATACCACAATGGTTACCACAAGGAACAGATATCAAAAAAGGTTACTGTAAACAATATTTTATTTGTAAATAATATTGATTGAGGTTATTGTTATTTTGATTGCCTTAGAAGTAAACAAAACAAACAATAGCTTGTGAAAGTTTTTGTAGCAGTAATTTTTGTTTGTTTTTATTGTACTATCACAATTAAAAACGTAGATACAAATTCTTTCTGATTTATGTATCTATTTGGTTTTAATATAGTTGGTAGTCGGACACTTGATCTAAGTTAATGTAGATGATATATTGAGCAGTGTACATTTTTGAAATATATGAACTTCAAACACACAGGGAGTATCAGAATACGGTGCTTTAGTTTCGGTGGGGCCGAAATTAATAATAAATTAACTCGAACGTGCATTGAGAAACAAGTAGATAGGTAGATACTCATTAGATCAGTTTTTCTTGAGTTAAATAAAAAATTATATTCTTTTATTTTTAATTCCTTGTCCAATTCACTAAACAAGTTTATCACTAAATTAATATTCCTATTTAATTACCTGAATTATTGAAAATGAAAATATAAAGTCGAAGAGATAAAATAAACTTATTAATTATCAGCCAAATTCTCAAAAGAGTTTGAGCTAATACTGAATTTTAGATTAATCAAATTTACTTAATCATATTCACATTAAAATGTAAGTATACTCTAATAAAATCTTGTTACTATTTGCTTTTCGGAAAGAGATTTGGATTAACTTTTTAAAATTGAACTAGAATAAGAATAGCTAATCCAAATATCAGAATTAAGTTAAAACTTTTTCGACAATTGGACTGTATATAATTAGAACCCTGTTAAAAATACATAAGTTGTATGCTTAACCGGTAATTATAGTACAACGGATTATTGACTAATCAGTTTGAAATTTTATTGTTATTGTGGTTCATACAATTTATCTAGACCAGCAATTTTTTATTTTTTTTTATAATATAGTTTACATAAGTACCAGAAAATCTCTTACAGGAAATTTTCTATGACATTTTATACTTAAAATAATCTCCGCTATAATTATAATACAAAAATACAGTGGGATCCTGTATTTCTAATTCGTAATTTTAATTTTAAAAATTATTAATATTTTCTAATATTACAGAGGAAGATTCGGAAAACTCCGTATCACTACTAGGAAGACTAAGATTCGATCAATTTGACATGAATAAAGTATTAGCCAACAGCACCCATTTGATGGGTTCTGAAGGTAAAGAATATGATTTTGAAGAAGATTCTTCCGTGGGCGTGGATGCGAAAGAACGAATGGCGAAACAGAGGCAAATTCTCAATGCTAGATTGGGCTTAGATGTAGCATCGAAGTTGGGAATGGATATTTCAGATATTTATACGAATGATGATTTAGTTCAAATTCCAGCGGACGTACAGAATCCAAATCTAATCAGTCAGGAAACAATCAGGGTAATTTTCTTTGTTCATAATTTTATATTATTTCCAATTATATTATCAAAACGGCAATTTATTTTTTTATAAAGATTATGGTTTAAAAGTCAAATTTATATTTTATATCTTAATTTATTTAATATTTTCCTTGAAAAAAATCATTTTTATTTTATATTTTTTGTATTGAGGGTTTGGATGTTGATATCATAGCAACATATATTAGATTAAATTAGATAAGGTATATCACGCGAAACTTCATTGAAAATTGTTTTCGTAACAATAGCATATACAGTAAAATTGCGTTATGTCATGTAGGTCGTTCAATATAATTACATAGAAATAGATAATAATTGTTTTTTAATTACTGATTTATGTATTATAAATTATATAAAAATAGAATAATTCAAGCAAAATTCAGGTAGATACGAAAATATGAAATAATAGTATAATTATATCAGTTAATTTAAGTTATGCGATTAAAGTTTGTTATAAATATATTTATGACATATATTTATGAGATAACATGCAATTATTGTATTTTACCATTTACCATTGTACTTTTTTGTTTATAGAAATCGATAAAAGATATAATAAGCAAAAAAACTTTCGTATCAGGAAGTTTAAGTTCGCGGGAAATGAATCGAGCAAAGCGAAAAGCGCGCCAAGCAGTTAGTAAACAACGGTCCAGAGAACCTTGCGAGGACAATACATTGTCAACGTCTTTAACCGAAGAACCAGATCGTAAAAAAATAAAACTTGAAGAAGTCAAAGACGAACCTGAGGTGTTAGGTAAGATTACGTTACTCTTTACTGTCGATTCACGGCATTCATATTAATAGTGTCATATGCTTTCAGTAGTCAGTTTATTGTTATTGAAAAAAAATAAATTGGTCACTTACGTTATGTAGCGAAGTTTAATTAATTTTAGTTATAATCTTCCTTATTTTGTAATTGGATTATTGTACCGTATATTAATGACAATTTTTTATATTCCATGATTATATAATAATTTCGGTATTCTGTGATCAGATTAATTTACTCTAGAATTTGAATGTTATTTTCATGGATTTTGTTTAAATATATTGACGTAGTTGTTTTCTTTTTGATTTGTTTTCAGTTACAATAGAGTATCTAGCTGCAATTATGTTGAACTTTCTTTTAAAAACAAGTGCAGATAGACGCTCTTCTTTCTTTCTTATCTTTTTAGATTCGATGAATGTAGTTAAAGCGATGATGGTGTGTTACAATCGAAATATTTGTTTATTTGATGAATCTGATGAGTGAATGTTTTAGTATGTATGTTTTTCTAAAAATATTTATAGTTTCGTACGAGAGCAAAATGCATAAAAGTAATAAATAGAATAATTCATTTTGGTCACAGAATGCTGAAATGGTGATAATGTATACAGTAATTCTGCAAAATAAAGATTGTAATTAATTTATCGATCAGTAATAAATGATCGAGTTACAGAATAGATAGATATATTTTTTGTCTGCGACTGCACCTTATTCTCGATTACCCACGACATCAGCTTGTTAACGCTTGCAAGAGTCATTCACTCAAATGTGAAACGAAACGACGTGTTTTTAAGATCTAGCCCTTTGTAAGCATGAGAACAAGATTATTTTGGTATTGTAAATAAAATCATATCCCCATATTATTATTAATTTATTTGAACTACTAATAGCAGTCAGCCATTTTACTTACAATACCAAATACTCATTGGTATCGAGTCGGACTGTGAATTTGACAACACTGGTTCGATTCCCATAGCAGAAAAACAATTTTCGCCATATTAAAATTACTTTTGTGGCTCTCCCTCCGCTAACATCTTTCGGACTGTGGTTTGTCGGCTGGTAACAGCACTTCACACACATAAATAGATCATTTACTGAGATCTGCTACGGTGGAGTACCATATCCAGAAAGGGTAAAGGCGTAATAATATATTTATTTAGTTTATAAAATGTTTATGGGGTAGGTGGCTCAGTGGTATCAAGTCGACCTGTAGATTTGAGAACCCGGGTTCGATTCTCACAGTCAACAAATTTCACCACTTTAAAACTATCCCTGTGGCTTCCCCTCCACTAACATCTTTGGGGGTCGTGATTTTACGGCTGGTAACCGCACTTCACGCGAAGAAATATATCACTTACCGAGATCTGTTACGACAGAGTGTCACACCCAATAATGGGTAAAAGGCGTAATGTAATGATATATAAATTTTATATAAAATTTTGCTTTATTTTTTTTTTTGCTTTTGTATTACACAACTGTAAACACCTTAAAATGTATTTGTGTATATTTTAACAATATTTTAATTCGCATTCGTTTTATATTTTATAATGTTCAGTACAAAATTTAAGCTGCTTATAGGTTTTTTTTGCATTATAATCACATTTATAAAAATCTAAATTCGTTAGATACATGTCACTTTATCTGGAACTTACTGTTCTGTTTTAAAAATTAATAACGAACAGTTTTATTAAACGAACTCATGGTTTCTAAGATAATAGTAGTATATAAAATTACAATAAATAAACATTTCGAACAAATTTAAAAAATATGCCCTCCCAAAAAATTTGTTGTTTCTGGTCACTTTTTAGACTGGAAAATCCATCCAGATTTAAAAATTAAAATTTTATCGATCTTAAATTTCAAAAATACATCAGAAAATAATTATTTGTATAGTAAGTACCCGGTCATCTCGACACTCGAAAGGAGAAAAGATATGTAAATGATTATGTATGTGTGTATAAAAAATCTTGAAAGCGTATCTTTGTCAACCAAAACGAAAGTTGCATTCTGTGCGAAGGCGAAGGTTGCATTCACTTGTGTTCGACATAAGACTTTCGACATGTATTATACACACTATTTTTTTCACTTCTAAGATAAAGAAGCTCAAAAATAAGAGAATAAAGATCATCCCACTATTTTTTTAAATTCGCTCTTGCACTTGCACCAACGGCCATCGCACATTTCATCTAATAATTTTTTTGATTATACTGTTTCGCCTTCATGTACTGCACAGTTTTTTGTACTTTTTAGTTTTTTCATCGGTGCCTGAGAATAATTACTAAGTGTTCAAAACCGGTCGTATTTAATTTATGAAAACAGTGTGAAAAAGATAGAGGTTTTTTTTTTACTTCCTTTCCCTTCTTCAATCTATATCATTCACATTTGGGTGCATCGAATTTTTTATTAAAACAAAATAAAAACACTCAGTTTTAGTTCTGTTCTGCAGTTGTGGTGGCGCTGCTGCTAATCAAATACAATAAGCTAGAGTTTTACTCATGGTAATCTAAAAACAGCTTAAAGTTAGAAATTTTAATTTACGTCTATTTCGTGAGCAGATCGTAGGGTAGGTGGCTCAGTGGCATCGAGTCGGCCTCTGGATCTTGATAACCTTGGTTCGATCCCCACAGCCGACAAACAATTTTTACCAATTTAAATGCACCCCTGTGGCTCCCCCTTCACTAACATCTTTGGGGGCCGTGATTTGACGACTGGTAACCGCACTGCACGCGAAAAAATATATCACTTACCGAGATCTGCTTACGGCAGAGTGCCACACTCAATAATGGGTGAAAAGGAGTGATGGTATATTTATTTATCGTTTTATATCAATAAATAAGAGGTCATACAGTTTTTAATTTTGAACATATTTTGTATTTACACTTTTGCTCTAAAATTAATCTGTAAAACTTGAGCGAAATTAAAACTATATATTTATGGCTTCTATGTAGTAAGTCTGGTTCACTTTGAAGCCTTTGCTCGTTCAAGTCACTCATTCTACAATCTGCCAAACGAACAAAACACACTTAAAAAACAACCGCGTAGCTAATCAACCTATACTGATATTAGCAATCAAAAAACTGCCTTGTAATCAGCTGATCTTTACGGAGAAGGCGACACCAAGCGGATTTCCCTGGAATCAACTGGACTCGCGCAATTCAAACAGTCTACGTATTTTTTGAACAGACCTCTTAGTTTTTTGAACACACAATACAAAATATATAACATAAAAATATGTATTTTTAACTAATCATTGTGTTGATAAGAATTGTCATAATAGACATGATGTTAAAAACTTTACATTTTTTCAATTTCCCGTATTAGATAAAGACCGTTCAAATGTTTGGATTAAAAATTAAGGCAGTGATTTATCTCTTTTAACAAATAAACGGTTATCAACAAAATTAATTTGTGAAGTACACTTTAAACCAGAACTAATTCTTTCAGGTTCGAACCAACTGCGAATAAGATTAGTAAAACATGCTTTACCAGACAACATTAATTTGAATAAATTAGGTTCCCCTAATTTACATCGGCTCAATTTGTTATATTATGCCGCCGACAAAAAAATCGCGTCTTTAATTGGAATTATTACCGCCTGTTTCTAGTACAAATAATACGAGTATATACCCTTTAACACCATCGCCAATACCAAACAAGTTAAAAGAGATGGAAACTATTAAAAAATTACGTAGACAATTTAAAAAACAATCTATAATTACTTAAAAATGTGTAAAAAAATAACAACACTTGCAAATGTATTAAAATTAACTATTAATAAAATAAGAATAACATAAAATAGTTATTTGTGTATTAAGAGCGTAAAGTGATTCTTTGTTACTCGAACACGGTAATTGCAGCGCGAGCCGAAGGCGAGAGCTGCAATAGTGTAAGAGGAACAAAGACACTTTACGCTCGTGGTACACACATAATTTTGTCTACGATTGTATCTTAAAATTATTAAAAAACGTATGCCTACTGAAAATAAATTCGTTCTGTCAACTGGCAATATCACAAGTTTCTATTTTATTTGTATCCCTGGTAACTATTGAAATAAGCGCGTGTTTAATATCATTTTCGCGCGTTGCCATTGGAAACGCGCGCATTTAACGTCTTTTTCGCGCGTTGCCATTGGAGACGCGCAAAAAAGATATTTTTCGATTGTTCCACAGAAAACGTCAACTTTACGATGACAAATGAGAGCGTAATTGTCAATTTTTCATAGCAATCGTAGAAAAACATAATTTATTAAATAGAATGCTTTATGCTTAATTATGAATATTTCCTATTCGAGAAAAATTTATATTTGAAATAATTAAGAAAACTATTTTATTATATTTATTTTTGTTTAAGTTACTGCTCTATTTTGTTATATTGTGCGCACAAAGCCTTTCAAGAAGTTTTATATCACAGGTTTGAGTTTTACCGCAAGTTTAAATTAGTTAAATTGTAGGGGACAGATGGCTTTGGAATTTTCAGAAAACTATACGCGCTGTGCAAAATAACCAATCTTCCTATAATTGATTGTATTACTTTTATGATTTAAGTTTACCTTGACGCATAAAGCACATATTCTATTTTCTCGTATCATCAACTATTATAATCTTTTTATGTTATACATTTATTGATAATTATAAAGACATAATATTACAATAACTCAACAAACCGTTAGTTACTCATAATACATTAGTTACGAACTTATAATATATTAGATACCAAATCATAATACGCTAAATAAAAAATTATTTATGAATCTCAATCTTTTCACAATGCTGAAAGTTGAAAGATACGTCTTTCGTGTCCCATCATTATCGCCAGATCTTCTGCTACTTTACCAACAATATTCCTTCTGGATGATTCAGCACTCATGATTTCCAAACCGCTTGCGCCCACCAAATTTTGATTTGTACGTGAAAATACCATTGATTCTTCAGTATTGAAATGTTTTCTACCTGAATCTTCTGCGCAATTGAAACCTTCCTCATCAGGTTTTCTTCTAAATACTTCCTGGCAACCTTGCTTGACTCCCACCCATCCAGTTCTTGCAGATCTAAGAAGTATCTACCGGCATGAACAAGAAAGGTGTACATGGATGGATTTTCTGTTATTGTAAGTTTTTGAGTCGGGGAACAACTACCTTATTCTTTAAATGTAAAATGTCAGTATCGTCCGTTTTTAATAATTCATTGATTCTACAAGCTCCACCAATCCAATCAAAAAAGCTACTTTCATCATCAAAAACACCTCGTCTGGAGCTGTACGAACGAATTCATCAACTTGCTCTCTCGTGAATACTTGGGATTTTTAAACTCGAAATCGAACATTCTTCTTCTTGAATTCCAAACGAGCTCTCAACTTAAAATATTTAGGCCACAAAGATCAAGGAGAATATTAATTTGAGAGTTTCATGAAATAAGAGAGCAAAACCGTTTCCCCAGCACCTTAAACTTGTTCTCTTTCTCGCCACTCACTAAAAAGATGATATTCTTTTTGGAATATATTTTTGACTTGTCTAGCAGCAAATTTAATCTTACACTATTTGCTCTAAAATATTTTCGGAAATATCAAAATCCTCAACGTTTTGTTTCAAAAAAGTGAAAACTTTCACGTAATTGTTTTTATATTATAGACAAAATTGATAATTTGTTTTTGCATCGCTATCCTCAATGATACGATAAAGTTTTGATTATAACACGAATGTTAGCGAGTAAAACCTTGGACGTTGCATAGTAATGTGGCTAGCGCCTCGTCACTTAGCAACGTCCTCGAATATTATAAATCGCATATATTCTTGTTATATTAATAGCTACTACATTTGTGCTTTCTTTCTCTGTAGAAACTATAATTTGTCCAACTTCTATATTCGCAAAACTGAGCTTTTCAGGGTTAATATCTACAGTATATTAAATATCAATTGTAACAGTTCAAAATATATATCTTCATTCCTTTAATACCTTAATCAATTTACAACTTTGAGCGTTATTTACCTGAATCCTGTTGTATTACTTCTTCTTTTTCTGTGAATATTAATTCTTCACCTT
This sequence comes from Pterostichus niger, assembly GCA_947425015.1. Lineage (NCBI taxonomy): Eukaryota > Metazoa > Arthropoda > Insecta > Coleoptera > Carabidae > Pterostichus > Pterostichus niger. The sequence continues at coordinate 15,535,290 of OX380336.1, forward strand.
ATATTATTTAAAGAAACATTTTCTTTGGTTTTATATTATATTTCACAATTCTTTTGTCAATTTGACGTAAGTAACACTTTTAAATAGTCTTGAAAACACTTGTAAGTTTAAAATATATATCCTCATTCTTCTAATACTGCTTTTGTTTAAGTAATATTTTAAAATATTTTTTAATTTTTCTGGTGAATGCATGTAAGTTTTTTCCGTGAGTGTACCATACAAAAAAGCCGTCTTAATATTAAAAGTTAATAGATGATAATGATTACTTTAAGTTAGACCTAATAAACATCACAATGGACCGCTGTTAATAACTGGACTGAATGTTTCAAATAAATAAATATATAATTACGCCTTTAATCCATTACTGGGTGTCACTCTGCCCCCAAAGATGTTAGTGGGGTGGGAGCCACATTGATAGATTTAATTTGGTGAAACTGCGTTAGCAGATATCAAGTTTTTGTGTTAAATGAGTACATTTTGAAGCTCACACTTCTTTGTTTGAAATGTACCAATTTTCTCTGGTGATATGTTACATGATTTTCTTGTAATACCTAATTGTGCAAATGTTTACATAGAATTTACTAACAAGTTATCATCATCTGTCATGTGACAAGTAGAACCTGAGTCCACAATTCATTCATTTCCTGGATTCAATGATGATGTAGTCAAAAAGATACTGGATTTATATTTATTTGTTTTATTTTTACGAAAGATTTGATTAGTTTTTTTTTACAAATACCGCATGGTTTTTTGTTATTTCAGTATTTAAAATTCCTTTGTTTTCTTTCATTAAAGTTCGCTTCATCTGACGATTTCCTATCTCTCTTTTTGTCACAAAACTTTGCAATATGCATTGGGGAATTGCACTTATAAATGAAGTTTGGTTCGTGCAACAAAGGTAATCTATTCCCTTTCCTCTATATTTACTCAATCTTCTTTCTTCTTCAACCAAACGTGCGGTTAGATTTGTTAACATCCTTTCATCTTTAGAAGTCGATTCCCATGAGGTTGGAAAATAAGAATATTTACTCGGTAATGTACCAAAGATTTTACCTATTATGATTTCATTTGTAATTTTTTATCTAAAGCTTTAAGTTTATATGTTAAATATTACAAACGATTTATGAAAGAGGACATGTCTTCAACAGCTACAAATTAAAAAAAAAAAATCTTTTATTTGAGCAAACTGGTATTGGTTGTCGTCACGTTGGAACAAAATACATAATTTTTTATACATTTCACATGATGTTTTACAATTCATGATATGTTAAAGTGACTTCCTATCTATAATTGATATTTTTTTAGCTTTTTCATCTTTTAAACAGAAAATATCTAAATCTTTGCCTGGTATTTCTGGTTTTACATCTGAACCATCTACAATCTACTGGAGTCCTTGAGTTTCAAAAAGGATGTCAACTGTAAACTTTCACATTTGAAAGTCATCTTCATTTTTTAATTTATTCACTAATGCAATGTTTTTCTATGATTGCTATGAAAAGTTGGAAATTGCGCTCTCATTTGTAATCTAAAAATACCTTTGTCGCGCCCCTCCAACGGTAACGCGCGAAAAATATGTTAAATGTCCGCGTTTCCAATGGCAACGCGCGAAAAAGCTATTAAATGCGCACTTATTTCTATAGTTACCAGGGATACAAACAAAACAGAGTCATATTGATAGTAGACAAAAGAATTTTATTTTCGGTACATATACGTTTTTTAATAATTTAAAATGCAATCGTAGAAAAAATATGTGTGTATCACGAGCGTAAAATGTCTTTGTTCCTCTTGCACTATTGCAGCTCTCGCTGCAATTATCATGCTCGAGTAACAAAGAATCACTACGCTCTTAATACACAAATAACTATTACATCGTTAAATGACGCTATCATGTTTTTTGTCGGAAACTGCACGCTGTCCATTTAACTTTTTTATTATTATTTTAAGTATTCACGTCCGATCAAAAACTTACTACATTAGATAAGCACACCTGGGCCCATAACCTGTTATTATTTGAACGGTTTAAGACAGGTTACATTAAATTGTTTACGATTTAAAATCAATGAACACTCAAGATATTTTATTTATCAACGACATAAAAATAACAACTGTGGATACAATTGTGATATTAGGTATTTTACATCAGAGAGAACACTGTGTCTGTTGACACATAAATGAAAAGAATAATGACGCGTACATTTAAAAAAATATATAATTATTATCTAACAATAATCATACCTACTTTACTTTGTAATGGAATGCAGCATAAAGCGTATGTCGATAGTTTGTTGGATACGATAAAAAAGTAACTTTTTATTGTAACTATAATTGCATAAAAAAATAATAACATTATCAATTACTTCCATAAATAAAAAATAAAATATATCATCACGCCTTTTACCCATTACTGTGTGTGGCATTCTGTTGTAGTAGATATCGATAAGTGATATATTTCTTCGAATGAAGTGCGGTTACTAGCCGTCAGAACACGGTTTCCAAAGACGTTAGTGGAGGGGGAGTAGCCACACAAATTGTTTATCGGCTGTGAAAGTCGAACCCGGGTTCTCAGATTCACAGGCCAACTCTATAATACTGAGCCACCTACAACTTACATAAATAATGTATTAATTGCAGACTTTTCAATTAAAATTCTAATGTAATTGAAATTTTAAATTACAAATTACATTTTCTAAAATTTTAATAAGTACGTTATTTAATTATTTGTTTTTAATTATTGCCCATCTCTGATCTTCGCATGTGAATGTCGTTATTCGATAATATCGACAGTTAGTACTATCTTCAACTAGATGCAATTCTCGTAGTTCTTACTACAATCTTATCCTCGGTTACATTCAACCCTTGGTATACAAATAATTGTTTGGTCAACTACATAAAAAAATTACTGTTATACTGTACATTCACTTAAAAATTGTTTTCCATAGGTGACGGAGTTCCCGATGGTACTGGGTCATGGGTGGACGCAGTTGACTGGCCGCTGGAATGTTTTTCCGATCAACTGTGTCAAGATCTATTCAGCGCCAGTTGGGTAGTACGACATGGAGCCGCCACTTCATTTCGGGAAGTTTTGCGTATTCATGGGAAAGGAGGTGGACGATCGGCTGATTTACCTAAAGATCAGGTATTGTTACATATTTTTACATAATATAGAATATTGAGATGTGCTGTGACACATGATACTATTTATATGTGCAATATCACAAACCTAGACAATTTTACTGATTCTGGACATGTAGAAGGTTTTATAAAAATAAAACTGCATTATAATTAAATTCTGAATATTAAAGAAATTCCAAATGTGTACTATTTGAAATAATGAAGATAAAACTATTTCATACTAGACTCCGCAGGTACTTATATAGGATTCACTTCTATAAGACAATTGATATGAGTTGATTTTTTGACATTTAATTTGATAGGTTTCAAACACATTATTAAAATAATTAACGGTCGAAAAACTTTCAACTATGCACGCGAATCCTTTAAAGAATCTTTAATTTAATACAAACACGATAAATTGGAATCATTTCAGCTAAAATAATTGCCGATCGAAAATTCCTCGCGCCGTTCCTCAATGAAAATTCACAAATCGATGTACTTGTTTTATTTTGTTTTTACATTGCTGCTTTCACACTTAAAACCACACAGTCTGCTTTGTACGTGTTATTGCCATTTCCCAACTTAATATCACTGACAAGCTTTTTTTTTGTATATCAAGACAATTCGTATATGTCATCACTGTCGTCCATATTAACTTCACAATTCTTTTTGCGGTAGTGAATGTTGGGTATGGATGAGGAAACATAAACGGCGTATAACTGCTGTGGAAATGAGGTATTTGCGGTGTGTGTGTGTGTGAATATACTAGAAGAGACCGTGTACGGAATACATTGGTGCATGATGAATGTGAGATTGCGAAGAATGTTGTTAGAAGAGTGGGAATAATTCAGTTGAGATGGTAGATGAAACAGGTGTATGTTGGTAAAATGCAGGGTTAGTTTGTTATAGACCTAGGAATAAAAAGATAAATATGATTGAAGGAACAAAAGATTCTGAGGGTGAAGAACAAACGAGCTTTTATGAAAGGAATTATGTATGTGGTTGAAGCGAAAGTGGAATAGGCTAGGAATGTTTAGCGAAGATTAATTGCGGGATGAATCTGATGAATAAGGACAAGTGTATGATTTTTGATTCGTTGGTTAATTTTTTCGAATGTTTACCTACAGTTGTGTGAAATTCACTTGCAAAACATGCGTTGAAGATATCCCCTTTATTATCTTTCTGGCTCATTTTCAGCTCTTACTATAGAGTGTCTACAATTGTGTAGAATTTTCTTGCAAAAACAAGTACAAGATGTTGCTTCCTCATTTCTTATCTTTATAGATTCATTACTAGAGGAGTGAGCGTAAGTGAAAGATTAATGAAATTGTACGGGAGCGAATGGATGGATTGATTTCGGGTGTGAGGAATGAATGAACTTGTATGGACGGAGCGTTAATGTAGTGGAAGTGAGTATCGTGTGTCAGGATGAGAATGTTTGATGAGGACTGATATTTTGAGGACTCTATTAGTGGATGTTCTGTGAATGTTTTAGGGGTTCGTGCTACCCTATTTAATGGAATATAGCGTGATGTTATACATGTATATATGTATGTTAATATTGCAACTTGCAACTAATAGTATTGTAATATAATTATTCTGGTGTGGTAGATGGAAGACCACCACCAAGCGTGGCTAGAAGATACAGCGATTCGCTTATTATGTGTGTTGGCATTGGACCGATTCGGCGACTTCGTGTCTGACGCAGTGGTGGCTCCGGTGCGTGAGACATGTGCGCAATGCCTCGGCACTGTGCTGCGCCTTATGAACGACACCGGTGTCCACGGCGTTCTTCGTGTACTGATGCAGCAGCTGGAGCAGAATGAGTGGGAGGCCAGACATGGTGGACTGCTTGGCTTAAAATATCTTCTTGCAGTCAAAATGGTAAGGAAATGTAGACATCATTATATTGACCTATTAACCCAGTTTGTACCTTATAATTTTCGAATTATCGTCACTGTTAAATAGACATATAGCATATTTTAAAACCGAGGAGATTAAAATAATTGTCTAAATCTCGGTCTAAATTAATATTAAAAATTTTCTTTTAAAAGAACATGGTTCATATGTTGCTGCCAACCGCTTTCCCGCAAATCCTGTCTGGATTGTCCGATCCGGTGGACGATGTGGGCGCTGTGGCAGCTTCGGCTTTAATCCCAGTATCTGCTGACCTAGTGCGGCTGCTGCCCGATCAGATTCCACAGGTAGTGGCGCGGCTGTGGGATCTCCTAGCCGAACAGGATGAGCTAGCAGCAGCTTGTAATAGCTTCATGGGATTGCTGGCTGCGCTAATTAGCCTGCCTGAAGTTCGGAAACTCTTACCGTAAGTGTTGGATTGGATTATATTTTCCGGAATGAATGCTTATTAGAGTTGTGATGTTACAGGCCGCAACCATTGAGTGATGTGGTGCCTAGGTTATGGCCATTCTTATCACATAATGCGTCTTCTGTTAGACGGGCAACGTTGCAAACTTTGACTACATTGACTTCTGTATCCAGTGATGGGGTTTCTTTGCAGTGGTCATCAGAATTATTACAGGTATTTTCGGTTTATTTTTAACTTATTGTAAATTCTAAGAATGTAACCTTACTTTATAGGAAGCGCTTCGACATGTATTTCAACGTGTATTAGTAGAACACTTGGAAGATGTTCAGCAAGCGGCTGAACGTGTGTGGGGAAACCTGGTGCGCAATTCTGGTCTCGCTGAATTGCTGCACGCTGCCTGTCCCTTTGTTAGCACGTGGATCTGTCTTACCATGCAGCCCGCCAAGGTTCCTTTTGATCCTACCCTCCTCATTCAAGCACGCAGCCATAGGGTAAATTATTTATTATATTGAACAAAAGTATGCCTGTAGGTTAATAATTTAGAAGCAATAAAATATAATTGTTTATTATGGTCGGGCGTTTAGATTCTTATAATGGGTTCATCTTCGCTGAAGATACAAGCATACTTTTGATGATTATAATTATCCTTATAAGGTCATCCAATTACATGATGTAAATTATTTATATTAAATGAATAAAATACGAATAAATATTATTTTATGGATTAGGATAAAAGAGCGAAAGGTATTGGTAGTATCGATGCAAACTCAGAGCAAAACCAGTCAGTTCTACAACAAAAATGGTTCATGGGAGGTAGTGAAACAACTCCTATAGCAACTCGAGAAGGCAACGTCATTCGTGCTCGATGTATGTCCGCCCGTATGCTTGGACTTCTGTCTTGCTATATTGTAAAGCCAGCTCCAGGTATCGAGTACACCGCAGATATCGAAAGCCCCATTGACTGCTATGTTAAAGTGAGTTGTCAATGATTGTTCGAAATCATTATTATTTTATATCTTATTTATCTAATTTGAACATACAAAATGTATATCATAAATTTAATATAATATCTTGCAGGTCTTACTTGTGTATCTCCAATCAAAATCTGCTGTGCAACGCATGATGACCGGCTTAATTATCGCTGAATGGGCAAAACTAGATCAAGACACGAAGCAGTGTCCAGAAACATTAAAAAATCGTTTACATCAGTGTCTGAGCGAGTGTGTCTATTTTGATGAAATTGCAGTGTCTTTTACAAAACTACTACAGGAGACTAGAGATTTTTTAGCGATGATGAAACATTATAAACTACCTATTAACTACGACCAGTATGGCAGTGTCTTGACATTGGACCAAATTCAACAGTTGAGCGGGACTCAAACTCAACAGTTGTTGACGAAAGTGAAATTAAAGCCAAAAGTTGCTGAAAGTTTGGAAGAAAGGAGGAAAAATATTCAAGGCTCCGTTTCGCAAACTAGTTCGGATCAGTTCATGTTGAGCGTCTCGTAAGTATATTCAAGTAGCACAATATACTTCATACATAATATGCCTTTTTATTAAAACAGTGATGATAAGTAATTTATTCTTACTTTTATTTGTTAAATTTCATATACTTTACATTTGAAAATTACAAATACGTTGTGATATGAAAATATTCGTAATGCTCTATTCGTAATCATAATATCAGTAAATTAATAACGAATATGAGAGCACCTTCAATGATTAATCAATCTAAAATAACATTTTATTTATTGGTAGAACGTTGGCCGCATTAGCTGGAGCAGCAATTATGTTTCATACGTTACCGGAACTTTTAAACCCAGTGGTAAAACCTTTGATGGAATCTGTGAAGCGCGAAAATAACGAACAATTGCAAGCATTGACCGCACAACACTTGACTCGGTTAATGGAACAATGCGAACAAAGGGAGAAAAGTCCGAATACCAAAATAATTTCGAATTTGTGTACCTTTTTGCGATGTGATCCTGAATTTACACCAAAAATACATGTAAGTTCTTTATTCTGCACTGCAATATTTTCAAATCTTTTAATAAATATATTTTATAAAAGTTCTGCTATTATTTTGGTGCTTTTATCATATTTTGATTTTAAACGGTAATTTACTAGTTCTCGTACCACGTAGACTTGAGAGTGTCAATCATTTTTCGCGCATCTTTTTTAACACTATTTTTTCGAGCACTTGACTATGCGTTTCTTGAATAATTCTAATAATTAATTTTATCAATATGGCGCTCACTAGAATAGAATAAGGCTGAAATCATTGAAGATACCCTTGAGTGGTGTCAGTGGCATACAAATTGACAAATGATAATATGTAATTGATACACACTCGGTTGTTTCACAATTTTCACTACAATTGTCTATGGTTGTGTAAAGATGCCCGAAACGATCGTTACATTAATAAATGCTAATTATGAAACAACCAAGTGAGTATTAGATCAGTTTTTACTCATGTTTTATTAAGTGCTGACTACGAACTCTCTGACATATATTGATAATTTTCAGTTTAAATTTTTCTAAATATTCTTGCTACTTAATATTAATTTGTCATTATTGGCTTCATCTTTCATAAAATTATCTAATTGAAATACAAACTTCTTACTTTTACAATTTAAAACTATGTTTACCCTGTACTATAATTGGGATTAAGTTCCTGTTCTATAACATAAATAAAATATATAAAAAATATTTAATAATATTCGTACGTCACTGAACCAAGTGCGTCTAACTGCCTTCTTTATGATTTATTCTTCAATGCGACTTTCGCGCAGTCATATCTATATGGTAAGTGCTCCGACAACTATTTTCTATTAGATATAATTTGACCCGGAAAGCAAAAGGGCCTTAAATCGGATATAGGCATCGTCCAAATTTTCTGTTATAACTTTAAAAATTCGTTAGTTATAATAAATTTTATTTTAAACTTTACTACATTTCCTTAATTATTCGGCGTATATCTATTTAAACATTTTAATAGTTATGTACATTGTTTTCTGTGCAGCATACTAAAAGTCCGGAGGGTAGTAGCGATTCGGGTGTGGAATCTACAGGCGACGGCAGTCGTACTACAACACCGACGGCACCTTGGATACAAGTTGGCAACTACTCCGGCATTCTGACGCTCAATAACCAGCAACGGTCTGCAGAGCGGGCTGCCTTCAAACGCAGTAATAGTACAGGACGTGGTCCTGGCCGGCCCTCCATCTCTGACATCGCCCTCGAAGAACTCTTTACTGCCGAAGATGAGGTGAGTGTGTGATTTTCTTGAACCAGACGTGACAGCATTTTGTGCAAAAAAGTAAATTCTTACATAACTGTGACAATCAAATTTAATTCATTTATATATCAAATATCCTACATTAGTGTTTATTACATATTTATATTATTATTATTTTATCAAGCGGACTCAATTACTACGGCATGGCCTACATTATATACAAGGCTATGAAATACAAAGCGAAAGTTATAATTTATTATTATTTGTTATTTCTTGTTAGAATTTATAGTTTAATTATTTTCGTTTCCTGTAAATTTTATAATTATTTCACCTTTATTTTTCATTTTATATTTTTTATTTTATAAGAAGTGTGTTTTACTTTTTGCGGTCACTCATGTGAACATACTAGAGATGTGTCAATTTGAACGGGTCACTTCAGTGAACAATGAGAGTCTGATCACTATCTTATTCACAAACGGGTTTGAGTATCTTTTAGACGTTTCTTTCGGTTCGTATTAAAATCAACAGATAAGAAAAAATTATCCGTTCAATTGAATGAACCGAATTATAAAAAAGTTTTTGTCTTGTACTGATGCTGATAAATAAGTAAAATTTACTTATTTTCAAATTAAATATAAATATTTACGTCTGCAGCATCAATATCCCATTGTTCAGATTAAATAATAACAATGAAAAATGGTAATTTAAATAATCAAATACTTAGAAATAACTTGTACACTGCATTAAAAAATATATTAAACAATGCAACAATCAATTCATGTGATAAATTTTGATTTATGTTAAATCTTTCATTTATTTTTGCTTTGGGGTTTATATTCACACATATTCTAGTTTTGTTGATAAGTTACATCGTTCAAATATAAATAAATTAATGTTAATAACTAACTGACCGAACAGAACACCGCTATGGTGAATTGGAAATTGTACGAAACGTGAATATAGCCCAAGATGCTCGATTGAGTGTTTATTATCGTGTGTTAGTGAATGACCTATGAATATATGGATAAATATAATTGAAGGATTGTTGCGTGAACGAAAGATTCTGAGTTCGTATGAAAGGAATTATGAATGTGGTTGAAGCGATTAATTCCGGAATGAATTTTATAAATTAAGACAAGCCCAAACCTTCTAGATTATAAATTCGTTTTTTAATTATTTCGTTGTATAAAATTCAATTTCAAGAACACAAGCGCAAGGTGACAATGTCGTTGAAGTGAAAATGGTGTGTTTGGATAGGAACGTTTGGTGAAGATTAATTGCAGAATTAATCTGATGAATTAAGGAAAGCGCAGAATTCTAGATTTTATATTCGTTGTTTAGTTATTTCATTTACATGTAAGAAATTTACTTTCAAAAACAAGCGCAGAACGACAGTCTTCCTTTTTATCTTTTTAAATTCGTTATGAGTGGAGATAATTTGAGTATGTGGAGCGTACTTCGAATGAAAGACTAATGAATCGAGTGTATAGAAACGAATAGATATATGTGATTGAACGTTTGTTGCCTGATGAGGAATAAATGAGCTTAGAAAAAGGATTCTATGAATGTAGATGAAGTAAGGATGGTATGTAAGGATGAGAATTTTTGACGAATCTGATGAGTTGATTTTTAGTGAATGTTTCAGGAGTTTGTACTACTCCATTTGAATGGATATAGCCTGGGTGTATGTATGCATGTATTTGGAAAATTGAATTCTGTTCTAAAAATTTTGTAACGTTCATTTAGGCAAAAACAGATAATATTAGTGGTAATTTGCTAAATCACAAGTGGTTTAGAAATATCATTTCATCTTTATAACCTACTAGTTCTATGACTATTGTCAATTATATTCTTAACATTGATCCAATTGTTTTTTTACATTGCAGAACATTTTTCTAACTATTTGTTATTTTAAAATTGTTTTTGGTCCATAGACTCAAAAAGGAAATCGTATTCAGCGCAGGGGAGCTACATATGCCTTAGTCGAAGTCACCCAGTATTTTGGAGCGGAATTACCATTAAAACTTCCTCGCTTATGGGAACTGATGATTGGCCAACTAACTGAAATCATTAATCCTTCAACATTCGGTAAGTAACAATAATCAAATGAGAGAACAATGTATTATCGTATATCAATAATAAGCTAGAACTAGAAAGAATTTATAAAATGTACAAAAACTAATTTAGCCAAAATATTGTGTATTGCACTTAAAAAATCTTGATTTATGCAACTTTTCATAAAGCATAAGAATAAAATAGTGATAAACATAAGACATAGTTGCCACCTTCCTGGAGTTAGTGATCCGAATATTGTGGACCGGGAGGGCGGGTGTAGATGAACAAGTTTCGTCAAAACTAATAATATTTTTTTTCAATTTTCTAAAAATAATTTTAAATGTAGAAGAAAACTTGTAAATATTCCGGGAAATAGTTTTAAATCGTGCTAATTTTAGTTTGATTACATATAATGAATATATAAAAACACACTTGAAAAAAATTTAAATCATAACCCGGAGATTTTTAATATCAACCCAAAACTCGGAGATATGGTCTGTAACCCGGAGAGGTGGCAACCCTATTTATAAAACTTCATTTTCAATTAATGACTGAAAAAATATTCTTGTAAAGCGAGGTTGTAGCAATCAGGGATACAAATATTGGGAAAATATGATGTAATAGAATGCAATTTGACGCTTATTTTTGTTGGTTTGATTTCATAATATTTTTCGTACGTATATTTGTTTCAAGTTTGGTATGTTAGGCTAATAATATCGTAATAAACCAAAATTAGTGAGTTTAGTGATTTTTCATAGTTCACTCAGACGGAAATATACGCATGTGCTATGTGTTTTTCGATAAAACATAAGAAATAAAATTTGATCATTTCTTATCGCTTATGTTTTTAAACATTTATGTCTTGTACATTATTCCTTATGCACTATGAAAAGTTGTATAAACCGGATCTAAATTTCATTTGAATCTAAATAGTATATCATAATTAAATTTAATCTAAACGCTGTATCATATTTTATAATGTTAATTACCTTTAGATTCAAGCAACTTTGTGATTACTTTAAAATTAAAAAAAAGAAGATATATGAAACAACAAAAAAGTTAATTGAAATCAATTTAATTATTCTATTCTAAAAATTAGTTTATCCGGATCCAGGACGAAATGAGTTTTGAATTCGATTACGATATTTTCTTTAGGGAAATTAAATTTCCAATACATGATACATACACATTTCAGTAATTCATGTATTTATTGTTCTATTCTTTAGACTCCCTCTCATGGCTAAACAAAGACATTAGCGCCGAAGAGCTAGTCTGGATCCTACAGGTTCTGGAAGTATGTGTACCTCACGTGTACAGTATTTTGTTGCCAGGTGTTTTCAAGACAGTGTTACCTCGATTGACAATTTTGTTGTCTCATCCATACTGCGCAGTGAGACACATGGCTGCCAGATGCCTAGCAGTTCTGGCTAAAATCGATTCTGTACCTGTTATGGAGAAGGTTGTTCATGAGGTTATGCCATTGTTGGGCACCACGGACTGTGATACAAATCGACAAGGAGCTGCTGAAGCCCTGGCGTGTATTGTTGATACGATGCAGTTTGATATTGTACCGTATGTAGTACTACTAGTCGTTCCTTTATTAGGTGAGCTCAATAATGTAATGTAAGAAACATATTTTTAAAAGTCTATATTTTCTATTCGAATACTCTTCAGTGCTTGAGCATTATTTTTCAATTTTCTTTTTGTTTACTTATACTGTGACTATAATATAGAAATACAGATATTTTCTAGGTTTATAAAATAAAAATAAAAAAATTATCAACTATTTAGTAATAGAGAAATGTTTTTCAGGTCGTATGAGTGATCAAAATCAACTAGTCCGCTTGATGGCAACACATAGTTTCGCCACCCTAGTTCAATTGATGCCACTAGATGGTGGTGTACCTGAACCTCCAGCACTGCTCGCTAGTTCGCTGAAGGAACAACGCGACAAGGAACGCGCTTTCCTTCGACAGCTTCTCACGCCCTCTACCATCCCAGACTATGTCGTCCAAGTTCCCATCGAAGCAGAACTAAGATCGTATCAACAAGCTGGTGTGAATTGGCTGGCTTTCTTGAATAAGTACAAACTACATGGGATACTTTGTGATGACATGGGACTCGGAAAGACTTTGCAGTCTATTTGTATCCTAGCGGGAGACCATTGCAACAGGGAGCAACAATATAAACTGACCAAATCGCCGGATTGTGTACCTCTTCCGTCTTTAGTCATTTGTCCTCCTACACTTACAGGTAAATTATCAATAAATTTTAATTTGTTAATTGTTATTCACTCATTTTAACTGATTAATTTTCATTTAATGAGTTCATTAATTTTATAATGAATATAGAGCTGATTGAAAAAATAGGGACAAATTGCCATTTCTTTACTATTAATTTTAGGCCTATACTTTAAATTATAAAGTTGGGGGCTAATTTAAATTTTTTGAGTCAAAGAATTAAGAAAATGTATATTTGTTTTGACATAAATGAGGTGGCAGATGACATTAACTCTACCTTTTGAAGAATACAAGTCATGCAATCGAATCAAAGTTTATCGGTATATTCAATAGCAAATAAGTATGACATAATTTAGAATTAATGCAAGCCAAGGTAATTAGCTGTACCTATAAAATTTACCACTTGATTTTAATTTGGATGCTTTTACCTCTTACGAATTCATAAAAACATTTGTCTTTACAATACTTATCGTAAATAAGTCTGTGTTCTTCTACACCTGATATTAATAAAAAATCATTTATTCCTGAAACCATTGCAAATGAAAAATTAGATTTACAAATCAGTTCAACTGTCAATGTCTAATGAGATTTTTATTCTGCCCACCAAGGTCATTATTTAAAATACTGTGATATGATTTGATGTTCTCACAAATTTAGATTTAAAATATAAAATATGGTATTTATATTAGTTTTGCATTGTTACATTTGAAGAATGGCAAAGCTCCTGGTTTGGATGGTTGAAGTACGGTGGTGAGAGATTATTTGATTGGTTAGTTTATTTATTTAGATTTTGTCTGAAACGATGTGTGGCTCCTGATGATTGGAAACGTGCTATCATTTGTCCTTTATTTAAGATAGTTCGAGTGATTGTACTAATTTCCGTGCGATAAGTTTGTTGAGTGTGGTAGGGAAGTTGCATGGGAAGATTCTTATTCACAAAGTACGAACCTTAACAATCTTTAAGTTGAGTAATATGCAAGGTGGATTTTTGCCTGAGAGAGGGTGTGTAGATCAATTGGTTTCTCATCGTATGATTGTTGAGAAATCACTTGCTAAGATCAAGCAGGTGTTCTGTGACTTTCTCGATCTTAAAAAAGGATATGATAGTGTTCATCGAGATATTCTGTGGGATGTACTTCTAGAGTACGGTATAAATAGTAATTTGTTGGGAGCGATTCATGCATTATATGAAGATAGCGAGGCTGCGATGAGAGTTGATGGTAGATTGAGTGATTGTTTTTGTATAGATGTTGGCGTGAAACAAGGTTGTGGAATGTCTCCGTGGTTGTTTAATTTATATATGTATGTATTGTTACGAAATTCGCTGAATGGGGTGGATGGTGTACGTATTGGTGGTAGTGCAGTGCCTGCGTTAGCTTATTCGGATGATGTAGTTGTAATGGGTGAATCTGAAGAACAATTGAGAAGAATGATTCTAAGTATAAATGAAGTAGAAAAAGGTTTAAATCTATTACTGAATGTTGATAAATGTAAAGTGTTAGTGTTTGAGAAGAGTGATTTGGTGACTGATTGCAATGTTTCGGTGAATGATGTGAGATTGGGTCAAGTAAATGAGTTTGTATACTTGGGGAGTGTGTTTTCGAGGGATGGGCGTATTGATGGAGAGATTAAAAGAAGAGTATCTGCTGGATGCAAGATATTTGGTGCTCTGGGAATCTTTACTCGGAACGTGAATGTATCCAGAGATGCTCGAATGAGTGTTTATAATGGTGTGTTAGTGCCTACGTTGATGTATGGTAGTGAATGTTGGGTATGGATGAAGAAACATGAATGGCGTATAACTGCTGTGGAAATGAGGCATTTGCACCGTGTGTGTGGATATACTAGAAGAGATCGTGTCCGGAATACATTAGTGTATGATGAATGTGAAATTGGGAAGAATGTTGTTAGAAGAGTGGGAATAAGTCAGTTGAGATGGTTTGATCATGTGGAACGTATGTCGAATGACAGATTGGTGAAACAGGTGTTTGCTGGTGAAATTGTGGGTGAAAGTTTGCTTGGACGACTTAGGAACATATGGATAAATATGATTGAAGGGATGTTGCGCGAACGAAAGATTCCGAGTTCGTTTATTCGAGCTTGTATGAAAGGAATTATGAATGTGGTTGAAGCAAAAGTGTTGTGTCAGGATAGGAATGTTTGGCGAAAATTAATTGCGGGATAAATGTGATGAATAAGGACAAGCGTATGATTCTTTATTTTAGATTTATTGGTTAGATTTTTCAAGTGTTTACCTGCAATTGTGTGGAATTCACTTTCAAAAACAAGCGCAGGAAGATGCTCCCTTTCTTTCTTATCTTTTTGATTCACTTTGTTTTCACTATAGAGTGTTCAACTGCAATTGTGTGGAATTCAGTTTCAAAAACAAGCGCAAGTAGATGCTCCCTTCCTTCCTCATCTTTTTTTTCTTCATTTTCAGTTTTTACTATACAGTGTGTAACTGCAATTATGTTAAATGTATTTTTAAACAAACACAGGCGATGCTGCCTTCATTTTTTTATAGATTCGTTGTTAGAGAAGTGGGCGAAGGTGAAGATTTACAAAACAGGTGTACAGGAGCGAATAGATGGATGTGAATGAAGGTTTGTTGCGTGATGATGGATTTTGGTTGTGAGGAAGGAAAGAGCTCGTATGAAGGAAGTGCGAAAGTGGTTGAAATGAGTATCATGTGTCAGGATGAGAATGTTCTGTGGATGTTTCAAGGGATCGAGCTATCCCATTTAATGGGATATAGCATGAAGTTATGTATGTATGTAAATATGGTATTATTTTAAGTGTAAATTCTAAATCAGAAATTACTCAAATTCATCATAAACTAGAAACGGCAGATATATACATTTTATATTTATAAATTAAAATTCGTAAATCTAAATTTATAAATTAAATCCATCATAAACCATGCATTATAAACAATTATTTTAGTCTTTATTCACTCAAACAGTTTGAATTATTCGAAATTATAAACATAACGTCAACATATTTTATCAAACAATAGAGGTATAAATATTATGGTCAATTGAAAATGCATTATAGTTTCATCTTTTTGAAAAACCATTTGTCTCTATTTTTTCAAGCACTCTGTATGCATGTATTAATTTTTAAAATAATAACTGTTTCTGCTACCTGCATTTTTAATTTATATAATGTTTTTGTAGGCCATTGGGTGTATGAAGTAGAAAAGTTCCTGTCTCAAAAATACCTGCGACCACTTCAATATATTGGAACACCAGGCGAACGAGAACGTCTTCGTCAAAAATTCAAACGTCACAACTTGATTGTAGCCTCATATGACATCGTGCGCAAAGATATCAGCTTCTTCAGCAGTATTAAATGGAATTACTGCATTTTAGATGAAGGTCATATTATTAAGAATGGCAAGACGCGTACATCAATCGCTATAAAGCAACTCGTGGCCAATCACAGACTTATTCTTTCTGGTACTCCCATTCAGAACAATGTGCTAGAGCTGTGGTCGTTGTTCGATTTCCTTATGCCTGGGTTCTTAGGAACAGAAAAACAATTCACGGCTAGGTATAGTAGGCCGATTTTAGCAAGTCGAGATCCGAAATCTTCGCCAAAAGAACAGGAAGCGGGAGCTCTTGCGATGGAAGCCCTACATAGACAAGTTCTTCCATTTTTGTTAAGGCGGATGAAAGAAGATGTTTTGGATGATTTACCGCCAAAGATCACTCAGGATTATTATTGTGAGCTAAGTTCTATGCAAGTACAATTGTATGATGATTTTTCAAAGAGTCAAGCTCATCAGTCTTTACAAGTAAGTCTTCTATATTTAGTCTTCTTAAAACTATACACTCTGTATAGTTTTTCGTCGTATGCGAGATAGTGTTATCATGCTCTCTTCATAAACAAAAATTGGCGAGTTCAAACTTCTGTCATAATTTAAAGCTAAAAATACGCTTACGATGTAGACGTTTAGATAATATTATTTATACCTTGCACTGTTCTTTATTTATTTACTATGCGTCACAACAGAAATCAAACAATGCAATCTACAGGTTATGAAATTCTAAATTGAAAGTAGTTGTTTTCGTTATAACTTAACTTATAAATCTAAGCTAGATATGAACTCGCGAAATTTCGTGTAACTATGAAACTGCAGTTCCTTATATCTGGTAACAATTTGTTGCTCTGCAACGTTATAAATAAATAATTTAATAATACAATATTTTTTTAGGAGTCATTATGTTCTGGAGCTACTGCAAGCTCAATGCAGGGAAACTCACACATTTTCCAAGCGTTGCGCTACTTACAGAATGTGTGCAATCATCCAAAACTAGTTTTGACCCCACAACATCCGCGATACCAGGCTATTATAGGTCAACTGCAGCAGCAAGATTCTAGAATGGACGATATCGTTCACTCTGCCAAACTTCCAGCGCTCAAGTAAGTTAACACAATGGTGTAGAAAACAAATGATTGAAAAATAATTTAAGTATTTATTAAAATCCTGACTTTTTTGTTGTTTACAGACAATTATTATTAGACTGTGGTATTGGAATAACAGAAACACAGTCCAGTGAATTAGTGATCAATCAGCATCGTGCTCTAGTGTTCTGCCAATTAAAAGCCATGTTAGACATAATTGAGAACGATTTGTTCCGGAAACACATGCCTGGAGTGACCTATTTGCGTCTAGATGGCAGTGTACCTCCTGGTCAAAGACACTCGATAGTTACCAGGTACGAAATTATTATTTTAAAAAATCAATGAATAAGGTTTCTTATATTTCAAATGTTACCTGTAGGTTCAACAACGACCCGTCAATAGATGTATTGTTACTAACTACTCAAGTGGGAGGTTTAGGATTGAATTTAACGGGAGCAGATACGGTCATTTTCGTTGAACATGACTGGAATCCAATGAAAGATTTGCAAGCTATGGATCGAGCTCATCGAATAGGACAAAGAAAAGTAGTTAATGTTTACAGATTGATCACCCTTGGAACTTTAGAAGAAAAGATTATGGGGTATGAATTGAACTACTTTTTTTTCAATCTGTTCAGCAATTTTATATTTATTTTATAGTTCATACACGATTTAAAAGGCTCTATTTCCGGTTCCTATTAATGTATTTTGTTTATTCTTGAACCATGTAGCATATTTTCATATTCAAAATTAGTCAACCAATTTACTACACAGCATGTTGAAATATCAGCGTAATCCTAGACCTTGTAGTTTGTTTCCAAAAGAAAGATGTAACTATCTTAGCTAATAACAATTATTTAATATAAATTTCAATAAATTATTTATATTGGAAAACGGCGATGAAGGCATAATTCTCCGACGTCAGACTTAATGCCCTAAAAACGCAAATATCTTAAAATCCAGTGATATTTTTGAAACTCATGTGTCTAGTATGATGTTTTTGAGTCTAGTTTCAATATACATGACAAATTTATTAGTTTGTGCCTATAGTGGAGAATCTCATTCAGTCGTATGTTTTTTTGTAGACATCATATATCTTATTGTGAGTTAAAATTATTAGGTTGGCTAGTACAACTTTTACTGCCACATTTTTCCATTCTTTAAACGTGTGGACTCTTATCAAAATCCAAGAGCAACTTTGGCGCACGCTTGTAAATATTTTTTTTCACGTTTCATTTGTTATAACAGTACCAAATTCATATTATTTTTGATTGTTTTCCTTTAATGTACTTGAATAAATTAATAATTATTGTATTGTTCTTTTTTGATAATTGTAGAAAAAAAATTCGGTTGTATTTCGTGGTGCGTTCGAATGACTTTTTTTGTTTAGTCGAGACCGCAAAATTGACATTCTCACGCGCAACAAAAAAAATCATTTCACGCACTTAAAACGAAAATAACTATTATATCTTATCATTGTTTTTAATTTTAGGTTACAAAAATTCAAAGTACAGACAGCAAACACCGTTATCAGTGGCGAGAACTCTAAAATGGAGACGATGGGAACAGGGCAATTGCTGGACTTGTTCTCGCATAATCCAACATCGGGCTCCAGCTCCAGTTCGGGTGCAGTAACTGGTACTGTCAAGACGATGCTGGACAACTTGCCTGACCTATGGGACGACAAACAGTACGAGGACGAGTACGACCTCAGTCAGTTCATTGATAAGCTACGTAACTAATTTAGATTATGTAAGCTTTGTAAAGTTCAAAGGAATGTTAAATAATTTCTACAACGTATAAGTTTAGTTTGTTTTAATTAACATCGTTATTTACTTCCTTTTAAAAAAGTTGTTATACAAAATAATTAACTTAATATTTAGTTTAAAGTGAAAATTAAATTTCGATATCTTGAATAGCTTTATATATTATTATTGATACTATTTAACATTCCTTATAAACCTGAAGTTCAAATTTGTTATTAGTATCAAACGTACGATCTTATTATGTTGATAAGAAAAGACAAGTTTTAATGAACTGTAAGTTGAAGATGCTAATTATTTACCTAATTTTATAGGTGACTTTATAAGAACTGTATTTTTAAAATTATAATGTAGATATATACATTGCATAGTATTTAAATAGTAACATATTCTATAAATTTTATGTTAATTTATAAGAATGGAAAATAAACCGAAATTTCCAATTAAAAAAAAAAAAATTCGAAAGATTAAGACAAACATATCGTAAATAATTGTTTGAGAAATTAATTTATCATGAATATATAGTTATGTAACTTATATACGTCCTATTTAATCGTAAAATTATTTATAATAACGCGTTTCTCTGTTGTAAGAAACAATGTAAATAAAAATTTAACGAAGGCAATAAATTTGTCAAGAAAAATTTATTTGGTTTTATTTAATTTATTTCAATTGAAGTGTGGTATAGTTATATATGTAGATGTAAGGTAGGTTTCGTTGTATTCTGAACTACTACGTATACAGGTGAACATAAATACGTTTACAATTTGATTGGTTTATATTACATTTAAACAACTACTTGATATATTTTAAGCACAATGTTTTGTATACATCATCGATTCATAAGTAAACCGTATTCAAATACAAAAATTCAATAGTAAAAATAAGCTCTGCAAAAATGAACACAATTATGCTTGTTAACAAAAATAATTATCTATAAATCTAAACAGTATATAAATAAAAATTGCACCAGTCTGATTCTTTTAAAGCTTTCAAACAATATTCTGCATAAACAGCCATCCTCTCGTCATAGACAATTAAATCAATTACGTAAAGATTCAGATATGCACATATTATTTTCGTAAATTTAACGAAATTACACTTTGGCACGTTCTGCTAAAATTGTAGAGTTTTCCGCAAAATATTTGCATATATTTACATAAATATATTATTTAACATCATCAACATTTGATATATTATATCCCAGTCAAAAATATATATTTGACTATCAACATTATGTTATATGAGATTTCAGATCAGACGAATGAACGAACACTAAATTAACTGCATAGTTAAATAGAAACGGTTGTTGGCACTCCTTACAGCTTACAGTTCATCGATAGTTTGTCGATTTTTTTTGAGCATTTTTCAACGCTAATTTTTCAGTAATTTAATTAATTATTAACATTTCTGTATATTGATTTTCTACCAAATATACTCAACGCTATTCCATTTATATCAAACACACTTTAGGTGTGACAATTTTTCTACGCAAACAAATTATGCCAAATTAAAAATTAATACATATGATGTGTAGCTACCAGCGCCGCTCAACATGATGTATTACTAATGCATATTAGATTTATAGTAATACCATATGCGCAGTTACCAGCACAGCACATAATTACAATTTATAATATAGTACAATGTAAAAAAATGTTACCGATATGCTGCATATAAATGAAAAATATGTTACGTTATAAATTAATAATAAACCTCTACAATATTTCCATTCATCATTAGTTTACCTACGTGATATATATATTTTTTAATAATTAATATTATGTAAATAATAAAATGATTATAATTGGTCATGGGCCTTAATATTAATAAAACATGATTATGAACTATATTTTCGAGATTAGTATAGTTATATCTCGCCGAAATGTAAAGTCTGGTTTGTCTTATTGCTTATTAAATAACGAACACTTTCACATGATTGAAATATATTAAGCTCAGTTTCCTTTTTGATAAATACCTGATATCTGTTCACATTAGTGAATAAATCAATCTCTTACATACTCAAAATATTTGTTACTTAAGTGAAATCAATAAATCGATTACCTTGGTAGTATTCTATTTGTCAGTTTGTTCAGATAAAACAGTTTAGAAAGTTCAGATGGATTAAATAACTTAGTTCAGTTTCATAATCACATAGAACAACATAAATTTTTGTTTTTATAGCCTAATCTAAAAATTAGGAACTTGCTTGGAAAGAAATAATAAAAATTATGCATGAAGAAAATCATATTATGGAAGATTATATTGTTGTAAGTATATGAATATTTATATTAGTAGTGAACTGATTCAAAAGTGGCACACTGGTCGAAGAGCATCGATGAGCTCTTCGATGAAACAACAGAACGCACCCGTCATTGATGAAAAATAAAAGCTAAGTTGACAAAGAAAAACAAAAATACAAATCTACACTAACGTGAAATGAGAAACAAAAGATAAAAGTGAAATGAGATACGTTCGTTTCATCGATGAGCTCTTCGATGGAAATAGAGGAGCCTCTAATTTTCGTCGATGACGGGTGCGTTCTGTTGTTTCATTGAAGAGCTCATCGATGCCCATCGACCAGTGTGCCATAGGCAACTAATACATATATGATAGAAATAGAGGAGTCTCTATTTTTCGTTGATGACGAGTACGTTCTGTTGTTTCATTGAAGAGCTCATCGATGCTCTTCGATCAGTGTGCATAGGCATAAGTTAGATCTGATCAAAATGACAAATAGAATATGCCTCTTATGCCTATCTCGAAGAGCTCATCGATGCTCATCGACCAGTGTACCATAGGCATTAATAAATATTATTTATACTAAACAGGTTTTTTATTTAACACAACCAGTGCTTTTTGGAGCGACTTTAGAGTAAAAAGCTATACGGGATGTTTCTATACCTCTCCATGAAACTTTAATAATATAATTTGATATACTGATTATAGAACAAAAAAATTGGGTATTTCATTCCTAGAGAACATTTTTAGTGTTACTGGTTTAATAGTACATTTAATTATTTATAATTATGTTACTAATGAAATAAAAGTATAAACACTGCCTACAAATAATCATTTATTTTTGTTCTATATTTAGTATATCAGATTATATATGTCATTAAAAGTTTCGTGCAGAGGTACAGAAACACCCCTGTATATATAAAATTATCAGGAATAGTAATGTATCAGTAATAACAAATAAATTCAACTAGTGGTTCTCAAACGGTAGAACAATGTTGTATTTTTTTAAAATAGAAACCTATATAGTATTTTACTCCATTAAATAGAGAATTTTCTTCTGATTTCAACGATATAAATATTGTATAGGCTATGCAATAAACAAATACAAACAAATGATACAGGTGATAGATAGTTTTGTTACTTATGTTTATTGTATAGGATTATATAACAAATCTATTATTACCTGTATCATTTGTTTGTCTTTGTTTATTGCATAGCTTTCTTCAATATTGTATCATTATTTCTAAGTTTTAATATCATTTTTCTCGAACTAATTGTTATACAACTTAATACAATATTTATATCCTTGATATCAGAAAAAAATTATCTATTTAATGGACTAAAAATTATCTAGGTTTCCATAAAAAATACAATTTTGTTTACCGTTTGAGAACCAGTGGTTGAATATAGTTTGTTATTACTGATAAATTAACACATGTATATACCATTTTTCTCTAGTTATTAGTTCGCCCAAAAAAGCACTGATTGCTTTAAAGGAAATACCTGTTATATATACAAGATGTCTCCTATATAAGAGCCACATTGGAATCTTGATAACTACAAGAGCTAAGACGTCGATTAAAATAAATTAGTCTAAAATTGTCAAATTAGTAGGTAAATTTAAAGATATTTTTGTTTTCCAAGAAAAATGCATAGATCACTAAATATAAGTAAAAATATTGAAAAAACGCTTTTTTTTAAAAATAGTTCTAATTCAAAAATAGTAGTAGATAGAAAGAAAAGTTTCATATAAAAATTATAGATACTAAAGCACTATTTACATTAAAATAGTTTTCAGTCGCCAATTTATGAAATATTACGTACAGTAATTTTTTTAATTGGAATAAATAATTGAAAATCATATATTTAAAAATCATTTTTTTCCATTCGATGACAATCATGCTGGATTTACTTGATTAATATAATTATAAATTATTAAACGTTAACCAAGTAACCTATGAATTTGATTTTTCTTTGCTAAGTAAATAAAGTATGATGAAGCCATATATCATAGAAACAATAAGTATGAAAATGATTTTATTACTTTTTATCAAAATTTGTTGAATTACTATTGGACATATATACTACTGAATTTAAAAAAAAATAGAAAAAAAAAGTATTTGTATCGTCAAAAAAAGTAAAATATAGTATTTTAATATGTGATTATCAACTATGCGTCCCTTAAAAAAATATAACTTTATATCATATTTCAAAAACGGGCAACTAAAAACAATATAGTAATGCTATAGTATAAAGAGGAATTTAGTATCTACAATATTTATTTGAAACTGTTCTCTCTGTCGACTACTTATTACGAATTAAAATTATTTTTAAAATCTTGTTATTTCCCCAGTTTTATTGTAACCACTTGTTTAGTAAAACAAAATCATTAAGTTGGACTACTAACAAACAATTTTTATCTTATTTAACCAAAGTCTTAGTTCTTATAGTTTTCAATATCCAAATGACGGTCCTCGTAAAGAAGACCAAAGTCTGTATTTTTTACTCGAATATTTTAAATACTACCGAAAATAAAAAATTCAGCGAAGTTTATTTTCAATTAATTAATGTCCACATATCTGCAGTACAAGTTTTTCTACCGATGTTCCATTTTCCTGCTATGATATGCAACTTTATATTTTTATATGGAACAGCCTATATAATTTTGCAAAAGTTTAAAAATCTTTTGTTTCTTTTTAAAACAGTTCTTATTCATTATCATTAAAATGATCAATACAGAAACTATTCACGTTTTTATTAATAAATAATCACACACAAAATATATAAAGTTAGATATTATTGCGCGAAAATGGAACATTCGGTAGAAAAACTTATACTGCAGATATGCGGGCATTTTAATTTAAAATAAACTGTTTGAAAAAGTTATTAGTAATATAGATTTACAAATATTAACATCAGATGGTCTAATTATGTCACAGAATTATGATTAAAAATGTAACATTAAAGTTTTATTTTATGTATACTGTAATTGATATATGATTGATTAAATTATTGTATGAGTAAAATAAAATAATAAAAAACTAATAACTTCATTTGAATTTAAGTAAATATTAGCAATATGATGGGAAGAAGCTTTGCTAGGATGAAAGTCCCAGGTTTAAATCCCGGCGACGGCCGAATTTTTTTTAATCTGAATTAATAATGAATTATAGTAGTTTAAATATTTAAGTGGTTATATAAACTATTAAAAAAAATAATTGTTTCAAGTAAAAATAGTATTTTCTTCACGTAACATAAATGACCAATATGAGTAATAAATGTTACAAAATCTTTTTATCTAATAAATTCAATAGTAACATGGGTTTATTTCTGAAGATATATGACGACTTTTGTCATGACATACTATATGAACTAATTTTAAATTTTCAGTAGTAAAAAGTTGACGGAATATTTTATTGTACACCATTTTATACTCATCTGTACTTTTAATACTTTTGCGTTTATCCCATTCTTTCAGCGCTTTGGCAATAGCAGGAATAATGGTTCTTGATCGTTCGACTTTGTGATCTAAATTCCAAGTTTGGAACATGATTCTTTCCTCTCGACTAGAATATGGGTTGATATTGTGTCTTGGATTATATAAACAAGATTCTTTATCCCATCTTCCCTGACAAATGAAAACGCCTGTAGGGTCGCATATACATTTTTCCTCCTTATCGCCGTATTGTTTAGTGCGATCAAAGTAACAGCCATAGTTATCTACTCGTTTTAATTTAATTTTCAATTCTATAAGTAATTCGTGCAATTCTTCGTTTGGTAATTCTTGTCTCTTCAATTCATCTTTTGTTTTATAATAGTATGTACGAATCCTATCTTGTGATCGCCGATACATATATTCTTCCTTTGTTTTTGATCGCGTATCTAAACCTGAAAAAAACAAACATTTTTATAAATTTTAAATTAAATATTTTTTTTTATAAATTTAGATAATTCTTACCCTCAAACCATTCGGGATGATCTTCTCGTTTACTATTTGCTGCTTTTGTATTTTCGATATTTTTTAATATTGTAGCTAATTTATAAACTTTATTTTTCATTTTTTCTGTAAAGAATTCCTGAACTTTTTCACCAGCTGACAGAAAATCATCGTTTACTTCTCGAATTGTTTTATATAAAATTTCTGCATCTGAAATTAATTAACATCTGTTTATAGAACCTAGTTCAAAATTTCCAGGTCACCTCAGAAATGAGGTCATACAACTAGCAAAAGTTACGAAGTAAATAGGTCAAAAGTTTCCATTTAGTAGGTCACGTTAAGACGTCATAGTACTTTTATTACTAGTAAAATTGTAATAACCATTTTTTTTAATATTATTTTTTTCTCAGGATGATGACAAATAAATGTATGTTTTACCTGTTTCTGCATATTTTCCTATTTGTACCCATACTAATAGAGTTTGTGATTCCAAAACATTAAAATATTCTTCGGTGGTTACAGCTGTGCCATCAGGCAGTTGAAAATTAAATTGATTTTTCTTTATTTTTAAATTCTATGAAACAAAAGAAATTTACAATACTTCAAAATTTTTGTATAGGTATTTTTATTTACCCATTTTTCAATTGTTTTCTTTTTCAAATCATCTAATGAACGTGCAGCTATTCCAATTCGAATTTTTCTATCTGCATCAGTAACTTTGAAGCCCCGCAAAACATTCATCTAAAATAAATATTAAACTATGATAACAAAATCAAAATAAACATACTGCATATCTTTCATTGGAAGCTATTTTAAGGCGTAATTGAAAGCAAATAAGAACCTATTGTTTAAAATATCTTTCTATTTTCTTTCTTTGATGAGATAATTATTATAATCTTTGAAAATAATAAATAGTTATTCATAAATCGCGCATTGTTGTTTAGTTTCAAATTTACAGTGAATTAGTACGCATGTGTTACATCTTGAAAAAACACGTTTTAAATTTTGAGAATTTATATTCGTTTTTACAACACTCATTAACACTATCTACATATAACACCGTTAGCTAAAGATACATGCAATGAAACGTGAATAAAATAAATAACACATACCTTGCACAGCAGTTCGCAGGTGAGTCGTGCAACGGAACTGCAATTTCTACATCTAGTGCTTTGTCAAGGACAGCCATGCGCTTTGCGCTTTGAGTGCAATGCATACGGAAAATAGAGCAAATCCTGCAAAATAAGTAGGTCACGTCGACATTGACCTATTTAAAATTGCAGGGGATACTGAGATATACTCCGTAACAGCGATTGATTGCATTGCATGACGTTGACAGGATGATTAAAAAATTTATATCGGTAATTAAATTGTAGGTTAAAAGAGGCGGGAATATTGTCATTTGTGTGACGCATTGAATTTCATCAACTACATTTATTATTTGTACAATATGTAAGATTTTTATTAATTAAGTGAAAACTTTTTTGTTAAAGATATTATAAAGCTGCAGTTAAATTCTATAATATTGGGTAATTATTGTTTTATTGTTACAGAAGGCAAACATGATTGTAAATCGAGGTGCTTTAATTGTTCTTGAAGGCTGTGATCGTTCTGGTAAATCTACTCAATGTAGAAAATTAAAAGAATCGTTAATCAAGAAAAATATTCTGGCTGAAACAATGACGTTTCCTGACCGGTCAACTGCTACTGGAAAATTAATATCTGAATATCTCATGAAAAAAACAGAATTGAATGATCGAACTATTCATTTGTTATTTTCTGCTAATCGCTGGGAACTTGCAAAGAAAATTGAACGCATGCTGAATGATGGAATCACACTAATTGTTGATCGTTATGCTTATTCTGGGGTAGCTTATTCATCTGTAAAACCAGGTATTTAAAGTTTTATTTTTCATGTCTGTAAGCATAATAATTTTATTTTATGAATATGGTTACAGATCTGGATATAAATTGGTGTAAACAATCAGATGCTGGTTTGCCAAAGCCAGATCTAGTTTTCTTGTTAACATTAAGTTCCGAAGCTCTGTCTAAACGACCTGGGTATGGCCAGGAGCGTTATGAATTATCCAGTTATCAACAAACTGTTGCTAAAATGTATAAAGAGTTGAAAGATGACTCGTGGAGCATTATTGATGCTGACAGTAGTATTGATGATGTACATGAAATATTGTTAAATGATGTACTTCAGGCAGTGGAGAAAGCTAAAAATAAACCACTATTAACCTTATGGTAAATTAGATAATATGTAATCATAATTTTTTTTAAAATATTGTATTATATGTGCAGTTTAATGTTATATTTTTATCTTATTGTACAAGCATTCCCTTTTGATATCTATAATGTTTTCATTTTTTATTTGGAGAGTTTTTTTTTGTATTCTATACACTAAATGTAATCATTACTATAAAAAATCATTTATTTATAATTCACAATGAATACATATAATAAATGTAATTATTTATTGTACAGAGTTTTCCACTTTCTTATGTTGTTCATCTGCAGAATCATTTGAACCATCTCTTTTTCGTTTCCCTTCATTTTTTCCCTGATTTTTTTTACTTTTTGTCATTTTCTGGTCACCAATCCTATAATGATTATTAAGATAAATTAATAGTATTGTACGCAACAAGTTTATATAAGAGAGTTGAATGCACTATTTTTCTGTTAAATTTAATATTCAAATTATTAAAATAAGTGTCACGCTTGAATATCAAAAAAATACTGCAATTTTATTGAGCTAATCATAAAAAAGTAAATGTACTGCTTTTGGCTAATTTGTTTCAGTTATAATTAAAATCTGTGCCTTATGGCTGATAGTATAAAGCAGATTTAAATGTAGTTCAAATAATTTCGTAACTAAAGACCTATTACGATTGTGAATGTAACTGAGTATGAACTGCTTTAATCGGGTTCAAAATTTGAACTTTATACTATCGGCCTTTAATGAGTGTCATTGAAGTATTATAATCCATATTTTTTATAAGTAAATTAAAGCATGAGAGTATAATTATAATTTTTATAAGCAAAAAATCCTACATTGCTGTAGCTCTTGTCCCAGGTCCCCAATGTGCAGTTGGATTTTCTTGGAAACGAACAAAACCTTGTTTCCTAGACTGTGGATTTGCTTCGGGATGAAGTTCCAAATTAATTGCATGTGTTATTTGTTTGTTCAATATAAAAAATCCAGGATTACTTTCCGCTAAACGATCTCTTTTAACTGGATGAGTTTTTTCCCAACATTTTAATATATCCCAAACAAATGATCCTGGTGCATTAGTTTTTATTGATGTTTTATTTGCATGGGTATATGATACTTTATATCCACCATTTAAAATTGCAGACCTTCAAGATAAAGTGAAATTTATTGAAGTGAATACATTCATAAATGACTATTTCCTACCTTACGACTAACATAGGAGGAGTTTCGCAATGTACAGTGGAACTAAGTCTTTCCAATGTGTAATACAGTGGTACATCATCTAATTCTTCTCCAACAACATTTAACATGCCCTGAATTCTTTTCCAGGTACTAAGTCGTTTTGGTGCATTTTCTAATACACGATAAACGAAATCTTTTGAATGAAGTTGGCCTGACCAAATTGGTCCACCCAGCTAAAAAAAGCAATTTAAATGTGACATTTTTGTATTATTATTATTTAAAGTAATACTTACATGATGTCTTTGATTGCAATGTTCACAATTAGGACTAACTGCTGGACCAGTCGGCAAACAAAATTTGACATTTTTATTGTTATCTGATTTTCTCAATATTCCCAAAGGTTGAAGAGTAAAGCTGTCACATCCAGTGCAGTGATATACCATTGATAGTTTACTATAAATCGTAAAATATTAAGAATATTGACGTTAAATGATTATACATTTTTGTTTATTATTTTTTTATCAAATGGATTCAACTGCTAGGGTCATATGTCGAGTCGGTTCCACACAGTCGGTCAGTTGATGGTTTGTCAACAGCACATGATGTTCCCAAAGCTGGATTTTCGTGAAACGCATAGCTATGCAGTCGCACGCAGACATGATCAACTTGCGTTATCGAGTGAAACGGGACAAACTTACCCTGCAGATATGGCACTTGTTTATTATATAATTACTTACCTGGTAGTATATTTACATTTAGCAGCCCCACTATGGACTTTCACAAATACTCGGATATAAAAATCTGCAGATATAGACAATAATGGTTCAATGAATCTACCATATCTATTCGCATGGGATTCTATACATTGTAACAATATTCGAATTGCCTATATGAAAAGATTAAACTTAATATCATATTTATGAATACAAAATATACGCTTTGTACCATTTCATGGCATGCTTTCATTCTCAAAGATATTGCTCCGTATTTCGTGTAACAAGTTTCTGGACAGTTACCAGCTAATACAGCCATATCAGTAGCGGTAACTAGAAGCAAACCTCCATCTTTTACAGCTTGAAGAGCAGCATCTAAAAATATTGACGGGCATCCGTACGGATCTAAATCAATTGCGTCAAATTCCTTTTGCTGCCGATGAGAATACATAAACATCCTATTAAAAAAACGGTAGTTTAAAATTTTTATTTTAAATAACTCTTTTATTTACTTACACAGCATCAGAGTGACTTGTTTCAATAATGTTTTCAACTTTATTTGATTCTACATTTGCTGTTATACTTTCAACTGCTTTCTTTGAAATATCATTAGCAACGATTTTCTTTATTCCTGGAATTTCTTTTGCATACCGAATACTTCTTAATCCTGTAGCTGACAGAGCTTCTAAAATTGTTATTCCATTTTCATAGAGACCACCAACTGGTTTGTTAATCGAAATATCAGTGTTATTTATTACTATTTGATGACCACTTTTTTCTGCATCTCCATCGGATTTTTCGTCATTTTTTTTATTACTTTTATTTAAAATATTTCTCTCATGTTCTTGAGCAAATACAGTTAATACTGCAATGCTAAAATAAAATATAAATTGACATGTGGCTACCATTCACCAATCAAAATATTATTAGGGTACCTCAAGTCTCGATTAAACTCTTGGACAGGATTATAAAATACATTTCCTTGTGTTACAACAGTAGCCAAACCTTCTGTAATGATTTGGTCATTGTTAGAATTTGATTCATTTGTATCCATCATTAGCAGATTTGACAAGTAGATAACCTCAAAATAAATAAATATTAATTTGTATATTGAAGTGTACTAATAATTTAATTACCAATTGTAAATAAATTATTAGAATCTAACTAAACCAAAGTAAATAATTAATTTTAATTAAAAAAAGAGTTTCTACCTTAATAAAAAAAAATTATTAGTGACAACTTGACAATGTTGTAAGTGTATGTATGACAGTTCAAAAATACAAGTGTTTTCGTTATTACATTTATTATTTCTGAAACTGCAATTATTACGAAGAATACCATGAAGAATAATTGATGAAATAATTTCTTCCATATTGCTTATGATATTGAACATTCGCTTAACAATATATTTACAGGGGATAACCTCAAAGATTAAAATAAAATGTCTAATCCATTTGCTGGTTTATTAGATTCTGCTAGTGAAATTGAGGAAAATAAATCAGCAATTAATATTACCAAGGACGAAAAGAAAGATGAAACATTCCAGACAAATAATTCCGAAAAAATAAAACTGAATCATGTCATTGAAAATATTTTTTATTTTACGATAAATAAGGCAGAAAATGAAAACAATATACACCTTGTGTATTTAGAAGAATTATCAGAAGGTTCAAGCGATTATCTCATTGATTTGGATTTGTTAGAACAAGCTTTATTCGAAAGAATTTTGTTAGAAAAACCAGAAAGTTATGTTCTCCCAAAAACAGGAAACATAGACTCAGATGTATATGAGAAGCATGTCTTAATTTATTTATATAAATGTTATCGCAGATTGAAGGAGTACAACTGTTCCGTGAACATTAAAGTAGTTGCATTTAGTTTAATTATTCGTAACGTATTACTAGCTCTGAAGCAACCTGATTTGTTTTTGGAACAAGACATCAATCAACAACTATTAGACATTATAAAAGATAATTCGTATAGTCCAGAAGATTTCTTTCTAGATATCTGTAAAGACTTTAACCCAGATGGTAGTAATAATTGTATTTAAATTTCATCAAAATCTTAATTTTTTATTTGTTTAGATGAACCAACCTTTTCTGAAGTCTTTTCACCCTTACTAAAAATGGCTCATACTTATGCAGCAAGAGCTTCGTTAGTTAATTTAGATCGATATATTTATACTCTACTGGAAATATTTTCTTGCAATGAAAAATATGCTACATTGTTATTGGACCATTGCACTCCCATCAATTTAAGTGTTGGAATTGGTTTTGCCAATACTCTTCTTGGGTCATTGCTTTGTTTATCAATTTTGCCAAAAACATTCAATGGAAGATATGAGTATTTTGATAAAATACATGATCAGGTACTTACAAAACTGTAGTGTTAATTTTAAGTATTTTACATATTTATATTTGATTCATTTTTAAATGTATTATTTGTTGAATTTGTCTCACTCCATTATCTCATTTATTTATGAAAATATTAAGAATTGGTAAGTTTAGAAATTGCAGCAGCTGAAGACATGAATAAATTCATTTGAAATAATTCTATTATTAATTAAATATGAAGAGTTAAATAAATCACATTATTATAAAAATAACTTTTAGGTATTATTAAGTTATAATCATAGCTTACTAAAATCAATGTGTTTTTGAAATAAAAAAAATCATAACTTCGCCATTTGAATAAGATCTGTATACATTATTTGACATTAATCCATAGAAATTATGTAGACTATAACAAAAATCATTATACATTCCCTATTCAAACTGCATATATATATATATATATATATATATATATATATATATATATACTATGTGTATAGTAACTTATTTACTATTTTAATAAATTATTTTTAAACTTCACAGTCCAATTCAATAATAGAAGGCAATTTATGGAGCAGTACCGCTTCGTTGAACGAGAACCTACATCGAATATTTCTTCGGTTGTTAAAATCCTCTAAGGCGATTCGAACACGCACATTGACTTGGATTGCACAATGTTTGAAGGCGAACGCTGGGCGCGGTAAGCTATGGAACTCGCACGCTATGGACTTCAACCCAGCTCAGTTCAGTAGTGTTAGCGACGGTTTCATGATCAACCTGGGTAACATCGTCCTGCGACTCTGTCAGCCATTCTGTTCTAGCGTCTCTAGCGAGAAGATACTCAAGGTTGATCCTACTTATTGTGCTGTACCGGTAAGTTGACAAATTAAGTAATTCTATAAATGATGATGCTCAGTCAAACAGTTTTCACCACGTTAAAACTATCCCTGAGGCTCCGCCTCCACTCAAATCTTTGGGATATTTGGTCTATAGCGAAACTATGAGAATATTATATTATTTGGTCGACCGAAACAATAAATTATACAAACAATATTTTAACTTATTTGAATAAGAATATTAGCATAAAATTTAATTTTTGCTTTACGAAAATAAAATATCACTTTCAAAAATATTTTGATAGTTTATATTTTTAAAATGCTACTTTAGCCTATATTACGCACCAAAAACTTGATATTCAATTATTCCACAAAATCAAGCTTCGGGGCATCCTTAAATAGATGTCATTCAAGATTCACGTTATATTAACAAATAATTTGAAAATTTCAAAAGAAAATCTAACGGTTAGAATAAAAATAATACTTTTCAAATAGGAGAAGACAAACTATTGCCCTAACTTATTACAATTTCCAAATTAATTTTTCTATTTTAAATCTATCACTGTTTATGTCACCGTTTTATTTTATATTATATATTTTATGTTCATATTATTTCCGTTGATAATTTAAAATAAAATTTTGGATAATTTTCGTGAAACAATTTTATGATCTTTGTTAATGGGCACCAAATAAAAAAATCTGGGGTCTTGACCTATATTTCTTGAGATTTCAGACAATGATTTTTTGATAATTTATAAGAAATTATGTTCCGTTAACTTCCGGAACAGAAACTGTAATAGCAGTTATTACTGAATTAAAAACTCAACACGTTTGTTATTAATAATAGTTAAGTATGTAATCAATTTTATATTTTTATTTTAGGAAAACGAATGTGAAACAAAAGAGGTTCACATGCATCAGTTGCACTCAGAAACTTGTCTGATACCCTTGTCGACAGACGAAGATAGTACCAACGAGTCCAGTAGCAATACAAGGCTCACCGCAGATATGTACAACTTCGTCACTGAGTGTTTCTTTCTAGCGCACAAAGCACTAGATTTAGGATTCCGAATTTGTGTGGATCACCTTGTACGGATAAATCAGGTTAGAAATAATTGCTTTCAAAGTAAGCGCCATTTTAAAACAAATAAATTTAGTTAAAATATATATGTATATATTAATATACCTATATTAATACTAAGTTGTAATACCCGAAAACGGCACAAACAACTTTTCTTTGTTCAAATTTTTGATTTGGAGCCCCAGTTCATAGTTCGTGGCGTTTTTTTATTTTTCGAAAAATACAAAAACTCTCATCATTTTTTATCGATTCTCTAAAACATTTGCATTTACAATTATTTTCTATTTCATCAAATAAAAATATGACGACCGATCAATTGAAAACCACTCGATCGATTTTTGATAATAAAACATTTATAAAATCCTTAAAATATACTATAACATTTGTCTGAAACATTTTTGTCGATCTGTCCAAAAAAAGTTTTTATCCAAATTGAATTACAACTATTTCTATAACCTTTATTTTATTTTTTTCCCTAATAAGCAATAATAATGGAAAACACATTTCCTCGTATTAATCCATTATACAAAATGTTCTCAAAATTATTGAGTTCAAATGGAATAAAAATTTACCGATACTGCTATCTTGAAAAAATATAATGATTTTTTTTATCTGTCTCTCATCCATTTTTGAGAATTAAATAAAAATTAAACTATTTATTTTTCCTTATTATTTCTACAAAAATATCACTTTCAAATATATTACAATACTGTCGCCCTTTACCTTTAAAAAATTGGACAAATTCTAATATATTTTATTTATAACAATAATTAAGTACATGTTTCATAAGTTAATTTAATAAATATTATTATAGTTCTTTACATTGCAAGACCGTTATACAGAAATAAACAGACGAACATAGAAAGGTAATAGGCGAGCGCTAGCGAGCCTGTTATCTGTGTGAGCCTGTAAATTTCAAGTAACGGTCGTGCATTGTACAATGTTTTATGAGCATTTGAATCGCAATATATGTATATTTAATAAAATTAATTGCAATAGTATAACATAATAACTAAAATGATGAATCAAGGTAGACTGACATTCTGACAAATTTTGTTTAATAAAAAAATATTTAAGTGTCAAACGTTTAAAATTAGATATGTTGTCATGATAACCAATGTCAACAGCCCGTTATAATTTTTACACGTGATGCGAGCGTGCGGAATAACGCTGAACTACTTTTACATTGCGTTATGTGGGAAAATCATTTGGCCAATATAACTTACAAACTAGACATTTGTTCTTCAAACGTAAAACATATTTGAATTTCTAAAATGTTATAAATGGTTATAAAGTAAAAATATATTTCGTTAAATTTCAAGTAAATAATTATTTTTTATTAAGTGTGTATGAATATTTTTAAAAATATTTACTTTATACTCATAACGTCATAACCATCTACATATAATATAGTTATAGTTTTATAAAACTTTCTGAAATCGGTTCAGTAGTTTTTAAGTTATATTGGACAAAGCATTTTGCACGTAACCTTAATTGGTAACCTACAAATAGGGTGTGACAGCCAAACGAGCTACCTCATATAACTGAAGGTGACAAACAATTTTCACCAATTTAAATGTACCCCTGTGGCTCCCCCTCCACTAACATCTTTGAGGGCAGGACCGTACTTCACGCGAAAAAATATATCACCGAGATCTGCTTACGGCAGAGTGCCACGCCCAGTAATGGGTAAAAGGCGTGATGATATATTTATTTATATATTTATATAATTTCTATGTTTTTAAAGATACAATAAAATACTATAAGACAATCTTATAGAGGACCAAGGAAGATATCCAACTATGTAAGAAAATATTTTTTTAAACCAGTGGTTCTCAAGCTACAACACAAAGTTATATATTTTTAAATGAGATGGTATGTATTTTTTAGGCCCATCCGCGTTGCAGTTCATTTGAATGGCCCATTTATAGCTATTCAGAGATCATCAAACATATATTGAAGTCGATCACACATTGAACGAGTATTGTGGGCTGGCGCACCGTGCTGCTGGAACCACATATTTTTTCTTTCATTTAAATTTAAATATTCCAGATAATTTATTAATTCGTTTTCTAAAAATCTAAATAACGTGGTCCATTTAAATGTTCTTCATAAATATGGGGACCAATAATTGTATTCCCTATTAAACCAACCCACACATTAAAACCCCATCTATGTTGATAATTTCTAACTCAAAATGAATGCAGTTGTTCTTTCGCCCATACATATTTATTATTCATTATTAGTGAATGTGATTTATCCGTCCAGAATATTTTTTTAATTGTTATTTTCATTATATTATATTATTTATTACCTGTAATAATCTATGATAATACGGTTTGAAATTGTTTTTTTCAAAATTCGTCAAACCGACATGTTTTAAATTAAATGTTCTTTAGCAATTTCACGTGTGGACACACTTGATTACGAGCGATAAATCTTAAATCAGCTATTTCTATTTCTTCGTTTTTTCTAATTGCTTCTTGGTTTTCACGATCCATGATTTCCTAAGTTTCTTGTAATCCGTTTGATGACATTTTTTCCTGAACACGATTTATGGGGTTTCTTATAGTAAAAATATAAAATAGTTTTTGTTTTTCATAGCCTACTGAAAAATAACTATAAAAATAAAATGTATATAAATTTCATTTGAATTTTCTTCAATATGTTTGTTATGTAAGGATATAAAATGATTGCAAGATTGAATACAGAAAAAATACTCTAGAGAATGGGCCTAAAAATACATACCATTTCATTTAAAAAATATAACATTGTGTTGTAGCTTGAGAACCAGTAGTTTTAAAACTTTTTTTCCATAGTTGGGTGTCCCCCTTGGTCCTGTATAAGATTGTCTTATAGTATTTTATTGCATATTTAATAATCTATAAGTTATATGAGGTAGCTCGTTTGGCTATTATACTCTGTATGTCGAGTATCCCAAAAGACAGGGTCAACTCCCAATAAAAAATATTTTTAAAGTATTTTTGTACTCGTCACCTTCAAAATGACACATCCCGCACGTAACACTCAATCTGGAACAACTGCTTCAAATCAACTCGGCCGTAAAAATTGCAAAAAACACTGGCCCTTTGGAACATTCTACAATTAATCTGTCTTGATAATAATAAAATATAATTTATAAAATATACCTTCCTTGAATTTTCCTTTATTACAAGTTTGGGAGTAATTTGTAAAAATTCTTTCAACTTCTTGCAGATTGTAATCAGACAAAAATCGCGACTAATACTATATAAATAATAAGAAAACACACATATTGTGGAATATAACAACTAGTTTTATAGGGTAGGTGGCTCAGTGGTATCGAGTCGGCCTGTGGATCTTGAGAACCTTGGTTCGATTCCCACAGCCGACAAACAATTTTCACCAATTTAAATCTACCGCTGTGGCTCCCCCACCACTAATATATTTGGGGGCCGTAATTTGACGGCTGGTAACTACACTTCACGCGATCTGCTTAGGCAGAGTGCCACACACAGTAATTGGGTAAAAGGCGTGATGATATGACTAAAGTTAATTTATATTATGACAGAAAAATTCTGATGACGCCTGGATTCGAACCAGGGACCTTCCGCATACCGGGCAGAGATGCTAACCGCTACACCACGTCACCTGTGTTCGAAATATGGCATCAACTGAATTTTTCTGTCACAGTGTCTAAGCGTAGCTTCGTTCCGAGAGACTCCTATATAGGCATTGACAACCGGGTTCGTCTACAGTGACACAGTTTTTGATTATGAGGGAATCATACCCAAGCTTAGAGCTAATATTATTAAGTTGTGTGATTATTAAAGGTAATCATACCTGTAGTTTTTGACTAAAGTTAATTTATATTATGACAGAAAAATTCTGATGACGCCTGGATTCGAACCAGGGACCTTCCGCATACCGGGCAGAGATGCTAACCGCTACACCACGTCACCTGTGTTCGAAATATGGCATCAACTGAATTTTTCTGTCACAGTGTCTAAGCGTAGCTTCGTTCCGAGAGACTCCTATATAGGCATTGACAACCGGGTTCGTCTACAGTGACACAGTTTTTGATGATATATTTATTTAGTTTAATGGAAAAGTAAGATTATAACAACATAAAATGCTTAAATTAATTAAAGTATTTTAGGTTAGGTTAGGATATTTGAAGTAAAAAACTATATTTTGAAATTGGGAAGAGGCACAATTGTTACAAGTGTTATTATAAACATTTATAGTAAAATTTTGACAATTATAAATCGATGTTCCTGGAGCAGCTTGGTTTGTAATTGATAAACATTGTGTATAATTTGCAGATTCTGGTGTACTCACACAAGTTGAAATTAAAGATGTATTTTTTTTAAATACCAGCATTTGAACAAAAATTATTATACAAACTACGTGTGTGAAGACGTCTTCCGCTCATTCGCGTTATTAAAGACACTTGTTCCTTGCAGCCGCTCGTGCTTTAAAAATGCGCTCATGCGGGAACATCGTGTAGCGAGTACGGCCCTGTTCCGTCTGGAACAGTCGACATGTCTGCTGCACAATTCACCGCTGTCTCAGACGCAATAGACAAGTCCGTACCTGTTCGCTCTGCGTCATGCTTCTACCGTGTGCCAGAAGCTCTCGAATATTCTCGAATACATTGTTGCAGTATATAAAGGAGAGTTTCGGCCGGGAAGAGGCATTCTGTATTCGAAGTGTGAACAGTGCAAGTCGTTGCTAAATACTTTGTTGTGAATATAAATACGTGTTGAATATAAATATATGTCTTAGTAGTTGTACTACATTAGTTTCGTTTTAAATAAATATTTTGTTAGTGTTTTCATTACTCGTGTTTTATTTAATAATAAACTTCACCGAACCCGAAATTGTAATAAACGTTACAATTGGTGTCAGGTGTTAGGGTTGTGTTTTGTCAATTAAAAGTGAAGTTTAAGTGCAAATAAATAAAAATGGGTTAGAGAAAAGTAAATCTAAGTGATTTAAAAGTGACTGATCTCAAGAGAGAATTAGAAGAACGTGATCTGGACAATATAGGCAAGAAAAGTATACTGCAAGAGCGTCTTCGTCAATTTTTGGTTGAAGCTGGTGAAATAGCGGATACTTATGAATTCGAAATTCCGGGCGATTTGGACTCCATGTACAAAAATCTGAAGGAAGAACTAAAAGAAAATTCTAGAAGCTTGGAAGCCAAATTGGAAGAAAATTCCAGAAATACCGAGGAAAATTCCAGAAGCTTGGAAGCCAAATTAGAAGAAAAATTTGAAAAGTTTGAAGAAAATTCTAGAAGTTTGGAAGCTAAATTAGAAGAAAATTCCAGAAGTTTGGAAGCTAAATTTGAAGAAAGTTCGAGAAACTTGGAAACGAATTTGGAAACTAAATTTGAACAGAAGTTTGAAAAAATCGAAGAACATTCGAGAAATTTTGAAGAAAAATTTAAAGAAAAAATTGAAGAAATCGAAGCAAGATTGGCAACATTGAATCACGAACAGCCAAATGTCCAACAAATTCACGACTTGATTCAGAAAACTCCATCTAGTGACCAGCCATTAAATAACGAGAAAGTTGAATATTTAGTGACAGACGGGAAAGAATCACTGCGTAGATTCCACATGAAACCACCAGAATTTGATGGCAAGGTATCTTGGCCTAATTATTACGCCCAATTCGAAGCTGCTGCAGTATCTAATGGGTGGTCATCATCTGAGAAGGCAACGGCCTTGATAATTGCGCTGCGTGGTGACGCAGTGGATATTTTGCAAACAATCCTTCCAGAAGAACGGCAGAACTATCATCAACTAGTTAAGCGCTTGGAAATGCGTTATGGACACGCACATATGCAGCAAGTGTATCACTTGCAGCTGAGAAATAGATGTCAGAAATCAAACGAGACTCTACAAGAATTTGAATCTGATATCGCTCGTCTAGTTCGCCTGGCATATCCTGACACCCCAGATAGTGTGTTGGAACGACTGGCTGTGCA
The DNA here is from genome assembly GCA_947425015.1 of Pterostichus niger. Classification (NCBI taxonomy): domain Eukaryota; kingdom Metazoa; phylum Arthropoda; class Insecta; order Coleoptera; family Carabidae; genus Pterostichus; species Pterostichus niger. The sequence goes on from OX380336.1 coordinate 15,574,950, forward strand.
AGGCTTCATTGATGGTCTCCGAGATAAAGAAACCAAGCGGGCCCTGATTCTGGCTCGTTCAAGTAACCTGTCCATTGCCTTGGCCAGCGCATTGGAATTCGAGGCGGCAGAACACGCTTCAAGACGGCAAGGCAATATCCGCACAATAGATGGCGTAGAGGAAAATCATAATGAATCTATGGAGGAAACAGCACGGCGTGTCATGACTGAGATGTTGCCAAAGAAGAGACAACTTCGATGTTGGAACTGCGGTGAGCTAGGGCATGTGCGAAGCCGCTGCGGGGAACAAATGAAGAATAAGACAAGCGGAAAACAAGCGGGTCGACGCAAGGGGGCGAACGTCGATCCATCATAAAGATGACCTGAAGCTAACTGGACATGTCGCATCCCTACAACCTAGACTAAATAGCATCTTTGTGGATGGGTTGATCGACGGGAAACCACATACCTTGCTGATTGATACAGGTGCGACAAAAACCATCATTAGACCTGATACTCTCAAGAAACCGATGACGATTGAATCAACAAAATGGCGACTGCGCACAGCAACAGGAGCCGCGGCTACCATCCATGGCGAAGCAGACATTACCATTATCATCGGAAATACACGAATTAAACACCGTACCCTGGTAGCTGACATTGAAGACGAATGTATTCTCGGGATGGACATCATGAACGCAAATGGCGTCGAACTAAATTTAAAACGCGGAATACTAAAGATCAATGATGAGATCGTTTTACATCCCCGAGGAGAAGACACAGTACGTCTGACCTTAGCTGAAGATACGGTCGTGTTAAATCGAAGTGAAATGATTGTGGATGCCCACCTGGAACATGAACTTCCAACCGGATGTACCATGATGTTAGAAGCTGGAAATCATAATGAAACGACTACTCGAGGAATACTGGTTGGAAAATCTCTCGTGCATACTGGAAAGGTAGTACCAGTTCGAGTAATGAATGTGAATTATTATCCAGTTACACTAAAGAAGGGTACTATCTTAGGACATTGTTCATCAGTAACTTCGATTATCAGACGAACATCCGTTACACAAAATCCACCAAAGAAGCTTTCTGCAGAACTGACAAATCTACTGTCAACATCTTGCAAAGAATTAAACCAGAACCAGAATATCAGAATGAGAAATTTAATAACGGAATATCAAGACGTTTTCGACACCAGCTGTGGGACCAAGGGTAGAACCAACATAGTCCAGCATCAAATAAACACCGGCGATGCACGCCCTATCCGCCAAGTACCAAGACGATTGCCACTGGCTAAGAGAGAGGAAACCGAGAAAATTATTCAAGACATGAAAAAAGAAGGTGTCATCGAATCCTCAAACAGTCCATGGGCCTCACCAGTGGTGTTGGTAAAGAAGAAAGATGGGTCAACACGATTCTGCGTGGACTATCGTCAACTCAACAACGTGACGAAGAAGGATAGCTACCCGTTGCCCCGAATAGATGACACATTGGATACGCTGGCTGGGTCGAAAATATTCTCAACATTAGACTTGAAAAGTGGGTACTGGCAGGTTGGCATGGCACCAACGGATAAAGAGAAAACTGCGTTTTCTGTCGGTGCCGGACTGTGGCAATTTACAGTAATGCCGTTCGGGCTCTGCAATGCCCCCGCCACGTTTGAAAGACTCATGGAAACGGTACTGCAAGGACTATCTTGGAAAACCTGTTTGGTGCACCTCGACGATATTATTGTGGTCGGAAGAACATTCGATGATCACATGAAAAATTTGGAGGAGGTATTCCTGAGACTACGAAGTTCTGGTTTGAAGCTTAGTCCAAAGAAATGTCATCTCTTCCGCAAAGAAGTGCAGTACCTGGGACATATTGTGTCCGGAAACGGAATAGCCGTTGACAATCAGAAGATCCGATCAGTAAAAGAATGGCCAGTACCAACTGACAAACATCAATTGCGAAGCTTTCTTGGTCTTTGCACGTACTACCGGCGATACGTCTCTGGATTCGCCAACATTGCCAAGCCACTGACACGACTCACGGAGGTAGGACGGAAATTTGTGTGGGAAGAAGACTGCCAAGACGCTTTTGACAACCTCAAGCGAGCCCTATCCTCTACCCAACGGGGACTTCATATTGGATGTCGGAATCGGCGCCGTCCTATCGCAAATTCAAGATGGACAAGAGAAGGTCATCGGCTACTTCAGCAAAACTCTGTCGAAGCCGGAGCGTAACTACTGCGTCACCAGGCGAGAATTATTGGCAGTAGTTAAAGCCGTTGAACACTTCTACAAATACCTGTATGGAAGGAAATTCCTGGTGAGGACTGATCATGCTGCGTTGAAGTGGCTGTTACAATTCAAGAATCCGGAAGGGCAGGTAGCAAGGTGGATCGAACGGCTACAGGAATATGACTTCGTCATCGAGCATAGGGCCGGAATTAGTCATTGTAACGCCGACGCATTATCAAGACGACCATGCTCAGAAGACTGCAAACACTGTACCCGTGTGGAAGAGAAGTCCGCTCCAATCTTACGGACCACAGTGATAGACGACCATTGGCTGACTGAAGAAGTTGTGAAAGACCAAGAAGGCGATCCAGAATTGAAATACCTACTGGAATGGAAGAAAGAAGGCCGCAAACCAACTTGGCAAGAAGTTGCACGAAATCGTACTGGGCGCAGTGGGACTCCATTGTTATAGAGAATGGACTACTGAAACGTATCCTGGAAAGTCCTGAGGCTACAGAGAAAACGATGCAGATCATAATCCCTAGGAAAAGAGTAGCGGAGGTACTGAAGGAGATTCATGATGGAACTGCTGGAGGACACTTAGGAGTAACGAGGACAGTTCAGAAGCTGCGTGAGCGATTTTACTGGGTTAATTGTCGAGAGGACGTAAAGGAGTGGTGCAAGAAGTGCGTAGTTTGCGCCGCAAGCAACGGACCGCAGAGACGTCGGAGAGCCCCAATGCGTCAATACAATGTTGGGAGCCCGTTTGAAAGAATCGCAATTGACGTGGCCGGTCCATTTCCAGAATCCGACAAGGGAAATAAATACATCATAGTGGTCATGGACTACTTCAGCAAGTGGGTTGAAGCTTATGCCTTGCCAAATCAAGAAGCCGCTACGGTAGCAGAAGAACTTGTCAACCAGTGGATCTGCCGATTCGGGGTACCGTTGGAACTACACTCCGACCAAGGTAGAAATTTCGAGTCGTCTCTGTTCCAAGCAATCTGCGAGCTTTTGAACATTCGCAAAACAAGAACAACTGCTCTACACCCACAGTCAGATGGCATGGTCGAACGCATGAACAGAACCATCAATAGACACCTCTCCAAGGTTGTCTCCTGCCACCAAAGAGACTTGGATTGTCATCTACCAATGTTCCTGTTAGCTTATCGATCATCCGTCCATGAAACAACAGGACAGACTCCGGCTAGCATTGTCTTTGGTCATGAACTGCGATTGCCCTGCGACTTGAAGTTCGGCAGCAAGCCAGGTGAAAATTTGGCTGGCGAAGATTTCGTCAGCGAACTTCGAAAGAAGATGAACGACATCCATGAGCAAGTACGCTCCAACATCCAGAGCGCTAGTGACAGGATGAAAGACCAATATGATGTCAAGGCTGAGAATGGTGGATATCAAGCTGGGGATCTGGTTTGGCTATACAACCCACAGCGTCGCCGTGGAATGTCCCCAAAGCTACAGAACTCCTGGAAAGGTCTCTACGAGGTACTGAAGCGAATAAATGACGTCATCTATCGAATCCGGAAAAGAAGTGGAGGAAAACCAAGAGTGATTCATTTCAATCGGTTGGCTCCTTTCGCCGATGATAACAACGATGGCAACGCCAATGAATCTCGAGCTCGACGAATTAATGTACAAGATCCGGAAACCACCTTTGACGAGTTCATGGCTTCCTATTCTACGGGCCATAAAGTACGAAATGGTGTGACCAAAGAACATCAGGGTGACCTATTCAAAGTGCCTACAGAATACTTATTGGCGCATTGTGTGGCCCAAGATCTACAGATGTCTCGAGGAATCGCCGTGGTTTTTAAGAAGAAGTTCGGCCAACTGGAAGAACTACGGCAACAACATCCGTGTGTCTGCACAGTGCTACAGATAACCGACAAACAGTCGAGCCGAAACAGAAGCATTTTTTACCTGGTGACCAAACATCTGTCCCACGAGAAACCAACTTATCGCGCCGTCTGGGACGCTCTATGTGATCTACGGGGTGTGCCGCTCGATCAGGATATTCTAAAACTAGCTGTACCAAAGCTAGGCTGTGGCCTTGGTAAGAAACATGCTGGAAACTGTTTTCCAATATACCAGAATTGAGATCCTGGTGTGCAGCTATAATCCCTGTGGTGCAGATATCGGCATTGCGCAGAAAAATTTCGGGACGAAACATCCTTAAGCATGGGGCAATGTAGCGAGTACGGCCCTGTTCCCTCTAGAACAGTCGACGCGCCTTGGTCCGCAGCGCGTTACCGCTGTCTCATACGCAATACGGAGACAAGATCGAACCTGTTCTCTCTGCTTCATGCTTGTACAGTGTTCCAGAGGCTCTGGAATATTGTAGAATATCTTGTTTCAGTATATAAGAGAGAGTTTGGGCCGGCAAGATTCATTCTGTATTTGAAGTGTGAACAGAGCAAGTCGTTGCTAAATACTTTAATGTGAATATAAATACATGTTGTAAATAAATATATGTGTTAGTATTTGTACTACATTATTTTCGTTCTAAATAAATATTTTGTTAGTGTTTTCATTTTTCGTGTTTTATTTAAGAATAAACTTTACCGAACCCGAAATTGTAATAAACGTTACATACTGATTATAGAACAAAAATATATTTTTTTAATTCGCAAAAATTAGGGAGTTTCATTTCTAGCGAACATTTTTAGTGTCAAATTTAATTTAAAAAAAAATAAAAATAAGGCATTACACCAGGTATCTACATAATAACGAATTAATAAATGATTATTTGTAAGCAGTGTTTATAATTTACTTCATTAGTTACATAATTATAAATAATTAAATGTACTATTAAACCAGTGACATTACAAATGTTAACTAGAAATGAAAAAAATATTTTATATCAAATTATATACTATGTCATTAGAGTTTCGTGCAGAGGTATAGGAACACTCTGTATAAGTTTTTGGTTTTATATGTCATGTATGACAGAATTATATGACTGAACCTGGGATTTGAACAATTATAGAAATCATTTTTTGATATTAAAATATTTAACATAAAAATTCAATTATAATTACATATATAGTTTCATATGATATAGTTGATGAAAAATAGCGGCTATTCAATATTTCGTATGATTCGGGTATGTTTTTTTTTTTGTTTCTATATGACACGTAGAACTGAATCATAACAAATGTGATAACAGCTTTATAATGGCCTCATCAACCATAAACAATATATGGCAAATTTGTACCAAAAATGTAAACTACATACCTGAAAATAATGAGTAAAACCACAACATCTACATCCCACAATATTGAAAAGTTCATCACATCGACAAACCGCTACGTCGACACGGCATCTCACTACAGTGTACATTGCGTATAAATCGTGTTCCTGTAAATTTCCTTTGTGTTGCCGTTCACACTGTCAATAAGTATAGAAAAATAATAGAATAATACTATCAACCAAATGAACAGACAACATTTTTATATAAGATTTTTAATGTAATATGTAAAAATTTTCCTAGTAACGTAAAAGTAAATATAAAAAAATAAACAAATACACTATTTACAATATTGAAAACATATGCAATCAAATTGTATTATTTATTGCTTTAGCAATTACATTATATTAAAGATAATGTTATATTTGATCGATTTTAGGTATAATTGAAAGCGTTCGTATTTGTCGATTCGTATAAACACAAAATAAATTATGAATTATTTTATCCTTCTTAGTTATTGTTCGTATAAATTAAGCGAAATATTCTTGAAATTTTACAAATAAAAATACAATTTCATTAAAAGTTTTACTTTAATATCTGTTTCTAAATTTAAGATAAACGGAAAGTAAATAAAACTGCAATTGAAGCATACAGTGATAGGTAAGTGGTAATCAGTCAATTTTGAATTGTTTGTACTGAAATTTTCCGACTGTATTTTAGAGAAAAATAAAATAAAAATTCATATAACTTGTGCAACAATTGTTTAAACAATAAACAAGTAGATATTTCAGTTATGGTACGAACAAGTAGACTGTTTACATAAATATAATCTATTTCATTTCTAAATGCCAGGCTCAGCTCTTTCGTCGCTTCGTCCGGAAACTTCTTACTCGTACCGTGAACACTAGAATAAGTAGCATATAACGTAAATACTCGTAACTAATAAAAACTGATCTGTACAGATTTCGGGTAAATTTAATTAATTATTTCTCCGACGATCTGACGCCCAAATTTGTATGTTTCCATATATCTAAAAAAAATAAATAATTAATTTATCTCATTTCGAAATTCTAGACTCTGCTCGCCTCGTCTAGAAACATCTTATTCGGGTCGTGAATAGTTAGTATTTATAAACTAAGTGCGGGAAGACGATGTTCCCGTATGAGCGCATTTTTAAAGCACGAGCGACTGCAAGGAGCGAGTGTTTTTAATAGCGCGAATGAGCGGAAGACGTCTTCACGCACGTAGTTTGTATAATATTTTTTGTTCGAGTACTGGTATTTTAAATAAAATACATCTTTAATTTCAACTTGTGTGAGTACACCAGCATGTGCAAATTATACACAATCTTTATCAATTGCAAACCAAGCTGCTCCAGGAACTTTGGTTTATAATTGTCAAAATTTTACTATAAATGTTTATAATAACACTTTGTGGCTCTTCCTAATCTAAAAATATTGGCTGGTAGCACATGCTCTGTTTTTGCCTGTTTTAAGAGCAGTGTTTTTGGGTGTTTTAGCTATCTCTAACATGTTAAAACCGTGCTCTTAAAACAGCCAAAAACAGAGCTTGTGCTACCAGCCATTGTTTTTTAGTTCAAATATCAAACCAAACCTAAAATAGATTAATTAATTTAAGCATTTTATGTTGTTATAATCTTACTTTTCTATTAAACTAAGTTGTTATATTCCACAATATGTGTTTTTTTCTTATTATTTATATAGTATTAGTCGCGATTACTCTTATTTCCCAAATTTTTAACAAAGGAAAATTAAGGGAGGTTTTATTTTATGAATTAGATTTTATTATTTTCAAGACAGATTTATTTTAGAATGTTCCAAAGGGCCAGTGTTTTTTACAATTTTTACAGTCGAGTAGATCGGGAAGCACTTGTTCCAGATTGAGTGTTGCGTGCGGGAAGTGTCATTTTTAAGGTTACAAGTACAAAAAATTTATTGACCTGACATATAACGTAAATATCTATTACAAACTGATTTTAGCTTTCGGGTGAATTTAATTCATTTTAAAGTTAAATTTTTATGAAAGAAAAATTCGGATGACGCCTGGATTCGAACCAGGGACCCTCCGCTTGCCGGGCAGAGATGTTAACCGCTACACCACGTCACCTGTGTCCGACGTATGGCTTCAACCGAATTCTTCTTTCATAGTGTCTAACGTAGCATCGATCCCAAAGACTCCTATATCTATGATAGGCATTGACAACGGGTTTCGTCTACAGCGACACAGTTCTTCTTTTCTTTCATAAAAATTTAACTTTAAAATTATCTTCATTACTGTACGTTCAGTCGAAGTCATATGTTAAAAATTAGTTCGTGGAATGATTCCCTATAAATCAGAACTGTGTCGCTGTAGACGAAACCCGTTGTCAATGCCTATCATAGATATAGGAGTCTTTGGGATCGATGCTACGTTAGACACTATGAAAGAAGAATTCGGTTGAAGCCATACGTCGGACACAGGTGACGTGGTGTAGCGGTTAACATCTCTGCCCGGCAAGCGGAGGGTCCCTGGTTCGAATCCAGGCGTCATCCGAATTTTTCTTTCATAAAAATTTAACTTTAAAATTATCTTCATTACTGTACGTTCAGTCGAAGTCATATGTTAAAAATTAATTTAATTCATTATTTTTTTTAGTGATCTGCCTTCCAAATTATTTTAGAAAAAAATATTTCAATTAAAACTTATAATGAATAAAATTCTAAATCGATCAACATTTTTTATAGTACTTGTTTAAGTACTGTAAACATTGAATTTAAAATTGTATAAAAATAGCTATTTTCTCTTTAAATATTGCTAATCTTGGAAGAAAAACAAAATAAAATAATGTAAATGTCAAATAAATATATGATTTATTTCAATCCATATTTATTTTGTATTTTTCATTATTAGTTACTATTATTATTATTGGCGTTTTTTGTTTATTTAATGTATACATCTTTCTAGGCAATAAAAATGATATAACTCAAAAAGCGTCACCGAACTTAACGAAAGTTAAAATTTAAGAGTTTTCTTTTATAAAACATTAAGTAGGCTGCAATGAACAATAAACAATAGATTTCAAATGTTGCGAGTAAAATTAATAATGAAACTTATTTTGCCCCCATTTAAAATCGGATAAAATCCCAAAGTATATATTTTTTTAGTTTTGTCACATTTGAAGTGGGGATATGATATATTACATTTTAAAAAAACCTGAGATGCTTTATAAAATTATACAGTATGGTGAAATTTTACATAAATTCAAAATAAATATAACCTTTCATAGTAAAAATAAAATATGTATTTTCATCACATTCACTTTGATGTTTTATGTTTGATAGGATATTGGGCAAGTGCAAAGAGCTTATAATGATGCCATGAACCAAGCAGCCGGTGCCAGTGATATTCTAGATACCATTAAGCAAAGATTAGAAGATTCTATGACTAGGTAAGTTTATCTGTATTATTTTATTTTTGATTACTTAAAAGGATATTACGACTTATCAAAGATGAAAATATGAGTTCGAACGCTGAGTTGTATTTTCTAGAATTGGGATTATAAAGAGCAATATCCTTTAAAAAATAGATTATGAAGCGTATTACGAATTATATTTAGGGAAAGAATACGTAATTGGAATTTAGATTATTTAAATCAAGACAAAGTTTTGTACAGTTTTTGCTTTTTAAAAAGAACACATGGATTTGATTTCCTTTGTGTCCTCCGAGTTAGTTGTATTACAAATTTAAATAGAATGCGTTTCAGTTTCTGAGTTTGTATCTGCTGTAACTCCTCATTTTATTAATAATTTCCTGGATATGTTCGTGCTCTATGGCTCTGGTTAAATATAGCGCAATTGAATTTGAATGTGTCTTGCAATCTTTATTAGCTGTTGTTCTGGGGCTCATGTATTTGTAAGTTTAGTATAACTGCGGTTGGTTATTTTTCTTTATTTTAACAACAATTTAAAGTTGTGCCCTTATTTGCTTTATCATAAATACCCGACGTAAGAATTTTTGTACCATCTAGTTGAACTGGTAACTATCGAACCGGAGTTAGGTTTTAAAAACAATCGCTCAGTAGTTACATGAAGCATGCGATTTTTAACAAATCTATTATATGTATAATTGAACAGAACAAATTCTTGGATTATTTACGTTTGGAGTGAGTCGTTTACGGCACATAGCTTGGAGCCTCCTAGAGTAGTAAATAATTCTATTAGTTGGTTTATTGTAATTATCAAGTTCATGGTGAAAATACGATAACATAGCGTTTGTGGCTTCATTGTCTTTTTTTTGGAGACTTACGGGAGTATTTTCATCCCAGTAATTTTGTAATTTTGTTAAGACTGGTGTTTAAATAGTGTAATAATATTTCTGTTCCAATTCAGAATAAATTACATGAAAAAAAGTTGTTACTTCCTTGTACGAAGTAAAGGAAGTATTGTAATCGCGAAAATTTTCGGTTCTCAGATTTCAACGGAAATAGGTGTTTTGGCCCTCCCTGAATCCATTTTGACTAATTTCGTCATGCCGTCTGTACGTACGTATGTACGTACGTATGTATCTCACATAACTCAAAAACGGTAAGCCGTAGAAAATTGAAACTTTATTTTTAGGACTGTTATAACATCTTATTGTGCACCTCCCTTTTTGGTCATTATACAACTACCGGAAGTGGTACTTTACTTGAAGCCTATAATAGATTTTCATGAAAAACTATATTCAAATATAATTTAAAACTTTCCAAATTTGGTATATAAGACTACTATATCAATGGAAATAACATAATAGATTTTGGTTAAAATAGACTAACATGAAGCTGCTAACAGTTTTCCTTGAAAAAAATGGTATTATTTTAATTTTAGAAAGGAATGCTGCAAATAAAAGTTTTAGAGAATTAAATTCTGCGTCTAGCACATTAAGAATTTTTAAATTAGCTTTTTGCATAAACGAGATATCTAAATTTAAATATTATATATTTTTTGATTTTTTTTAAAATTAAGTTTGCTATGGATTAGAACAAAAAATAAAAGATTTAATGTCAAATATGTGCAATTAAAAAAATATCTATAGTTTAATACGTGTACAAGGAAGTCATGTGGTGTCCACATCAGATATTTTTAATTTTAGAAATGAATGCTGCAAATAAAAGTTTTAGAGAATTAAATTCTGCGTCTAGCACATTAATAATTTTTAAATTAGCCTTTTGCATAAGCGAGATATCTAAATTTCAATATTATATATTTTTTGTTTTTTTTTTAATTTAGTTTGCTATGGATTAGAACAAAAAATAAAAAATAAAAGATTTTATGTCAAATATGTGCAATTAAATAAATATCTATAGTTTAATACGCGTACAAGGAAGTCATGTGGTGTCCACATCAGATTTTTTTTTATTAGAATGAGGGTATGGCACTATATTTTTTTTATAAATTAAAAACGTAAAAGTTATAATCAAAAATCATTTCATTCTAATATATTAATAAAAATAAAAACTGTCTTACCCGATATTTAATTGTCGGATATGTAAATATGGCCATATATTTTTAATTAAATACAGCAAATTTGAAATTAATGAGAAATACGATTATTTCAGCTTATGTTAGTTCAGTGTGGGAGTCGTTATATGTCGAAGTATACCACGTTTGCTGCCACCCCCGACGGTCCATCCATTTGTTGGTATTGTTGTCTCTGTTTACTTTTGTGCAGCGGGAAACTTTGTTAGGAGTTTGTGCGTTTCAAACGCCATTCTTAATTCTTCGCTAGCAATTCCTTGGCCAAAAGTGTTTTAATAGTATCTTCTTCGAAATGTTAACGATTTTTTTTCGGTTATTAATGTTCAGTCTTTAACTATTTCTGCAAACTCTTCCACGCTGAAAAATTGAAACTGGTTTCTACTTGATTTTTAATTTCAAGTTGTATTATTGACTGAAATGTTTTTTTGTGTACTACACACTTGATCCCACTACACTGAATGCATTTTAACGACACTATCACAGGAAAAATGTATAAGATTTTAATTGTTTCACGTTGCTAAAGAAATAATATTTGGTTTGTTTGTTTCCTGATTTGAAAATTATCAAATATAATACCCCGAGAGCTTGATAATTATCGGGTATTTCCCGATCGTTTCGTTGTTTAGCAACGACTGAGATAAGTTTTGCTTTTTGAGCAAAACTTATCTCAATCGATGCTACGCAGGGAAACAAGAGGGAAATACCTGATTAATTTTCAAGCTCGAGGGGTATTCGGCTGATTATTGTTGATGATTCTGAATAGCGCATAGGTTACAACTGTCAGAAAAATTATTGTTTATCGCCTAGCAACCTAGCCGGGAAATTATCGAAAAATATAAATAAAATAAATAAATAAATATATCATCACGCCTTTTACCCATTACTGAGTGTGGCACTCTGCCTAAGCAGATCTCGGTAAGTGATATATTTTGTCGCGTGAAGTGCGGTTACCAGCCATCAAATCACGGCCCTCAAGGATATTAGTGGAGAGGGAGCCACAGGGGTAGATTTTTAAATTGGTGAAAATTTGTTTGTCGGCTGTGGGGATCGAACCAGGGTTCTCAAGATCCACAGGCCGACTCGATACCACTGAGCCATCTACCCCATATTATCGATATAATTTAGACCTAGTTGTACCACGTGATGTTAAATGCCACGCTCTTATTGGTCGAAATTGGGGTTGAAAAAATAATAGGCTGGCTACAATGAAAATATAGCAAGAAGTTAATTTTTACTATGGTACAGCTGTAATTAAATAATTCAAATTGGTAAATGAAATATAAATTATATTAATATTAGAGATGCAAAAATGGATAGTGAATAGGCCGGAAACCGGCTATCCGGTTTACTTCCTGGCCGCAAAGCTGAATATCCGGCAACCATATAGCCGATTGCAATTTTATGAATAAAAATTAAGCGTTCAAGAACAAAGTTGCTCATTGGTACTATGCAGTTTATAGGACTTGTAGAGATCTCTCTATTTATATAGTACTCCGGTACATTAGATTTTACAGTTTATTATCTTTTTAGTAATTTATTATAATTTTTTATTGTTTTGTTGTCGTTAGATATTCCGTGTCGTAAATTGTTTTTATCTTATGTTTTAGTTGCGTATATTTGTCGTATTCACTTATTCATGCATTAGGTTTATATTTAACTGTCATTGGTCCACTATACTTCTTACATGTGTAACACGCGAATCAACGGGAAATGGTTGGTCAAATAAAGATGCGGTGATGTGACTTTACGACTAAACGGTTTTATTGCGTTAACTAATCCAAATACTAAAAAACTACTTACATGTTTCTTAATTACTCCCGAACACACAGACACCAATTCAAACTAGAAAACTATTTAATCAAAGTAAACCACGTGCAAAAGCTGCTGCAGACTCTTTATGCTGAGGTGTGTGTTCGGAAGCCGCTGAATCGTAAGAGAACGACAACAACTTCTCCTCGTGCCTTAACACCTCTCGAACAGTTGTCTCTCTCTTATGATTCTCAACAATCATTGGCCGAAGATGTCCTTCCAACCTTGCGCGGGTGGTTTCAGAAAAAGAAAGCTAAGTCATGCCAACCCTAGCAAAGCGAAATTCGTCTTCGGCTGCTTGCGTTTAGTGCAGCCACATGCATAATATTATTGCACCTTTTTTCTCCGAATATTCAACTGCGGCAACAACTCTCCCCTTCTTAAGATGCAACTCATATCCCCACAATGGGATATGTTGCTACTCAAATTCCTCTTCAACTGGTTCTCGAAGTCCTCCTGCGCTGACACGTCCGTTCCAGCATCAGGCGATACCCAGGTTACCATGCCTCGCTGTGCTGCTGAATGGCATTACCTCGCCTGAGGTTTCGCACCTGGATTTGCCAGCATCCTTCGCTGACGTCTAGACCGGTGCCAATTCCACACTTCATACCCCTGTCTGGACAGCGCCCCGGGCTCTGGATTTGTCGATACCCTTGCTGACGTCCTGACCAGAGCCCTGGCTCTGGATTTGCCGGTATCCTCTTCCGACGTCTGGACCAGAACCCTTCCATAGCTGTCGATTTAGTAGCTCTAGTTGGAACCTCTGAACTTCAAACCACTCCGAGAGCCAGTTGGACGGCTTATCTTCAATATCGTGAACTGGTGTTGCAGTTCCGCAGCTGAAACATTCGAGCACTTCGCCAGTATCGTGCGCCTAATAAACTTATACTATGCATGTGACTGTGACTTGCTACTACTGATTACGGAACTTATATTGCATAAATCCTTAATACGTTTACAAATAATTAAGACCGATAATAATAAACGTAGACACTTGATGTAGTTTCACAAAAATTATTTATTAACAATAAGTTGATCGATTTCGGCTTATTAGGCCATCTTCAGAACGTTGACTGATTAAAATACAAGTTACACACAGTTTATATAGTACAGTGATTAACGGTAAAGTTCATTTACAAAGATCTTAATAGTATCGAATGAAACAAATCCAACTGGTCATTGAGGACATTTAAGCCGCTATGAATAGCTTTCTGAATTTCAAATGCTTCTAAGAAGTTCATTCTACGTCCTTTAATGGTATCACTTCTCAATAGTCACAATAAAGCCATTAAATTTACTATTGAAAAAGAAGAGAATTGCCAGATAAATTTCCTTGACATCACTATTAAACGGTTAAAATCATCTTTTGAATATAAAATCTATAGAAAACCTACTTATACAGACACTATTATACCAGCACACTCAAACCATCCTAACAATATTAAAATGTCTTCGATAAATTGTTATGTACACAGACTGTTAAATATTCCTTTAACTAAAGTTAACTTTAATTTAGAACGCAATACTATCAAACAAATAGCTTATAATAACGGTTACAACCCATGTATCATCGATAAGTTAATTTCTAAGAAGAACAAGTAAATCATGTTCAATAAAATCTCCGGAGATCATTCTTCAAATTCAGAGTGTAAACCATATTGTAAATTGTTTTTGTAAACAATACCAGTAACAATATAGATTATCAACTAAAACATTCTAATATTAATGCAGCCTATTATAACAATTATACTATTAAGCATATTTTAGTCAATAACAAATTAACCGTTAAAGATAAATTAGATAATAGTGGTATTTATAAACTAAATTGTAATGATTGTAACGCTATTTATGGGTATGGGAAATATTTGTATGAATTCTGTAAGTGTGCAATTGATTGATGCGCTCTTGCCAAACGTCTAGCGGAACGCCTTCGTTTAAAGTTTGGGAATCTATTGTCTGAATTAAGCTTTCTACTTCGTGACTTTCAACAGTGGCGTTAACGTATTTCGATATGTGAGTCAGATTGGAATCTATCGGTGGTATGACGATATTAAACCTACTTACGGCGATTCTTGATTTTGTTGTTGAGTGTGTGGTAACAATAAATAGTTTGGCGCATGCACAATACAGGACGCGGGTATATCTAAAAGCCCCTTCCCGATGATAACTAGTTGGGTTGAATTGAATTTATGTTTATCGAAATTATCTGGACAATTAAATGTTAGTAAGTCTCGATCTACACTGTATATCCATGCGCGCAAAACATGACAGATTTATTATTTCTAGTAACAATGTACACGCAACGGTTGCTTGCTTTCCCGATATCGCCAATATTCAATGCTGACAGGCATGAAAAATCATTGATCTTACGAACAGGTTTTAATGGCGGACACACTCTAACTGTGCCTTCATGACATTCTGCAAGATCCTCTGAATTAAATTCTAAATAATACTGCCCGTCACTGGAAACAGCTAGGTACAAGTATTTTGGGGAAATGTGTAATTTTGTGCCTTCGTTTCCGGTCGGATACGGTCGAGGCAGCGCGCGAAAAAGAGTAAAATACCGTCCTGGTGCTTTTAAGGGGATTTCTACAAAAATCCGCAGAGTTTCATCAAAATATGCGGCATGAACAGTAGCTATGTCATAATACATATAAATATCTTTGTCAAAGAAATTTGTTACTAATGAAAGCTCGATCGGAAGATTTATTTGGACGGTTTTTAAAGCTTTTAATAACAACGGAATACTGATAAACACCGGGCTGAGCTTATTCAAAGCGGTTGCTTCAAGAGCATTTTCCAAATCGGCAATATTTTCTTTCAAGTCATTTAAAATATATATGTCCGCATGGCTGAATTTAAATTTATCGACTAGATTAATTTTATCTCTAAGTTGTGATCTTTAATGAATCTATCTTTAATTAGCTGCTCTAATTTTGTATTTAACAACGTTATTACTGTCTTCATTTTATCTATGTTACTGTTGACTTTTCTATTATTTTCTTGTATGTTTTTAACTACGGTGATTTACTCATGAACAATATTTGTTACTTCCTCGGAATATGCAGACATGTTGCCGATTTTTGAATTTATTGTTTCTAAATCTCTGTTGTCTAATGTTCCAAACAGAAAGTTTAAAACATAACCACCTGCGTTTATCAATCCTCGTCTGTGGCGAACACTCGTGTGATTTAAGGGAGCAACCGTTTGTAACAAACTATTTAATTTTTCTCTTAGTCTATTGACATCATTTATTATCAGTAAGGTTTCTTTACTTACAATTTCGTTAAGGCTGTAGACTAACGTCGGCTAGTAGGTATTGGGACGACTGAGCGTGGGAAAATTTTGCTGGCATCCGCCGTCGAAAGGTGAATGACCTGAAACGTAAACAAACGCGCAAAAAAAGACATCGATTGAAACAGGTGTGATTCCAAGAATTGATACACAATTGATTTGATATTCCAATATTTAGGTGAACTTTTTAAAAAACAGTGCTTTACATACTTCTTGTAATACCCCCGCCTGTGTGTGTTTTAATTACTCATAGTGTGCGGAATCTTGACCTATACAAATTTTTGAAAAAAGGTTTAAGGTAATTAAAATTTAAGGTAAGTATATTTATAGAATTAATTTGTACTTTTATTGTTTAAAAATAAAAAATTTGTACAAACACAATAAATAACCAGAAAAAATAATTCACAGCTAGCGACAACCTTTCGTTTATAAAGAGGGAAACAAACCCACTAATTAATCAGTCTTTATTTAATTTTAAAACAACGACGACGTGCCAGACTAATCAGCAAAATGGTTTTAACAAAAATTGATAAAACTAAACTATCTGTCTTAAGCAGCATAATTTCAAGTGCTTTAACAAAAGAAAAATATTTTGGCGCCTGTTTACTATCTGCAATCATATTTTGCGACGAGGCAAGAAAGTTGGGGTACGTTCCGGAAATTATTATGGGGCATCTGCAACACCGCCACCAACAGCAGGCTGTGATGCATTTTTGTGCAAGAGTTGGCGAAGAGCTGTTCGATCCCACTATAAAAGTACTTGAAAAATACTGTGGTGCAGACCCCGAAGATTTTGTATTTTCCCCGCTTCCAGACGGTTTAAACCTGAAAAATGAAGACGAGCTTTTCATGTTGAAACATTATAACGAATATAAAGATTCGCGGTGTTCGAAAAAATATTTTGGAGCGAGCGAGACTCCGAAAATACTGCTTAAAATAAGGGAAAATGTACAGAGCAGAGCTAGGAAGCTGCAAAGAAATATGACAATATAAAACTTCTGTATAAAATAGAATAAAAATATATGTAAACAAATTTAAGTAATAATAAATAAATTAAATAAAATATTTTGAAGTGTGTGTTTTTTTTTATTTATAAACATTACACCGAGACTGTATAATATTTCTAAAAAGCATTTAAAACAATCGTATGAAATTTTTAATTAAAAATTAATGTTTAACTCACCTGACGAATTTCGCAACTGATTTCGTTAACTATTATCACCCGCGTTATATGGGTTTAACTAATTTAGAATATTTTTCTCCAACTACTAAGTACCCATAATTTGTCAATAATTTACATAAATAATTCATTAACCGTAGTAATTATATGCATAAATAAAAATTTAATGTAACTTAAAAAGGATAACTACAACATATAAAAAATCCCCCCATTTCTCGAGCGAGAAACACCGTATATAACATCCCCGTTACACACGATAATATGTATCAAGAGCCACCAATCTTCAAATGTTAAGTATTAATTTTAAATTATATTATAATATATTTTACCTGTTTATATTTATATAAAGCCGTGTTCTATGAAATTGGGATGATTGCAACGAGGGGACTTACGACCCCGAGGAGGCAACCAAAAACAGATCTATATTAAGGCACCTACCCACCACTACACCCAGAAAAAGAAACAAGGCACTAAAAACCCAAAACAAGCGGTTTAGAGAAGAAGAAAGACAGCGCTGAAGAGAATTATTGGTAAATAAAACTACCCAGAAAAAGTAACAATGCATTCCAGAACAAGAGGGAGAAAAAGAATGATAGCGCTTGTATTGGGAAATAAATTTTTATAACAAATACGTACATTATATTGTGAAAATAAAATGGCCACCGCTAATTATTATAGTAATAATTATAATTAAACAAAATATTCAAATATACAATATTTAATTGTGCTCCTGTTTTTATAAGCATAAAAACTAAAACCTTTGAAATTTAATTACAACACAGTGTTTTATTAATACACTCAATTAAATAGACTGTTTAAAAAAATATTATTTGTTGATGGCAGCGCTTAATTTTGAATATAAGAAATAGCAAATAAAAAAATATTAAAATGTACGTGTAGTATTTAACTTTTACTATATTAATTTAGTACATTTTACTTGTATAATTTTTAAAATTTTGGAAGAGGCATTAAAACATTTATAATTAATACACGAAAACTATTGTAGCCTTTGGTTACAGAGTATTATTGTTGAATATTTAATAGGATATCAAGGGGTTTGAGCCCTTAATTTTGTGCCACCTGTTTCTTTAGCAATAAAAAACGACCTTAAACTTTAGAACGCGTATTTTGGTCTATTTTTAATAAATGTGCAAGATGCAACATAAACGCAACAATGTATCACCAGTATTTGGCAGTTCTTCAATAAACGTGCATCTTATTTGCAACATAAACGCTGGAGTGTGAACAGGTTTGTATTTGGAAATTTTGATTTTTCAATATTTTTAAATTATTTAACGAATTAAATATGACCCAGCGCAAATTTGGTGAATTTGTAAAATATTATTAGTAGGTTTTACTATAAATTTTATTTCGCAAAAGTTTATAAATTAAAAAGATAGTTTACATATTAAATCCCGATGCAATTTTACACTCACTTTGCGAATATTGCGTTAAGTTGTATAGTCTGCCAGCTTTTAGCAAACATATGTCTCACATTCATAATAAAGTTCACAATCAAATTAATCTTACTAAATAATCCTAACGATTTTATATTTTGTGAGTTCTGTGGAATTGATGTAAAGAAATCAACTCACATAAAACTAATGAACATAAATTGAAAGCAGACAGATTCAGATTATGAACAAGGCTACAGCTCTTTTTACTTTATATTCCTGCATAGGTGCTGACCGATAATTTACAAAGTAAATGCTTATTTACATTCATATAAACTGTTAATTTTCTAATAATTTATATAATTTAATTGAATAAACACAGACTCTGTAAATTATTTAAATACAACTAACAAAATTACTAAAAACAACAATTTCGAACCTATTTAGGTTCTTATTTTTCAGTTTTACAGCTTAAAATTTACAGTTTAAGTGAATTAAACCGTATTTAATACTTTATTTTCACTATTTATTGATTTAAAATTATTGTTGTATTAATTGTTATATTATTGACATTATTTAATACAACTCTGTATATTGGCTGTTTTTCAAAAACATGTGTTACATAGTAAGTCGTTTTATGAATTGCAACAAGATGCAACAGGTCTGGATTTAACTTGTTGGTTTTTCAATATTTTTTATATTATTTAATAAAACGAATTAAATATATTTTATCCCGTTATTTAAAACAAAAAAAATTCATTGTTAATTGTTATGCAGATTTTATAGCGTTGTTCAAATTTTGTGTTTTTAACATTTTTATTAAATACAATTCTGTAATTTGGCTCTATATCAATACACGCGCCGATTTTTAAATTTGCTATAAAGTCACGCACCCCCCTCTTTAACCGCTGTATTTAGTATATAAGGTCTTCTATAACCATGTATGCCCAATAAAGTGAAATTTGTGTTACAATCATGTTCTTAATAAATATTGTCCTGCTGTTTATAATCGCCGCAGCTAGCGACGAGGAAATTGATTTCGAATCGCCTTTAAGTTATTTAACGTATTATGGGTATTTTAATGATACCGAAGAAGAGCAGAGTGTTGTTATTTCCGAAACGAGCGTAGAATATCGCGATGCTTTAAAACTACTTCAAGAATATAACGAATTGGAAGTAACCGGTCTTTTGGACTACAATACAAAAGGTTTTATAGCAAAAAAGCGCTGAGGTGTTTCCGACACTAACAAAGTCTACACAACCAAATGGTATGTATCTCCAAGTAAATGGAGTTTTGTGGGTGGAACTGAAGACGAAATCAAAACTGGCGGCTGCTGCTTTTGAGGTTTGGAGCAGTCACGCAAATATCACATTTGAGTATTCTACAACTATTTCAAATATTGAGATTTCCAACAATATGGTTTCTCATCTCCACACTACAAGAAGGGGTCGCTGCAACTCGTTTGAGAATGGAGTCCTGGCACACGCTGAATTTCCGACCTCACACCAGCACACGCTTGAAATTCACATGAACAGAGATCGAAGGTGGGATCGTTCTTCCAGCAGAACAATAGATTACACAACGACTAGTTATTTTCTAGTTTTGGTTCATGAAATTGGTCACGCTCTGGGAATCCACCATGTCAGGGATACAATTGCGCTTATGGCTCCTGTATATAAAGATACTGCATTCACATCTGTAGAAAACTATCAGCTATCGGCGACGGACATTGATGAAATTCAAAGATTATATGGTAAAAAAACCCTCTCAAACCCTCGATGGCCAACTGCACAACCCACCTCAGTTCAACCAATAGAATCAGTGGGTACTGCAAGAAGAACAGGAACAGCGAAAACGACAACAGAACCTCCTCCTTTCTTGTGCACCTTAAAAAATATAACGAAAGTGTTTCTTTTTCTTGACAAAGTGTTCATCATATATATAAAGAGTGGCTGTGGGTGAAGCCTCTGCGTGAAGAAGGATAATCGGAATCCTTATTCTTTCTAAATTACTACCGAATTTAAATATTGACAAAATAAGCGGTGTTTATAGTAAGCCAGACATGATTGTTGTTATAATTGATGACATATTTTACTTTATTAATTATCCAAATGTGCAGCTTATAAAAAAGAACGTATTAACTCCATAAAACATACATTTTTTATAAAATATATGTGTTGGAAACCGATGATGAATTTAAAAAGAGGAGTTATTCTTCAATCACCAGTAAATTTTCGGGGATTTTTTAATGAATAACGTAATATATGAATATGACATGTATGAGAGGGCTGTCAATAAAGCTGAGCCCTTCGATTGATCTTTTTTAACATATTCTAATAGTGCAGAAATAATGACTAAATTAAATCAGGTTTTAAATAAAATTAATCGATTGTTTAAAAATTAATACAAATTTTATTTGGTAATAGTAACTTCTTTTGATTGATCATTTTATGTATATTGTAATAATATAAATGTGTTACAATAAGTAAAAACATTTTATGTAAATTAAGAACTAAATTGTAATTTATTAAATAAGCTTTTTGTGTATTTATGCTTGCTTATTTAAATAATGTAATGTAAAATATGATATATATTTTAAATGCCTACAACGACTTGTAAAAATTAACAAAAATTTTGAACAAGCCTCGCGGTAATGTAATTTTTGTTCAAAATTTTTGCTTTTTGCTCTTCTTCGGTATCATTAAAATACCCATAATACGTTAAATAATTGAAGATACATACCATTTGGTTGTATAGACGTTGTTAGTGTCGGAAACACCGCAGCGCTTTTTTGCTATAAAACCTTTTGTATTGTAATCCAAAAGACCGGTTACTTCCAATTCGTTATATTCTTGAAGTAGTTTTAAAGCATCGCGATATGCTACGCTCGTTTCGGAAATAACAA
Organism: Pterostichus niger; assembly: GCA_947425015.1. Taxonomy (NCBI): domain Eukaryota; kingdom Metazoa; phylum Arthropoda; class Insecta; order Coleoptera; family Carabidae; genus Pterostichus; species Pterostichus niger. The sequence goes on from OX380336.1 coordinate 15,596,464, forward strand.
CACTCTGCTCTTCTTCGGTATCATTAAAATACCCATAATACGTTAAATAACTTAAAGGCGATTCGAAATCAATTTCCTCGTCGCTAGCTGCGGCGATTATAAACAGCAGGACAATATTTATTAAGAACATGATTGTAACACGAATTTCACTTTATTAAAATACACGGATATAGAAGACCTTATATACTAAATACAGCGGATAAAGAAGCGGGTGCGTGTTGTAATTAAATTTTAAAGGTTTTAGTTTTTATGCTTATAAAAACAGGAGCACAAAGCAGGGTTTTAAATTAAATATTGTATATTTGAATATTTTGTTAAATTATAATTATTACTATAATAATTAGCGGTGGCCATTTTATTTTCACAATATAATGCACGTATTTGTTATAAAAATTTATTTACCAATACAAGCGCTGTCATTCTTTTTCTCCCTCTTGTTCTGGAGTGCATTGTTCCTTTTTCTGGGTAGTTTTATTTACCAATAATTCTCTCCAGCGCTGTCTTTCTTCTTCTCTAAACCGCTTGTTTTGGGTTTTTAGTGCCTTGTTCCTATTTCTGGGTGTAGTGGTGGGTAGGTGCCTTAATATAGATGTTTTTGGTTGCCACCTCGGGGTCGTAAGTCCCCTCGTTGCAATCATCCTAATTTCATAGAACACGGCTTTATATAAATATAAACAGGTAAAATATATTATAATATAATTTTAAATTAATACTTAACATTTGAAGATTGGTGGCTCTTGATACATATTATCGTGTGTAACGGGGATGTTATATACGGTGTTTCTCGCTCGAGAAATGGGGGGATTTTTTATAGGTTGTAGTTATCCTTTTTAAGTTACATTAAATTTTTATTTATGCATATAATTACTACGGTTAATGAATTATTTATGTAAATTATTGACAAATTATGGGTACTTAGTAGTTGGAGAAAAATATTCTAAATTAGTTAAACCCATATAACGCGGGTGGAAATAGTTAACGAAATCAGTTGCGAAATTCGTCAGGTGAGTTAAACATTAATTTTTAATTAAAAATTTCATACGATTGTTTTAAATGCTTTTTAGAAATATTATACAGTCTCGGTGTAATGTTTATAAATAAAAAAAACACACACTTCAAAATATTTTATTTAATTTATTTATTATTACTTAAATTTGTTTACATATATTTTTATTCTATTTTATACAGAAGTTTTATATTGTCATATTTCTTTGCAGCTTCCTAGCTCTGCTCTGCACATTTTCCCTTATTTTAAGCAGTATTTTCGGAGTTTCGCTCGCTCCAAAATATTTTTTCGAACACCGCGAATATTTATATTCGTTATAATGTTTCAACATGAAAAGCTCGTCTTCATTTTTCAGGTTTAAACCGTCTGGAAGCGGGGAAAATACAAAATCTTCGGGGTCTGCACCACAGTATTTTTCAAGTACTTTTATAGTGGGATCGAACAGCTCTTCGCCAACTCTTGCACAAAAATGCATCACAGCCTGCTGTTGGTGGCGGTGTTGCAGATGCCCCATAATAATTTCCGGAACGTACCCCAACTTTCTTGCCTCGTCGCAAAATATGATTGCAGATAGTAAACAGGCGCCAAAATATTTTTCTTTTGTTAAAGCACTTGAAATTATGCTGCTTAAGACAGATAGTTTAGTTTTATCAATTTTTGTTATAACCATCTTGCGGATTAGTCTGGCACGTCGTCGTTGTTTTAAAATTAAATAAAGACTGATTAATTAGCGCATTTGTTTCCCTCTTTATAAACGAAAGGGTGTCGCCAGCTGTGTATTATTTTTTCTGGTTATTTATTGTGTTTATACAAATTTTTTATTTTTAAATAATAAAGTACAAATTAATTCTATAAATATACTTACCTTAAATTTTAATTACCTTAAACCTTTTTTCAAAAATGTTTATAGGTCAAGATTCCGCACACGCGGGGGGCTTACTATGAGTGTAATTAAAACACACACAGGCGGGGGTATTACAAGAAGTATGTTAAGCACTGTTTTTAAAAAAGTTCACCTAAATATTGGAATATCAAATCAATTGTGTATCAAATCTTGGAATCACACCTGTTTCAATCGATGTCATTTTTTGCGCGTTTGTTTACGTTTCAGGTCATTCACCTTTCGACGGCGGATGCCAGCAAAATTTTCTCACGCTCAGTCGGCCCAATACCTACTTCGCCTCAAAATCTTCTCCTAGGTCTACATCGATCTGCGTGATGTTAGCCAGCAGTGCCGTGAACATGCCCGGAGCTTCACGGTATTTTCCCAGATCTATATCGGTGGTTATTATCCATTTGTCTCCTGTCAGTAGGACTTCCTCTTCTCGCACGAAGACAAGCCCTTTATCCAGGGTTTCTACTTGAATGGTTCCGCCTGTCCAACTCAACAAAACAACAAAAAGAATGCTGTATGGAAACCTTAAAACATATAATTTGTATAAATAAATAAATAAATATATCATCACGCCTTTTACCCATTACTGGGTGTGGCACTCTGCCTAAGCAGATCTCGGTAAGTGACATATTTCTTCGCGTGAAGTGCGGTTACCAGCCGTCAAGTCACGCCCCCCTAAGATATTAGTGGAGGGGGAGCCACAGGGGTAGATTTAAATTGGTGAAAATTGTTTGTCGGCTGTGGGGATACCACTGAGCCACCTACCCCATAATATATATATATATATATATATATATATATATATATATATATATATATATATATATATATATATATATATATATATATATATATATCCACTGAACAGTTCTTACTATGATTAAAACATGCAATCGAAATATATACATATATAAAATAAATTTGTTATTGAGTCAGGATATGGGGCAGTGGCCCTTTACTTCGAGTGTGATATCGAAACGTTTCTTTTTCCACACTGTTACTAGCGTCAGCACTAGCACTAGCACTCGCACTGTTATATATGTTGCTCGCGGGAGCTTCACTGTTTTGTTCATTAGTGTCATTTTTACCGTTATTCACCACACTTTCTGTAGGGATGTTCGGTGCTAAAATAATGGCGTCTTCAGTTCGTTGGTTCTTTGACAGGGGTGACAAGTCTACTAAGTACTGGTGCTTTCGATATGGATCTTCGACTTCTTCTTCGTCTGGTGGTTCCTCAGTCTCGATTGTTTCATTAATCTTTGTGAGACAGAATTTAAGACGGTCTGAATGGACAACAGTTTCCTTACCTGTCCGTGAATCTTTTATTACGAAGTTTACTGGGCTCGTCTTTTTAATTACTTGGTACGGGCCCACCCAAGGTTTACTCAGCTTCTTTGATAGCCTCGGTTGCACGGAGAACTGTCGTAAATACACTTAATCACCTACTTTAAACGGTGATGGGGTTTTTTTTTTTTTGTTAAAGTTCTTTTCTTGCTGTTCGCCGGTCTTTCTCATGTAATCGCGCCATCATAGCCACGGAGTAATCTAACTCGCCGTGGGGCTATGATGTAATCGAATGGAATTTCGAAGTCTCGCCCATGCAACAGGAAGAACGGTGTGTCCCTCGTGGCTCTGTGAGTTGAGCTTCGCAAATCCATGAGGACGTATGGTAACCATTCGTCCCAGTCACGTTGATCTTTTCTTACATAGTGTGACATGCAGTCCTTTAAGGTTCGGTGGAATCTTTCAATTCTACCGTTACATATTGGATGGAAAGCGGTTGTCTGTAATTTACGTATACGCAGTAGTTGACATACATTTTGGAACATTTTTGACATGAATACAGTGCGACGATCCGTCAACAGCTGTTCCGGAGCATTGTGCCTAATCACTATTTCGATGACAAAAGCTCTTGCTACTGTGTTGGCGGATTGGTCCGGCATTGCTATAGCTTCTACATATCTTGTGAATTCGTCCTGAAATGTTAATATATATATCTGTTACCTTTGTTGCTGATAACAAACGGCCCTACTATATCCATTGAAGTACGTTAGAACGGCCGTAAGACTTCCTGGAGCATCGGAAGAACTTCACCGCCCACACGATTCCGAGACATTCTCGTTCGTAAACACTGTATTTAATTTCTGCCTTGTTTAATACACGGCTAGCGTAACCGATTGGATGTTCAAAACCCTTCACTTTTTGGCTCAGCACGGCTCCTAATCCAATATCGGAAGCATCCGTTGCTAGAATGAACGGTTGCGTAAAATCTGGATATATGAGTATAGGACTTCCTTTGATTGCCGTTTTGAGCTCCTGGAAGGCGTTTTCTTGCTGCTTAGTCCACTCGAACGGCTGGTTTTTCTTAGTTAGTGTTGAAAGAGGCCTTGCGACAGCCGAAAGATTCGGAATAAATCGCCTGTAAAATCCTACGAGACCAAGAAAAGCTCGCACACACTTCAACGATGACGGCACGGGATACCGCTTTGTGGCTTTTACTTTTTTAAAGTCTGGCATTACACCTTCTCCTGAGATGACGTGGCCCAAGTATGTTGTTTCGTGAACTGCAAATTTGCATTTATTTGGTTTCAATTTGAGGTTGTACTGTCTCATCCGATCGAATACATCGCGCACGCGTTGTAGATGTTTGTCAATATCGTCCCGACTGAATGTAATAATGTCGTCCAAATAAACGAAACATCGCTCACCTGTGAGACCGCTCAACGCCGCGTACATCAGACGCTGCCAGGTACTAGGTGCGTTAGCCAGACCAAAGGGCATCCGATTCCATTCGTAGTGACCCCACGGTGTGCTAAATCCAGTTTTCTCGCAATCTTCTTCAGCTATTATCACCTGGTGGTAACCGCTAGCAAGATCTAGGGTGGTGAAGAGTCCAGCGTTTCCGAGCTGCTCCAAGGTCTCTTGCAAGCTTGGGAATGGGAAAAAGTTCCTTTTTGTGACTTTATTTAACCCTCTGAAATCAATACATAGTCTTATTTTTGCCGAACCGTCCGCTAGAGTTCTATTAACGAGAACAACTTACGCCGACCATGGCGAGTCAAATGCAGCATTTCAATTTTTTGATGGTAAATGATTTAATTCAAACAGCTTTTCAAATTCGGTTTCTTGTAGATGTAACACTGCACTTTCGTTTTTAAGTTGCTGATTACACCCATCAGTGAGTGGTTCCGCGATACCTACTATGGTTTCTGCATGTATAATTAATGCACTTTCGCTTACATTCATTAATATTATCGGCACCTCAGTTTTGTTTGCAGCTATAGATCGCGCGACAGTAATTCCCTGCGTACCTAGTTATTTCTACTGGTTCGATAAGCACTCCATGGCAGCACCCTTCAATCAATTCTCTACGACCCATGCAAATTACCTCGCTTCTTGGTGGTATCTCCAAATCTTCTTTAAGGCGCACTTCATGTTTAGATGTAGTACCTGATAAAGTGTCCAACGAGTTCTCTGGTTCAGCCGGCATGGCTATTGCCGCCTCCGGTGCCACCAGCTGCTCTACGTCAGCCACTGCCCGCACCGCTGCTATATCTAACTGGGACTCACAAATTGTTAATTTGCCCGACTCGAAATCAATTTTGGCTTTGAAATCTTTCAGAAAGTCTAACCTGAGTAATCCGTCTGTGAGTAACGCTATACCATTTTCGCAGACTACAAATTCATGAACTTTATTTACCTTTCCAAAACCAAAATTGAGTTGAGTGTTACCGACCACTGGCAATTGTTGGCCGGATATGCCCGTAATTATTCTATTTTGCCCTAACTTATTAATCTGATTTCCCCTAATTGAGCTAAACTTAATTAAACTGACACTAGCTCCAGTATCAATCAGAAACGACAAGAACTGCTTACCAACTTTCAGTGTTACTTTATTACTTTTGTCGTTGCTGGGGATAGCTGTAACCAATTCAGTATTAACGCTCATGCCGTCCGGATCGGGGTTTATACCGACGGCACCTCGGAGTTTAAATTGTCGGAACTATTCAGTTTGGTTTCACAATAGGCCATCACGTGTCCAGGTTGTTTACACCTTGAACACGTGCGCACTTCTGACTGTGCGGTCTGGTTATTTGGATTTGTGATACCTATCTTGCAATATCTTGCTAGGTGTTTCATTTGTTCGCACTTAAAACACATTCTGTTCGCAAACCTTTGTGTATTATTAATACTATTGTTTCGCGCATATCTATTATTAGAATATTGCATCTGCCGCGGTTGAAAATATTGAAAATTTGAGCTCTGAAAATCGCCGCGTCTATCATTTGCCGATGGTTGTGCGATTCTGAAGACGATATCGTCGGTGTTATGATATGTTTCATACGCGCCCATCTGCCTTTCGATTCTCTCCGCCTTTTTAGCCGCGGTTATGCCTTCGGCGAATGTTTTCGGATCACTTTCTATGACGGCTCGTCTGATCGATGGCAAAAGGCCCTCTATGAATTGTCCGAGAAGCTGCTCGTTTATATATTCTGAACTAATTGTTCTATTTGGCGAGTTTCTATCGACGGTAATTAATTGATTCCCGAACGACCGTAACTGCGTAACAAATGTGTCGACATTTTTTCCCGTTTTCTGAACGCATTGTCGAAACTTGCGTGATATTTCGTTTAAAGTTAACTTCGGGGTAAATCGCTCTATTAACGCGTCTAGAAATACTTCCCACGTTGTTGCCGACGCCATTGTTGGGTCTACCCGGGCGAACAACTCTGCTTCGCCTCGCAAACATACTCTCGCGAATTTTATTGTAATTTCTGGTCTCCATTTCCCGATTTCACTAACCAATTGCATTTCGTTGATGAATTCTTGCACCGTTGGTTTATCATGGCCGTAAAAAGGAGGAACTCGACTTGATATGCCCATTAGAGTTGAAGAGTCTTGCTTTGGCATGGTTAATTAATATTATTATTAGATGTACAGAGTTCAAACGAATTTAAATTTCCTCAAAGGTAGCGACGGTGAATAAATTTAGGCACCGGAATGTTTGGTCACATCGCTGCACACTAGAAAGTTGTAACACGCGAATCAACGGGAAATGGTTGGTCAAATAAAGATGTGGTGATGTGACTTTACGACTAAACGGTTTTACTGCGTTAACTAATCCAAATACTAAAAAACTACTTACATGTTCCTTAATTACCCCTGAACACACAGACACCAATTCAAACTAGAAAACTATTTAATAAAACTAAACCACGTGCAAAAGCTGCTGCAGACTCTTTAAGCTGAGATGTGTGTTCGGGAGCCGCTGAATCGTAAGAGAACGACAACAACTTCTCCTCGTGCCTTAACACCTCTCGAACAGTTGTCTCTCTCTTATGATTCTCAACAATCATTGGCCGAAGATGTCCTTCCGACCTTGCGCGGGTGGTTTCAGAAAAAGAAAGCTAAGTCATGCCAATTCTAGCAAAGCGAAATTCGTCTTCGGCTGCTTGCGTTAAGTGCAGCCACATGCATAATGTTATTGCGCCTTTTTCCTCCGAATATTCAACTGGGGCAACACATGGGAGATTTTTTTTTGTGCCCATGCGTTAAGTGTATGTTCGATCTGTAGTCTAGTTGGTGACCTCTGTTTAGCTAATTTAATAACTAGATTCAATAATTTGTATTATTTAAAATAATAAAGATATTATTTGTTTTTGTAATTATTTTATTTCCAGTGATGGCTGGATATCAGATCAATATACTGATGGTACCCGGATATCCGTTGCATCTCTAATTAATATGTAGTTCCTTAACAATTAATTTTATTTACAACTTGAATCTCATTTAAGCTAAAAATTATATAAACTACCACACTGCGGTTCGGTGAGTTAGTTTAAATAAATAATAGCGTATTGTTTGTTTAATGTTATGATTTTACGATCAGTGTTAGTGTGTAAGATTATGTATTAGTTATTTTAGTTATAAATAGACTGTAAACTTTTATTATTACAGTTATTATTGTTTGTTGTACAGGCGCGGGTTAAGGCACATCTCTTAACATACTGTGACGTCACTCGAACCAAGGTTCGTCAGTTCGAATCCACCTGTAGACAATGTGTGATTTGTCGTAAAAATATGAAATACAGTTATATGTATTTCTTACACTCGGGCGCTATAAACTAGTCACTTAAAAGGCTTAAATAATGTAGCATTGGACTACGGAAACCGGCAGAACGGCAGTGTAAAAACTGTGGCTCGGTGTGTCCGGTAAGCCCAGGCCCGACTTGGGCTGTAGTGCCATCAGAAGAAGAAGATTTTTCCTTGTTATTAACATTTTTGGTTTAAATAAAAAGTGTTGAAACCCACAAACGTTACAATTGGGGGGTCAAGTGTGGGGTACGGTTAAAAAAAATACGAGTAATCGAGTTGTATTAGAAATAAATATTTAAAATATTTAAATATATAAGTGTTATATTAGAGTGCAGTGCTCAATGGCGACGAAAAAGTTGATGGACTTGAAATTGGAAGAACTAAGGAAGGAGATTGAAGAGAGATGAAGATTCGATTGGAAGAAAATCTATGTTGCAAGATTGTCTTCTGGTGCCTGAAGGTCTAGATCCAGATACTTCTAGAAAATTTTAGAAACCGTGAGACGAAAATACAAGAAAATTCTAGAAGCCTTGAGATGAAACTGCAAGAAAATTAAAAAAATCTGAAGGAAGAACATCTAGAAAATTCTAAAAACCTTGAAACGAACATGTAAGAAAATTCTAAAAGTCTTGAGACGAAAATGCAAAAAAATTCCAAAAAATTAAAAGAAGATCTATAAGGGATGTTCAACAGCGTGAACGACAAAATACAAGAACTGGAAATGAAATTGCAATCCATAAGTGAACACAACAACTCACCTGCAAGAACAGAAAGTAACAACAGTCCCCAGACGTCATAATGTACAAACCTTCGATGGGAAACCGTCATAGGAAGAATATTTGACCCTGTTAGAAACACTTTACAAGGTTTATGGTTGAACTTCAAGTGTTAAAGCGTCCATGTTAACTACATCATTACGTGGAGACGCTTTAAGGGTATTACAAGCAATATCTATAGACGACAGACTTTAGCTACACACAGCTGATTACATGTCTAGAAATGAGATACGATCAGAAACACATGGAACAAGTGTACCGCTCTCAACTTAGAAATCGATTCCAGAAGATGAATGAGTCTCCACAAGATTTTGAAGCGTATATTGTGCATCTGGTGATAATTTCGTATCCGGAAAGTGGAGATGATATATACATACGAGAGTCTGGTCATCGAAAGGTTTATAGACGGGCTGCGATATATTGAGATACAGCAAGCCATTAAACTTGCAAGATAAAAAACGATAAGAGATGCACTCACACAGGTCCTTGAATTCGAAGCTATAAAGTAATCAATTACAGGACAGGCCAAGAAACGAGCCATGGAAGGTCGTACCAAGACTGAAGAATACCCAACACTGGAAGAGATCGTGGAACCGGTATTGAAAGCTCTTGAAAAGAAGCAATAGAAGAAATAAATTCGTTGCTGGAATTGTGGTGAAATGGGGCATGTCAGAAGTAAATGTGGCAAGCCCCAGAAAATGGAAGAGTAAACGGAAAACTAAAAGGGGTTGTGAAAAGAGGAAAACATCGACTCGTTACATTGAAGCCCCAAAAACCGTCGTTCAAGTAGCAGCCGTTGAAGGGTTTTTATTGACGGGAAGATTAATGAGAGAGTACACTGTGCCTATTATTAGCTCTGATATTTTCAAAACCAACACGCGAGACATAGTAGCCATGAAGTGGAGACTTCAAACTACCACTTGCGATTGGGCGAATGTACACGGAGAGATGTACGTCAAACTCACCATCGGCAATACCGCCTTTAAACATCAAATACTGGTGGCAGATGTAGAAGAAATGATCTTCGGTATGAACATCATAAAGAAACACTGGACCTGAAAGTCGGAATATTGAAACTCCGAAATAAAGAGATTGTTCTCAAAACAAGGACGATGTGTGGGCTCGGGTGATCCTGACAGAAGACATGACTTCCCCTATTCGCAGTGAAGTGCTCGTAGAAGGAAGAACAGACGAAGACATGTGCAATGGACAAGCGACAATTTTAGAACCAAAATACAATGACACAGAAACAAGTTTTAGTTTCGAAAAGTGTTATCCTGACAAACACCAGAATACCAGTGTGACTGATGAATATCCCAATTACCCCGTAGTACTGAAGGAAGGTACATTGCCAAGCTACTGTTCAACAGTCGCCTTAATTATACAATTATTTGAAACTAAAGATATGATCTGCAGTATCGTCTGAACAACTCGGCAGTCAAATAACCACCACGAGCCAGGGATTAACAGTTAAGCAGAAGGCAAAGGTAGAATAGTTAATAAAACGATATCCTGCCGCCTTGAATTAAAGAATAGTACTAAGGGAAGGATAAATATTGTCCAACACAAGATTAATACTGACGATTCGAGACTCATTCATTAAGTATCTAGAAGATTACCTCTGGCCAAATGATAAGAAGCCGATTGAAAAATTAATGAAAAGAAATTAGAATAATTGAAGAGTCCATGGGCTTCACCTGTGGTATTTATGAAGAAAAAGTATGGTTCTACTCGCTTCTGTGTCGATTATCGACAATTAAATAACGTCACCAAGAAGAACAGTTACCCTCTACCCCGGATTGACGATACATTGGATACACTTCCGGAATCTAAAATCTTGACAACTTTGGATTTGAAAAGTGGTTATTGGCAAGTGGGAATGGACCAAGAGGATCATAAGTATACGGCTTTTACTGTTGAATCTGAACTATAACAATTTACTGTAATGTCGTTTGGCCTTTGCAATGCTCCTGCTACCTTTGAACGTCTAATGTAATTCGTACTGATAGGGCTGTCCTGGAAAATTTGTCTAGTATTTCTGGATGATATAATGATGGTTAGTAGAACATTTTAAAACAATATTAAAAATTTAGAAGATGTTTTCCAGAGATTGAAAAGCACCAATCTGCAGCTGAGTCCTAATAAATGTTTCGTAAAGAAGTGCATTATCTTGGCAATATTGTTTCAAATAAAGGAATAGTCGTAGATTTAGAGAATGTAATAACTGTCAAAGAATGGCCAGATCCAAAGGATAAACATAACATCAAAAGTTTTCTTGGTCTATGTACGTACTACAGAAGATACGTAATATTAACTCGACTGACAGAAGAGAGCCGAAATTTTAAATGGAATCAAGATTGCAGAAATGCTTTTGAACATCAAAAGCAGGCATTAGTAAACAAGGTGTTATCATAACCTGAACGAAATTACTGTGTAACCAGAAGAGAGCTGGTGGCTGTAGTCAAAGCCATCGAACATTACTACAAGTATCTATACGGCCGACGGTTTTTGATAAGAACGGACCATGCCGCACTGAAATGGCTTCTGCAGCTTAAGAGCCCAGAAGGACAGGTGGCCAGATTTATTGAAAGGCTACAGGAGTACGATTTGGAAATTGAATATCGAGCTGGAACTAGTCATCTAAATTTCTATATGTGTCATAAAATAGTATATTTAATATACTAAAACGTCCATATGAAGAAAATTTTTATATTTCTTATAATAAAAAAAGTTAAGGAGACTCACTCTATATTAAAAGTTATACAATCAAAATGTATTATTTACTGCGTTTACAATGACATAATATTAAAGCGTTCGTGTTTGTCAGTAAACTCATGTAAACAAATAATAAATTATGATTTATTTGATCATTCTAACTTAGTCATTGTCTCTATTAATTAAGCGAAATATTCTTAAAATTTTATAAATAAAAATACAATTTCATTTAAAAGTTTTATTGGGATTCCGCAACGCATGGAAGGACGACCTGGGGGCCACCGCCGCGGAGCTAACTTACGGGGAAACAATGCGCCTACCAGCAGAATTCCTGACCCATACAATAAAGCAACAACCAGAGCCGTTCGATTTCGTGTCCCAGTTGTGCGGAAATTTCAAGTACATTAAATCTGGCAGAAGGTAACAGTGCTACCCGGTCCGGTTCGTACCATGATCCAATAAAATGATCACTAGAAGGGGGGTACTTTAGCGAACTCGTGCCACCAAGCCGCGAGACGGTACCCAGTGCTCCCGGCTCAAGCAGTGGTGACGTCAGGTGCTGCTTAAGCGGGCGAGATCAGGTATAAAAGGGCCAGCGCGGGTGGTCACTGTCAGTCTATCGCTCGTCTACTAACCGAAAGGTATAGAGAGAGCTCGACAGTTGTTACTAAATTTATCTTTAGAAAGTGGCTTAGTAAACATGTCGGCCAGCTGCTTGTCATATGATATATAAGAAACTGAAATACTACCATTTTGAACCTGTTCACGAAGTGAACTTTTATGTCAATATGCTTTGTCATTTTGTGTTGCTCTGTGTTCTTCACAAATTGAATGGTTATCCACGAACAACTTTGTATGACTATCCATGGTGATGCCCAGTTCTGCGAGGAATATCCGTAGCCAGACGATCTCGACGGTGGTGTCAGATGCTGCTACGTACTCTGCCTCGGAGGTTGAGCTGCTTACATATTTCTGCTTACGGCAGGTCCAATTGACAGGACCATTCGCTATCACACTGACGTACCCAGTCGTCGATTTACGAGTGTCATGTCAATGTCGTTTCCGCTGTACTTGATCCCTGCTGTATCTTTGAGATATCTGATAATGCGTTTAACAGCTGTCCAGTGCTTTGGACCAGAATTGATCAAGAAACGACTTACTTGACTCACAGCAAACATGATGTCGGGGCGTATCACAGTTGCTAAAAACATCAGAGATCAGACGGCTTCTCGGTAGGGAGTAGTTTTCATTTTGTCGATCTCGTCACGGTTGGTTGGGGACTGCCCGCTATGCAGTTCCATGATTGGATCGCATGGGGTTGACTGCAGATTGTAGTCAATCATGTTGAACTTCTTCAAAAGTCGTTGGATGTAGCTCTGTTGCCGATTTAACTCCAAAAAACGAAGACGAGTTTTATAGGATGAAATATTATTGCCAATTTAAAAAAAACACAGTGTTCGAAAAACTATTTCGGTTCGAGCATCGCTCCAGAGACACTACTCAACATAAGAAAAAACGTACACGCTAGAGCTAAAAAACTGCTCAAAAAAATAAAGTAGGAATAAAAGCTTTAACTAAACTTATGAAATATAATAAAACACATGTATTGTACATAACGATTTATGAAAAATAAATATTACAAAAAATTATTATAGGTGTATTTATATTAAACCTGAAATCCATTTAACATAATATATTGCTAATATTAATAACACTATTCATGGTTAATTTTTGAATATTTGTTTGTTTTAAGGAAGCTGATAAAACTAACTTTAGTCAATGTATTTTGGTTTTAAAACAGGTTTTATTAGCCCCAATAAATTTTTGTTTTATTGAATAAAATCATTATTTGCTTTACTAACGCATGTTTAATTCAGCAATAAAGACAGCGCCTTGAAAATATTTTTTTGTTTTATCCTTTTAAAACCAAAAACCTATAACTTTTAACTCTATAGTAATTTTAATTATATGTTACGTACATATATCTATTAAAATAGTAAAATTACAAAATAAAATAATCTGAAACAGCTCTTTCACTACAAAAAAACATAGGAACAATGTTAAAACAGCAAAATTACAATTGATATAATTTAAAACAATTTCTTTCATTATAAAAACATAAAAACACCCTACAGGTTGAACACCTGACGAATGTCAAGTTTTTACATCCTCGGAGCCGACATTTAGATCTACTCTTGTTCCCTACTTAAATATTCGGGTAAATGTTTAGCCTGGAACGTATTGGAACACCCCCTCTACATTATCCGGTATCCTCGGAAATTTATTACCAACCATAATATTCCCCAACATTTTCAGATCATCATTTGTCTCCAAAACATAAATTCCGTTATGAAAAATATATGTTTTACCGAGGTTTGTATATACTCGCTATACTCGTATAGAATGTGGTTATTTATAAAATATATAAAGCCGTTAACGTGTTGGAAGTGTTGTAGTCTCAATGTGATGAATAATTAACAAATGTAATAAATAAAATTAATTATATGCTAAGAAACTAACAAATTTTGAATATATATTTCGTTGTTTTTTCGCCATATAGCTACGGGTATGGGAATTCCGGGGATTCGTCCGTGAAACAGCCTAGTAGCACGTCCGCGAAGGTCTTCAAACAAAATAATACTTTCTTTCCACTGAAAACAGTATTAATATTATTGTAAATATATGTATTAAATAAAAATGTACTTACATTGTAATTTTCAAATAAAAATTGTTGTATAATTATCGCCATTCTAAACATTTCACCTGAAATTATAATCTTTGTTTATAAATTTAGGCAGATTGTAATAAATTAAACTTACCGGAAGAAAACATTTACTTTCAGATTCATTAGCAGGTGAATAACAAACACTTGTTTCATTTGCGCTGCTACGGCTGCACTGACGTTTTTATAAGAGGAAGTTTTAATTCGGTGGTGGAATTTTGGCACACTGTTTTAACATTTTAGTTTAGAGCTGGCACGATGACAGGTCTGTTTATCGTAATTATATATATATATATATATATATATATATATATATATATATCGTTTAAGCTGGTTTCTATTATATATTTATAAAATTATGTTTTAAACCGATGTACAATTTTAATTATTTAAAATAACTACAACGAATTCCAAATATAAAATATTTTATTTTGTAAATTATAATATTACAATTAATATAGCTTGTACATTAACAATATTCATTATTATAATAATTATTAGTAATATATTTGTTACATTAATCTACTTAATATAGTATAAGGTTATTGTTTTACTTTTTTATATCCATACGGAACGGAGTCACATTGTTCAAATTTTCTTTTACACGATGTGGGTTTAAATTCTTTTGTTTCAGACTGTGTAATAACCTCATGCGTTTTTGTTCTTCGGATGGCTTTCAATGCTATTTTTCTAGGTTTTATATTTTCATTCGCGGACATGTCTTTAAGTGTGCTAAAATTAAAATTTTTTCCACCTCGTGGTTTAAACAAATCCCATTTACTTTACAAACCTCGGTATATTTATTTTTTTCCGGTGAATAAACAACGTATGCGTAGCTTTTTGGTCCGGTAGATGAAAATTCTGTAATATAGCTTCCGGGCCCGTAACTACTCAATTCATCGGTCATATCGCCAACACGGGGTTAACATCTCCGGGCTTTGAAACAAATATTACAGAGTCTGTATCATGATACAGCATTCTTTCTCCCAGTTCTTTAAGATATTTGTAGAGTTTCAGACGTGCTTGTGTTGTACTGCGGGTAAAACATCAAAACTATCTTCCGTGTATTCAAAATTAGCATCAAGTGTGTTATCGTTAACAGGCAGCACGCTGTTTACTATAATTGCGGGGTCGCACATTACGGAGAAAAATTCATCTGGTCTATTTATAATTTTGGTTTTCCCGCTGCCCTAGTTTTCGCCAAAACGAATTTAAAATTAATTTTGCCAAGGCCCTTAAACCGGGATTCTCTAAAATTTCTGCAAAAACTAAGCGTATATTTTCTGCTTTAAAGAATTCTTCAATATACGCGTCTTTTGTTCTTTTGTCACACAGTTTTTAGGCCACCCCGAAGCCTGCTGTTTTATTTTAATATATTTATCAATCATTTCTGTGAAGAGCCCAACGCGTTTGTATCTAGATTATATTGCTCAACCCTATATTTCCACAACTCATGAGTTTCAAGCAGCGTATACCCCATTTTAATGACTTTGTGTAACTCGTCTAAAATCCAAGTACCGGTTGTGGCGCGTTCTTTTTCGATTTGTGTACACTCATCAATATTTTGAGTCTCGGCGCACAATTTACAAAGCGAAAACATAAATTTATTATTGATTTTTGCTGGGATAACGGGGTGATAGAGATTTTGTGGCGGCAAAATAGTACATTTTATCACCCCGTCAATGCTTGAAATATCTTTCGGACACTCGTTCCCCACATAAACAACAGGGTGTCCTACAGGATATTTACCATATTTACAAACCCATGGATAAAGGGAACAAACATCTATATAGCTAATTTTCTCCCCATCCCCACATTTATAATATGTTTTGGTGTTCTCGGTTCTACCTCCATTAAACGGGTCGCGGGGATTAAGCAGTGTATTTATAATTAACGGTGATGTGTCGGTGTAAATATCAATATCTGGGTTTAATTTCATTTCTTCTCTAAAAGCACACTCCCACATTTCAATAACTTCATAACCAAGAGCTCTGAGTTTATCCGTTTTTGCGATTGTAGACTCGTAACGCCGATTTAGCGTTTCGGTGGGGTTGTCGTGTAGCGGGGTATCTCTATTATATTTCTGGCACTCGGTGTGCCCGTGGTAATAGCATCCGTGAAATTCAAAAACCGTGTTAGTTTGCTCACAGTATCCGTCAACTTTTAAACCGCCTACCCTTGCTTCTTTTTGTTTTGCAGAGTGTAAAATATTTATGCCCCGGGCGTGTTCCTCCCAAATTAATCACTGCGTGGCAATTTTAGATTGGTTATTGCAACAACGATATCCACCTTTTGGAATTATTTGCACGCGGATGCGATTGTACACGTCTGCGTGTATGAACACACATTTCCGGTACAAAGCAGCAGTTCTCTAAACTTGAGAGCAGACTGCGCGAGAATTTCCACATCTGAAACGCAATAATTAACAAGCTCTCGCTGCATATCAAACGCATCGTTCTTATGCTCTTCATACCATTGTAGAAATTTTGTTCTTCCATCGTTTTTCATTGTGTCGGGGCTATAGTACGCTACATCGGGTAGTGCCCCAATATAATTTTAATTTTCTATTGTATTAAAAAAAAGTAAGGAAAATATCCTTTTTTATAATTATCCCCAAGTCCGAAAGCCTTCGGTAGTTTAGCCAGGACCATAGGAAAGTAATTTAGAGAATCTAAAAATTTTATGTTACCTAAAACCATTGATATTATTTGTGTACCCCGCATAATTAACTCTGGTGTTAAATCTGTTTGTGTTAATATATAGTTTAGGATGAATTGATGGTCAAACGCCTGACCGTTATGTGCTAGCACAACGATATTTTTAAATTTAGTTCGCATTTGAAGCAGGTGTATCATAAACCCTTCAACCACTTTATTATGTAATATTTGTGGCTTTACTCCGCAATTCTTACATACGATCGAATCGCTATTAATGTATATATCACAATATTGTTTGAAAACACATAGATTTGGTTCGTGCTCAACTGTGTTTTCATCAATAATTTTCTCTTGCCTTGTTTAAAGGTCGTAGAAAATAAATAAATAGCCTTTGTTTTTTCGAAGAGTTGGTGTCAACCTGCATGTGGCACAGGTGGTCTTGAGGCCTGTGTTTTTTACTTACCTTGCTGTAAATCTCACCACATATGTGTATTCTGTTTTTTCTAATGGTTTTTAAACATACCGAACAACAGACAATTTCGCTACAGACAGAGTTTTTCCCGGGCGAATTTGATTTTGCGTGGTTTTGAAGACACTGTTGACTCTTAAACCAGCGGTTAGAGTCTGCACACTTTACTTTCACTTCAACCAAGCAGGTGGGCGATTGCTGACATGCTTGACACGTTCCTCCACATCTGTGATGTTTCTTATCATTATACGGGATATGATACGTTAATTATGCGTTTGTTAGTAGATTCGCGGAGCTCTTAAATTTGTCATTAAAAAAATAAAATTGAACTTGAGTTATTTTCTACGTTTTTCATCTTTCAAATTAATACTAAATTAAAACACATTAGAATCAATATAATATAATTGTAAATTAATAAAAACAAATATTAGAAGTTATACAAAGCTACAATGTTAATAAAATGAGCAATTTATTTCGTGTAAATAGTAACATTTTGTTGAAATCTAGTCATATTTTAAAATAGCGAAAAAATCAAAATTAACCAGTTAATCATGAGATGAAAGTTAATCCTGGTTGTGGCACACTGCCGTAGCAGAGAGCTCAATAAGTGATATATTTCATAGCGTGAAGTGCGGTTACCAGCTGTCAATGACGTCCCCCGAAGATGTTAGTGGAGGGGGAGCCACACCGGTAGTTTTAATGTGGTGAAAATTGTTTTTCGGCTGTGGAAATCGAATCTCGATTCGATACTACTGAGCCACCTACCCCATGTAATCCGGTTAATGAACGTAAATTATGCTACTTGTTATTTGGATTAATTATCCCTGCCATCACTATTTAGTTTAATATTTTTATTGTTATTATAGTACTATTAAATTAAAATTATTAGTTAGTAGTAGAAAATGCGTGGTTTAGTCCAGCACCATCTACCAATGTTGCGCCATGTTATGACATCAATAGTCTTTGTCTATGTATCAATCGCAAATACTACGTGAGCATGCAAATGAATTATACTATTTTTAGGACTTTCAGCCATTTATCAAAAAGAAAAAAACAAGAAATCCGATTGTCATTAAAATACAGAATAATATCAATATTGACTTCAGCAATTGATTAAACATTTGTTATTTTCAGATATATCTCAATGAGAGCAGTTTTACTGGAGCCTAATCAGCTGGTAATGTTGTCTCAGTTCCATATGGCGACAGCAACATGGCTAGTACAAGTGTGTATGAACACTGAATCTACGGGGAATACATCATCGTTCGCACCTGGAAAATTCAGATCTGTTATCTTTCCACTTCCTGATAAGGTTCCCGATACACTAAAGTAAGTGTCTTTATATAATTATTGAGACAATGCTTGAGTCTATATTTATTTATTAATTTATTTATGTTACGCTGTACAACAGGAACTTAATCCCAATTACAGTACAGGGTCTGCACTCACCGAGCCGCAGTGTAGTAGTTCATATAATTTTTTTAGCTTGAGTGCGATTCGAACTAAGGATCTCCGGATTCGAATTCCGTGTCGCTATCCAATGTGTCGGTGCCAAATCTATATTATTCAACATAGGTAGCAACTAAATTAAAATCATACATAAGACATATATTATAACATAGCTCTCGTGTTGAAGACTGTATCGTTGATAATTACTTGTGCATTAAAAGATAATAATAATAACACGAGATTCGCCTGCAAATAAGCGAAAGTGAGTTTGTCCTGCTTACGAGTAAATGTTTTGTAGGTATATGTATGTAAATGTATGATTTTATCATAACATTTTTGTTGAACCTCCTTTTTTCAACGGTTCATAATTCATTAGCATTGATAAAAGATAGTCTGTTTTTCAAGTTAACCATGAAATATAATAGAAGTGCATTAATCGTCTAAGTGCAATTTTTACTAAAATGAGTTTTGTCTAGATAAAAAAACACTTGGCAATTCTAGATCTGTTTATACACTTTATTTAGTACATATTATCTCATTTCAGTACCATAAATTTAATAAATTAATTAAAATAGTTTAAATAAATCATCTATTAATATGAGTTTTTGTGATAATTATACCATAGAAACAACAGCTCTCACTGTGAGATTTGTTATAAATATTACAGTAGGTTTTTTTAATGGAAATATTTGAGAAATTAATTATAAAAAGTCTTCTAAATTTCTCATATTTATTAACTCAGAGGTTTGCTTGATAAATAACAAGTTCTTAATATTCAATACACGTTTATTGTCGAACGTTTCGAACTCGAGATCAAGTTCATCTTCAGTGACTAAAATATAATAAAAGAACATTCATCAAAACAGAAAGAATCTATAATATGTTATAAAAAACAAAAGTACCATATAAATGATTGCTGAATGTGAACCAAATCCTTCTGTAATTTGTGGCATTAAAATGAAGTAAATAAGATTTGAGGATATTCTCATATGCATTTGCAGTTGATAAATTAAAAGTCTTAAAACCATCTTTTCACTTATTTTTATCAACCAACTTTAAGAAAAATTTCTTCAATCATCTTGTCATATACAATTTTCTATCATTCTGGTTCCTTGACTACTTTTAATTTGCAAAAAAAATAACACGGTACGTTTAATTACAATATTTGATTTAATTGTAAAGTGTTAGAAATGTATGTATATTTAGGTGGCGGAGTATAATATTAATGAAAATAGTAGGGGCCCTAGGAATAGAATATATTCGCGGTGGAGGAAGGGGTTAATTTTAAAATAAGTCACTGTATATGACAACGGGGCATCGGCGGGTGAGCGGTGTGATCTGCTTGGGCACTACCCCGCTCAATCAGTAGAGGTTTTAGATAAACCCCTCCTACCGAAGAGGTTTAGTAGCTTGTGCGAGGTCTGTTAGAAAAGTATCCGATCTTACTCTTTTTGCGAATACCTAACAGATTTGAATTAACCGCGCTTGCATAAGCTGACCTTGAATCTTCGTGCGCATGCGTTATTTTTTCCCGTTTCTCTATAGCGTCTGTTGCTGGCAAGCAGCATTTGAGTTAGGTAGTGTGTAGTGCTCTCGTCGGTTTTTCATTGCAAGAAAAATGACAGAATGACTGGAACAGCGTTACTGCATCAAATTTTGCCAGAAACTGGCCAGGTGAAAATCATTCGGAAGATTTAAACGGCATTCAGTGACGATGCTATGGATATCACACAGATTAATGAGTGGTACAACTGGTTTAAAGACTGCCGCACATTGGTGGAGAGCGAATCATGCTCTGGTCGGCCATCAACATGCCGAAATGACCAGGTCATTGTTAAAGTGAACGCTGTAGTGATGCGGGACCGTCGTATGACTATCCGAGAAATTGCGGAAGACGTGTGCATCTGCATTTTTCCTGCACATTTCAGTATGACCGAAGATTTGGCCATGAAGAGAGTGGCGGCGAAATTCGTTCCGAAGCTGTTGACGGCCGAGCAAAAGCAACTTCGTGTTGGACTCCACAAACAGTGACCCCGACATCATGAACACCATAATCACTGGTGACGAGCCCTGGGTTTACGAGTACGACCCGGAAACCAAATCCCAGTCGTAATGGTGGAAGCATTTCACGTCACAAAGACCAAAGAAGGCCCGCCAAGTGCGCAGCAACGTCAAAGTGATGCTGACTGCTTTCTTTGACTCCCGCGGTGTGGTACAACACGAGTACGCACCTGAGGGTTAAACAATCACCAAAGAGTACTACAGGGATGTACTCCGTCGCCTACGTGATGCTGTGCGGCGCAAGAGACCGAAGTTGTGGTTAACAGGAAATTGGTGCCCCCATCACTATAATGCTCCAGCACATTCCTCGCACTTGTTTTACGAAAAACCAGAATCCTGTATTCGAACATGCTATTTCTCTCCAGATATGGCCCCCTATGACTTTTAGCTGTTTCCCAAACTCAAGAGACCATTGAAAGGAACGCGATTTCAGATAAGAGAGTTATGGCTGCAACGACAGCCGAGCTAAACTCCATTGCCGAAAAAGGTTTTCTCGGAATGCTTCCAACAATAGCGGCACCGCTGGGAGAAGTGTGTGGAGTCCCGAGGAGACTACTTTGAGGGTGATTAGGTTTCCAACGCTCCAGATATGCCAGTTTTTTCCCCGCTCGGATACTTTTCTAATAGACGGATGCCGCGCTGATTGACCATATCAATGTCCCGCGCTCATGGGTTTCGTGACGGATAGAGTCATATGCTGTCACGGAAATATACAAGCCACACTCACCTCTCGAGGGTGAACTGCGTCTTATGTATGTGCCGAGATATATAATAATATTAAATATTATAATAATTCCTAAATAATGTATTATTATTATATCATTATTTAATATTTATTTAGAATATCTTACTACGTAAATACATTATTTATTAAATTAAACAAATTTTTTTAAATGTTTAAAATTTTGTAAAAGCTTTCCGTAATTTTTTTGAAATTATTTTGTAGCACGTTGGCGATTATTGCACTAACCCCTTCAATTTTACATGTTCAAAATTTTTATTTGTTTGATAAATTAAGCTTCTCAATCTCGGTTAACCGTAAAGTATCTATTGTGGTTGCTGTTTCAACCATGTCAGTTAGTCACGCTTGAATTCCGGGAATGTTTACTCCTGTTACTTTGTATTTGTTCTATTTTAAAATGTAACTCATATTGTTTTTAAACAAATATTGTATTCGACTTGATAATGAATCATATCCCATTTCGAAACGTCGTCATTTTCATCGAATATTTTTACTACCAAAAATAAATATATCATCACGTCTTTTACCTATTATTGGGTGTGCTACTCTGCCGTAAGTGATATATTTACGCGCGTGAATTACGGTTATCAACCCATTAAATCACGATCCCCAAAGATGTTAATCTAGGGGGCGTCAGAGGAATAATTTTTACTTTGGTGAAACTTGTTTGTCGGCTGTGGGAAACGAACCCAAGTTTTCAAATCCACAGGCCGACTCGATACCACTGAATCACCTATCCCATAAAGCCATTATTTCTAAACAATAAAGGAATTATTTTACTTTTTCCTTAACAAAAAAGTATAGTATCTTTGATCTAAAACACTTTCATTTAAAACCGAACTTTTATGTAATAAACTTTTTAAATTTCTTGTATACTATATTAACATATTCATTATATGTAAGACAAATTTTATCATAAAGTGAAAAATAATTATATACTTATTTGTTGTCTGACAAACTCGAAAAACACTATTACTTTTTCATCTTGCACATTAAAAAGTGATAATCTAATTTTCATAATTTGAAAGTTCGGACCTTAGTAATTTTTTTTACCGATTAATATTTCAATATATTTTTTGGTAACACAAATAATATTATGTAGTTTTACTCGTGATATTATTATTAATAATAATTGCCGTAGCACAAACAAAATATTTTCTTACACAATACCTACACTTTTTTAAATGTTCTGGTTTCTAGATGCATTCCAGAGTTTGTGATAGAAAACACCGTCGGCTACCTAAGCTTCCTGAGACGATTTAATCCTCAGACGTTGGAGGAACAGGGCTACGATTTCCTAGACCCGATACTGACGATGGTGTTAGTGTTCATGGGCTCTCCACAGAGGATGCGGAATCCACATTTAAGGGCTCGAATGGCGGAATGTTTAGAAGCTCTGTTGCCGTATCATAAAGATATGCCGCCAGAGATGAATCCACTGGGACGGTTCCAAAGAGAACGGTTGTTTAAAGATCATCCACATAAAAATGAAGTAATTTGTTTATTTATATTAAATTTCAGTTGATTTGATTACTTAGCCTATCAATACAAATCGAGTACAAATTATGATTAATAATATAAATAAAATAAATATATCATCTTGCCTTTTACCCCTTACTGGGTATGGCACTCTGATAGATTTCGATAAGTGATATAATTTGGGCGTGAAGTGCCGTTCGCAACCGTTAAAATACAGACCCAAATATATTAGAGGAGGGGAAGCCACAGGACTAGTTTTAATATGATCGTGAAGTCAGTTTGTCGCCTAGAGAAATAGATACAGGGTATAAAAAAAGGGTAAAATAACTTCAAGGTATATTAATTTCGATGTGCTGATTCACAATCAAAAAGAATTTTTTTAAAATTCGTAAAATTATGAACATGCTTCTAGAAGAGTACATTTCTAGTGCCACTGGTCGACACGTAATTTTTAATGAAAATAATAATGGATTTTGAACCACGTAACTGATGTTGAATAACAAAGGAATTATTTTTTATTAAAAATTACGTGTCGACCAGTGGCACTAGAAATGTACTCTTCTACAAGCATGTCCATAATTTTGCGAATTTTGAAAAAAATTCTTTTTGATTGTGAATCAGCACATTGAAATATATATACCTTGAATTTTTTTACCATTTTTGTTCTTTTTATAAGTAATAACTTGAAAAAAGAAACAATTCTAATCTATTTTTACAGTGTAAAAAGTATGAAATGGACATTTTATGCAATTTTTACGCTATGTTTTTTCCAGAACTTCGATATTATTGTGCTATTAATTTATGTATAAATAATAAGTTTGTACCGATTTTACTATTTCAATATGACTATCCTATATTAATATAGAAATATAACAATTCTTAAGATATGACAACAAGCATACAAAGAGCATATGTCTTAGGGATCGTAAAAAATACAAATAAATACACCGTGAAAATATTTTAATTGAGCTATTATATTGAATGATTAAAAGAAATAAACATAGACAATAATTATAATAAATAAATCTCTCCATTCGTTACCAAATAATGCCTTAGTCGGTTGTAAAACTCATTCTTAACATTAGATATTTAGGCAGCTATATTACTTCTAGACATGTTCTAAATCTGTTTTTTTTATTAATTCTAAATTTAAAAAGTTGGCAGGGTATACTTTGAATTTTAAAAATCCATTAATAAAAAATTCAGTGGTGCTACATCATGAGACCTAGCAGACTATTTTTTCCCCACCATTCGGTTTTACAAATTAAATATTTGAACATTTTCTTGAATTGTATACATGATTAACAAATCATTAAAAACGATACGACACTAATTGATGTAGATGGTATCTTGACAATCTATGTGTCATTTTAAAATATATGCTCTGATACGTTTGCTGTCAAATTCGTAACCATGGATTTGGCAAATCCCATGTTACACGATAAAATAAATTCACGACCGATATTTTTTTATTCTATGGTAAGCTTAATTTTATTGTACGATAGCCATGTGAAATCTGTCATTGCATTCAATACATTTAAGCTAACCGTACGATAAAATATTGCCCTGAGGATGAAGAAATATATCTTGAGATGTATAATTTGGCTTAAATTTTTATTTTAAAATGACTATTTTAGTAAGTTGGCACGTTGAACACGTTTTCAATCTTTTTTTAAACATCTTATATTCCTTGTTATCCGTTTTGAATTGGCGGCATTGCGCAGATATCATTTCGAACGTCCTTTCAGATTTTAAATTTATCGCTAATTTTTACAACTGATACTAGATCAAGCATTTATTTAGAACCAACACGAATTAGTTCTGGATCAGTTTAGAGTTGAATCAAAAGTTCTCAAATAAATATGGCCAATATTCCAATTAAGAATGGACTATAAGTACTAATTCATAGAATTGTTTTGTTTTATGCAAGACATACTTGAAAACTTTGAATAAAAAGACCCAGAAAAAAGCATATGCTCAAAATTGTTGCGACCAAAAATGTAGTGTTTCAAAATGGCGGTCTCTAATCATTGCTTACCAGTGGCGTAACGTAAATATTTGAGTGACGCTTGAATTTCTGATCTGCGACAGACCACATGCTGCACAACTAACCATATTATTAACTTGTAACTAATAATTCTAAACAAACAAAGCATAACTTTCACGCAACTACGACGATATATAGGTATACTGTTCAACAACTGAAGCAGAAATGAAACTGCAACATAAGCAGACACGAGTTACACTGCTCAACGGTAGACACCAAATTTGAGTGCAATCAATCAGGACGTGCAATTTTGGTGTCTCAATGTGGCTGACTTCCGTCGCACTGCTTTCAATGCTTATAGATATAATATGCTCCTGCCTGGATCTTTTTATTCAAAGCTTGACAACTTGAAAATTTGATAATTTTTAATTCTTTAATAAATAAACAGTTATTTAAAGTTGTTAGATAACGTCAAAATTTAATAAACAATATACTTATCTCGCAATCTTCAGTTTTCTGTAAAAATGTTCGCAGTATAAAATATATTTTAAGAAACAGAAATCAAAAATACTTTGTTACTTCTTAGATTAAGCTACTGACCACTGAATACAGCTTCAGCTCTTTCAACGTTTTTATATTTGCCATGCAAATGTGGAATATAAATATATAAGTACAAATTATTTATGAGAACTGCATTTTTATGGTTCTCAAGTTTCTCTGTTTTGCTACTACTGAAATAAAAATATGATTTATTAATTTTCAGATTGTTCGTAATTTACTAGATGTGTTCGTGGGAATAGAAATGACGGGCCAGAGTGTTCAGTTCGAACAGAAGTTCAATTACCGCCGTCCTATGTACATTGTCATGGACTACTTATGGCAATTGGAGGAACACAGAGAATATTTTAAGTGAGTTTATTTTAACGTGTGTACTGAAAATAAAGTATTTGATCTGAATTATTCTGCAGGCAATTAGCTATCGAAGCTGAAGAAAATATGGAAGCCGTGAACCCACCTCTATTTCTTCGCTTTGTGAACTTATTAATGAATGATGCTGTTTTTCTATTGGATGAATCGTTATCAAATATGGCACAACTACGAACTATGCAAACTGCTAGGTAAGAAACTATTTCATAATTAAAAACATTAAAAACGTTATTCACTATTTATATGTAGTATAATTTAACGTAATAAATACAGATGAAATAAACATAGCATTTTGCCGATATACCCATTTCTAATTGTGTTAGCAATATATTTAATAGAGTATTTTAAAAGAGGATTTTTTCTAATATTGATTTTTTTAGAAATACTTATTAGTAGTTTAGATAATTATATAATTGTAATCATGATCGGAATCGAAACAATTAAGTAATAAAGATGATTTAAAAAATGAGAACTTTTGAAATTACTATTTTTGTATGGTCGTTCCACTGTATTAACCGAAGATTGTGAGAAACTAAGTATCACCAAACCTTTCAAATGTTTAAAAAAATTAAATTATTAAAAAAAAATGCCAATGGAATACACGTTCAGTATGTACATTATGAAATAAAACAGTAAATAAAACATTCGAATCTTGTAAATATATTTTTCTTTTTTTGTTCCCGTTGGTACGATAATGAATGATAATTAGATTATATGTTTACATTGGTTTACATATTTTTTTATATTTTTTAACATCTTTTGTTGATAAATATATTTTCTATTCGACGTTTTTTGACCGTGTTTTTGAATAATGTATTATTTTACTTAGGCTCGCAATATATGGAATAATCACTACAGAAAACGATCATATCTCAAATAAATTAGCTATAAAGTTTAGTAACTTTTTACTGATGAAGTAAATTGGTTGATATCGTGGAACGACTTATACATCGTCTCACTATAAACCACATAACATTTCAAACTTTTTTGTTTGAATAGAAAAATCAAATAAGAGAGTTATAATAAAGTTACGCAGTTTTTTTACGTAATAATTAATAGGTTTTTTTTTAATTTAATAAAAACTTATTATTAACCATAGAACTAAAATAAGAAATAAATATATCATCACGCCTTTTACCCAATACTGGGTGTGGCACTTTGCCGTAGTAGATCTTGGTAAGTGATATATTTCTTCGCGTGAAGTGCGGTTAATTGCCGTCAAATCACGGTTCCAAAAGATGTTACTGTAGGGGGAGCCACAGGGGTATATTTAATTTGGTGAAAATTGTTGGTCGGCTGTGGAGATCGAACCAGAGTTCTCAAGTTTTTTTATATCTCTATAATTTTATTGCAGAGAAAACGGGGAATGGAACAACTTACCACAAGAAGAACGTACTCAAAATATAGGCTACATACAGCATATAGGCATGATTGCGCGCTTCGACAATATCCTCGGTCGCGAGACGATCCACACACTTGAACTGCTTACGTCACAGATCAGTACGGTGTTCACGCACGCTACTATGGTGGACCGCGTGGCCGCCATGCTCAACTATTTCTTGTTTAATCTCGTCGGACCCAACAAGAAGAATTTCAAGGTACCCGATTTAAATTTTATATGTTTATTAAAAAATGAAGGGTATGTGAAACATGGTACACTATTTCAAAAGAACCGTATTAAAAAGAATTAATTAATTATTAAACATTTTTTTACGTCTGGAAGTTTTATGAGACAAAATTATTTATCATAAAATATTAATAAAATAAACAAGAAAAATAATTAAAGCAGCATTACAACATGCTGTACATGTCAGATCAAAATTAATTTAAAAAAAAAACCAAATTTTTAGTGTCACTGGTTGTTAATAAGTTTCTGTCTAAGTTATTAAATAATATTTATTTGTTAATGAAACATTACATAAAATTATTATTAATATTAAAGTTGTATAAAAATTGAAACCAGTGGCATTAAAAATGTGTACTTCAAGTAAAGTGTAAATAATTTTGCGTATTTTTGTAATTTTTTTAAACCAGTAGATCAAGTTGTCAATTAATTTTATTCCGGAAATATTGAAACACTGTTTAGATGCAGGAATTTTAATCTGCTAATTATAAAATGATTCAATATTTTTTGTTCTAAACATAGTAAATATTAATATACTATTGCGATTTTGGGTGTTGAAATCTGTTGTGCCAATGTTATTTATGATCTATATTATATTTTTGAAGGATGGATCATAGAGATGATTCTTAAACCTGAATAAATAATTTATTGCATGTTAATTTTTTATTTCGAAATATGTGGTTAACAAATTATGATTTTCTTTTATAATAGGTTAAGGATCAGAAGGAATATGAATTCGATCCAGCAAATACGGTTCTGAATATTTGTAAAATTTACGTTCATCTATTTAAGTGCGAGGCATTTTGTTTAGCAGTATCACAAGATGGAAGATCGTACAGTCCTCAGCTCTTCACCTTAGCTGAAGATGTGTTAGGTAAATAGAAATACTATAACATTTATAGGATGTTTTACATATTATTAGAATGTAGGAATCGTATCCAAAGGTTTGAATAAATGGAAGTTTTTCGCAATTTGAAGAATAAATGAAAATACTTTCAGACACTTTTCAGCAATTTTATTATCCTCTTCAGAACCGTATGTAACATAATGTTAATTTGTCATACAGTTCTGAAAAGGACCATAAAATTGCCGAAACGTTGACGTATTTCCGAAAGTGTTTTTATTTTTTCCGAAAAAAAAATCATTTTGTTTTTAATATAGTTTATGAAACTACTAATTTGAAATATTTGTTCATTATTCAATGTCAGAACGTGATGTTACATTTTTTGCATATTTTTATAGGACATGATACTCCACTATTAGTAACACGTGTCACACATGGTGTAATTGTATATTAGTGTAATAATATGATTTTTATATTTATAAATGACACTGTCAGTTATTCAGTTGTATAATGAAACTTTCAATAATTTTTTGCAGCTCGTATTGGTGGCGGCGCACTCATCAGCGAACTGCAATTAGTGGCGGCGCGCGTGGCGGAGCTGGCGTCGCAGCAGCAGGCCGAGGAAGTGGTCTTGGCCGAAGCGCCCGAAGAGTTCCTCGATCCTATCATGTCCACGCTCATGGCCGACCCCGTTACCCTGCCTAGCTCCAAGCAAATAGTGGATCGGACTACTATTGCCAGGTATATAGTTTCTGATTATTTTTAGCAGTTTAGATCAAAATGTTTCATTTAATTTCTTAATAACTTATGAAAAATTTTATTCATTACCTTACATGCTATAGATAGCGCTATGGAAACGCATCGAATTGTGAATTTGAGAATCCGAGTTCGATGTCTAAAGTCTATAAACTGATTTTATCTGGAACTTTATCCGGATGTAGAAAATTCAGCCCTCAATGACAGGGTTGCTGGTATTTTGCCCAGCCCAAAAAACCAACTAAAAAACCCAATTAAACCCACTAAAAAACCCACTTCACACATTTAACAGCACTTATGATCGAACAGCACATTCAAACATCAGGGAACGACGAAATTTCTGGCATAAACACGTCCTCGAATTCGGAGAAAACTCCGTGACTGCAGTCTTCAATAACCAACTTCACTGATATTGTTTTTATTTGGTTGGGTTCATTGGCTAAGTCAAATGTGGTTTTTAAATGTACATTTATGGATAATTTAAAAAAACCAATATTGCCCAAAAAACCCCATAAAACCCAAAAAAACCCAGTGGGTTGGGTTTTGTTTTGAAAAACCCGGGTTTTTTGCAACCCTGCTCAATGAAGTATGAATGATTGCTGTAGTTGCTAGCCGATAATTATTTTACTTTACAATTTTTTTTTTCTACAGTAAATATAGAAAGTAGACTCATGTGCGACAAAACCAAAAAA
This sequence comes from Pterostichus niger, assembly GCA_947425015.1. Lineage (NCBI taxonomy): Eukaryota > Metazoa > Arthropoda > Insecta > Coleoptera > Carabidae > Pterostichus > Pterostichus niger. The sequence continues at coordinate 15,626,361 of OX380336.1, forward strand.
ACGCCCATTCTGCGAATTTTTAACTCTAAATCAAACGTTCATTGAACGTCACGATAAGAACCAGTAACAGCAAATAAACAAATTACATTTTTGATGTCTTGTAACGCTGAAAACTTATAAAATTAAATTCTTAAAATGGAAATATTTATTGTGACGACTGTAGAAAAAAAAATTATGTGTGTTTCGAGCGTAAATGTACACTGTCGATTTCGATAGATTGGCGCGCTCTTACGTCACGCTGCCAAAACCTCTCAAACAACAATGTACCATTTTGCGCTCCTGATACATAAATAGCTATTATTAATTTCACTAGAAGAAACTATCAAAATAGCTTTTATTTCATTCGTTAATTTTCAAACAAATTTTTATTTCTGCACATATGTTGAAAATTCTTAATGTAAAAATAGTTAAATAAGATTTAAATGCTAATTACACGCGAGGCCGTAGAGAGTCCCAAACGGAAAAAACTCGTACGCGTTATAATCAGTGCTCTAGCCTCCATTGTTAGATCCAACGTGGGACTCGCATTGACTCGCTCACTGAGCAAGTTTTTCAGACCCCGCTTTCTCCCACCACTACAAAAACCATTGCATACTGTGAGTTGGACCTGGAACACTTAATTCTGATCTTAAACTTTCCAACAACAGTAAATTATTGCGATCCATTTTGCTGCAGTCAGTGGTATACTATTTTCATTTTAAACTCGAGGGATCGGCATAAAACGATTAAACGTCCCTGTCCCATATAACTACAATGAAATCTATTAGTGCGGCTACCCCATATCGCTTATCGATGGTCAAAATAGGTAAATTTTAAGGGTCGTATTCAGCCTAAAATTATTCTTGTTTTTTTCCTATGATTGACCGTACCGGCGAATGGTGCTGTACAATCCTGTGCGAACCTTGTGAAACCAGTTATGACGGATCATATTTTGAGTTCCTTTGTAAACGTAATTGCGGTGCATTTAAATCGTTTTATGCTGATCCCTCGAGTTTAAAATGAAAATAGTATACATACTAAGGTATCTCGCATCAAATGGAGTCGTATGCTTCGTACGTGGCGGAATTCAGATTCGGCTGTTTTCGTTCCCATTCCGTACCAACCTCGCGTCTAGTGGAGCCTAGGCTTTATGTTTGACGAAGACGGTTATTGTTTTTGTGCTTCGCCATTGGGCTCAGCGTTCTCGGTTACACTCATATCTTGGCAACTTGTTGCCTCTTGAGATTCTGTTTTTTTTTCAGTGAACCGCTTGCCCATTTCACTAGTCCTTGTATTTTGCTCCAGGAAGCATTTTTCAAGTATCAGACATCTGTAAAAAAATATAACTCATAACACAAAATGTCAACATACTTTTTGTAATATAGGAGTTAAAGTGCTCCATAAAGAATGACTTTTGATCTCATACCATAATAATTACAGTGTGTATGTATACCACATTCTTCATGATTATCAATGATTTTATTTTTATTACTTAGAAAAAATATACCTATTAAATATCGTATCTATTTTAATTTTTAACAGAGCATAAAAAAATTAATGAATCATAAAGTGTGTTTACCTTTATTAAATTTTTAGTTGCCTAAACAATGATCACAAAATCGAACACAAAAATTAAAGACCAAAAACAATTTTTTTAAGTTGTTGAGTCTGAGACTTACAAACTTAAAATAACACATCATCCTGCCCGATACATATTTATAAGATCTGCTTAAAACAAGTTATTTCTTTGCAAAATTTTGCGCATATAGTCTGGCAACCATGGCACGACGCAACTTGTCGACAAAACAGATTGAGACGCGACGCGACACGCGACGTTGCATTGTTAAATTCCAGTAACCAGATATATAGAATAGTTTTTTAAATGAAGTATAAATACAGGCGCGGTGGCCGAGTGTGTTAAGGCACATCTCATAACATACTGTGATGTCACCCGAACCAAGGTTTTCGTCAGTTCGAATCCGCCTGTCGACAATGTGTGATTTGTCGTAAAATATAAAATACAGTTACATGTATTTATCACACTCGGGCGCTATAAACTAGTCACTTATACGTCTTAAATAATGTAACATTTGACTACGAAAACCGGCAGTACGGCAGTGTAAAAACTGCGGCTCGGTGTGTCCGGTAGGCCCAGGCCCGATTTGGGCTGTAGCGCCACAGATGATGATGATAAATATAGTATAATCAGAATAATTTTATATTTATTATTTTACTAGGAAATTAGTTTTGATCGTAGTTATTTATAATTTAAAAATTTTACTGAAAAAACTAAATGTAGGGCGGGCACTTTTTACCAACCGTTTGGCTTGCCTCCTGTGTGCCCTGCATGCCTTGCACCCCTGGGTCGGAACGATCCTGTTACGATAACTGTTTATGTGTAGTTTTAACAGAGTGTTAGCTTGATAGACAGCGTGTTAAGGCACATCTCTTAACATACTGTGATGTCACCCGAACCAAGGTTTTCGTCAGTTCAAATCCGCCTGTTGACAATGTGTGATTTGTCGTAAAATATAAAATACAGCTATACATGTATTTATCACACTCGGGCGCTATAAGCTAGTCACTTATACGCCTTAAATAACCGGCAGTACGGCAGTGTAAAAACTGCAGCTCGGTGTGCCCGGTAGGCCCAGGCCCGATCTCAGGCCGTAGCGCCACAGATGATGATGATGTTAGCTTGATAGAAGGTTGCGTAACCATAGATGCAAGACTAGGAATTTTACAACTAACCCTAAATGAGTAAAATTGCTGAGTGCCGCTGTTCAGACAATATACAGGTTCAAATATAATTATCGCGCAAACTTATTTATAAATTGTTTCTACAAAACTATTATAATTCATTACAAATTCGGTTCTGATCTAGTCATACGACAACGACAATATGAACAAGTTAGAGAAATTGAGAGAGAAAGAGAGAGAGGCCGTATTATGGGTTTGCGCGAGGGCGGTTATATTATTGTGTGATATAGCGATTTTAGCACGATTTCACGCATATGAAGACGTTGGCTACAGTCGAAAGACATTAGACAGAGATGACTGTCATCTTCGTCGGCTTGGTCTGCAACTGCTTTAGCCCAACAGTGAACAGTGAAAATAGATCAAAGATTGCTATTGAAAAAAATTACAATTACAACAAATCTTGCAACTCAAAAATATTCCCTAATTTTAGAGAGAGAATCACTGCTTTTCTCCCCTAGGGAGAGAAACATTACGTTTCTCTCCCTAGGTAGGATGTTTCCCTCCCTAGGTAGCATGTTTCTCTCCTTAAAAAGATGTTTCTCTCCCTAGAGACTACGATTATTAGCTGTTTCCGGCGTTTCGTAGGTAACTAGTTACGCAACCCATATTTGATATTTGTCCCGATAAGACGGTAATTTTTGTGCACTTGTTACGAAAAGTATAATATGCTTTACGGGAGGGTGCGGGAATAATCGCTTGTTTCCGTCCCTTGATGCATAACATATTATGTTATTCGGGTATATCACAATGAAAATTAATTACGAAATGCTAAAGTAAGAATTCTAAATCAAATTATTCCAAGAATGCTGAGAAAAGTGATAGATGAAATAAAGTTAATTTTTTAATTAAAAACACATTTAGCAACAAAGTTATGAGAACAAAATAAAATCATTAAATTTGAAAAACAAATACATGGTCAAATTACCCAACTAATGGGACAACTTGAGTCTAATTTAACAAATCTTAGTTCTTGCGGTTTTCGATTCTAATGTATTCGCACCTTAAATGTATAGGAAGTAGCGGTCGTCTTATTTTATTTTAAAGTAAATATTTGATAAAATATTTATTCCAGCAATGTTGATAAATACAAAGTATAACCTCATTCTTATTGACACATTCATTTAACTCAATCGCAATAAATGTCTAATAACTATTGGAAAAACAATTAACAATTAGTTCGCACAGTTTTCATCAGTCGATCAACAATTTTTAATTTATTCTGTTCGACATCTTTCTTTAAACCCTTTCATTTGATACCAAATTCTTTCCTTAAAATGTTTAATTCAACATCAAACACGATAAGTTTCAAATGATTTTTGGGACAAACAATTGACAATATTTAAAAAAAATTAATTTGCTCTTTTCTTTCAAACCAATTAATTTTATACCAAACACAATGGTTGGTAGCACAAGCTCTGTTTTTGGGTGTTCTAAGAGCACGGTTTTAATATGTTAGAGATAGCTAAAACACCCAAAAACACTGCTCTTAAAACAAGCAAAAACAGAGCTTGTGCTACCAGCCAATATGTTTACATTGACTTTTAGGAAAAATAATTCATAATCATGTGACACATCACACAGGTATTTAGAATTTATGTATAAAATATTCCGTTTTTCGTTGACATTCTTCGTCATTGGATTTCTGTGATTCTTTTTCACACTTCGGTAATTATACAAGTCCTGAATTTGAATTTTCATCATCATGTACTCGTTGCATCTGAAATATGATATTGTCAATATGCCTTTTTGTAAATCGGTGTTATATTTTGCATCTTATAATAATCCAGATGATTAGCCGATTAATATGAAACGTTTTTGGTCATGTTTTTTGCTATCTTATGGGGTAGGTGGATCAGTGGTATCGAGTCTGTCTGTGGATCTTGAGATCTTTGGTTCGATCCCCACAGCTGACAAACAATTTTCATCATACTAAATCTACCCCTCCTCTGTGGCTCCCTCTCCATTATCATCTTTGCGTGATTTGACAGCTGGTAACCGAACTTCACGCGAAGAAATATATCACTTACCGAAAGTCAAGTGTAAAAATTGTTCAAGTTGTTATACTGGCCAAACTAAACGCTATGTTAAAACTAGAATGTTAGAACATCGTCGAAATTCTTTAAAAACTTCTATTAATAATAATAGTAATTGTGCTTTAGCACAGCATTCTATATCTAATGACCATATTTTTGATTTTGAAAATGTTAAAATTCTTGATACAGAAAAAAATTTAAAAAAACGTTTATTTTTGGAAATGCTGTATATACAAAATGATATAAACAATGTTAACAATAGATCTGATATTGAAAAATTAAATTCTACATATACTCATATTTTAGAATTTTTTAAATAATTAATTAAAAAATTATTTCAAAATTAATTAATTAATTTTCTTTGATCAAGCTATTATCCTTCAAAATTAAATTATTTATTTTTTCAAAGTAGTCTTCTTCATTTTTTTAAATATTGTTTCATAATATTTTAACAAATATAATTTTTTGACTTTTTAAAAATATATATATATATAAATATTTAATTATTTCTATCATTATTTATAATTTTTTGGATAATGTTATTTTTTAAATATTATTATTGTAAGTAATTTATATTTTATATTAATTATTTTTATAATTGTTAATTAATTTATAATAGTGTCCTGATGAAGGCTAAAGAGTTGGCCGAAACGTTGACGTAATAATAAAAAATAAAAAACTGACTGAATTCCGAAAAGAAGTATTATTTCATAATTTTAAAAACAGTCGAAATAAAAATTTATATCCTTTTATGTAATTTTTAATAATTTTTATTTAATTTCTGTCGTTACAACGCATGTAAATGTAATTCTGTTTATTGATTTAGATGCAGAATTTTATGCTCTACAACATTTATTTGAAGCATTTTTGGCTAAAATAATTTGGGGAGCAATGCGCACGGAAAAACAGTTTTTTCATGTTAATCGCCTATGTACACAGGTATGATGTTCCACCCGGTATCTAAATATATTACTAATATTTAAGTTTTTTCATTTAACATGAAAATATTGACATATGGGTAAATGGTTATTCCATCGTTTCAAACGTATTCTTGTTACAAATCATGTCGTACTGCCAAAAATTAGTTACGATTTCTATCACTAATTGCTTGAATTACAGTTTTCATTTGACTTTTCATTGATTTTAATAAATATAAGCACTAATCTCCAGTGCAGTATAACGGGTGGACCATATTAGTTTTGCATTTTGATTTTGATATAAATAAAAAACTAATAATTTTTTTTCATTCGGGTTTTTTTATTCGAAAGTACAATCCTTGCGGTTAATTATGGAACACTATTTCATTAAAATGACTTCCTCGGCTGGCCTTCCAGGAACCAATTATTCAGTACATTTTCGACATTTTACCGATGACCGCACTAATTTCTTTTTTCAGTGCCTCTTGCTGAGTGATTAGCATAACACTCACCCTTCACAGCTCCCCACAAATAATACTCCAACGGGATCAAATCGCAGCTGTGCGGTGGCCAATGCACATCGCCAAAACGGTTAATAACGCGATTTTCAAACTTGCCACGCAAAAGATCGATTGTTTCACCGCTTGTGTGGCAATTCTTGAGAACGATGGCGAGTTGAGGTGCTTGGTTGTTCTTGCACACTATGGGCAACAGCAGCAATGTTTTCGTTTATACGCACTGTACGAGAACGAGAACGTGTTGTTTTATCCAATAAAGATCTAGTTTCACGAACACGTTTGACAAAATTGTCCACATATTGCCTGGAAGGCGCTTCTTTTTTACTGAATTTTGAACGAGATATAAGTTTTTAATATTTCCCAACGTTGTTCAAGCGTAAATCGACTCATTTCGTAACCCGCATATATTATACTAACTTCTTGTCATAGCACAGCTGACATTGGTGTTGCAATAACCAGTTCAAAATGCAAACACTAGAGGGACCACCCATATATGTTAAGACTTTGGTACTATAATATCATTTCCGCAGTTATTGATTATTTGTTCTTAAAAATAATATGTTAACTAACGAACTGACATCAAAGGTACCAGAGAAACATTTTAATAAAAATCGCACATATTATTTAGCTTAATTCTCTATCATTTCAACATGGATGGTAACCAAATTTCGCGCTCACCTTCAGCTTATATGATTTGAGCGATTTTTGGGCTTTTTTCCAAGATTTAAAGAATGTATAGTTCGCGTAAAATTTATAAAAGAAAACTTGGGAATTTTCAAGGATCACAGACAGAATTGAAATATGTAACATAGGAAATACAATGGTATTTTTTTAATATGGTGATTGTTGCTTTCCTAATTAAATTAAATACGCATTTTGATCATCCCTGAATCCATTTTTACTAATTTCGTCGTGACGCCTGTACGTACGTACGTATGTATCTCGCATAACTCAAAAAGATAAGGCGTAGTAATTTTGTATTTAGGACTGGTTATAACATCTAGTTGTGCATCTCCCTTTTTGATCATTATATAACTTCCAGAAGTGGTACTTTACTTGAAGCCTAAAATAGATTTTAATGAAAAACTAATCCAAAACTTTTCAAGTTTTAGAGAATTAAATTATGCGTCTAGCACATTAAGAATTATTAAATTAGCCTTTTGTATAAGCGAGATATCTAAATTTAGAAAGTATATATTTCTAGTTTGTTGTAATTAAGTTTGCTATGGATTAGAACAAAAAATAAAAAAATTAATGTCAATGTCAAATTACGTCAAATATGTGCAATAAAAAATGTAGGTAGTTGTAGAAAAAATGTTGTTTGAATTTCGTGGGCAAAATTCTTGTTTTTTGGTGCGTTCGAATGACTTTTATTATCTCGACCAGCGGTCTCGACTAAAAGTAACATTCTCATGCGCAACAAAGAAACACTCATTTTGCGCACTTTATACAAAAATAACTAATATGTATATTATATTCAACAATAGTTATCAAATATTTCGTTTTTATGTTAAAATAAACTGCAAAAGTTTTAGAATAATTTTTTTTTGTTTATAAATATTTATTTTATGTTGTTTTTTAGATAGTTCTATTTAATTACATGCCTCATGACGGGGACGTATTATATCAATATTTATTTATTTATTTATTTATGTTACGCTGTACAACAGGAACTTAATCCCAATTACAGTACAGGGTCCGCACTCACCGAGCCGCAGTGTGGTAGTTTTTATAATTTTTAGCTTGAGTGAGATTCGAACTCGGGATCTCCGGATTCGAATTCCATATCATTGGATGCATTTTTTAAATTCTGAATACTTTTCTTTATTACACCTTTTGTTCTAAAATTTATAGGAACGAACTATCGCCTTTTGAAAAATTTAACATTGTCCTATACAAAAACTAGACACCCGGTATATATAAAATATTATGTACATGACAATTGATTTTTCATGTCAGGCATCATTACTATAAAAATGTTTATGTAACTATTTGTTATTTATTTTGATATTTTACATAATAATTAGTACAAAATAGTAAAATGTTATTTAAATTTTACTTACAAGTATTTGTTTTTCTTTGAATTTTTTGCCGGAAATTAAGACAATATTTCTGTATATCTTTAAGTATTTGTTTAATTTTTTGTTAGTAAAAGGTTGTAATGTTTTTTTTATTTTTACAGACATTTGCTAAGTGATCAAACTGATCCATTTAACCGATCACCGTTAACAATGGATCAAGTGATTCCTAACACTGAACTGGCTGAACGCATCAGGCAATGGATCGCAGAGAGACACGCCAAAAGCAGCAGCTAAACTCTACTACTCTGTTTGTTTTTATGATTCATTCGTAAAATTGTGGTTGTAAATTGTTATTTAAATGAGAAACCAAACAAAGTTGAAAATTGTGTGGCATTAAGATTGTTATTCGATTTTGTAAATATACAGAAGTGCAAAGTACATCACTGTTTCATTTATTGACTTAGTACACCTTACAACAATACTCATATTTTCTTTATTAATGTTCAGCTTAATCTCCACGTATAATTTCCTCAAGCGAACTGACTTGTTCAGAAATGCAGCCCGATTTACAGTAGCGAATGATTTCAACACTCGGTGATGTCGTCGCGTTCTCGGAACTGACTGATCTCTTGGTCTCATAGGCATGCGGTAACCTGGTGCTGGTGAATATGAAGTCCGGAGGCCTCTCCATCAGACGACCAGCTGAGCCCAACTCGCTTCGTGTCCAGCGGTTCGGTGGAATCCTATGTATTACGAGAAAATTTATTTGTAAAATATATCAATAATTATTTGTACAACTAGCAATTGATAAAATTTACATACATAGTCAATTATTTATAGAAAGTGTATATATAAATAGACAATTATTTATACATACATTTTGTTTAAATTCATTGAATTCCAATTCATTAATTCTACTTAATTCAATTAATTACAATAACATATTTTACACATAAATATTTCAGAAACTGAAAAATTAAAATAAAAACGTATTTCTTTTGATTGTTGTAGATATTTGTTTATACAAAACAAAATTATATATCTTTCTTACGCAATCTCGTATATTTAGATTTTTTCAATTTTACATTCAGTTCTATCTTACTCGCATTTGTGTTACCATTAAAATATACAGTTTTCTGTCAGCAGGCTTCCCTAGTTACTTTGCAGCAAAAATTCAAATAAATGTATAGAATATTTATTTATTTTATTAATACTATTTTTTAAAAGTTTTTGTATGGCTTAGGTGGCTCAGTAGTATCGAGTCGGCCTGTGGATTTGGGAATCAGGATTCGATTCTCGCAGGCGACAAACAATTTTCACTACATTAAAAATATCCCTGTTGTTTCTCCTCCACTAACATCTTTGGGGGTCGGCTAGTAACCACATTTCACGCGCATAAATATATCACTTACTGAGATCTGCTACGGCAGAGTGCCACACTCGATAGGGTAAAAGGTGTGATGATATATTTATTTATTTTATTTAAATGTTTAAATAATATTATTTTGTTTAAAAATAAACTAAATAATGAATGTCTATTCGAATGAGGAATGTACCTTTATCATAGAAACGAAAAAAAATCTCTTTAAAATTGTGGACACTAAAAACTTAATAAAAAGGTAAAAATAATTTTGTACGTTATTTCACTGAACAACTTTAGATATTTTTTTTTCTGTAAATTTAATACGAGATCGGGTAATTGCATTAATCGGCATCAATCGGTATATAATATATTAAATGTACTGGTATATTCGTGTACGCGATTTAAATTTTTTTAGTTCCACTTAATTCAATTTAATACCACGGAATTCTTTTTAATTCCATTTATTTGTATGAAATTCAATTAATTCTTCGAATTTTAGTGAAAGCGATGCAACAGGCCGTAAGTATTATTCAATTGTATTCTACTGCCTTTTTGTTATACTCTAAACAAAGATGTGCGTAGGGGTACCTTTAAATGTTTAGTAGATCTCTGCTAATTGAAAAAAATTGACTATCTGTCAAAGTGACAATGCCGGTTTCATAGATATAAGAGTTAGTTTAAATTTATATAGTGGAAGAATTAAACTTCTCTACTGGACAATTAGTTCATTTGAATTCTAAATATTGTAAAAGAAAGTATCAAACGGCATAGAAATCTAAATGGGTTAGCAATAATTAGAGAAGCTGCTTTACATCAAATATACATTAATATCTTTTATAAGCTACGACAATCTTTTAGTATATTAATGGATGATATGAAGTAAAATAGGCTAGTTACGCATCCGTTACACTGAATTAATTTTATTAAACTTGACATTGTATTAATATTATATTCTTTAGATATGGAATTTTTTTTTGTAACAATATATTGCTGAAGATGATGAGATAACCATCGAAACGTCCAACAGTAAATAAAGTAATTAATCCATGGATTCTAAAGCCAACATATTCATTTCCTAAAATAGGCTAGCTAAAAATCTATACTTAAATTATTTTTAATACATGTCTACTAGGGTGGCCCTTCTTTTGTTAAAGTCGAAAATTAGTTGCTTTCACTCCCTAAACTTGCTCCAAATAAATTTAACAACTTTTTCTCGAATTTTCCAGATCTGCCAGATGATATAAACTCGTTCCTGTAGAAGGCTCAAAATTTGCATGTAGTTGAAATCGGCGTTTTACATATTTTGGTATATAACTTTCTTTGTGTATATTTTAAAAATTTTAAGATAACCTCTGCAAAGCTTACGAAAGAAGCTAATCAGGAAACCAAGAATTTAGTAATGTTTAACAAGAAAAATATTTCAAAAACTTAGAAATTAAATTTGTCAAGTGTAATATTAAATTGTAGACACAGAACACCAAGAGAAAATCACCTTGATATTAACGAAATTCACAATCAAATCATAAAAAGATATTATTGGGCTAATCAACATAAAACCTCACCGGTTATAACAATAAATGTGAAATATGTTCGGTAGCAAAGTATGAAAGAAACCCAGTAAAACCTAATAAAAATTAAGAACTACTATCTAATCAACTTAAAAGAACATACATTTACTTAATATGCAAGACGAGCTGATAAAAGTTAAAGTATCATATACAGTTTTAGCGTAATCCGCCATAATCGACCAAAAACCATAATGTTAAGTCGCGTAAAACTATTGTAAGACGCGTTTCGAAAGTTTTAAAGTTGTTCAAATAAAATGTACCTTTTTTTCAACTTTTGTGGTCAGTCTCAACATCCAAAGATTAAGGAGCTCTGTTAGAGTGGAACGAGAACGGACAGATCGACGTGCACCGACGAAAATTACGCTCATAACCAGACATCATTTCGAGCGACTCTTCTCGAAAAAATCATTTCTTATTATTTAAGCAAGTCGTATCTGTAAAATTTTCTGTCATGGACTCGATAAAAACGCAGTTAGAAAACTTGTCGGAAGACGCCATAGAAGACGGAAGGCACCGTAAACCATGTATTATGGCGTTTCACACTTAACCTAACTTTGAAATCAAAGAATCTATTTAACGTCGCGACGGGTATTGATAACAGGCCAAAGGGCGACGAAAACGATAGCCAAGTTAAAGCCTGGACTAAACAAGATTTGGGGGCGAAAATCTTTATTGGATTAAATGTCAGTAGCAACATCGCTAAGAAAATTGGGCATTATGTCAGTGCGAAACAAATGTTAGATAAGCTAAATACATTATACGGTACCAAATCAGAATTGTCAGTTGAGAATTAGCAGAGAAAATTTTTTGGTTTTAGATTCGATGATGGTAAGTCTGTTGTCGAAAACTGCATGCAAGTTCAGCAGTTTGCTGCAGATTTAGAAGCTGCAGATGAAGAAGTCAAAGAAAGTTTAGTACTAGCAAGAATATTGGGGATACTTCCACCGAGACTACATCATTTCCGAACAGTGTGGGACAACGTGCGACAGAAAGACAAGACGTTGCTGAAACTGATTGAACGCTTGAGATTGGAAGATGATCGTCTGAATGAGAGAGAACCGGCAGTCGCGCCTACTTCTAGAAACGTTGTCATCATGAAGGAGAACCACAAATCAAGGAAGCCACATTCGGAATCGTCAGGAAATTCAAATGTCGAGTGCTTCAAGTGTGGAAAAAGGGGGCACATCAAAAAGCATTGCAGAGACAAGCCCTGCGAAATGTACTTAAATGATTGTAGGAATAATTATTCGCGCAATAATTGCAATCAAAAAGGGCACTTCGCAAAAAATTGCTCAAAAGAAATTCTAACCAGCGAGGCAGCAAAGAAGACGCCAGGGGTCACAGAGCCTTCATAGTAACTGGACTGTCACTGGAAGCCTTGAAACAACTCAGTCTGAAGAACGACAATAAGGAACATTGATACCAAGACTGCGGCGCAATGCAGAACATGACGTCCAGAAGAGACCTGATATCAAATTACGAGGAATTAAAGCCCCAAGTTTTTGTTGTTGGATATTCAACCTAACTGCAAGGAATCGTAATAGGAAATGTCGAGCTGGAAGTCTTATATGTTACCAAATAGCAAAAAGGAGTTCTGATGAAGGTCCTACATGTCCCGGAGCAGACATTCAATTTATTCTCTGTGACACAGATGGTCGATAGAGGATACGTTCAATCTGCCACCAGGGAGCAGCGATCAGTCTTCAAAGTGTGTGATACCGGGAAAACTGATGCAGTAGCAGAATGCGAAGGTCAACTGTACAGAATGATGTTTCGAAGAGAATCTCATCAAGAAAAGCCAGATAAGTGCTTATTACTCTCGATCCGCACCTGTCATGAGAAGCTGGCTCACCAGAACATGGAATACATCAGGGACATCTTGAGAAAGAATCAAGTGCCATTTATCGACGATTGGGACAACCATGTCTGTGAAGGATGCGTGTTTTGAAAACAGCAGAGGACCCACCATTCAATTAACCCAAAGGTCGCTGATGATGTCTTGGACTTGGCACATGTTGACATGGGAGAAATGAGCAATGTGTCATTAGGAGGATCGAAGTACTTTCTGTTGTTTAAAGATGATTTTGAATGGTTGAGAACCAATTTGACAAGAAAGTCAAGTGTTTCAGATCTGACAATGATCGAGAAATCAAAAATACCACCACGAAGGGAATCATGGATCAACTGGGGATATTTCACAGCTTATCCAGCGCGTACTCACCTCATAAAAATAAACGAGTGGAGCGTGAGATGAGGACTGTCATTGAAGCAGCCAGATCGGCCATACATATGGAAAACCTGAATGAAAACCTGTTGACAGAGGCAATAAATTGCGCAGTCTTCACGATTCATCAAACTAGAACGAGTTCCCAGAAAGGCAAATGTCCAGCTGAACTCTGGTTCGGACGGCAGGTGAATCTGAGCAGACTCAAAGTCTTTGGACAGATATGCTACGTTCTTGTACCTGATCATAAGCGCACCAAAATGTCAAAAAAGTCAAGAAAAGGAATTTTTGTTGGATACGATGTAGCTTCTCAGTGCTACCGTGTTTACATCCCGGACCAACGAGATGTTATGAGCTCAACAGATATCGTCTTTGGTGGAGAAGAAAGCAACAAGACGAGCCACACCAGGACAGAGAAAAAAGACGGAGACGAGAGCGTCAGACAGGAAGGAAAGCAGCATATAAACATCACCAGGAAGTTTATCAAGGAACACGTTGGTGTGATCGTACAGCCAACGCACGTGAGCAGTGCAGATCAACTTTTCAACATTCTAACGAAGGCCCTCAGCAGAAAGACATTTGATGAACTGAAGAAAAAGCTGTAAAGGAGGAGTGTTGGAATTGATCACTTTTTTCCTCAGTTATTTCGACATTTTAAGGTTGGCGGCAATCTAACTTTGACCTAGGGACTGTCCACAATGAAAAAGTTGAAAAAACCGAGTTCAAATAGTCAGCTATCTTAAGACCAAAGCCAAAATACAAGTCGGATGCAATGTTTATTGTCGGCATCGTAATCCGCCGTAATCGTCCAAAAAAACATAATGTTAAGTCGCGCAAAACTACTGTAAGACGCGTTTCGAAAGTTTTAAAGTTGTTCAAATAAAAGGTACCTGTTTTCAACTTTAGTACAATATTTGTTCAATAAAAACAAATTGAGGATTCTCGAACTAGGCCATTTCTTTATTTCAATCTCCGGATGTGAGCTTTTAAACAACACTAATATCTAAAATAAATGAAACAAGGGAAAAACTCTAAGACAATTTTTGTTAAAAACAAACAGGTGGTAAATAAAATCAAACAGCTCAAATTTAAGAAAGAAATGACCAAAAATTTTAATAAACCCCTATAAATAGAAAACGACAAATACAACTTAATATACATCTTTAAACTACAAATAAAAATTTGGATATTCCAGGTTCTTCTATTTGTCATACTCATCATATAAATGTGTAAAACAATAAATCTCGAAACTGCAATGCTTCAAAATCTCGATTCACATTCGTACACTATTATGATCTACATCACCACTATAGATACAATATGAAAACTTAAACAAACACTATGACACTCTTAAACGAATTATTAATAATGACAATTTCTACCGAATTTGACAATAATAATAATATAATGGGGTAGGTGGCTCAGTGGTGTCGAGTCTGCCTGTGGATCTTGAGAACCCTGGTTCGATCCCCACAGTCGACAAACAATTTTTACCAATTTAAATCTACCCCTGTGGCTCCCCACCACTAACATCTTTGGGGGCCGTGATTTGATGGCTGGTGACCGCACTTCACGCGAAGAAATATATCACTTACCGAGATCTACTTCGGCAGAGTGCCACACCCAGTAATGGGTCAAAGGCGTGATGATATATTTATATTTATTAAAATAAAAAATAAATATATCATCACGCCTTTTACAGATTACTGGGAGTGGCACTCTGCCTAAGCAGATCTCGGTAAGTGATATATTTTGTCGCGTGAAATGCGGTTACCAGCCGTCAAACCACGGCCCTCAAAGATATTAGTGGAGAGGGAGCCACAGGGGTAAATTTTTTAAATTGGTGAAAATTGTTTGTCGGCTGTGGGGATCGAACCAGGGTTCTCAAGATCCACAGGCCGACTCGATACCACTGAGCCATCTACCCCATAATTTATTATATCCGAAATTCTACAAATGAATAAAAGAATCATTTAACAAAGCACACAGAAAACGAGCGAGTTAAACAATGTGTAATCAACGCATTGGGAATAATTATTAAATCTAGACTATGAAATTTAGACGTTGATGATAATAACCATTGCGTACAAATTTTGAATCATATAAAAGAACACCAATATTTTCTTAATCAACAAATTATAGCAATGTTGACAATCAAAGAAAACGAAAAGTTGTTACAATCAAAAATCGAGCAACTATTCCATATTGTTGCCGTTGGAGACGCGCAAAAAAGATATTTTTCGATTGTTCCACAGAAAACGTCAACTTTACGGATGACAAATGAGAGCGTAATTGTTAACTTTTCGTAGAAAAAAGAAATTTATGTATAGATACAAATTAGTTTTTAAAATACTTACTTATATATAAATAAATATATCATCACGCCAAAGATGTTAGTGGAGGGGGAGCCACAGGGGTAGATTTAAATTGGTGAAAATTGACTAAAGTTAATTTATATTATGACAGAAAAATTCTGATGACGCCTGGATTCGAACCAGGGACCTTCCGCATACCGGGCAGAGATGCTAACCGCTACACCACGTCACCTGTGTTCGAAATATGGCATCAACTGAATTTTTCAGTCACAGTGTCTAAGCGTAGCTTCGTTCCGAGAGACTCCTATATAGGCATTGACAACCGGGTTCGTCTACAGTGACACAGTTTTTGATTATGAGGGAATCATACCCAAGCTTAGAGCTAATATTATTAAGTTGTGTGATTATTAAAGGTAATCATACCTGTAGCGGTTAGCATCTCTGCCCGGTATGCGGAAGGTCCCTGGTTCGAATCCAGTCGTCATCAGAATTTTTCTGTCATAATATAAATTAACTTTAGTCAAAAACTACAGGTATGATTACCTTTAATAATCACACAACTTAATAATATTAGCTCTAAGCTTGGGTATGATTCCCTCATAATCAAAAACTGTGTCACTGTAGACGAACCCGGTTGTCAATGCCTATATAGGAGTCTCTCGGAACGTAGCTACGCTTAGACACTGTGACAGAAAATTTTTCGAACACAGGTGACGTGGTGTAGCGGTTAGCATCTCTGCCCGGTATGCGGAAGGTGCCTGGTTCGAATCCAGGCGTCATCAGAATTTTTCTGTCATGATATAAATTAACTTTAGTCAAAAACTACAGGTATGATTACCTTTAATAATCACACAACTTAATAATATTAGCTCTTGGTGAAAATTGTTTGTCGACTGTGGGGATCGAACCAGAGTTCTCAAGATCTACAGGCTGACTCGATACCACTGTAAATTACTTACTATACATATAATTAATTAGTATTTTTTAAAGTAAATAATGAATGCAAATCAAATTAAATTACAGAGAAAAATTGGGATACCGATAGAAATTAAACTTGGGAATTTATGAAATTCGTGAAATAATCAATACGTATGTCACCTGAGGATCGAAAATAATAGAAATACTACATTACGTTCTTAAGCCGGAACGAGCTCTATTTTAACGAGTTCACACGAGTTAAAATAGACGTTCCGGCATAGGAACATACAGGACTTTTGTCACAAGTGCACCACCCTCCAATACCATTTTATTTGTTGAACAAATTTTCGCGGAACAAAGAGAACCATATCGTGTGCTTAACCAAACTACACTCACTGACATGAAGTTAGTCACTATGGTCTCACGCTCAATTGTTTTAGGGTTATACCTTTTTTACCGACCAGCTTTAGGGCTATAAATTTATTTTCGACCAGAAACGGGGCGACAATGAAACCACCTGAAAAAGACTATTCCGTTTCAGAAACACGCGAAGGGGTTATTTCAGTACATGTGTGACAAAATAGTGATTTGTGTATTAAGAGCGTAGTGATTCTTTGTTACTCGAGCACGGTAATTGCATCGCGAGCCGAAAGCGAGAGCTGCAATAGTGCAAGTGGAACAAAGACACTTTACGCTCGTGATGCACACATAATTTTTGCTACGATTGCATCTTAAAATTATTTAAAAACGTATACGTACAGAAAATAAATTCATTTTGGCAACTGTCAATATGACAAGTTTCTGTTTTGTTTGTATCCCTGGTAACTATTGAAACTTGACGATGACAAATGATAGCGTAATTGTCAACTTTTCATAGCAATCGTAGAAAAAATACTTTTTTGACAGATTATTTACTTGTTATATATCAACAAAGGTTATAGGTTTTTTAGATATTTAAATTTAATTCTAATAATATATTAATTGAAATGTAATATTAACAATAAGATTAAAGTAATTTCAATATATATATATATATATATATATATATATATATATATATATATATATATATATATATATATATATATATATATATATATATATTTGTTATGAAGTTATACTTATTATATCTTACCAGAATAATATATTTTGATCCATTGCTTCTTCTGCCGTAAATACTGTTACTGTGAGTAAAAATGGAGTAATACTAAGTATCATAAATATCATAAACATCAAGATATGAATACTATTTGCATTCGATTCATTTCCACCAGCTTTCTAACAAAAATAAAGCGCATATTGTTATATTTATAAATACTACAATTACAAAAACATACCACTACAGATTGTTCTAAATAAGCCGTAGCTAATCGAAGAGCTTTAACTACGTATAACCATGCTCTTGTTACATATAAGTAGAGCCACTGGAATGCTATTTCCTACAATTAAAATATTGATTTAATAACTTCTGATAATAATGGGGTAGGTGGCTCAATGGTATCGAGTCGGACAGCGAATGACCATATTAAAATTACCCCTGCAGCTCTCCTGCCACTAACTTCATTTGACGTCTAGTACCCACACTTTCCGTGCAAAACGATATCAATTGGCAAGATCTACAACGACGGAGTGCTGCATCCAATAATACATAAAAGGTAAATAAATAAATATATCATCACATCTTTTACCCATGCTGGATGTGGCACTCTGCCGAAGCAAATCTCGGTAAGTGATACATTCAGTTACCAGCCGTCAAATCATATTAGTGGAGGAGGAGCCACGGGGGTAGTTTTATCGTGGTGAAAATTGTTTTACGGCTGTGGGAATCGAACTCGGGTTCTCAATTCTACAGGTCGACTCCATACCATTGAGATAGATAAAAGGTAGAATGATATATTTATTTTTTATTTATTTATAGAAAATAAATCAAATCTCTCTTGTATCTTTTTTGGAAATACACTGCTCCAAGAAATTAACGATTAAGAAACTGAATTTTAATATAACAAAATTAACAACTTATATTTTATCCATTAACAATAAATATTTTATAATAATTTTAGAGCAAAATTCTGATAAATAAACCTTAAAAACTTAGAAGTAAACCAAAAATATAAAAATTCTTTGAAAAATGACTAATAATATTTCCAACTCTGACAAACAATTTTCACCAATTTAAAAATTTACCCCTGTGGCTCCCTCTCCACTAATATCTTTGAGGGCCGTGATTTGACGGCTGGTAACCGCATTTCACGCGACAAAATATATCACTTACCGAGATCTGCTTAGGCAGAGTGCCACACCCAGTAATGGGTAAAAGGCGTGATGATATGTTTATTTTTATTTATTTTATATTTTTGAATACAGCCTGAAAACGACTAATTATATCTAAAATAAACGGCTTTATGTCATTCTTATCCAGTCTATTCCATATTTTCATGTCAACGCCAATCAAAATATCTCAAAGATGACTTTAAAAAACAAAATTTTAATTTTTAACTTGTTTAAATAAATAAATGGTAATTCAATGTTAATGAATTCGCATGACGTTTAATTTCGAATAGTTTTTATTTATTTAAACCAAGTTTAAAATTAAAATTTTGTTTTTGTAAGCGATCTTTGTGGCATTTAGTTTTTTGAACTTTGGGATGTATTATGTTAATTTTTATCTTATATTTATTAATATAATACTATTTATTTATTAATATGTTAAAATATTGAAAAATTTAAAATATCCTTTAGTTTTTGTCAAATATTTACAAGTTTGAAGACTTCGTGTGGTTTTTGCATTAAGATTGTTGCCTCTGAATTATCAAATATACCTAAAGCTTTTCACCCTTTCTCTGAACATCATGTATTACATGTATTTGAATTCTATAAACAAAAAACTTGTAATGTGAAATACGAAAATGTATATTTGTTTTATTTTGTTTGTTATGATGCGTATAACAAAAATATACAAAATGACCATAGCTTTAAATTTTTTATATTTATTTTTATTAATTCTAAGGAATCATCTTTTGTATCTGTTTTTTACTTTCTTTATGTGACCTTTGTATATAGAAAAACAAAAATTGCAATTTTAATGAAAATACATCTGTTTCAAAACATACTGTTTTAATCATTTACATAATGCTGTTTATTTATCTGTATATTTGCCGTTGCTAGTATTATATTCTGTTAATTTATGTTGTAACTCAAAAAAATGGATACACAGAAAATTATAATATTCTGTATATCTAAGAAAGAGCAAATTGTACAACCAATACCAATATTTCCATTTCGTTAAGTTTTAGTTAAATTTAAATATTTTTATCATTGAATGTATTTAATCTCGAATAATAAATAATTAAGAGTAAAAATTGCTTTGACTATAGATCACGAAAACATTCTATTTTTGCTAGTTTTTTAAAGGAAACACTTTGAACAATATTTAATAATTTGCAGAAGTATAATGTTATTTTCTGTATGAGATTTTGATGTTTTGACTTGTCTTGACATTTGTTTTAAATGATCTTTAACTGAGTTAGGAAATTAATTCAACAGTGTTTACTTACCCTATAAAGTGCATCTTTGTAAGAATTTCTTCTAAATCTAGGAGCATTTTTATGTGTAACACGATATATGATACTCATAGAAAACACTAAAAATAAAATTGATAGAATGACTGACAAGCAACTGTCATTAAATTGTAAAGCTTTTGTAAGTAGACCGATAAATTCGATATTTTTGTCTTTTATATCTCTGAGAAGTAGGTTTAAAAACATAATGAAATACAAAATTACACAAATAATTTAGAAACATAAAATTATAAATTAATCTGTCACTACATTTGAAACATATTTGATGCTAATTGTTTTTTTTTCTTAGATTTCATAAGTTACTAGGATACTGCTAGCATAGCATGTGAGGAAAGAAAAGAATGTGGTAAGTAGTAAAGAACAATTAAAGTATTGTATACATTTTGCGCGTAGATATTTTGTGGCTGTCAAAATACCTAGAATTGCTTTATTTAAGAAAATAAGAAATGTAAAATGGCTGATATACATTTCTTAACATTCTTACACCTATTTACATATATAGTTATCAAATGTATTTATTATTTTTATGTTACTATGTTCGCAATATGAGACATCAAACTTTTAACAATTATTTCCTTACTAAATGGCAGATTTTAGAGGGGGACCAATAGTACAACTTACATTTTTCTAATATTTAACATTAATTTACAAACGACTTCTAAGTTATTTTCTTACAATTACAAATAAGTACCTACTTTATATATAAGTAGCAACAATTATTAGGTATGATACTATAGTTCATGAATATCACTTTGTACTTTTTCTTTTTGAAGTAATTCGATGTACAAAATCGATCCTTACGAGTTTAATTTTTACGACAGGTTCATACATTGGTAACAAATAATACCCTTATATTAATATAAAAGTACAACTATTATTGTTATTGATTTATTTTATAACAAAATAAACAAATTCAAGTATTGTCTCTATATTGTATTTAATACTGTTGTTACGCAATACTTGCAGTTACATATTACTCGTACTAGAAAAAATATAGAAAACATTCATTTTATATACAACATTTAATAACTTATTTAGCAAAGTAATATTTAACTGCAAATCCAAAATATTACTTGTCATCTCACTTTAAGTACATTAACCACCATAGGCCATATTCAGGTCTGTACATATCATTCACATTATTTTACAAGTAATTCCAAACAATACAACATTTTGGAAGCGCCATTTTGTATCAGGCTGTTAATTTAACCCCAAAAATATAAACATATAAAACGAAAAACATGTTGAACAAAGGATAGTAGCGAATTGCGAATTTTTGACGGGTAGCTGTTTGTGCGTAGTCTACAAGACAGAAGCACGTGACAAGGTGCGTTGTTCATACCAGCCACTCCACAGTGTATTTTGACGAAGAGGTTAGGTTTGCTGTTATCTCCTGCTTCTCATTTCCTCGTCAGACCTCGGTTCCGCCGGTGCAGTATGCTAATGTATCGCTGTCCGACACACGTTCTGGCTTCCACATTACCTTTATCCTCTGAAATTATTCAATAAAACATGTTTCTGTAAAATTTATAAAATCAATAATTTTTTAATTATGTACCCGAGTTCGATTCCCGCAACCGATAAACTGGCTTCCACCAATTTAATATCAACTCCTGTGGCTCTCCCCCCACCAACAACTTTGTAAAAATATATCACTTACCGAGATCTGCTACGGCGGAGCGCCACACCCAGTAATGGGTAAAAGACGTGTTGATATATTTATTTATTTTATTATGTACCAAAATTTTATAAATATAAATACATCATCACGCCTTTTACCCATTACTGGATGTGGCACTCTGCCGTAGCAGATCTCGGTAAGTGATATATTTATTCGCGTGAAGTTCGGTTACCAGCCGTCAAATCACGGACCCCAAAGATGTTAGTGAAAGGGGAACCACAGGGATAGATTTAGTTTGGTGAAAATTGTTTGTCGATTGTGGGGATCGAACCAGGGTTCGCAAGATCCATAGGCCTGATATTTCAATCTCCTAACAATATAATAATTTATTAAAAAAAATGATAAATGCATTTCTTGTGAACTCTGTTAGGATAGTGTAATATCGGCCCTTAATATTACATTTGGATCACATTTGACTAAGTAAAATATAGGTGTTCCCGAAAAATTGTTAGATACGTATTTAATATAAGAAATCAGTTTATTTGTAAACTTTATTATTTTCAATAAATAATGAAGGATCTTTATTCACTAACGCAATGTACATTTCGAACTGGTTTAGTGAAACTTAGTCTCAATTATTTTATACATAGTATCCTTCAAAAGTATATAAATTAATGAACTTGAACTAAATCAGTTAAGAATATACATTGAGTTAATAAATAAATAATCAATGAAGCCGATTACAGATTCTTCATTAATTTTTATGCCTTGTGCCAAATACCAAATCAACTAATATTTATTTAATTCTCTACAATTTTCAGTTAAAAGTTGCAAGAAAGTAAAGATAACGGATAAACTTATTTACTATGTTATTCATCTATTCAACAATTATTAACAATGATTTAAAAAACCGGAATTGTACATTGATTAAATGCTCGCCGTTTTGCACACAAATTATTTAATAAGTAAATTAAGGCATAGAATAAGAAAAAAATATTTTTGCATTTGAAATTCGCTGACAACTAACATATCCTATTAGAATATATAATTAGTTTATTTTTCCGCAAAAGTGTGGAAATAGCTTTTTCTAACTAACGGTAATAAAAAAGAATTTTGTGAAACTTAGATTTAATAAACTACTAACAAGAATAAGTTAATAAACAAGGAATTATTTCAAGCTAAGTTGATTTATTTTCTAAGTATGTAGTAAATTTGAATGTGCTTACCTGTGCAAGAGATCCGGGCGTGATGAGAAATTTGTAAACGATGTAAATAGGAATACACATTATAGACGAACAAGTGAGCACCCAACCTACTGAGATACTCCAGTCAGGATATTTATATTCTCCGCCCAGCATTTCATCGTAGCCAAGCAACGAGAAAATGAAAATCGCCTGAAAAACAATCACAACAATATCATAAATATTAAACATATATTTCTACATTTCTAAACTTTATTAAACATGTACGAGAATAATAGTATATTATTAAATGAGTTTTATAAGACGATGTATTGTCGCACGAGTTGTTTAGAGTACGACGAGCGAAGCGAGATACGTTTATCAAACTTGATACAGAATATACTAATTTTCTACTTCCGTTATTTAAACGTACTGGTTTTCATGATGCTAAATAACATCTTAATCACATGTTGACAAACTGTGGCTTCAAACATTTTAAGTTAAGAACACACTATTATTACATGTGAACTTACATGATTTCAAGTAAAGCGGCAAATTGTGGAGATTAATTTTTCCCATTTATTTATATTTCTGCATTAATGTCATATCACATGATATTATATTATACACGTGCTCAAGCATTTATCGAAATAGTAAAATTATGTGTGTTTACGTGACGTGTAGTAGTGTGTTTGCATCTAAGCCGGATTTAGAGTTCACGTAAGGTAAATGAACTTAATTTACCCGTAACTTAATTAAACGAAAAATTGACATTATGCAGTTGCCGAAACTTAAAAACGTAATACACGTTTATTGCTTGTGTCACCGCTGTTTACTGTGTCACAATAGCTAATTTCTGATCAATTTTTGCTCTACAATTTTCTTTTTTCAAATTTATTTTTAAAATCTTTCAATGATTTGTTAAATGGAATCTCATTTTGTTCCATTAAACCTATTTTTTACCGTTATCATTTTTTTTTCTTTCATAATGCCTATGGCACACTGGTCGAAGAGCTCGATGAGCTCTTTGATGAAACAACAGAACGCACCCGTCATTAATGAAAAATAAAAGCTTTTAAAGTTGACAAGAAAAACTAAAATGCAAAATTACGCAAACGTGAAATGAGACACAAAAAATACGAGTGAAATAAGATACGTTCGTTTCATCGATGAGCTCTTTAATGGACATCTATTTTTCGTTGATGACGGGTGCGTTCTGTTGTTTCATCAAAGAGCTCTTCGATGCTCTTCGACCAGTGTGACATAGGCATTAGGTAGCAATAAAATATTATAAATAATGTATTACTATTACTACTTCCGTTATTTAAACGTACTGGTTTTCATGATGCTAAATAACATCTTAATCACATGTTGACAAACTGTGGCTTCAAACATTTTAAGTTAAGAACACACTATTATTACATGTGAACTTACATGATTTCAAGTAAAGCGGCAAATTGTGGAGATTAATTTTTCCCATTTATTTATATTTCTGCATTAATGTCATATCACATGATATTATATTATACACGTGCTCAAGCATTTATCGAAATAGTAAAATTATGTGTGTTTACGTGACGTGTAGTAGTGTGTTTGCATCTAAGCCGGATTTAGAGTTCACGTAAGGTAAATGAACTTAATTTACCCGTAACTTAATTAAACGAAAAATTGACATTATGCAGTTGCCGAAACTTAAAAACGTAATACACGTTTATTGCTTGTGTCACCGCTGTTTACTGTGTCACAATAGCTAATTTCTGATCAATTTTTGCTCTACAATTTTCTTTTTTCAAATTTATTTTTAAAATCTTTCAATGATTTGTTAAATGGAATCTCATTTTGTTCCATTAAACCTATTTTTTACCGTTATCATTTTTTTTTCTTTCATAATGCCTATGGCACACTGGTCGAAGAGCTCGATGAGCTCTTTGATGAAACAACAGAACGCACCCGTCATTAATGAAAAATAAAAGCTTTTAAAGTTGACAAGAAAAACTAAAATGCAAAATTACGCAAACGTGAAATGAGACACAAAAAATACGAGTGAAATAAGATACGTTCGTTTCATCGATGAGCTCTTTAATGGACATCTATTTTTCGTTGATGACGGGTGCGTTCTGTTGTTTCATCAAAGAGCTCTTCGATGCTCTTCGACCAGTGTGACATAGGCATTAGGTAGCAATAAAATATTATAAATAATGTATTACTATTACTACTTCCGTTATTTAAACGTACTGGTTTTCATGATGCTAAATAACATCTTAATCACATGTTGACAAACTGTGGCTTCAAACATTTTAAGTTAAGAACACACTATTATTACATGTGAACTTACATGATTTCAAGTAAAGCGGCAAATTGTGGAGATTAATTTTTCCCATTTATTTATATTTCTGCATTAATGTCATATCACATGATATTATATTATACACGTGCTCAAGCATTTATCGAAATAGTAAAATTATGTGTGTTTACGTGACGTGTAGTAGTGTGTTTGCATCTAAGCCGGATTTAGAGTTCACGTAAGGTAAATGAACTTAATTTACCCGTAACTTAATTAAACGAAAAATTGACATTATGCAGTTGCCGAAACTTAAAAACGTAATACACGTTTATTGCTTGTGTCACCGCTGTTTACTGTGTCACAATAGCTAATTTCTGATCAATTTTTGCTCTACAATTTTCTTTTTTCAAATTTATTTTTAAAATCTTTCAATGATTTGTTAAATGGAATCTCATTTTGTTCCATTAAACCTATTTTTTACCGTTATCATTTTTTTTTCTTTCATAATGCCTATGGCACACTGGTCGAAGAGCTCGATGAGCTCTTTGATGAAACAACAGAACGCACCCGTCATTAATGAAAAATAAAAGCTTTTAAAGTTGACAAGAAAAACTAAAATGCAAAATTACGCAAACGTGAAATGAGACACAAAAAATACGAGTGAAATAAGATACGTTCGTTTCATCGATGAGCTCTTTAATGGACATCTATTTTTCGTTGATGACGGGTGCGTTCTGTTGTTTCATCAAAGAGCTCTTCGATGCTCTTCGACCAGTGTGACATAGGCATTAGGTAGCAATAAAATATTATAAATAATGTATTAATTAATTAGTTGATTTATAACAGATGACACATAACTTCAACCAATTCCGACACCAACCGAAGTATTCCGATTACGCAGAAACTTTACTTAAGTTAACTTACGATATAAAACTTGCTTATTTCAAAAGGTTACATTACTTTATAGGCTCACAAGTTATGATAACTATGATATACTATATGGCGTTTCATATATTACCTATATGTAATTTGTTAAGTTACTTTACGTGAACTCTGAATACGGCTTCATAGTGTGAAGTTATCAACTGACATATAAAATACTGAGTGAAGTTAGTTTCCTGCATTTGTCATTGTAACTTAATCTTATTTTTCAAATTATTAATAAAAATTTACATTTTTTGTTGCCTTAATTTGCGGCCGTAGAAACATTTTAGTATATGATTCGTTTTATAAAATCTTTAGATACTCGCTTTTTATACAGTCGTACTTCATGAGATGTTTATAAAATTTATTAGCACAAAAATAGCACTTCGTCTTAATTTTCTGCGTCTACATCTCATAACGGCAATACTTCCATAACATCAACAAACCACAAGTTCGACATCACCTCTCATCACAATGTTCACATCATATAAAATGTGTTTTGTATAAGTTTCCTTTCGTTGCCGTTCACATTGTCAATCAGTATAAAAAAATCTAATGGATGGCGCTGATTACTATTATCATTTAAAGTCTCTAGATTACTAAAATATCGCGATGCATGATGTGTGTTTTGGAGCTGAAATGGGAATAGCTATTTACGTAACAGCTATGTCAATGAAATGTTAAAGTATGAAGTTGAGAGGTTATTTGATTGGTTGGTTTATTTGTAGATTGTTTGAAACGGTGTGTGGCTCCTGATGATTGAAAACGTGCTATCATTTGTCCTTTGTTTAAGGACAAAGGTAGTTCGAGTGATTGTATTAATATCCGTGCGATAAGTTTGTTGAGTGTAGTAGCGAAATTGTACGGGAAAATTCTTGTTCACAAGGTACGAACCTTAACAATCGCCAAGTTGGGCAATATGCAAGGTGGGTTTTTACCTGAGAAATGGTGTGTTTTGTTTGTTTTCTTTTCGTATGAGTATTGATAAGTCACCTGCTAATAACAAGAAGGTGTTCTGTGGTTTTCTCGATCTTAAAAAAGCATTTGATAATGTTCATCAAGAGATTTTGTGAGATGTATTTCTAGAGTACGGTATAAATGATAATTTGTTGGGAGCGATTCGTGCGATGTACGAGGGTCGTTCAATAAGTCCTTAGAAAATCCAAGAGATGGTGTTCGTAGTATCGAAAATGAATTTTTTCCAGTAAGCAGCACACCTAACTAGTCAACTGTTAGAGTTTTAGCTTTAGCCGTCACGTAGTTTCATTGTTGTTGTCAATTGTAGTAAAAAACTTTTGATTGTTTATAATAATGGATAAAAGTGAGTTTCGAGCGGTGATTAAACATCTGTATTTAAAAGGCTTAACGCCGAAAGAAATTAAAGCTGAGTTGGATGAAGTTCATGGCACATCTGCTCCTGTGTTTGCAACTGTTTACAATTGGGTGAATGAGTTTAAACGTGGCCGTACATCCACAAAAGATGAACATCTTTCCGGACGCCCTGTAGAAGTGTCTACCCCCGAAATGATTGACCAAATCCACGATATGGTTTTAAGTGACCGACGAATCAAAGTGCGCGAAATAGTTGAGGCTACAGGCATATCACAAGGCACAGTCGCTTTAATTTTGCACGAAAAATTAGGTGTGAACAAAATCTCGGCAAGATGGGTGCTGCGGTTGCTCACAGCGGAGAATAAACGCAATCGTGTGGTGGACTCTGAGGGTGTTTTGGCGCTTTTCTGTCGTAATCCTGAAGATTTTCTGCGTCGATACATAACTGTGGATGAGACTTGGATACATTACTACACTCCAGAGACAAAAGAACAGTAAAACAGTAAATTTTTAAAGGCGAACGGGTTCCGAAGAAGGCGAAGACGGAGAAATCGGCTAGCAAGGTTATGGCAACGGTCTTTTGGGATGCACGCGGAATCATCTTCATCGACTATTTGGAAAAGGGAAAAACGATAACAGGAGCGTATTATGCGTCGTTATTGGACCGGCTGAGCGAAGAAATAAAAGAAAAACGTCCTCATTTGAAACGCAAAAAGGTCCTTTTTCATCAAGACAATGCACGTGTGCACACCTGCGCAGTTGCGATGGCCAAAATTATGGAATTAAAGTTCCAATTATTGCAACATCCACCGTATTCACCAGATTTGGCCCCCAGTGACTTTTTCTTATTTCCAAACTTAAAGAAATGGCTTGGCGGACGAAGGTTTACGTCCAATGAGGAGGTCATCGCCCAAACGGAAGCCTATTTTAAGGAGCTTCCGAAATCCTACTTTTTGGACGGCTTAAAAAATTTGGGAAAACGATTAGAGAAGTGTATAGAGCTAAAAGGAGATTATGTAGAAAAATAAAAAAAAATCTACCCAAAAAAAGTGTTTTTTCTACTTTTTTCTAAGGACTTATTGAACGACCCTCGTACAATGCAACAAATTTTATAACAAAACATCAACTTTAGGAGAGTATACTAGTAAAATAGGATGGATAGTAATATTAAAATGTATTATTTAAAACATAATTATTCCTATTCTAAATTGAAACATATCATAAAAGGAAATAGGAAGTAATTATTCATATTTTTGGAATATTGCTTACATATTAAAAGATGAATCATAAAATAAAATAGAACAAATATACCTCGTCCTGGCAAAATTAAGAATACACATATATAAATTTATAATCACAAATGCTTGTGGAAAGAATTATTTTCATATGAGGATATATAATAAAAACACCTACAACTATGATGTTGCATATTTTTTTATCAATGGATTAGAAGCGGTTGCAAGTTTTCAATGCATTTTAGGATTACAATAAGTAAACATGATTAGAAAATACATGAGAACTATAATTCTAAATTCGGAATATTCTAGTTGCTGTACACATTATGATAAATTAATACATAAGAAATATGATAATTATTTTACTTTACACAAATAAATACTAATGCTAATAAAAGATCTTTTTTATTACAATTGAACAAAACACATGCAATATTAGCGTTGTCGGTGCTTTATTATATTTCCTCATAATAAAATACATCTTTCCACAGGCATTTGTGAGTATAAATTTATGTATGTATTCTTAATTTTGCATCGACAAGGTATATTTGTTCTGTTTTATTTTATCATTCATCTTATACTCTATAAGCAATATAAGAATTATTTTCTATAATCGTAAAATTAAAAACTTTGTTAAAAATATCAATTTTTAAAACATAAATAATACATTTCAATATTACTAACAATCCTGTTCTGCTAAAATTGATAAAAAGTTTTGATATAAAACCTGTTTTATTGCACTGATAACTTCGAATATTAGTGTAATATAATACAAAAACAAAATAGACATTTAATTCAAACCACAAATTCTGAATACTCATTCATCTTCATGCTATACATCTATATCATGAAACATATTATGAATGACAGCTCTCAATCTTGATGTTCATTTTTATACAACAAAGCACATATTTATAAAGAAAAATGAATATTTTGGTAAGTAGCTAACACAACTTCGGATTTCAAAAAATATATATTTTTTATACTTTTTGTATCTTTTGAGAAAAATATAAAATATGAGAAAAAATGCTCAAAAGCAGGCGTTTCGGATATTTTTTTTGTTCGGACACGATTTTATCTAAAAAATTCTGTGTGTTTAGGAATATGGTCTTCTATAACACGAAAAGTTCATCATTCTTCTCAATTGCTCTTCAAATTCACCCATTACAACATCATCCGCATAAACAGTACACTACCACCAATACGTACACCATCCACCCGATTCAGAGCTTTTCGTAACAACACATTTATATAAAATTAAACAATCACGGAGATATCCCATAACCTTGTTTAACACCAATATCTATACAAAACCAATCACTCAATGTATCATCAACTCTCTCCGCATCCTAGCTATCTGCATACTTATAACTTCGAATATTAGTGTAATACAATACGAAAATCTAAATATACATATATTTCAAACCACAAATTCTGAAATACTCATTCATTTTCATGTATATATCTATATCGTGATATATATCATTATGAATGGTAATCTTGATGTTCATTTTTACGCGAAATATACGACAAAGCATACATTAATTGTTTAAAATGAGTATTTCGCAAAGTAGCCTCAACCTCAAATTTCAAAAAAACATATTTTATAAACTTATTCTTATCTAAATGAAAGAAAAAATAGTGCAACACAATCTCTGAACATTCTACTGCTTGATATGTCGATTAAAACGAATATGACATTTTTATATAACAAATAAATTTGAGTTGAAATGCAGAAGATCAAGATATAATTTTTTTTTTCTCAAAAGATACACAAGTTCAAATTAGTAAAAAAATTTATATGTTATAGAGGACTATATTTTTGAATATACAGAATTTTAAAATTAAAATCATGTCCAACATTTTTGAGAAATCAAGTCAATTTTTGAGCAGTTTTCTTTTATTTATACAAACATTTTAATAACATATAGTTTATAACTACACTTTGAAGTATTGGGTTCAAAATTATGTACAATTCATCATAAATTTCATTCATAAAAACATTTTATATTTTATTTTAATGAGGTCAAGTAAGATCAAGTGTTCTGCAGCAAACTTAAGATTTAATAAAACGGATGATTCATCTTAAATGCTTGGAAACATACCACATGATCAAGAAGTGAGGGAAGTAACCTTCACAAAGCGTAAGTGTCAAAGTAACTAAATAAAATAATTTGTTAATTACTAACATTCAAAAGTTAGCATATTCAACAAAATAAAATAGAAAAAACAAACAAAGCAAATATTTGGAATTAATTAATAACTGTCCGTCAGTACGGTGGTGTGGATAGCGATATGGAATTCGAATCCGGAGATCCCAAGTTCGAATCACACTAAAGCTAAAAAATATTATATGAACTACCACACTACGGCTCGGTGAGTACGGATCCTGTACTATAATTGGGATTAAGTTTCTGTTGTACAGTGTAACATAAATAAATAAGAATGGGCGCATTCTTTGAAATCTGTTTGGTGATTAACGGTGTTTCAATTTAGATTAATGTAAAAAGATTCTAAAAGTTTTCTTTTTGGACAGTTACTTTCATTAGTAGTGCAATTACATTTTTGAAATTAAACTCATGACCCAATTTTGAAGAATGATCCACCCAGGTACTATATGTCAAATTGTTACGTAAATTATAATGGTGTTCATTTATGTATGAACTGCAAAGTTTCGCTTATATAAACCAAATTACAGTTTTTGCAGTCTATTTGTTAAACAATGTTACCGATGTCCTTAAGATCTATTTTGGATTTGAATCTACTGGACAAGCAGGACATGTTGTTTGATGATTTGATAGCTAACTTGATATTAAAATTTTGGAGAAGCCTGTCTAATGGACCTTGGAGTTGTGATAGGAAAGGTAAGGATAAACATCTGACAGGATCAGTAGTAGGACATTGTGAGGGCTTCTGGATTGTGGTATTTTAATTTATAGGATTGTTGTTATTATTCAACTTAGTTAATCGACTGTTAATGATTCTGCATGTAAAATGTTTCAGATAACCATTATAACTCAAAGTTTTAATGGTAAGATTTATGTTCTTTGTTAGACAATTTGACGACTTGGTCTGTCAAAGTAACTATGACACTTATAATATGTCGCTCAAATTTTCTATAAATATTTTCTTTAATTCGTGAAATAATAAATAATGATAATATAATTTATATTAATAGTATATTTCTCAATTTTAGGACAAAGCTCAAAATTCAAGTCACCGCGAAAATAGTTATTTGTGTATTAAGAGCATAAGTGCCTTTGCTCCTGTTATACTATTGCAGCGCGAGCTGAAGGCGATTACCGTGCTCGAATAACAAAGACACTTTATGCTCGTGATACACACAATTTTTTCTACGATTGTATCTTAAATTGTTAAAAAACGTATACGTACTGAAAATAAATTTGTTCTGTTAACTGTCAATATGACAAGGTTCTGTTTTGTTTGTATCCCTGGAGCCTGATTCTGTATCTTGCGTGACTACTTGCGGCACCCACACTAACACAGATATGTCACATGCATATAGTAAACCATCTATCGGACATTTAAACAACTAATGGGTATGACGTCACTTCTTGCGAGACACGCAAATATAGATGCGTGACCTCCGTAGCTCCTGTTTCTTACTTGTGACACTACCTGTCTCATTCTAACATTATGTTTGTCTTTTACTTTCTTGTCATTTTGCGTATATCTGCCATAAAGTTTATTAAAATTTGTTTTTGCTCCTCTGTAGCGTTCATATCACGTTTTTATCTTCTGCCATAATAAAATCGTATAAAAAAAACTACAAAACGATGTTGACAAACAATGACATGTGATTGCAACTGACAGTTATAGTTTCAAAACCATTACCAACACTAAACTTGGCGCGAAAATGTAAAGCACGGAATTCCCTATGCTCGACACCAGAAAAGAATCGGTGACGTCATACATTGTACTAACGCAAATTTAATCACGCAACTGCTCACGCAAGATACAGAATCAACCTCCTGATAACTATTGAAATAAGCGCGTACTTAATATCTCCAATGGCAACGCGCGACAAAGATATTTTTCGATTGTTCCACAGAAAACATCAACTTTACGATGACAAGTGAGAGCGTAATTGTTAACTTTTCATAGCAATCGTAGAAAAAGAGTATTGGCTTTAGCTGAAAAAAAAAACAGGAACAAATATAAAATTTTTCATGGGGCGTCATGATATTCAAAAGCTTTGTGTCAATTATTTACGCGCTATAAAAAGTTATAAATATTTAGATAAAACATAATCGTTGATAATAATTTTACAAAGTGGTAAGAAGAACGGTTAATTTCAAATTTACCAGAAAGAAGCGTCTTCGTACGAGTAATAGACAATGCATTTTACTATAATGTCCAAATTGACAAAGCTGTTACGGCGAATTCTACGAAGGCAGTAATGAAAGAATGGCTACGTACAAAAAATGAACCGGTGGATGACAGTATGGTTAACACGGATTTATATTCTTTATTACTTCAATATAAACCAAAATTTAAGCTATATGTAATTGACGAAACATTACTAAAATACGGACACAATATTTGGCGGTTGCCTTCGTACCATCTGGATCTAAACCCTATTGAATTAGTCTGGGCTTCAATTAAACAATATGTTGCAAACAAAAAATGTGACATATCATTGAATGATTTTGACTTTGTGAAGAATTTTTAAATAATTATATTTTTGATATAAACATAAAGCAGTGTTTGTTTTGCATGCTTTCCTCCAAACTTATTCCTAGTAGTGTATTCGGCCGGGTACCTATCTCTTTCCTATCGAATACATTCTTTTTTTGCACCGCGGCAAATCCCATCCGACAGTAGAAAATGGTCAGACTATAATTGTCGATGTCCTGGGCAACGGAAAAGAATCTTATACAGAAAATGTTTTATACGCAACATTATTAAAGATGTTGGCGACATGTGGTTTGTCGGTTCTATGAACGTGTGTACTTATGGAATGCAGACGTTGTGTAAGGTATAATAATTATTATGATTGCATGATTTCTTAAAAACCATTTTGGGATATCCGGTATAATGTTTTTACTAGTTCTAATTTTAAGAATAGTCACATGTTTCAGTTGTTTCATACATTCAGTGGCGTCGCCATAGATCAGAATTTGTGTGGGTAAATATTATACAATAATATTATGAGTGGGCAAAAGGATAAGTTAAATTTGTATAGCTGTTAATTTGTGTTATTTTAATTTCTATATTTTATATCAAAGTAATTCTTTTTGTTACTATGGGTGGCAGTAAATTTATGAAGATAGCGAGGCTGCGATGAGAGTTGATGATGTATTGAGTAATTGGTTTTAAATAAATATTGGCGTGGAACAAGGTTATGGGATATCTCCGTGATTGTTTAATTTGTATATAAATGTGTTGTTACGAAAAGCTCTGAATCGGGTGGATGGTGTACGTATTGGTGGTAGTGTAGTACCTTTGTTAGCTTATGCGGATGATGTTGTAATGGGTAAATTTGAAGAGCAATTGAGAAGAATGATGAACTTTTCGAGTTATAGAAGCCCATATTCCTAAATATACAGAATTTTTGAGATAAAATCGTGTCCGAACAAAAAACTAAAATATTCGAAACGTCTGCTTTTGAGCATTTTTTCTCATATTTTATGTTTCTCTCAAAAGATACAAAAAGTATAAAAAATATATATTTTATATGTGTCATAAAATAGTATATTTAATATACTAAAACTTCCATATGAAGAAAATTTTTCTATTTCTAATAATTAAAAAGTTAAGGGGGAGTTCGTCTTCCCAGACTCAACCTGTATATGACACATTTATAATCAGTAACAAGAACATATAAATTCGTTGTTTTCTATTATCTGCCACTCTACGTTAAATGACTTATTTGTCGCGAATACTAACGCGAGACGTATTTTCACATAAAGTAGTATAGTACGATTTAATAGATATATTACTTGATTATTACAATTTCTTAAATAAAAACGTTCATATTTAATAGTACAATAAAATAATTTTTATTTTGACAATGATGTGTGTGAAAATATTGTGTGGACGGTATAAATTTTCAGGTAGGATGTTGTCCACCTGCGCCATCCTTTGACGCCGCCACTGTTTCCACTTCTATTTTTCTGAACAACGAAAAAGGCTGAACAAATTTGAAAACTTTTTCGGTTTGCAAAATGTATATACATATATTATTATGTGCAAAATTTTAAATAAAAAGTTTGAATTGATGTTTTTTTTTATTTAGATGCGAAAATTCAAAGTATATATTATAAATGGACGACAATAAAAGTGGAATAATTTAAGTTTTAA
This sequence comes from Pterostichus niger, assembly GCA_947425015.1. NCBI lineage: Eukaryota > Metazoa > Arthropoda > Insecta > Coleoptera > Carabidae > Pterostichus > Pterostichus niger. The sequence goes on from OX380336.1 coordinate 15,661,456, forward strand.
TATGTAGGTATTAACAACAGTTACTAGATAAATGAATATGAAAATGGAATATTTGGGCTTATAGGGTGATCATATTACTATATGTAAGTCGGCCTATTCTTGCAGGAAAAGAAAATATATAAGGTGATATATATATATATATATATATATATATATATATATATATACCGGGTGTCTGTTTTAAAAGTGTACATAGGAGATTAACATGGGAAATCAGTTTTTTGCATGCTGTTGCTCGATGTTCTATCAGACAACAATAATTGTAGTATCAATCGAAAGATATAATTTTTCTGAATCAAAACACTCGCAAGAAAATAAAACAAAACAGTCATAGGTAACTATAATTTATTTACATTAAAAATTTAATAAATCGGTGAATTTACAAAATTTAAAACTTAATTTACGGGACCAAATTACTAGTAAAGTGAAATGTATTTTACATCGTTGGATTCAGAATAATTATATCTTTCGAGTGATACTACAATTATTGTTGTCTGATAGAACATCGAGCAACAGCATGCAAAAAACTGATTTCCCATGTTAATCTCCTATGTACACTTTTAAAACAGACACCCGGTATATATATATGTATGTAGCGTCGCTATCAAGTAGTTTGGCGACGTTACATTATTTCGTCTCCAAGTAACTTCTGATTATTGCTCTATTGTTTATGTTTACTTTTATGTCAACTATTTATTTATTTTCATTCTTCTTTCAAACTTAAAAGTGTACACATCTTCTATATTATATATATTTCTAAATTCAATGTTATTATTGTCATATATTTAAATAAAATGAATCTACATACAACTGAATAATTTATATTATATATATTTCTAAATTCAATGTTATTATTGTCATATATTTAAATAAAATGAATCTACATACAACTAAATAATTTATATTACATTGGTGACCCCCGACGAAAAGAAAAAAATCATAATTCAGTGCCGCGAATGTCATAGTGCTTAACAAAGTGCCCAACGTTTCCTGATATTCTTCAAGTCTACTCACTTCTACCAGTCTACCCGCTTCTACCAGTCTACTCACTTCTACCAGTCTCTCCAATTCTACCAGTCTTCCCAATTCTACCAGTCTATCCAACTCTGCCAGTCTACCCATCTTTCAAGAAATATGAACATTTTAATTTATATTATTTTGTTAAGTGTCTAATGTAACTATAACTATTTTTCTATTTCTTTTCTTTCAACACGTAACACATTCATTTATTCACTTACACGTACGCTAACACAATCAACTAATCAGACTTACTTGATTAGACAATTTTATTATTACTATTATTACTTTTGCTACACATTTTGAACATCACCAAACACTACATTACCACATGTGTTACGTGCTTTTTCTTGCTATTTCCTTTCCATTTTCATCAATATCAATGTTGTGTTGTGTGACATTTAGTTTAAAGCCAATCTAGTGCTACTAATACTTCTTAAATTCTTTCAGTAATGTTTTAATTAATTCTTGATAATTTCATCCCTTCTCAATAACCTCTTTCAGCAATTTTTACTTAACTTTTTCCGTTGAAATTATCATTCTTTTAGTTTCTTCGTTTCTGGATTATATTTATCCAATGTATTGTTCACTATCTCTTTATTCTTATCTTTCACACATTAAATTTAACATTTTAGATGTTGAGCACAACATTTTTATTGTCCTTTCTTTTTCCTCTCTTTTCTTTTCTTGAGGGGGGAGTAATGTAGCGTCGCTATCAAGTAGTTTGGCGACGTTACATTATTTCGTCTCCAAGTAACTTCTGATTATTGCTCTATTGTTTATTTTTACTTTTCTGTCAACTATTTATTTATTTTCATTCTTCTTTCAAACTTAAAAGTGTACACATCTTCCATATCATATATTTATATTTTATTTCTACATTCAATATTATTATTGTTATTTATTTAAATAAAGTAAAGCCTTATATATACATCTAAATTTAAATGCTTTACATATATATATTTCAACTTATATACGAACAAATTTATTCTTTTGTTGGAACTTAAAACTATTTAGTGTTTTATTTTTAAAATGTTCCTATATCTAATGGAAAAATAAGATGTTTACACCACTTTTATTTCTGTTTACTTCGGTTAGGAATTAGGTTCTTATATATAAATGTCTTACCAGAAGGAAGACAGGACTGATGTAGTTCCAGCATACTCTCCAGAAGATTCCAGGCCGAAATCCGATCATCTTCTCCACGTCTCTGGCGAAGTTGTCAGTGCCGTAAATCCAGCATACTCCTGCAGCTTCGATGAACACTACGAAGAGGATCGATAAACCAGGTCCATATACGTTTAGTAGATTCACTAGATAAACACCTCCCTGTGAAATAAATTGAAATAAATTTTAAAACTTATATTTTGTCTCCTAAAATATTATTTTATTATAAACTTCGTAGATATTATCAAATATTTAACTTTTTGTTTATTTATGAATTCATTTCGTGCCAATATCTTATACTGTAGCTGCAGTTGTTTCTATCGATTGTGTTTTTATATCATTACTATATTAAGTATTGTTTCAGTGTTTTAAACAAAGTTTATTTTCTTTCAAATTTGCACTACCAACGTCAGTATTTTACGTAGTTCGTGAATTAAGCTCTATCTTTATGCTTACTAACTCTCAATAACAATAAATTCAATATTTATGTGAGTGATAGCGCTAAACTATTGTCAAAAACCTGAACTACTAATTACTTCTCCTGCTGCAAGTTTTCAAGTCTTGGCGAAGACATATCTGTTCTATATTAATTTTGGTTTGAAACCTTATTTACAAAGAAGTTATGCAGGTGCTGTGGAGTTGAAACTGAAGCTGTAAAATTACTAACGTGCTGTGTTTGCAAAATTTCTGCGTAGGTATATCAAATAATGAAATTAGACTTATTAATGCCAAAGAATCAGTGTTTTGATCATGAAGAACATGCTTATTAGTCGGTGCTGATTTAAATATCTTACGGGAAGCAATTATTACATTTCAAAATGAAATCGTGACTTTAGAATCACAAAATAACAGTCAATCAACAAACCTTAATTAATCTTAAAGAAATTATAGCTGAAATAACAGAACAAGAAAAGAGAAAGAATAATATTATCACATTTGCAGTGAAAGTATTGAATTCTGAAGCTAGCAAAGAAACTCGCATATTGTAATGGCTAATGGGTAAAAGGCGTGATGATATATATTTTTTTATAATTTAGTTAAAGAAATACTTCAAATGAAAACATTATTTTAGATACGTTTTATCAGTAGGCAAACATAATTCTGTAAACGAACGTCTTATCAAAGTTACTTTTAATGATTAGAAATCTGTAATTAACGTCGTTCGCAGTGCCAAAAAATTTAAAGACATCACTAAGTTTGCCTATAAAAAATCTCTTTCGTCCACACGGTAAAACAAATTAAGTACTACAAAAGTTGTAAGGGTGAATTTGATAATCGCATTAAAAATGGTAAAAGAAATCTCGTAATGAAATATGTTAACAATATTTCAAAGATTACTTTAAACACTTAGTGACAAACAATGAAATAGTTAGTTGTCCAATTGAATTAGTATTTATTATCAAAACGACAGAGGCGTCAACTCAAAAATTATTTCAATTATGTGTGGTATATCGGACACCAAATTTGACATTATCTGCTTCACTGAAACATGGCTTGATAGTCATGTATGCAGCAACAAACTATTTTAAGACTATTATATAGTATTCCGTTTCCGTTGCAACCGTCAATTTGAAGAATAGCAACTCAGTCGTAGTGGTAGCTCTATGCTCTATGTTAGCTGTCATAAGCGACTTTAATTTAACCAGGTTTGCAATTTGGATTATAAGAACACTGTAAATTGCATAGATATTATTTAATTCTTATTCTGTTATTGTTATTGTATTATATACATCGCCCAATATTGTCGCAGCTGATTTTAAAATATTTCTTGATCCATTTAGTTCAGTTGATATTCAATAATAAAGCTATTATCATTGGTGACTTTAATATCAGACCATATACAGATTTTAACTCAAATGCCTATAAAAGGACTACTTTCAACCAGTGTCTCAGTTTTACAAATTTGCGGCAAATAAACTTTACTGTCAATATTAGCAACAGATTATTAGACCTGGTATTATGTAATTTAGAAAAGCAGATTTCTATCATCCGTAACAAGAATTACGATTATATCTAAGTGCTTCACTACATCAATCAGTAAACTTTCCATTAGCCCTCGATAAATATAAATTTAACTTTAAGATAGCTAACTTCCCCATCCTCTACGAAGATCTATTTAATATTGACTGGTCACCTGTTTTGTTGCACAATAATGTTAATGAAGCTTGCAACTCATTCTATAATATTCTCAGTGGTCATTTTACCAGTTACGTTCCAGTCCATAAAAACACGAGAAATAAAAGAGTATTTTCACCATGGTTCTCGAGAGAAATAATAAAGTTAATTAATCTCAAATAGAATTATCGAAGAAGATTTATTGCTTCTGGTAACAACGCTCATTGGGCAGAATTTCAACGATAACTAAAATTAAATAAATCAAAAATTAAAATTGAGTATAAAAATTTCATAAACAACATAGACTATAATAATTAACAATAATGTAAATTAATTTTGGTCTTTTATTCCAACTTCGCGCATCCCTGTTATAATCATGATGACTTATATGAAAACCCTCAAGAAATTTTTAACGAGTTTGTTTCATATTTTTACAGTGTATGTATGAATCACTTCCGAGTAACTCATACTTCTCTTTTAATATTAAACAAATTATTCAACAATTTTTTGAGTTAAATCAAATTTCCGAAAATGATGTAAATACCTCGAAAAAACAAACCTACAGCAGGAACTAATCAAGTTCCTGCCTTTCTTGTCAAAGACATTATATCAGCTCTAATCACTCCCCTAATTCATATATTCAATTTAATATTTATAACTTCTAAATATACCTCTCATTGGACACCTGCCCGAATATGTCCTAGTTTGAAAACGGAGATTATTCTTTGCTAATTACCGACAATTTGCAATACTAAGCAATTTCTCGATTTTTTTTGAAATTATTTAGAATAATTTCTTATATAACTCGTTAAAAATTATATTACTCCTCAACAACATGGTTTCAATAACAACTAATGTTGCAAAGTTTTTTCAATATGTCTCAGAAATCTTAGATAAAGGTGGACAAGTTGACTGCATTTATACAGACATCTAAATAGCCTTTGATCAAATCTATCTCTATGTCTAATTAAACAAGCGTAATAATTATGGCGTAAGTAATAAGTTGATAAAATATTTAAAATCGTCCCTAATTGATAAACACCAATTTGTATCATACAATGGATTCGAATCAACATCCTTCGTAGTCATTTCCCACCCCTGTTGTTTGTATTGTTTATTAATAATCTATGTTCGAAGCTATTAATAATTTTCGAAAATATCACCTGTTATAACGACTGTCTGAATCTTCAAAAAATCTGGATTTTATTGACTTATAGTGCAATAATAACAAATTATATGTCAAAAAATGTCAACTTGTCTCCTATACAATAAAACGTGCAACCACTTACTTTGATTATAATATTAATAATAAAAGCATCTTTGGTAGGTACTATGAAAATTTAAGTCACCGAGAAGAAACAATAAGACAAAAACAAAATAAATAAATGTACATTTATACATTATCTTGCACGTTTAATCGCAAAAACAATAATATTAATATATGTACGAGTTATATAATAGATTTGCATTCATTATGAGAAAAAAATAATCCGTTGATCAAGCTCGCATTTGCAATATTTATTGTATGAAACAAGTAGTCTTATTTTATCTGATACTGATTTTTATTTCGATGGTGAATTTAGTAAAGCATAAATCAAACATTGATGTTTTGCAGCTAAGTAGTTCAGTGGAATTATGATGTACGAGTATATTCGAATGACATGTAAAATTTAATATGATATTCCTACATTAAATAGTTACATAGGATTTTCTCTACCTAGGCTCTTATCTGCCTAAAAATTAATAGTCGAAGCTACATTCTGACTAATTTTAAATAATATTTTGTAAATTATTTCTAGTTTGTGGTGTGTTACGTGTTTTTGTAAATGCGTTATTTGATAAGGTTATACTCATTTACATAACTCAAATACATTAAATTGCAAATTTCCTTTATTGTGATACCTCAATAATTATACAATGAAAAAAACTATAGATATATTTTGTAAAATTGAGATATAAACTATAGAGTATATTATTTTGAACTTTAGGTCATATTTTTTTGTGTTTGTGTTGGATGGAAAAGTCTCTATCAAGATATTTCGTTACCACAATTTGAAAAAATAAATAAATTCAAATAATTTTCTTTAATTTTTCATATTGATATGATGAGAATTTGGCAACAGCAACCTTAACTTCTAACAGTTACAGCGGTGTTGCCCAACCTGGGACTCACGCCCCACATGAGGCAAGTTCAAGATGAAAATTCGAAAATGAGTTCGACTAGACTTTAAAAACCAACTGCCTTATATAAAAAAGAATTGTTGGTATCTCAATTTGAAATAAGCGTTCGTTAAGTGTTGTACTGTCTATAGAGCCGCACTTGAAAGTTTGGGGTAATATCAACTACAGTTTGCTTACTATGCCTAGTGAAGGAATAGTAAATACTGTATTGGACGATTGCTTGAGGAATGCGCAATGTGCAAGCAAGTGGTTGTCTACTGTAGCCTACCGCGAACTCCGCATGTTATATGAAATAAGTAATTCATTTCATACAGACGCTCGTTTGGGCCTGGTGACTGCATATTTGGATAGGTTTAGCGATTTCAAATTAAAATAAATAAATATTTTGCGCACATAATTATTATTAACGATGAACTATGATATAGAATGGTATGTATTTGTTGTATACAGAATGTCCAAAAGGTCTGGAAACGCTTAAATATCTCGAGAACGAAGAATTCGATGACAAAATTACAAAACACGTGTTCTTTCATTTTACTAAAACTATTTAGGCATGATTTCCAAACATACTCTCCTATCCCCTAGTAGCCGAGGTGAGGGTGAGTTTCAAAAACTTAAATGGAAACCTCTAATTTGTATTGCACTATTGCATTCTCCATAAAAAACTGTAATTGATTTACAAATTCAAATCATCCCCCACCCCCTTGGGAGTGGAAAGAGGGAAAATCTAAAAAAAATTGAGAAACGATATATATTTTTATGATGAAAAAAAAACGATTAAAAAGATTGTATCATCGAAAATCTGCAATTTTCCCTTTTTACACCCTCAAGGAGTTGGAAGGGTGGAGGGGATTGGAGTACAATTACGAAATCAGAAAATATATTTTATGGTGAAAAAAAAACGATAAATAATGATCGCAACTTAGAAAATGTGCAATTTGCCCTCTTTTCAGGAGGTTGGGGTTGGAGAGGTTGGGAGACAATTGAGAAATCAGAAAATATTTTTTAAGGTGAAGAAACCGATAAAAAGTAAAGTAAAAGGAAAGAGGGAAAATCGAAAAAAAAATGAGAAACGATAACTTTTTATGCAGAATGCAATAGTGTAATAAAAAAGGAGGTTTCCATTTAAGTTTTTGAAAATCACTCCCACCCGGCCTACCATGGGGTGGTTGGTATGTTTGCACATCATGCCTGAATAGTTTTAGAAAAATAAAAAACATGTGTTTTGTTACTTTGTCATCGACTTCTTTCGTTCTCGAGATATTTAAGCGTTTTCAGACTTACCTAATAGTAAATAATAAATACTTTATTATAGTGCACTTATCTGATTTTTGACAAAATTAGACTTATCTGCTTTAATACATAGTTTATTTTTAGTTTTTGATTATCTTATATTTATTTCTTTCACTGGCACAACAAAAAAAAGTTCGTCTGTATTCACATGAATACTTAAAATTTTGAATCATACTTGCTGCCCACGATTAAATGTTACCTTCTTGTACTGCGTTAGACACTATGACAGTAGTATTCAATTAGCGCCATACTTCGTACCCGGGTAACTGGTTCCAATCCTGGCGTCACTCGATTTTTTTTTGTCATAAATTTAACTTGAATTTACCATCACTGTACTTTCAATCATGTCATATGACAAAAAATTAAATATTCATATTATGCCAAATAATTTAAATAATTTGTAAAATTACTTTGTTTCATAAATAACAGTACATAGCAATATAAATTAATAAGTTATTTAGAATAATTATGTTTAATCAAGAATTTGTTTATATAAAGTTTTGGAATCCGGATGTTAATATTGCTATATTAATGGAATGTTGAAATTATGTTTGACAGTGAAACAAAGGTATGAAAGTTTGAATGGCTGTCTACATTTGTGTGTTGTGAGTATAACTTGGTGAGTAATAGTAAAGTTTTAAGCTGTGCGGTTTGTTGGATATTAGCAAGTTACTGGTTGGAGTAAGTACTTGAGAAGTTACCTACAAACCTGCATTATGAGTGGATTTATTATGAGCTATTACGGTTTGTACTTTCCCGAAATGGTTTCATGTTAAATTAGTCAACTTTTATTTTACATTGAATTACGTGTCGCGTATTTAGAAAAAAGAGAAATTATTTTTGATTTATACTTAGTTTTTTGTTTTTATTTGTAAATCTACTGAAATTGTTTCTAAAATGATTTTTATGATGCATTTATAAGAATTTGTTTTTTATATAAGATTAAAGATTTTATATAAGATAATTTCGTCACATTATAAATTTTATAATTTTAGCATATTACAGTCTACACGGTATTAGTTTCTGAAAACTACAACGAAATTCATCATACGAGATATAAATTCATATAAAAATTCAGTATTGGATGAATATTTCTCTCCAAATAATAATTGATTTCATTGGCTTACACGAATATACCTTAAAATAAAAAACTCTACAGGCTTTTAAAAAGAATACAAAAACTGAAGGTATATACCAAAGTTGTGCAGAGAGTTTTCAAGTTGGGTGTGCACTTATTTAAAAAAAAGAATAATCGATGAAAGTTTTTTTTAACAAATTTATTTGTAAATTAAATCCATTTATCGTTCGCCATTATTTACAAAATCATTTATAAAATTTTCAAAAAAGTAATTTAATAATTCCTTTCCAATAACAAACTACTTAATCTTTATTGACTCATTGTATTACGAGCATAATTTTTAATTATCTTTAATATAAAAAATGATCTCTGGGAAAAAGCTATTGAAAAGAAAATTGCTAATATTAAATTTGTTCTTAATATGTTGAATAAATGATATAATCTTACAATAATCAAAATAAAGCAGCTATTCGTCTATGCACAGGAATTTAGTTAGCGTGATATACATATGATAAATATACAAATTAAAATATAACTAAAATATAATTATGAGATTGTTAAATTTAATCATGTAATTTCTGAAATATTTCTAGGGTGTACACTGCACACCGTGTACACATTGATTGCGCGCCACTGGTAAATACGAGTACATTTGAATGTGCTGAGTCTCAATTGAAAAGATTTTTTAAATATTTGCAAAATTTAGGGGGTTTTTAAAATGTATATTTTTGGCATTTAAATGAATTATGAATTAATTTATCACGTAACTGATGTTGGAAACAAATAAAATAATTTAATTATGATTCACGGCGTCAATCATACCAGCCATTTCAACATTGAAATAAAAAGTTATGGTTTAATATTTTTTTTTTTAAATAATTTATCAACCAGAGTAATAAATATAAATGTTATATATGGTATTGTTATGTGTGGGGGTTAGTTTGTTTACAGAGTATGACTTTAATGGAGTCAGTGGGTTACACCCTACGGTGACAATACATTTTTATGAGTACATATTTATATACACTATTAGTTGATTCCTCTTCTGTTGATAGTAGTCTTCTGCCGTGTCCAGAGATGTGCATCTACGTGTAATCTTTAATTGTCTACATCTACACGTAGACAATACGTCGACAATTCTAGCGACGTAGACAATGTAGATAATGCATCTGACAGTTGTAAAATTCAACATAACCTAAATTTATTCCTTTGTAACTATTACATGTATTCGTATTCATGAGCTCGGGTCATTATCGGTCTTTATATAATAAAACTAATAAAGCAAGTGCTCGTACATTACTAGACGAATGTCTGTCTTGGGTCTTGGGCGAACTGTCATATTTTTAAAATCGATCAACGAGCCATCTCACCAGACGGAGTTTTCTTTGGCGCTATTTTTAACAGTAACCAGTTGACAAATTTTGAACGTTTTGCCCTGCACAACTAGTTTTTTTTTCATGTAATCCCTAGATTAAAAATAAAATCTCTAACAACATTTAAAATTATCTAGTTCTAGGGATAAAATTTCTAATCTGACTTTAGTGAACACAGGTGTTTTCTTTGTCTACATAGTCTACAATGGTTATATGAAAAATGAAGACGTAGACTACATGATTGTTTACACGTAGAGAATGGCGTAGGTTACTTGCAGTAGACTACGCGCACATCCCTGGCCGTGTCTCGTGTTTTTGCTTATTTTATCTAATTTATAATACTCCGCGTCGCAGCGGAGGTTTATGTTTTTCAGAAATTTTTTCGTTGTTTTTCTGATGTGTTCTTTTATAATATTAAGTCCCATTTCGTGACGTATTTACGAATATTTGATAAACCATGGAGCGTTCAGACCAATTCGTAGAAATTTGTTTTGGAGTGTTTGGAGTTTTTTTGTAAGCGTTTTAGCTGCTTTTGCTCAGATTGGGCCCACGTAAGCCATTATAGATCCTATTATAGATTTGAAAATTAGTTTTACATACGAGTATTCAGGTTTCAATTTAGTTTTCCTGTTAATTATTGAATATAACATACCAAGTCTTTTTTATCTTCTTTCACTTTAGCTTCGATATGTTGTTTCCATGTCTCTGATCGAATCGTATGCCTAGGTACTTTATTGATGAGTCTTTAGTATTCCAGGGTATTTCAACATTACTAAGAATAATGTTTCTTGGCTCGGGAATTCATTCAAGGCTGAATATTTTGAAGCATTTATAGTCAATCTCCATTTGTTGAACCAAGTGCAAATGTGGCCTGCAGCAACTTGTAAATTTAAGACTGCGCTATTTATTTAGTTTTATAATTAGCCCTTCATGCCAAACTCTGCCAAAGGCTTGTGCAACATCGAGAAATGCAGTAGAGGTGTATTTTTGCTTTTCAAAATCTTCGCCTATGAGTTCGGTGAGTCTCAGTAGCTGATGATTAGTTGACTGATGAAAGCGAAAGCAGAACTGGTGAGGTGGTGTTACGTTGTTTTCTGTCAATGTTTTATCGAGTCTTGTTTCATATTTTTTTAGAATAATTTAGATAGGTTTTGGAGTCAAATAATTGGTCTGTAGCTGGAGGAATGGGTTTTATCCTTTCCGGGCTTATGGACGACAATGATTATAGCATGTTTCCAGGTAGTGGGGAAATAATTTAGTATTAGACAGGAATTTATGATAGACGAGAAGAAAGCTAGTTCTTTTTTTGTAGGTTTTTCAGTATCGAGTTGTGACTTTGTCATGACCAGGAGTTATTCCAATTACGTAACATATTTATTTTAATTCACTAAGTGTTGTGAGTTGAGTGTTTCTGCTATTTTCATCTATGGTTTGCATGTTTGTTTCATTGGTGCTGCTTTCCGTCGGTGTTGGTAAGGAAAAGACGTCTTCTAGGTGGTTGGCGAAGGCTTCACATACTTCATTATCCGATGTGTATACTGCATTGTTGAAAAGTATGGGTGGGATTATTGTAGATTTTTTCATTATGCCTTTGGTGGCTTGCCATAAGCTGGATCTTGTGGATTCAGTTTTGTAAGATAATCATGGTAAGATTTTATTCGGAAGATATAAAGTTCTCGGTGAATTTGGTGTATTAAGAGATAACATTTTGTGGATGTGCATTAAAGTATATTTCCTGCTTTTTGATTTTGTGCTGGTAGTATTGCTTCTTGTGGTAATATTTGTAAATAGTTGTATTGGCCTATCAATGCTTTCGATTGTTTGAAGGGCAATTGGTGTTGTGAATATACGAGGGTGGGTCAATAAGTACCTGTGTTAGAAATGAAGACGAAGTTTTTTCACAATTTTTGTTTTTGTTTTTCGACATAATCTCCTTTCAGGTCGATACACTTTTCTCAACGTCCCTGCCATTTATTTAATCCCTCCAAAAAATATGATTTTTCAAACACCGCAAAATAGGCTTCTGTCGTGGCGATGACCTCCTCATTTGAGCTGATTTTTCCCCGCGAGCCACGTTTTCATATTGGGGAACAGAAAAAAATCGCAGGAAGACAGGTCGGACGAGTACGGTGGGTGCGGCAACAGTTCGTACCGCAATTCATGCAGTTTGGCCGCGAAGATTCCGGATAAGTAAGCAGAGGCATTGTCGTGGTGGAACAGAACTTTTTTCTTTGCCAAATGGGGCCGTGTCTCCTTTAATTTCTCGTTCAATCGATTCAACGAGTCACTGTAATACTTTCCTGTGATCGTGCGTCCTTTCTCCAAAAAGTCCATGAGGATTATTATTTTCGAATCCCAAAAAATCGTGACTATGACCATTCCAACCGATGGGACCGTTTTTGCCTTTTTCGGAGCAGGTTCACCCAGGAAAGTCCATTGTTTTGATTGTTGCTTGATCTCTGGCGTGTAGTGATGGATCAAGGTTTCACCGACGGTGACGACTCGACGCATAAACTCCTGTGGATTTCGCTTAAAGAAGTGCAAACTCTGCTTCAAAATTGTCTTCCGTATCTATTTGTTTTCCACCCTAAGCAATCGTGGCAACATATCATGTAAAATATTAAATGCCGATCCGTGCGACACGCCAACAGCCTCTGATACTTGCACTTTCATTCGGCGATCAGCAAGAATCATAACGGAGATCTTTTCAACGATTTCCTCAGTAACCACGTCTGCCGGGCGTCCTGGGCGCTCCTCATCAAAAATAGATGTACGGCTGCGCTTAAATTGATTAAACCAATATTTCACGGTTGTCATTGATGGTCAAAGGTCCCCATAACCAGCATCCAGCTTCTCATTTATTTCTTCGCAAGTTTTTCCTCACAAAAATAAAAAGCGAATTACGGACCGATATTGTTCCTGTTCCATTTTATTTAAAAACACCAAACACGCTTAATACAAATGACTGTCAAATCAGAACAAACCTATGAATCAGTCTGAAATTATGTATAGGGACGTTTGAAAGATGGCAGAACTTGATGGTAATGCCACTGCCCCTCAACAACGAAATCTGTTTTCAAACACAGGTACTTATTGACCCATCCTCCTATATTTTAAGTTCTGTTGAAAAACATTTCAGTTATTTTTTCCTGAAGTTAGTGAGGTAGTACTTTGGTTGCAATTATACGTTTTATTTAGTGTTATCATAGTTGGTATATGGTCTGAATCTAATTCGTGAAGTACAGTTGTTTGAAAATCTATTTCTTTGCTTAGCATTATATCTATTATATCCGGGCGGTAATCTGGTCGATATGAAAAATGAGTAGGTTCAGTTGCAGGAAGAATATTTATTTATGAATTATTTACGAAGTTATTACATAGTTCTTTGCCGTTGGGATTTGTTGTTATGCATCTCCATTATTTATGTTTACAATTAAAATCACCTAATAGAATCGTTGGTGATCTTATGTCGAATAGTGATATAATATCTTTATTAATGAGGCGTTTGTTTGGGTGATGGTATGCAGCCCTTATATTTATGTTTTTGTCATCCTGAAGTCTTACATTTACAGTGACCACTTATAAATTTATTAGTAGAGGTAAAAATATTTCGCAATATTTTAGGTGTTTTCGAATTTGGTTGCTACTCCGCCCAAGGCAAATGGAATATCTCTGTTATTGCGTACGATGAAGTATCCCGGTATACTATTTTTTTATGTTATTATTAAATAAGTTTCTATGACGCATACTATATCTACATTATGTCGCTCTAGAAAGTTTATGAAGGTTGTTTGTTTTTCTTTGGTGCCATCCGCGTTTCAGTTGATTATCTTGATATTTTGAAATATGTTTGTATTATCCATGTGCTTAGTTAAACAAGGATATGAAGAGTGTTGACATGAATGATTTAATTTACTTAATATAAGATTTAATAAATTCGATTATATTTGAAAAGAAATGGGAAGGGAGATTTTCTTCTGTTTGTACATTCTCGTTTTGATTTCTAACGGTTGAGATGAAGGAGTTGAAAGTTTGATGGGACGTTGATGGTTTTGATTGATTTTGTGTTGCATTTTGCTGTGACTGGAGATTTGGTTGTTTATTTTTGAAATGTGATTTTTAATAATTTGCGCATTTTGGTTTCGCTTTAGTGTCTTTCGTGCATTTTGACCAGAAATGGTTTTGGCCACATTTGCTGCCTCTTGGGTACTATATGCAGTCGTTTTTAGTGTGCTCATAGTTTTGCTAATTATTGCATTGTGGTATGTTGTTTGAATTTCGTTTTTCTTTCGACCGTGACAATTGCATGCATTATATGACGTAGATTAAATATTTCAATGGCGTTTTCTTTCTTTATTAGATCAATGTTGCACAAAGGAGTTGGTCCTTTCCTTTTGTTTAATAATCTAATTACTTTCTTTACTGAATAATCTTGAATTAGTTCTTCTTTAATTTCATCCTCTGTGAGTGAAATTGGTATATTTCTTATTATCACTAACATCGCGTTGTTGCTAGGTTTGCTGAATGTAAATAATTTAGTTTGTTGTGCCTCATAATATTTCCTAGTTGTTTTGTGATGTATTTGTTAGCTAACAGTCTTTGAAAATCAACGATGTTAGCTTTATAGTCATATACTTCATGAACATAAATTGGTGGTATTTTTACCTTGTTATTGTCAGCTGAGATGCTGAGGTTGTTTATATCATTTGTTAACTGTTCTAATCTATTTTTGGTGGGAATTTGACGTTGTTTTTTAAAAGTGTTGACTAATTGTGTGGAAGCTCCTCTTTTTAGGATATATGAATTCTTCATTATCATTTGTTTCGTCTGATTTACTATTCATCTCGGTTATCATATGTTGGTTTGTTTCATTTAAATTTGACTTACTGTGTTAGGTGTTACTACAGGTTGACTAGTTGTGTCGAGCGATGTTCTAATTTGTAGTATTGTGGCATTATATTTCTTTGTATTTTAATAATATGCCGTGAGGCTTCATCCACTGAGATAGTTACCTATTGGAAGTATAAACAATATTATTCACTATTTTGATTTGTTTGTTTATTAGTTCACTGTAAAGAGTTAAATACACTTTAATTAAACCGGTCACTAAAGAAGCGAGCGAAAGAGTCTCGACTGTTCGCTGTGGTAGCTTGGAGACCTCACCCATTTCCCATATGTAGAAAATGTATAATAATTATTTGACAACTACCTATAATTTGTTAAGAACAAACAGTGCTACAGAGAATATTCCTGCAAAAATAATAACAAGAATTTATTCTCACTATAATAAAGACAGGATAGGTTGAAACGCAAACACGTAACAATAAATAAAACATTTAATTGGTTTAGAGAAACGCCAAAAAATAATCATTAAAATAATTAATTTTATAACAATCTTTTAATGACATTCATGTAAACTGTTATTTTTTTCCTCTCTAGAGAGGGAAAACTTATTTTGCTCACTATTTCGCGGGAAAGAAGTTTCTTTTTAATACAAATTTAATATTTTTTAAATATTCAAAGTAAAATCTAAATTAACATAAAGAAAAAGAATATATTAATACAATAATTTTTATTAATAAAATATATTTGTACAAATTTGTTTTTCCTATAATGCATATACAAATTCAATTTTGTGACACTGTTTTTGGAAAAACAATGGCACAAAATTCGATTTTGTACAACTGTTTTTAGGAACTTTATTATTCGTGAAGTAGTCGTACTGTCAAACAGACACATCACAAGTAATTATTAGAATTTACTTTTTTATGATAAAATAAGAACATCAAACAATACTACACTTTTATTTGTATTTAAATTTAAAGGTATTTATTTTTAAAATGATATTGATAATATTATTAAACTCGAACCTATTTATATATGTCAAAATAATGTTTTCCAACTGTCAGTGTACTCAACATTTGAAAATTTTTATTTCTTTTTAATAATAATTTTTAAATAAAAAGTAAATCAATCCATTATAGAAAAGATAGTATGAAAGACACGTACTACAATGCCTAATTGTAATATTAGTTTTTTAATATATTATTGATAACGATCAGTTTTCCCCGCCTTCCGCTACTCATATCTTTTTTTTGGAAAGAAATTAGATAATTTTTATAAATGTGTATACTACTTAATAATGAAATCAATTTCAGAAAATTATAAATACAACAGATGTGAAATAAAAGATCCGTGTTATCCCGGTTAAAATAAACAGTTTAAAAAGTTTTCTATCTAAAATTTTATTGTAACGTTATGCAATAATAAAACAGTAAATGGTAGAATATTGTTCGCTTGATATAAAAACAAAAAGAAAGCAATAATTACTTTTATCAGTGCAGGCTGTGAGTGCGGGCAGCATAATGCATAAACCTCATTTCATTACATTTGGAACGTTATCAGTCGATACAAATTCATGAACAATGTTTCTTCCCGTAATACATAGGCACACAATTCCATTCCAACCGAAAGAATTATAGTTCCGAGTGCTTATTTGAAATTTTAATCATCTCGGCTAACAGTTTGTTACGTTACGCTACTTCGAAGCGTGAAAGAAACGATGAATTGAACATGAGGCGAGTGACAGCATCCATAAAAGGTTTCTCAGGTTTCCCGGCCGCCTTGGATTAAAACAAATTAATGCCAGTCAATTGGCTAAAACACTTCGAGTAGAGAGCGCATTTCTACGCTGACGGCTCTGATTGGCTACTTGTTGCAGCGCTCGCAGATATCATGCAGGATATCTCTGCCGATGCGGCTGTTACACGTTCCGATACTGATAGCGAATGCGGACACGAAAAGCGAAAAGGATATCGTCTGAAGATTGCCTTCCACGCTGTTTTGTGTTGGAAGTAAAACGAGCTTCGCTTTTTGTGTTTGATGCTCCGGTAATGATAATGGATTGGGATTAATGGTAATATTGGTGCCTTTAATTCATGTCGTTTTTCACTTTTTGCAGGATTTACTAAAGTTTCTATCTAATAAATGGCTGGTATTTTTATTAAATAAAAAAACTAATAAACAATTAACGTAGATTTTACGGTTTGCGAGGTCTTTCATATACCTATTTGTATTTGGTGTTCAATTATTATACTATACAGATTAATAAAACAATTATTATTAGGATTGTATTACTAAAATATCTGCACATAATTTAATTTATATGAATCTCTTTTAATTTGAACAATTATAATTATAAAAATAAAAACGTTTTTAACTCTATTGAGACGCATAATAGTACATTATATGGTAAGTGAGTGAAATAAGTATTGGGATTTTTAAATAAGACTGCGCTCATACGGGCGAAAATTGGAATTACACTTTGCTACTATCCTAATAACTACGTACTTAAAACATAAATAAAACTGAATGACAATAGAACAATAAAGAAGCTAATAACATTATAATTACCTAATATAGTAAAAGAACAAATTTCTACTAAAAAAGACCTACCTTATTAAAAGGAACTGTGACCAATATACTTAAATTTGTGTCTAAAATTAAACGATAAATGAAACAAATATAAAAAGTACAACTTAAGAGAACACAGAACTATATATAAATTAATAAGAATCTTCTATCAAAAAACACAAATTTAAAGAAAACACAAAGAAATACAAGTTACGGCAATGCTAAGCTTATGGAGAGCAACTGTAGGTACCTTTGTTTCAAATTTGACATATTATGGTCAACACCGTCTCTTAGTACTTGAATATTCCAATAAATGAGTTAAATGATTCTCATGAGCATATAATAACATTTCATTTATGTATGATATACGTTTTATTTTACAGTAGCTGTTTTTCTGTAATATAGTTAGAAAAAGGTACGAACTAAATTGAATAAATATGTATTTATATCCATGGCCGCAGTTAGGGGGGTCATCTGCCCCGGGCGGCAAAATTATGAACACAGTTCAAATATTTTAAACTAATTTCAAACCTGGAATCTGTAATATGTAACAAAAAGTTGTTAAGTAACTACTTGGCACAGTACATGGCCTGTGTTTCAAAATCGCGTGTGTGTCAGTCAGTATACTGACTATCTGTGGGCAGTACAGTTTACTGTATACGCGTAGTCCGTCTTCTTTCCCTATGACCGCCTTCGTCTCTCCGCATCCCTAGACGATAGATAGTCTAGTATGCACCATGCACTATACACTGCGCTCGGCAATTTTATAACCTACAGGGTTAAGAATTAAGAATATCATTTATCATTAAACATTAAACGTTTAACAATTAATATACAGGTTGTTTTTTTATGGGACATCGCGATTATTTTATTTATTATTAGTCATATTAAAACATGTTATTTGGGAAGTATGTTCATATCTGAGGGGTACACTAGACTATGTAGTAAAATATTTTTTTAAACCAATGGTTTTCAAGTTATGGCACAAAATTCTATTTTCTGAAATAGCATGATACATACATATTATAGGACTATTCGAAGCATATTTTTTTCTGAATTTAACCATGTAAAAAAATTATACTTATATATTTAAAAAAATCGAGAAAAATGCAATTGAAATTTAAATCTACTTTAAAAATTATTTATGAGCAACACTTCCAAGAGGGCTACCCAAATATAACAACAGCTCTGCAATTATTCCTTACTCTTCCAGTTTCTGTTGCTTCAGGTGAAATGAGCTTCAGCAAACTAAAGCGTAAAGTGATTCTTTGTTACTCGAACACGGTAATTGCAGCGCGAGCCGAATGCGAGAGCTGCAATAGTGTAAGAGGAACAAAGACACTTTACGCTCGTGATACATACATATTTTTTCTACAATTGCATCTTAAAATTATTAAAAAACGCATCCGTACTGAAAATAAATTCGTTCTGTTAACTGTCAATATGACAAGTTTCTGTTTTATTTGTATCCCTGGTAACTATTGAAATAAGCGCGCATTTAATATCTTTTTCGCGGAATTAACGTTTTTTTTCGCGCGTTGCCATTGGAGACGCGCAAAAAAGATATTTTTCGATTGTTCCACAGAAAACGTCAACTTTACGATGATAAATGAGAGCGTAATTGTCAACTTTTCATAGTAATCGTAGAAAAAATTATTTAAGAAGCACAATGAAACAACAGAGATTTACCAATTTAAGTCCCATATCAATTGAACATCAAAGAGCGTCATCAATCTCATTTGACGAAATAATCAAAACTTTTGCAGCCAAAAATTCAAGAAAAGTCAAATTTATAGAATAGTGTTATGTATAATATTTTCCTGTGGTATAATATTTTTTTTTTACATGAATTGTTTCGTTCTCATTTACAAATAAACCGTACTTATTAACTTCAATTCCATCATAATGGTATATAACATCCCAAATATTTTTAAATAGGACTAAAAGTTATTTGCAAATTACTGGAATTGTGTGGGGCATAGGGAGCGGCAAAATTAGGTCTTGCCCCTCCTGGAAAAATGTGTAGTTGCGGCCCTGTTTATATCATTGTTGTTAAGTTGTTGCATTGGTGTAAATTGTTTTGGTTGTAAAATAAATAAATAAATAAATAAATATATCATCACGCCTTTTACCCATCACTGGGTGTGGCACTATGCCTAAGCAGATTTCGGTAAGTGATATATTTTTTCACGTGAAGTGCGGTTACCAGCCGTCAAATCACGGCCTCCAAAGATATTAGTGGTGGAGGAGCCACAGGGGTAGATTTTTTAAATTGGTGAAAATTGTTTGTCGGCTGTGAGGATCGAACCAGGGTCCTCAAGATCCACAGGCCGACTCGATACCACTGAGCCACCTACCCCATGATGTATTTAAACATTTTTGTTTTCACTAAATTAAGTCTACCCCTGCACTAACATCTTTGGGGGCCGTGATTTAACGGCTGGTAATCGCAATTCACGCGAATAAATATATCACTTACCGAGATCTGCTACGGCGAAGTGCCACACCCAGTAATAGGTAAAAGACGTGATGATATATTTATTTACTGTAATCTATCAATCCAGTGGCACGAAAAATATTTGCTTCAAGTAATGTGCAATAATTTTTGCGCATTTCGGAAATAATAAAAAATTTCAATCAAAATTGTATTTTATGCCAGAGACATTCACAAACCATTACTAAAATTGTCCCAAGTATCCCACCTCTATGATAATCAGCTTAGAACCCAATTACTTTACTTTTCTTACAACAAAATAAATCTAGGAATTCGAATTTTCCATGAAATGTCAAGTTAGTTCACCTATTGGCAACGGCATTGCCTTTGGCTGCGCTGTATTCATAAATGAATACATATATACGGTAGAGTAAACACAGTGATGGTACCTAAATAAATTAGAGCAGCAAACAGTAGGGTGGTTAGATTAATGTTATATAGGAAGATTCACAAAGAGGAGTAAATTTAGAATAAACTAATTCCATTTTTATTCTGAATTGAAATTATTGATGTTATTTAACTATTTATAAAAGAACTTCTTAAACTGTAGGTAAGTTTGTATTAAATATTAAGCTAAATATTACTAATAGGGAATATTATATATCTGTGTCCAATAAGTATTTACATCCTGGTTGACTATGGGCTGTGTAAAACATGTCTGTACTTTATTTATATAATTTACTCTTAAACAAACCGACAAACGTCCTTCAAAATGAGGAAAGTGCAATTCCGTTGTTATTTATTTGACCATTACCAAAAAACAGGACTCCACTGTAAATTTTATATGTTTCTGAGTAAAGATTTTACTGTAAAACAATTAAAACATAATTTTCTAATTTCTTTTAATTTCAATTTGATTATGACGTTCAAAGTTTAATTGTAAACATAAAGAACAGATATGCGTTTCACAGCTCAAAGTCAACCAGGACGTAAAACTTATTGAATATTCATTTTATAATAGAGTAACTTTTTTGTTTCTTTTCAATAAATAAAAATTACTTTTTATGTTGTATTATAATAAAAATAAATATTAA
The DNA here is from genome assembly GCA_947425015.1 of Pterostichus niger. Lineage (NCBI taxonomy): Eukaryota > Metazoa > Arthropoda > Insecta > Coleoptera > Carabidae > Pterostichus > Pterostichus niger. The sequence continues at coordinate 15,682,621 of OX380336.1, forward strand.
AATTATATAATAAGTAAATATCTATAGGTTAGGTAAATTATTATGTTATTATAAAAATAAAATTGCACAGGAGTACAGTCATACTACTAGTATAACGGGTAGCTATTAAAGTCACTGAAAAATAAAGATGCTATAATTTTTTATAACTTACATAGGTAGTTGTAGGCAGTGCACAGATGTAAATTAACATCAACAAGACGGCGACGAAGATCTCCCGATGGCGGCCAAGAACTCGCGGGTACTCGTCGCATAGCGCTGTGATCATAGCCTCTAGTCCGCCGAAAGTGCTGTCCAACCCCAGCGTGATCAACATGAGGAAGAAGATGATGGACCAGAACACGCTGCCTGACATTGTAGCAATAGCCTCTGGATACACGATAAATACTAGACCGGGACCTGCCAATAACAACAAGATAGTCTTCAGAAATATGTTCATACACATACAATATACAGAAAAATCATGTAAATGAAACACATTTTCTATAACACAAGAAAATAAAGGAAAAATATATCTGTAGAAAATATATTGTAGAGAAATACAAAGAAACGAGAATTATATTTTAAAATAAGTAATATAAAAATAACAACATAGACAAAATCAATTGTCATCCATACACTAGGTTTAATAAAATATAAACTAAACACTTGGCTAAGTCGCACAAAATTCAGCCTCCAAGTCAACTTATGAGTTCCTCGTCAGACGCGTTTTGCTCTTATTAGAGCTCATCAGTATGGTATAACTCACTTCTTCACCTAGAACAAAGTTCACGTGAAGAAGCTGTGTGACGAAGGCCTATGCCAGCAGAGAATAAGATCTCTAAAAAACAGTAAGATGACATGAGAAGTTCTATCGAATTTTGTGAGACTTAGCCAAGTGTTTAGTTTATATTTTTTTAATATAAAAATGAATTGTCTGTAATTTTGTTTCATATATATAGTTTCATATAGCAAAATTAGAAGCAATATTAGTGAATAGCTTATTATAAAATATTATTACTGAAAATTATGGATTACAGACAAGGCCGTACACAGTTCTTTTTTTTTTGGGCCTCAATACAAAATAAATAAAAGGGATCTTGTTTAATTTATACCTACAATAGACATTTTCATGATTTTATGATTATTTTATATCAAGTTCATTGACCCTTATAGTCGACAACACGGAATAGTAACCGTTTTAAAAAGCAGTACTTTTGTTTGATCTGTTAACATACGAGTACGTTGTATTTGATGATTATTTTAGTATTACATAAATGTATTCGTATAATTAAAAAAATGTGATACATATTTTCTCAAAAGCCGTAGGCTTGGAAATCACAGTTGCAGTTAGTAAATAATTGTTGACATTTACAGAATAGCTCTGAATAATCGAAAGGCAATGGATGGATACATTGTGCATATCCAAATAACAAAATTCGGTTTAAGAATCGATTTAATTTGAGTTCAGTAAGCGCGATTAATTCTTTATTTAAATTAGAAATATATACTTAGAGATTCAATAAAATAATATTAATTTATTGAAGATGTTTTGCAAATACAAAATAATCTTACAACAGAAAGGAGGAAATGAAATATAGTTATACAAAAATGTAGGTACACATTCGCAGTCAAAGCATAACTGCATGCTGCGTCGATTCGAACCAGTTTAATAGTAACGTTTCGGTTAGGATTCTCTATCTTGAATATTATAGGAAAAGGTTCATGTTCCGGTTTAGGTTCATGTGCCTGGTCGGTTCAAGTCCCTGCTGTTGCACTTCGGCAAATTCAATTGCATGTATCGTGAATTGATAATATCACGAAACGCGAAGTAAACTATTGCGGGCCTCGGTACAATAAATATAAAAATATGCAGAAATACTAATACATTAGAGCAGTGATTCTCAACCATTTTGTCGCAGCACTTTTGTGTATCGCCAAATTCTGAAAGTGTGCCGCCAAATTTTAGAAATGTATATTGCTTTTTTTATTAGTCAAGTTTAAATTAAAGAAAAGTACTTATATAAATGAATATGTTAAAATTATTAAATAATGTAATGTAAATAGAAAATGTATAAATTATTTTAATTTATTCCATGACAGCCAAAAAAGCTTTAAATATATTTTTTCTCAACCCACCCCAAATTCCACCCCCCCCCCCTTTAAAGATGAAAAGTACTTGTTATGTTGTGAGTATGTGTTAAGGAATAATAACAATTAATTAAGTGATGATTTTCGCAATTTAATTGACAAAAAAACGAATTTTTGCAGCGCCATCTATCAACAAATTTGAAAAATACTTCGGATAAAAGTTACATACTTTTTAACCCTCTATCCGAATCTGCAATAAAAAATAGGGGTTTCCATTTAAGATTTTAAAGTTGCCCCCTGTTCCCGCCCCCTCCCGGGGGGCTGGGGGGGGAGAAGTCGACGGCATCAGATGTCCCCCTCATAACCATTAACTTTTTATTTGGAACACTTTTTGTTTCAACGCACTGTTTCAGAATTATCGCTACTGGCGGATTAAAATGGGACACCTGTATAGGTATACTCTTCATCAACTGAAGCAGAAATGAAACCCCAGCATATGCAGACACGAGTTACACTGCTCAACGGTAGATACCAAATTTGACTGCAATCAATCAGGACGCACAATTTTGGTGTCTCAATATGGCTGACTTCCGTCGCACTGCTTTCAATGCTTATAGATACAATATACTCCTTCCTGGGTCTTTTTATTCCATGGAGTAGACGTACGCATAGAAAGGGAGGAGAGTAAGGTTATTGCCAACGAAAGTAAGAAAATCTGTAGTAGGTAATTTTATTTCAATATTTACTTTTCAGCGACTTTTTAATATATACTCTAGAAAAGATGCGACAGGCCGTTTATCGCAATTATTTAGTTAGAAATTATGTACGTTATTCAATATCAAAATTATGATTAAAAAATATATTGTTGAATACAGAAATATATCGTTCAGAAAAATGTATAAAATAATATAGAACTGGTCCTATATTCCAGCAAAATTTCATTATTCATTATTTCATTTTTCAGTTATTGACTATAAAAACAAATATGCAAGATTTAAGGCATTCGAATATATATATGATTAAGAAATAAAAAAAATGAAATAAAAACAATGTTTATTAATTGAAGTCCGTCAGTACGGTGGTGTGGATAGCGTTACGGAATTCTAATCAGGAGATCCCGAGTTCGAATCTCACTCAAGCTAAAAATTATATAAACTACTACACTGCGGCTCAGTGAGTGCGGACCTTGTACTGCCATTGGGATTAAGGTCCTGTTGTACAGCGTAACATAAATAAATAAATAAAAACAAATTATACGGTGAAATATACAAAGTATAAAAATACTGTAAAGAGTGATGCAGGTGAACACGAGCGGGGTTTATGAATCTTTTTCATTTTTATTATTATTTCTACATATATCGCCATTCAGTATTTCCATACTTTAAGTTATATTTTAGAGTCGTATGAATCCAGAATACTGGTTGATTCTTCTTTTTTATTTATAGCTGATAATAATAACTGATACAATTATAATTTTAAATTAAATTGTTTACAGTTATTAGTGCTGTCACTATCCATTTTGATTTGAAGCAATAACAATCACAATATCTGATTTGAGAATAAGCTGATGTAATGTGATGTACTGTGTGCAGATGCATACCTATAGAGTTTGTACATAATTATGAAGTAGTGTATAAAAATTTCTATCATTATTATAATTAAAATTTTGTAAATAATTATGTACATTTGTTCTAGGCTCTAGAACGAACAGCAAGGAAGCGAGTAATTCATAAATAATACCAACCTTCAAGTCCAACCTGCTCGATACTCTTCTGTTGTACATGTGCCATGTACCCCAAAACCGAGAAGATCACAAAACCAGCCAAAAAGCTGGTGAGACAGTTGATCGAACTGGTGAGTATCGCATCTCGATAGCAATTATTATCAAACTTGTTGTAGCTGCTAAGTGCAAGCAGCGTGCCAAAGCCAGGACCTAGCGAGAAGAAGATCTGCGACGCGGCGTCGATCCACACCTTGGAGTTGGCCAGCTTGCTCCACTCCGGCGTCAAGTAATAGCGTATGCCCTCGTCGGCGCCCGGTAGTGTGACACCACGCACCAGCAGGATTAGAAGGACGATGTAGGGCGCCAGGGCTGTGATCCACACGGCCTATGAGAAATGTTAGAGATTTGTTAGACTCGAGGTATTAGAAGTTCTTACAATTTCGCATACCGTTACGAAATATATCAACGCTCCTTCATTTTCCAAAATATCTCAAAAATTATATTAAATACTGAAAAATAGATTTTATTTTATTCTTCCATTCTACCTACAACGAAAGATAGATATCTCGAAAAAATATCTATAAGTTATAGTTAATGGAAGCTCAGTATCCTTATACGGTTTAACGATAGATGATCCACTTGCAAGTAACACTACCCAACTGTAACTGATTTAAATAAAACTTGGCACACTAGTAGAACTGTAAAAAATATTGAACCCCTATTTTTTGTTCTTCCGGAAGTTGCTTTTTAGGGGTACAAACCACCCCTGAAAGGTGGTAAAAGCAAGAGTCGCCATAAATAAAATTAATAATACCAAAATATTACGAGTTCAACATTGGTTACCCAGGGGTAACCTCAAAAATAGATTTTGCTACCCCAAACTAGTTTTGAACCTAAAACTCTATTTCAGTTGAATATCGCAATTTCATCCCCCCATCCCCTTTTTAACCCCTTAAAAAAGTACATATGATCAAAATGACCCCGAAAATAGATTTTGGCGATCTCAAAAACTCCTGGGTAACCAATGTTGAACGTGTAATATTTTGGTATTATTTAATTTCATTTATGGCGATTCTTGCTTTTACCACCTTTCAGGGGTGGTTTGTACCCTTAAAAAGCAACTTCAAGGAAAAAAATAAGGGTTCAATATTTTTTAGAGTTCTATTAGTGTGCCAAGTTTCATTTAAATCGATGAGTGACAGTTGGATAGTGTTACTTGTTAGTGAATGTATCCATATTACAAATGTAAATAAAAAACTAGCTTCTGTTCTTTTTCTTCTTAGAAAAATTAAACATGTTAATCACATTTCTACTATGCTAGTAACGTACTTTGCCCTATTTCACTCTATAATTCCTTATGGCGTGATATAGTAAGGTAACTCATCAGATGTAATACAAATTTTTAGACCTTAAAAAACAGTTATAAGAATTTTATCTTGAACTATAAAGTTTATTGCAAACAATCATTCATTCATTTGAAAATTAAGTCCTTATCTACAGTCTATATTTTATTTTACAAATAATAATTGCCACTGCTATCAAATTTGTTCAGACTCTTTAATACGGAAATGAAATATGTAATATTCCTAATTCCTAAATTTGAAATCTTGCAAATGTTATTATAATAGTCTAATTACGACAAAAAAATCACAATAGACTATGTTTTGTAACAAAATAAAGCATTAAAACAAAATATAACGTTAATTATTTTTATTTGCGTAGAAACACGAAAAAGTAATTTTCCAGTTATTCTAAATATAACTTACTAAAAACATTGCAGTAATAACGACTAAAAGGCAAAAAGTTATATTAGTTATCACAACAATAGCGTGTCATTTTACACAGATGTCTTTCAACTTTGACACTTGGTTCAAGGTCATAACTTCGCGCACGCAACATGCCCATCTCTGCATGCTATAAATAAAAATACAATTGATGACGATTTTATGCTTCTGGCTTTATTATGTCTTTCGCTAAATCAAATAATTTGATAGAATGTTTAAAGTTACAGATACATATTACTGTAATTATTTTACTGATACTGTCAAAGAAATTAGAATTGTTTTAATTTAATTTAAGCAATCAATACAAAATAGATAAATATATAAAATTAATAAAATTTAAAAATATTTAAACAACTAATTGCGAGAAATAATTGTTTAAGTTATAAATATTTGAAAAACAGATTGTCTTCATAGGGATTTGAACCCGGACGTTCTACTAATTGAACAAAGCATGAATATAACTGGTAGCATAATGTAACATTTCTGAAATTGCTAGCGTTGACTGTCCCTATGAATGTTATTTAAACTGACCAATATTACAACACTATAGAAGTAGGTATTCACATTCGCCATCTTGGTGCACAACTCACTGTGTTTATATATGGCGTTCCATAAGAAAACATGTGTAGTTCCGCGAAGTTAAATCGTTAAAATTTTAGTAAATTAGTGTTGATTTACGTACAAAAATATCTTAATTAGTTTTACATAGTGTATAGGATAAGTGTATTGTAAAGGCATAATTGTAAAAGATGTTAAAAAGAATCGATCAATAATTATTATTTGATTTTTTTGTACTTTTTCTTGAAGGACCATTGGAAAACTTCTGTTAATGTATATTCGCTTGTGCTCGTATTCCATCTTACACGCACACTTGCTAATGATACCCTTTCGACACTTGTATTATTATATACTATTGCTAAGCCAGCAGGTTGATACATTGCATATTTTTTGTTGAATGTCAAAAATTAAAATACTATTAAAAGATACCATCATAAGCAAATGTTAAAAATTAAATCACTAAAAAATACCATTTTAAACATAGGTACTCACAACGTTTTAACACATTCTTTTAATCTTGAAAAATTATTTGTATTTGAATAAAAAAGAAAAACACAATTATATAAAGGAAGTATTGCTAAAATCAGAAGTAAATATATTTATGAAGCTATATTATAAATTTTTTATTAATGTCTACAAACTAAATTAAATTTCAAAATTTGTATATTTAGGACTTTCAGAAAATATTTCATTTAGCTACAATTTAATTATTGAACTACAAATTTAAACAGAATATATGTATTTCAAGACTTTCAACTACCTAATTCTAACCTACAACTGACTTGTGATGTATCAACAGGCAATTGTAGACCATACATACCTAAAAAATTCCAAAAAACTGTATTTAGTCATTTTCATTCTCTTTCTCATCCTGGAATAAATGCTACAATAAAATTAATTTCATCTAGATTTATTTGGAAAGACATGAACAAACAAATTGCAATGTTAACAAAAAACTGTTTAAACTGTCAGAAAGCAAAGGTAACTAGGCATACTAAATCTCCAATTTCAAAATTTGACATTCCTTCATCACGATTTTCTTTAATACACATTGACATTGTAAAATTACCAGTTTCAGACAATTACTCTTATGTCCTTACATGCATCGACCGTTTTACTAGGTGGCCCGAAGTTCTGCCTTTAACAGATTGTTCGGCTAAAACTGTAGCCAAAGTTTTGATTTCTGGTTGGATTTCACGTTTTGGTGTTTTGGTGTTCCTACTACAATTACAACTGATAGAGGATAACAATTTAATGCAGCTTTATTTACTAATTTGTTGAAATTACTAGGTTCACAACATATAAGAACTACAGCCTATCACCCCCAATCAAATGGAAATATAGAAAGATTTCATCGGTATTTGAAAGATTCTCTTAAAACGTTTCAAAATCCATCCCGTTGGATTGATTTTTTACCTTTTGTTCTGCTTGGTATAAGATCTACAATTAAAAATAATTACTGTAGTTCTGCTGAATTAGTGTACGGTACTAAATTAAGGTTACCAGGAGAATTTATACCAAAACAAAAATCCATTCCTCCACACGATTTCAATACTGCTCAATTTTTAGAAAATCTTAAAATTTCAATTAGTAATTTAAAACCTTTTACCACTCAAATATCCAATTCTAAATTTCCATCAACTTACATACCTAAAAATTTATTTCTTACTTCTCATGTTTTTATCAGAAATGATGAAATCGGACCAATCCTCAAACAAGCTTTTAACGGACCATTCAAAGTTCTAGAACGGCATGATAAATTTTTCAAAATTTTTGTAAATGGTACTGTTGAGTCAGTCAGCATAGACAGACTGAAACCAGCATATATTGATAACAATTATTTTTAACAATATGATTGATTTTTTGATATTTGTTAATTTTTGACAGCATCGCCTTGTTCACTGTGATGGTCATAATTTTTAATATATTTCAATTGTTATTTATATTGTATTATATATTTCTATTCTTGTCTTGTATGGTATGTTCCGTTTTTCGGGGGAGTAGTGTTGTGTTTTGTAATTTGTTTTATAATAATTGTTGTTTTGTAATTTGTTTTTTATAATAATATTTGACTATCCAGGTTACGTAAATAGTTACAGTTTGTTGATAGATTTTTTACTGTCAAAAAAATAATCATTTAAACTAATCTTTTCATTATTCTTTAATGAACTAAATTAATTATAAAATATATTATATATACATACAAATTCATATTTCGATTTAGTATATTTACTTTTTGCTCTGTAAATTACAATCATGTCCAAATTGAAAACATCTGTTCACCTCTCAAAAATAATAGTGTCATAAAAATCCAGGTATAAAAGTATAATATTCAAACATGCTTCAACAAGTTACTTATTTTTCGAATTTTATCGCTAAATATTATTACTTTCCGAATAATGCTAGTGTTCACACCAATAAAAATAAAATAAATATATCATCATGCCTTTTACCCATCACTGGGTGTGGCACTCTGCCTACGCAGATCTCGGTAAGTGATATATTTTTTCGCGTGAAGTGCGGTTACCAGCCGTCAAATCACGGCCTCCAAAGATATTAGTGGTGGAGGAGCCACAGGGGTAGATTTTTTAAATTGGTGAAAATTGTTTGTCGGCTCTGGGGATCGAACCAAGGTTCTCAAGATCCACAGGCCGACTCAATACCACTGAGCCACCTACCCCATAAAAATAAAAAAATGAAGACATTAATTAAGTACTAAATAAGTTTACAAATCCAATTTCTTTTTAGTACAAATAATGCAATAGATATATTATTTTTTCTACGACAATGTAGAAAGTACCCACTCATTTGCACCCGGAAAGTGATTGTTTTCTATACTCATGTGTCAACAGAATGATATTATTATTTTCGGCTGTCATAAATACAAAAACCTTTGAAATTTTTTTTAAAAAAGATTCATAAATTACATAATTTCTTGTAGCGTAAAATGCTAAGTTTTCGATGGAAAAATAATATGTAATACACGTGTTGAAAGACCATAGGAAAACATGTGTGAATGTCAAACGTTTGTGTTTTCGAATGGTATCCTGTCAACACTTGTATTACAATATTATATTGTTAATTGTTTATATCATATTGTATCAAACACAGTTGTCCCGGGGGCCATTTTCCATAAAATAGTATCTCAAGTGAACCGTAATACGTTTATTGACTAAAATAAATATTTACTAATTACATTCCCACCAATAAGATTTCGCTACCGGCCACACGTACCGTTGGATCGTGTTTGTTTGACGTTCGGCGCACTACTATAAACTTCGAAAAGCATTATAACATTTCTTCTACTAAAATTGCGATAGTTATATACTCGTAGTTTATAGCAGTCGTTGCATTACATGAAAACGAATAAATCATAATACATTGATATTTTTGTTTTATTATGAAAAGTAACAATTTTTTTAAATTTTCCCTCTCGGATCGCATGAATTTCTTTGAGGGCCTTCAATTTTTTATAGCATTATAAAATATAATTACCGGAATAAAAATGAAGTCTATTTCCTTGATTTAAAAAAAAATCAGTTTACGTGTAATGACAGTGTATTTTTTCAAGGAGTGCTTTGTATCCAAGACTGAAATATAAATAATATAAAAAATATTAGTAATATTTTATTTTGCAAAAAGACATCCATTTTTGTCAGCAACTGATTTTTCTTATATTGGGGCTTTTTTGTAAATATTTGGCTGAATGCGCCCAGCATTACTTTTGAACTTGTTTTTTTTTTTACTAGTCTTTTACACTATCGGTAGTCACTGACAACAAGTATATATAATATAAGTAATTTCACAAATTTTTGTACGATTTACTCAAAAAGAAGTTACATATGTATATTATTACATGCTTTTTTAATTATATTTAAGCTTAATTTTTATTTTAAGCTTACTTTTAATCCTACAGTGTTCTAAAATTAATATTTAGACTTTTATTGTTTATAATATCTATAAAACAGAACCAATAGCACTATTTACATTTGCAATGCAAAGTACATAATATACAGTGGCAAATATTTGTTTGGACTAGGTAGGTATATTGTGTCTTTGTAACGGAGCATAGTACCTTAAAGCTTAAATATGCCGGTAATGTTAAAAGCACGCGAAATATTTGCTTTAGATTACCGTGAATTTACAAAGTAACATTTAATGTGCTCTGACGACAGGAAGAATTTTTCCTGCTATAAAATACAATTCTTTTTGGAAACATAAAAAATTCTTTCGAATTAAGTTGACACCAATGAAAGTTGTATTGTGACAATGTCATCAGAATGCTAAATTTTCTTATCGATAACAATAAATAACATTGTAAAACAAGTGATAAAGATAAAAAATTTCAATTCACTTACTTTGCCAGCGCTGCGCACTCCTTTCCATAGGGAGAAGTACACGAGCAGGAAGACAGCGAATACGCACAGCGCCAAAGTCGGTTTGATGGGACCCATTCGGTTTAAACCGCCTGATTTCTGCTGTTCCAGAACATTACGTCTAAACAAAAATATTTCAATGATACATTGTAAATACAAATGTAGTAATTATTTTATAAAGCGCAGCATACTACGCATCAGAAAATTGTAACTGTTCATCCTAAGAGTTTTATTAAGTTGTTTTTATTTATTTTATAGATTGACATGTCTTTATTTTATTTTCATAATAATAGCATTTTCAGTTTACCCATGAATGTCTAGTAATAAAATTACTTTATGTTTTCATGAATTTTCTTCAGTTTATATTGAAGTATTTGATTACGTTACGATTTTCGATATTTTATATTTTAAACAAATCGGTACACACCTGCACATTTTACTTATAAAAATGTCATATAAGTTATTAGTTTGAACTATACAGAGACTATAATAGTAGTGCACTTAATCGCAAAAATTATAATTGTGATATCAGGGTGCAAATTTTTCAATTCCTCCTAACATGTATATAGTTCATTCACTTGGGAAACCGTATGATAAGGGTACGAGAGTAGAAATGATGAAAGTACATGTAGCTGGGAACATACCCTATGCGGAAAGTTATCAAGAACATTGTTTGCAGTTTATATGGGTACAACTTGTTAAATAAATAGGATTATAAGATTTTCTTGTAAAACTAAAATAATTACGAATGCTTTTGTGGTATGCACAAAGCATACGTAATTTGAGGCCTCCCATAAGTCGGAAGACCAAATGCATTGTAGTTACTACATCCCTATCTTGATCGACAATGATAGAATTACATGCCAAAAATTAACTATTTTAATTTCAAAGTTACCTCAATATCTGATAATTTGGTTGTCGGTTCCAAGATATCAAATAGTTTAGTATTGGTAAATATTTCTATATTTAGCATATCTAAGGTAATTTGTATTTTGTTTAAACTTGAGGAAATAAATAACAGTAACATTATTTAAATGAGTGCTATATGTATATTTAACGAATATTATACGATTAGAAATATTTTTTTAATACAAAATTTGATTGACATCCCTATGTTGTAACATAAATGGCGAACCCAGAAATTCAGATACATCAGTTACAAAATTAAATAAGTCATTAATATTTTTATTAAAAATTTCGTGTCGACGGTAATATTAGAAATGTACACTTCATGCACCATGTCCTTAATTTTTAAAATGTTGAAAAAATTATACATATATTTATTTATATTACTGTAACACGTAACCGATCGCGATATTATATTCTACCAACAAGCCAATGAAATAATACTCAACCACTTGTAAATAAAATCAAGTTAATGACAACAGCGGATACATTTATATACAAATAAAATATGAGATATAAAAAAGAAATGGTAAAATTTATAAAACAAATGAAAGACTACGGCAAACAACAATAACGTATAAAAAAAACTATTATTGCTAAGTTACTACGTTGTGTGGCACATTGAAAAGATACTATTTACATCGCTAAAAAGCAAAGAACCACTAGTTACAATTTACTAATTAATTACCAATTGATGATAGCAAGACTTCATCTTGCAAACTAAAGATACGACTGGCCTCAATCATTGCTAATTTATTTATTTATTTATTTTGGATATTAGGGATGCCAAAAGAGTTACCCAATAACAAGCTTCCACGTTTTACAATACTAAGTTCAATAAGAGAAGAGGAACAATGATACAAAAATGAGAAAAAATATATTGCAATGAAAATTTTAAGTAACATCTAAGTGTATTTTTAAATTAAACAATAGATAAAGAAAGGATGTCTAAATGCTGATAGTTATTATTGTACGTCGACATTATTCTATTTAAGAGGGAATATTTGTAGTAATTTGAATTAGATTTATTATAGTAAAATAAGTTTTTAGTTCTAGCATTGAATATATAAACACTACCGTTCTTTAAGAGTTTATATATTCAATGATTCTCGTCATAATAGATGGTGAATGGAAATTAAGTTTATCAATTATATTGTAGTTATAAATTTTATTGTTTATTATCTTAAACAAGAATAACATATCTGCATTTGACCTCCGTAGTGCTAGAGAATTTAATTTACATTCATTTAATATTGATACATAGTTTATATTGTTGAGACAAAATTTATACACTAACTAATTGCTGTTGTTTTGAATTGGACGTAATAACAATGGGTCAGAGGGTGAAATCATTGCATTGCTTCAAGATAACCGCTTCCATGCATGAGTTTACATAAAAAACCCAGATGCTTGCAAGGGATGAAATACAATGGTCAAATCTAACTCAGATCAACGCACAGTTGGTAATTTACCAAGATATGTCATCATATATATATATATATATATATATATATATATATATATATATATATATATATATATATATATATATATATATATATATATCAATTCAGAGAAGCCATAAACTCGATAAATAATGATCGAAGAAATATACAAATTATTACAACCAGATTCACTAGTAAATTTATTAACCAAAACTCTGTCAAGTCAACTTTTAAAGAGATAATATAAAATTGAATTAGTCTGCATCTCTCGAAGTTAAGTTAATAGTGAAAAATTCTAACTATAACAAAAACCAATTCTAAATTATTATTTCTCTTTGTTTCTGCTAACAGTCTAAAAATAACTTTTTCGCGCCACCGTCCGGCATTAGCAGTATTACATAACAAAAAATCGTCCGGAAACCATGTGTTAGTGACTTTTTATGGTTATATGTTGGCATCACTAGTATAGCGAACTCCTGAACGTACGAAATGTCAAAATATTGCATTGGGGTAAACATATTATGATAAAATATTCATAGTTGAGTATTTTCAATACAAGAAAACAGAATATTTATAAATATATTTTAAACAAAATTGTAAGTAATTATAATTGAATTAGCAATGTAAAATCCAAATAAAATATGTTGATTTTTTAGGTTATAATACTGGAATGACAAGTCGTGAAATAGACAAAGAAATGAATTATGTTTTATGTTTATTAAATAAAGTGTACAGTGTAATTAAACTTATTGAAGATGTAAATTGATGAACAATAAATAATTAATTAAAATTAAAAGTACAGTTCTGACAATTAGGTAATACCAACATAAAAAAATTCCCTGACATTTAGAATGTGAGTCATAAATGAAACATTTTTATTAAATTTACAAAAACGTCGGCGCGAAAAATCTTGTGTATCACACGTCCAGAAACTATTTTGCGAGTGCGAGTATTTAAAGGCCTCGCCTGCGGCTCGTCCTTTCAAAATATACTCGCACTCGCAAAATAGCAGTTACTACAAATAACTATGGCAATGCGCGAAAAAGATAATAAATGCGTACTTACTTCAATAGTTACCAGGGATACAAACAATACAGATACTTGTCATATTAACAGAACGAATTTATTTTCAGTACTTATTCGATTTTTAATCATATGAAATGGAAGCGTAAAAAAAATCTGTGTATCACGAGCGTAAAGGGTTTTTATTTCTCTTACACTATTGCAGCTCTCGCCTTCGACTTGCGATGCAATTACCGTGCTCAAATAACATAGAATCACTTTACACAAATAACTATTTATGGATATACTCGTATTACAATAAAATTATATCATTTTTAATAATCTTAACGTTGAAAATGTTTGTAATAATTTATAAATATTGGAATAAATTGTTGTTAAATATTAAGTAGCCTATAATGTAATACAATGCAATACTAAGTTGGTATATTAAATATTTTACTTTTTCAATATATGAAGTAGCAATGGAAAATACATTGATACTATATTATTTGTATATTCACCAGAAAATTATGTCAAGGGGAGGGGGAAGGGTACAATTGCCCTGTTATGTGCGACACATATAGTCAGAAGATCTGACTAGAGATAAGCTCCAGATTTAAATATCGAATCGAAACAAATTTGATGGAATAAGTTGTTCGCTCACTCAAAGAATTCTTTAGCCGGACTGGTGGAATTGGCGAACTGTCCGGACGCCGTGACCAGCGTGCAGTTGGCTGTATTCCAGGGGTTATGGCAACTCGTCCACGGCAGTTCCGACGTGAAGGACGCGAACAAGTAGTACACCGCCCAACCGATAATGGTGTTGTAGTACATGCCCATGTACACGTCGATTAGGCAGATTGCATAGCCGATACCTGCACACAAAAACATTCACATTATTCTTTTGTTTCCCTCCTTCCTATATGACATCAAGGCATGCTATTTTAGATATTAGTAATCGCATTATATCAACTGAAAAACATGTACTTAATATATGGATGTAAAATATAATAATTGTATGTATATTATATATTCAAAAATACTAATAGTTCCAGTTTATACCATGGCGAAATAGTCGAACGCGTTATGCCTATGGCACACTGGTCGAAGAGCGTCGAAGAGCATCGTTGAGCTTTTTGATGAAACAATAGAACGCACCCTTCATTGACAAACAGTAAAAGATTCTAAAGTTGAGAAAGAAAAACTAAATTTCAAAAATAAGCTAACGTGAAATGAGACACAAAAGATACGAGTGAAATGAGATACGTTCGTTTCATCAATGAGTTCTTCAATGGAAATAGAGGAGCCTCTATTTTTCCTTCGATGACGGGTGCGTTCTATTGTTTCATCGAAGAGCTCTTCGATGCTCTTCGACCAGTGTGCCATAGGCGTTATGTAGTTATAACATAAAGTTAATGATTTTTAGATGATTTAAATTCCCAGATCATGTTATAGCTTACCATATTGTAATATCGTTTATATTAATCTTCTTATTTAGTTTTCTTAATAGTAACATTATAAAATAATTATCTTTCGTAAGTAATAAATTGTTATAAAATAATATTTTAAAATATTTGAGGTTATCATTTTGAAATGACATTTAACGTAGTAGTACCAATCTTACAAAATAAAAAGTGACCAAAAACAATTTCAAAATATCTTTCACTGTGTAACTGTTTTCGGTATAATAATGGACCGATTGTGAACGAAAAGTATAAAAAAAACATATAAAACAAATTTAACTAAAAATGTGTATGATTTTTAATTTCATTTTACGTATTATATACTGAATAGGAATGTACTGCAGTTAAACCATAATTTCATTAAAATATCCATATATAGGTTGACGGTTGTCAGCTATAAGAAGGCAGTCGGTAATGTATCTTATATAATACGAGATGCTAAAAGACGAGGCATTCACCACGTTAAGGTCCAGATGCCGCAAAACGAAATCAGCAATAGAGTTGCTGAAACTGAACTCCGTAGGTGTGCCTTTAATCTGTATATAAGGAGTGTTGTCAAAACTAAATAAAGAAGAGTCAAAACAAAGCTTGATGCCATCATTGAAATGTTCCAAAGAAAGAACTCTAACAGGAAATCTTTTCATAACGATCGGTGATACATGTTGAACAAGCTGATGAATAATAAGGCACAGACGTCTAGCGAGAAAAGTTTAGAATTCTTAGAAATGGTGAGTGACTCGTCCTCTTCTTCGAAAGATTTCTTGATATTGAATTATGATCCGCAGGTGACTTTTTGTAGAATGTTGGCCAGGTCGATAGTCGAAGTTATTTGTCTCAAAGGCCTACCTTCTTTATGAATTTTTGATAAAAAAATACATTCTGCCTATGGACGGATTCTATACAACCAGTTCAGGGTAATTAATTTTCTGAAGTTAATGCCCACAATTCTTGTCGATAAAATAAAACAGGTATAAGTAGACACGTTATTTAAAATTTCATTAGCTTTATTGTAAAACTCAGTTTTGTTCATAAAGTTACAATTTATCATATATAAATATTTTTATTAGTAACTTATCGTTATTTTTAATATAAATCACTACCAAACCGACTTAAAACAACTGTATTCATGTCTTTCTAGTAACAAAATTACTTACAAATTTATGAAGCGTACATTATAATTTAAATTTTGTTTCAAGTAATTTAATTCCTCGGTATTTTTTGTGATATTATTCTCATTTATTTAGTTATAGATATCGTTTATACCAATAATGAAAATTTTACTGATCTTGATACTTATGTAACCTATACGTACATATTGATAATAGTATACTGTAATACTAGTGAGGAAAGGATTACTTGCAAAACGGGTACGAATGTTGGAGAACGAGCGATAGCAAGTGTTCCAATAGTACGAGTTTTGCAATGGCCCTTTTCCATGTTTGTTACATACTATTATTTTCAACATTAAACGTGAAAATTACATTTTTATGTTTGCGAAACAAGAAATTTAATTATAATTTAAATGAATCAAAGGACTTGTGCACATCACGTTCCCTTGGTCAATATGTCGAATTACAGTTTCCTCACTCAATTTAGTTGTCATAGTAACCGTTTCCCTCACTGGTGCGGGAAGTTATTTACTTTCATCACTAGGAGGGAAATGTTTACTATTATTACATTAAGTAAGAAAAATATCATTTCCACAAATAATGTTGAAATATGTATAATGCTGATTTCGGTATAGTAATTTTTTTACTAGCTGCTATATTCTGTAGGATCTAAGATGTATGTTTATAATAGCAAATATCCAGAAAACATTTAATGTAGTTTATTGTTACCGATTATTTTCTTATTATAATTTTGTTATCGGTTTCAGGATATTAAACCCATGTTTACATGCACAAAACTAGGCTGGTAAGTAAGTAATAACTGTACTCTGTACGGTAATATTACCATACTAACTTGTCAAAACAGTCAAGAAAATGAAAATAAAACACAATGATATTAATACAAACGGAACTCAAAGCAACAATAATACAAAGATTACTTCTGCTTATCATAATATACAATTAATAATTCTACAGTCTTTCAAATTAGAGATGACCACCTTATGACATTTAACACGTTGAGTTCGGGTGTATGCAAAAAAATTGAGGTCCCTGAGACAAAATTTTTTTTTGGTAATTAAACTCGTAAACACTATATGTGAGTTATGCTAGCAGGATTTTGACAAAATAATGTTCCAATTATTTTATGAGACACCACATATATGCCTCGCCGTCTGGGAATATTTTCAGGAGGCAGTGTATTACTTGTGAAAAATATTATTGTGTACCTTGCTTTTTTAGTGTGCACAAAATACCAACGAAATAATTTTGTAACCAGTTTTTGCCATATAATTAGTGTATTCATGTTATTTTGTAAGTTGTATTTTTGAGTATTTAGAAAGTACCAAAAAATTATTTTGTAACCAGTTTTTGTCATATGATTTGTTTTCATAAATAAAATAAACAATTTGCAGTAATTTTCTTTTACGAAGAGGATAATTTTGGATTTTTTGTGTATGTGCCATTTATTTGATGCTATGTATCAATAAATATATACATTTTCCTTTCATGTACTGAAAATATCTGATGTGGACACCACATGACTTCCTTGTACACGTATTAAACTATAGATATTTTTTTAATTGCACATATTTGACATTAAATCTTTTATTTTTTGTTCTAATCCATAGCAAACTTAATTTTAAAAAAAATCAAAAAATATATAATATTTAAATTTAGATATCTCGTTTATGCAAAAAGCTAATTTAAAAATTCTTAATGTGCTAGACGCAGAATTTAATTCTCTAAAACTTTTATTTGCAGCATTCCTTTCTAAAATTAAAATAATACCATTTTTTTCAAGGAAAACTGTTAGCAGCTTCATGTAATGTGCCACTGCCGGTTAGTCTATTTTAACCAAAATCTATTATGTTATTTCCATTGATATAGTAGTCTTATATACCAAATTTGGAAAGTTTTAAATTATATTTGAATATAGTTTTTCATGAAAATCTATTATAGGCTTCAAGTAAAGTACCACTTCCGGTAGTTGTATAACGACCAAAAAGGGAGGTGCACAACTAGATGTTATAACAGTCCTAAATATAAAGTTTCAATTTTCTACGGTTTACCGTTTTTGAGTTATGCGAGATACGTACGTACGTACGTACGTACAGACGGCATGACGAAATTAGTCAAAATGGATTCAGGGAGGGCCAAAACACCTATTTCCGTTGAAATCTGAGAACCGAAAATTTTCGCGATTACAATACTTCCTTTACTTCGTACAAGGAAGTAAAAATTATGTATAAATATGATACAAAACAATTGTAAAAACATACAGACAACAGACTTACTTGATCATCTTCTAAAATGATGACAATGACGTTATATAAATAATATTTATTAAAGACGTTAACGTGTTTATATTCTGAAAACGGTAAACTATTGAACAAACTACGAATGTTATGAGTCATAACAGGCTCTACGAGCTCGGATTTCAAACTGACATCTGCGGCTGTTATGATACCTATAACACTCTTATGTATGTTAATAGCTATTATAGGTGAGTAAATTGTAAATATATGCATACTTATTCTCTATGTCACCTAATAACGAAGTAGATTGTACTGCGATCAAAACCATCTTTACTATATCGTAGTAAAAAAATCACGCTAGGAGTTATAAATGGCAAACCCTGAATATATATATGTATGTCAAAATAAATATTTCACATATTAAATCTCCAAAATATATTTCCCAAATAAATAAATATATTTTCTCCGTCTTATATTAGTAGTATTAACCCATTCAGCCGGCGCGCTGGAATAGGTAACCTACGCTGCCAGCCGCGAGTTCGGAATTCATTGTGCGCGCTCGCTATTTTACTGTGTCAGCGACATATCGAGAGTGAGCTGGGTTGCGTATCACTATTCTGTTCAGTACGTACGCAGGGGCGCCGAGAGGAAAAGCGGGCCCCGGGGAAAAAAATTCGGGCCCCCTTTAACTTTGAATATTTATTAATTAAATATAAGATACAAAAAAAATATTTATAAATATATGTATGGTTTTGCTTGGTTTTCTTCCCTTACAGCTTTTTCTTTTCGTTTTAAAGCACCTGATTTATGGCGGTAACTCATTTTTAATGTTTAAAATGTATTTTTCGTTATCTGCTACAAATTTATGTCTGCATAAGTATGTAAGGGCAGAATCTACAAAAAGAGTTAAAAAGTATTAATACTGTTAGAAACAGATGTTTTATAAAACTTTATATTCATTTACAAAGAACTATTAATTACCTTCATATATGTATGTTATAAATACTCCTTCGTAGTACTGAAGTCTTCAAATTTAAAATTTATTGTGCGCACTAAAATCGAGGCTAAAATATGGTAAATTTTCGGTAAGAGTTAATTGGTGCAGCGATGTGTATTGAATATTCACTGTATGACTATCTAATATCTAGTTGCAGATTCGATAAATGCAGGGGATACCAAAACAGCACTACGCACAAATGTATCGAGCCTTTGCCTATGTGTGTTGTATTCAATGAATGTAGTAATATAAGAAACAAAAATGCTACAATGTAATAATGTACTTTTGAATAGTGTATAAATTTATTTAAAATTTGCAACTGGGGCCCTTGATCAAGCATTTCGTCATTTTTATACAATGTAATAAATTGTTGGAAACGTGTATCAGACATTTCGTTATACATGTTTTAGTAAAGAATATAAAAAATTGGTGAAATAGTAGAAAATTAAAAGCAATTTATAAAATAGCATCACATCCGGGCCCTTTGAATTCCACGGGCCCTGGGTATTTTACCCCCCCTCCTTCCCCCGTCTCGTCGGGCCTGTACGTACGTTGACATTCAGTTGCAGTTTTGTTATTTCTCCAATAATGTAATTATTTTATTGTATATTTATGTTTATAAATAAATAAACGCTATTGAAATATATATCTTTATTATCTAAATCCAAAACAAAAAATAAAAACTTTTATCAACGTACTGGTACTGCAGTAGGTATTATCTAAAAAACGTACCCGTACGTAAAACGGCAGGTAACGGGAAAATTCATGCCGTACCAGTCCGTCACTCAGCACTATGCACACAAAATATGAAACGTACAAGTACGTTAAAAGGTTTACACTGACGAAAAATCAACTCTACATGTACGACAGCAGTTCAGCTCGAGAGTCATATTTTACGTACAAGTACGGCACTCGGACACCAACGACAGGAAAACTAAACAGTACATGTACGGCACTAGGTCTGAAAGGGTTAATCAACATACTGATTTATATATAAATATATTTTATAATATAAACTAGAGTGGTATAAATATCATTTTACAGTATGATCTAATGAAATCTTATCCCAATAGTTAACTGCTGGCTTATATATAATATAAATTATTTTGAATTAGGAAAACTTGGGATTAAATCACACACTCTGTACTGTAATGGGAATTCAGTTCCTATTGTGCAAAGTAATAAACAAAATAAAAAGAACATAGCTTTATTAAAAATAGTGAAGTACTTAATTTTTTTAGTAAAAATAGAGTTACAGTACAATATCGTAAACGTAGACACTCCTAAATTGTGCTACTCCGAAGTCCGAACTAGGTTTTTTTCTCTCATTGACTACTTACTATACATATAACATGAACAACCTAGCTTTCATTAATATGAACATAGTATCTACTGATAGTGGGACTACCTTATTTATTTGTAAATTTTGGAAACGGCATAAAAGTTAACAGAAGTGATGCATTATATATTTATCTGAATACAACAATGATGCTAAGTTCTAAAAAGAAGACTTTAAAATTAGCTGAAATTCAAATGAAATTAAATTAAAATTCGGGTTCATTTAACGCTAGTAATGGTTTCGAAGTTCTAAAATGGTGTCCGATTTTTAATAATCACTAGCGAAATAATATAATTTTTATATCATGTATGTATATATGGGGTAGGTGGTCCAGTGGTATCGAGTCAGCCTGTGAATTTGCGAACCCGGGTTCGATTCTCACCACTGACAAACAATTTTCACAACGTTAAAACTACCCCTGTGGCTAACATTTTTGAGGGCCGTGATTTGACGACTGATAACCGCACTTCACGCGAAGTAATATATCACTTACCGAGATCTGCTATGGCAGAATACCACGCCCAGTAATGGGTAAAAGGCGTGATGATATATTTATTTATTTTGTTTTATATTTTAATAAGTAACGTAATTAATTAATAAATTATTATCCATATCTAAACTTACATATTATAAACCTTCGGTAATATGAACAATTTGATCATATGAATACTTTGGTAATAAGAACAAACTTGGAATTTTTCTGTCCACATTTACGCGATTCTATTATCTCTCGTTTTTTGCAATAATTCCATGATATATTTCTTGTTCACAATCGTTTTCAAAAAAAGTTCGAGAAAAATGCTTCATGTAACAGATAAAGAGAATTTAATTTCTACTAATTTTATTTGAGCCTTTGAAGAACTATCCTCGAAAATACTTTAGGAATTGTTGACTGCAGAAAATATGTTTATGAATTTAGATATGCTGTAGATATAATATTAAGTACGGAGTAATAATAAGAATTTCAGAAGTATCAATTTCCTTAGAAAACGTGGTAAATTATGATATATATTTTGGGAGAAAACTAATGTCTTATGTTTTCATAAGGTAATATACTTCCGACATTAAATTATATATTTTTCAATAATGCGGTAAGTTTTTGATTAATTTATTTTATATAAATACAGCTGCAATCATGAAAAACGAGCACTAAAATCATATATTTATCATTCGTCACAAATTTGAGCACTAAAATTTCAAGTCAGTTTGCTAGTTTGTTTATTTATTTGAGCCCTAAACATTTAATAGTACAAAATTTATAAAAGCATATAAATTTTTAATTTGACTATTATTAACGTTTTCTTTCAAAAATATATTCATTTAAACATAATTTACTAAATATTTATTAATTTTTTTCAACAAATAATTTGTTTAATTTAATTTTATGTTGTCCTGAAGAAGGCTGAAGTGGCAGCTGAAGCCTTGACAAAATTTCATATTTATAAAATTTATATCCGATAAATACTGATTTGGCATCAGAATTAAATCAAATCATTAAGTTTATAGAATAAAATAGAAGTAACTTGGATTTAGAACTAAAAAAATTTGCACAAAATTAAAATATCTTTTAAAAATATAAAAATAGTTTGTAATAATATATAAAATAAGAAACTGGATCATATCATTGGACTATAAGCGCTGATTTAGTTTTAGTCGGTCGTCCTCTCATTTTCTTTGGTTATTCATCTGTTCTGGATAAAACATATTCGTATTCCAATAATTCAAATATTGAATATCGAACGTTTTGAACAAATATAATAATCAAAAAAGTAAATATACTTCAATAGTACTTGTTAACATTTTTTGGGAACCATTAATTATTTTATGTTGCCATTTGTAGATCTTATTATCTTATTATTGAATATTAAAAATTATTTTTACAGATCTTTAGTATATTTTCTGCTCAATTACTATTTTTGTTGATGGGGTAGGTGGCTCAGTGGTATCGAGTCGGCCTGTGGATCTTGAGAACCCTAGTTCGATCCCCACAGCCGACAAACAATTTTCACCAATTTAAAAAAAATCTACCCCTGTGGCTCCTCCACTACTAATATCTTTGGAGGCCATGATTTCACGGCTGGTAACCGCACTTCAAGCGAAAAAATATATCACTTACCGAGATCTGCTTAGGCAGAGTGCCACACTCAGGAATGGGTAAAAGGCGTGATGATATATTTATTTATTTTATTATTTAAGATTGTCAAAATATAGTTTTGATGCTTAGTAAATATATTTCTAGTGACACCAATTTAGTACTATAATATGTTATTTTTGGTGCTCAAGTAATATTTAAAATTATCAAAAAAAGTTGGAGTTCATTATTTAAATAAAAAATGTTGCTCAATAATTTTTTTATTGAATATCATACTTTTTTGGTACAGTCATATGTAAGATTAGATATCGCTCTATATTTTAAAAATATAAATCAGAACCAAATGCTACTGTTAGATTTTTTTGGAACGCTTAACGTAAAATTGTCTACAATCAGTTTTAAAAAAACATACTCACTTCGGCAGTTCGGTGGTGTAGTTAGCGTCATAGTATTTGTATCTGAAGATTTCGAATTCATATCTCATCGAAGATAAAAATATATGAACTATCATACTACAGCTCAGTAAGTCCGGACTCTATACTGTAATTGAATTAACTTCCTGTTGTACACAGTAATATGAATAAATATAGCAGAAAGTTTTATAATAAAAAAAATATTGTACTAACAAATATTACAATAGTTCATCTTTTGGTTAGCTGACATAAATTTTGGTTGCGTTGTATTTGATATCATAACTCTGATGTTATGTTACAGTAGAAATCATTTTTCTGCCATAACTTGCCTCATTATTTAGTATCCAAATAATAATAATAATATTGTAATTATTCATTATATTGGAGATAATATGTAGAGTAGTAAATAATTTGCATTCATTATGAGTATATTGCATTAATTTTACAATTCAGTTATTTTGTTAACGAGTTATCATCACTACATGTCGATTAATATTATGTTTTATAGCAATAATAATTACTGACAATTTAAAAATAAATATTTCACACATATAATACACAATGTAATAACTAAACACACTTGTATATACTAGAAATATAAATCCTCTGATTTATGTAAAACTGGCAAGCAAATATTACACATCGCATCAACTACCTATGCTGACTACATATTAGAGAAGTCTCAACTTATTACCTACTGCACAAGATCATGAACATTTTCGGACGGAATTATGTTGATTTAACATTTAATTACGGTAATATTATGTACACTACTTTCACATGTATTAATCTATTCAAGAAACAATACACTCATGTTAAGAACTATTCCTTATTTACTTATGTTACTGTACAGCTTACTCTCAGTTAAAGTACAGGGTCCGGACTCACCGTAATGCAGTGTAGCAATTCATATATTTCTAGTTTGAGCGGGATTCGAATACCACACCACCCTATCCTATGTGTGGAGTAATATTTTTCGCTCAAGTGTAAAACAATAACACTACTCAGTAGTGTATTTTTACGAACATACTAATGGAAATCGTAGGATATAATTAACTCTCTTTTTTTTTGTACAAATTAATATCAAATTTTTAACCACTGTCTTAAATGCAATGTACAAGCAGTTTTTTTTTTGGATGTAGATATATTTTAATAGTATATTATTCTACGAGCGTATTAATTATAACCATAATACGCGAGTTGAATACTATACTTTATTCACGACCATCAAACTGGAACCGGAAGTTGCACTTTTATTGTACTAAAATTTGAAGAAAATGAGAATTTTCTGGTAATAACGCCAAAGAATGTATTTTGTGTAAAAACTTCATAATTTTCATCACTAGTACTCATATTTGACACAAAAACGATTGAAAACTGTTCCACTACCTACAAAAAGTTTGATAAGTTAAACTGGCAACAATAATGAAGTTGTCTCTTTTATCGAAGGCATGAAGTGAGAGTCACTTGACCATGATTATTGTCAACAATTCTCTGTTTTTATAATTCTATATTATAAATGTATGAAAATAGATAAGTTCACGTGTTGTTCTTAGATTGTACAGATATATAAATTATAAATAATATAATGTATTGAATCAAACGTCATCCAATAGTTGTTTTAAATCTCGCTAGATGGCAATCTATAATATTTCATTATTCGAATTTTAGCGTTGCGTTGTTATAGCAAATGCAATTTGATTGGCTAACAACAATTGAATAATGGCTTATTATTCAATAGTTCTTTTCATTTTTCAGCACTTTTAAATAATGAACGATATTATGTATCTAGAAGTGCACTTATAATGAATGTATTGATTAATGGTCGTGGATAAAAAAAATTAAGTTAATATTTATCCCATACTTAATATATATTCTGTATTAATCTGCTCTATAGTAATAACTGCGGAACAATTATTTTTTATATCGAAAAATAGCGCATTACATGACAAACAAAATAAAAACAATTAAAATCCGGGATTTTAACACACGTTTACTCAGTAAAAAAAGAAATGTTATTTTGCGAGAATCGTGTTCTATTGGCTTCGTCAGAGCGAACCATCGGCAAAACGTTGTATCATCTGTAATGCGCTTCCAGTGTGAACTACACAATATGTCACGTATTTTAAGCAGCGAGGATCCACCAGCCGTTGTCCCGTCGTCGATAAATAAACCCACTTTATGTTATACAAACTATTTCTTTTGATTTTCATTTTATTCTGCATTCACAGAGATCTGTGATCGCAAAAATCACCCCATTCATTTTTTATACCGCTTGTCAGTCGGCAACCAATAACACGTATGTGAAATGCACGTTGTGTGATTTTGGGATTACTTTTTAGGTGTTAAGTAAATAGCAATTACTTTGCTATTTCATATACGGATTATTCTGCACTTTCATATAACTGTTTGCAATGTATTGAAATATTTTGGAACAAATTTGTAATAGATAAATAAATTGTAGTATTAATAAGATAAAAAATAATGCATTATTCTCAAATATACGAAATACGAATGAAAAAATAATATAATTTATGCAAATGTATAACAATATATTAACTTATTTTATTAAAGGTTACCTGCTGTAATAACAAAATCTAAATTATATACAATAAAATGAATATCTGTATATACGTAATTATAATAAATATTATTTTGGATTACTTCTAGGATATACTCTTAAAGTTTATATTAAGTAACTTTCATTCAAGAAATAATTATTGTATGATATTATGAATATCTATCCATTTAGTTTAGAATATAATATCAAATGAAAGATTTTATAGTGTTTAATAAATAATACGAATAAACGAGATATTAAACTTTCGAACTTTAATCGTACGATGTTGATTTATCCCAAAAAAATTTACATGAAATATTAGAACTCAGTGGGTGAATAGCAAAATAATTTTATATTATAGATTAGTGTTTTCTAAAATTTTAATATTCGATCCAATTTTATTCTATCCGAGATTCGTCTGATCCGATACTACTCGATCTGAGGTCCGATCCAAGACGCAATCTGAGATTCGATCAGAAATCCAAACCAAGATCCAATTTATAAATCGAACCAAGATCTGGTCAGAAATCCATATCGAGAATCGGTCAGCAATTTTATCTGTGATCTAATATGCATCCAATTAGAATAGAATCATTTTCCGTTTATTTTATATGTAACAGGCGCGGTGTCCGAGCATGTTAATGCACATCTCTTAACATACTGTGATGTTACCCGAATCAAGGTTCGCCAGTTCGAATCCGCGTGCCGACAATGTGTGATTTATCGTTAAATATAAAAATAAAATTACATGTATTTATCACCTTCGGGCGCTATAAGTTAGACACTGGCAGTACGGCAGTGTCAAAACGGCGGCTCGGTGTGTCTGGTAGTCCGAGATCCTCATAGATTGTAGTGTCACAGGAAAAAGAAGATTTTATATGTATCGTAAATTGTACCTCTTTTGGAAAGAAAATAGTATATTATATACCAAGGGAGAAAAATTCATGATTTTCCAGAGGTACAATTTATAGCCAGAGGGCGAAGGGCCCGAGGGCTACAAAGCACAGAGGGAAAATTGCATTCTCTTTTGAGGTATATATACTATTTTTTACACGACCGAAGCAATTATAAAATGAAAAATGTAATTTTAAAACCTAATTTGACATTGACATTTAATAATTTTAAGATTTAGAAGTCTATGAGAAATAAAATATAATAAACATTCTATGCGAGTTGTACACTATACTTTTTCTACGACTACAATATTGTTGCCTGATTAATTCATATTTTAACAGAAAATTTGTCCTGCTTTCATCATTCCAATATTTGAAAATTCTAAATAAGTATCCTAGTAACAACCGATTTCATCATTCTAATGTCTGTCAATCCAAAATTAGTATCGTAGTAATGTAACAAAAATTAAATAACAGTTCTGTTTTTATAAATGTCTGTCAATATTTTGTGTTTTGTGGGGTAAAAATGCAGAGTGATAGCGACGAGAATCTTGAATTAACACCACCAAATATATTACAGGCTGCAAAAATAACATCTTTAAATTTATTCCCCTAAAAATCGAGACAAAAATATGAGGTAACATATACGTTAATTATGAACTGGTGAAATGAGCAAAATAATTGTCGAAACATTACATTTAATATCGCTAAAAATAAATAATAATAATTCTCTAATTTACGTCTATTTAATTTTTTACGCATGCGTTCTTATATCTTCATGTGTAATTTAGAAGGAAATTGCACCTGTACTGAAATGAAATGACCTGTATTGAAACATTACAAAACAAATTCATTTCTCATCTCTCATGCTTGCAATGTACCTCCTTTACCTTTTTATTTATTTTTATTTATATATCGGACCAACTACTGAGGTCATATGCCGATATGTCCTTTGTATGGCCGCCACGGGCGGGACCCGAACCCACGACCTTATGATCGTCAGTCGGGCCCTCAACCCGCGCGGCCATCACGCCTCCTTTACCTAGCAACAACAAACATACCATAGACCAAACATGTAAACATATAATGAGCAGATTTCTAAGTGGTCGTAGAAAAACAAAATTTCTTGACAACCGTAATATTTTATTCATTAATTGAATGTCATTATTTGTCAAAATAATGAAAATTTCCCTAGGAAAATAATGATCACATATCGTCCGTAGGGGCGAAATGTGTTACTTCTGTCATGATTTCACGGTCATAAAAACGAAGTATCTCTCCCGGTCGTGTAAAAATAACCATTATACTCGTAGATGAAATAAAATGTATGACCGTGTTGTAAAATAGATACTAGAGAAACAAATATGTATTGTAATAACGTTATTTAATAATTAATAATTATTATACGTTATTATTTATGTGCAGGGGCGTTCCAACCCAGGGTTCTTGGGGTTCCCAGAACCCGGGCGCCAGCATAAAAGGGCGGCAGACGGTAAAAAGTTAAAATAAATATGAGTATATTAAAAGAACACAAATACTGCGTCTTAATATTATTTGTAAAATAAATAAAGTAATTAAATGAATACCAAATGTAGGTACTTACTGTCGTACTAAGGCCTTTAATTACAAAAGATCGCGAAGTAACGTGATTAATATTTGAAATATAAAGTTAACTGTCAAGATTTCTTAATATTCACAACAAATCTTGACGGTTATAGTGACAGCTTCTGTTTCTATGACAAAGCTGTCACAAAAAATCATAATTAGTAGGCGATTTTCTCGAACTATTTTCATTAATTTCTCTAATTTGTGGCATTAAAATGAAGTAATCTGTATGAAATAATGTGTGTGGATAGGTCTATTATGGTCATGTGCAATATTATACCATAATTTTTTACCGGACACTTTTTATTCACAAAAAACCTTTTTTCCCATGTTATTTCCCTATGCCAACCTTTACGTGGAACGCGCGGTATAGTTATGAGTATTTAAGTATTTTTATTGTAAATTTAATTTACATGTATTGATATGCTATTTTGTTATTTGTATAATTGTTTGTGCTATTATGTGCAATTGTAAAATGTAAACTATATAGTTTAAATTAGGTTTAGGTATATTAGAATGTACCTATGTTGTGAACTAATTTCTTTTTGTTTTTTTTTTTGTATTTTTATTTAATTTTATGAGAAACTATTTAATAAAATATTTATTTAAAAATAGTTACTTTTCTAGACAAACAATGTTCTATTATTCTACGCTAAGGTGAATAACATTATTTGTCAAGAGTTTGCTTATTGATCTAAATCTACACGCAAGTTTCGCATAGTACGGCGTGTCTTTTGTATTTTGAGTACCATATCGCATTTTTGTGCTCCAAAATTTTCGCCTGCGGCGCACGCCTCGGGGCGCCACATTCTACTTCAGAACCCAGGCGCCAAGTACCCTAGATACGCCCCTATTTATGTGGAAGTGTATGACATCCGATATACTAATAAAAGAATTTTATTTGATTTTTATTCATTCTCTGCGCAACAGGAACTTAATTCAAATTACAGTACAGGATCCAGACTAAATGAACCGCGATGTGGTAGTTCATATATATAGCTTGGCTGGGATTCGAACTCGGGATCTTCGAATTCTAATGCCACACCACTGTGATGCCGGATAAGATTATAAATTATTAATAATTCTTGAATTAATAGTTTATAAGACGTTATTAGGCTATTCAAAAATGACAAATTTTTGACAGAAAGGTTAGTAGAAATTGTCTATTTTATAACTGTTAATTCTGCCGATATCAACTTGTACTGCTGAAAGGTATTTTTCCAGTCTTACACGCCTAAAATCATATTTGAGAAATATAATAGGTCAGTGTAGGTTGAACGCAGTCGGCATTTAAAATACACTCAGAATCTCACGGTTTTATTAAACCTTGATGATATTGTCAATGAATTTAGATCCCAAGTTAACATAATAAGAAAACAGACATTAAAATTTTTACTTTTCTAATTATAAAATAACTATCTTTTGTTATAATAACTAGTATTTATTTGATTTTTTAGAGGTAAGAATACAATTGATTTTTTCGTGATTTTTTTTTCATTCTCCTTCCCTAATAAGATAGAGTCTGTGAATCAGATTCAAAATTAGGCTGCAGATTGGATTGGATAATTTTACTGGTCTCTATATCTGATTTAAGAGACATAATAATAATATAATTTTATAAAATATAAACTAAACACTTGGCTAAGTCTCACAAAATTCAGTCTCCAAGTCACCTTATGAGGGCATCGTCAGAGGCTGGCCAGCACAGTTATTAACCATAGACGCGTTTCGCTCTTATTAGAGCTCATCAGTATGGTATAACTCACTTCTTCACCTAGAACAAAGTTCACGTGAAGAAGCTGGTGACGAAGGACTGTGCCAGCAGAGAATAAGATCTTTAAAAAACGGTAAGATGACATGAGAAGTTTGTGAGACTTAGCCAAGTGTTTAGTTTATATTTTATTAAACCTAGTTTCACCAAGTGTATGGATGACAATTAATTTTGCCTTTGTTCTTATATAATTTTATATTTAGTTCGAAATCAACAGTTATTATTTTCAATATGATGATCCATATAATTTGTATTTGTTGCTACTTTAACTCTAGTATTTGATATTCAACTAATTTATTATTTTATCATTAAACTTGTCAGAAAAAATGTCACAGTTTTGTATATTTAAATAGGTACTGTAGATTTATATTGAAAATATCGAACAGGAAATATCTTGTATATGCATAAATATATTATAATTAATTTCTATATTTACTTACTTAAAAACTAATATAAATAAATTTATACCTTATTTGTATATGTATGATCACTCAACGGATAAACCATGCTCGTATAAAATGGATAGTTAACCTTATTTTCGCGAAGTTCTCACATTGCATGCAGCAGCAGGCTTGACACTTAGTGCGAATACGGTGACTCGAACGTATAGGCAAGTGTATTTTAGTGCCTATCATTGAATTTATGGCAATCCTTAAAACGACCGCAATATTTTTTGCACGCTTCCTATCAAGAGATTGACAGATATAAAACCTAACCTGTTCCATCTGTCGACAACGATCATAAAGTTTTCATTACTTCACCAGAAAATAATCATTTCATCGCAAAAAGTTATGAAGTAGTTTAAGTTACACATTTAAACAACAAATATTTCATGATGGATTTTAACTTTTTATTTCTATGTGTCTATAGATCATAACAATACAACAATAAATAAAAATGTGTTATCTTCTTGGTACCTACTAAAAAAGTAAAAGACAGGAATAAAATGAGTAATGTAGAATTTATAATCACTTTCATTTTAGGTGTTTTTCTTTAAAATAATTTAGATAAGTTTGTCAACGGAAAATATACGATGACAAATGTTCAAGATAATTTGAATATATTATACTAGTATACGCCGTAATTTAATCTTTATTTTTAAAATTTGAAATACACATTTATATGACATTTTTAACAAAAATAGTGGACGAATAATTAAAAGAAAAATGCAAATTAAAATTCAAATAAAATAAATAAAACAAGACAGAAAAGAGCATTGTACGGAAAAACCAGTTTGTAAAGCAGTAGAAATAGATGTCCGATTTTAATATTCAATTATTTAAATTTATTGAATAATTTAACCTTAGTCCTTGTTATGAAGAATAGCCTGTAATTTCTAACTGGAGTGAAAGATTTGCATTTGCGATTTCAAATACGAGATTTTAAGTACAACTGTAATACGATTACCGTGAAATTTTATTTTTTATTTAATAATGATGTTTGACATTTATCTAAAAAATATACGCATAACTTCTATAAAGGTTCAGTTAAGAAAATCTTTCCGAATGTTTTTTGTAAGTTTATACAGATATACATTGTGGAAAACCTGCAAGATTTCAAATGTAGATACGATAATCGCACATTTCTTGTAATTTGTAAAATTTTAACATTTATCATAATACAAGATTTAATATCTATGACTTTAAAAAAACGTAATAATTAAATTTAAAAAATCTCAAAAATAAAATAAAATATAAAGTAGCTATATAAAATAGTAATTATCTTGATTCCTGGCCAACCATGATGTCTAAGACTTTATTATATCTAGGACTAACTTCCACTGTGTTACTTACAAAATTAATAAAATAATATTGAATGTCAATTCCTTTCTAGAGAGGGCTCCGGACTCCTCAACCCCTTGCTTGACTAAATGGTAACAGATATATTTTATTACTTCCTTGTACGAAGTAAAGGAAGTATTGTTATCGCGAAAATTTTCGGTTCTCAGATTTCAGTGGAAATACGCATTTTGGCCCTCCCTGAGTCCATTTTGACTAATTTCGTCGTGACGTCTGTACGTACGTATGTATCTCACATAACTCAAAAACGGTAAGCCGTAGAAAATTGAAATTTTATATTTAGGACTGTTATAACATCTAGTTGTGCACCTCCCTTTTTGGTCATTATATAACTTCCGGAAGTGGTACTTTACTTGAAGCCTATAATAGATTTTCATGAAAAACTATATTCAAATATAATTTAAAACTTTCCAAATTTGGTATATAAGACTACTATATCAATGGAAATAATATAATAGATTTTGGTTAAAATACACTAACCGGAAGTGACACATTACATGAAGCTGCTAACAGTTTTCCTTGAAAAAAATGGTATTATTTTAATTTTAGAAATAAATGCTTCAAATAAAAGTTTTAGAGAATTAAATTCTGCGTCTAGCACATTAAGAATTTTTAAATTAGCCTTTTGCATAAGCGAGATATCTAAATTTAAATAGTATATATTTTGTGTTTTTTTTTAATTAAGTTTGCTATGGATTAGAACAAAAAATAGAAAATAAAAGATTTTATGTCAAATATGTGCAATTAAAAAAATATCTATAGTTAATACGCGTACAAGGAAGTTATGTGGTGTCCACATCAGATTTTTACTATTGTAATAGCACTGGCAGCACTGATTCCACCAGCGATCTTACTTGTTTCAAATAAGTAGTTATACTTTACGAGTATGTATAAGCTAGCTGGCGTTTACACGATCATCCTACGGATGAAAATCAAACGCTGGATGATTTTCTAAAATTCTGTACGTTTTGCTGAGCTTGAAGTAGTACGTATCTATATAAAATTTATCAACAAATGCTTTCGACAAATTCTGGGAATTTACTAGCCGAACAAAATTTCGAACGAAGATCTGTGGGTGAAATGTGAACAAGAACCTATAGAAAAATTGATTCAAAGAAAGAAATGGAGATGGATAGTACATACACTAAGGAAAGGAAATGAAGATATAAGAAAACAAGTACTAGATTACACAATAAAAGAAAAAAGAAGAAAAGGGTGGCCAGTTAAAATATGGAAAAGACAGATACACCAAGAACACGAAGAAATAGGATACACATGGAACAATATGAAAATAAAAGCTAAAGATAAAAAGGAATGGAAGAAAACAGTAGGGAAATTGTGCAATGGAGTTGAGGAAACGACAGTGCAAGGCTAACAACCTTACACAAAGAAAATGATGATGAATCATCTTGGAAAAGATACCCTATGCTCTATCAGGAGTGAAAGGATTTATTATTATTATTATTATATCAAATTTATTCAATTTATTTAAATATTGTATAATATTATGACCATGACTGTACTTTAGATTTTTGTCTGATTTGGTGTACAAGAATTAATACCTGAACTGATGATGCACTTTTTGTGTATATTTATTTATTTTAGCCCGCGCATCGCGCCGGCCGAGATACGCATAGCCTAGCATACTTCGCCAAATGGCGTATCCAAAGATTTAGTGAAAACATTATCATATTTTATTTTTATTAATTATGAATTAATATCAGGAAACTAGGTAATCGAAGTATGTATATCATAAACAGATATTACAGCTCCAGCGAGAATATTCGCAAGTATGTTATTGTTTGGTTCTCATATAATTCCCGAGTAAGAATGTTATGTACGGTCCTGGAACGAAGTCACTATTATTTGAATCTAGTATTTAGAAATCTGGGCGATAAGGATAAGTGGGGACCTTCTATGTTTCAGAATGGTGGGTCAGATATTAAACCGTGCCTGACGATTCACTATGACATATCCCGAGGCAGGGAGAGAGGTGAACCCATGCCACCTTCAAAGAAAGGGTGCAGAGAAGAACTCATGCCAACTACATCGAAGAGATTGCACCTACCTTAGATAATCGGGGTACCGAGACGAAAGGACGATTAGAGTGTATAAACTGCATGATTTGCTTCAATCGAGGAGGCATTCCGGGGTCTCCACTCAGACGCTATGACAGTAAGTTCAAAAGTCCCATCACCTTCCCAATCTTCACTATCAGTGCTAGCTCGCAAACACCTTTCTAATTCTATACACAGTGATACCGGTATCCGGGCACGCGTATTACTCTCAGTGCTAGCTTTTATACAGGCACTGCTGATACTAGTGCTGGAAAAAATTCAGGATTTTAAAGAAGACCGGTCCTAAAAAAGACCGGATTAACCAAATGGTTAAAAGACCGGTTAAAGATCGGTTAAAAGACCGGTTAAAAGACCGGTGTTTTCGGTCTTTTATAAACCAGAAGACCGGTTAAAAGACTGGTTCTAAAAACGACCGGGACCGGTTGACAGCACTAGCTGATACCTTTCTAAATCTATACGCACTGCTATCGACATCCGGGCACACGGATCACCTTTCAGTCTTCACTATCAGTGCTAGATTATGCAGGTACGGGTGATACCTTCCTAAATCTATACGAAGTGCTATCTGCATCCGGGCACGCATATCACCCTCCAATCTTCACAAACAGTGCTAGCTTACACAGGCACGGGTAATATCTTCCGACATTTCTACACAATGTTATCGGCAACCGGGCATGCGTATCACCCGCAAATCTTCACTATCAGTGCTAGCTTATGCAGCACGAGTGATACCGTCCTAAATCTATACACAGTGCTATCGGTATCCGGGAATGCGTTTCGCCATCCAATCTTTACTATCAGTGCTAGTTCATGCAGCACTCAATGCTATCGGCAACCGGGCACTGGTGAACCTGCCATTTTACCCAGAATTTCATTTATATAAATTTTCAGCTTAGTAATATCCGTCTGTTTTAATTGTTGTTAATTTCTCACAAGAGTAGCCATTCAATATGATCATAAATTACTCGTAGTATTGTTTAACTAAGTAAATTTGATATGAAAATACTATTTACAATGATATCAATCTATTAATTATATTTATTTTATTGATCAAGAATTTTTTGCTAATACTTTGCAAAACGACACAACACTGGGCACTGGTTACCGTCGAATGAAACCACTCAGATGGACAATGGTTACCTATAAGGGAAACTTAGGAAAACCCTCCTTTCGGCGTTGCTTCAAGGCCAACCTATTTATAACAATTGCAACAATACTGATTAAACAAAGATGTTGATGCACTGACAAATTATTGTAATGAGTCTGAAAGTATTATTTCTGTGATGTTGGAATGACTTATATTTAAAATATGTAATTTTGATATTCAAGAAACATTCTTATTAATTTTGAGAATATTTCGATGATCGGATTTGTCTTTCTACTTGGGGCTTTTGTCGCGTTTTGTGTAAGATAAATAGATAACTATTTTACTATTGAGTTCACGATATAACTTTTTGTTCAAGTCACTCGGTTCGTTCTAAATTCGTATATTAACTAATGTTTTGTTGATTACCTGGTTTTTCAATAAATGCACAAGATATGACGTCATTGCATGTCTTTTAGAAGCTACTTCGTATTACGAACTAATGAGAGTTAAATTTATTATACACAACGTAGATCATTTTACATTGTTTTATAGTAGCATTTAAACACAACGTAGGGCTATAAAATATTGTTTTATACTAGACGATCACATAGTTATTAAAATGAGTTCATAAAAGACTGTTTACTGATGGCATTGGTGTCGTGATCAGGATGTTTTCTTATTGAGAGTATTTAATCCTAATAGATCATCGCAATGTTACAATTCTGTGGTCGGCGATTAAAAGGTGATAAGTCGTATTTTTAGGGAAATATGGTTTTTTGTCAGATAGGTTTAAAAAAGTTCTTCTTTTGATCTGTTAAAACGGTAGTCTATTTTCACTGCAAAAGGTAAAAATTAAGGTGCTCAAAAAGATATAATATCAATTACAAGGAATTACAATGGTTTAAAAGACATAAATATACATAACCCGTGAACGTTTTGTTAATAAAAACTATTAAAACAACGTACCTATGTCTAATTATTTCTTAGTTTTCATGTAAACAAATCCTTTAAAAGGGTATAAGTAAGTTTGTGACATTTTGAGCGCATTTTCAGAAACGACTTAGGTAATATGTTGACATGTTTCCTTCTGAATAAATGTAAGCTGGCGTATGTTGACTTATTGCTAGTTCGTGTCTTTTTATTAGGACTATTTTGAGGATGTGTGCATGGTGTTGGTTGTGTTGTGCTTGTTGTGTTCTCAATGTAACAATTTGAGTAAAACGTATAAACATTAACATTTTAAATACTTTGAAAGACAACATGCCCACAATAATATGTACAATTGTTTCCTTTTAAGCGTAGTGACGCGATAGCCAAAATAATAATAATGTAGTTATGCCCCTTTTACCAGTTTTGTTTTGCATAATCTGTAAGGACGTAAGTCAAGCAATTTATGATAAATGCTAATTTGTCAATAATATTGTGTGATCAATCTAAAAAACTGGGCAAATATGCCTTAATTTACATTACAGTATATTGCATTCATTAATTGTGTAGACAAAATAATATTTCTTAATTTTCACGCGCCATTTCCCATAATTGTCTAAACTGTACTTATGCCCTTTTAAGCGCCAACCACAGAATTTGTACACTTGAATAGAATCAGTAACTCCCTACTGTTACAATTGGTGCCGGGACCAGGATCGGTCCCACTCTGCTGTTACATACTCGTATATAGCAAGCCAAAATGCTGTACAATACAGCACATTTCTATATGTATGGTCACTTTACGTTACGGCGACAAAATAAAATTATATAAAATTCTCAAATTTACTATCTATAAATAACTAAAGATTAAAAAACAATAGAGCAATATAGCAAACTTGGTACTGTTAAATTCGAAAGTTATTTAAACTATTGTTATTTTTAATTATAAGATCCATTACTAATGGATCTAATAATGAAAAATGGACCATTAGTTATATAAAATTCATATTAGGAACTTGAATACAGTAAGAGATACACAATATTTGAGGCAAACTAGCTTCAATAAAAGTTTTAGTGCAAAAAATTCTACATCTAAATGAATAAACAAAATAAATTTTGCATGCTTTGTAACGAAATAAATAAATATTAAAATTCCTAAAATTATCAACAAAGTAACGATTCTTCATCCTTGGAATTGAAACAAGAAATAAACAATTCAAAACAATTTGATGTTATTATGATTTCTTCTTATAAAGACATTTAAATAATAAGATTTATACGATTTGCTTGTAAAAAACATGAAGACTGAAGTAAATATGCAACGTAATTTTCATGATAAATTTGGTTCTCGTTTAATTTCATATATTCTTTTTTTGAATTATTACCGCTTTGACATAAAAATCAACATAAATTAATTGTTATCGATAATAACAAACAACAGAGCTATTAAAAGATATTTTATCTTTCAGTAATTTATTTTTTACGATTCAGTCTGAAAGGAAAATTGCAAGTTCTATTTACTGAACAATATTTAAATCTGCTATTTTTCCGGCAAAGTAAAAACACATTTTTATTTTTTGCGTATGTTTTATTGAATGGGAAACAATAAACAGTTTTATAAAGTTTTAATTGTTATTCATTAAGTAGGACTCGCTTTATAATTATAGTCATATAAATGATCTATTTTATTATTTAAAAAAATACATAAATAGAATTTATGGGGTAGGTGGCTCATTGGTATCGTGTCGGCCTGTGATCCCCACAGGCGACAAACAATTTTCACCAAATTAAATCTATCTCTGTCGCTCTTCCTCCACTAACATCTTTGGGAACCGTGATTTGACGGCTGGTAACCGCATAAATATATCACTTACAGAGATCTGCTACGGTGGAGTACCACGCCCAATAATGGGTAAAAGACGTGATGATATATTTATTTTATTTTATAAATATAATTTATACAACTTTCGTAGCAAATACTAAAAAATGTGCAAGAATATCAGTTATTTCAGAAAGAATATTAAATAAACTATAAGATTATTTTAGTTGAAGGTTTGATTACCATTGGCACGATTTACTGATACATATACTATTCAGCATGTCTTTCTTCTCACATATTTATGTAATCTTAATCTAAGTTTTTAACTAGGCAATATATAACAGTTATTTTAAATAAAGAATATATTAGATATGATTTTAAAATACATTTGTCAATTCTGTATATAACGACGCAAACAAAACAATAACCTCTAATTGTCAGTTAGACTAAGACAGAAAGCATGAATAAGAGAAAAAATTCTAGAAAGACTAGATGTGCAAGAGGGAGGATTAAAGAATACTGACAGCAAAAACTAAAATATTGATGGCTTAGTGCACACATGTGTTAGGTAAGTAACATTTATCTGATTTTGCAGAAATTAAGTTTAAATGTTTATAGGTTTGCAAATTTGTATTATTATATCACTTTCATCTCACAAAATATTTAAAAAATATATTAACAAATATTATGTGAGATAAAAGTGATATAATAATACAAATTTGCAAACCCATAAACATTTAAACTTAATTTCTGCAAAATCAGATAAATGTTACATATGTGTGCACTAAGCCATTGATATATTAAAAATTAATAATATTTTTGAAACTTTGATCGTCTGTGGCAGCACGTTTTTAGGTTTAGTGTTAAAATAAATGACTAATTTATTATTTTGTGATTACAGTGAAGAACACCATTATAGTTATAGAAGGCAAGAAAAGCGAGCCAAACTAAACGTGTATTTTATTATCTTAGATTTTCATTGTTTGCAGATAATAGAATAATAAAATTGGCGATTTAATGTACAATAGTCACTTGGTTATATAAACATTATTTATTGAAAAAATAATAATTTCTATAAATAAGATATTATTGTTTAATGAAAATGTATATATATACAGGGTGAGTCTGGGAAGACGCCCCCCCCCCCTTAACTTTTTTATTATGAGTAATAGAAAAAAATGGTTCATATGAAAGTTTTATTATTTTAAATATACTATTTGATGGCAGATGTAGATATTTTTTATAAAGTCAGGTTTACAAGATACGACTATCAACTTTTATTTTTTAAATAGCAACCTATAATTATTTTACTAAAATAAAAACCGCCATTTTTTTCTCTTTTCAACGGTGTATTAGTTTTTATTAATGTATCTGAAAAAATTCGAGAAAAATAAGAAAATTGAGAAATACTAGAAATAATTTTTATACAAATATTATAGGTGGCTATGTGAAAATAATTTGTTTTAAGTTGTTTTTGTTACTGAATTTGTTGCTTTAGTTTGTTAAGTTGTATAACACTGTTACATTTTGTTTATTTTCATATAGCCACCTATAATATTTGTATAAAAATTATTTCTAGTATTTCTCAATTTTCTTATTTTTCTCGATTTTTTTCAGATACATTAATAAAAACTAATACACCGTTGAAAAGAGAAAAAAATGGCGCTTTTTATTTTAGTAAAATAATTATAGGTTGCTATTTAAAAAATAAAAGTTGATAGTCGTATCTTG
The DNA here is from genome assembly GCA_947425015.1 of Pterostichus niger. Lineage (NCBI taxonomy): Eukaryota > Metazoa > Arthropoda > Insecta > Coleoptera > Carabidae > Pterostichus > Pterostichus niger. The sequence goes on from OX380336.1 coordinate 15,722,420, forward strand.
TAAACCTGACTTTATAAAAAATATCTACATCTGCCATCAAATAGTATATTTAAAATAATAAAACTTTCATATGAACCACTTTTTTCTATTACTTATAATAAAAAAGTTAAAGGGGGGGGCGTCCTATAATAGTGTGATATTATACGAGTATTTCACAGAGCGTCAGCGTCTCCAAACGACTTAAAGTTTACTGCTAGTACTATTTATGATTTTCAACAAATAATTCTATTGACCATTTGAACACATCCTGTAACCACTGAACTAAAAGTAAAGAACTTAGCATCATATGGTTGTATATTATTATTTTACAATTTCAAAGTTAGTTTACTATTGTTGTTCTATAGTGTGTTTTCAACTATTGTTAACTTAAATTCCACGCTGAGCACACGATTTGTTTTTGTCAATTTTCGTTTTTAATACCTATTTATATTTCAGTAGCTTTATGCAAAATGATGTCACAAGAATGGGAAAAAGTTTTATTAAAGAGTTTTTAGTGCGATTCTTTTTAGTATCATATTGAAAAAAGTATAAACAAATTATTATTTTACTGTAAATTAATTTGCACAATCTTCTAATTATTCTTTTTATAACTACAACTATAAATTTGTGAAAGCGTCTTAAAACTTACGATCCAAATTACAATTAAATAGTACCATATATGACTTAGTGAAAACTTTTAAAATTAACATAAAACAAAAAAGAAATGGAAAACTGAAGGACTGCGTCTTTTTGTTTAAATTATGTTAGTTAATATCACTTTCATATTTTCTAAATACTATAGTTTTACAAAATTCCAGATTACAGTTAATGTTAATTAAATTTTAGTTAAAATTTAAAATTCATACCATAAAAGATAAGTAAATAATATTTTCTTCCATGCTATTACTCAATCAGTAATTCAATTCGGTTAACTAAATACTCGTATTAATTAATCCACAAACAGCGACTCTGCATACATTCACTAATTAAATCATCCTTTCTTCTTTTCTCAATCCAGCAGAGAATAACTAATCACGGTAATAAAAAGTTTATTATTCCATTCCGGCCTTTTTTCTCTTCGTAAAATCACACCGCCAAATCTCCGTAACTCCGCTGAAATTATTCAATTTGAAATATAATGAAAGTGCAGATATGATGACGCTATTCCATGGCGTTAGTTCATCCATTTTAAACTCATTTCACGTTGGCAATGATTGCGGGAGATAGGCGGCGGTGGAACAATGTTTGCGTAAGAAAAGACTGGAGTAGAGACAAGCGAATGATAGCTGATGGTCTCCATCAAATATCAAAATCTCAAATGTTTAGCAGAAATTTAAGAGATGCAAATCTATACTGCCATCGTAAACCTTATCCTAAAGGTTGAAATATATAGTTTCGAGTAATTTGCACGTTTGTTATTATTATTAGTTACTGTTTATCATAAGTCAAACAATGCTAGTGTTCACACCGACAAAATTATGACATTAAATTTAAATTTTTACTTCCTTGTACGAAGTAAAGGAAGTATTGTTATCGCGAAAATTTTCGATCCTCAGATTTCAGTGGAAATACGCATTTTGGCCCTCCCTGAGTCCATTTGACTAATTTCGTCGTGACGTCTGTACGTACGTACGTACGTATGTACGTACGTACGTATGTATCTCGCATAACTCAAAAACGGTAAGCCGTAGAAAATTGAAATTTTATATTTAGGACTGTTATAACTAGTTGTGCACCTCCCTTTTTGGTCATTATATAACTTCCGGAAGTGGTACTTTACTTGAAGCCTATAATAGATTTTCATGAAAAACTATATTCAAATATAATTTAAAACTTTCCAAATTTGGTATATAAGACTACTATATCAGTGGAAATAATATAATAGATTTTGGTTAAAATACACTAACCGGAAGTGACACATTACATGAAGCTGCTAACAGTTTTCCTTGAAAAAAATGGTATTATTTTAATTTTAGAAATAAATGCTTCAAATAAAAGTTTAGAGAATTCTGCGTCTAGCACATTAAGAATTTTTAAATTAGCCTTTTGCATAAGCGAGATATCTAAATTTAAATAGTATATATTTTGTGTTTTTTTTAAATTAAGTTTGCTATGGATTAGAACAAAAAATAAAAAATAAAAGATTTTATGTCAAATATGTGCAATTAAAAAAATATCTATAGTTTAATACGCGTACAAGGAAGCTTATAGCGCCCGAGTGTGATAAATACATGTAGCTGTATTTTTTATATTTTACGACAAATCACACATTGTCGACAGGCGGATTCGAACTGACGAATCTTGGCTCGGGTGACGTCACAGTATGTTAAGAGATGTGCCTTAACACGCTCGGCCACCGCGCCTGTTTTTTTCTTTCTCATTAATTCACTTTATTGCTATTCATTGTAATTTGGAGCACACTTCAATTGATAGTTTTACTTTTTGACTACCTGTACGTAAATTTATTTGTTTCTTTTGCCTGTGGATAATAATTAAAATTTTTGACCATTAAATTAACTTTTTTCTACATCTCCGTATAATAAAGTAAAATTAGAAAATTTCTGTTCTGACTCGATTTATTGATTTTTCACCAAAAATGTTTATTGTTCTGACGATATGAAAAAATATATTAATATCAAATAATTTTAAATTTGCTATGAATTTTACAACAATATGTATTTGTCATTAATTATTTTGATTTAATTATTTTATAGATACATTTTTATTAATATTTATCAAAAAAGTGTAATATTTAATTATAAACTAAGTTAAATGAACAAAATAGTTGTATAGGTGAACACAAGTTATTATTCTGATGGCTTAAGAACTAGTTAATTAGAATCGAAAAAAGAATATAGTCTTAATATGCTGCAAAGTTACACTTATTTATAACACAAGTGTTGAAAGTGAGAAATAAAATTAATTTACTCGAATATAATACATTATTTTTTGTATACATTTTTAAAAATTTAGTACTAAATACACAGATTAAATGTTTGCTTCATTTTAAGTTTTTAACCAATATCAGCTGTATTGCGGAGGCTAACCAAGGATAAATAAAATAAAATATAAACATATCATTACGCCTTTTACCCATTAGTGGGTGTGGCACTCTGCCTAAACAGATCTCGGTAAGTGATATATTTTTTCGCGTGAAGTGCGGTTACCAGCCGTCAAATCACATTCGAAAATTGTTTTATGAAAATAAATTGGAAAAGCTGCAAACAGAGCTACTTTGGATCTATCGCTCAAAAAGTTGCGATAAACTATGATATAATAGATTTATGAAATGATGTACACTGAAGAAGGTTGAAAGCAAGTTCACTGAAAATGTATTTCTAGCATATTTTGAAGATAAATCCAAGTTATAAAGGTCATCAATACTGTTGTCAAATTTTTCCATGATAAAAGCCGGTTTGCATATCAGGAACGACGTTGACACAAGCAAATATAAATTATTAGCCTTTCTAAAACGAAAAAAATGTAGGACTACATTTTTTTAAATCGATAATTTTATCCAGGCATTACTTATATGTATATTTTTGAATGACTCTTCAGTTACTAAATATTTAACTTCAACAATCATTAGATTATTTAGAACATACTGTTCTACAAAGCTTTGCAAATTGATAGAAATGAAATTGAAGAATCAGAAAATTGTATTTTTAATACATATTTCATCATTCAATTGATTGGAATAAATAATTTTGTGATGATGCCTGGCGATATTGCTTAATTTCAGAAATTACAAGACACAAAACAGTTTACTGCCTACTGTTTTTGAAAATCTTAGGTATCTTTGTTGGCGAAGTCAGGAGCTAATCTATCAACATTATTGTTGATATTTTTATTTTATTTTATAATAACATGGCGGTTGTAAATCCTCAACTGTAGGTGAGTGTTGCATTGAGGACTACATTGGATATCAAAATACAATTCTTCCTACTACCAACTTTTCTTCATCTCCTTCAGAAAACTCTGCATTAACAATACAATTGGGTAACAACGCCGACACCAGTACAGCAGTTACAATGAAAAAGTCTTTAACTACTTTTCAAGGAATTAATATTAGAAATTGTACTACTGTGGTGTGCATATCAATGTATATAAGTAACGAATTTGTATTTATCTATTATTTTTGATTCGTTATTTTATAAAATCTAATTTTTAATTTAGTTATAAGGGGTAGGTGGCTCAGAGGTATCGAGTCGGCCTGTGGAATTGAGAACCTGGTTTCGATTCCTACAGGCCAAAAAAACTATTTTCACCACGTTAACACTACCTCTGTAGCTCCTTATTCACTAACAAGTTTTGGGGGACGTTATTTGACGGCTGGTAACCGCATTTCACGTGAAATAATATATCACTTACCTCCAGTGGAGTGCCACACTCAATAATGGCTAAAAGGCGTGATGATATATTTATTTACTTATAACTAGTTATCAATACAAAATTTATTTTTTCTTGATAATTCTACAAAACAGTTATTTATGTATCAAGAGCATTATGCAGATGCTTATAATTTTTGATGACGAGAAGTGTAAAAGTTCGAAACAAATTACGTCACTTGTGCTGTCAAAAAGGAGCATAATATGAATCATAACAGACTTATTAACATTTAAAGTTTCATATACAATCAAGGAAAGTGCTGATCAATACTTATAAATTTGTAAAATTCAGTTTTGTACAATGATACAATTTTGATATTTGATATTTTGTTGATTGTTAGTTACCAGACCTTTAAATAAATATATATTTTTTAATTTTAAATTATTCTTGTTAGTATAAACAATTTTTCATGTAGAAATAAAAATAAAAACAAATATATCATTACGCCATTTATCCATTACTGGATGTGGCACTAGACCGAAAAAGATTTCAGTGAGTGATATATTTTAAGTGCTGTTACCAGCCGTCAAATAATGACTTTCAAAGATGTTAATGGTAGAGGAGCCACAGGGGTGATTATAATGAGGTCAAAATTGTTGGTCGGCTGTGGGAATCGAACCCGAGTTCTCAAATCCACATGTCGACTCGATCCTCCCGAGACACCTATTCCAGTTTTCATGTCGAAATAGTACTATACTTTAAATTATGAACAACAAATCGGGTGGAATGATGCACTACTGATATCTAGCGGCCAATTTTTACAGGTAGGAATTCTGTACTATAAAAGTCGCAACCGAAAGTGAAAGATTTTGAAGAAATTAATATATTTAAAAAATAATCTTTTATTGTGGAACTGCGTATTATAAAAATACCTGTAGATTTCGGCGCACATGTAAAAAAGAACAAACTTCATTATTTCAGAAGTTTTACTTTTTCGGGTTCCTGCCATAACCGAAGGATTGGTATGAGGCACAACTAAGGAAACTTTATTGGTGTTGTATTATTAATAACTGACCTCATTTTAACATAGCCTAATTACTTAAGTGTATTCACTAGAAATGTGCTGACATTGATTTGTTACACACATGCAAAAGAACAAATAGATAAGTTATACGCCTCCCAGCTAAATCTTTTGATGTATTGACAGCATTGTTGGAATTTAGTGCCGATGTTTATTTTAAAGATACTCGTAATTGTGGGAAAAGTGAACTTCATTATTTTGTTTTCAATTTTAATTTTAAATGTTGATGGACCATGAAACTGATGAAAATGCGAAAGATGATAATGAAAATTTAGTTTTACATGAGCTTATTAATAGAATATATTTTTATGATATAATAAATAAATAAATAAATATATCATCACGCCTTTTACCCGTTACTGGGTGTGGCACTCTGCCGTAGAAGATCTCGGTAAGTGATATGCGGCTACCAGTCGTCAAATCACGCCCCCCAAAGATGTTAGTACAGGGGGAGCCACATTTATGCTATGATGAAATGTTAAAACACAAAATAATGATAAAATGATACCTTTGCATGAAATTATATACTATAATGAAAAGGATCACATTTAAAATTATAAAAACTTTAAAAAAGCATGATACATTCAGAGTTAAAATGAACAAACACCTTTGAAAGTTGCTGTAATTCTAGTAAAATTATTACGTTTCTCAAAGAAAATGCATAAACAAGCCGCGCGTATATAAAAATATAAGTTAATATTTTGTGATATATATGAACTGTAAGACATTGGTCTATTATTAGAAGTATTGTGAAAATAACAAAGAAATTAGAAATTGAAATAGTTATTTTTGTATTAAGTGCGCGAAATGAGTGTTTTTTTGTTTCGCGTGAGAATGTTACTTAATTACAACATTATTTCTACGATTGATATGACAAACTAACAATTACGCTTTCATTTGTCATCGTAAAATTGCCATTTTCTGTGGAACAATCGAAAAATATCTTTGGCAACGCGCAAAAAAGATGTTAAATGCGCGCGTTTCCAATGGTAACCTACGAAAAAGATATTAAACGCGCGCTTATTTCAATAGTTACCAGGGATACAAACAAAACAGAAACTTGCCATATTTACAGTTGACAGAACGAATTTATTTTCAGTACGCATACGTTTTTTTTATAATTTAAGATATAATCGCAGAAAGAATTATGTGTGTATCACGAGCGTAAAATGTCTTCAATTTACGCTCTTAATACACAAATAACTATTTTCTACAACTGCCACACCGAATAATACAAAATTGTATTCAAGTAAATTGAAGGAAAACAATTAAAAATAATATAAATTTGGTACTACTAATGTGTTTTAATAAATGGGACGTGAAAGAAACATTTGGGAGCGTACGCGAAATACTCATTTTCCGCATTAGGGTGCGAAACAGTGCGCAAAATATACGAAACAGTGCGCAAATATGCGAAACTGTACGCAAAATATGCGTTATCATAGTAATGTAATTGATGAAAAAATCCAGTACTTCGCATATTGATATTAGTAAAAAAGTGATAATTTTTGACAATTGTAGAAAATATTATATATTACCTTATTCCTTTGTTTGGAGTAGCATACTTTTATATTTGTATAAAAATTGGATATATTATAAGTAGATAATACAGAATTATCGTCGAAAGTCTGGCAGCAAAAATATTTCGTTTATTTTGGGAAATACAAAAAAATGTTCATACGAAAAGTGAAATTACACAAAGTAGCTCATAGTAAGTATTTTATATCACTTCCTGTTTTACCAGCAAAAAAAAAATATCAATATCTTACCCATTACTGGGTGTGGCTCTCCACCGTAGCAGATCTCGGTAAGTGATATATTTATTCGTGTGAAGTAAATTACAAGTCGTCAAAACACAGATCCCAAGAATGTTAGTGGAGAGGGTACCATGAGGGAGTTATTTTAACGTGGTGACAAACAATTATCACCGGAAACAAATTCAACTTTAAATCTAGTATAGAGAATTGGTATTTTTTTCAGAATGTACGAAAAATGTGTTTCACAATTTATCGAAAATAGCAAAGGTTTAATTCAGCTATTTCATAATACGTGTATGTATTAATAGTTATTTTTGTATTAAGTGCGCAAAATGAGTGTTTTTTTTGTTGCGCGTGAGAATGTTACTTTTAGTCGAGACCGCAGGTCGAAACAATAAAAGTCATTCGAACGCGCCATAAAACAAGAATTTTGCCCACGAAATACAAACAACATTTTTTTCTACAACTATAAATAAAGAATAATACAATAATTATTGATTTATTTAAGTAAATTGAAGGAAAACAATCAACAAAAATTAATTTGATACTATTGATGTGTTGTAACTAATGAAATTTGACAAAAAATAATTTGGGAGCGTGCGCGAGATACTCATTTTAAATAAATAAATATATCATCACGCCTTTTACCCATTACTGAGTGTGGCACTCTACCTAAGCAGATCTCGGTATGTGATATATTTTTTCGCGTGAAGTACGGTTACCAGCCGTCAAATCTCGAAACCCAAAGATATTAGTTTAGGGGGAGCCACAGGGGTAGATTTAATTTGGTGAAAATTGTTTGTCGACTGTGGGGATCGAACCAGGGTTCTCAAGATCCACTGGCCGACTCGATACCACTGAGCCACCTACCCCATTCTCGTTTTGGGCACTAGAATACGAAACAGTGCGCAAAATACTCATTTTGCGCAATAGGGTGCAAAATAATACGCAAAATACGCGTTGTCATGGTAATGTAAATCATGAAAAAATTACCTACTTCGCATATTGATATTAGTGAAAAAAATGAACATTTTTGACAGTTGTAGACAAAAAGTTTTGAGGCGTATATCGTTATTTAAAAATAATGAAAGTATATTAATACAAAACAATAATTTATAAGATAAAAAACATTACTAATTTAGAAGAGTCAATTAGAAGAATACATGTAACACGGAAAATCTGTTTTATAAATCTAAAAAGTCTACCAGCATACAATTATTATAATACCAAATTGCTATACTAGACCTGTTCACTTTATTTTGTACAGATTACCTTATTTTAATGCAAAAAAATGGGGTAGGTGACTCAGTGGTATCGAGTCGGCCTGTGGATCTTGAGAACCCTGGTTCGATCCCCACAGCCGACAAAACAATTTTCACCAATTTAAATCTACCCCTGTGGCTCCCCCTCCACTAACATCTTTGGGGGCAGTTATTTGACGACTGGTAACCGCATTTCACGCGAAGAAATATATCACTTACCGAGATCTGCTACGGCGGAGTGCCACACCCACTAATGGGTGATGATATATTTATATTTAAATTGAAGAAATTAATGATTATTTTATGACAATCACGTCATAGAAACAACAGCTCTCAATGTGATTATAAAAATTATTTAAAATATTAGAAATTGGTTATACGAGTATATACTGAGTGATTGAAAAAAGTCTTAACAAATGGGTAACTTTTTTATTATTTGTCGGATCACAAAACTTTTTTCACAGAAAAATTTATTTATTATTTTTTTATTTACATAGGTGTGTAGAAAACAAAATTTAAAAGGGTTACGCGAAAGTAAAGTAAATATGAGAAAAAAAATTATATAGAAAAATAATTCAATATAGCTTAGACTACAATTTTTTGTATTTGTTGCAGTCTTAATGAATAATGCATAATAAGATTGTTGAAAGTGTTTATTTATAACTTATTTTTTTCAGTAATTATAATTAAATTATAAAATCTGCACATGTCCCTCGGCTTCTTGAATACATTTTTCCACTTGTTTTCTCAAACTTTTAACTGCCTTTTGTAACATAAAAGGCAGAATATTATGATATTTTTCACGTATTCTTTGCTTTTTAGCTCTCTCCTCTGTCTCTCGGTCTACTTTTATACATGCTTTTTTACATTGGTGTTAAATCTGATGATTACGGCGACCAAAACATTTTTAAATCACTATTTATTCCCTCTCTATAAATTTCTCCGGAAAACTTATCATTTAATCAGTTTTTAGTTAATATTGAATAATGGCATGAAGCACCGTATAATTGGAAAATAATTTGTAGTCTACTATTTAATGGCAATATCTATAATTTCGTTTATTTCAGTATCCAACAAGTTCAAAAAATATCGAAATTAATATTTTGTACAAAAATAGGTCCAAATATGACTATCTAGAATTCAAAAACAAACATTAGTTTTTTGGGAATTGGATATCTACATTCAATTGTTCATTTTGGAATTTTTCTGCTCGACGAGAATTTTAAGATTGTACCGATTGTAATAAATATAGCATCATCAGTGTAAAATAGAATCTTATATAATTTTTTATGTTTCTCTGTGCATTGTAAAATCCAATCACAAAAATTTAATCTTGAGTCTTTGTGTGAAAGAAATTTAGCCGATAAGGTTTTTAATGTTTTCTTAGAAGTTTTCTTATAGTAAAAAATTTGATGTGCACACCACATGACTTCCTTGTACGCGTATTAAACTATAGATATTTTTTTAATTGCATATATTTGACATTAAATCTTTTATTTTGTATTTTTTGTTCTAATTCATAGCAAACTTAATTTTTTTTAAATAAAAAAAATTATAATATTTAAATTTAGATATCTCGTTTATGCAAAAAGTTAATTTAAAAATTATTAATGTGCTAGACGCAGAATTTGATTCTCTAAAACTTTTATATACAGCATTTATTTCTAAAATTAAAATAATACCATTTTTTTCAAGGAAAACCGTTAGCAGCTTCATGTAATGTGCCACTTCCGGTTAGTATATTTTAACCAAAATCTATTATGTTATTTCCATTGATATAGTAGTCTTATATACCAAATTTGGAAAGTTTTAAATTATATTTGAATATAGTTGTTTATGAAAATCTATTATAAGCTTCAAGTAAAGTACCACTTCCGGAAGTTATATAACGACCAAAAAGGGAGATGTTATAACAGTCCTAAATATAAAGTTTCAATTTTCTACGGCTTACCGTTTTTGAGTTATGCGAGATACATACGTACGTACAGACGGCATGACGAAATTAGTCAAAATGGATTCAGGAAAAGCCAAAATACCTATTTCCGTTGAAATCTGAGAACCGAAAATTTTCGCGATTACAATACTTCCTTTACTTCGTACAAGGAAGTAAAAATGTTAAATTTAAATTATTCGAAATTTATCGAATGCTTTGTTTTGAATTTTCCTCAATATCTTTATCGTTTTACCTAGTTTTTGTTTTCTTGAAAATGTTTGGATTGCAATTTTTAAAATTTGTCATCAAATTTGCGAAGACAACATAGCTAATATTTTGTCGGGCAAAGGTTTTTTTTATTAAGTACTCTTGCAGTCTCTCGAAATTATTTATAATTATTACCAACAATTAAAACGATATCCACTGTTTATTTATTATTCAAAACCATTTTACGAAATTTACAATTGCACTATATAGAGTGACAGGCTAATTGAAAAACAATCTATGATTTTATTTTGTATTTAAAGCCTACTTGAATATTTTATTGTTTAATTTTTTTAAACTCCGATCTAATTCATATTTTATATTGGAGTCTAGAGTGCTGTAGTGAACTATTTTTGTAAATGAAATTATTTCCTATATTTTAAATTAAGGTATTTACTCTTGCGAAAGTTTTCAAATTTTTTGTTTATTATTAGCCTATATAAAAAAAATAAAATTATATTTCAGAGTTTTAAGACATGCAGAGTATTTCTGTGACAAAAGTTTCTTAATCAGAGTAATAATAAAAAAGTTATCCATATGTGAAGACTTTTGTCAATCACTCTGTATATTAGATTTAATTAAATTATAAAAATACCGCCAGGATTTAAACCTGGGCATCTGGGGCCAAGTATATTAATTTGTCTTTTTATAATTTAATTTGACTTACATTAATTAAGTATTTACTTAAAATACTAATTATATATTGCAAACATTTATATATTTGGATGGCGGCGTATAATATTAATAAATACAATAGAAAATATTCAGTCCATTTGTTTAATTTTCCAACGCAATCCACAAAAAATTTGAATAAATTTTGAATTTCATTTAATTAATATCTCGTGAACTATTCACATTTATGTAATGAAATTTACATTATAGGAAGCGTTTTTAATTTCTGAACAATTTTTGTATTTACGCTTTTGCTCTAAAGTGAATAGGTAAAGAGATACAGCAATATTTAAAAAATAACATTGAAATCCCTATACGCCACATTTCAATTCTACACCCTGTATATATATATATATATATATATATATATATATATATATATATATATATATATATATACTCTGTATAATTATTTATTTACATTTATTTTACATACTTATAAAATTGCATCAAATATATTTTATCTTATTACAATTTTTCAGTATTTTAAATATGTTTATATTAAAGTAAATTAATATTTCATTATTTACTATAGTCACAAATTGATAGAAATTGCATCAAGTTCCGTTTACGGAAATTATAACCATATTTGTGTTCAGCAAAAGTTAGTTACAGGAATAATATCTCAAACGTTCCAATTAAACTTAATTTGTCACTTGAAATGTTATCAGATAAATTTCAGTCGATCTTTGATGACGGTTGTTTTATCTATATCTCTGGCTAACATTCACTGTCTGTCCCAGTGCCTACGTGATCAAGTTCTTTTGGTTTATGTTACACAGAAATGTCACTGAATTAAAAAGTAATTTATTGAAATCTTTCAATTTACTCTGTCCTTTTAAGAATTAATTGTACTAATTAAATGATAATATTTAATTACTAATAGGTCATGTTTTAAATGTACTTAAGTACTTGTGTAATTTTTTAGAATAGGTACCTATTTATGTAATTTATTGATGTAAATTACATAGTAACAAAAAAAAGCCAAGTTACCAAATAAGGTAAAAATAATTAGATGTAATTTATACTATTATTTATACATGTTTTTCATTGTAGTGTAAAGTTACATGTTTACATAAAAACTTAATTTAACTTTATGGAAACTTTGTAATGATTAATTAAAATTAAAGGATGAGAAAAGTGATTAACTATACTTTTTTGGAAGATTTTTCGCAAGAAAAAAACTAATTACAACTATTTGATTACTTCAGATTTGAAATAGGTACTGTAACAAAATTGCATAAAAGTTCATTTCTTTTGGTATAAAATATTTATAAATTTAATAATGCTGTTCACATTCACATTAAGATAGAAACTAGGAAAGAGATAGATATTTGTTATACATATATGTATTATAATATTAATTATTCGGGTACTTATAAATTTTTTGCTCGATTAAATTTTACCAGCATTTCAAAATATTTTACACATAAATAATAAATTCAAAACCAGTCATTTAGGAAAAAATGTGATGCAATTATTAAAACGGTTGTTAATTTAAGTAAGTATATTGGAAAAGTAGCAAAGCAGTCAAAATGATAATATAAAATTCGAATTAAATCTAGTTTAATTTTAGATATTATTATTATTATTAAACCCTTCAACTATATACATTATTTTAATGTTTAACACATTTATATTTTAATTAAAATGTGTAATACTGATTGCAAAAATTGTTTTCCCGGGCCGGTTGGTAATTGCCCATCCGGCCCTGGTTATCACTATCTAATTATTGTTGTCTATCATGGGACATGTTAATCATGGATAAAGGGGTGATATCGTCACATAAAAACTCAGACGCATGAAAGGATGAAGCGCAAAGATCAAATCCAAACAAGAGCAACGTTTAGCTACTAATTTTCTTAAATAAATCATCACATACCCTCCAAGCAAAGCGTGATAATTTAGATAAGCCATAAACTCAATTATTATTGATTTAAGGAGCACTAAAATTATTACAAACATATACAATGATAAATTTGATAAACAAAACTACTAACATTTAATTAGTATTCCCTAAAGCTGAGTTGATAGTAAAAAATTCTAGTTTATTTATTTATTTAATCTAATTATAGTACACGGTCCGGACTCACCGAGCCGTAGTGTGGTAATTCATATAATTTATAGCTTGAGTGAGATTTAATTGTTTTAGTTTGTTACAAAAGCGTTCACCATTTTCACTTCACCTATATTCATAATTTCTCTCATGCAACCTCGTTTGTTATTAATAAATGTTTAATATAAATATATATCATAACGCCTTTTACCCATTACTGGGTGTGGCATTCTGCCGTAAGCAGATCTCTGTAAGTGATGTATTTCTTCGCGTGAAGTGAAGTTACCAGTCGTCAAATCACGGTCCCCAAAGATGTTAGTGGTGGGGGTAGATTTAAATTGGTGAAAATTGTTTGTCGCCTGTGGGAATCGAACCAGGGTTCTTAAGATTCACAGGCCGACTCGATACCACTGAGCCACCTACCCATAAATGTTTAACATGAATGACCAAATATAGTTTGTGTTTCTTCTCTTAAATATTCCAAGAGTGATTAGTAAGAACTGACCAGTAAATACATACGGTCTCCATATAGGTTTAGTTTATGTCTTTCATTTGGTATAGAATGTAATCGCAAATTTTCCGTATGGCGATTGTATATAACAGTGATGTTTATATCTCATCTTTAGTTTGCAATACCAGTTATACATAGTAGCTTTAACATCAAGACCCTAAATCAGGTGCTGCCGTCTGGTATTCAGGCAAAATTTTTGGCCTGAACATGCCACGTACAAGGGGCAACCAAAATAAGTTCAAGACTGTTCAGATCGGCAGAATACCTTTAAACAATGAATTTTAATTTATTGATATTACTGTTCAATTTAATAATATGAAACGGAATATGGTTCAATATTATAAAGCTAATTGTTTTCATTTAATTAAATTATGTATGTTATATTCGTATACACTATATCTCTAATCCAATACAGCTACAATATAATTTTGTGATTAAAACAAAGATCTAAAGTTCATGATTTGTTGACAATAAAATTAAATTTTAATTCATCTGATTGGTACCTATAAGAGAAATAATTACTTTTAATAATATATTTATTTATAATTTTAAATGTTATTAATCGCAATCATATACCACCTTAGTTGCTCGTTGTCGATGGTATTACAACAACACGCGCAGTTCAAAGATGTGGGATATCTCAAGGCGGCCTGTCATTCAATTACTATTGCCACATAGTGTTGTTTATAACTTACGTTATAGCCATTGTCATATAAATATTTATTTTTGTATTGACGCTACCTATAATTAAATTTAAAAATATATGCCGATAAGCATAAACTTGTCTCTTAACTAAAAGTATAAAATTTGTATATTTATCTTCATTATAAGACAATTAAAATTGTGCGTTTACTCCTTTCATGGCAATCCCCTTAAATATATTTCGATTTTGTTAATTATTACTTTAAACTTTATTAGTTCATTTCTATAGAAAAAAAGTTTGTTCATAGTTAACATTGTCTTCTCAATAAGCATGCATTAATCCAAATGAAGCGAATTCCCTATTGACAAAGCTTTATCGAAACCAAAACAAAAGATATAAAAACAAACCAAACATTTTTCATAAATGAAAAGTACGTATTCAGGCTTCACAATCAGAAACACATTTTGATCTATCGGGGCAATCCCAGAGGCAATGTATAGCGACTGCGTTGTCGTATTGCCAAGCGCGAGCTATAGCCTAAAGCTGTGTCTGCGCGTGTTCGATTCGGTAATTAACAGATTTTAGTTTTTCAGTTATTGTGGAGCTCGATGCAATTTCGTTCCTCGTTTTCCTGAAGCGATGTGATGGTTCGATGATTAATTGTAAAGAACGGAATTGAATCTCAGTTGCTAATGTTCGGCTGAAATATAGGTAGTAAGCTTTTTGGATTCGAATTGAATATCCAGCAATTTTTTGACTTATTTTTATTTATTTCCACATTGAATATGGAGTAATTATTTTTGATAAACAGGATTTGTGTCAAATGTGTACGAATTTGAAAGATTTCGTTTTACAACTCAGGCGATATACATACAAGGTATTACCTAGATCTATTTTAAACCAAATAATGTTTGTAATCATAGCAATCAATTTTATAATAGCAATATTAGTATTCACTTTTATTTTTCTAATCTTACCGCTTTTATTATTATCTTTAGCATATTTTGTATCCTGAATTTTTACATCACTCCTCAAGTTGTCAAGAAAACATATAACACCTGACATTTTTTTACAGAAATCTAGGAGTACCTTCTGGTACAATCCTATGTACCTCTGGACGTAGCCGTACCCTTGGTTGAGAACCACTGTTATACGACGACGATCTACATTAAAATATCTACAACTCCAGTGAATTTTACAAAAATTGTTATATTAATAAATCATTATATCCATATTTAGATTTTTTCAAATTAATTAATAAGACTATAATCTTCTGTTCTTAGTAATTGTTGCACTACGAGAAGTATTTATATGTTCGTAAATATAGTTAAAATACTGACTTCCGATATCGGAACACTTGTACAAATATATATTTTTAATTAATAAGTATTTGCTTGAAAAAGTGAACATGTTCCAGAATAATTCTAATGTATCTCCAAACAGAAAAAATAGACGACCAGAACTTTAAATAAATAAAATAATTAGTTGTGTATAATTCTGTGTATTTTATTTGAAAATCGTACTACACAAATTAACAGCCAATAGAAACATTGAACTAAGCATGGTTACCATAGTAATATGAAAATTTCTTGGAAAATGTTTATTACTTTACTTACATAAACTAAATTAGTCAATAAATTTTTATTTAGGGTCTAAAATGTCAGTTTGACACTAAAAAATATATACTGAATTGTAATTACATGTTTTACATACATACATACATACATAACAACACGCTATATCCCATTAAATGGGGTAGCACGAACCCTGACCCCTGACACACGATACTCGATTCGACCACATTAACACTTCCTCCATACAAACTCTTTCTTTTCTCACAACCAAAATCCATCAACAACAAACATTCATCCATTCGCTCCCTGTACACTGCGCTTGTTTCTGAAGGTGATCTTCATACATGTTTTACAAAATAATAAATAATAACAATGAATGCCACGCCCAGTAATGGGTAAAAGACGTGATGATATATTTACTAATTTATTTATCAATGTATCTTTGTTATAACTTATTTAGTTTGTTTATGTAAAAATGAATTAGTTAACATGCCATTTATTTTTGGTGAATTTTTGTATACTTACTGTGTTGTTTATTTATTAATAAAAATATGAATAGTTTCTGCACTGATCCTTAATGAATAAGAACTGTTTTAAAGAGAAATTAAAGATCTTTAAAATTTTGCAAAAATATACATATAGAGTGTTCCATTAAAAAATGCAAAGTTGCATATCATTGCACTAAAATAGAACACCCGATAGAAAAACTTATACAGCAGTTTTGTGGATATTTAAATTAAAAATAAACTTTAATTGAAAAGATTTTTGGTAATATTTAAAATAATCGAATAAAAAAATACACTGATGGACCAGCCTCATCCACGGAAAAAAATATTTAAAAAGTAATATGTGCAAGTAAAACTGTGTTTATTTAATAAAAATATGTACTCTAAAATTTTACCTAACCTTGTACTTTTTACTCTTTCAATGAGATTTGGGTTTTCTTATAAATAAGTACCTAATTTGTTCAATCTATGGCTATCACTATAAAAAAGCAATTCTTTTAAAGCTTTAAATACGATTATTTTTGTTAAAAAACGTGAAAAATAAAATTAGACTGCTGATTTAGATGCAGAATTTAATTGTCTGTAACATTAACTGCCCACTTATGCGCAACGAAAAACTGATTTCACATATTTTATAAATATAAAAAAAAGTCGTAATCTATACAACTTTACATTATTAAACGTGATTTCTTCACTAAAAATAATTTGGATCTGTCCTTATTTTATTCGCTGGATTGTGCCAATTATTATGTCATGATCAGAGCAACTCGTATATAAAACTTGAGCGTCGCAATTTAATTCAAAGCTAGTTATCGATATATGTAGAAGATAATGTTGTAGTTCCAGTTGGTTCGTTAAATCTTGTTAAATGAATTCACTTCTAACTTATAACAACAGTAATGTAATAAAAATAATACCTTATTTTTAATTAAACCCTAATAAGTTATATAACTAAAGTATGCTGAGCTATCTTTCTCTGCATTCATTGCATTTGGCTAAAATAATTTTAAAATAAAGATTTAAGTAATAATATTTCATATTCGTTTAAATATTTAAGACAAAATATATAAAATTAATTCTTTAATAAAAACATTCCTTTATTAAGGAACACGAACAAAAATGTGGAAAATTTCAAGAAATGGTTTTTAAATATAATACTATAAAGGTGATGTCAAATCTTTTCTTATTGTACGAAAAAGAAAAATGTTATAACTCAACTTGGAACCCTGGTGTTGAAAGATTAATGAAGAGAATATGAAGTTTATTAATTTAACTTGACTAGAAAGTTCTGGGCAGCAAAAGTATTCTTATTTCATCGTATACCTACATCATTAATTTATAGCTTTAACATTTAAGGAATTTACCCAAAACTTCTAACTTATTTCAATTTACTATTTTAAAAGAACGGTGAAAGCAGTTTCAATACTTCGAAAGATACGGATATGTTGTATGTGTATGAGATTTCAGAAAAGAGCTCTGAAACCGAAATACTGGGAAGTGTGCCACATGATATTGTGGCGTATTAGCGTACAGTAAAATTAATGCGTACTCAATATCGCACCAATTGAAATTTTGAGTGCGTGCAGAGCAGGCGGTAAAAAAATAACAAATTTAATTTCATTCCACGCAAAATATGGGAATTTAAAAATGACGAACAGGTAAATATTATTCGGTGTGTCGCAAAACATATTACCATTTGATGCAGTGACGCGAATGTTGAAAAGCACTGTCAGGTCTAAAATATAATGTTACTACTTGTTATAGGCCAAATATTTACTTTATTTTACGCGAAATGTATGAATTGTTTCAGAAAGTTAGTAAACTTACATTATTATTGAAAACGAGATTTTTGTGAACATTGGAATATCATGATAAACACCTGTTGTCTAGGTTCGCTTTATGATTGTGAATTTGATGTCAATGTAGATTCACTGTAATTGAAGTATAATCGTAGATCCTTTAACACAAGCCGAAACCTACTATTAAGAAATTGTATTAGAAGATTTGTTCTATTATTTTGATTCCGAGACCTTACTAATGCTACAGAATAGATTCAATGTAGTTGCATCACTAGATTATAAGAAACGGTATTAAATAAAAAAGCTTGGGATCGTAATTTGACGGCTGGTAATCGCAAATCACGCCCAAAATATATCACCTATCAAGATCTGCTGTATATATATATATATATATATATATATATATATATATATATATATATATATATGTAAAAATGAATAATCATTTTTGTTACTATGGTGACTGAGTCATAAAAAATATCAAGAGAATTGTACAAGATATTTTGACACATTCATTTAAATTTAATCTCCTTTAATTATTTGAAAAGATACTAGTGTATTGACTTTAAAAATCGATTTTCTTTTAAGGTAAGACTTCTTATTGTTTGTTATAATTTTGTATAATTTGAAATTGTTTATAATAATATTGTTCTATTATGTGATATTAATAAATAAAATATCAAAAACAAAAGAAATGAAGATAAATTCTGCAAACCAGTAGCGAAGTATAACTGTACCAGAAATTCTCCTGCTACGATAGGTGTAGATATTTTTAATAAACTACCAAGCGAAATATATTCTTACAAAACGCTTTCATATAAACTAAAGCACTATCTGATTAAAAATTGTTTTTACTCTTTAAACGAATATTTACCGTCTAAAGATTTTTATGTTTTATAATATCACAGAAAATAAATATTATTATTATTATCTACCTTATTTTTTAGTCTTTATTCTCTATGAATGTCGTTCTGCGGTTATTTAAGATAGCTGTATCGCGAAGCCTTTTTTGTCAGAATTATATTGAAATTGAAACTACATTTCAATTGAAGTATAACTTAAAGGTTACCTACCATAACTTTGAAATTAATAATAATACTTCAATGAAAAACTACGATGTTATATACTAAGACTAATATTTTTTTTTTGTATAAAAATTTGAAAATTGCGTCCTAATTCTTAAAATTATATTTAACATCAATGTGCGGCAATGTAACGTCATGAGAACGTCTTATTGTAACACTCAGCTGGAATAGATTAATAAATTGATGCCCATGTAACGTACGTATATTCTTATTGGTATTGCATTTCAATATTCGTAGTGTAAAACTAATATTTTTTCTTCTTACTTTAATATCGGAATATACAAATATATAACAACCTCAAATTTCATATATTTTTGAAACAATATTGCATTGGGAAAAATGAAAATATTTTTATAACTTAACTAATAATTGACAAATACTATCTATCTCTCTTCTTGCCTAGATGCGACGTTGTCACTTTTTTTCTTATTTTCTTAAATTTGCGTGTATCGCAATACAGAATTTGTGAATGTGTTAGCACAAGCATTTGAAATTTGTCAATAAAACAGTTTTAGGTCACTGGTCGAATAGGTAATGTTAATATAAAATATTACGTTGTAACTAATTAATAATTAATGTTTGCATATTACAATAATTTAATTTAGTTTCATAACTCTATTAGTTTTCCAGTTATAAGGGTAGTGAAATCGAATTGTTCAATTTGTTAAGCAACTAAGTGCTTTTGTTTTTTTTTAATTTAGTTTTGATATTACTCTTGTGAGTGTTGCGAAAATAAATGGTTACAGTAACAATGAGTGAGTGGCTATGTTGCTAACCTATAGCGAAGTAGAGCAAAACACTAGATTAGCCCAGCTTTATTACTCCGAACGTTTTCCAGGACGACGGCATTCAAATCTTCGCATGTATCTGAATCTTGCACGTCTTCGCGACCTTAGTTCTTTGCAATCTAATCGGGGAAGACACGCTGGAGCTCGTCAGAGACCAGCAAATGTTAAAAATGCAGTTTTAGATTTGGTAGAAGGAGAATATCTCGCAAACTATATACCGCCAATGACAATTTGGAGAATTTTAATGAATAATAATTTATATACTTATTATTTCAATGGGTTCCATGCGTTAATTAAACCGAATTATATCTTCAAGTAAGGTTTTACGTGTGGCGTCGGCAACTACCTTCCGAGGATCGTAATTTTGTGATATAATTTTTTTTTCTGAAGCAATATTTACTCATGATGGTTAGAGATAACATAAAATAGCAAATCTCGGTAAGTGATACATTTCTTCGCGCGAAGTGCGGTTACCAGCCGTCAAATCACGGCCCCCAAAGATGTTAGTGGAGGGGGAGCCACAGGTGTAGATTTAATTTGGTGAAAATTGTTTTTCGGCTGTGGGGATCGAACTAGAGTTCTCAAGATCCACAGGCCGACTCGATACCACTGAGCCACCTACCCCATATAACTAGATGAAAAATATATACAATATTCAAAATTGTTACTATTGGACTGAAGAAAATCCAAATGTTGTTGTCAGGAGTAATTTTTCACATAGATATTTATTAAATTTCGAAAAAAATTGCCTCGTAATCAGTACGTTTAATACTATGTCATTACAATATGTACCTCATGTTATGGTACATTCTGTATAGGTACCACTCAGCATGTTTTTTGTTCACAAATTTATGTAAACCCTAATCTAAGTTACGACCTAGGCAATATTTAACAATTATATTTACTAAGTAATGTATTCATTAGTTAATAAATACATAATATATTAGACAAGTATTTAAAATACACTTGTCAATTCTATATATAACGACATAAGCGAAACAATAAGTTCTAAACTAGCTGTTCGTTACACAGGGATAAATATATCATCACACATTTTACCAGAAAACATGAACAGGAGAAAGAATTTTGAATAAACTAGATGTGCAAGAGAGAGGGCTAAAGTGAAAATATCTTAAAAACCAATAATATTTTTTAACTATGATTGTTTGTGGCACCAAGTTTTCGGTTCTAACGTTAATATAAATTTCTAATTTATTATTTTGTTGGTACAGTGGACGTTACAATTTTTGTTTGTATTAAGAAACAATATTTTTTCCTAGGCAGCGAATAATGCTCGCGATCCACCATAAACTGTTTAAACGTAGAACAGCACTTGTATAGTAAATAAGATATTTTATATGGCATGGTAAACGAATATCGAATAGAGAATTCTTACGATAAGAAGCACACTGGCATTGATTCACGGTCTTGCACTTGCAGATAATGAATATTTTGTGTATTCAGTCGTTCTAATGTTTGTAAAAAACTACTTATTTGCTATTATTTGATGAATAAAAGCAAATAATAGAAAATGAAGCAAATAATATCAAATAACAGCAATTAATGGCTAGTGAGAATATGGCGATGTCAGTTCAGAATTGAATAGTTGTTCGGAGAATACGAGTATTTGTCTATATTTTTTGTTATGTTTGTATATGTACGTACATACGAATAATATGATTACACTATCTTAGACTTCGTAAGTAGTATTAATATATTTATATTAGTTAGGTTACATAATATTGAAAAAATAAATTATGTTATTATTATTAATTTGCATAATTATTGAAATAAGACTAGACCTCTGTGTAAATTTAACCAGGAGCCATTACTGGCATTTCTAATTTATTTATTCAGTAAAAAATATGTTCTTCTTCTGATGGCACTACAGCCCAAATCGGGCCTGGGCCTAGTGGGCCTACCGGACACACCGAGCCGCAGTTTTTACACTGCCGTGCTGCCGGTTTACATAGTCGAATGCTACATTATTTCAGGCGTATAAGTGCCTAGCTTATAGCGCCCGAGTGTGATAAATACATGTAATTGTATTTTATATATAACGACAAATCACACATTGTCGACAGGCGGATTCGAACTAACGAACCTTGGTTAGGGTGACGTCACAGTATGTTAAGAGATGTGCTTTAACACGCTCGGCTACCGCGCCTATGAATATAATTAATAATTGTCAATTAACTTATTTTATATTATTTTTATCGCACAACAACGCAAAACCCCATCAGTCTAACATACACTTGAGATCGTTGAATTTCCCTATAAATTTGTTCTGCGCAGACAGGAGGCCATGATTTGCAAGCGCTGCCGATCAAGAAAGACGCAGTGTTTACTGAGCGGGTTGGTGCTTGTGTACTGAGCTGGTCGACCGCCTACGTTATACTGGTTTACGTACACACTCGCCACTCACTGGAAAGACTTCGTTTTTGTCATTCTGTCTTCCCGTTCACCCTCTTATTCGTATTCGTATTACCTCGAGTTTTCTTTTCACGGCGCGTAGTAATACACAGGGAAGTACTAGTTTAATTTCACCTTATTTATTGCATATTTAACTATAACTCTGTTGCATTGATCAAGTTTATTATTTGATTCAGAATGAATAGAATCCAAAAGCGTGTCGTCCCGATCTGAAAAGGTTGAAAATAGCCTCGCGTTTAATCAGTTTTGCAATAATTTTGAACAACTATCATCTGTTATTCTCAGATATGTTAGATTATTTGACATATTATTTTTTATTTGATAATACCAATAATATTTTGAATATATCTAAATTATATTTTATTCAATATAATGATTTATTATTATTTTTTTAAAATTTATATATCGGACCAACTACTAAGGTCATATGCCGATATGTCCTTTACATGGTCGCCACGGGCGGGACCCGAACCCACGACCTTATGGTTGTGAGTCAGGCCCTCAACCCGCGCGACCATCACGCGGGACAAATGATTTATTAAAAATTATATTATTAAAACCCTGTCCTATAATCGAAATTAAGTTCCTGTTCTGCAGTTTAACGTAAATAAATAAACAAACAAGATTTAAATACTCTTTTACATTTGATCAAAAATTTAGAAGCCTTAATTTATAAGCAAGACAAAAGCAGTAAACAATACATTATAAAATTTACCTGAAACTGACAGGAAAATAAACATTTACCTGACCTTTAAGACTCAGGAAAGCTTTGCTTTGCATGCCTAGACACGTAATGAAAGAAACGTGAGTGTCTAGTTAGCAATATAAAATACTGACTGGATATGTAATTCAAATATTTCTTTTAATTTAAGTTAATTTAAAATATGTATTACTTGTTTATAAGTTTCAGGAGCAATGTTATATGTAACACGTCAGTGAAGCGTCGTACAGGATTCGTAGGCTGTTAAAGCCTCGCTGTCGCTCGACATGAATCTATCTACTCATCCTGTAATTGAACGCTTTCCTGACTTTTTACGTAAATAACTATTAACTTCTCTTGTGTTTCTTTTTAAGTATATTCAACGAAATCAATATATTTTTTTTTGTAAATTGTGGATTAAAAATTGTGTAGGTAGGTCAGTAGTAATATTTATTAAAAAGACGAATAACAAAATGGTAAAACATTTTTTCTTAAATATAACACCTGTATATATACCTCATATATGTAAAACAGTATTAAGACTGTTATTTAGTAGACTATATCTATTTATAATACTACTGAATTATTAATTTCATATTCAGTAAAAAGCAAGTACCTAACTAAAATTAAGTAAATTTCAGGCTAATGGAGTATAGTTTAATCATAAAAAGAAGTCCATTGACACATTTTCCGTCCCTCTGTGGGTGCCATTGGAAAATTAAGTATTAAGCACTATAAATTATTGCTTTATAAACATATTTACATAAATGCAGTGGCCTATTGGCTACTTCCGACTCTCAATAGGTCTGGAAATATCTTATTTTATAGGTCACTTACAGTTCAATGGGTTTTAGTTTAATTTGCGTAAGTAACGAAAACGTATTGTACGATTACTAAAAAAAGAAATAATACTCGTAAATAAATAAATGTTTATACACATAGTATATGATTTCATGTTCATGGTTTATAATAGGCGACTATACATAAGTAGATGCTGTAGTTAGAGGTTCATATGAGGACTTATATGCAGAATTGAATAAAATTTGTTTTTTATTTCGTCAGTCAAGTCTCCAAAATTTATATATTTTATTATTTCCATAGATTTTTTTGTTTCTCATTGGCCTATAGCTAGAACAAAAAAATAAGTCATATTGACCCGAACGACACAAATGTATCAAATCCACCAAGCTTGAACAGGTGCATATCTTACCATGTTAATTTTTATAGTAATTAATCTTTCGATACAATTCTAAACGGAAACATTTAACATATAATATTATTTGTCTCAAAATATTTGCCATTTAACGTAGTAATAAGGCACCTGATTTTTTTTTGGTTTTTTACTGTGAAATTTAAATTCAAAGACTGCACATCATACCACAAGAGGTTTAGTTTTATCCGACAAACCGAAGGAAGAGAGATTTTGTCTAATTTAGTAATTATCGTTTAGTTATTACCATTTAGTAACTAACGTTTAGTAATTATCGTTTAGTAAATATCGTTTATTAATTATCGTTTAGTAACTATCGTTAAAATAAAATAATTTAAAAATAAACACGGGCTGAGCTGTGAATAAGGATAAGCAAATTACCTTATGGTTGCAGAGCAATTCAAATACGTGGGTTATTTGTGGAGCACGTGGTAGCTAACGTGTTAAGTATGATTTCATCTACATTTAAATGATATAATTCAACTTATACTCAATATCGTTATTGTACAGTAACTGTACACAAATGTTAGCTGTAAATCTATTGGTTGTCAGAAGACTTTAAAGGGATAAAAGACAAAGTGAGATTTCTAAGAAATTTATTACAGGGTGACAGGTACGAGATAATTTATATTCAGTTATTCTCTCATGTTTGTGCTGTACACTGAAGGTAAGATAATTTTTATTTTATTTGATCTAAATTAATATAGAAGGTGTTTCGGATTGCAACTAGTTTTTCTAATATCTTGATCTCGAAAAATATATAAATTAATGTAAGAAATGGTATATACCTAGGGACAGAAGTACATATTTGCATTTGATTTTTTTTCACTTTGTCATCAGTTTTAGTTAATTCTGAAATCCTGTTATGTAGCCTAAATTTTCAGGAAATAAATTCTTGACATTCATTGTATTTTAAATTCTGATTTTATATTTCTCCCATTTATAATATTAACTGTAACAAACCCATATTCACAAAATTTATTTACCATACATTCCTTAATATAGAGCATCAAAAGTTTTAAATTTTAGAGGGTGAGGTTAACATTTAAAAAATTATAAATTTTATTTTACCTCTCTCTCGACAAGGGAACGAATTTAATCAATGATTTTACTCTGTATATACATTTTTTAATTCTGAAAAAAAGATTTAAACTTTTGTAAAAAAAGTACTATCGATAACTAATTAAAAGATAAAAACTGTCGACAGTATCATTTAATAATTATCATTTAGTAACTATCGTTTAGTAATTATAGTTTAGAAACTATCGCTTAGTAACTATCGTTTTGTAACTAAAACTATCGTTTAGTAAGTAAATTGAATAGGTATCGATAGTACTATCGTTATATCGTGAGTTTACTGATAGCATTATCGAATAATCGATAGTTGAAATTACCGATAGTTTTTCATCTCTAGTACTGAAAGTAAATAATAGTTTGCACTTGCAAAAGTTCTCTTTTTCTCTGATATCAAAATTTATTTATACATGAGTTATCTATATTATATTTATACATTTTTAAAACTACAACAAAGCAAAATATAATATTTTGTTTTATCTGTTAAATTTCTAAATTCGCAGCTAACAATTAATGTTCCTTGAAGTTTGTATTAAGAAAAAACTATTTTTTTCTATAATCTTGCAAAAGTGAAGTTATTATGTATTCATTTTCAATGCAAAAGTTACTATTTATCTCATAACGTGCAATAAAACTTTTAAAAATAAAATAAATAAATATATCATCACGCCTTTTACCCATTACTAGGTGTGGCACTCTGCCTAAGCAGATATCGGTAAGTGATATATTTTTTTCGCGTGAAGTGCGGTTACCAGCCGTCAATATAATATAATGTAATGAGCAAAATTAGTATAATTAGTTAAAGTTCGATCGTAGAAAAAATAGTGTATGCACCTCATGATAAACGTGTCATTATTGGACTCGTGGGTTTGTAACATGAGCCGAAGGCATCCCATTCTTAGAATAATGTAACAATAACTAACCTTTAATTACTTGAATTAATAATTCAGAAATAATAATATTTAGGGCTGAAAAGATAAAGGGACAAATAAAAATTATTGGTTTTTTTCTAGAAGGATGACATGATTCAGAACTCAGAAGTGATAATACTTCCTTTCGAAATTACATTTCTTCTATCCCGAGGTCCGAAAAATTTTGATCACACTTTCATTTAATGACTGAACTGAGTGCGCTTGTGCGTGCAAACAAATTCAATAGGCTGAGTATCAAATTTGCGTTAAATACTATTGCAAATAGAAAAATATATGTAAGGTACCGCAAACTAGAAATGAAGATTTACAAACCTCCGTCAAAAAAGCCGTTCTAGAAATAAAAATAAATGATGAATTTCTTCAAAAGGTAGTAGATTTGCTAAGTGCGCGCATTGAGTCCTTAGTAGACACAAAAATTTATTTAATTATAAAAGAATTCAGTGTAATACAAAATGTTAAATAAGAATTACAAACGAAAAACTAAATCATGGAAGAATTAAATACAGCAAATGCACCCTGGACCAGTACAGCAGACGTTATTGTCTGCGAGTGTTTGGCGTTCCGGAAACAGATCGCTATACAAATTTTTTAAGAAGAAGAGAGACGTCATAGGTCTTGGATAAAACTGTACGAAACGAAAACTTACTTGCACCAAACTGATAGATTAATGTATATATTTGTAGTTAAGTGAAGGGAGAAATTATAATAAGGAAAGTACACATTAATGATATTTACAATTATTTAAAGTTAAAACATAATTAAACATATTGGCTGGTAGCACAAGCTCTGTTTTTTGGTGTTCTAAGGGCTCGGTTTTAACATGTTAGAGATAGCTAAAACACCCAAATACACTGCTCTTAAAAAAAGCAAAAACAGAGCATGTGCTACCAGCCATTGTTTTAAAAGAAATTTTAATTTATTTAAAGGAATTGAAGTTCATTTCTTTACCATGCGTTGATACGTACAGGTTTTGAAAACGTTTACATTTGTATCCGACACTCACTCCATTTTGTTTCACGTTGTCGTCAATTTTGTTGTGATTTGTGTGTTATATATTTAATAAATAATGCCTAAAGCATTTAAAATGTTAGTAAATTTATTATACATTTATGCAACAATCATTGTATTTAATTTTTTGTATGTCCTATAAACGTAGCCGTCTTTGACGTCATTATTCTAGTTACAAATTTTGATGATGTCTCTTTTTTGCTTAAAATTTTGTTGTATAAATACCCGAAGATACCTCGGGTTGCAGAGCATTGACACATGCTATACACTAGGAAAAAAGGAGGCAGATAAGTGTAGACCTCTTATCATAAAATTCGTGCGTTATGGTGACAGTGCAAGGGTATTTTTTAGTAAAAATTGTATCAAAGGCACAAATATAGAAACGATACGATTTTAGAAATACGTGGACTATTGATAGAGTTGTTCGTATTAAAATTAAAGATAAAATTCTAAATTGTAAAAGCTTTATTTTTATGTGTTTAAATTTGTTTATTTTGCGTACATTTCGTTGGTATCGTTGCATTTGACGTTGAAAAGTTACTGAACTCTAGCTAATTAATCAATTAACCATTTGTTTAAAATATAAACTAAAGGTGCTCTTGTTTGTTTGCCGCACGTAGCTGATGGTACATTTTATATGCCACAGAACAGCTGACTTAATTGTAATTATATTTGTTTTTGCTTTATTTTTTGAATAATTTGTTAATTTAAATCTATTTATTTATATAGGACATTTAAATATTAGTTCTCTATGTAGCAGTTCCTATGACTGTAAACATATTTTGATTCCCGAGAATTTTGACGTATTGGCGTGGCTAAATAATATTCATCATAACGTTCAATTTCATATTCCAAATTATGTACTTTTGCTTTATAGAAATTATAGAGATGACAGAGGTGGTGGTATTGCAATTTATGTTAAATCATCTCTAACAAAATACATAATTTCGCATAATAAAGATTTGAATACTAGTGCAATAATTTAAAACAGCTGGCTTTCTTTTAATACTGATTAGAAGAAAATAGCTTTTGGTGTTATTTACAGGCTTCCATCTAGTAATGTATAACAACTTATTAATATTCTTAAGTCACCCCTCATTGGAATATTTCCGGTCGTTAATTATGTTTGTTTGTACAGGAGATGTGAATATTGACATGTAAAATTCCTTTACAAACGCAGTAGATCGTTTTCAAAATTATACTCAGAATTTAATCTTTTAAAAATTGTACCTGATCCCAAACGAATTTCAAGTAATTCAGAATCTCTTTTAGATATTTTAGTAGTTTCTGTTAACTATCTCTGCTCCAATGTGTATATTTGATCACTGTTTATTTCGTTGCTCGATCGACTTGTGTCGCGATATTTGTGCTCCACAGTTTATAACCATAAAAAATTTGAAAAATATAAATCTAGGTAACCTATACGTTCATCTTAAAAAATAGATTGGAACTGCATTAATGAGAAAATGAATTTCTTTAATAAAGAAATCTTATTAATTTTTAAAAACCTCGTTGATCCTAAACTGCACAAGCAATGGATAACAGACGTCATTAAAATCAGGATTAGAATAAGAAATAATGAATTAAGAAACGAAATAACTAGTGCTATCTGTCGTGAGAAAAAAATTTGTATGGAATATAAAATAAATTCAACTAAGTCAAATATGTGGAACGTATTTAAAGAATTCAATATAAGCACAAAATTAGCTACATCTTGAATACCACCTGACTAAGCAGATGTGAACACATTTTATATTTTTTTATGAATGCAATGAATATGATACAATGTAATCCTGATAGACTTGAGCTGTACAACAATAAAAAATTAAATAATTCTACGTTTTCACTTAACTCATTACATACCAATTCAACTAGTGCAGATAATATTAATCTAAAAATGTTGAGGCTAATTTTTAACAATTTATTACCACAAATAAAAAACATTATTAACACTTCTACTTCTACTTCATGGTGGGATACCTGAAATTTGGAACAAAAGACAAATCTTCATATATATATATATATATATATATATATATATATACTAGTAATATATTGCTGATGCCCTATACCAGCAATGTTATCTAAACGAAAAAGGAAAGACAGTGAGATATATGCTATCTTACCTTTATCCATACTTGCTTCAAAATGCGCATGCCCGTAATACTGGAATACTATTGGCTAATAACAAAGTGGGAGAGACATTGCAAATATGGCGAGCTCTCTTCGTCACCGCTTGTGTGAATTTGAATTAGTATGTTTGCTACATTTGTTTGTGTAAAGACTATCTTCTTCGTTATTATTATGCCAGTCAGTTGTTATTCGTATTTTTCAAAATCTTAAGTTAGTTCAGATGGTTAAATGATTTAATACAGGGAATTTTAAATATTTTTATTTACATGTGAATGATTTTGTTCACAGTTTTCCAAAAGCAAGGCAATATGTAACTTATTTAAAAAATATGAATCAATAATTTAATATGTACTGCTATATTAGTCTATATGACCCTAAATTGATAAAATATATAATTTTCAACAAATTTAAAATATGGCGCTAGATTTTAACATGGTAGAAATTGACGTCAGCCAATCGTACTCCAGTATTACGAGCATGCGCATTTTGAAGCAAGTATGGAAAAAAGATAAAATAGCATATATCTCACTCTATTTCCCTTTTCGCTTTTGGACCCAGTATCAGCAATATATTACTAATAGATATATGCAAATCTTCAACAGATTGTAATGATATAAGACCAAGAAGCACATTGCCAACTATGTCAAAAATCTTTAAAAATTTGTTTCCAATCAAATTTATCATTATGTTAGTGTTAACAATATACTCCTGAATATTCAGTCCGGCTTTCGTAACTACAACAATACTGCACACAGTAACTGATATATTTTGGGATTTATTCATTCAAACAAATTGGTTTACCTTGTTCTCCTTGATTTTAGTAAAGCATTCCATACTGTTGATCACGAGTTGCTGATTGCTAAATTAAAATACATTGGTTTTGATGATATCAGTTTAATTTTTTTTCCAGCTACCTCGATAATCCGAAACAAAGAGTGTCATTTGATAATAACTATCTGTATCTGTATTTAGTATCTGTAACTGCTATTATTTTCAATATACACATTTAATCTGTACAAAGAGATATTATACTGTAAATTGCATGTCTATGCAGATGACATGCAGCTCTATCTGCCATTCAGTGCATGTGGTTTCAATTAATCTCTTAAAAATATAAATGATAATTTAATTAATATAGCTAAATATACTCATTGGAATTAACAACAATGTTCTGTTATGTTATTTGGGAACAGGTCGATTAAAAATTCTCTTCTAGTAAGTGATAAGCAATCATGTAAAAATTTACGAGTAATCCTAAATACGGAACGGTTCACTTAATATGTCACACTGTTAATTAGGAGAGCTTACTTAACTCTAAAAATCTGTATTATCAAGAAAATATAAAATAATATTAGTCAACAGTCTTGTACTTTCTGTGGTTAATTATTGTGACACCATTTACGGACCATTTCTGAAATTGACGGACATTGTTTCGTACGTTTTATTTTTGGTTTGCGAAAACGAAACAGCGTGACATCTGATATTCACGATATAGGTTGCTTTTGAACATGAGCGTAAAAATTTTCATTGTGCATATCTGACACATCACGTAATTTCAAATAAATTACCGACATACCTCTATGAAAAAATTTCATTTACAGACACTTCACGGTCACAATTTGAGACTGAAGCTAAATTTACTTTTTATATAGCTTTCCCGATTACTATTGTATTTTCAGAAAAGTATTCTAAATTGTAGTAGTAATTTACTATATTAGTAAATAAAAGATCTTTACGAATATGTATTGTACAATATTTTATCTCCGGAAATATTAGAAAAAATAACAAAATCATTGACATAAATGTCATTTTTTAAAATTCAAAAAAATCATTCTTATTTTGATCTAACCATGGCGACCATAATTAGTAGAACATAAAGTAATTATATTTTTCGCACGAATATTATTTGTTGTTTATTACTATGATACGAAATGTGTAAACAGCTGATTCATAACACCCGCTCATCATTAACTTTGTACATAAGTAATAAGGTTCATTCACAAATTAAATTTAGTATAAAATTAAATTGCCTGTTTCATGTATGTATAACAAATGTAGATATGTATAATTCTAGAAAATCAACAGGTATAATTTAATAGTGTTCATTTTATAGATATAATTCTCAAATTGTAATAGGAGGAGTATCTTTATTTTTTTTGGGTTTCCTTCTGATGACTGCTGTGAAAGAAATCCGCAAAACAAATTAGAATGTATTTCTCAAAAGTTAATTTTATATCATTTGCTATTGCTGGATGCTTCGATGTAGATTTTTAAAACTTGACGCTGTTGTGCCAACAATACTAGTATTTAGGATTAGAAGCATATAAAATGAAATATTTTAAAAGCAACGAAAAAAATAATTATATATTTCTTCTACATTCCTTTTCTATAATCTATTTGATTATTTCAATTATAATTGAATAAAACATTTTCAAGTAATGGAATGCAAAAATAAAATTTGTATAATAAAAATAAAAACTATTTGAAACATTATTATTTACATCGATAATTCAATAATTAAAATAAAATTTCTTCGAGAAGTTCACATTCAAATAATTTTATTTCGAATTACGCTACTAAAGTACCGCAATTACTTTCATTTTCACTCCAAAGAAAGGTGGTTATTTGAAAGAGCAAATTTATTAATAAGTTGCTTTTTCTGTAGTAAATATCGCCAATTTTAACTACTTGGTAGTTCCCATTTAATGTTTTTTCATCCTGTTCCATTTTAAGTAATAAAAATTCATGTTCCGTGTGATTTAAAAGTATAAATATTGAATATTTTAAACATAATTATTTATGTTGTACTAAAAATGGGAAAGAATACGACCTGTTATATAAATTCAATAAAGAGAAATTAGATACTCGTATATTGGCTATAACTGAAAAAAGAAAAAAGTTAAAGGAGAAAAGATGGTTGACAACGGCAATCTCTTTCTGAAATAGCACATGATAAAAGAGCATCGGCACGACTGGCTTGTCTAATCCACAAAGAATATGCAAAACAAATTCAGATATCAGAAGCTTTCTCTAAAAGAATACTAAAAATAAGAATCAAAGAAGCAAATGGCAAAGAAATAACACTAAGAACAGTTTATACGAGCCTTAACCACTAATATTTGGTACGGCTGTGTTTTTTAAATATATTGATCTTTGAAGCATTTTAAAAATTATTTGGAATAAATTTATGTAATTATATTTGTACTATTTTAATAAGTAATTATAATATCTACATCAACACAAAAACATAATAACCAAAAATGAAAATTAAAGGATTTATTCTATTATTCGTAAGATAGCATTTTTAAGTTATGAAATAAATTGGCCACAAATAATTGGTACGGCTATTTAAACTTAAATTAATCATCCTCCTATTGCCCTCTATACTATTTATTTTATACTGAACGAATATTCGAGTAGGTTTTGCCTTTGTTTTGAATCAATTGTCATTAATATTGCCTTTTGTTTTCAATAAACTGTCATTAATTTTCAACATGGTACGCGGAAAGCCTATATCTGAAGATATTCGAAGATTAATTATTGAAAAAAATGAATCTGGTAAAAGTTATGGTGAAATTTCGAAGGAATTGAATTTACCTAAATCGACAACTGTAAACATAGATAAAAAATATAAAATTTCTGGATCTATTTCAACATTTAAGAACAAAAGTGGTAGAATTTCAAAAATTACCGAGCGAGATTTGCGAGCATTGTCTTCCATTGTCAAGTTAAATAGACGAAGTACCGTTCGTAATTTATCCGAAAAATGGTCAGCAAAAATTGGAAAGTCCGTGGGACGCGAATGGACCCGAAAAAATATTCATAAACTAAAATATGGATTCTATAAGGTAAGATTTTTAAAGTAAGAAAAACGTAAACTTAGACTTAAATCTTCCAGGCCAAAGAAAAACCATTATTGACCAGTATACAAAAGAAAAAACGTTTATTATGGGCAAAAGAAAGAAGACTTTGGGTACAGAGGCAGTGGGATTCCATTATATTCAGTGATGAATCTAAATTTGATGTTTGCGTTGGTGACTCTAGAAAAAGAGTAATACGGAGAAAAAAAGAAGTATACCATAGAGACTGTTTGAAGCATACCGTCAAATTTCCAGCTAGTATCATGGTATGGGGTTGCATGTCCTCCAAAGGTGTGGGCAATTTGCACTTTATTGATGGCATTGTAAATGCTCAGAAATATATTAACATTTTGGAGGGAAATTTAATTCCGTCTGTAACCCAATTAATTTCCTATGAAGAATTTATATTTCAACACGATGGTGCTTCATGTCATACCGCCAAAGGTAGTAAGAATTGGTTGGAAAGTAAAGGGATAAATGTCTTGAGCTGGCCATCCTCCAGTCCAGACCTCAATCCAATAGAATCCTTGTGGGCAGTAATGAAACGTCGTTTAAGAAATGAGCCTCAAAGAACTGTTTTAGGTTTGAAACAAAAAATTACAGAAATTTGGAATTCAATTACACCAGATGAGTGCCAGGACCTTATAAACACAATGTCAAAACGAGTTGAAGCAATTATAAAAGCAAAAGGCGACGTTACGCAATATTAATATAAGTTTTAATTAGCCGTACCAATTATTTATGATCAATTATTTTCACAACTTAAAAATGTTCTCTTACGAATAATAGAATAAATCCTTTAATTTTCATTTTTGGTTATTTTGTGTTGATGTAGATATTATAATAACATATTAAAATAGTACAAATATAATTACATAAATTTATTCCAAATAATGTTTAAAATGCTTCAAAGATCAATATATTTAAAAAAACACTGCCGTACCAAATATTAGTGGTTAGGGCTCGTATACATAACGAGGATGAAACGGCAGAAAATAAAGACGAATTTAGGGAACAACTACAAATTGAAACAGAAATCAGCCGAAGAGAAATATACGTATTAAGAGATTTCAATGCGAGGGTAGAGAAGAGAAAAACATCGAGTCTATTATCGTAGACACGATGATTCAAGTAATGTGGACATACGATGTCGCTAATAATGTAGATCAAAACTGTTATTGCTACGTCGTTTGTTTCTAAATCGATAAATAAATATTATTTTAAAATTATACATATATTTGTAAGTTGGGTTTCTAACAACAGATTTTATTATTCTGAAAAGAATATACAAACATAAGTTTTAACAATAAATTATGAAATATCACATTTGTAAGTAAAGTAAAATATCCATACCTAAAGAATAATTAAATTACACGTTATTAATCATTAATTGAACAAATGTCACAATCTGAACTGTCAACGAATTATTTAAACAAGATAACAGATGAGTTACTAGATTACCATGGTATCCAAGGTTACATGACCATCAGTCAGGATTTGGAATTTACATATTTAATATAATTTATAATATCACTGGGCTGTTACAACAATTGATCTTTTTTGTCGTTGAAGGGCAAAGCTGCATCAAATCTTAATTTCAGCGAGTTCCGCAATAATTATATTATTGGCCAAGCTTTGTTGATATTATTTTACTCATAATTAAATAAATAAATTTTGAAACATCTTTCATAAAGCTCGTTTTACATTACATTCAATATATTGAACATTTTATTATAGCTCTTATGCAGATATGACATTTTATATTTATGTAAGACAAAATATATTTGTTTATTGAATTGTTCATAGATTTGTATAGAATATATTATTATTATTATTAAGGAGGTGAAATAAGTATAAATAAAATAACTAATTACGTGAGATCACATTTCGTGCGCATATGTTCGTAACTTTTTATAAACAGTCAACTTATTGGCGCTGTTAGATCCACTCTCTTTCGACTTTGAAGATCAATATTTAGACGTCGATATGTAGCATGATTTACGGTTGACTTATTGCTGTTGAATGACCCACTTTCTTTCGACTTTGAAGATTAACATATCGATATTAATTCGTATATAGATTTTACGTGACAAATAAAACGTCGTTCAAAAACGTCTTATTGTCTTAAACATCTATACTGCGACGTCTATGTATGCTAATATGACATCTATTTTAACGTTACAAAGATAACGTCATCATATGTTACTTGGGTATTGACAAAACTGAAATGTGAATCTACAATGTTTATTCGCAATTCTGAAATTCCTGTAACGAATAATGAATTAACCGTTGTCTACTTTATATAGAAAGCCCTGAAATATCATGCTGGTTTTCAAGTAAAAATGGGGGAACAAACGTTGCAAAATTTTACCGCAAGTGGTATTCTTTCCAACGATTTTGGTGTTGGGTACGACATTAATCAATTGTTCCATTTAATTTTTATGACAGTGACAGTAAAAGAAAATTATAAATACAAATTGCTTAAATGATTTTCAGAAAAAACGCCTTTTGCAGCCAAGTTTAGCATTCAGTGTTCTTTTTGTGATATTCCAGGCCTTTTATATAAAGCTCAGTAAACTCAAGAAATTTGTTATTATTATGATAGTTATAAATAAACGTAATAAAACATGACGTCATTGTTTTCAGTTACTTTCATTTATTCATGTATAAACAGCCCCCAAAGATATTAGTTCAGGGGGAGCCACAGAGGTAGATTTAAGTTGGTGAAAATTGTATGTCGACTGTGGGGTTCTCAAGATGTTATTACTATTATTCCATAATAATAGTGTTTATACTGTACAAATGTTGTAGGTGATGATGCTTTCGACTTTTTTGGAAAATGGTACTAAAAGATTAAACATTGTCTTCTTAGTTCTCACTAAAATATCAAATTCTTCTTCCATCGTCTCAAAAAGTTAAGAACGTCAAACAATTGTGATCAACTGATTATCAATTGTTTTTTGTTCTCTAAAAATCATCAGAAACATATCGTGTTTGGTATGAAATTAAATGTATTGAAAAGAGATTTCGAACTAAAAATTATAAATTATAATCGGCACGTTGGCAATTGTTTCTCCTAAAAGTTATTAGAAATCTATCAAACTAAAAAGTTCAAAGGGAGCTTTCAAACAAAATTATTAAAAATTGTGATCAGATGATTGTCAATTGTCAATTTTTTTTTCTAAAAGTCATTAGAAACATATTATGTTTGGTATCAAATTAAATATTTGAAAAAGAGATTTCGAGAAGATTAATTACAAATTATAATCGATTGATTGTTAATTGTTTTTCCTAAATTCCATTACATATCTATTATGTTTGGTATCAAACTAAAGGATTGTAGTCCACTGATTGTTAACCGTTCATTAGAAATATATCGTGTTTAGTATCAAATGAATTCTAAAAAGAGTTTTCTAACAAAATGGTCAAATATTATGACCGACTGATTGTCAATTGTTTTCCCCAAAAGTTAATAGAAATCTATTGTGTTTTGTATCAAATTGAATGTATTGAATAAGATGTCAAGTTGAATAAGCTAAAATTATAATCGACTGATTGTCAATGGTTTTTTTCTAAAAGCCATTAGAAACTTAGATTGATTTGACCTAAAAGTTATTGAAAATGTATTTTTTCAATTGTAATGAAAGGTATGAAAATTAATGTAATAATAAATCAGCAACAAGTTTATAGCCAATCATTTTCTAAATATTTGTAAACTGTAATTTTTGACAATATCATTACTCGAGTAGGTGGTGTATAATGTAACAAATCTAAAAAATACTTTTCTTCAGGGTCAGTGAAGCCGACCTGATTACTAGTTTAAAACTAATTCTACACACGCAAGTGAAAAATAAAATGTTGTACCTACCACGGACGTAACTAGAAGATAACGCCCTTGGTGTACAAATCACTATTTGCTACAATTGCTTTAAAAATATCCTTGGTTCTAAATAACTTCTTAATCACATATTGACAAGCTGTAGTTTCAAACGTTTTAGTCACGGCGTAAAATTAATATCTGATGTATTACATACAGATTCTGCATCTGTTATTGTAACTTAACCTTACTTTTTAAATAACTAATAAAACTTTACATTTTTTTGTTGTCTTAATTTGCGTCCGTACAGAAACTACAGTATGTGGCTTGTTTTAAAAACTAAAGAAAAGTTGAATCAAATTATAAAAAGAAAAATTGAGCTGCCGCCACGATTTTAACCTGGGACCTATGAACAGCGATCATAGGCTTTAAACCAACTAAGCTAAGGTCGCCTGTGATTTTATTCGAATTTTTATCTCTAATTTCATAATTTAATTTGATTTACAATTAGTAAGTATTTTCTTAAAAAAATACTAATTAAATATTAAAGAGAAGTTTATAAAACTCGTTGATCGTCATTAGCAATCACAGAAACATTTTGATTCTTTTTCATGTTAGTTAATCATTGCACATGTTTTTCGTGAAGTCGTTTATTTAGAGAAGCTTCTTTAGTTAGAGAAGAGTGCTAAATTGGTGTAAATGATACTAATATAGTTATTTAAACAAACAAATGTGTAAAGTGATTCTTTTTCAAACAAGTAGAATGTTTTCTGCATGTACTTAAAAAAAGATACATATGTATCACGTATAATATTTAAAATATTTTCTTTTATTTACAGTTTTGTCGGTTTGACATTAGCATGTAATTGTTGACAGTTTTTGTGTATCCATGGACACTAATACGTAAAAATTACTTTTTATGCACGTTTTTATCAAAAGTGACTCTTTACAACTTATTGTACTTTATGTACAGCCATATAAAAAAATATTTTTATGATCGGTTTTATAAAAAGTGCTACTTAATGAACTGTAAACGTAGTGTGATGTAGGTTCTTTATATACGGTTGTAGAAAAATGTTTCTATGTCTGCATCTATTCTGGAAAACAATTTGAAGGAGGACACAGTTCTGTGCTGTTTCCATAAGGTCATTATACGAGTATATTTATATTTTAAAAAGTAGTGATTTTTTTTCTTTCAATATTCATAAGTTTATCATTATTTTCATAATTTTACCTTGTTTAGATTAATAATTCTAAGGATTTAAATAATCTTACTTTGATTTATGCATGCAACGTACTGCACAATGTGATTAAAATTTAATAATGTTGAGTAGGTATATGTAATATAAATTCTACAGTGTTTGAAGTTTAAACTTTGATATATTACACACGTGTATCTAATTTTATTCTGTTTTTTTATGATATTATTATTATTATTATTTTGTAATTACATTAAAAATATTTCAAAGAGGAGATTACATTTGTAAAGTAACAATTAAGTATAAAGTTGCTGCACATGACATATTTTTCAGACAACAAACAGGGACAAATAAAACCAACCTTTGTTATTATGATTTCATTTATTAGTTACTATGTGCAGTCTAGTCTTTTGTAATTATAAGCTTTCATTTAGATTTAATTAACAGTTTAAGAATTTGTATTTAATTATATGTAAATCTTCATTATGAAAACTATTGTAAAAAATTAAATAGATCGTTGTTGTTTCGCCGTCTCAAACTGAATCAAATAAATTTTGTAATATTTTACAAATATATGCAAAAATGAGTAACTTCATATAATTTTTTATTAACATATGGAATATAAATACATACAAAAGATATATTTATCATTGTTAAACGAAATTATAAACTTCAATTTCGTATGTTTAACCGTTGGTTGAAATTTCCAGGTAAAAATTAATAAAAACTACATTTAAAATATGTTACAATTATTTTAAATAAACTAGTACATATTACTTTGTGACATGTAACTAGAGAAAATAGTTTTATTTGGAAAGGAATCATAAAAATTAAAATTCATCATTTAAAAACAATTACGATTACATGACTATCGATAAAAAATATCTGTTATTCAAATTTTTATAATTATATACCAACAAATTAATAAATATACTGAAAACCTTGAAATATGCAATATTTAACTTCATAATTTCATGTCTAACATCTTTGGGGGCCGTGATTTGACGGCTGGTAACCGCGCTTCACGCGAAGATTTATATCACTTACTGAGATCTGCAACGACAGAATGCCACCCCCAGTAATGGGTAAAAGGCGTGATGTGTATATTTATTATTTATAATTTCACGTAATTTTTATATGAAACGTACGATATATAATTGTAAAGAAATTATTAATATGTACAATAACTGACAAATATAAAAATGTTATCTCTAACAAAGCCAAACTACGAGTAAGATAGCGACGGTAAATAGAATATCATAATTTTTAAAATGCTATTTAATATTCTTGATCACAACAATTAAGCCGAGGTTCAATAAAATCCATCTAATCCATATAAAGACATCAAAATCAGCGTCTTTATAACATGTCATATTATTCACCTTTTGGACTAAGCGCGAGCGTTTGATGCACTTGTCATTTTCAGCGAAATTATTGCGATCTAGCATTTATTTATTATAAATGCCGTAGTTTAGATGTTGTAGTTTAAATATTCGATAGTAATGATTCTTGAGTAAAAATATTCGAGGTTGTGTCTCGCCCGAGAACATGATGTTATTAATTTGTTCCTTGTTGTTTATTTAGTTCTTTTTTGTTTTATGTTATTGTTCATTATGTTTTATGTTTTAATACAATGTGTATTGCAACTAATTTAATTTCTATACTTATTACTCAACTTCAGCACTTTTATAATGAGTGATAAAGATTGCGTTCTCATCCTTGACACCTTGATATGTTACACTACACTAGAAATGTTAAGCAGCCATATGCGTCTACCTAAAGATTTAATTATTTTTACATATTATATTAAGTATTATATCAATAATCTTTTTGTAGATAATAATAAATTTATTTAGTACGCCGTACATTAATTATTAAAATAGAAATATTAATGTATAAGAATGATAACAAATTCAAAAATGAAACTTCTGGAAACTAACTCATACATACTAAAACATTAATTCTGAATTGTAAATCAAAGTGAGTGATTTGATTTGATCAGTAAAATAGCAATCTGTATAGACAAATACATCAAGTGATAATTTGCGTGGAAGGAAGTATAACGGCAACGGCAGTACTCTATTCAGCGTCGAGGGTCAATCAGCTTTATTCAGCGCTTAATTTGGTTTAAGAAGTGAATGCGAGCTGAACTGAAAGCGGCAGCGGTAGCGTCTTCTTGGCGCGCGCATATCTCGTTTACATGGAGCTTATTCAAAATATCAAGACATCTAATCAACAACCGTTTCAACTTTCATAAATACGTTAAACGGTTACGAGGCACGAGAAGCTTTTCTCAAGATTATTCAAGTAAAATTGACTCGGAAATATATTTATTAGATTTATTACATATTTGCTTTTCATACATTTCTTATTTGATTACATATATTTATGCTTGAATTTGTAGCTATGTATAAGTTTCAACTAGTCTGATACTGTTAAATATATATGTATAAAGAAAATAAGAAAAAACATAAGGGGTAGGTGACTTCGATTCCCATAGCCGACAAACGACTTTCACCACATTGAAACTACCCGTGTGGCTCCACCTCCACTAACACCTGTGGAGGGCCGTGACTCGACGGCTGATAACCGTAGTTCACGTGAAGAAATATATAACTACCGAAATCTGATACGGCAGAGTGCCACACACAGTAATGGGTAAAAGGCGACATTTTAATTTTCCTTGATTTAAAATTGCCTGAAATAGGTAACTTTTTAGCAGCTAGTTTTGGCTTGGAGCGATACAAATTATACCATAACAAATCTGTCAAATAAATGTTTTTTATTTCAAAGTACAGAGATAATAAGCGGTATTTATGATCTCTTCTGGGCTTTCCGAGAATGACAGTTGCGTAATTTTAATGTGGTTATAATTGTTTACCAGCTGTGGAAATCGAACCCGAATTCTAAGATCCATAGTCTGATTTGATACCTATCCCATTATTATAAAAAATAAAGATACAAAATTTAATTTATTTGGATCCTTCCCATTTTACAATTTTACGCTAGATAAAGTTACTCATTATTATCTTTTTTAGAGATACTGTGGCAGCGTTATATTCTCACGGTATTTTTGCATTTACATTTTTTCTATGGCTTCTTGCATTTTTCTCTTCTATGACATTTTGTATTTCTGAACTAGTAATTTTGTGTCGATTTTTTCAATACGAGACCCAAATCTGATCTTGAATTTTGTGGTAATACTAGTAAATAGCTACTTCTGCAACAAGTAAAGAAACATGCCGTGTACGAAAAAATATATATTTACTTTTCCTATATGTTGCAAACAAGAGTTGTTTACTGTTTGAAAAAGGTATATCGGCGCAACATATTTAACTACTTTTTCGAACTCGAATCTGCAACTTGGATTTACTCGATAATATCATCGATGGTAATCATATTAATTTTTATATTACATAATAATAAGATACTTTAGATTGATTTATAGTTCTTAAAATTGTATTAGCAGAAATGATATAACAAGAAAGTGAAAATACATTGCAAATAATTTGACTGATTTTTGAAAAATTGTTTGCTAGGTAACAATCATGAGAACCCGTAAGGCTCGAATGTCTATTGCCAAATGACAACAAGTTTGAGAAAGAATCTGGAGAATCATTTTTTAATTTATCGAACGATCGGGCTATATTTAATTAGATTAGGTGTGTAGACAGTATGTACATGAAACTTATCAACTGAACTTTAGAGAAGTAAAATTATAACACAGATATAAAAATTACAAGTGACGTATAGATACGTGATTCCTTCATAAGCAGGCAATAAATATAATTTCAGGTAATTTTGAAATGAATTATAATAAATATGTTGAATGAGCATGTAATAGTGATATGTATTACATGTATTAATTGTTTTTATATACTTGAGTGATTTTTTTTCAGATTTTAATTGGTTGTAGCATAGTTGTTTCTTTAGTGATCACTAGAAATATTATTCCAGGATTATTTGAGGGACAGTTACTACATCTTCTTGATCAAGTGAATCCTGATGATTAGGATTTGGCAGAAAACATCTAAAATAGTGACGAAGAAATCATAAAAGATGCAAACAACTCGGATGATTATTTCGACAATGATGATATATTTCGAATACATTTGGACTCTAATTTCTATGTCTAAAACGGAACTGCGTCGATATTTATATACGCGAAACTTTTTATCGCACGTTCCAATAATTAAAAACAGAAAAAAATATCCGAAAGGGATCAATGCTCTAGGTCGATTATAAGTGAAAATATTACATCAAATATGCCAGAATTAATGTTCATAAACGAAAATTAAACGATGAAAATATAATATGGGATAGAAGCTCAATGGTATCGCGTAGAACTTGGAATTTGAGAACCCAGGTTCGATTTCCACAACCGAGAAGTCATGATTTGATTTGGTTGAATGCCATATGTTATATATAGTTTTAATTTGATATTAAATTCCAACAAATTTTGGAAAAACATTTGATAATCGCTTTTTCGCAGGGGCGCCGAAAGGAAAAGCGGGCCCCGGGGGAAAAAAAATTCGGGCCCCCTTTAACTTTGAATATTTATAAATAAAATATAAGATACAAAAAAAAATATTTATAAATATATGTATATGACAACAATAAGAATTATTAATATCTAAATAAAGTTATAATAATATAAATAAAATTAAATACAAAATTCTGATAATAAAAATAAAATAGAAAAACTATATTTATAAATGAAACTTATATTAGAGCTTTTCTAGCTTTCTGTTTCGCGAAAGTTTGTATTATAACATTAAAGTCCAATTTTCTTGCCAAAGATGCTTCAATAGCAAGAGTTCCTAAACTCGTTAGTCTATTTTGGCACATAGTTGACCTTAAGACATTTTTTATTTTTGCTAGTGTACTAAATGATCTTTCGGCTTGAGCAACAGTTACAGGAAGTGTACAAAAAATTCTTAACGCAACAGAAATATTTGGTAATAAAGTGAAAAGCTGCTGCTCATGAATTTTATTTAATAATTGTAGAGGTGAAAGAAGTGGTTCTTCAAAATTGCTTGAATGTATTGCTTTGAGGCAATTAATTTCTTCAATCAAGTTTTCAGAGACGTCTTTATTATACTTTTCTACAAATTTATTAGCTTTATCCTGTAAATCTGTGGGATTTAAATTGGAATACTTCCATAAAAACCCAAAAGTCATATCCAGTTCTTTCACTGAATCATAACGCCTTGTCATATTACCAATAACACAATCTAGAATTTTATAAAATACTTCACATTTAAATTTATCTTCAAAATTTGAATAGACAACTTTTGCAGTCTTTGGTTCATCTACAAAACGTTTCCGTATTCTACTTACGTCTTTTTTCCGGCATTATGATTGAAGATTCTATATCTACATTTTCAGCCACAAGTCTACTTTCAGTTAAAAGTTGATCCCAGTTTTCTCTTAATTTTTTTTAAATCTGTTATAAGGCTTTGAATATTCGCTACTTCTACTTCAATTGTTGTATTTCTAGCCTGTAGAACAGCATTCCTATAATTGATAGCCGTTAAAATTTTGAACCAGGTAGACGCTAACACAATACATGGAAATGAATTAATATATAATAAAATTCCATTTAAATCTGAACGAGTTTCTGGAGTCAAATTTAATTCGAAAGCTTGCTCAATTGCTTTTTTTAATCCTGGAAGATGAGCTGCAAAGGGGGTTTACTGCATCTATTCGAGCAGACCAACGTGTGTTGGATAAATTGTGAAGAGAACAACCCACATTTTCCTTTAAAATTTCCCA
Source organism: Pterostichus niger (assembly GCA_947425015.1). Taxonomy (NCBI): domain Eukaryota; kingdom Metazoa; phylum Arthropoda; class Insecta; order Coleoptera; family Carabidae; genus Pterostichus; species Pterostichus niger. Next base: position 15,766,800 of record OX380336.1, read on the forward strand.
TCTTTGGGGGCTGGAGCTAAATATGTTATATAGTTTTTGAATTACACCAAAAAATGTTATAACTTCTGGGCAACATTCAGCTGCATGAACACCACACAAATTTAAAATGTAGCCAAATCATTTTTCTTCAATATATAACTTTGCGCTCCTTTATAGCAACCACTCATATTACTGCCATTATCGTAACCCTGACCACGACAGTTACTAATAGGAATATTGTGTTTTTCTAGAGTATTTAAAATTAGTTCAGCAATCATTTCTCCCGTTTTGTTATTACAATCGACAAATTCTAGAAATCGTTCGTGAATCTCGAACTTATTTATTTCGTTATTTAAACTGACGTATCTCAAAATAAATACTGTTTGTTCTATATGCGCTGAATCTGGTGTTGCGTCAACAATAATAGAATAATATTTAGAATTTTCAGATTCTCTCAGTATAGCATTTGTCACATTTTGAGCACAGCATTGAATAAATTCATTTTGACTATCTGGAGATAAATAATGCATTTGTAATCGATTATGTTTTGTTTGAGATTCTCGAACTTTATCTAGATGAGATTTCAAAATTGGATCATAATGACTGATTAATTCCAAAAGACCTAAGAAATTTCCATTTCCTGAATCGCCAATCATGTTACTTTTACCCCTGAGAGCTAAACCTCGCTCCCCCAAAAATAACGTAACATCTAAAATTCGGTATAATATTTGTTTCCACATTGTTTCCTGTTCTTTTAAACTATGATAGAACAATATCTTTTATAGTTGAACAACTTTTAAGTGTTCTCTCTAAATTACGCCATTCAATGTAGCAGTTTTTATGTTCTTTGCTATTTTGGTGATCTGGAATTTTATCATACAGTTTTTTCCATCTTTGTGGAGAATATCCAGATTTTATTGCAAATTTTGAGCGAACTGAAATGGACACCTTGCTAAAAAGTCGACAAGGAAAGCAAAACAATGCTTCTTTGTTTTTGCTCCACACTAACCAATCACGGGAAACTTTTTCGCCATTTATTAGAGTAAAATGTAATAAGCTTTTAGGAAATGTATTACCACATATATCATTTGGAAGTTGTAGTGGCCACTTTTCAGGTCCTTTTTGAACAGCTTCCTCTATTTCTGCTGGTGTTGGAAATTCTAATATTAATAATCCTATATCTAAATTAATATCAGTCGGATTATTCGTATCTTCGGATTGTTCACTGGTGTTAACGTTAACTTGAATTTCTTTTTGATGTAAATATTTATTGCAGTGACTTGCTTGAGGAACATTTTCATTCAATGCAATGTTAATATTTTCAGCAATTTCAGTTGGAGAATTACTATGTACTTCTTCGATTATTTCAATTTCATTGCTGTCCGCAGTTTTAGTTTTTTCTTCGGTAATATTTCCAGAAGTAGGAGTTTTACTAATTAATGTGAAATCAATATTATCAAGAGTTTTTTGACCTCTTGCTTGGTTTTCTTCCCTTGCAGCTTTTTCTTTTCGTTTTAAAGCACCTGATTTATGGCGGTAACTCATTTGTAATGTTTAAAATGTATTTTTTGTTATCTGTTACAAATTTATGTCTGCATAAGTATATAAGGGACAGAATCTACAAAAAGAGTTAAAAAGTATTAATACTGTTAGAAACAGATGTTTTATAAAACTTTATATTCATTTACATAGAAATATTAATTACCTTCATATATGTATGTCATAAATACTCCTTCGTAGTACTGAAGTCGTCAAATTTAAAATTTATTGTGCGCACTAAAATCGAGGCTAAAATATGGTAGCAGTTCGGTAAGAGTTAATTGGTGCAGCGATGTGTATTGTATACTCACTGTATGACTATCTAATATCTAGTTGCATATTCGATAAATGCAGGGGATACCAAAACAGCACTACGCACAAATGTATAGAGCATTTGCCTATGTGTGTTGAATACAATGTAGTAATATAAGAAACAAACATGCAACAATGTAATAATGTACTTTTGAATAGTGTATAAATTTATTTAAAATTTGCAACTGGAGCCCTTGATCAAGCATTTCGTCATTTAGTACTTTATACAATGTAATAAATTGTTGAAAACGTGTATCAGACATTTCGTTATACATGTTTTAGTAAAGAATATAAAAAATTGGTGAAATAGTAGAAAATTAAAAGCAATTTATAAAATAGCATCACATCCGGGCCCTTTGAATTCCACGGGCCCTGGGTATTTTATATAATTGCAGCCCCTAGTCGATACAGAGATAATTTTAAATGCGGTGAAAATCAGCGGCTGTCCGAATAGAAATGAGGTTCTCAAATCCACAGCCCGTCACGATGCCACATACATGTATTTCTCACTGAGGTGATAATATTTGTCAGTGTAACCTAAATATGTCGTTTGTTTTATTTATTATTATTTATGTATTTGAGTTTCTAGTCACCGCTTCTAGTTAAATTTCAAAAAGAAATAGAACGTATTTAGCCTAGAGACACACACAGGATATCAATTTAGGGGTGGTCTAATCGATCACAGAAAAATAATAAGCGTGGCATACGATTGTTTTAATATTAATGGACTAGACTTTTCGATGAAATGAAAATTAGAATAGAATTTCGTATTTGTAATATATTATTTTTCTCAAAATTTATCTTCTAATTACAACAATTAAATTATTTTCATTTTCAGCATTTGCAACAGATTTGATGATAATAAATTTTCAATAGTAGTAGTAGTGAATGCTGTACCATCATCCATCCACAATTTTTTTTGCAAAAGATAATATTGATGTTTGATTTCTTTTATTCTGATCCATTGCTGTAAACTAAAAGAAAAGTTGCCTTCTTAAGTTAATAAAAAGGTTTAAAAATGAATAATTAATTTTATTTTATTTTATGGGGTAGGTGGCTCAGTGGTATCGAGTCGGCCTGTCGATCTTGAGAACCCTGGTTCGATCCCCACAGCCGACAAACAATTTTCACCAATTTAAATCTACCGCTGTGGCTCCCTCTCCACTAATATCTTTGGGGGCCGTGATTTGACGGCTGGTAACCGCACTTCACGCGAAAAAATATATCACTTCCCGAAATCTGCTTAGGCAGAGTGCCACACCCAGTAATGGGTAAAAGGCGTGAAGATATATTTATTTTATTTATTTATTTAATTAATTTTAATTCCAATTTAAGCCTGAAATCCAACTAATATATATAAAAAAAAAACATCAAATTGATAGATTTCAGTTGTGCAATGAATTTTGTTTTGAAGTAGTCTCTCTTTGGTATAATTTTATTAAGACCTTATTAATCTCATTTCATACCCCGCAAACCTCGCTAGACAAAGGTGATGCTATTGTCATACTGGGCAACGTATAGACACGATGCTATTAGAACGTACTTGTAAGTTTGTACCATTGTCATCGAAACGTTGTACAAATTATTTAGAAGACGGAACTAGCAATCAACCTAAGGGCGAACTGGACCTGCTGGACAGCCCCTATAACGGGGAACGACTTAATAAAAAATATTAGATTCACTAACATTATCAATAATGCAAAAGTGAATATAAAGTCATGAATACATACTATTTTATAACTTATTTTGGAAATTCAAGATAATGTCAACATTATTTGCCAATAAAAGTTCCACCTGCTTCTTACCATATTATAACAATAAACGCAACTTACAAATTCAGTTTGGTAGAACATGTCTTAATTAAAAGTACTTTAATTTTCTATTTCAAATTATAAAGTAGAAACTTTATTAGTAGATAGGTATATTAGTTTAAATTTTGCAGACACGACTCTGCAAGAGACTATCGTAACTTTATGACAGTAACATAAATTTATATAAATACGAATACCTCAGAAATGATATAATTTACAGTATCATCTGTGGCTCTTATCCTTACTAATTCTGATTTTGTGAATTTCTTTACATGGAATTAAAAATTTGGTTATTTAAAATAAAACAAAAAAGGAGGAAATTTATAAATAAACATTTATCTATTTCTATTTGGTTAATGCCATCATTAATTTATAGTTATTTGAGTTAAATAATGTAATTCTTGGCCACATTAGTTATATACAATGGTGGTATACACAGCTAGTACTGCCGTACTTTACAACTATATAGAGAGTAATAAATAAATTATCATTATAACTAATAACTGAGTGTCCCCAAAGATGTTAGTGGACCGGGAACCATAAGAGAATTTGTATTGTGGTGAAAATTATTTATCAATCGAATCGAACCCGAGTGCTCAAATCCACAGTCCAAATCGATACCACGGAGACTGCCACCCATACTATTATATGACTCGTTGACAATAATTATAATAATAAATATCGTTATTGAATTGTTTCCTAATCCAAATTATATCAACATATTGGAGAATGTTGTAGCATTAGCATTGCAAATTATTAAGACAGGATACAAGTATAAAATCCGTCATAAAGAAGATGTGTTATATAGGCTATGACACATACGTTTCATATCTCTTCCATTTTTTAAGAAAGACTATTATTTATCTGTTATGAAAAGTTATAATACAATCTATATTAAAAGTTATAATACAATCTATATTAGTGAGTTTCATAAATAAGTAGATACATATAATATTTATAATAATAATACTGTAATTAATTATTTTAGAGTAGGTACTTGATTACATATTTAAAATGACGATATTTTATATTTTCATAATGTAACTATGATTATAAAGCAATTTTTGTGTGTGTACTTCTCAAGTATAAAAAAGAATACTATGTTTTATGAAATTAACAGGCGCGGTGGCCGAGCGTGTTAAGGCACATCTCTTAACATACTGTGACGTCACCCGAACCAAGCTTCGTCAGTTCGACTCCGCCTGTCGACAATGTGTGATTTGTCGTAAAATATAAAATACAGTTACATGTATTTATCGAATTGGCTCTTTTTCATTTGGTGAGCCGAATCACTTCGTTCACTGTACGAGCTGGCTGAATTGAACGGATCGTATGCGAACGATCCGTCTCTAACTACAATAGTCAATTGATTCATAATACATTGAATAAATGATTACTTGCAGCACTTTTAATTTATTTTATTATTGTTTCATTAAGAATAACTAGTAATCCAGGTCCAGTGGCACAAAAAAATGTTCTGCTAAGATAAGTTGAAATTTACTTTATGAATTTTTGAAAAATTCATTTTGTTTAGTAAACAGTATATAATATCTGCTCTTAAAGTTTCATCCTGAAGTATAGAAACACCCTATATATTTGGTGTACAAAAAAATGCAAGTATATTTAATTTTGTAGTTCGCCTTGTAGTGGCTGAAAATTATGCTAGTTTGCATAATATTATTTACGAATTTTAATTCCAGTTACACGTATCCGAAAGCAAATTAAAAAAATTATAATATTACATTGTTTCAAATGCGCGGTGCGCGAAAAGATGGTCCGTAGACTGTGTTTTGTTGCGTTATAAAATCTTATTTTATATCCTGTATCAGGGATTCTAAACCAGGAATCCATTGTCCCACAAGGAGTACTGGGGTACACGAAACTTCTACAGGAACTACATAAATTATTTATCATAATATCGTGCATTGTAAACTAGTAAGTCATGATTCATTTAATTAATATAGCGTCTCCAAAAAGGGTTCTAGCTCCGCCACTGTGGTCTTAATAGTGTTTGTTACAGTATGCATGTGTAATTCGGCCATTTTTGTTTGACCACAACTCTCGAAATGTGTGCCCATGTTCGGTGCGGAGAAATCTTGTACGAACGCATTCTATGTAAATGTTGCCACGTTTAAAAGTTATCTTGAACCGGCACTGAATCACACGTATGTTCAACAAATAGGAAACGGCAAGATACATACAAATAAATTCTTATAAGCAGGTGGCGTATTCAACGAGAAAGCATGGAGACCATGTCCCCCTTGAGCATTCTACTGTTATTTTTTTATTTATGTCATTAGAATAAGTACATAAATGTACACAAACCATACTCGAAAGTAAAATATAACTCAATCAAAATAAAATAAATGAATTTCTGTTACAGTACCATGAGCAAATGTTTTGAAAGATTTTGCTGTATTATATATTATGGAGGTCTGATTATTTTCTATAATATTTTCCACATTTTTAACAATACTAATATAATTAAGAGAAATATCTAATTTGTTATAGATATATAAACTAAGGCGCCTTGTCTTAATCATAAGGCAAAGTATAATAGGTAAATGTATAGCAATGGAATATTTTTAAATGTTGACTGTAATAAATTTCCATACTTAAAAATGTAGTATACACCAACAACAATAGAAAATTTAATGAACCGAGTAAATAAAGCCTTTCGTAGCCTTACACCGCAAATGTTACAGAATGTTATGCGAGGAACAATTAGAAGAGTTAATCTTTGTATTCAAGAAAATGGCGGACATTATATGAGAATTTAGTTTAAAGTTTGTGTTTAAGTAAATTTGTTTGTTTTATTCTGTTTTTTATCATAAGTAACATCCATGTTAACTTAGATATTTGAATAAAGAATATAATGATTAATAAAATTTTTATTTTTCTTGCGTAGTTCTTAATTTTAAAAATGCACTTATTATACATTGTTGGATTCAGAATATTACATTGAATCCAAATTTTGAAAAATATACTAGGTATTCCATTTAAAATAAGAAAGTTGGGATCACTTTTGATTAAACCGGAAATATGATATTTTCATTTTTTTTGTGTAGTTTAACGCGATTTTTATGTAGTTTCTAAATCTATAAAATGAATGTAATTTCTTTAAAAATAAATTATTTTTTGAAAGTGAGCCTCAAAATTAGCTGTCAGTTAAACAGGGACAGAAAACATAAAATGTAGCAATAATTCAGAATAACCTAGATGTGGAAAACCAGATTAGAGAAAGATTGCAATATCTTAAAAATCAATAACATTTTAATTGTCATTTCATGAAATTAATTACTGTCACAGCCCTCTAACATATTAGAATACATCTCTTTATGATAGAAATCTAATGAAAGAAAATAATTATTTGTGACAAATGAATAACGTAAATACTAATATTTTGGTGTTCTCGGATAGAGTATAAAAAATGCAATCCAAATAGATAAAAAATTATAGGTAGCATTTAAATTTACAAACTTGATATCACTTTCGGTAGATCCGGAAGTTCCATAATTAAAATTTCGTGCCACTTAAATCACAAATATTGTGCTAATTAAATAATGTCCTATAAGCAATATGTGTATCTACAATAATAATTATTTTTATTATAATTATGCATATGATATAAAATGACCGAGCATAACAAATGCTATTTCATAATTATCTATAATATAGACCCTTCGAATAAGGAAATTTGGTCGAACGCGGTTTTTTTGCGGATTCATATTTGTTACAATTTAGTTAATAATCTGTGTGGTGCCAGGTTCGGCAATGGTCACATTATCTCTGGTTTCATACTTAATTCGCGATAATTGAAAAGTAATCTCACAAATAACATTTTTTTCACGTGCCATATTCTATTGCGGACTCATTACTTTGTTAGGTAATGGTATTATAAAGAACATCAGACGCAGCGATGACCAAGTTAATTAAACTCCAAATTCTAAGGAATAATAGACTATATTTCTAAAATTTCTTATTTCTTATTACTCTAGAAAATAAAACTATAAAGAGTTATAATGATCAAGAAGATGTAATCATCGCCGTTGGGAGATTTGTATTTGCCATGAAATATTTATTTATAACTAAGTTACACAATAAATTTAAATAAACCAAAAACTTCTTTGTTTCTCGGTATCCGTATAGTAATGGATGGGAAGTAGTGGCTATATTATTAGCACTATCGCTTCAAAAACGAGAGTTTGCTTGTTCAAACCTCACTAACTTCAACTTAAAACCACAAATATAAATGCATCTGTTCGATAGTTCGGATTCCACAATTAGTTGCAGCTCTCCTATAGTAATATTACTGTTAAAGAGCCACACTGCAAGGCATGAAGAATTATTTTTTTAAAATAAATATACTGCTCCATATAATAACTGAGGCACACAATATGTCAAATTTCTTAATAGTTATTTAAGCTGCAAGGAATGTAAGTACGTCTTAACATTCGAGGAAGTTGTAATAGGCCGAGGCTCACGCTGAGGACCTAGTAATTTCCGAGGATCATTAAGTTTAAATATGTATAAAATACGCCTTGTTTGACATCTATTATCAACATTATTCATTTATTAGATTTTTAAATCTGAGAAACCTATGCTTGTTCCTATGTTACTTTACAAAACAGTACAATAAAAACAAACAATAATGTTGACGTTTATTTTAAAATTAATATATTGTGGTAAAATGGATATTGACGAAACAACAAGGATTGCTACATTGACTTGTTTACTTGAAAAATCAGGAAAAAGCACGTATTAACTTTTAAAGGATTCAAGAAATTGTGGACCGCGAAAAAAGTGGAGATGATTTCCAAAAACGTAATGTTGGCTTACATGCCGGAAAGGTCAAATTCATTAAAATCGCCATCCAGCTTGTGGTACGAATATTCTGTTAAAAACTAAAATTAAATATAAAGTATACATCTCAAATTTTTTAAGCTAATTGGTTTTCTGAAGAGAAAAAACAAAGTGTATCTTCCAAAGAAGTCGCAAATTTTAAATAGAGAATAAAAAGTGTTTTTTTTTATTATTTCACTGTAATATTTTTATTTGTTTTAATTCATATATCGGACCAACTACTTAGGTCATATGCCGATATGTCCTTTGTATGACCGCCACGGACGGGACTCGAACCCACGACCTTACGGTCTAGAGTCAGGCCCTCAACCCGCGCGACCATCACGCGGTACAAACACTGTAATATTATTTGCCACACCCTAACGATCAGAACAAAATGAGCGGGAATTATGATTCATAATGCCCGCTACGCGGTAAGTTCATATTTTGTTTTATTTTATGTTTTAACCTATGTACATAAGTAGTGTTCATAAATAACTATTTTGTTGTTGATTATAATTAGTAGCGATATCTAATGTCAAATATTATCTATCTTCTGAACTGTCAGATGATATTATTCATATTTATAAGATTAATATTAGTGGTATGTTATTTATTTAATGTGTTATATTATTACATAATAATAGTTTTTATACTGTGTAAATGTTGTAGATTATTATGCTAAAGGAAAAAACTATATGATGTACAGGCAGAAATTTGACCTAACCTGATCTGTCAAAATTTTAAATTTTTCGAAATTTTGATTTTTTAAATAGCACCAAACGATTCATACGAGAAACGTCAACATTATCTTCTTCGCTCTCATTAAAATACTTCCAAAATTATAAATTATTTCTCTATTATATAAAAAATAAAGAACGTAAAGTAACTGACGTATAAAATAAATAAACAAAATTTTAAAAATATATATCCTTCGCAATGCAACGCAACAGTTGATAAATACTTTTGTAGGCATTACTATAATAATATTTATTATAAATTGAAACGAATTATACATATTCTAGTGAAAAATAAAATTTTGTATGCACCACGGACGTTACTAGATTATAATGGCCTCGGGCAAGACGCATCCCTTAGGCCAGAGGCCCTCGAACTGGATACCGTCGCCCGCTGTACATTATCATCTACTTAATGCCCTTGTGCATAAATTAATATTCAAGAATCAAAGTAAAATATACTGTAGTATTTTTAATTGTCAGTAATTAATTTTTTATATTTTAAATTTTTATATAGACAGTTATGATTTAGAGTATTGCCGGTTAGTTATAAATAAATATTTCATAGCGAATACAAATATCCCAACGGCGATGTTTACATCTTCTTTATCATTATCACTCTTTGTGGTTTTATTATCTAATACATAAGAAATTTTAGAAATTTAGTCTATTATTTTTTAAAATTTGGTGTTAAATTAACTTGGTCATCGTTGCGTCTGATGTTCTTTATAATATCATTACCTAACAAGGCTAAAGTAAATATGAATCCGCAATAGAATATGACACGTGAAAAAAATGTTATTTGTGAGATTCCTTTTCAATTATCGCGAATTACGTATTAAACTAGAGATAATGTAACCATCGCCGAGCCTAGCACCACATAGATTATGAACTAAATTGTAATAAATATGAATCCGCAAAAAAAAACCGCGTTCGACTAATTTACCTTATTCAAGTGTCTATATTGCAGATAATTATGAAATATAACATTTATCATTTGTTATGCTTGATCATTTTATATTATATGTATAATTATTTTTACTTATTAGTTATACTATTCATCGTATATTTAATATTTTCCAAATATGAAATATGTTGTGTTTGTCCTTAGTGAAAAATTTGTAATAAATTATATTTTGAAATGATAACATTTTTTTTTATTTTTGGAGTTGTCATGGTAAATGTGATAACTTTATCCTTAATATCCTTTTTTTACTTCCTTGTACGAAGTAAAAGAAGTATTGTAATCGCGAAAATTTTCGGTTTTGAGATTCCAGCGGAAATATCCATTTTTGAGCATCCCTGAATCCATTTTGACTAATTTCGTCGTGACGTCTGTACGTACGTATGTATCTCGCATAACTCAAAAACGGTAAGCCGTAGAAAATTGAAATTTTGTATTTAGGACTATTATAACATCTAGTTGTGCACCATCCTTTTTGGTCATTATATAACTTCCGCAAGTGCTACTTTACTTGAAACCTATAATAGATTTTAATGAAAAACTATATTCAAATATAATCAAAACGTTTTCAAATTTGGTATATAAGAGTACTATATCAATGGAAATAACATAATAGGTTTTGGTTGAAATAGACTAACCGGAAGTGATACATTACGTGAAGCTGCTAACAGTTTATTTTGAAAAAAATGGTATTATTTTGATTTTAGAAATAAATGCTGGAAATAAAAGTTTTAGAGAATTAAATTCTGCGTCTAGCAGAGATATCTAAATTTAAAAATTATATATTTCTTGTTTCATGTAATTAAGTTTGCTATGGATTAGAACAAAAAATAAGGAAAAAATAAGAAATTTAATGTCAAATTGTGCAATAAAAAAATGTAGCTATAGTATAATACGCGTACAAGGAAGTCATGTGGTGTCCACATCAGATTTTTTATTATAATTTAGTACTAACTTATATATGTTTTATCTAAGATGTTATTTAAATATGCACAAAAACTTCAATTCAACTGAATTTTGCATCAATTATACTTTTAATACTCAGTGGCAACATGTCGGCCAGTGGATTTGAGAAGCAGAGTTCGATTCCCGCAGCCGACAAACTTTACTCCACATTAAAATTATCCCTATGGCTCTTCGGCCACTAACATCTTTGGGACCCGTGAATTGACGGTTGGTAACCACATTTCACGAGCAAGCTTACCAATATCTGTTATGAACAACTAGCAACGGATGAAAAGCATGATATTAAATCTCTTATAATTTCAAGTAAAAAATCCTTCTTCAAGTGACGAGCTCAAATTCTTTCATGAACATAATTTTAGCGATGCAAGAACAATCTCTACGTAGCTTTTAGCGAATCTTGTCCGATGAAGCAGGTGCAAGAAACTAATAGGAAGACTCGAAGACGGAATCGCGCAGTCGAGCATCATTTGTAATTAAATCAATTCCAGTATTCAGACGAAACCAATTTCATAACTTGGTATTAATTACAGTATTATTAAGCCTTATTAAATGTGACGACACATAACACGCAGTCACAGTTACAGACAGAGTGACATTCGTGCTAGCAACAGAGTTTACTAGATGAGCAGCAAAATCAATAGCCATGCAACGTTTCCTATTATATTTCAATAAATGATTCCAAGAATCTTGAATTCTATGAACTCTATAGTTGGAAATATGTATGTAGTTGCTTCTGCAACTTTGTGTAACATTCAGCCAGAGCCGTGCATTTGTACATTGTGGCTCCTGTTTTGTGTAGGTATAAAGGATTGTTGTTCAATATATACTTACAAATAATTGTAAATACTAATAGGTATTTATGCTACAAGGGATGTAGGTAACATTTACTAGCCGAGGGTGGCTGCACCTGGGCGGTAGCGAGGGCTGGTAAAAAGTTCAAGACTGGTTAAAGCTATCTATATACCGAATTGGATGTAGGTATATATTTTTTAAATTTACACATTTAATAGAATAATATCCATTTTTTTTACTTTGCGTTATTTCTTTCATCGAAATTTTACAATTTCAATTGCAAAAAATCTGATGTGGACACCACATGACTTCTTTTACGCGTATTCAACTATAGATATTTTTTAATTACACATATTTGACATTAAATTTTTAATTTTTTGTTCTAATTTATAGCACACTTAATTTTTTTTAAATCTTCTTGTCGTTTTTCTGAAACATATTTCTTCATTCTATCCTTCTTTTACGGTATGATTGTTTTTTCCCATCCTTTAATTATTCAATTAATACAACGGGAGGTACACAACTAAATGTTACTAATGCAACGACATTGACATTTAATTTTTGTTTTATTTCCAGCATTTATTTCTAAAATTAAAATAATACCTTTTTACTTCCTTGTACGAAGTAAAGGAAGTATTGTAATCGCGAAAATTTTCGGTTCTCAGATGTCAACGGAAATAGGTATTTTGGCCCTCCCTGAATCCATTTTGACTAATTTCGTCGTGCAGTCTGTACGTGCGTACGTATGTATCTCGCATAACTCAAAAACGGCAAGTCGTAGAAAATTGAAATTTTATATTTAGGACTGTTATAACATCTAGTTGTGCACCTCCCTTGTTGGTCATTATACAACTACCGGAAGTGGTACTTTACTTGAAGCCTATAATAGATTTTCATGAGAAACTATATTCAAATATAATTTAAAACTTTCAAAATTTGGTATATAAGACTACTATATCAATGGAAATAACATAATAGATTTTGGTTAAAATAGACTAACCGGAAGTGGCACATTACATGAAGCTGCTAACAGTTTTCCTTGAAAAAAAATGGTATTATTTTAATTTTAGAAATAAATGCTGAAAATAAAAGTTTTAGAGAATTAAAATCTGCGTCTAGCACATTATGAATTCTTAAATTAGCTTTTTGCATAAACGAGATATCTAAATTTAAATATTATATATTTTTTCATTTTAAAAAAAAATAAGTTTGCTATGGATTAGAACAAAAAATAAAAGATTTAATGTCAAATATGTGCAATTAAAAAAATATCTATAGTTTAATACGCGTACAAAGAAGTCATGTGGTGTCCACATCAGATTTTTTTTTCTAAGAAAACTGTTAGCAGCTTCATGTAATGTAACACTTCCGGTTAGTATATTTTAACCAAAATCTATTATGTTATTTCCATTGATATAGTAGTCTTATATACCAAATTTGGAAAGTTTTAAATTATATTTGAATATAGGTTTTTATGAAAATCTATTATTGGCTTCAAGTAAAGTACCACTTCCGGAAGTTATATAATGACCAAAAAGGTAGGTGCACAACTAGAAGTTATATAAATATAAAATTTCAATTGTCTCCGGCTTACCGTTTTTGAGTTATGCGAGATACATACGTACGTACGTACATACGTACCGCCCGTAAATAAATTTTCGGGCTACTATGATACTACGACAAGCAGTTTTTAGCCGCTAATACAATATCTGAATCGAGAAACATCTTTTTGTTATCACCGTGGGAAGTTATACAATGTCATTTATTTATGGTATACATTAGATATACTCAACATAGTAAACTTCAAACAAACAATAGTTTTTATAGTTTCTTTAATTTTTTACAATCTAATAAAAAAAAATTATATGAAACGCGGATGACATATCTTTTTTCATCTTTGTGCCATACATAATTATTATATTCTAATATTATTTACACATTATTAATCTCGTATTATCTTTAAATAGTAAGGGAAAATAAAAATATAAAATTAGAATTCTTGGATTATCAAGTAATTTTTTGAGTTCCCAAAAATTAAAAACAATTAACATGACAACTTTTATCAAGTGTAGATACTCGAAATCGTAACCTATAACTTATAGAATTCTCGAGATCTCAGCTGTGTCTTATACAGGAAACACCCTGTTCCCAATTTAATTTCCTTAGACAAATGTTTGAATCCTTCTTCTTTAATTTTAATCAAGATTTTTGTGTTTACTATTAGTGAAAAATGTTAATTTATTTTCGCTAAACATAATTTAAATTAAACAAATAATTCGGGCTATCATTAACATTTAATTGTTCTCCTGTACCGTTCCCCGCCTTTTGTTACTTTCTGCGTGGTCACACCATTTTAATAAACCAGCCGTCAGAAGCCTAATGATGTATACAATCTATACAGCTTGAACAATATGGTTCGATAAAATTTACGGAAAATTGCTTGCATATAATAAACAATTCAAGTTAAGTGTTTCAATAAAGTTACGGTACATTTAACAAACAGAAGCACTGATTTATGCCGTTAAAGTGGATTAAATAATCATTTTAAATTGAATCACTGTTTCGAAAACTAATGACCTGCAACCTACGGTGTACATTTTTCTTTCTTACGAATGTAATATATAAGTTTTAAAAGTGCGATCTACTGATTTGGAAGCGCTAGTAGTTACATATCTGTCAAGAAAAGATGTGATGATGTAACTTGAGGGGTAGCTGACGCAGAGACGCTCAGTAGATTTTTCACGGGTGTGGTGCACAATTTGGAGAAAAAGTACAGAAGTAAAGTGAAGAACTCTCATGCAATATTGCGTACTGCACAGTGCCTCTTCTTTCATTTCTAGGAGTACAATTTTCCGAATTACTTTCACTAAACATTATTACAAAAATCTCAAATGAAACTTCAAATAATAAAATAGTTATTTGTGTATTAAGAGCGTAAAGTGATTCTTTGTTACTCGAGCACGGTAATTGCAGCGCAAGCCGAAGGCGAGAGCTGCAATAGTGCAAGAGGAACAAAGACACTTTACGCTCGTGATACATACATAATTTTTTCAACGATTGCATCTTAAAATTATTTAAAAAGGTATACGTATTTAAAATAAATTCATTCTGTCAACTGTCAATATGACAAGTTTCTGTTTTGTTTGTATCCCTGGTAACTATTGAAATAAGAGCTCATTTAATATCTTTTTCGCGCGTTTCCAATGGCAACGCGCGCATTTAACGTCTTTTTCGCGCGTTGCCATTGGAGACGCGCAAAAAAGATATTTTTCGATTGTTCCACAGAAAACGTCAACGATGACAAATGAGAGCGTAATTGTCAACTTTTCATAGCAATCGTAGAAAATAGTATTTTACATTACTAGCCAGGTAAAACGGTTTTTACTGCTGAAAGGAGGAAATGACTGGCGAGCCTGTCACCTCCTTGAGGTAGTAAAACAGTTACCTGGCGTGTGTTGTACAATATTTTATTTGTTACTCCCTTGTAAATCATATTTAAGATTATAATCAAAACTTGTCAGTTGTAATTGTTGTCATAGATTGTCTTGAATGATATCCCATAAGCCTTGGAAAACATTTTACAGTGTTACTGTAGCAACGCGGATAGTTTATTTGATTGTTTACTTTTTTCACAGAAATTAATGTGGAAGTCAAAATGAACGTGCCAGAAGCTATTACAAAAGAAGCCTTAAGTGTGGTTTCTAGTTTATTACCAGAAAAGTCAGCGGCAAGATATGAACGAGAATACGCCGATTTCAAAGAATGGCAAGAAATAAACAATGTAACTGTTGTGACGGAGAATGTTCTATTAGCTTATTTTAACTAACTGTCCACGAGATTCAGATCTAGTTCATTATGGTCGAAATGGTCGATGTTGAAGAGTTGCCTGGAAATTAAAGAAAATATTGAAGTTCGCAGGTTTATTTTTATATTAGAGATGTTACCGAAAAAAAATACATTTTTATTTGTCATTTGCGTTTCTGAAAAGAAGGAGTGAGCGTTATGTTCCGAAAAAGGCCAAAGTTTTAACCAAGGAGCAAGTCGAAAAATTTCTTTTGGAAGCTCCCGACGACCGTTGGTTGCTCTTTAAAGTTATTACAATTTTTGGAATTTTTGGTGCTTGCCGGTGTGATGAGCTTCTCTCTTTAACCCTCAATGATGTGGAAGATACTAAAAAATATATAATTATTACATTAAGAAATACAAAAAATAGAACAATAAGAAGGTTTACCATCACAGATGATGATTGCAATTTTCAACCTTGTGTTTTATATAGGAAGTATGCAGCTCTTCGTCCTTCCGGAACAGAGAGTTTACGTTTGTTCTTAACATATCGTAACGGAAAATGCATTTCCCTTAATGTTGGTCACCACACTATTGGCGGTGTACCGAAGAAAATTGCGGGATATTTAGGATTAGAAGAACCAGAATTATATACAGGTCACTCTTTTCGTCGGTCTGCAGCAACGATGGTTGTAGCTGCGGGCGGAGATATTTTAGCACTAAAACGTGCTGGAGGATGGAAATCCAGCGCGGTTGCGGAGGGATACGTGGATGATTGTATCAATCAAAAAATTGAAATGTCGAAAAAAATGTTTCCCTTACGTGAGTCTACAAATGTTGTGCCTTCTACATCGGCAGAATCTGCAGCTAATATTCCTTCCTCCTCTGTGGCTAATCGGTCAGACGCAAAAATTTAATATAACTGGCAATCATAATTGTACATTTATTTTTAACTTATATGATAATAATAAAACTGAACTTTCAACTGTTAACAATGCAACTACTAACTTGTAAAAATTTTACAGGTTAGCTGTCAGTTTTACAGGTTAATAGGTTGTAAAGGTTGGTTTTCAATGTTAATGTACAGTCCAAATAAATGACGGTTTACAAGTATGTAACAAATAAACATTTAAACATTCTGCCTAATGCATTTCTATGCGTATTAACAAATAAATATTCAAGTTAATATTTGTATGTTATTATCACTATAAAAATCGTTATAGAAGATTTGAATGCTGGTAGAGAAAAAGAATTGATAAGTGTTTTTTTTCCTTGACATTGTACACTCGTACCGATGAGGTCTGGCACCTCGTGTGGAGTGGATTCACACAGATGTCTGGAACATCCACAGCCGCATTAATCGGGTCTAAATATCTCCAACGATCTGGTCTAAGTACCCGCACCCGCACCCGCAGCGATTATGTCTGGGTATTATTAGTATAGTATTAGGTGAAATGTAATTCTCAGTGAACGCTGGCCGAGACTGGAATGACATGTTATATTCTATCATGCAGGTGTAACCACGACGAGGTGGTCGAGATTTGAAAGTATTTACGGGAGCCGTGAGACCGATGGCGTCACAACTACCACCATTTACACCATGTACATTATGAATCCTGTATCACAAATGTATATTACACTCCAATTAATACATGCATTAAGTCAACCAGGTTTATATCAATTTTATTCTACATTTACCTTAGTACCAAGTCATTTTAATAGCCTTTTACAAGTATTGAAAAGTATCCACAAGGTTGGAAAATAAATCTCATGTACATAGAATTGATATAGATGCATCTAATATTTATATTGGATCAGAAAATTTTAGAATTGCCCAAGCATTGGAATTTCTTTTTGTATCAGTAATTAAGATATTTGCTCAATCGATGTATGTAAATTAACGCCAAAAGTATATCTGCATTAACTTTTTATTGATGTAATAATCACTGATCAAATTGGCGTCAGTCAAATGGTGCCAATATTATTTACATGGGGAAATTTATTGAGTAGACTATTTTTGGTTTCCTATATATCAATTTTTAAAAATAGCAAAATATAGTCAACACAGACTAACGTAAATAAAGTACAAAACCAGTTATACAATTTAGAGTAAAACAGAGAGTTGGGGTTAAAAACTGAAATATTTTCAAGGGTCACAGGGCAACTTTTGTCCCTAAGATTGAATACAGTTCAGTTCAGCGGTTCGCCGACGATCACATTCTTCCGTTGATTCGCGTTGTTCAGGTTAATAGCCTCGCCTCTCTCCCCACACTCTGCTCATTGTTTATTTGCAGTGTCGCCATCTGTGATGCGTTCAGTGAAACCTGTTCATGCTGACAGCGTTGCGAATTTGAGGTTAAGGTTGGAAATTGGTTTTCTTCAAAAAGAAAATGCGGCACTTCAGTTTAAACGATTAAGGAATAAGTGAAAAGAATGAAAAGAGATTAAGTTAAGCTTTGTTTGTGTGGAAGTAAAGCGATACAAAACTTTTTTTTACTTTTTTTCCTGTTATATTTTTGATGAAGTGAATATGCTTTTCACAGATTTTTTTGTAGTGGGATTTTAATATAAAACGAAAAGAATAAAGTGGTTTACTTTAAAAAAAGAATCTTGACGTCACTAATAAGTAAGCCATGAAAGCGAGAGATGTGCTTACTCTACTGATGTTTAATGCAATGCTTCGATGACATCAAATTTTCCAACCAATGGACAGTAGGTATTCAGGTAAAGTATATAATCCTACTCCTACATAAATTGCTACTTAATATGTACCTACTTTAAAATGAGAAATCAATTATTTTTTTAACAAAATGTTAACTGAAAAATTAATTGCTTAAAACTACTTCAAAAAAGTAGTACATTCCCCAATCTTCTTTACTCGTAATATCCAAAGTAATCTTGAAAAAAAAAACTAAAAAAATTAAACATTAACATGTAACATGTCTTTTGTGCATTGTCAGTTTGTATTTACGCTATTAAACAAAGTAAGTAAGATTCATCAAAATGCATAAACCAACAAAATATCGAATCGCAAAATATGAGTATTATAAATTCTGCTCCATAAGAGTGCCATAATATTTTCTATGAAATGAATTATATACAATGTTTTTCAAACATAAATAAGTATCCTTTGACAGCAGTAAAATGTTTTTTTTTTTAATGTGTGTTAAAAGCTACGGCTGTTTTTACTTCATGACCGCATTTTCTTTATGGCCGCTGTAGCCATTCGTTTGTTTAAATAGGAAATTTAGGATTTCTTTTTCCGAGAAATGTTGCCTTAGTTGCATCTTCATAAATTTCAGGCGATGTATTGAAAAACTCATTGTCGTTCTCGGTATTGCTCATTCTTTTGTTAAAAAAATTAATAAATATAGTTATTTTATTTTCACTCTTATGTTTAAAAATATTTTGACATTTGCAAACTTCAGATTCGGCTGAAAAGAACACTTTTACAACCTTGATACACAAATCACTATTATTCATTCATAAAAGCGAATTATAATATTAAAATAAGATCAAATATAAAAACAATTTTTTTGCCAGAAAAACTAGTATCTATCAGTGGCGTAACTAGGATTTCGTGGCCTCCCCGAAAAACAAAATGTAGGCACCGATAAACTTTTGAAAATTCAATAATTTAAGTACAAGGAAAAAGGTAATAATAATAATATTTTTATAATTCTTAAAGGTAAAATATAAAATTAAATATCAGTTCTTCGGGCTTTTTTATTAGCAAAATCCGTTATAAGATATTACTTAATGTATCTTGATTCATGATGTTTCTAAGATATGATTTAATTATTTTTAATTTGCTGAAGGATCTTTCTGCTGTAACCACAGTGACAAGAATGCTTAAAAATAGTAATAAGGTAGTGCAAATCACTTTCTATAATGGAATAATTGATTAAAATAATATGTCATTTTCTGTATAGTTGTAATGGCATTAATATCATTTTAAAGAGAATTCACCACACGTCACTGTCAACCAATAGGATCACGAATTTATTTGAAAATGAACCAATGAAATGTACATTTCGTCGGAAATTCATCGCTGGTGCAATTGATAACGGAAATACCACTGTTAATAATATCCTTGGTTACGAATAAAATAAATGATATTTTCAATATTTTCATAAACGTCAATTTTGAATATTAAATTGCTGAAAATATTTAGACATAAATTATGAGTTGTTATGTTTTGTGTATGTACGAGTATTCAACAGTAATGAATTATATTAAAAAAGTGTTTAATAAATTTCTAATTTTCCATTAGCTTGCAATAATATTACAAAATAAATTGATAATGTCATAGCAGTGAATTGTATACGAATATTAGAATTTTATTTTTATAGATAACCTGTACTAAAATATTTATTACTGAATAATAAAGTAATAATATTATTTGTTGTTGGCGCATAGATTTTCTATAAAAATAAAAGGAATTTAATTAAATGCTACTTTAAAAGTAGGTTTATGGTTGAGCATATTTTTTATGTATTCTACAAATGTATGTTTTAATGTTTTAATTTTTTTTTTGACGCACCATATCATCATAGGTTTTTTTAGTTACATACTCCTTCAAAATTATGTTTTAGGAATTCTATTTGAGTATCGGAATAGTCCGCGTATTACAGTCAGCGAATTTTAAACAAACAGATTCAAAACAGATTGAAACAAAATTCAAATTTGCATGACTGTTCCTGTATTTTTCGTCTTTTTGTTTTCATTTCAAGTACTTTTATACTGAAAAAACAAATAAATGCGTGTGGAATTTTTATATAGGAGTAGACAATGATAGTTTTCGAATTCACAAAATTGTCTATTGTTGAAAATCATTGAATCACAAAAAGCCAAAACTTTAACATTTCATCTCACATATATTTTTTCTAGCACTCTGTTTTATATATGACGTTTTATGTTAAAGTGCCATTTATGCGGTGAAGTTCGCAGAGTATATCAAATTTATTTTATATAGAACATCTTGATATAATGTCAAAAGTAAACATGAAGTTCCGAACTTTATATGTCGTATTAAACGCTGTTCACTCTATTGCTACAAAGCAACAAGTGTTTGCTACGAAATGACTAATGGGATTATAGAATTGAATCCTTGTAAGATTGAAGTACTTTAAATATTACATTATTCATTCTTGTAAAATGAAAGTATTTTAAATATGTTATTGTTCATTAATGACAAAAGTAATATATTGGAAGTTGCTTCAGTTCATTGGGTAATTAAGAACAAATTAATTATGTTATGTGCTTTTGTTCCTTTTAATACTTCGCTCCTTGAAAGAGAATTAATTTCAATATAAAACAGTTATTATAGGAAGATTTCGGTCGGAGTATTATTACTACCCGAAATAAATTCATTAAATTAAAAACTAAACCTGTACATTAATGGCTTTGTCTTTGATGTTATATTTTGAAAGGTATTTTCAGTATACTTTCTGTGAGTACTTAATTTCTTTTTTATCTTTTACCATTAGGCAGACTATAGTCAGTAAAATTTTTGTAATATAAATATATAAAAATTTGGCAAAATGATAATAATAATGAAAACAAAATTTTAACATTAATGAGTATTAGAGATTTCAAGAAAATAGTCAGAATACTACTATCGACTAGTCATGAGAAGTTATGGCATTCGAATCCAAAGATCTGTAGTTCGAATCCCACTCAAGTTCAATAATATAAACTTTCACACTGCGGCTCAGTAGGTACATAGGTACGTACATAATAAATAATATAGACAAATAGTCTTATTCTTCGTAAACAATTAATTAAACAAAACTTTTCAATTTAAAACTGACATAACCATATTCTCACTAGCCATTAATTGCTATTATTTAATATTATTTGCTATGATTTAATATTATTTTCTATATTTTTGAGGTCGGTGGCTCGGTGGTATCAAGATTGCCTGTAGATTTGATAATCCGGATTCGATTCACGCAGTCAACAACAAATTTCACCAACTTAAAATTACCCGTATGGTTCTCCTCCACTAATAATCTTTAGAGTCCGTGAATTGACGATTTGTAACCATAATTTCCATTGATAATTAATGGGGTAGGTGGATCAGTGGTATCGAGTCGGCCTGTGGATCTTGAGAACCCTGGTTCGATCCCCACAGGCGACAAACAATTTTCACCAAATTAAATCTACCCCTGTGGCTCCCCCTCCACTAACATCTTTGGAGGCCGTGATATGACGGCTGGTAACCGCACTTCACGCGAAAAAATATATCACTTACCGAGATCTGCTACAGCAGAGTGCCACGCCCAGTAATGAGTAAAAGGCGTGATGATATATTTATTTATTTATTTGTAACCATAATTCGCGCGCATACATATATCACTTACCGAGATGTGCTACAAATGAGTGCCACATCCAGTAATGGGTAAAAGGTGTGATACTATATTTATTTATTTTTATTTGCTTTATTGATCAAATAATAGAAAATAAGTAGATTTTCACAAAGAGTGCAACGAATAAATTCGCCATATATTTAGTATTATACGAGGTTTGTTAAAAAAGGTGCCTTCATATTTCGCGGGTTACGTATATTAAATTCTTAATTTTATTTGTAGTTACGTTGGTAGACATGTTCCCAATATATGTTGACATGATCAGCCATTTTGGATTTGTAGTTTGTTTTTGATAGATATAAAGGTTAGACGTGTTTTGATGAGCTTGGCGATTTTTGCAATCGAAAAAAATTAATCAAAGAATCTGTAATAAATTTTGTGTGAAAAATAAAATTAAGTGCTCTAATGCACTTGAAATGTTTATTGTGGCATTTGGCGAGTTTGAGCAAAAAAAAAACTGTTTATAAGTGGTACAAGCTCTGACCAGAAGGCCGAGAAGATGTTAATGACGATGCCCGCCTTAGACGCCTCAGCATGTCAACAACCGATGAAAACGTTGAAGCAGTGACGAAAATTGTTATGGAGAATCGTCGAAGCACTATTAGAGAAGTTGCTGAGGCATATCGGTTGGTACATGCCATGCAATTTTTTTCCGGATGTTTTGGGCATGAAACGTGTGACAGCGAAGATTGTTCCGAAATTGCTAAATTTTGACCAAAAGAACCGTCGCATCGCTCAGGAGCTGTTAAATGAGGTCAACGACAATTCAGATTTGCTTAAAAGGGTCATAACTGGTGACGAAACATGGGTATATGGTTATGACGTCGAAACCAAAGCTCAATCATCTCAATGGAAGCAGCCACAAGAGACAAGGCCGAAAAAAGCACGCCAAGTTCGGTCAAATGTGAAGGTTTTTCTCACAGTTTTCTTTGATTACAATGGCATAGTGCATCATGAGTTCTTGCCAAAAGGTCGTACGGTCAATAAGGAATATTACCTTCAAGTTATGCGCCGTTTGCGTGAAGCAATATGAAGAAAACGCTCGGATTTGTGGCAAAACAATTCATGACTTTTGCATCACGATAATGCACGTGCTCACACATCGTTGCTTATTCGTGATTTTTTTGCCAATAACAACACCGTAATCACGCCTCAGCCATCGTACTCACCGGACTTGTCCCCTGCGAGGTTTTCCTGTTCCCAAAACTGAAAAGACCAGTGAAAGGACAGCTTTTTGCCACGATTGAGGAGATAAAGACCGCAGCATTGGAAGAGCTTCAGGCCATACCTAAAAGCGCATATCAGAAGTGCTTCGAGGATTGGAAAAAGCGCTGGCACAAGTGTATTATATCTGAGGGGGACTACTTTAAAGGGGATATTGATGAATAAATACATATTTTTCGAGAAAAATAAAAAGTCATCTTTTTTTAACAAACCTCTACATACAGCAAACATGAAACAAAACTACGTGTTCGCCTTCATACATATATTATTTTACATCATCCACATATACTACGATACAAATTCACTATTTCATCCAGATTCAAAGGAAAATAATTCTGCCAGTGATCATATAATCTGATAACAACAATAACAAACAACAACGCATCGTTTTCCACAATGCGGCCGCGCATACAAACATTGCGGTACAGCGGCACACAAATCAAATCAAGCTTTATTAATGTGACAAACGGAACATGTCACTAACTAAATCAGCACGTTAGCGCTAATGACGTAATCGCGTACGTCATCTCATGTATCGTGTGCTCACTCTAGTGTACCATCGACGCGTCCGTATCGATAATATCGGCAACGCGTCAGTCGGCCCAGCTGATGACAGGTGGAGACGAGGTCACCGGTCACGTGATCATCGTGCGGTAAGGTTTGTGATTAGGGTTAGAACTACTTGATAAAGGTAATTGAACTGGATGGTAATTTCGCTTTGTGAATTTTAGTTTTTTACGTTTTCGATCAAGTAAGTTATTAATAGAAAATTGGGAAACGAACATTAAAGGCGGAAATGTCTAAATTAGTGTTCCTATTCGGGGCTCGACTGTTACAAATAGATAGGTAAGGCTGCAAAGCAGGCGTCACCTAGGATCGGAAGTTCATAAGGATGCACAAAATAGGTTGTACAATTTTGTTTTAAAATATAATAACTTGTTTTAAACCCTTATAATGGCTTTTTAGCAAGGCACATCACAATATTAAGTTTGAGTTTATATTATAAACAAACATGTTATCAATTTTTTTTTCAATTTAAGCCTGGCTTGTCGTCATATTATGTCTGTGTGAAGTCTTGACTTTGACATGCTGTCATCTTTAGAGTTTGCACTAATTATAAAATTATGAGAAATGTTATCTTAATAATGAAATTATTGAAAAATTAATAATATATTTATTATCTATTTACTGCTTTCCCAGTGGATGAAAAGCATTTTGAAACAAAATATTATTCTTATTATAAATGATTATGTATTGTACATGATTTTGAAGCAAAAACTTCAAAGTAGAGATGGGCGAATATCATCCGCGAATAGTCGAATGCCGCGAATATTGACATTATTCGATATTCGAGATTTCCGAATATTAACGTCAGTATAGCCGAACATTCGAATACCTCGAATATCGCGCTATATGTTGACCTCAACTTTTGACTATGTTTTTCTTTATCATTTGTACATAAACTTAAAGCTATTACAATACTTTGAAGTTATTAATAACAAAGATATTTTGTTTTAAAACCATGAAGACGTACCATACTTCAAATTTGTTTTCCGCCAACATCAGCCCGTGCGTTTCACCTTAAATTTAAAGTTTTCGTCTTTTTCTTAACAATTTTATTCAAATAATGAAAAGGACATAAGTAAATAATTTAATAATAAATAAATTAACTATTAGGAGTATTCGATATTCGAATTCGAGAAATTTGATATTCGCCCATCTCTACTTCAAAGTATTTTTTAAGCCCCGGTATACTTAATTACTACTTAAATATAAGTTAACTATCTATGGAATAAATTTGTCTTCAGATAATAACTGCAGATAAGTTAAACTAGTTATGGGGTAGATAGCTCAGTGGTATCGCAACGAACTGTGAACTTGAGAACCCGAGTTCGATTCCCAAATTAAAATTACCCCTGTGGCTTCCTTTCCACTAACATTTATGGAGGCCGTGACTTGACGGCTGGTAACCGGATTTATATATATATATATATATATATATATATATATATATATATATATATATATATATATATATATATACCGGGTGGAACATCATACATGTGTACATAGGCGATTAACATGAAAAAATAGTTTTTCCGTGCGCATTGCTCCCCAAATTATTTTAGGCAAAAATGCTTTAAATAAATGTTGTAGAGCATAAAATTCTGCATCTAAATCAATAAACAGAATTACATTTACATGCGTTGTAACGACAGAAATTAAATAAAAAAATATTAAAAATTACGTTCAAAATATCAAATAGCCATGGAAGTGAAATAAAAATAGAAAAATGCTTGACATTTTTCTGTTTATTTGATATTTTACCCCCGACAAATTAATCATTCAATAAAATTCATACAAAAAACTCCATACCTATGATTACAATTTAATAATAAATAAACAATTGTACATTTCAATGAAACGTTTATATCTTATAGGGTTGGTCATGTAAAAATTATAACTTATCAATTATAATTCAAATATCAAACAATAATTCTCTCATTAAAATAATCACTACAATTTATTATTACAATAAATATTCAAATAAACCTCCATTTTCAGCCAAGCAATAACAAAGTCTATTGTAGAAGGAATGTCGTACATTAGCGAGCTGCCTATTTGTGATTAAAGCGCACTTATCCACGATAGCTTCTCTCAAAGAATTAATATTTGGTTGGCGTTGCTTATAAATTTTACATTTAAGATGACCCCATAAAAAAAATCGCTAGGTGTTAAATCAGGAGATCTGTCAAACGTCAAGCATCTATCTATTTTTGTTTCACTTCCATGGCTATTTGATTTTTTCAACGTAATTTTTAATATTTTTTTATTTAATTTCTGTCGTTATAACGCATGTAAATGTAATTCTGTTTATTGATTTAGATGCAGAATTTTATGCTCTACAACATTTATTTGAAGCATTTTTGCCTAAAATAATTTGGGGAGCAATGCGCACAGAAAAACTGTTTTTTCATGTTAATCGCCTATGTACACAGGTATGATGTTCCACCCGGTATATATATATATATATATATATACCGGGTGGTGCTCGGTGAGTGCGAACATAGGAATTTAACATGGGATATTAGTTTTATGCAATTTCCTGCTCTCCTGTACATTTTACGGAAAAAACTGTAGAGGGAAGATTTGTTCAGAATTAAAAGTTACCCATGAAACTGTTTTTACATGTTTTATTAAGTTTTTGGTTTAGCCGTAACATTAAAAATAAATTTCGAAATTTCTGTTACTTTGTAGCAATAGCCATGACTTTTCTTTTATTTTTATGACAAATGCGTTAAATGTCAATTTTTGATGTTTATTAAAGTTAATCTTATAATTTAAATTAAATCTTTGTGTAAGCTATAAAATGAATGTTTATTCAAACGAAGAACGTGTCTTCATTATTAAAAATTATTATGGAGGAAATAGTTATAGGAGGGTGCGGGATTTATTTTCAATTAAATATGAAGATAAACCAATTCCAAGTGTATCAACAATTTCAAAACTGGTTACAAAATTTGAGAGTACAGCTAGTGTAGCTGTGACCGATGGTAATGAAGGCAATAATAATAATAACAGAATACGTCATAACGAAGTGAATGAAGAATTGGTATTGGCTATGATATCTCAAAATTCAAGGTACAGCATAAGACATATTGCTTCTGAATGTGGTTTGCATCATTCAACAGTTCTGAGAATTTTAAAAACACATGGATATAAATCTTACAAATTTCAAACACATCAAGAACTTCTTTTGGCTGATTTTGAAACTAGAAGTACATTTTGTGAAATTATGCAAGAAAAGGCAAATCGGGACCAGCACTTTATTTCGTCGATTTGTTTTACAGATGAATGTACATTTACTTTAAATAATGAACCAAATGTTCAGAATACTCGTATGTGGACCACAGAAAATCATCATTTAACTGTGTGTACAGGTACCCAATATCCTGAGAAAATTAATATTTGGGTTGGAATTTTTAAGAACAGGATTATACCATTTGAAATTATGGGAAATTTAAATTCTGATATGTATTTAGAACTTCTGCAAAATCATATAGGTCCTGCATTGGATGAGGCAGCTGCAGTAGATGAGGATATTTGGTTCCAGCAGGATGGGTGCCCGGCTCATTATGGAATAAATGTGCGGGAATATTTAGATTTGGTTTTTCCTAATCGGTGGATTGGTCGTGGTGGTGGAATAAATTGGCCTGCAAGATCTCCGGACCTAGCTCCTTGCGATTTTTTTTTGTGGGGGCATCTTAAAAGTAAAATTTACTCTAAACACTACGAAAATTTAGATTTACTAAGACAAGCTATATTCGAAGAATGTGATAATATTACTGACAGGCAATTAGCCAATGTTAGAACTTCGTTTTACAATAGACTTGGTTATTGTCTTGCTGAAAATGGTGGCTTGTTTGAACATTTATTGTAATTTCTTTATTTTTTTATGTAGGTATATTAAATAATATTGTTACAATTATTACTTATTATTTCACATTAAATTATTGTAATTTAAAATTTTTTAAAAAAATTGAAATTGTTGATAAACTTGAAACTGATTTATTATTAAATATGAAAATAAAACTTTGTTCAAAGAATAAAAAATGTGATTTTTTTGATTTAATTTAAATTATAAGATTAACTTTAATAAACATCAAAAATTGACATTTAACGCATTTGTCATAAAAATAAAAGAAAAGTCATGGCTATTACTACAAAGTAACAGAAATTTCGAAATTTATTTTTAATGTTACGGCTAAACCAAAAACTTAATAAAACATGTAAAAACAGTTTCATGGGTAACTTTTAATTCTGAACAAATCTTCCCTCTACAGTTTTTTCCGTAAAATGTACAGGAGAGCAGGAAATTGCATAAAACTAATATCCCATGTTAAATTCCTATGTTCGCACTCACCGAGCACCACCCGGTATATATATATATATATATATATATATATATATATATATATATATTTTTTTTAACATATGACTTCGACTGAACGTACAGTAATGAAGATAATTTTAAAGTTAAATTTTTATGAAAGAAAAATTCGGATGACGCCTGGATTCGAACCAGGGACTCTCCGCTTGCCGGGCAGAGATGTTAACCGCTACACCACGTCACCTGTGTCCGACGTATGGCTTCAACCGAATTCTTCTTTCATAGTGTCTAACGTAGCATCGATCCCAAAGACTCCTATATCTATGATAGGCATTGACAACGGGTTTCGTCTACAGCGACACAGTTCTGATTTATAGGGAATCATTCCACGAACTAATTTTTAACATATGACTTCGACTGAACGTACAGTAATGAAGATAATTTTTAAGTTAAATTTTTATGAAAGAAAAATTCGGATGACGCCTGGATTCGAACCAGAGACCCTCCGCTTGCCGGGCAGAGATGTTAACCGCTACACCACGTCACCTGTGTCCGACGTATGGCTTCAACCGAATTCTTCTTTCATAGTGTCTAACGTAGCATCGATCCCAAAGACTCATATATCTATGATAGGCATTGACAACGGGTTATATATACTTAAATAGAAGATTATATATATATATATATATATTAAACTAGTTATGGGGTAGGTGGCTCAGTGGTATCGCGTCGGCCTGTGGATCTTGAGAACCCTGGTTCGATCCCCACAGCCGACAAACAATTTTCACCAATTTAAAAAATCTACCCCTGTGGCTCCTCCATCACTAATATCTTTGGAGGCCGTGATTTGACGGCTGGTAACCGCTCATCACGCGAAAAAATATATCACTTACCGAGATCTGCTTAGGCAGAGTGCCACACCCAGTGATGGG
The DNA here is from genome assembly GCA_947425015.1 of Pterostichus niger. Lineage (NCBI taxonomy): Eukaryota > Metazoa > Arthropoda > Insecta > Coleoptera > Carabidae > Pterostichus > Pterostichus niger. Next base: position 15,795,943 of record OX380336.1, read on the forward strand.
TAAAAGGCGTGATGATATATTTATTTATTTATTTACACTGAGATCTGCTACGGCAGACTATTAAACTAAATAATGAGTAAAAGGTCAAATAATATATTTATTTATTTTTTAATAAGTACATTTTGTATATTCAATTTATTCTATTGTTACATATAAAAAGAATAAAACTGTTTACTGAGTTTGTATGAATATGAATGCAAGTGACACAAACATATCTTCCACGAATGAAACAGATGGACGCAACCCAGGGGCTCGACAGCTATATGGGAATTTAATTTATCAAGTTGCATGTGGTGACATTGCCTAAATTCATTATTTCATAATAAATAATAAATATAGGCACGTGGCTTTGTTTTTTTTTGTGATGAATTTTTGTTACATTATTATGATATATTTTGACAGAATCTGTTAAATTTGATTTTTTTAAGAAGGTATTATTTTCCATGACCGTATGGTCCAAAGAGGTAGAAGGAGTTTTCACTTAAATAGAAGATTTTCGTTTATGATGTATGCCATTTATCGGATTGGGAAGCAACTATAATAGTTTTAATACGAATTTGAACATCTAAGATGACCCATAATTTGAGATTAATTAACCATTGTTTTTCGACAGATAAAGAACAGATTTAATTAATCTTGTTACAACTTAACATCTAGTTTAAGATTGAAAAAAGTAAGTAATAGTACTTAAATTTGTAGTCAATATACTTATTTAATAATAAATATTTGTTTGCAATTCATGTGGAATCAATTATATATGTCACTACATTTACGAGTACTTATTACCAAACATATGCCATCACGGGGCTTGAAAACGATTACTTGACCCGACTGACGTGTGCGGTCCACGGCATCGCGAGGACGTTTCTCGAGTTTATAGTCTCTATTTCCTATTACGTTTGATGCAAATGCATACATAGATACTTGACTGGATAAGGCAGTCATCCTGTATATCCTATACAGAGACAAAAAAATCTTTATCTACGACCATATATGTAAGTAGGACATTAAAAACAATTTGCAAGAACATTAAATGCTTGTTTACGGTTTCTAAGGGTTTACTGCACTAGTTACTTAATATATATATATATACACTGCTGTTTGCCAGTTGATGTTCCGGATATAATCTAACAAATATTTTGTAATTGTTCTTACTATTATTTATGGTCGTAGATAAAGTATAATACACAACTCTTATTGTGTGAAATTACTGCACTCGCCAAGACTCGTGTGAAATTTTTTCCCTCGCACATAATGTGCTTGTTGCAATTCTCGTTATGTAATATACTATTAAAGAGCAAGTTGTGCAAGTAAATAGTATTTTAATATTGGAATATTTAACTTCTAAGAGATGGCGTCAAACTTGAGACAAAGTTACAATATCAGTTGGACTCCATAAGCTTAGCTGCTTAGCAAAGCCGAAAACAATTTTCACCAAATTAAATCTACCCCTGTGGCTCCCTTACCACTAACATATTTGGTGGCCGTGATTTGACACCCAGTAATGGGTAAAAGGCGTGATGATATATTTATTTTATTTATTTATTTGCATAATTGTATATGTCAACGTACGTTTTATTTGAGATAAGTACTTAAACTCTTCTTATTTGACGAACATAGATCTATGTTATTTAAGACAGACATCTACTTTTTACACTGCTCTCAAAGTGTATGAAAGTATTCACATAAATAATCTCAAAGGCAATGACGAACAATCTGTTAGTGTTAACGTCTTTACAATTCAACATAAATAGTGAAAAATAATACTTTGAGATGCATTGTTTGCCCTCCAATCAGCTGATTGACGCCATCTTTGCTGACGTAGGTGTACGAACCTTTTATGACAACTGTGTACACTAGCCAGCAACATTGTTACTCAATTATTTGTTTATATGCGTAAATTCTGTCATTCATCAGTTGTCATATGTCATATTTCGGTTGCACCTAATTTAGTTGCATCACACATTTAACAAAATTGTAAGTAAAATACGATTTAAGATAATTTTCTTATTAATTAACTATTAATACAATTAATAATAGCGTTGTTATTATTTTTTGTATTTAAGCTGTTTTTAAATTTTTATAATTTTTTTGTCGCTTATGTCTTTTTTAACAGTTGGTGTTATCGACTTTTTGCTGGCGCATAAGTCTTTTGTTTTAAATTTAGTTGGTTTTTAAAGAGAACTTAACCTCACATACACCATTAATTATTAATAGACTTTATGATGGTTGATGTATACACCCTTAAATAAAAGAATAGAAAATAGACAAAACACAATAATAGTACAAAAATAATTATATTCAAGAAAACAGGATAGATTTTTAGAATTTACAAATCCACACACACGAGTATATCTTTATTATTATTCTAAATTTTAAACATGTAACATTCTCAACAAAAACAATTTTGTTATCCTTTATTGTAAACATAAAAAATAGTAATATTCTCATGTACAACTGCACCAACACGACTTAATTTTATGCTTAGTTTAATTAAATAAAACCAATTCGAAGTTACTTGCCATATGGAATAATTGACATTGGTGACAAACATTCAATTTGCTTTAATTTATTTAAGCCAAGCTTAAAATTTAAGTTTTGTTGGTGCAACTGGTCGTTATTATTTTAATTAGTTTGTATCATTTGCATTATTTTCTAAGTTGCTTTCAATCTTTTTGACCTCAATTCCATTAGTAACTGCTTTACCAAAATATCAAAAAAAAATTAATACAATACCTTCTAAAATAATTAAAATATAAAATGTTTAACCAACATATCGAAACGATAAAAAATTAAATTTAGGCATTACCTATTCAATGTATGATTTAAAAAAAATTCAAAATATCATTTTAAACATTTTGTTTAATGATCTTATTTGTAAAATGTATTAAAAATTGTACAGGTGCGAAATGACGTTTAAGGCCAACAAAAATTAAATATCTAAAAAAACGTAAATGACAAAATCTGTTTAGGATATTTTTGACCATTTTTGTTATTTAGCATGAATAATCATTCTAAATAACAAAAACCCTACACTAAGTCCTACCACTATTAATGAAATTAATAGTAGTCTACCATAATTTACGTTGTCAAGGTGTGTATGAGTAATCACAGCTGGGCGTACAAGCATCCGAATTACTAGGAGTTTTAGTGCTTACACATTTAAAACTTGACTTTATTCTAAACTCATATTGTATCTTATATCGCTTTAGCCTCAATTTCGATACGATTTTCGTGTTTTGTGTGGATACCACATTAGTGCTAGACGCAAGACACGACCCTTACGTTTTATTTTCTATAATAAACTTATTTTAAGAAAATTGCCACTTACGTCTTTTTGTCGTGGCACCATTGACATACTAATTTGTCCAGAATTAATACCATTCTGTCCCTTTACTAGTACAAAATGTATCTAAACTAAACAGACAACAATTTGAACATATTTTTCACAAATTATGTATAAACGTATTAAGTATAGCTAACAATGTTTCAACTTGACATAATTTATAATCTTCAAACAAAACAGATGAACAATCAGCATTCGATTTTCAAAATGGCTGCAGAAGAAGGAACTTTAGTTTCACATAAATGGCGTTTTATTATCTAACTTTACGAATATGATTTAATTTAATAAAATGAATATGATTTAATTTATGTTTGTTAAAGACACATTTAAATTATATTTTATCTATTTATAATATATAATTAAATTAATATTTGTAACTTGGATAATAAAATAATTAATAAAATTTAAATTTGAAAACTGTGTATGAGGATCTCTAGTGCTTTTAACGGATTAGGCAGCAACTAATAAATGCGAAGCCATGATAATACGATTATTTTAACATCAAGTGGCAACTCCATTAATATCTTCCTTGGTATAATCTTTAAAGAATTAAGTAAAATAATAAATAATATTTATTTATCAATAATTGAGAGTCTATGAAAATGTAATAAATAAAAAGACATATTAAAAAGAAAATAAAGTTTTTAGATCTTATTTAGCTGATAACTCCTATTTAAATGGGGTAGGTGGCTCAGTGGTATCGAGTCGGCCTGTGGATGTTGAGAACCCTGGTTCGATCCCCACAGCCGACAAACAATTTTCACCAATTTAAAAAAAATCTACCCCTGTGGCTCCCTCTTTACTAATATCTTTGAGGGCCGTGCTTTGACGGCTGGTAACCGCACTTCACGCGACAAAAATATATCACTTACCGAGATTTGCTTAGGCAGAGTGCCACACCCAATAATGGGTAAAAGGCGTGATGATATATTTATTTATTTATTTATTTAAATCCATTAAAATATGTTCTGAAAACAATTCTGCAGTACGGAATTTTTTTTTACAATTTAGGCAAAAACTGATGGCATTTGTGGCCTGAAGTTCCGCAAGGCTCAGTACTTGGCCCTTTATTGTTTTTATTATTTATTAACGACATTATTAATGTAATAAGCTATTCTGAATACCTATTGTACGCAGATGACTTTAAGTTGTTTCATGTAATCAAAGATACTACTGATTGTTTAGTACTTCAACATAATTTGCCATGTATTTATGAATGGTCGAATGCAAACACATCATACTTTAACTTAGATAAGAATTGATACAGTCAACTTTAATTACTCTGTGGGTGATAACGTTCTTGTTCATATAAACTCTAAAAAGGATCTTGATGTTACATTCGATCAAAAATAACTACAGAACCCTAGACTTTATTCTATGATCTACACGTGAATTCCAAAATATGTCGTGTAGTTTGACACTATTTAATACTTTAATTCGGACTAAACTGTAATACGGTTGTGTAATTTGGAATCCATATTACACATACCAAGTTTTTATTCATTGAAAAAATTCAGAAAAACTTGTGCAAGCACTGTATTTTTGGCTTAAACAATGTCTAGCCCGACCATGACTATTACAGTTTACGCTCTGAATTTAACTTGGCAACTTTAGCATCACGTCGAGTCATGCTGCAAATATCAATTATTTACAAATTAATTAACAATTTGATCAATGCACCGTGCTTGTTAGCTCAGCTAAACTTTTATATTCGGACCTGTAATACGCGAAACAATAACACAGTTTTTATGTGTAATTTCTCTCGAACTAATCTTCATATAAACTTTTCAATATGTGTTATTTGCAGACTCTGCAATAAAAATACAAGTTAGCTCGATTTGTCAGTAACTTTGAATTTATTTAAGTCACAACTGCTACAAATGCTAGAAATGGTAGTATGTTAAATGTTAAATATTACATGTTTCTGTTGATATTAATTAGATTATTTTTTCAACCTCAATTTCGACCAATAAGAGCGTGGCATTTAACATTACGTGGTACAACTAGGTCTAAATTATATCGAAAATCGTACGACACTAATTAACGACCAATAGAAACACTTATACGAGCATGGGTTACCTAGCAACGTCAAGATTTTCTTGGAAATTTTTCATTCCTAGACCAACCTAAGTGAAATTAATAAGTGGAAATTTTTATGTCAAATTTGACAGTTGGACAATATAGTGAAACGTCATATTGAATGTTTAGAAATTATAGTTTTATTTTAACGGTCAGTATAGTCAAGAAAGCAGTAACTAACGCATATTAATTAAAATTGAAAACACAATTGTTATAAGTAATGCTTCCTTTGTAAGAAGAATCTGATAAAGTGTTAGCAGTAGAAGAACAAATGATACTACCAGATTCAGGTTTTTTTTTCATTCCTCATGCTTTCTATTATATTTTTATGATGTTCTGCATCCATTTGCAAATAAGGCCGAATAGAATGCACATTACTATGCCCTGTAACTTTGATGAGCTGTTCTTCTCTGACACCTTGCTTCGCCAAATTCGAGACCGCACTTGCTCTAACAGAATTATTGGTGATTTTAACTTTTTTTGTATCTATTCCAATCTTCTGAGCGGACTCAGATATCCAGGATGAAACCTTATATATATAATATATCCGCTAATTTTTCTTTTGATGTTGATTTGTTCAACTTGTACTTTTTTTCTTCACAAAAAGTTAAAAATTGACTCCATACCGAAGATTTACTTCTTACAGTATTCTTTGGTAATGATTCTTTTACAGCTTTATCAATATTTTGTAATGACAGGGAACCAAAAAAACGTGATATTTTGCTCGAATTTTTCAGTAATTGTTTTTTGTTGTCAATAATTTTATTACGTTGCTATAGTTATACTTGTATTCCAACTTGATTATTTCGAATAAAATTTAAATATTAATTTATGTAATTTTGCTTTTTGTAGCGGTGTCGTTACGATTTTCTTACCGAATCTACATTCGAGCATTAATTCATATCCGAGAAATTTTTTGTCGTGCATTCCAACAACGTAATCGGGCCCTCGTGTTCCATTCGGGCCGATTAATACGTTGTTGAAATGCACTCCTAAAAATTTCCGGAAAGAATTAACGCTCTTATGATATTATAAGTGATAATTTTTCGATAATTTCCCGGCTAGGTTGCTAGGCGATAAACAATCATTTTTCTCACAGTTGTAACCTATGCGCTATCCAGAATCATCAAAAATAATCAGCCGAATACCCCTTAACGTGCATTAGTATAATCATGTATTTACGTGTCAAAAATATATTTTTAAATGTTTTAAATTTAAAAATAAATATTAATATTTCTAAAAATAAATTATAAACATGAAGAACTACCAGCAAGTAAAACGACACACAAATTGACATATTATAACTGCTGCCGTCACTATTTATTTTTGAATTTTTTGAAGATTTTTAGTGAATCTAATATAATTTACGAACCTCATCAAGAATGCGATCTAATATAAAAAGCTGCTAAATAATGCAATTTCTTCATTTGTGAATTTAAACATTGGATTTTATACTGTGCTGGTATATTATAAGTCAAGGTTGAGAAGATGATCATTATTGATTCAGCGCCAAGATTGTACCCCGAGGTGCAACCGAGGGGTACAAGACGCATGGTCAACCGTGCTTTATATACTATTTTTTCATTACTATCTCTTAAATTCTATGTAACGAATTTTTTTTGTATTAATCATAACATAAGCAATTTGATATGAATAATTGTTAATATCTAGAAAAACTAAGCAGGCAGAAATGAAATGCTTTTGTGTTTAACATTGTTTTTTAATATTTGGATCCTCGAGAAAATTTGTCCTGGTAAAATCTTTTTGGGTTGAAATAGTTAAAAAAATATTTACGTTAGAGGCCCACTCCCTGATACAGGACATCTACAAGACAAAATATAGGACATAATACAATCAAAAAGATGTCCAAAAATAGCTGAAATATTATAAAATTTAAATAACTCAGAAAATTACATTTGACATTCATTGCGACGTACTATTTTGGCAAAAAATGGGAACGAAATATTATCTCTAAAACGTCATAAAACGTTAGCAGGCTATATTGAAGAAACTCTCATTGATAAAAAAAGGATTATTGGAATGATACAAGAAGCATCACTTCCATCAGTATTAACTGTTCCAATAACCAGTGATTGTGAGCCTCCCTTCAACATTATCCTGTTCAAGCCCCATACCTCAACTAATCATATCAGAAATTCTAAATGCCCGTGGGTAACCTTATTGCAACTTCATGAAATATACGAAGCACTTAAATTTCATTATACACGGGTTCTGCAGCAATAAATATTAATCATGTTTTCCGTTTTTTATATAAAAATGCAATTATAACCCTAAAATAAACAAAACTGTACAATGTAAGATTATTAAATAATATTATAATAAACATCTATCTCTTAGAGAATTTAATAATAAATATTACAAATGCATAAATACATATTTCACAATGTAACCATAAAGCACACTCACATGTAAAAAGTGAAAGGTAGAAAGATACTTGCTATTCAAACTGAAATTTGACTGGAATTGCCAACGTGAAATTAGGCGACAATTATAAATTCAGAATTAATACTTTTCTTGCATTTAATGAGTTCAATAAATTCAAAAGCTTGAATTTCTTTGAAAAGTAAAAGTTCTCAGAATTAACCTAGGTCAATAATAATCCATTATTGACCGTTACTAAGGAAGCGGTAGAGAAAAACAATTTCACGGCTCAAAACGAAGTCAATAATAGCATGTTGCTCGACTAATAGTGAAAAAATTACTATAAAAGTATGTATATTAAAATGACTTCAATATATAAACTATTAGTTGTAATTCATTTGGCGTTTTTCTATTAAAAATTGCAGCAAATATTATCATTATAAAAATATTATAGTGTTTTCAGATTCTTTTGTCCAGGAAATTTAGCGACCAAGATAAAATATCAATTCTTGAACCACAATACTCGTATATTGAAAATATTCACATGGAGCTAACGGTATTAACTTTTCACACCATTAAGAATAAATTCAATGTTATTTTACGATAAAAAAATATTCATTTTAGTGTCATAATAAGAAATACACTTGTAAAGTCTTACAAATAATATAAATAATTATTGAAACAATTAAAACAATACAATATTGACATAATTTCGAACTTGTTTCTTTTAAATTTATCATTAATTATTTTGCTAGAGGAGTGAGTGCACCCGGCTAACCCGGCCTTAGTTACGCCACTAGATATGAATATGATTGAAATGTAATTCTAAATATAATATTACAAATATTTAAAAATTCATAAGACGTAATCTATACGACTTAGAGACTTCACTAAAAATAATTTTGAACTTTTTAAAATATTTCTTTCACTGTATGTATAGTAAATTTCTGAACGGTACAAGATTTTGCAGAAGACTGCTTTTTTCATATACCAAACGAGTTGCATAACATAAATAAATAAATAAATAATTTATTGTCAACAATATAGTATTTTGTTAATGCACTGGCATGTTGGATAGTTTGTTATTTTTATGCAAAATATGACATCTCCATGCCTCCTAGATACTAGAAATTCGAAAATAAAAAATTGTTAAAAATATAATTTTTTAAAAATAATGAAAGTTGCATTTTTTGGGTAGTTCGTAATCCTGGATTTTATGTCGATTACAATATTTTTGACACAATACGAGATGTTTAAAGATTAGAGTATTGAATCGAAACGATACAAAAATCAGCATCAGTCAGTAAGCTATGAATCGGTCCTTTTTGATTTGGCGCGCCGAATCACTTCGTTCGTAGTACTGAACCGACTCAATTGAATGAACCGATAGCAAACGATCCATTTATAATATGATCCAATATATACCACACCATTTCATTAAATAATTAATACCAAGATAGGAACATATGTAATTTCTCACTAATAATACCACCTAAATATAATACATTATAATATTTAAAATTTATAAATTTATTACTGCAATTAAGTATTCTTAGAAGAAACAACAACCAAAGGTCTAATTTTTTATACATGTAGTAAAATAAATAAATAAAAAAAGTGAGGGTCCCCACTAAGAGTCGCTAGTTATAATAACGAAAACTTTTTAATCTTCCTGTATTTGTATATTTGTTTATCAGTGGTATTGTTCTCCAATGCATTACGACAATAACAGTCTGTCAAAATAGTCGAATTTAAAGACTCAAATTAAAAAAATAAATAAATTAAGCATTATGTTTCTTATAATAATAATAAAAAACTATCTAGAATTTATTTTATTTTCACCTTCTATGTAAATGACACTTTATAAGCATTCATGGTAACTACAGGTTCCTTCTATTAATATGTAAGAAAAAAACTAAATAAACTAATTAAACTAATTGAAGCGTCTGCAATATTTTGTATATTGTCTTGACCTGCAAGAATATCGCCTTCGAAGTTTTTGTCGGGCATTAAATCCATTATTTCAAATTATTTATTTCTAGAATTCTTGAAACTGTTGTAGTTGTTTCTTCATCATAACGATCACAACATCATGGTAACGTCGAGGTATAAAATGTCCTACCGCCAACAACCTTTGATCAAATGTATCAAAAGAAAACTAATAAAGTAAATTAATTAAAAAACGCTGCGTAGGTGGAAATAATACTTTGTACGCTGCACGCTTGCAATTAATTAATTTTTACTGAGTTCATTAAATTATGACGGCTCGCTCCTTCGTCGTTCGGCCTACAAACTTTTCAGCTCGCCCGTAAAAATTCATTTACTATGCTGGCCACGTAAATAACTATTAAAATTCAGCATATGGATAATCACTTACATGGTCACACACTGCTGTTGAAAAATGACAGCAATATAATACCAATAAATGTTCATTTTAAGATGCACCATTATAAATAAAACCTATTTTTAATCATAGCCAATATTACATTTTACAAAGTTAATCCTGTGTTATAATTACACAACTGAAGAAAGAGGTCAGTTATTCAAATGATATATTGGTGGATTCGTGAGCTTAAGATATGGTTTTAAGATGTGCTCATCAAAGTTTTGTTTTTTGTTAATCGTATGTAGGCTAATATATTGGAAATTAATATTGATAATACATAACTACAAATTTGTATGTTGCATTTTAAAATGGACCATTATTACATTGCTGTCATTTTTTGATAGTAGTGTGTAACGAAGAAAATGATTGGCTATATGTTGCATGTTAATAGTATATTACAGAACGAGAATTGTAACAAGCACATTACGTGCGTGTGAAAAAGTTGCGCACGAGCCCTGACGAGTGCACTAATTTTACGAGCAATGCAATTGCGTTACAATTCAAGTTGTATCTACGACCATAAATAATAATAACAACAATTACAGAATATTTGTTAGGTTATATCAACTGTCAAACAGCATTGTTACCACCTAACAAATGAAAAATTTCTTAGAACAGTTACGAAAAATTTCTTAGAACAGTTACGTAATATATATATATATATATATATATATATATATATATATATATATATATATATATATATATATATATATATATATATATATATATTATGTATTATACTTTATCTAACAGAATATTTGTTAGGTTATATCCGTAACATAAACTGTCAAACAAATTAAAAATGTCTTGAAAACAATTACGTAATATGTGTATATTACATAACTAGTGCAGTAAACCCTTAGCAATCATAAACAAGCATTTACTGTTCTTGCAAATTGTCCTACTTACATATATGGTCGTAGAAAAAGTAAATTATCTGTACGATCTTATAATTATATTGTATTTTGTAAATGAAATTGTTAATTCACGTGACGTCAGAGTAGCTCATTAAAGACAGATGTAAATTGTATCGTTTCTATATCTTTCTCTTTCAGTAAGTCCATCTTTCTCTGGCCACTTGTCAGTCACAGTGACATGACATGTCCCTTCCACTAGTTTTTAATATTTTTTTTTCTCGAATAATTCAACGATTTAACGAAATATTGGGTATTATATTTTATTGACTAGAATCATATAGGAGTACATACATGTATCTCATGAAAAGAATGCTAACAGGCGATTAACATAGAAGTTTTCCACTAATATTGATTCCCAGATTACATTACAGAAAAATATTTTAAATAAGAGTTATAAATAATTAAATTTTTCATCAAAATCAATTAAAGGATTTAATTTTACTTATTTCAATAATTATTTGTTAAAAATTGATATTATTTACATAAATTAACCATAAAAATGTTTAAAATGCAAACAATCGTGTAATGTTTAACGGTCACATACATATTTTGAACTTGATTTTAACAGTAACTAATGAAGTAAAATGTATTATCATGGTCTGATTTTGAAGCAGAACTTAATAGTTCAAACATTCATTTCAATATTTTTTCTGTAAAGTAATCAGGAAAGTAATGGTAACGAAAAACTTATTTCCCATATTATCCTTCCTCTCATATTAAAACTAAGTGACATCGTTTTATTTTAAAATCCATTAACTGCACATTATGCATTACTGAAGACTGATTCGCTTATGAATTATGAACAAGTAAAAAGAATATAAATTTTGAATTTACCTTTCAACGCCGGGCAAATTCGCTTCCAGATGGTGAGACAGCCGCAGCGATGGAATTGTCCCAGTGCCAGCTCCATGTAGAATAGCGGCAGACCGCCGAAAATTAGCATTAATGTGTAGGGTATCAAAAACGCACCTGTAACAAATAAATCAAATGTGTTATTAATCATATTTGTAAGTATTTTATATTTTGTAATTATTATTTATTATTGTTAATCTATTGTATTTAAATAGAGTCCTGAAAAAAGCCGAAATCCAAAATAAGCCTGTTTTCATATTATTATTAATCATGTATAATGTTACTAACTATCAATATAAATGGTGTATAATCTTTATTTATCGTGAGCCAGAATAGAACTTTAATAGTATATTATATAACAACCATGAAATGGACATCTACGCAAGTTGTACACTATGCTTTTTCTACGACTATGATATTGTTTTATTAAAAGTTTGTTTTCATGTTACTATTCCTTTGACAATTCCTCACAACTCGTGAAATATGATATTAATATCTTACGTTAACGTGGTAACCGTAAGATATGAAATGGTACAACTAGTGGTCGTTTATTACTTTTGATGAAGAAAATATTAGGTTCTAAAAACTACTGAATACATTGCAAACTTTACTTAAGTACAATATTTTATTATAATTCTGACTGCAGTGTTTTAATATTCGTTTCTGCATCCCGGTAGGTTTTGAATAACTCATATATTATAAATATTACAGAATAAATAAAAATTTATAATTCTCCAGCATAAACTATTATTTTTAAATGCCTTCGTTATATATAATATTTATAGTGAATATGATAAATGGTCACATGTAGCCTGAAAGATGATCAACATAATCATGTATTCGTGGTCCGAATTTGCAGCGTTCAAATAGTGAAATAGTAGATATTCTAGGCAGCTATGGACCTTTACGAGTCAAGACTAAAAACTACCTACTGAAGTTTAACGCTTTTTTTGTAGTTTATTATTTATTTTAAACCAATAAATGAAAATTAGAAATTTGGTGTATCAAATTTAAAGTAAGTAATATGTATTTACATAAATTTAAGAAAAACGGATAAATATTTCATTCTTCAAAATATTAACGATGTTTATTAAATTTTACCATGATGTTGAATCAGGCGTGTCAAAGTTAAATAGTAATCTAGACAAAATTTTAAAATTATCATAAATTAATTACTTGCAATTTATATAAGTAAATGTATTGGTTCATATTCAAAACAGGTTTGTGAAAACAAAATAAAATAGATGCTCGTAAATATTATATTAAAGTATAAGTAACTGATTACATGAATAACTATTTCATTTATTTTCTTGAAATTGTAATGGCAATTATTCGTTGTTTGTTTCTTCTTACCAGTCAAAATGAGGCCTTTTTAACAATTTCAAAAAATTATTGAAAGCGAATGTGTATGATTGGTGCATTATAAAAACATTTTGAGAAGTATTTAACGCAGGAATTGCACTTTATTTCCTCCGACTGAATAATTAAACGCTGCGAGAGGATTTAAAATTTGAGTTTTATTTATTAACTCGTATTAAACTCTTGTAAAAATATTTAGATAAGCAATGAAACAAGCACTGAATTTTTAATTTACTTTTCACAGTGAGCTGTTGCTGGCCCTGATTCTTTTATTTATACTGCACGTGGAAAGTAACGAATAAAACAGCGATTCAATTTGTGTCTATGTTGTATTTATAGCAACATATTATTGATTATTTATTTATACATTATACCATAACGTGTTGTTTTGCAAAACGTGTCGGATAATTAATGATGTAGGATATTTGTTTAATACCCATACTTGTAAATAATGTCGTATAGCTATACATACATTTTAATTGAACCAAAGTTAACTTACATACTGATTTATGTACACGTGTCTACCTTAAGTTAAGCAGGTCACAATTGCTAACTTTGTTGTTTGAAGAAATAGAGAAAATATTATAATTTTTTCCACAAATGTAGTGGTATAAAACTCAAAACACTTGAAGATCATATAAGGCGATGTTTAATTCATTACTTTCATTATACAGGGTGTTTCAGGACTAGTGTAACAAACTTTAACAGCTTATTCCTGAGGTCATTTTGAGCCAAAAATGTCATATGAACATAGGTCCTATTCCTTCTAGTTACCAAAATACAAGAGGTTGAAGTTCTATAAATAACACGACATTTTCAAATTTTTGTAATCAAGATACATTCGGAAAATAAGAATTTTATTGAAAAGTCATACCTTATTTGTTTTAATTAAAAATTGTTGTACTTTTGATTGTATTATTGTTTCATAATGGATGGTTATAGTACTGCTGAATATGCAGATATGATTTTTATTTATGGATTATGTAATGGTAATGCCCGTTATGCGTCCAGAGAATACCAAAACAGATATCCAAATAGAAGCCAACTTTCCCATCTCCTATTTGCGCACATTTTTGTTTTCCGAAAGTATCTTGATTACAAAAATTTGAAAATGTCGTGTTATTTATAGAACTTCAACCTCTTATATTTTGGTAACTAGAAGGAATAGGACCTATGTTCATATTACATTTTTGGCTCAAAATAACCTCAGGAATAAGCTGTTAAAGTTTGTTACACTAGTCTTGAAACACCCTGTATACATACTTTTAAATTGACATTGTTACACCTTATTAATTTCACAGTGTTGAAATGTGGAGCTGCGGAATAAACAGAGATATTATTTTTTTAATGAATTTTGTAATGATGAAGGTCGTTATGAGCTCAATTATCCCTATTTTGTTCAGTTTTGTTACGTTATTCCATATCTAATTTAATTAATTTATATGCTTCATTGTTATTTTATGTTTTATTTTCCCTAATTTATTTAATTACAACTTGGTATTGATAGGATAAAAATTTGCTTTTATATATAAAACTTTGACCACTTGTAATTTGCAAACAAAAAGGAATAGTACCTATGTTCATATGACATATTTTACTCAAAATGACCTCAAGGGTAAGCTATTAAACTTTGTTACACTAGTCCTTTTTTTTTGTTAGATATGCTCTTTATTAATTACTCAATATGTACATTTTTACATTGTAGATTTCTGCGATCATGGACGATTATCTAGTTGAGTGACGAAGACACTAGTCCTGATGCACCATGCATAATGTTGTCTCCCTCTTCTACTGCTTTTCATTTAAATATTCCGAATATTACTAATGACGTGAACATCATCATATAAAAATACTGTTCTTGTACACTTGTTTACTGTAACCAGTTCACGATTGTTAACTTTTCTGTTCGAAGAGAATGCGAGACAATGAAATAGTACCATTTTATCCAACGATTTGAAGGCATAAATTTATTTTGCAAATTTATATAACATTCAGGTTTTATTCTAGATTACGAAAGTAAATATTTTACATATAATATAATTTATTTATTTATGTTACACTGTACAACAGGAAGTTAATCAAATAAGTGTAGTTAAATATTTTTGAATTGAACACAATATACTCGTATGTAGTTATTTGAGGCTAGCAATATTCATTTTTATAAATATACCATGTTGCTAAATTTAATAAGAACCGAGAATTTTAAGTGTAAGTTAACATACGAAGTAACGATAATTCAAATTTTATTACTGGCTACTATTTTAAGGGTTGTTTAAATGAAATTATAAAAATTTAAATATATCAACACTCCTTTTACACATTACTGCGTGTGACTGCCGTAGCAGATCTCGGTAAGTGATATATTTATGCGCATGAAGTGCGGTTACCAGCCGTCAAGTCATACTCCCCATGATGTCTTTAGCAGGGCAGCTGCAGAGGATGTTATAAAAAAATAAAGGTTTCACGACCCTACCAGAAATAAAATTTTCTTCCGTCATTAAGAGAAAAAAGTGTTAGAAATATTTACTTTCTTCCCTACGGAAGGAAAGTAAAGAATTGATATTAGTTACAGTGACTAATCTAAGTACAGTGGCGACATATAGACTAAGCGACCATGTTTCTACTAAATTTTACATTTACATTTGCTTATTTTAAAAGTAGTATATTTATTACTATAGGCAGATATCCAAAGAGGATGAAATTTGGTGATAGCTAATTTCATTTTTATTCCAAAATTATTGGTATTGGAGCAATTCACCAAAAAGAATATTGGAGTTTTTCTGGTTGTCAAGTGATATATTAATTCCCGTGAAATGTGGTTACCAACCTCTCCAAAGATGTTAGTGGAAGGGAACCACACGGATAATTTTTATGTGATGAAAATTGTCGGTCGTAGGAATCAAACCTGGATTCTCAAATCCAAACTATGACTTGATCTTTTCACTTGAGGTCGAAATATACCATGTATAATAAATAGATTTGTATTTTCTTGCCACAGTAAGAAATAAAATTATAGGTTAAACCTGCTTTGACAAGACACCTCTCGTATAAATGTAAAATAATTTATTAAATTATATTAAATAAATTATAGTATAAAAGTTTGATACAACTGGATTTATAATGAAGTAACGTAAAAGATAAGGCAGTTGAAGTAAAATAAGAAGTAACGCAAGTGAACTTGGTGATTAACAATAAACGCACAACCTATTACCATCAACCAAATAGATGATATGATATACGATTAAGGTATTTTTTATTTATTTTACATAACATTTAGCAGAAAGATAAAAGTTGGTAATTTCGTGTTTTGTGACTTTTTCCGTGATGTTTACTTTCTTTATTATATATCATTACTAGCTCCAGTATATGTTCAACATTTTACGTTTTCAATACCTCTTACATTACTTCATTATCAATCCAGCATTACACTTCATAATACATTTTCTTAATATAAATTTATATTTTAGATATTTTTTTAAGTTCATACATATCTTGCAATCGAAGTTTTTAAGTATAACGCATAACTTAATATAAATTTTAAATTTAAAAGTTTTGGAACTAAATTATTTATTTATCCAACACCCACTACTTATAAAATCATTATTGTTGTCATTTTAGATTAGTAAAGTGGTTTATAAGTCACACGTGAGTTATAAGTCATAAGTCACGCATAAATTATGACTTGTAACTCACTGTTGAGTTTAAATAAAATATAATTTTTTTTAAACATTTCAAAATGTATGAAAGTTAAATTTTATTCACATTAACATGTACATTAAATGAAAAAGAAATACAATTTGATGATGTTGATACAGTGCAATTCTAGACCTGGCCTTTTTAAGAAGTCAACTCAACCATTTTAGCAGAATTTATTCCTATGAAAAAGAATTTCATATGTTTTGAAGACTGGATGACAACTAGAAACGTCAAAGGTATAAATGAAAGTGTTTTACTTGCTTATTTTTCATACTTACAAACGAAACTGGTTCCTTCTTCCTTATGGACGAAGTATTCAATGATTAGAACAACTCTTCAGCTTTATAAGAAAATAAAACACTTTCATTTATACCTTTGACATTTCTAGTTGTCATCCAGTCTTCAAACATATGAAATTCTTTTTCATAGCAACTTCTAGACTTTTTTGGTAAAATATCAACAACCGTTTCTTCCGCTTCCTTACTGATTATTTCGGGAATAAAATTCTCGTCTTCCATTTCGAATACTACAGCTGCAACCTTTTTTCAACTTTGTTTATTTAAAAATTTTGAGTAACCTAGACAACAAAACAAGAAAGTATGGCTAACTAGAATATTATTTGAAATGTAGACAATTGTGTCAAAATTTATATTTTAATGTTTTAATTGTAGTTGTTGGATAAAATTTCGTATGCCACTCATGTGTTATTACAAATAAGTCACTTCAGAAAATTATTCCCCTCGGCCTAACGGCCTCGTGGACTAATACTTTTCTCGCGTGACTTATTTGTAATATAACACACTTGTTCCTTAAATAACTATTATTTCTGCTTTATGAATTAGAAATGTAATTAGTTTGACAGTTCACAGTAATAGATATACAACTAAAATAATGGCAGTAGCAGTAACTCGAGTTCTAAGCATTTTAAAATTGGAAATAAAAGTGGTATTAGTGGCTAACTTGTTTTATGTATCTGCCTGATTAGTATTATTTATATTAAATGCCAGAAGATTAGTTCTCATATTTCTTCCTTGGCTACGCCACTGTAATTCATTGGAGAAATATTAGAGTTGATTTAGTAAAGATACAAACAAAAAGATAGGGATTACTTGTTGCCTTAGTACGTTAATATTTTTTCAGCAGGCTAAAATATTACATATTCAGAATTTTGCAATTTATATTTTTGTTCGCAGTTATTTTAAAATTAAAGTAAAATATAAAGAACGATACGAGTACATAAATCTTCATTTCAGAATTAACTTTCATTCATTTGCTATACTTATTCATTACTTATCATTATTGCTATACTTACCAGACTGTTTGAACATAATTTTACTTTTATTTAGTACAAACATTTATTTCATACTGCCTTAATAATCAATAATTAGTAACGGTCACGACACAAAATATCCTTTAAAATTTTAAAGATTAATAAGAAGACACGTAGGTATTGGTTTTGTAATACGAGCGGGTGGACGCAGAGATGGCTAACCGGCCTGCGTCAATTGTAATACGAAACTAATGGATACAGTCTTGAAATCTTATTAACACACATAAATAACAAATATTTTTATACTAATTGCAACACGAATCGTTATAATTGAATATGAGGATGGAAACAGAATTACTATTTAAATTACATTTTTATTAATTATAATAATTAATTTACTAATCAAGTTTAAAATTAAGTAAACCGCGAACACCGCGTGATGTGAAGATCTACATCTTCACGCGTTGAGTCGATGGACGAGACTGCTGGTTTCCACCAAAACACTTGCTGTCCTGGGTACAATACCCACATCTGGCATCTATCCCCCACACATCGGGGTGGACACAGATGTCTCACGTGTTTTGGTTATTTAGTCTGACACTCTGACACTGTAGATAACGCGAACATTTTGTTGGAATTCTAAGAATATTAACTATAATTGTCTCTTTTTATAATTTAATGCCCTATATCCGAAAACCAAAAGATCTTACACTCAGCCTTAATGGCACATCTGGTCACGAGTGTCAAAATACACGAAACCAATCTTACTTAAACACAACATAACAACAATGAGGTAGCTCATATTGTTATATTTTCTACAAGGGTGGGCTGAAATGTAATGCACACATGTTTGTAGAGTACGAACGATATGACCTTCCTAAGTGCGCCAGGTGACATGTGAAGTAACATTCCCCCTAAATACGCATATGCAGTTTGAGATCGTTGCGTTTATCCAGTGTATTTCGAGAAGCGAAAGTATGGGGACGTGTTCTAATGCTATATCAACGCGAGTTAAACAGTGTGCTGTTATAGAATTTTTAACTGCTGAAAAAGTGACTCCTACTGACCTCCGACACCTCCGATGTCGAGTTTGTCGTGTAAGAGGCAGCCTGGTGCCAATAATCTTACAACATGACAACGCTCGCCCACACACCTCGCACGCAACTAAAGAGGCTCCGTGAAACATGAAGTTTGAAACGATTACACACCCACCTTATTCGTCCGATCTTGCGCCTTGCGATTTTAATTTTTTTCCTCTAGTGAAGAGAGACCTCAAGGGTAATTATTACACCTCGGTCGATGAGGTAAGGGCAGCTGTCAAGTCCTGGATTTGAGAGAAGTCGTTTGTTCGAGCTCTACAAGCATGTGCATTACTTTTCAGTCTAGCCTCGTATATTATATTTACAGCTTAGAAGTAATAAAACTATATAGGGAATCAGATCATTTCATAACTTATAGACAGGTTCATATTAAAATAGCTTTCAAAGGTAAACTATGTTTGTAAAATAATTCAAATTTTATGCACACGATATATTAACAGGTCGAAAGTTCAAGATTTGTTGCAGTTTATTTTTAGTAGATCGATATTGTTGAATTTTCCATTCATGACATGTTTTCTTTTAATTCGGCTATAAAACTTTCATTAATTAACAAGTTCATATTTGTATTTTCCTAATCTCGATTATATGAAACTCAGTATTTAATGATTTTGAATAACACATCATACATTTTGTCGCATATAGAATGAATTTTTTAGGAACAAGATAAAAGTTTATACAAATAAATTTTATGGTTTCAAAAAAAAATATTCCTCTTACGAAATGTTATTTTAATTGTAATTACATTACGTAATAACAACGAGAAAATAATGGAATGGTACTTAATTTCCATTACCTAAAAGATACATGATCTCATAATTAGTTTTAAATTAAATATCAAGTTGGAAATGTATATATATATATATATATATATATATATATATATATATATTACGAGAGTTACTTACACATTTTTAGTGCAACAGTATTTCAGGTGTAGAAATCTGTAAAACAGCGCTTCCCAAATTATGGAATGCGTCGTCTCTCTTGGGGTTTGTTAGTTTTGTTGATGCAAGCCACAAAATAAAGGAAACAAATTTCTGTAATTTTAATATATAAAAGTACACATTGGAGTAGGTTCATAAATTTTTATGCATATTTCGGCGCTTCTTGTATATTAGTAGTTTGCTTCTTCATATAAGTATCATAGGTAACAGTGGTATCCCAATTGAGAAGTTTTCGAGTATGGGCCTTCCTCATAATGATTTTTAATAAAGATCACGTAATAAAGAGGTTTCATTTGTATCTATCTATATCAAGTTTTTCAAAAGTAAAAAATATATTACATCAATAACATCAATGTAAATACAGTTCATACCAGAATTTGTAAATATTATATATATATATATATATATATATATATATATATATATATATATATATATATATATATATATATATATATATATATATATATATAAACTTGTATCATAAATTGAAATAAAAATATTTTCGTTCATTACGATACGTAACATTTTGTTTTAGACGGTTGGTAGTAGGGATAGCATACTGTACTATCAAACTGGAAACATCAAAATTTTAATATAACCTTAAAAAATGCAATTGCATGAATGTCAATAACAGTTACCATCCACAACATTTCATATACAAATTGCCCTAAATTGACTCTGTTTAAAAGATTGCAATTTTTTTAAAATTTTAATTTATAAAAGACGCAAAATAGTATAAATAACTTATTTTATAAGATTTTTATCGCACTTGTCCTTTAGAAAACGAGCCACAGGCGCGTACCAAAAAACATCTTATAAAACTCGTTCTCTAATATACTATTTAAATTCTTAAACTGTAACCTATAAAATTTGAAATAAGAACTAAATATTAGATTGAATTACAAAAATAAATTTTAGATACCGTCAAGATTTGAACCTGATTAAATTAGAGTGAATAAAAAATCATGATATATATTGTAAATTTTTTACATCTATAAAATCTTTATTTTTATATAAAATTTTCAAATATTTTAGATTATCCTGCATAACACTGAATTTGTTAAGAGTGTCGTTTACCTGATTTAGCGAAAACATGGTTCACTAGAATTGAAATATCTTGTGTTTAACAAAATACTGTGTTTTATCCAACAGTGCCTTCGATAGAAAAAATATCAAAGAATGGATTGGGTGGAACACATTTTTTAATTTTTCATTTATTTGTTGTTAAATGGGGCTCAAAGTTTGCATGATTTTACACATATAACTCTCACTGAAATTTATTAATTTCCATTAAAAAGCACTTTAAAATTAATTCTTTCTGGTGTACTTATTATAATAAGTTATATTCATATAAATAGTATCAGAAAACGATGATATATTAAAATTTTGATTTTTATTTATAGATATTTGAACAAAAATAGATTTAAAATTCTGCCTATTCTAGCCGCCTGTTCATGTAAAGTTTTTTTTTATTCATTGTTTATGATTATATCTATGGATTCATTGGAACAAAGTTTTAAAATTGTTAATAGTTTTCGAGTAAATATCACTTTTTCTGATTTAAACAAATGAGATTTTATCGGATTCCTGCACGTCATATATTGCGAAAAAATAAATATACGTACCTCCAACTGTCCTCTGCTAGATGTACTACATGGATTTTCTATCACTCTATTGTAATTATAGAAACACGCAAATTAATGTAAGAAAATCTTAGGAAAACGTCATTCAAGTTTAAAAATAATATTACTGTGAAATTACAGTCCAGCAACCTTCACGACACTATACCTGCTCCTGTCAATATTCAGCGACATTTTATTTACTACCCTGTTCCTTTGTTATCTAAATTGCAGTAAGTAGGGTTCTCAAATAAAGACGAAATTTTTCCCAAGCTGGTGTTTGTATGATTCAATTATGACCGCTCGACAAGAAATATAAATATGGAATGAAAACACTATATTTAAATATTATGTTTTATTAGATTTTTAAAATAAGAAAAAATTTATAACAAATAATAACGTTCTTAAAAACATAATTTTATTGAAGTATTCTTCTAGACTAAATTAAACTAATGGTTGTATCATTTTAATGACATAATAAAACAAAACACTAAAAATTAAATATTAAATTAGGCACGTAATTTCATATTTCTTATTTTCCGAGGATCAATGATTTCTGGAAGTAAATAATTAAAATAAAAATTTTCTAATTTCTTCACACTGCGTTTCCAAAATTCCCTATTTCTTTCTACAATTTCTATGTGCATATCACACTTAGTATATACCATAAAAAAACACATTTGTCTGTTTGTTATTTCTAGTTGTCCTTGTATCTGACAATAAAATTTATGGTTTTGTTTCAGTTTTATTTGATTAGATTTAATTTGCAAATAATTAATTTTTTTCTGTTGTACAGCTTCTTTTATATTTATATTTTTCGCTGAAAATGGACACTTGATTTCTATAATTCCATATTCTTCAACCAGTCCGTCAGGAGATGCTGCAAAAAATGGCCTTTTTTCATCGACAAACATACCACATGGTTTCACACTAATGTTCATCTTATCCTCTAATTTTTTAATTGCCTCTTGTTCAGTTTCAATTCCGTATCTCGTTGCTGCATTTGAAAAAATTTTGTACAATATCCGTCCCATCGCACCTGCCCGGGACGTTGTATTTCTCATATTGTTGATTAATCCAAAATTTGAGGCTGTTACTCGTTCTTTTAGCCATAAATCAGAATGGCTTTGTTTTCTAGTATTTTCTTCTAAAGCTTTGGGATTCGTATCTTTTAATTCCTTCATAAATGTATCCTTTCTACTTTTAAATTCTTCTTCGGATAACTCGGGTTTTTCTTCTGCTGCATCTGGCCCGTAATTTCTATCTGTTCCGTTGTACTTATAGATCTTCCTTCTTTTGCAATGTAGTTTTCCTCTCTCTCTCCTAGATTTTCTTCTCTTATTTTCCCGTTCACAATATTTTTGTGTCTGCTGCCCAGCTTTGTGACCAGTATAGGTTTCATGAATTTTTGATAGTAATTTTCCGTCGGTGTTGTAGGCAGTTACTGCTAATTCGCATCGTGTTTTATAAGATCCTCTGAGAGAGGAATTCACTCTTTTTCCACCAACAAATTGTGCAATGTATTCATTATAGATTTCTGCTGGATTATTGTTTAATTCATAAATTAAACTTTTCGCATTATCAGCAACTCTTTTCAATGGAATTTTAATTTCATTTAATAAACCAGTATTTTCAAATTTTTTATACATGCTATCATTTGTTTCATTTTTTTTATTACAAAAGTACTCTGCACATTCTTTGTGATTACCAAGAATATGAGATATACTATTTAAAATGTCACTTTGTAGGTTTTTTATCTGTTAATGCCTTACCCTGTTCTCATTTTTTCTATATTTTATCGCACAGGTTATTGCATTTCTGAATCTCATAATATTGTCAGAAATGTATTTCTTATCTTCTGCAGCAAACCCGGGCTTATATTTTATATCACGCAGCTTACTGATATAATTACGTAATAGATGATTAGTGCATTCTATTTTGTCGACTAAAACATTTGTTCCGTATGGTAATGTTTCTTTTATTTTTCGGTACACGCTGCTGTCTCCATCTCCAACAATTGTACCATAAATTAAACCGTGCATTTCCACTGAACTATAGAAGCCTTCCAAAATTGCAGCTGCTTCCATTCCTGTACTATTTCCATGCCAATTTTTAAAACAAAAATGTTCTTTTTTCGTTTTGAAAACAGTAGTGTCACAAATCATACAATATTTATTTTTGACACTGATAAACAAATTTTTTTTTGTTTCCAAACCAACAATACACGCTACACCTGAAAGCGCATTGTAATTTGTTCGGTACGATCTCTTACCCCATGCTCCATCAGCAATAACTGTAATTATTGGAATTCCATTTTTATCCACACTTCCCCGTTCTTTGGCAATTTTCCTTCCTCAAGTGCAGCTTGTTTCATTTCATCAAGTAGAATTTTGAATTTTAATTGGTTTAGATATGAGCATAGAAGTAAAAAGTCTTCAGGAACAATGTTTAAAATACGTTTAGCGGCTACGGAAGACTACCTGGAAATCTAAGCCGGGGTTAGGACCAATGTCATAAATCTTTCTATTACCAGCTACCAGCGATTCAGAAAGAGCATCTAGGTTGCATATTTTACAAACCCACTTATTTACAGAAAACAGAAATAAAATTTAGGTAAACGACACTCTTAATAGAGTAAGTATATCTGCCCAATAATAATTTTCATTTAAAGTAAATAACAGTTTTAATGTACGAGATCTGTCTTAGATAATCATATTTTTTCTCATTTGCGGTTCTAGAACCTTCATCTTGTAGGGTTTTGCCTGTTAAAATTTTTTAGTTTTATTATTTATTTATGCTATTCTCTACAACAGGAACTTAAATCCAATAAAGTACAGAATCCAAACTCACTGAGCCGTATTGTGGAATTCTAATTCGGTTATAATTTGAGAAATAGAAGGAAAAAAATTAAATCTAGAAGTTTCTTGAACCATCCATAAGTTAAAAAATTATTTGAAATGTTTCGTATTCACTCCCATCTAAACTACAATCAGAACAAATTAGCTGTAAAAAAAATAAATGAAAAGAAAGAAAAATGTTTTTCAAAATTCTCTTGAAATGGTATTTGTATGCTATTCGATGGAAAGTCAAAAGTTCATAACGAGTCAATCAAATTCGGAATAATAACTTATGAAAAAGGCTTAGTGTATTTATTAGAAACAATTTATACATTTGGCAATTCTCATATACGAGAAAATTTTACGAACATTATAAAACAATTTAAACATATAAACAATTATATAAATGGTTTGACACATCCAATATTTTTCCAATTTATTTTCTAACTTTAAGGAATTTTGTCCTAAGCATCAATTTAGACAGTCTGCTGAATCCTTATGAGTACGAGCATTAGGCTATGTCATTCGCATGTGGGAAAAATAAGTCGACGATATTATGTCGTTCTAGATTTATTAATATATTTTTTTCCGATAACTAGGGTCCTTTTCCCTACATAATATTCTATTTTTAAAATCGCGCAATGTGCGGTTCATTTATAAACCCTTACATAATAACAATTTATGCATGTCAATCTATTATTCTAATTTTATTATTGAAAAATTTGGAAATGATAAACATAAAAGAACATGTTGTTCATTTTGTTAAAATTGCCGAAATAATAATTTTACCAAAGCGAATATATAAACAAAAAGGTGAGCGGGCTTTCAAAACATTCGCTGGAATAAACTCACCGGTTGATTAGATGTATATGTAATGAATGGCAAAGATTGTTTGCAATATTTGAAGAAAACCTCATATAATTTTAAATAATTTTAAAAATAACAATTATAACTTTGAAGAGATCACCAGATTAATTTTTATTTATTTTAAAACCAATATCATAAGCTATACAAAGGATTTTTTTTACCATATCGGATGCAGTAGAAATAAGGTAATAGTTAAAAAAAATATTTTAAAAATATTGATTTACATTTAAAACAATTTTCATTTTTTAAGCACTTTTGAACCAGCTATAACACTTGCACATTTTCTAGCTTATATTATTGATTCTAAGAAAAGCATTACTAATATTAATGAAAAAGAAAATGAACCTGCTTTAGAATACGTTACAACAAAATTATCGCGATACAGAATTCCTACCATTAATTATCAAATACAAAGCACAATTTTTGACCTTCACAAATATAATGTTTTTGGAAGAAAGAATACAAAACGTATCAAGTGTTGAATGGTAGGAGTCACAAAAAGAATGTGGATCAAATAGACGTAATTTTAAAAACTATAAAATTTTAGATAAACTCGGTACTGAAATTGTTATTTTTTAAATTAAAGATTTTCAGCCCGATGTTCCAAAAATAATAGTTGTTATAATTAATTTTATTATTAAATTAAATGCTCGAATAAATATATAAATAAATAAATAAATTAGAGTAAGCTTCCAATTCTGGTCCAATATGACAAATGATAATTGCTTTAAAGCGTGTATTTTCTTTTGCTTCTAACTCGGACGTACGAAACAATTGAACAACAAACTTATACTCTATGGATGCAGTTTTTCATTCTGAACATTTTTCTTCAGTACAATTTTGTTCTAAAATTAATAAGTAAAGAGATATTGCTAAATCAAAATTTTTACATTGAATTTCCTACGTTCGGAAAAAGAAGTAGACACTAGTATATATTCCCTTAATTTGACTAATATAAAATTCAGATTTAATTAAAATTCTTCTAAGAATTGTGCTGTATAATAGTAATATACCTCTAATTGATTTAATATTATTTTACATATTTATTATCAGAATATATGTGATTGTTATGTTTTAAAAATATCACTTATTTTAATCATGATTACCTCGCAATCCTGCTCTAAACCATCTAAGCTATGTTTGCCATGTAAAACAAATCTAATGTTATTTAAAAATTCATCAGGATTTCAACCTGGGACTTAACTAAATCAAATACGCTACGGTTGCCTTGTACCTGAAATCTGATGTTATTGGCAGTATTCTAATTTTCCTCAGTAAAAATTTAATAAGAGAATGAGAGTAAATTGTAGGCCAACGGGCTCTTATGACTATTGCCAAATGACTTCGTTTCAGAAAAAAACAAAAAAAAATCTTTTTATTGACCTCTCGAGTAATATTTACCTAGATTATTTTTTGTTACAAATATAATTCAAAAATAGGAACATTACTTGAAGCGAAAACAATTTTAAATAACTAATTGACAATTACCAATCTATAAACAAACGAAGTTACAACGATTATTCTAGAGAATAAGTATAACTGCTTTATTCTTATTTCATTGAATTGTAGAATAAGAAATAATCTTTAAAATTTGATATCAATTTAATTTTAAAATACTTTTCTTAAATAATAGTGTGTAAACGAATCTTATGGCAAGTATATAAAGGAATCATCTCGTATATACGAGGATCAAAGCTGCCATTGACAATTAACAAAATAGGGAGAAAAATTTGAATAACATCAGATTTGAATTACACGGCGACAGATTCAAACCCTGGAAGTATTTAAAATTTTCTTTTTCAAATTCTTAAATCGTTTCTAATAAGTATGACTACATATCTATTATGTTTTTATAAACTGATGATATATTAAAATTGGTATTCCCATGGGACAAATATTTCGATTTCGATAAGTATCCGTGTTCTAGGACAGATGAAATTGTCGAGGGATGTTAGCATTAACATGACTTCATTGGATTACGCTGACGCTTATTAGGCCGTTTCAATTCATCGTTTTGCTATATAATGATTTATCGTGAGTTTTTTTTTATAGATTTGGTACGACAAATAATGACATCTAGTGATTTTTATTTTTATTAAATAAAAGTAGCCACGATGGGCTGTCAAGTTACAAATACAATCTTAAAATATTTGAAAAATTACGGTAAAACAACCTTAAAATGTTTTAAAATTAAGGTAAAGCAACCTTAAAATATACGTGATAAAATGAAATACATTGCGTATTTTTTATACATTCAACATGATTAGGTTAGGTTAGTTACGACGAATCTTGTCAGAGGGTTAGTTTACGCGTCCGCTCTCTAAATTTGAAACTAGGAATTTTAATGACATATAAGCGTAGCACAATTCATTGAAGGTGGCCACGGGCATTATCATCAAGTAGTGCCATCTTTGAAACTCACATATTTTCACACCGATTCATAGGTTAGAAGTCATTTGATAGTCATTTGTATTAAACGTGTTTGATATTTTTAACTACAATGGAAAAAGAACAATATCGATTTGTAATTAGCTTTTTATTTTTCGATTGAAAAACTTGCGATGTCATAAAAGCGAAGCTGGATGCTATTTATTGCAACCCTTCACTATCAATAACAATCGTGAGGTATTGGTTCAATTAATTCAAACGTGGACGTACATCTGTGCGACTAGGACATCCGGCAGACGTGGTCACTGAGGAAATTGTTGAAAAGGTCGAAGTTATGATTCTCGTTGATCGCCGAATAAAAGTGCGCGAAGTAATACAGGCCGTTGGCGCATCGCACGGATCGGTAATTAATATATTATGACAAATTAGATATGAGATAAATGTCGGCTCGGTGGATGCCGCGATTGTTTACGATGAACAAGCAGATACGACTGTCAATGACGGGAACATAGTTTGGATGTCTTTAAGAAAAATCCGCAGGAAATTTTGTCGTCACCGTTAATGAAACCTGGATCCATTACCTTCCATCGGCCGGAAAGGTCGACGATGATTTTTAGGGATTTGAAGGGAATTATTCTCATGAACATTTTGGAAAAAGGACGCATGACCACAAGGGAGTACTACAGTGACTTATTGGGCCGATTCAACAGGACATTCAAGTAGATATGACCCCAAGAAAAAAGTGTTAGCTCACTGCGCTCATTCATCCGGAATCATTGCGACCAAATTACATTAATTACGGTACGCAGTGATGCTGCACCAACCGTAATTGCTCGATCTGTTTCCCTGGGACTTTTTTTTCGTTCCCCAACAAGAAAACGATGAAAACGTGGCTCGTATGAAAAAAATTCAGCTCACATTCAGGTCATCGCCGAGACAAAGGCCTATTTTGTGGAGATTGACAGTTCATTTTTTTTGGGATTATAAGGACGTTGGGAAAAATATATCACCTTGAAAGGGGATTATGTAGAAGGATTAAACAAAATTTTGAAAAACTTGCGTCTTTTTTTCTAACACGGATCCTCGTATGTAAGACTTTCCTGGATGCAGTGGCGTAAATAGGATCCGAAAAACCTCGCAATGCCGGGGGGAGGGGGCAGTTAAGGGGGCACAACAAAATTTGCCACGAAACTATAAATACCATTTGGATATGAATATTTCTCTTAGTCGCCAACAGAATTACAAAACATTCTTGCAATGATTTATCAGAAAATTTTCCGATGCAATTAATTAATGCGGAGTATTTTCTTAAAAATGACATTAATGCCAATACAACATAAAAAGACAGATATTATTTTAATCAGTTGTTCCTTTATAGAAATTGATTTATGTAAAGTTTGCACAGCCTTATTACAATTTTCAAGCATTCCTGTCACTGTGGCTACAGCAGAAAGATCCTTCAGCAAATTAAAAATAATTAAATCATATCTTAGAAACAGCATGAATCAAGATATATCAAGTTATCTCGCTCTTTTGGCATTAGAACATCATGCAGTACAAAATTTCAATTTAAAAACTCTGATAACGGATTTTGTTAATAAAAAAGCCCGAAGAACTGATATTTAATTTAATTTTATATTAAGTATGTGATTTATTATATATTTTTGTGATTTTTTACCTTTAAAAATTAGAAAAATATTGCATTTATGACTTTTTCCTTGTACTTAAATCATTGAATTTTCAAAAGTTTATCGGGGCCTACATTTTGTATTGCGGTGGGAGGGGGTTCACCAAATCCTAGTTACGCCACTGCCTGAACGAGCAGTAGTTTATGGTTTAGTGTAGTCGAATTAAATAAATTATTGTAGAACTTCAACCAAAAATTGTTTTCATTATTTAAACATAAGTTCTTAAAGCTTTTTGCATACGTCTTTTGACGATTATTTTTACTTCCTTGTACGAAGTAAAGGAAGTATTGTAATCGCGAAAATTTTCGGTTCTCAGATTTCAACGGAAATAGGTGTTTTGGCCCTCCCTGAATCCATTTTGACTAATTTCGTCATGCCGTCTGTACGTACGTATCTCGCATAACTCAAAAACGGTAAGCCGTAGAAAATTGAAACTTTATATTTAGGACTGTTATAACATCTAGTTGTGCACCTCCCTTTTTGGAC
This sequence comes from Pterostichus niger, assembly GCA_947425015.1. Classification (NCBI taxonomy): domain Eukaryota; kingdom Metazoa; phylum Arthropoda; class Insecta; order Coleoptera; family Carabidae; genus Pterostichus; species Pterostichus niger. Next base: position 15,826,165 of record OX380336.1, read on the forward strand.
ATTATACAACTACCGGAAGTGGTACTTTACTTGAAGCCTATAATAGATTTTCATGAAAAACTATATTCAAATATAATTTAAAACTTTCCAAATTTGGTATATAAGACTACTATATCAATGGAAATAACATAATAGATTTTGGTTAAAATAGACTAACCGGAAGTGGCACATTACATGAAGCTGCTAACAGTTTTCCTTGAAAAAAATGGTATTATTTTAATTTTAGAAAGGAATGCTGCAAATTTTTTAGAGAATTAAATTCTGCGTCTAGCACATTAAGAATTTTTAAATTAGCTTTTTGCATAAACGAGATATCTAAATTTAAATATTATATATTTATTGATTTTTTTAAAAATTAAGTTCGCTATGGATTAGAACAAAAAATAAAAGATTTAATGTCAGATTTGTGCAATTAAAAAAATATCTATAGTTTAATACGTGTACAAGGAAGTCATGTGGTGTCCACATCAGATATTTTCACATTGATATGAGATCAAATTTGCTATTTTGTTGTATAGTCTAAAAAAGGTGCTTTTTATGGACGCTAAACCGTGTCATAAATCAAGCAGTTACGAGTATGATGCATTCGAATATAAGATGTATTTATGTTAGTAATACATTTTTCTATATTACTTGAATATATTAAAAATTATATACAATATTTTCAAATAAAAGTTTGATATAATTATCAAGCCTTCCCAATTTAAATAGAAGAACATAGTATATTTTCTCCAAGATTAAAATTCTTACGGAGTAATTCTTCTACAAGATTTTAATGTTGTCTTAGAGAAAAACTAATTAATTAATTAATTGAGAATGTTACTTTTAGTCGAGACCACAGGTCGAGACAATAAAAGTAATTTGATCGCGCAAAAAAACAAGAATTTTGCCTACGAAATACAAACAACATTTCTTCTACAACTGTAAATAAAAAATAATACAATAATTATTGATTTATTTAAGTAAATTGAAGGAAAGCAATCAATAATAATATTAATTTGATACTATTGATGTGTTGTAACTAATGAAACCTGACAACAAATAATTTGGGAGTGTGCGCGAGATACTCATTTTGCCCACTAGAGTACAAAAACAGTAGGGTGTCAAATAATGCGACAAATACGTGTTGTCATGGTAATGTACATGATGAAAAAATCACGTACTTCGCGTATTGATATTAGTGAAAAAAAATTAACATTTTTTGACAGTTGTAGAAAAAATTTATTTATAAAATACATTACCAATTTTCTTTTCGATTCTTGATTATTTTAAAAACGTATAAAATCAATATGAATAACTTGTAAACTCTACAATTGTCCTATAACTTATAATAATATAAGTAATCATATACGTAAGGATAAGCAAAACAGAAAAATTAAATATATAAAACAATGACCTATTTTAATAATAAATTTATTTAAATATCCTTCAGATAGGACGCCACTGTATTCAATCTTATCCGAGATTGCTTTTATACGCAAAACAAAATATCGTACAGATTTTCACATTTAGGCATTAGTGGTCTCATACTCATTGTTTCTGTAATCAACATTGTCATGGCATTAGTGTAGCGGAGGGTAATTTTCGGCACCTGGACTCGCCGTATAACAGCGCGTGGTTTCGGATATTATATCGCGCATCGTGGTTTGTTCTGACGCGAGGGCCAGGTCAGAACATGGCGATGCGACATTGTTTCATCGCGTGCCGTGTGTCCATGTCAAGGTACACGGTGATGACATGTGCATGTGTTCCGTGCACTCATCTGTTGTTTTGCTAATGGTCTGGTCTAAGTTGCATGTCTTACAGAGTGGATATTAGTTTGTTGGGTGATTCATTTGCTTAATGTTTGTTGAAATAGGTGAAGGTTAAGGCTGCAAGTTACACATGTTTGTGGATTAACTTAACATGAGATCTTTATCCCAAATTTATAAGATGTCCCACGAAAATTGTGCCCTAGATAATTAACGAGTTTACCATTAATATTGCTAAAAGAATTCCACTTTATATATATATATATATATATATATATATATATATATATATATATATATATATATATATATATATATATACCGGGTGTAACATGAAAACCTGGCCATAGGCGTTTAACATGGGAAATCAGTTTTTCCTTGCGCAAAAGTGGCCAATTGATTTTAGACAAAAATGCTTCAAACAAAAGTTGTATTGCTTGAAATTATGGATCTAAATCAGTTTTCAGATTTTATTTTGCACGTTTTGTAAGCGAAATAATCGCATTAATATTTTATAAGAATTTCTACTTTATAGTGATAGCCATGGAATTGAGACAAAATGATAAACAAATGTATGACGTTTTAACTGTCAGAAAAGTTTAGTTTGAAATGGATTTGTGATTTATTTAAGTGACAATACAGGTGATTGTTGTTATATCATTATTGAAAATGGATAACTATTAACATGAAGAAAAGTTACAAATTATTAAGTGGAATTATTCTAGTGAAAGTTTTCGAAGAATACGTGATTTAATCAGTATTATTTGGCCGCACCATAACATTCCAAGTTCAAACTTCAAAATCAAGCATAGAAACAGTAATGTACTTAAGACATTGCTTCTAATCCCTAATTTATCTTGTTACATGTTCTGATTTGGTTTTCGTTGAGTCTGATTTTTATCACACTTATACTTTACTTCCAATCTTTATTTAAATTTTTAAGGTTTTTCCATATTTTTGCCAGCTGACAGAATCCAATGTCTTCTTCATATTAATGAAACAAATAAAAATCTTCGTTCTTTTCCAAATTTTTTTCTATTGTTTATTATGCGATAAAAGTGTGCTCTTGTATACTGTGCATCAGCGTGAATTCGTTTTGTACGTTTACAAGTTGGTCTTCTACTTGCCATCTAAGTTTCTCTGCTTCGATTCTTTTACATATCTTGAAATTTGTGCATAGTAATGTTACCCCATTATAGTTCTAACAGTTTTTTGTACTCGTATCTCCCTTTCTTGTGAATAGGCACTATAATTCCTATTTTCCATTCCTTTGGGATATCATTAGTTTACTGGCAGAAATTCATTATCTTTAGTAGTTATTTGTTCCTCCTTTGTCCCATATATTTAATTATTTTTGACCTTATCTCTATTCTTAGTGCTTTTGAGATTTTTATTTTATTCAGTATTTCATTTACTTTCTGCTCAATGGGGAATTTACGAATTCTTTTACTCATTTTTAGTAACATTATTATCTTCATTAAGAAGTTGTTTAAAGTATTTCTGCCATATGGTAATGACTTTATATCTAAGAAGAACTTTTTGAATTTATTTTGCTGTTGGTTTCTAATTCCCTGTCAAATTCTTCCCACAATTTTCGCTTTTCTATCACCATTCTTATTATTTCGTTTCTTTGCGTTTTATTGCCTGGTAGTTTGCATAATTTATTTGTAAGTATTTTTTGAACAACATCTTCTTTACCTTTATTGTTTCATTTAGTCTTTCATTCCAACAATGTGCTTTTTTTGCTGTCTAGTCTACTATAATCATATACCTTTGTCTTTGCTGCTAATAACGCTTCCTTAAATTTTGCTCATCTGTTGTTGATATTGCGGCTCTATTCTAGTATAATTTTATCCATTTTGACTTCTAGTACACTTTAGAATATTTTTATTTAATTTATAAATCTTATTTTTGGTTACTTTCGCCGGTTCGGTTTTATTTAATTTTTTTTTATCATTATTAGGAATACCACGTCAGCTTTTGTTGTTTCCTACTTATACATTCATCTATATATATACTCGAATATCAATAGGTGCATTGTATCTAATAGTTGAGCTTTCTTAATGGTTAGTATTATTTATTTCTGTTTGATTTTTCGATATTTTTTTATTAAATCGTATTCTTTCTCAAATAATCCTCTCACATTCCATGTTTCCACTTTCCAGCAGATTTGATTATTCTTGTCATATATTTTCTTTCCATACTCTGTACTTAAATATTTAATTTTCACATCTATTTTCATAGCTTTTGTCATCTGATCCTGTGCATTTTGTAAGTTTTTGTTCTCTGTTCTTCTTCATTGCCTGTATATTCCATCTGTTTGGTTAGCTCGTTGCAATCCATGCGTTTTTCGTTTACTAGTAAATGATTATATTTAATAAATATAATGAGATAAGCGACTAGATAGTATTAATAAATATTGGAAATACACAGGATGTCAGGCACCTTGATTTTATTTGAAGAAGTCACTAAAGGTGGCGATACGTCGGTCTTTTTAGTAAGTAATAAAATTAAGGGTTCCCAATATTTGTTGTATTTAATATTTTCTTAATATCCTTTTTCTGTGTCTTCTTTTGTATTCTTTTTTCTTTTGCAGATAAATCATTTCTATAACATACATCTTTTCTGTCGAATTATTATTTTTATTTTTTGTTTTAATATATTAACTTTTCGGGTCTATTTCCAATATTGGCCAAAATTATTGTTTTCCTTGTTTTCGTTTTAATATTATAAGTATCTGTAATTACAACTTCTATCTTCAAAACTGTTTTTGAAAATACATCTGTTATTTTGTATTTTTTAGGGAGCGGATTTATCCCTTTGATAATATATTTATACAATCTCCTTCTTTCCTGGCTCTCTAGCTTTCTGTTCAACTCTTCAACTTTTAAATTTATTTCCATCTTTTCTTCTACCCATTTTTTCTCCTCTATTTCTGTTAATATTCTTTTGGATACTGATATTATTCTGCTGTATTTATTCTTTTAAATCATTTTTATTACCTTATATTTCTGTTTTGAATGTACTAGTCATTTTCGATGCTTCCATTTCCGATACCTGTTGTATAGTATTTTTTTATGGATAATGTTTCAGTAAATTTGATCCTATTGAAGATTTGATTATACTCTTCCTTTTCGAATGGTTCGTTACAGATGCTATTACTGTTCTTAGTTCTCACTCAGTTACAGTTGGACTCCACCCTTACACACATTACTACAAATACATCACTATGAGCACAAACAAACAGGCAGATCGCCAGTCCAATAGACTTCAATGTGTCACGTTTTTTGAAGTAGTCGATGGAAGATTATATTGCCCATGTCAATATAGCATCAATATACTGCAAAGGTATGAATCGTTTGAGCTACTATATCCCCAAAACTGTGACCTACGGCAACCTTTATACCTTTACAGAATTTTTGTTTTCTGATTATCTCCTTCGGATCTAAATACTGCAGCGATTAGCATGCACAGGTTCGACGGGGGCCCATGCCTTAGCAGTATATTGAAGAGATATTGACATGACAAAAAATGTGCTTTTGGTGCTTGTTAACCGGCGCACAGAAAGCCACTTTCAATGAGTGCCTTATACCTTTCACTCAACACATCTACAATCGCGTGCGCAACTTTTGATAGAACAGTTGTCGGCTGAACGAGCGACCAGAAGTTTATTTAATACCTGTAAATCTTGTGATATGCACGTAAAACTTTATCCTTACTTTAGAACTTCTTATTTTCACTCTCGATTTTCCGGTTATAAGCTTTTGTTTTAAATTCGCATAGTTATACTCGAAAAAAAGATGAAAATTATCAATGCTGTGTCAAAGAAATTGACTTACAAGATACTACTTTTTATAAAAAAATATAAATATATATATATATATATATAAAGTTAATTTGATTGAGATTTCGCCATAGACATCAATCTAGGACACCAAGGACCTTTCAGTACCCCATTAATTTACAGAGAGGAGAGCCTGGCCTCAATATTCGTAATAGGATTGAAAATTTTAAAGCTTCAAATAATACTAATAATGTTGATTTTTCTTTCTATTATTATTATCTGATATTAAAATTATATTATTGGAATTTTATGCGAAATGTTAAACTAGTTGTATCGTTCTATGACATCTGTTGCCCTAATAATAACTATACGGTTATAAATCATATACAATTTCGACAAAATATTGACAATTTTAATAGTTTAGAAGATGTTATTTAGCTAATCAAAAGAGATATATTTTACCAGAAATGGACAATTTTATTAGATTACTTTTGACGATATCAGTGTCAACTTATACTGTTGTAAGCTTTTTCTCCAGTCTTAGATACCTAAAATCATATTTGAGAAGTATGATAGATCAGAGGAAGTTAAATTCATTAAATCTTGATGAGATTTCAATGACTTTATATCCTGTGGTGACGTAAGAAAACATGCATTTCCTATTAAACGTTAATAATTTTATTATTCTCTTATTATAAATTTAACATAATTACCTTGTATTTACAATAATACACATTTGTTATAATTATTAGCACATATCGATTTTTTTGGATTACATCTGTATTAAAGCTACAATTTAATTTTTTATTACTCTTTTGGTCACTCCAATAATTCTTTCAAATTGGCGCCTGTGACTTTCTTTAATGCTAATTGGTGCTTGTCATAAAAGTTATTACTTTTGCCAATATCTTCTCAATTCATACTAACTAGAGTAGAACGATTTACAGAATGACATGCAAGGCACAGTAACAATGCATTTTGAAAAAAAGTTCATAAAATTTTTAATACTCTTACTTATTACTAGAGACCGGATTATATGCAACATAACAAGTTTGAAATATGCATGCAAATATGCATAAGAAATGCTTAAAATATGCCTGAAAATTGTCAAATTATGCAACATTAAATAATAAAGAAAGTGAATTGTAGTTATTTTATTTCAAACTCACTACACAATTAGTAAATTAATCATTCATGAATTAACAATACCTGAATTTAGCAACCTTATCGACGATAATATATTAAAATTAACAATTATTTATCATTTTGTTACTCTTGTAAACGGAAACAATTAGGTACTGTTCCAAATATTCGATAGTAAGATTTTGTTTTCGATCACTCAAAATATTTTTATATGTGAAAAAGGATCGCTTCACATCTACTGAGATAACTGGGCAGTATTTGAATTTAGATGCTATGTTAGCACTTATAGTAAAGTTCAAATTCAAATAATGCTATCTTTGAGTTCATTGGGTATGCTAGAACATGTAAGTAAATTGTTGGTGTGTAATTTTTACGCAAGGTTGATTTGTCTGGTATATTTTGATTTAAGCAACATTTTCGCAGAAAATCTTACATGATTTTTAGACGCGCGACTGCTGAGTGTGCTTTAAGAGCCATGTTGTTAATAGGTTTGGCCGGCAACAACGTAAGATTTCATTCATAACTACCCTATCGAAAATTATTATAAATATAACAAAAATATGCATCATCACTAGATCTTAGATAAAATATGTAATGACCGCTGAGAATGGGCTAAATATGCAAATGCATATAATCCGGTCTCTACTTATTATTTTGCCCAATTTTGGAATTTTGGCACCTTGGACACTTGTCCCTTCTGTCCTGCCTTTCCACGGACTTGATTGATTGAAATATTTTATGTTATGAATATAACGAGAATAATTAAAATACCTATAATCTGTAGCGTTGGTAACTGTACTTATAGAAGTAAAGTTGGTAGCTTTTGTCATGTTATTTCATTGCGATGTCATTAAATAGAACATGTAGGTACATTTCAATACAGCCGACTACTATGTTGAATGTTAATGGCATTTTAACATGATGACATGACACAAAAATAGAGTCATGTCTACTTCTACGATATGTCATTTTACAACAATGTAAATATTTTATGTTAGAATTTTTGAAAAATCATGAGCATTAGCCGGGATTTGAACCCGGAACCTTTCACTGTAAATATTTTATATTTAGAAATTATTTGTATTGTAAATTATCTTAAATATTTGGTATTGTATATTTATTTATGTTAAATGTTTCTACATTATTCTAGAGAAAATAGTTTTAAATAAAAGTGATCGAATATATAGTTTTCCGTAATATTTATTTGAAGCGTTGTTCTCTTGAAAACGTTTGTTAACAAAAAAATATACGAAATAAAAAATATGCGTGGTGATTTGAAATTACTATATCTACAGATATAGTAGAAATAATTAAATAACTGACTTATGTCATCAATCGTAAAAAACTTAATAAAACGATAAACAAGCTAGTGCAATATTTAAGTAACCAAATTATAAAAGACATAAGGAAAAAACCAACTTGTAAAAGAGTATTGATTAGATTTTAATGACTTCTTTATTAAATAATAATACGAGAACAGTATAATTTCTGTTATTGACGTTGATAATGCTGGTGCACATTGTTGTCATTGATCTTTCAACTGATTCGTCATTGTGTTATAATTACAATTTATCTCAAATTTCTAGTCGATTTGTGATATTTTTATAATGATAAAATATACTCTATCCAGTTTTAAAAGTTAAACTACCTATAATAATACAATACAACTTAAAACCAAGTACAGATTCTTCATGTAAACATACCGGCACACTACGTTATTCCTTTAGACAAATTTATTGACGAAGGAAATCAATCATTTAAACGTTTCCTCTATACTATGAACACAAATTTGTGGCATTACTTTAATTAGATAGAATAGTATTCACTAACCTCCACCATTCTGGTAGCAGATGTAAGGGAAGCGCCAAACGTTGCCGAGATCAACGGCAAATCCCACGACGGCCAACAAGAACTCTACTTTCTTGTCCCAGGTCTCGCGGCGGCGGTCCGGCGTCAGCGACACCACAACGACGCGCGTCGCGCATTCCTTGCTATCTGCCGCCGCCGCCGCCTGTTTACTACTGCCGGTGCCTGCAACACTGTAACACACAAATAGCCAATTATTTGGAGTTAAATAGCCTTCACAGCTATCCAATTAGTAATTATAAGTAGAAATTATAATTAAAATTCACTGTTTGTATTATGTCAAATAATGCTAGCAAAATTAACGCATTAATGGACAGGTTAAGTGTGACGTGAATGTTTTGTGGGTTGTTGTAATCAACTTCAAATCTTTCCGAACAAACGGTAATTACATGTAATTTCACCATAAGAGTTTATTTTTAATTTAATTATAAAAGTATTAAAAATAAATAAGAAGGGAAATGGTTTAATTCACATTCTATGTATAAAGTAGATTATTTCTTAATTTTCTTTACATCTTATAAGCTATTATAAATGTAGAAAATAAATTTGTATTTTGAATGCCAATGTCATACAAATATGGCGTATAGTACAGCAAAGTATACGAAATACATATAAACTTAAATTAAAAATTGAATATTTAAAAACATTTTATGCATTAATAGTGGGTTATAAAATATAATAGAAACTTTAGAAACAATCTATACTACAAATAGAATATAATAAAATTAAAAATAAGTTCAATTTTAAGGAAAAAAGGGGAAATGCTTTTAAACGCTAAACTTTTTAATTACTATTAATGTGACTTATATTATTTTTCTATCTTTATTGTTATCTATAATTTTAGTATCAATTTAAATGTCAATTAACATACAAGTCATTATTTTCGATATCAGTTAAAATTATTTCGAATTTTCATTTTATTTTCATATCGAACGTGATTTTGGAGGCCCGTTTTACTTGCATTTTAAACAAACAAATCCTAAGTCCGTAGAACATACTTATATATACCGGGTGTCTACTTTTTTTCCGAACATAGGAAATTCAATGTTAAAATTTTGATTTAGCGATATCTCTTTACCTATTAATTTTAGAACAAAAGTATACGGATGAAAATCTGCATTCATAGAGTATAAGTTTGACGTTCAATTGTTTATTATATCCGAGTTGGAAGCAAAATAAAATACACGCATTAAAGCAATTATCAGAGTGCCATGAGAAATAAAACAAAGGAGGTAGCGGGATAAGCATAGTGAATCGGCCCCAGAGCGATTTTGACTTGGCACTATGTTGGCCCTTTCAAAAATGTAAAAAAACAAGGTTAGATGGTTACCAACTTTATAGATATATTTCTCTGCTTGCAATCCATAAAAGATTGATTTTTTGACATGTTTTTGGAAAAACATTTTTTGGGCCTACTTACATGACTTTAGTTTAACTTACGGTAACAGATAATTAATCTACACTAATCAGAGAACATCTACGATTTTTTTCATTTATTTCTGAAGCGAAAATTACTGCCAAAACTCAATTTAAAGCAAAAAAAAGTTAAAATTTGACACTTATTTTAGTTTGACCTTGGCTTTTCCCGGGTTATTGTTGAAACCCCGAAAAACGCTAAATACAAAATTTTGCAAATTTAACAAGCTTTCAGGATATAAAACCGCATTACGATATCTCTATTACATTAGGCGACAATCGATTTTAAGTAAAGTAAAGAATATGCGATATTTTCCGATTTATGAGAATATTTCACATTTTCGTTACAATAAACACAACGGTAGAAAACAAAGCAAAATGTGAATTTGTTTACATTGATTAATGATGGTATATAGGTTAAAATGGAATATTCATATTTATTTAGTATTTGAATTATGAACAATAGCTTAACTTTTGTGGAGCCTATCCTACGAGAAGTTATTAAAACGTTCTTTAATAGGCTGATAACTCATAGCAGCCCTGTCCGACTTTTGCCTATAGCACCAATGTAAACTCGATTTCAAAGACTTGCGAAAAAGCGGTTCAAGAAACAACTCAACTCGGTTCTTGTCAACGCGGCCGAAATGCTGCGGTACACGATATATTCGATATATTTCAATATATTTTAATCAATTAATATAAACAATAAATTGTTAATCAACATTTTATTGTTTATACCAACTATTATATTATACCAATTGTTAACATATTTATTAAAATTAATATTATTTATTTGAGTCGCATACGTAGTTTCAATTTTTTTAGCGAAAATGTGAAATATTTTCATAAATCGGAAAATGTCGCATATTCTTTAATTTACTTAAAATCGATTGTCGCCTAATGTAATAGAGATATCGTAATGCGGTTTTATATCCTGAAAGCTTGTTAAATTTGCAAAATTTTGTATTTAGCGTTTTTCGGGGTCTCAACAATAACCCGGGAAAAGCCAAGGTCAAACTAAAATAAGTGTCAAATTTTAACTTTTTTTTTGCTTTAAATTGAGTTTTGGCAGTAATTTTCGCTTCAGAAATAAATGAAAAAAATCGTAGATGTTCTCTGATTAGTGTAGATTAATTATCTGTTACCGTAAGTTAAACTAAAGTCATGTAAGTAGGCCCAAAAAATGTTTTTCCAAAAACATGTCAAAAAATCAATCTTTTATGGATTGCAAGCAGAGAAATATATCTATAAAGTTGGTAACCATCTAAACCTTGTTTTTTTTACATTTTTGAAAGGGCCAACATAGTGCCAAGTCAAAATCGCTCTGGGGCCGATTCACTATGCTTATCCCGCTACCCCCTTAGATATCTTAATAATAGGTATTTATTTGTCTAGATTATGTAGAAAAAAGAAAATAATAGTTGCTATAAATAATTTTATTATTAAATTAAATGCTCGAATGAATAAATAAATAAATAAATTAGAGTAAGTTTCCAATTCTGGTCCAATATGTCAAATAATGTCAGACACAACAAACAAATTATTGTTTTATTTCTCATGGCACTCTGATAATTGCTTTAAAGCGAGTATTTTCTTTTGCTTTTAACTCGGAGATAAGAAACAATTGAACAACAAACTTATTCTCTATGGATGCTGTTTTTCATTCTGAGCATTTTTCTTCAGTACAATTTTGTTCTAAAAGTAATAGGTAAAGAGATATCACTAAATCAAAAATTTAATATTGAATTTCCTATGTTCGAAAAAAAAAGTTGACACCCGGTATACAGGTTGGTGAATCGAATTGCGCACCATAGCGTTTTCAATGCTATTTTTCAAATGTTCAATTATTGGCTTCCCTAATTATTTTATGCAATAAAGCTTCAAATAAAAGTTTTAGGCATAAATTTCTGCATCTAAATCAATAAACATAATTTCTATTACATGCTTTCTAACGACAGAAATTAAATATTAAAATGTCGAAAATTACGTTAAAAATACAGACAGCCATGGAATTGAACAAAAAATAAATAAATGCTTGGTGTTTTATCTGTCAAAACGACAACGTTGGACGTTTTATGTCAATCGTTGACGTTATGAAAAATATCCAATAGCGTCGTATTTATTGAAACAACGCTATGAAAATAAACTTTTAGTATTCAAGAAAAATTTTATTTAGTATTGTTTTATGTTTTAGAGTCCATGCATATTTACTTATCATAGACATAAAAATGATTTTTAGACAAATAGTGGTAAATGAAGCAGATAGACATCTACAGCGAATTGTATGGAGAGAAGATATGAATCAGAAGATAGAATAATTTACTCTCTACAGTTATGTACGGAATCGCAAGCGCACCCTTTCAGGTAACAAAACAATTAGCAGAACAAGATGGAAACCAATTTTCCACAAGCAAAGGAAGCATTTTTAAACGACTGATGATGTGTTAACACAAGCAGATGCAATAGATGAAGTAGATCAAGTTCAGCTACAGCTAATTAATTTACTGAAAGAAGGAAAATTTGAATTACAAAACTGGCGCACTAACAACAATACTATTTTAAATCATCTAAGGAAGTGAACAAATAATATCAATTGCTAGATCAAAATACTCTAAACACTTTAGGCATCATATGGATTTTGTTAAAAGAGGCACATAATAAACTGTGATGTCAACTTAGATAATAGATTAAAGATCACAAAAATGATCATATTAGATATGATTGGTTCAGTCACAATTAGGGCAATTAAAAATAGAATGGGACGAAGAAGTTCATGAGTAATTAAATATCGTTTATCACTACCAATAATTAATAATTTACAAATTGAAAGAAATATTAATCCAGAAAACCATGATCAACAAATAGATATTCACAGTTTCTGTGACGCATCAACTATCGCTTACGGGGCATGTGTTTATGTTACAAGTACCAACACAAGAAAATCCAACGACACGTCTTCTTTGTGTTAAGGGAAAAGTTGTGTCCCTAAAAACCATATCACTACCAAAGTTGAAGCTTCGTGGTGCAACTATATTAGCAAAATTAGTTTTAGCGGTAAAAAAAATCACTGAAGCGCCAGTTGAAAAAAACTTATGATCAGACTCGACAATTGTGCTCAATTGTACTAAAAAAAAGTAATTCAATACAAACTTTGGTGGTTTGATTCTAACTGCTTACAAACTAACAATTGACCAGAACAAGTAAATCATAATGATCCTATAGTAGAATTTAAAATGAATACAATGATAAAAAAACATTAATAGGATGTTAATTTTAAACATAAGTTTATTATAATAATGAGAAATATTTCATCTTTATACATAAAATAGATTACTAGAGATGAGATTTTTAAGTGATTAGAACAATTAAAATACGAGTAGTTAGGGTAAATAGATTTCAAAAACTATAAAATAGATACATTCTTCCCTATAGTAAGTATAGTAGTAGTAGTAATATCAGGCTGTCTGAGTAGGTACTATCCGGAACCAATTACGGCATATTTCAAACAAACATATTATAATTTAGATTTAACTCGTACTAATATTGCACGATATCCACGCCACTGGCATTGTATAAACTTAATAAGAATATCAGAATTTATATCTCAGAAGTTTTATTTATGGAAATACGCTGTCGTTATGCCTGTGTGGCATTATTGTGGTGCATTCTGTGCTTTGTTCAATATAAATCAATTGAATATCTACGACACTAGACATTTTAAAAAACTGTGTACCTACTGCAGTGCTATATTGTCACACAGCACACATTGTTGTATTTGTTGTTTGCAAACAATGATTTTGTTATTGGACAATTCGTCAAAGCAAAACTGAAATACGAGAGATACCTATTCGAAAATTCAGACATATTGACTGTTGTGTGATAGTTGACAAATATTATTTTCACTGTCAAACATTTTAAAATTATTTTGGAAATAAATAGATAAAATATATTTAGGAAAGATTGGCAGCTGAAAAAGTTAATCAAGTTAGAAAATTGTGATTTGAATGCTTGGGTGAGAGAAAATGAGCGTGTCTGGGAATGTAATGGGTAAATTTGGTGATGTAAGAGAGAATGAAAACAGTAGTACTTTTCTGCTTGAAACGTGATTTCTTAATTCTAACTCCGTCTACAAAGGTAAATATTTATATGTATACGAGTGTTTCAGTACTAGTGTAACAAAATTTAATAACTTATTTCTTAAGTAATTTTGGGTGTCTCTTTTGCTTACCAAAATATTAGCTGTCAAAGTTATATAAAAAAATTTTAAACTTCACAATAAAGATACTTTTAATAATAATAAAATTACATTTTGATTTAAATTGACATTGTTACACCTTATTTATCTTTCAATAGACGAATTTAATGCTGTGGAATATGCAGACATTATTGTTGCACATGGTACCACTCATTATACATTAAATTATTTGTTATTTCATATTTTGTTATTATGTCGTGTTCCATGTTTTCTAACATTGTTCCATGTTTAAAATACTGAATTTATGTTTTACTTCTTTTATATTTTGTTGCCCATATCGTGATTATAAAATTTGTTTAAGGGGTTACACCACAGTAAAATTTTCAAAAAATCATTTTTTTTCTCTTGAAAGATACTTTGAACCTTGTAGAATACGAGGAAAAAAGTTTTATGCGTGAAAACATTTTTTGCGCTCTTCCACAAACTTGTGGAACATCTCTTGTACGACTATCTGCGTTAAGTAAATACCTGCTCTGATTCTCATCTCTCATAATGTCTTACCTATTGATTTTTAACTTGTCAAATACATTAACGGAGGTGTTAGAAAGTATGTATATTTAGTTTAAAGCATTTTAAAGCGTCTATGCACATTCGAGAAGGATAATCATATAATGTTTGCATCGAAACCGATGCTAACTGCATCAAGAACGCCGAGCTGTCTTTGATAGATGAGGCAAAACAAAGTGCGCTTTAGCATTAAATCGTCCAGGAAAGAAGTTGAGGAGGAGCATTTAACTTGGAAGGGCAGTTTTATTGTACTGGCGCAGATGCAGATTAATGGCAACAAATTTAAACAATAATTATTTCCTATTTTTCATGTCTATAACTCATTTCAAAACTTTAATGAAAATATTTTTTTATATTATTTTAATATATGCCTAATAACATAGGTACAGATGTCAAACACAAGGTTTCAAGCACTTTTACTAAAATAATTCATCGGAAAAATGTTAATGCCGCATGTGAGCTCTTCAAAAGCCCTTTCATTTGATACTAAACACGACAGACTTTCAATAAAACTATTGTCGATAGATATATATCTTACGTTCAACTATAACAGACGTGTTTTGCAGTCGCGCGTATCTTTGTTTGAATTTTTTGCTTCAAAGAATTATTGTAAAGTATGTAAACGTCTTGCACGCCTTACAATGTCAATAACTACAAGAAGCTCTACTATAGAGTTAAAAACTAGTGTACTTGATATATTCAACAGTAAAGAATTTCAAGAAAATGTGCTACGCGTTGTGTACGATAACATAGCGGTAATAGTTGAAGAAAAAATAAAAAGTGCCTTAGATGAAATGCAAGAAATGAATACAGAATTAGTGTCTGAAAATACTAAATTAAAGAGTCAAATAGAAATCCTGAACAACGAACTAAACAGCGTAAAAAATAAATCTGATAATTCGCAAGCAAATATAATATCAATGAATTCCAGAGTCAATGAACAGAAGAACACAGCTGGTAATGAGCCAATCTTGTCAGTTCCTGCAGCGAAACAGGTAATCAGCCAGTGTACATCAAAAACAGCTGAACCTCAAGGTAACTCATCGCTATCGACACCAGTGACGTCCGACCAGGGTAACACAAACTATTCAGAAGTTAAACGAAAAAAGCACGTGAAGCCTAAAGTCAGCATAGCATCACAGGACCGCTCCCAGGGTGCACTTGCAGGGGCAGGAAAAGTTCAAAAAGCATGGTTATATATTGGGAAAATTAAAGATAAAAACGCCACAGTAGATATGGTAAAGAAATATTTAGAAGAAGAAGGCGACTATATATTTGATGTCGAAAAATTGGAAAACAAAGGACAGTACTCCTCCTTTAGAATCGGAGCACCATTCCATCTGCTACAGAAATTAAGTAATGAAAACTATTGGCCTCCAGGCGTTGCCGTTAGACGGTTTCATTTTAAACAAAATCTGAAATCAACAGAACAGCGGAATGTAGAAGATAACTCTTTTTTAGGGAAGCTCCAGCAGCACAGCTGAATTCCACATATATAAGTATGATCTACCAAAACGTTAGAGGGCTTAGATCAAAATGTAAGGTATTTTATGAGAACATTATTAGTCAAAATTATGACTTTATAGCTGTGTCAGAAACATGGCTAAATAACAACATACTGGACGGTGAAATATTTGACGATAGATATTGTGTCTTTAGAAATGATCGCAACTACGAACTGACTCAAATGCAACGTGGTGGCGGTGTACTGATATCAATAAAAAACAAATTTAAACCAAGCTGGTTGTGCCGGAGCGATAGTGCTGAATTCGAATGGATTTGTACAAAAAGTAAAATTTCAGACATAAATATAATTGTATGTTGTGTTTATATTCCATCTGGTTCAAATCTCGTAACATATAAGACTTTTTTGGAACAATTCGAACAAGCAATTGAAAATGTGTTGCACGACTACATATACGTGATTGGTGATTTTAATATTGCTGAAATTGGAGGTTCTAATTACAATTTTGAAATCTCCTCTTCGGCGAAATGTGTAATAATAAGTGACCTAATATCACAGTTTAATATGTACTCCATAAACAATGTTATAAATTATCGCAAATCAACACTGGATTTAGTGTTAACGAATATGATCGAAGCAACCGTAACAGAATGTGAGACGCCACTGGTGACCATTGACGAGTATCATCCTCCATTAGAAATTTGTTTTAATTTAAAAAATAAGAATGCAAAAATTAATTTAAAACAAGCAGAATTTTATTATGATTTTAATAATGGTAATTTTGTACTCCTATATGAACTTTTAAGCCGTTATAAATGGGAACAAGAAATTAATAATAGTTGTGCTAATTTGGCAATCGATAGCTTCTATAATTGTTTATTACAATGTTTTAATGTGTGTATTCCAAAGAAAACAATTTCACATAAATATAATAAATTTCCAGTATGGTTCAGTAGTACGCTAAAAGATAAAATAAAACAAAAAGAATACTTTTACCGGAAGAGTAAAATTATTTCAAATAAGCGAAATGAATATTTAACTAAATACAAATTACTGAGATCTGAAATAAAAAAATTGATTAAAATCTGTCACAAGGATTACATATCTGAAGTTGAAAATGAAATTACCAGTAATCCAAAAAAATTTTGGACTTATGTTAACAATAAACGTAAAAAATCAAATATAGCTAGGTGTTTTTCCCATAACGATAAGGATCTTTACGACGAGAAAGATATTGTAGACAACTTTGCACAATATTTTCAAAGTGTGTACGTAAATGAGGCTCCATCAACTCCAAACATGAGTAGTAATTGTTACAATTTAAATGTCTTCTCCTTAACTACAGTCACAGAAGAAGAAGTCTGGTGTGCGATAAATGCACTTAAGCCCAAAAGTGCAGTAGGTGTTGATGGTATACCTTCATATTTCTACAAGGCATTTATAGAGCTGTTGTGTAAACCCATACAACTATTGATAAATATTTCCTTGATGTATAATGTATTTCCAGACAAACTAAAAACCGGTCGAATAACACCAATTCACAAATCAGGGAATCCTAAATTTGTACATAATTATAGACCAGTGACCGTGTTGACATCATTGTCTAAAATTTTTGAAAAAGTTGTGTATATCCGAATCTACAGTCATATTAGCCAAGTTATTGTAGAACAACAACATGGATTTGTAACTAAAAAATCAACTGTAACAAATTTAATAACTTTTTCTCATGATATTTATTGTGAAATCGACAAAGGAATACAAACTGATGTAATTTTCACAGATCTGGCAAAAGCCTTTGATAAAGTTAATCATTCGGTATTAATAAGAAAATTAGCATTTTACTCCTTTGATAAAAACACTTGTACGTATCTTAAATCCTACCTGGAAAATCGTGAGCAATTTGTTACGTATGGAGGCTTTAATTCAAATTATTTTACTGCCACTTCAGGAGTGCCCCAAGGCTCCATTTTGGGGCCTTTGCTTTTTATACTCTTCATAAATGATATAACTAAATGCTTCACTTATTCAAAATGTTTACTATACGCAGACGATCTAAAAGTGTATCGTGCAATAAACGGAACAGAAGACTGTATTAAACTTCAAGAAGACCTCGACGCTGTAAGTAAATATGCTACTGATAACTATTTAAAGTTTAATGTCAATAAATGTCATGCTATGTCTTTCACTCGAAATCAGAATGTTCGCATATTTGAATACAACATCGACGGTGAAAAACTTGATAGAATCACTGAATGTAGAGATTTAGGTATAACTTTTAATCATAAGTTGCATTTTACAAGTCATATTGATATTATGGTAAATGAGTGCCAAAGATGTCTTTGTTTTGTATTGAGATCTAGTGCAAATTTTAACGCTCATACAGCAATATTGTTATTCAACTCACTGATTCGCTCTAAATTAGAATACGCAGCAATTGTATGGAATCCATCGTCACTAAACAGTATAGACAAAATAGAAAAAGTACAGAAGAGATTTCTCAGGAGTTTGTATGTAAGGAAACATAATCTATACCCATTCAGAATATCTTACGTCAATCAAATGAATGAGTTCAATGTACAAAACCTCTGTAAAAGAAGAGAACTAATTTCTGTTATATTTATTATAAATGTTGTTAATTATAAACTAAATGTACCTGAAATTCTATGTGATATAAATTTTGTTGTACCAAATATAAAACTTCGTGCTAGAGAGAGAACATTTAATATTGATAAACGTTCAAGTTCTCCTCTAATAAATTGTTTAGATATTGTTAACAAGTTTATTAAAAGATGCAATGTTAATATATTTAATGTAAATAACGCAGATCTGCATAACTTAAAAACATGTATTTTAAATTTGTAGTTAATTATCAAACTGGTCAAGATGTAATTGGATTTGTATCTGTATTTTGGTCAGGTTAAATAAACTATTATTATTATTATATTTGTGAGTTAAGAGTGGAAAGTGATTATTTGTTGCTCGAACATAGTAATAATGTAAGAGAAACAAAGCACCTTTATACACGTAATACACACATTTTTTTATACGACTGTATCTTAAATTATTTAAAACTTCAGCGATTGCTATGAAAAGTTGAAAATTACACTCTCATTTGTCATCGTAAATTTTTATTCGATCGGAAACGTTATTCTTGTACATATTTTGAAGAATAGATTAAATGTTATGTATGTTATGAGGTTAAGACAATTTGAAAATTGATGATTATATATCAGCAGTAGATTTCATGATATATTCATATGTAGCAGGTCTTAGTGGTCGCTGCAAGCACATATCTGAAGTTTTAATATAATAATTTTTTCTAGGTATTCAAAATATTTGAAAAAAAGCATTGAAAACAAAAAAACACCAAAAATAAATTACTTTTCATAAAAAGGGTAATTTTAAACTAGTTTATCAACTATACCTAGTGCAATATATTAAAATTGCTGATATGTGCTTGCAGCAACCACTAAGACTTGCTTTACAAGAGCGTGAAATTCATAGCTTCTCTATTTTCATCAATTCTAAAATTTTCCTCAATTATTATCTGAATCTGATTGTAAAGCACTTGATAACACAATAAATACACCGGTAAAATATAACATTTTTTTCTACTTCCGTTAGGAAATAGAAGTTTCATTTCACTTATGTGAGTTAGGTAATAAACTGCATTATTTAATTAGTGAAATAATGAGGTAACATAGCAACAGATATCTTGGTAGACGAATTCTGATGTGTTATTCTTTTATTTTTTGAATTTATAACTGTCATTAATATGTCAAAATTTCATAATTTCAAAAACGCTCTTTCGTATTTATTAGAACGGAAGTAGAAAAACTATTGTATGAAACTAGTAAGGAAATAGGTTATTACCTTACTTATGTGTTTACATAACTCGATTACGCCTCGTTCTGCAAATTTCACATGCGTAAGGTAATAACCTTCATTTCCTTACTAGTTTAATAAATAGCTATAAAATCTTTGCTTTATTTTTGATACCGCATAATAATACGATATATTTAGCATTAAAAACTTCTTGTAATGATTGTATATTTAACCTAATGCCATAAAATCAGTTAATTTGTCGTACGCAAAGCAGAGATTTTTATGTTTATAGCGAAGCTTGCCGAAGGATTCCGGCCTCTATAAATTTACGTGGCGAATATACAGTCTTTACATGACATTAAAAATTGTCGAATCATGTTTCACCACTGACCGAAGCAGATTTATCTATTTCAGTTTGCTTTCATGGGATGATCAAATATACATTTCCTTTTACACTTAATACAGATTATAAGTAAACTGAACCTGCAACTTTGATCAAAACAATTTGATATTTATTCGTTTGTATAAAAAGGGGAAATTAAATTTAATGTTCAGAACCTGAAGGATAAGCAGAGCTAACTTTGCTTATCTTGGCCGCACGCCACTGATTAGAAGTCTTTGTTTCTAGCTTTATAGCAAGTTTTAATTCTAAAACTAATTTAGTTAGTACATCATAACAAGACACCTCCTCTATACAAATTAACATATGTTATCGATAAAATGCGATATTTGACAAAATGAATATATGCAGATTACAATTGATAACAAAAATATAGACCTGGCCATTCATATAAAACCGAGAAGAGTCTATGCAATATAATGGGAAGGTATTGGCGTGCGTTTCGAACCATACAAACATGAAGATTTTTAAAGAAATGTATTTGAAAATAAATGTTTCTATATGAAATGGCAATACAATAAAAATATAACATTTTAATTTAAATGACGCAATTTTCTTACAGCTCTAAATATTGTATATAAATTATTTATAAAAACATTAATTAATTATGCAATCACAGACAAATACATCCCAGTTAGTTTGGTTTTGACTGCCAAAAATAGAAACGCCGCTTTTTTCAGCAACCAGACTGTGAAAAAAACAACTTTATTATAATACTGGTTTGTTCGCTATTTTCACTATATTATTTGACATTGATATGATTGTTTATGACTGTTTGATTTTTTTGTGCACTTTTAAAATTTAAATTCATTTACCTTATACATAGTTAGATATTTTTAAGTTTTCATATTACATTTATAGTTCCTGTAATTTAATTTAAATTTTTTATTTTTTGTTTTATATTTCCTAAAAGTTATAGTAGTTTTATATTTCATTAATAGTCTTAAAATATTTTTAAAAATAAAAATTAACAAAAAAAAGGTTGAAATTAACAAATATTTATTTCTGACTATCAATAGTACCGACTCCATAAGTGTCATCCATTTGCACCGGTCCACGCAGTTTTTAACAGTTTTTACAAGACTTAGAATCTAACCTGTACATTTATCACCGGCATTAGAGTTGTTGGTGGTGACGCAGAAAACACTTATCTTTTCCTCAATACAGAATATAAGAATCATCCTACCTTTAAGGAATGAGCGTTTCTTATATTTTAACGTGGCGACACCTGCCTTTCGGCTCTAGCCGCCACAATTCCCATGGACACGGGGTTGAGATACACTCAATCAGCGCGACATCACCACGTATAAGACCGATGTCTACCAGAACGCTTGTAGAGTGAGAGCTCCTAGGCATCTCTGCTGGGAGGAACCTACTTACCTACTCGTTACAGTACACGTGTTTTAGATCCACACTAGGTCAAATATAAATCAAATTGATACTAATCACTGAATTTAATATCTATTTGTCTTTGTATCAGACGCCGTTAAATTTTACTTGAAAAAAAAAAAACTTCGTATTTTATTCACTGTAGTTATCGTAAATAAAACATGAACTGACAGCCCCATATCTATAGATAAGAAATTTTGTGCACATTTTTACAGTTTACGTTATGATCATATCTAGGAATGATACTTTAAACATAACGTCAATAGAATCACAATTATATTGACTAAACATCGATAGCGAAATATGTCACCTTCAGCTTTTCCCCAATGCATCCACTTTACCTGGATGTCAATTTGTTACTGAATAGTAATTTATTTGTTATAAATACAAGCGCGGTGGCCGAGCGTGTTAAAGCACATCTCTTAACATACTGTGACGTCACCCGAATCAAGGTTCGTCAGTTCGAATCCGCCTGTCGACAATGTGTGATTTGTCGTAAAATATAAAATGCGGTTACATGTATTTATCACACTCGGACGCTATAAGCTAGTCACTTATACATTTTAAATAATGTAGCATTTGACTACGAAAACCAGCAGTACGGCAGTGTAAAAACTGTGGCTCGGTGTGGCCGGTAGGCCCAGGCCCGATCTCGGGCTGTAGCGCCACAGATGATGATGATGACATAAGCGTATTAATATCATTAGCTGTCCTAAAGATAAAATACAGTAGTTTTTGCTATAGATGAGGTACCGAATATCAACTTGTAAAGGATAATAGCTTGGAGATATTTTTGCTGGATGAAGGTATACGAGATTGCTGAATCAAACTAATTGCTACCAGCGTATCGCAAATCTTGAGATTTTTTCTATTGTGTATAATATATAATTTGTCATATATTTCAGAGACACTGAAAACACGTGTATTTAAAAAATATAAATTAAAACGAAGTAGACTTCATTTATAGAATATGTTCATTCATGGGCACCAATTCTATACTTCTTATGTCTATTGTAATAGTACTTTAACGATTCACCCTTACTAGTTCCACGTCTACTTCAAAACTTTTAAATAAAACCATTAATATTAATCAATAAATAGGTACTTACAAATATACATATACTTACCTTACATACATTTCATGTTGATACAAATATCTATCGAGGGACAATTCCAGCAAAAATTGTATTATTACATTATTAATTTCACATCTGGTTTTTATAAGCTTTCTTAAATCTTGGTTCTTTATTTTATCCGTCAATTTTCTATTTTAACATACTGCGCTCCATCTTTCTTTAGGCACTTTGTAACTTCTTATTTTGTAGAGTGACTGCCAATGTTTAGCATCCGTATGTTAAGCAAGACATGAAGCAGAAGTCAAAAAACTTTATTTTTAATGTCAGTACGTTGTTTGCTTTTTAATATCATCTTCAGACTCTAACATTTGTTCCACGTGGATGTTATCCTCAGCAGTTCTTTTTCACCCCTATTCTTTAAATGACATGAATTATCTGAGATAAATGTATTCCATTTCGTATTCTATTATTTGACTATTAGCTGTAATTGGCGATTATGTTTATTATTTTAGTTTAGGTTAAATTTATTTCAAAGTCCGCTTTTTACTTTACTGTAATACGTTCTAACATAGAGTTGATTTCTTTCGTTCTTTCTATAAATGTAAGATTATTTCGTTTTGAATCACTTATAATTTACAGAACTTTAACCAAAAAAATATTTTAACTATTAAATATAAGTTCTGAAAACTGTACCCATAACTTGAACGATTTATGTTTATACTTTTTTCTACCCTTTCTAAATTTTCTAATATATTTCCAAGATACAGCTGAGTAAATAGGATGATCACACTTTATCGCGACTTAAGTTAATTTTATATTTGAAACAACTTTTCTGTTTATATTGTTTATTAATCGCGAATAATTTTATTACTATTAGTATGTATTCCTGAATCATTACGCCGAATGTTCTGGAATATTCAATGAATAGTATGGATATGTGCATAGTTGAAATAAGTATTTACAATAAATTTTATATCTAATTTGATTATATTAATAATTTTGTTGTGGGAACTACAAAGGCATTTTTTTCGTAACGTTATTTAAACATATTGTATTATAGTACACTTTTTATATATTTTATCTACGACCATATATGTAAGTAGGCCATTAAAAACAATTTGCAAGAACAGTAAATGCTTGTTTACGGTTGCTAAGGGTTTACTGCACTAGTTATGTAATATACACATATTACGTAATTGTTCTCAAGAAATTTTTAATTTGTTTGACAGTTTATGTTACGGATATAACCTAACAAATATTCTGTTAGATAAAGTATAATACACAACTCGAATTGTAACGCAATTACATAACGTTATACATTTTACACACAGGGATATACGTAAAACCTATATTTAAACATTTTTGATAGAATATTTTATCCGAATTTAGAATCGGAAATTATATCCAAACTACGAATTGAATATTTTATCCGAACTTTGAATCGGATCTGATACGAATCTGATCCGAGAGAGTTGTAATCTGATCCGATCCGAAATCTAACTTCAGGTCGAAACGGCTTCGGATAACGGATATTTTTGTGTGTCTCGAGTATATAATAATGTTGTAGTCTTTCGATTTTTGTATTAATAGATTCGTCTTTGAGATATCCCTTCTTTATTGGTGATATTCTTTTTATTAGTACTGTCTTTTTATATAGACAGGATATAAGGTTAATTGCACCATAATATCACATATCAAATTTACCGAATTTTTTGTGCAACAAAGCAATTCAGACCTATCTCCATTGATTTTGTAATGGGCCCTGTTCATAATATTTTGTTGAAAAGTTTCTTTAGAGTTGGTAACAGATAAACGTATGAGTTCGTTACAGATCTCATATGTTTATTTGTTTGGATTAATGATCGACTGTTTTGTATCCGTAGTAAACTTTAGTCCTTCTCAAGTTCTTCCAGAGGAGATTGGATCATTTAAGACTTCTGTTCGATGCAAGTCTTGCGGAAATTTTTTAAATAAAATTCGGTTGCCTTGGTCATAATTTCATATCTATTTGTGTGATCTGTTATTTTCTTTTAAAACTATCACTCAATTTTCTTGTTTTTTTATTCTATTTTTTCTTCCTTCCGAGGTCAGAATCCCGAATTATTTTTCCGCTGTTGTTTGTATTTCATTTTGAATATCTTTCCTAACAATATTTCTTAATATATAATTTTTGCTATACCTGAGATATTTAAAATATTATTCACTAAAGTTCTCCGCATATTTTAATAATATCTCTAGTGTACTCTGATAAGTTACTTTCGTGGTTTCACATTATTTAATTAGTTATTGCATTGATTATTAGTGTTTTATCTTATTATATATGAATTATAGTTCAGTTTCTAATTTGATTAATCATTAACATTTATGGGGACCGTAATTTGAAAATTGATATTCGAACTTCACTTCATTTACCGATATCTGCTACGACAGAGTACCACACCCAGTAATGTGTGAAAGGCGTAATGATATATTTATTTATCAAATTGATTCATATTTTGACCGAGAGGACATTCCCCTTGGTAATTATTTGATCTAGTAATATATACAAATATTCTGTAAGTATTTATTTTAACCTTAATTATACTTGTATAAGACAATAACTATTTTGTATTTTTGTATTTTTTAAATATTACTTTCATTTAAATATATTTATTTTATAGAAATCTACACAATAGTTTTCATTTAAAGCTGATTACTATAGAGAAATTAAGTTTGTACTTCTGGATAGAGCAGCATCAGTGTTAATTTCTGTTAACACAATTACATCATTTATTATTTTTCCTAATACTTCTTGGAATTATAGAAGTTTATTTTCTGAGAGTATAGTTCTTCTGTTGACGTGTATACTTTTATATAATTGGTTTGGAGTTCTTATATTTGATGATTTCTATTGTTTCTGTGTTGTTTAAAGGGAAAGTCATTTCTTCCTATGGCGACCAACCAGTTTGGGAAGTTTGTATTTGTGCATAAATAATTGTGTATTAATTATATTTCTTTATTTATAATGTTGATATTTTAATTTCTTCTTTATTCTTATTATTTCATCTGTGATTGTATTAACATTTTGTGGTACTCTTATGGCCCCTTTTATTATTTACTAATTCCGGTGGTGTATTGATAGTTTGCAATTGATTTGTCATCGAATATATATGGGGTAGGTGGCTCAGTGGTATCGAGTCGGCCTGTGGATCTTGAGAATCCTGGTTCGATCCCCACAGCCGACAAACAATTTTCACCAATTTAAATCTACACCTGTGGCTCCCCCTCCACTAATATCTTTGGAGGGCGTGATTTGACGGCTGGTAACCGCACTTCACGCGAAAAAATATATCACTTACCGAGATCTGCTTAGGCAGAGTGCCACACCCAGTAATGGGTAAAAGGTGTGATGATATATTTATTTATTTTATTTTATTTGTCATCGAATATTTCTGTAGCAGATTTCTTCCTGTTCGTTCTCGAATTTGATTATGTATCTTTTCTTGCTTTCGATCTTTGACGTATGCGTCTAGATGTTTCTAGAAGTTTATGATATGCTGTAGAATATTTTTTTTTCCATTTGAATATTTTACTACACTAATTAAAAAAATGCTGTATCAAAGATGTAGTTTTAAAATTGATAAAAAGATTCTAGTAAACAATTTGTTTCTATAAAGTGTATCCCATATTTTCAAGAAAATTGAAGTTTTTATTTTAATCTCATTATAATCAACAATCAATGTTTCTTTTAAAATTTGTAACTATTTTTTTATTAGAGAAAATATTGAATTTATGATTGCCTATATTTGAAAATGTACTAAACGCTTCGCTATTAGCTGAGCACTTAGCATGGCGCAGTCGACTAATGTTGGCTGCGGAATACAAACTCGAATTCTCAAATCCACAAACCTGCGCGTTTCAGCTATCTACCTCATAAAAAATAAAAATGATCTGTCGTAATATATTTATAACGACCGTCGTTCAACTACATAACATACTGATGATTAAAGAGCGGATAAATCAGCACAGTTTTTTTAAAGTGCTTTCGAAAGCTCTATTTTTGCTAAAAAGTCAAAGAAAAAAGTTAAATCAAAGCAGGTACAAATAATTAATATTTTGAAAAATAAACACACTTTTAAATTTAAATTAATACAAAAAAAAAGCTAGAAAATATTGCCCAAAATATACATTATTCTTTATAATTGTTCCCAAAATTCAGTATTGTTCTAAAGTTAGGATGTGTAAAGCGATGTTAACTATATATGGTTATCTAATAGCATGTTAAAAGTTTTAAATTGTTAAGATGGTAGACATCACATTTTACACGTTTTCTTAGTTTATGATTTTTTTCTTCTAATTTTTGGTATCTGTCGTTCCTTAAAAAAAGTTGTTAGAATACACAATGGTTAAAGTTATTTGTTTCTAATTATATTTTGTATTTATACTTTTGTTGTTTGTTGTTTCTTATATATTGCAATTTATTATCAAAATGCTCGAGGCATAAATTCGAAACTACAAAATGTTTACTTAAATCCAGAGTTCGAAGATATATATCGATCGATATATATCATGATATTTATTTTGATATATATCGTCATATTTTTGCAATGATATATATCCATTATATAAAAATTTCAAATAGTGTGTAATAAATACAGTATATCTCTCATTATTACTTTCATTAATTCTGTTAAAATTATATTCTAAAGATAATTGTTATTTTACTAGCTTTTGACTAATTTTTATTTGGTATTCATTTTAGAAATACAAATCCTTTAATATGGTGGAAAAGTGTAACTATCAATGAGTCAGAGTGGCCAAATAAAAGTACATTTATTGAACTATGTGAACAGTTACACACTGCTGTAGCAACCACAGCAGGGCTGGAACAATATTTCTCCACTTTTGGCATTGTCCAATCTCAATTACGTAATCGTCTCGGTAACGACAAAGCCGCTAAATTAGTTTTTATGTTTAAATATTTAAACCAAAAAGAAACTACAAAAAAAAACTAATTTAGATTGGCTTTGGCCAAGTGAGTCTCTATCTGCAACGCTATGTTCAGGAAGTTCATCAGAAGATGATGATTTGCCCCTATCTAGAATATAGGATTTTTTAAATATTCTTACTATTCTTAGTACTATATAATATTTGTGTATCCATTCAATGTATATTTACTTTTTTTCATTACCTATGTTAATTTTTTATTTAGGAGTAATAATTTATTTTGTATTTCCTATTTTGATAATAAATGTGTACAAAAACTAAAATTAAAAAATAAATATCCAAAAAGTGATATTTATCTGATATATATCCTATATATCAGATATTTTGATATTTATTATAAATATCATGATATTTCCGAACCCTGCTTAAATCTACTTAATACAGACTATGATATTGTTGCACTAACTGAAACGTGGCTAAGTGACAGTGTTCATAACTCTGAGTTCTCTGGCAATTCTTTTTCAATTTATCGTGCTGACCGCAACTTTCAAGCCTGTGGTGTGACGCGTGGCGGTGGAGCAATGCTGGCAGTAAACAATAAGTTTAATTCTTCGCCCATTTCATTCAGTGATGTTCAAGGTTCAACAATATATTCCTCAGAACATTGACATAGTTGGTGCCAAAATTTATCTTAATACCAGTTATTTCTACATTTTTTGTATGTATGTTCCGCCTAATTTACCTAGTAACTATTATTATTCCATGTTTAATTATTTTGATACCTTAACATATTTACATGATAAGAATGTGATCATTCTAGGAGATTTTAATATGCCTGATTATAACTCCGATTGTAAATCAACTACCGTCAAGGCATTTGATAATTTCCTGTCTTTTCTAAATTTAACTCAAGTTAATAATATAACTAATCAAAATAATAGATTACTTGATCTAGTAGCTACTAATTTGGATTGTATAGTGTCACATGCTGAAGAGCTTATTGTTGATGAGGATATGAATCATCCTGCATTATCTTTTGATGTTAAGTTTATTTCTGCTAATAGTGATGCTAAGTTTATTGGTAATATTGGTATGAAAATTTATAATTTTAGAAAGGCTAATTACATTAAACTTTATTCGCTCATAAATAATTTTGACTGGAATCAAATTAGCTCATTTTCTGATGTTGACGAGGCCTGTAAGTTTATGTATATGATATTGTACTCTTTTTTTGATGAATGTGTACCCTTACAATCATTTAGCAAACAATTATATCCCAAGTGGTATACTTCAGTTATAATTGAGAATATAAAGAAAAAAGCGTATTTTTTACAGCTTTCTCGGCGTAATAATAGCGATAGTCTTTATTATTTTAATAAATACAAACAGTTACGTGCGTTAATCAAGACTGATATTCGTCAATCATATAATTCTTTCATTAAAGAGTCGGAACAGTGTCTGATAACGGATCCCTCTAAATTTTTGAATTTTATAAACAACAAGAAATCCAAAACATCCATACCGTCCTCTATGAATTTCAACAACAATGTTATGAGTAATCCTACTGAAATAGTTGACGCTTTTGCCACCTACTTTAAAAGTGTTTATCAAACTCCTACTGACAATCCTCTTCCTGATTTAATTATTCAAAGTACTGACAACTTTAATTTGAATGAAATCTTAGTCGACGAAATAATTCTAGCCACTCGTAAACTTAAATCTACTTATACGTCTGGTCCTGACTTAGTTCCTAGCTTTATTATCAAAGATTGTGCGGATTCCTTGTCATTAGGACTTGTACATATTTTTAATCTATGCTTGAACAATCAAACATTCCCTCATATATGGAAAACTGTAAGAGTTGTTCCTGTTTTTAAATCTGGAAACGAAAAAGATATTGTGAATTACCGTCCAATCGCTTTATTGTCTAATTTTAGTAAATTATTTGAAAATATATTATATAATTTTATTTATGCTAAATTTCAGTCTTACATTTCTCCATATCAGCATGGGTTCGTCAAAGGTAGATCTACCACCACAAATTTATGTAACTTTAACCAGTTTACTTCTGAGGTCATTGATAATTCCGGTCAAGTAGATGTAGTATATACCGATTTTTCCAAGGCTTTTGATCGTATTGATCATAAAATAATTTTACACAAGTTTCAAATGTACGGTTTCTCTTCAAGTTTAACTTCCTTATTAGCCTCGTATCTATCGAATAGAACACTTTTTGTTCACTATATGGGTCATAATTCTCCTTCATTTATTGCTGATTCTGGGGTGCCTCAAGGCTCAAATCTAGGCCCATTATTATTCTTAATTTTTATTAATGATATCTCATCTGTTATCTCAAACAAAAACTTGCTTTTCGCAGACTGTATTGTTCAATCCAAAGTGATATTGACTGCTTTTCTTTACAAGAAGATCTAGATAATTTGAGTATCTGGTGTATGAACAATAAGATTTCTCTAAATATCACTAAATGCAAAACAATGACTTTTACTCGTAAACGTTACCCAATTGTTCATACATATACAATTTCTAGCTTGATCTTAGAAAGAGTTAACACTTGTATTGATCTGGGTATCACTTTTGATCCTAAATTTAGATTTAATTTACAAATTGATAAAGTAACCTCCTCGTCACACAAAATTTTAGGTTTCATTATTAGAAATACACGGTCATTTAGGGACATTAATGCTATTTTTGCCATATACTTTTCCTTAGTTAGATCCAAGTTGGAATATTGTGCAATAATCTGGAATCCTTTTTATAGTACTTATATACATCAAATTGAATATGTTCAACGAAAATTTTTAAAATACATATATTTTAAAGTAGAGGGGATTTACCCGGTACAAAATTATCGGCATGATGTACTTCTCAATATGTTTAACTTCACAAGCTTGATAGATAGAAGAAAAGCTGCTTGTTTAATCTACTTATACAAATTAGTTAATAATCTGGTCGATGATGCTGATACTCTTGGTCGTGTTGGATTTCATGTTGCCTCATTGATTACTCGTAATCGTCTTACATTTTATCTGCCTAGACCCCACACTAATATTATTTATTCTGCACCTTTGTATGCAATGTGTAATCTTTATAACATTGCTCAAAATAATGTTGATATTTTTGGGGATTCATTACCCGTATTTAAGCGTAGAGTTTATGATTTTCTTAAGTCCTGATATTTTATTTCTTTTATTTCTTTTTGTATTTTGATTTGTATCTTACAAGTATATTTTGTAATATTCTTTGTTAATTTTGATTAATTAGTTTGTTGTTTTTACTTAGTAATTTTTTCCTAGTTACCTAATTTTTTTTTTTTTGTACTTACTATATTTACTTTGTACTATATGTTTATCCTGTAATTGGGCATTTTGCCTGTTGGGTTCAATATAATAAATAAATAAATAAATAAATAAATATAATAAAACTCCCGGTAGTAATGCTCGCGTTCATATTTTCGATGAAATACGGCACTAATGTTATAGAACTAAGAGTCAACAAAATTTATTTACGTAACTGATATTTAATCATATTCCAAGCCATAAATAAAAGACCAAATATATATATTTTTTAAATTCCAGGATAGCATTAAATAAAAAAGAAAAACATAAAAAAAATAGGAAAAATAGCATAAGTTATTAAATAACTTTTCTTACGTCCGTATTAAATTTAATAAAATATGATTGCTTTAAATATTGGATGAAACCAAAAAGTTTAAAATTCGCTCTCTACTGATGATATATGAAGAATAATTGCAGATCGCAATATGATTGTTCTCGCAAAGAAATTTTATATTTATCTTACCAAGTGCTGATTTTCAGGAAACAATTTTTGTTTTTAAACCAATTTTTTTATGTTTTCTTGTTTTACTAGGGATTTGGACATCAACTAATGATGATTATATCGCAAGAGTAAACAATGGCATTTTTTTGGATGAGAAGATAGAGAAGATAGAATGTTATTTCCAAACTCAGATTGTTTCCATACAACTTAATATGAGACTTGAGAATTATATCATGCAAAAGTAACCTCAATTATTAATGATGGAATCATCATCTGAGGTTCTACAGCGTATTTAAATAAAGTTTTCATGAGATAAGTCAAAAGAAAATACTAAGCAGGGGCATAGTGGCGTACAGTCGAAGGAAATAACAATTTAATTTAAGATAATTCTGATTTATTTTCTTTTAAATTTAAAATCCAAAAAAAAATTA
The DNA here is from genome assembly GCA_947425015.1 of Pterostichus niger. Classification (NCBI taxonomy): domain Eukaryota; kingdom Metazoa; phylum Arthropoda; class Insecta; order Coleoptera; family Carabidae; genus Pterostichus; species Pterostichus niger. Next base: position 15,858,197 of record OX380336.1, read on the forward strand.
ATGTTATGATAATAACAAAAAACAACAACAACAATAAATACAATTTTAATTTCTAATTGTTTACAATTTTGTTTCATTTCCAAGGCTAATCTGATGTTTGAGCTAATTTTTAATATTTTCATATTAATTTCTGCTGTTATAGGGCATTTAAAATTCTGTTTTTTTATTCTGATGTAGAATTTTATGCTCTACAACTTTTATTTGAAGCTTCTTTACCTAAAATAATTAGAGAAGCAGGAAATTATGATTTTACATGTTAAAGTCCTATGTTCCGGGGTCGCGGTCAACACCCTATATATATATATATATATATATATATATATATATATATATATATATATATATATATATATATATATATATATATTCAATTCATTAAAAAATATGTTGATGATATGTTTGTTCCATACCTTCTAATCAAACTAGTAATATTTTAAATGTTTCAAGTTTCATTTTTTTAAATAACTGTTTCTAATTAATGTTTACAAATATTTGATATAATAGTTTAAAATATATATTCCTGGTTATATAATTTATCATTTTTAATAATTTTTTTTAAAGAATGTTATATTTTGAACAATTTATTAGTCAGTATTTTATATTTTATAAGTATTATTTTTATTGCTAATATTGTTTTTATATTCAAATAGTGTCATGAAAAAGGTATAAATGAAAGAAATCCAATAAAAATCTGTTTTATATTTATATTAAATAACAGTAAAATTGTTATTATTATTATTTAAATTTGATAATACCGATATTTCGTAAATATCGATATAGTAAAACTAACAAATTGTCAAATACATAATAACGATATTAATAAAATATCGATATATCGCCAACCTCTGATATTTGTACTATATAAACCCGGAAATAATAAAATATATAATAATAACATATTTGATTAATTTTTGCTTAAATTAAATGTAATGACATTTAAAATTTATTTGTTTAAAACGCGAGCGGAACAAGCCTTTCCAAGAATGCGTTCCGATATAAAGATAACTAGTAAAATATCTAAATTTTGTATTTCTGCACACTGCGTAAAGCCATTCTGTAATTTAAATAACTTCGTACATTGCCGATAACAGCTACATACATAACATTACACTATATTCCATTAAACCCTCAAAACATTCACTGAACCTTTATTTATTAACTTCATTTTGCAAACATCTTTCCTCGGACACACTCGTTTTGTTTCGTCCACATGTATAATTTCTTCCTTATAATCTTGTTTTCTTTCGGAATCTTTCGTTCTCATTATTGCAATTATATTCTTAATCTTTTCATACCTTTTATTGCTGTTAGGCTCGCCGGTGGCGCCTCCATTTTTGGCCTTTTCGTCCTTGGTCTTTTCATCCTTGTTCTTCTCGTCCTTGGAGGAGGCGGAGTCGGACGAAGTGCCTCCGCCGCCGCTATCCGCTGCGCTGCTGCCCGCCGCCGTCATTTCTCGATCACCACCCTAGTGCCTTGCACCTAGAACTGTGCACTGCACGCTGCGAGCTTCAACAGCTCTGCATAACTCTGTAATCACAAGACAAATCAATATTTTAGGTTTAATTATTAATCAAATTTCAGTATTCTCTATTAGGAGACGTATTTAGTGGAGTGCAAAAAAACACAAGTTCGTTCTATAATATACTGTTAATAAATTTATCAAAAAAGTCTTGATCTATAAAATTTATTTTTAAAATTGAAGACAAAATTAAAATTTAGAAAACAAATTCAAAACAGGTTTGTATACATCTTTTAATTCTGGACTTCTTTACACTTAAATGTTTTTCCCGTTAAATAAAATAATATCACATGTCTCTCTCTTAACCTGCAACATCTTCTATACCCATTTAAACAAGAGTTATCCTGGATGTCTACATACAAATTATTTTTTATGTCTTTAGTATATACAGTGTTTTGTGTATTATAACATTTTTGGGAGAAATGCAATAATTTGTAAGTATTTAGTGACTATTATCTATAGCGCCTGAAACAAATTAAATTTAGTTATATGATACTAGAAAAGATGATATTTATAGTTTAGAAAATTGATGTAAACAAATGTGTTTTTATAAATATTTTGATCCCGTTCGAACAAATAGCACTAGCGGCCTAAATGTGCGCATTAGACATATATTTAAGTAGTAGGCCGCATAGGTCTGAAGGGCCCCAGGTTGCTGCTATAAAAAATTAATGTGGCTTTCTTATTTATACGAATACATATTCTATGAATAAGTAATTGCTATTAACACATATTTCATTATTTTCTCGTAACTTATACAATGAGTTTACAGTTTCACCATTTTCACCACTGGCCATCTACCTTTAAACACTTGAAGTAAACTATTTATTTATTTATCCTACTATGTACAAAATGAACTTAATCCCAATTACTGTACAGGGTCCAAACTCACCGAACCACAATGTAATAAGATGCCAACCTAACCGAGATTGAATCAGATTGACTCCATTGGACTTGACTTGACTTTAATTTTTAATTAAAGCTAAGTTTAAAGGGACGGGTAATGTATAGAATCATTTATATAACTAGTCATACCGTATAATTCAGTACGTCGACGGGGTTGTGCATCACTGTGATAACAGAAATGTGTTTTCAAAGAGAAATATTTATATTAATTTAAAAAGAAAAGTGTGCATTTGTTTCCGTTGACTAGAGTAACACTGTGCACATGTAGTACTGTATGTTTAAATAGCCAATTATTTATAAATATTGTATGTATAAATAGCCACATCCTAAGAGAATAGGTGCGCTTAGGTGAATTGCAAAAATTATTTATATGTTGCCTGAAGATGTCAACAATTTTTAAATTTTTATGACCTTTTATGATAACAAAATTGTGGGAATTTCTTCTCTTTTAGGAGTTAAAAAATTGTTCTTGTTTAATGAAAAGTAATCACGTTTCATGTTGAACCACAGTTTATTAACGAATTTGCTACAAATTAATCATAACTCGTTGAATAGAGTAGGAATAAAAGATCCACAAAGATCATGAAAGACTAAAAAAATAATAATTCTATTAGTAATAAATAATGCCACTACTGATAGTACAAATTTCCAATATCAAAATAATCTACTCGCTAAATTTCACGTCATACATCATCACGTCTTTTAACCATTACTGGTGTACAGATTTCGGTAAATGATATATTTTGCGTGCAAAGTCGTCAAATTATGGTTATGTTCCTTTAGATTAGGTAATTTTGATGTGGCGAAAATCTATTTGTCAGGTCTGGAAAATAATTAGTTTTTTTTACTTCCTTGTACGAAGTAAAGGAAGTATTGTAATCGCGAAAATTTTCGGTTCTCAGATTTCAACGGAAATAGGTGTTTTGGCCCTCCCTGAATCCATTTTGACTAATTTCGTCATGCCGTCTGTACGTACGTATCTCGCATAACTCAAAAACGGTAAGCCGTAGAAAATTGAAACTTTATATTTAGGACTGTTATAACATCTAGTTGTGCACCTCCCTTTTTGGTCATTGTACAACTACCGGAAGTGGTACTTTACTTGAAGCCTATAATAGATTTTCATGAAAAACTATATTCAAATATAATTTAAAACTTTCCAAATTTGGTATATAAGACTACTATATCAATGGAAATAACATAATAGATTTTGGTTAAAATAGACTAACCGGAAGTGGCACATTACATGAAGCTGCTAACAGTTTTCCTTGAAAAAAATGGTATTATTTTAATTTTAGAAATGAATGCTGCAAATAAAAGTTTTAGAGAATTAAATTCTGCGTCTAGCACATTAAGAATTTTTAAATTAGCTTTTTGCATAAACGAGTTATCTAAATTTAAATATTATATATTTTTTGATTTTTTGTAAATTAAGTTTGCTATGGATTAGAACAAAAAATAAAAGATTTAATGTCAAATATGTGTAATTAAAAAAATATCTATAGTTTAATACGTGTACAAGGAAGTCATGTGGTGTCCACATCAGATATTTTTACTTAGTTGATAAATACTTAGTTAAGAAAATAGGTAATTATAAAATTAAATAAGATAATCAGAAGATTGTTAAAAGAGTACTTTAATTAAATAGATGTATTTGCATAATTAGGATGTAAATGTAAATAAGTATTCTCTGAATCCTAGGATGAACTTTACTTACGTAGACAGAATATAAATAAAAATATTTCGACATAACAAAGTTTCAGAATCCGGAACGACAATTTTACAGACCTTTATTGCTTTATTACAATAAGTATACATAAATTGAAAATAAAGAAGACCATTTTTCTTTTTTCCTTTTACATTGTTTTTAGCAACTTTTGAAAATTAGTATGTGTTTGTGAATTATAAAGTGAATGTGCAAGAATTTTTATAACATTAAAATAATTGGGACGTCTAAATGATTTTTCGGGATTAATTTCGTCGTGACGTCTATACGTACGTATGTACGTACGTACGTATGTATCTTCCATAACTCAAAAACGGTAAGCCGTAGAAGATTGAAATGTTATATTTAGGACTGTTATAACATCTAGTTGTGCACCTCCCTTTTTGGTCATTATATAACTTCCGGAAGTGATACTTTACTTGAAGCCTATAATAGATTTTCATGAAAAACTATATTCAAATATAATTTAAAACTTTCCAAATTTGGTATATAAGACTACTATATCAATGGAAATAACATAATAGATTTTGGTTAAATACACTAACCGGAAGTGACACATTACACGAAGCTGCTAATAGTTTTCCTTTAAAAAAATGGTATTATTTAATTTTAGAAATCTAGCACAATAAGAATTTTTAAATTAGCCTTTTGCATAAACGAGATATCTAAATTTAAATATTGTAACGTTTATTACAATTTCGCGTTCGGTGAAGTTTATTACTAAATAAAGCACAAGTAATGAAAACACTAACAAAATATTTATTTAAAACGAAAATAATGTAGTACAACTACTAAGACATAAGTTTATATACAACACGTATTTATATTCACAACAAAGTATTTAGCAACGACTTGCACTGTTCACACTTCAAATACAGAATGAATCTTGCCGGCCGATACTCTCCCTATTCCAGAATATACGAGAGCCTCTGCAACACGGTAGAAGTTCGGACTTGTCTATTGCGTCTGAGACGGCGGTGAACGTGCTGCACACTTTGACACGTGGACTGTTCCCGACGGAACAGGGCCGTACTTGCTACAATATTATATATATATATATATATATATATATATATATATATATATATATATATATATATATTTTAATTAAGTTTGCTATGGATTAGAACAAAAATAAAAGATTTTATGTCAAATATGTGCAATTAAATAAAATCTATAGTTTAATACGCGTACAAAGAAGTCATGTGGTGTCCACATCAGAATTTTGTTCTAATGCATAGCAAACTTAATTACATAAAACAAAAAATATATCATTTTTAAATTTACATATCTCGCTTATACAAAAAGCTAATTTAATCATTCTTAATGTGCTAGACGCAGAATTTAATTCTCTAAAACTTTTATTTGAAGTATTTATTTCTAAAATCTAAATAATACCATTTTTTTCAAGAAAAACTGTTAGCAGCTTCATGTAATGTATCACTTCCGGTTAGTCCATTTTAATCTAAATCTATTATGTTATTTCCATTGATATAGTAGTCTTATATACCAAATTTGAAAAGTTTTGGATTATATTTTAGTATAGTTTTTCTTTAAAATCTATTATAGGCTTCAAGTAAAGTACCACTTCTGCAAGTTATAAAATGACCAAAAAGGGAGGTGCACAACTAGATGTTATAACAGTTCTTAATACAAAATTTCAACTTTCTACGGTTTACCATTTTCGAGTTATGCGAGATACATACGTACGTACAGACATCACGACGAAATTAGTTAAAATGGATTCAGGGATGGTCAAAATGCATATTTCCGATGAAATCTGAGAACCGAATATTTTCGCGATTACAATACTTCCTTCACTTCGTACAAGGAAGTAAAAAGAGACAAATAAAACCTATAAATAAATCCTAAAATATCTGATGTGGACACCACATGACTTCCTTGTACACGTATTAAACTATAGATATTTTTTTAATTGCACATATTTGACATTAAATCTTTTATTTTTTGTTCTAATCCATAGCAAACTTAATTTTAAAAAAAATCAAAAAATATATAATATTTAACTTTAGATATCTCGTTTATGCAAAAAGCTAATTTAAAAATTCTTAATGTGCTAGACGCAGAATTTAATTCTCTAAAACTTTTATTTGCAGCATTCATTTCTAAAATTAAAATAATACCATTTTTTTCAAGGAAATCTGTTAGCAGCTTCATGTAATGTGCCACTTCCGGTTTTAACCAAAATCTATTATGTTATTTCCATTGATATGGTAGTCTTATATACCAAATTTGGAAAGTTTTGGATTATATTTTGATATAGTTTTTCAATATATTATAGGCTCCAAGTATGGTACTTTACTTTCCGGAAGTTATATAATGACCAAAAAAGGAGGTGCACAACTAGATGTTATAACAGTCATAATTATAAAATTTTAACTTTCTACGGCTTACCGTTTTTGAGTTATGCGAGATACATTACGTACGTACAGACGGCACGACGAAATTAGTTCAGGGATGGCCAAAATGCGTATTTCCGCTGAAATCTGAGAACCGAAAATTTTCGCGATTACAATACTTCCTTTACTTCGTGCAACTTCTCTTAATTTTTTTTATTCTTTCCTTCGTCTTAACATTTTCTCCCTCTTTATATTCATCTTTCTCTCTAAGAATTTTTATTCTCTTTTTGTTGTTAAAATTTTCTAGCTTTTTATTCATCTGCTTGTCGTTTTTCAGAAATGTATTTCTTCATTCTACCCTTCTTTTGCCTGTTTGATTGTTTCTTTCCCATCCTTTAATTATTCAATGAATACAACGAAAGGTGCACAACTAAATGTTGCTAATGCAATGACATTGACATTTAATTTTTTATTTTTTTCTTATTTTTTGTTCTAATCCATAGCAAACTTAATTTGTTTTAAAAATAAATATATAATTTTTAAATTTAGATATCTCGCGTATACAAAAGGCTAATTTAATAATTCTTAATGTGCTAGACGCAGAATTTAATTCTCTAAAACTTTTATTTGCATCATTTATTTATAAAATTTAAATAATATCATTTTTTTCAAGGAATACTGTTAGCAGCTTCATGTAATGTACCACTTCCGGTTAGTCTATTTTAACCAAAATCTATTATGTTATTTCCATTGATATAGTAGTCTTATATACCAAATTTGGAAAGTTTTAAATTATATTTGAATATAGTTTTTCATGAAAATCTATTATAGGCTTCAAGTAAAGTACCACTTCCGGTAGTTGTATAATGACCAAAAAGGGAGGTGCACAACTAGATGTTATAACAGTCCTAAATATAAAGTTTCAATTTTCTACGGTTTACCGTTTTTGAGTTATGCGAGATACGTACGTACATACGTACGTACAGACGGCATGACGAAATTAGTCAAAATGGATTCAGGGAGGGCCAAAACACCTATTTCCGTTGAAATCTGAGAACCGAAAATTTTCGCGATTACAATACTTCCTTTACTTCGTACAAGGAAGTAAAAATAGATTGACTTGAAAAAATTGAGAGTAAGATGTTCGTAAATTCTTTTGAGTAGAAATTATGTTTTAATTGCTTAAGGTGAATTATCACACATATAATACTTGTAGATACAGTTAGGAATATAATATAAATTAAATTAAGTATAGATAGGAGAAACTAATGTAATAATACTAATCCCGTAAGGAGAGGTATAAATAATAAAATAATTTAAAAAATATATCATGTCTTTTACCCATTCACAGTTGTACCCCTTAGCATATCTCGGTAAGTTTTGCGCATCAAATACGGTTAGTAGCGGTCAAATAACGGTTTCCAAAGATGTTACTAGGGAAGGATAATTTTAATGTGGAGTCAAAAAAATATATGTATGTACTATTTCAAATATAATCATAAACATTGAAAGTCTAGGGCGTTTGTAGACTGTAGTATTCACTGATTTTAGAATAGTTATTTATTTCTTTTACTTTGTACTTCATTTATCAAGTATCATACCTTTTCTTATAGTTTGGAAATTTCTTCCTATAAGACATATAACAAAAGTAATGTACTACGCAACAGCAAACAAACACTACTACCTCATTTCTCTCAGCAGGAATGAACTATGGAGAGATTTTGTAGTGTAGACAGAGCACGTTATTTCCATTATTTTTCAATCGAGCTTCGAATGCAAATCAATTCTCTGTGGCATAGATTTCTTATTGAAACACTTCATTTTACATTAATTAAACAAATGCTGTTTGTGGTACTAAACTATTAACTTAAACATAAAATACAGTTACATAGGATAAATTTCACACATCAATTGCCTTAAAATTTATTTAAATAAAATTTCATTCATTTGTTTTTGCATACAAACACCAAAAATAATTCTTCAGTCAGTTAACACAAATCAAAGATTTTATAAAATTCTATTTTCAAATAATTGTAACGAACATTTATTTATTTATTACGCAGGAACTTTATCCCAACAACCGCACAAACTATACAATTTCAACAATGCAAAACATATAAAATAAAAGTTGTTCGAATTAAAGAACGTTATATTGTTCATTAAATTTAACTGTTATTTTAATTTGATTATCCGGTCCAGTGCATTTAAAGGGAATTTAAAATATAACTTCAAAGTGAAACTAAAATAGCAATTATAGAAATAAAATACGTTATTTCTCCTTACGTCAGCTTGTATTTAAAATACCAAACAAATATATATTATATATTACGTAATTAGTGCAGTAAACCTTTAGCAACCGTAAACAAGCATTTACCGTTCTTGAAATTTGTATGTAATGGCCTATTTACATATATGGTCGTAGATAAAATTGTTTTCAATATTAGTTTTATTATTTTTCACATATTACCCCTGTGCCTCTCCCACCACTAACACCTTTGGGAGCCGTGATATAACGGCTAGTAGCCGCACTTCACGTGCATAAATACGAGTATATCACTTACCGAGATCTGCTGTGGCAGAGTGCCATACCTAGTTATAGGTAGAAGGCGTGGTAAAAAATTACTTTTTAATATTTAAAAGATTTGTAAACGTAATAGAACAACATTGGTATCTAGGATAGCATTTAAATGACAATAATTGCATGGATTTATATTGGCCTGCATTATACTAAAATAAAAAAATAAAATCAAATTCAATGTTCTATAATAATGATATAAATTTCTTTATGTATTAATAAATGAAAAACAAACACAAACTTGTACATTTTCGCTAGAACTGCTCGTCGCGTTTACTTAATAACAAATGTACATGTAGCGTTAATAGCTATTTGTGTAACTAGGCCGCGAAGTGATTGTGTACGTCAAATAAAAAGTTCGCCTGCCAAGACGGGCTATTTTCTGTGCGCGTCAAATCATTTAGTGCCCGAAGCGCACATACATTTTTTCCCACAACTGACTGAATTATGTTCAATAAAAAATTATAAATATAAAGGTGTAACTAAGGAGACGTTTTCAAAAAAACAATTTGTTTGTTTATCGACGGAATTTTGTAATTGCGTTTTTGATTGGTATAGAACACCCCGCCAAAGTAACTGACAGCGGACTAAGGAATAATCGGACGACACTTGGGCACGAACAAGAGACCTATTGAAAATAGTATCCAACCGATTTCTCCATCATTAAGTATCTGTACACATACCAAAACTTATATTTATTGATAAGAAAATAACGTCTACTTAAATACAATCTTCTGATTTGTGAAGAATCATAAAATTAATAAAAATATATCACCACACTTTTCATCTATTACTGGATGAGTTAGTCTGCCATTGCAGATCACAGTAAATGATACCTATATTTATGCGCGTGAAATTCGGTTATAAACCGTCGAATTTCAGTCCGATTCGATACCACTGGGTCACCATAATATTAATGATCAATTTTAATAGCGTAAGCTTATTACTTATTAGTTAAAACTAGTATTCTATGAATGCATAGAGAAAAAGTATTTTAAAACTACGAATGCGCTATCAGTATTTGTATGGTAAACTACAGGTCTCTTTTATTTAGTGATAAAAATAATTTGTTGAATTTCTATATAACATACAAAAATAAGAAAAACAAAAAAAAACTAGACAGGGACCAGCAGCGTACATGACATGGATAGATGAAGGAAGAATTAAATTATTTGAAAAGTAAGGAACCATCTAGCTAATAAAATTATATTTTCGAGTTTTGAAATAAAAAACAAGGAAGTAAAATCTTTTCAAAACAAATAATTATTCGATACAAAATGATAATACGTAAACGAAGAGTGTTGTGAAAAGGATACTTCCCAGTTATGAATAGGCGGATAATATTTATTATTCTACAATAGTTATTTTTGTATTAAGTGAGCGTGAGAATGTTACTTTTAGTCGAGACCGCAGGTCAAGACAATAAAAGTCCTTTGAATGCACCAAAAAACAAGAATTTTGCCCACGAAATACAAACAACATTTTTTCTACAACTGTAAATAAAGAATAATTCAATAATTATTGATTTATTTAAGTAAATTGAAGGAAAACAATCAACAATAATATTAATTTTATACTATTGATGTATTGTAACTAATGAAACCTGACAACAAATAACTAGGGAGCGTGTGCGAAATACTCATTTTGCGCACTAGAATACGAAACAGTGCGCAAAATACTCATTTTGCGTACTAGGGTGCAAAATTATGTGCAAAGTACGCGGTCATGGTAATGTAAATGATGAAAAAATCACGTACTTCGCGTATTGATATTAGTGAAAAAAAAATGAACATTTTTGTAGAAAAATTGTATTTTAATAGTTCATAAATTTTCATCAAATTAAATCTACTCCTGTGGCCCCCCTTCCACTAACAGCTTTGGGGGGCGTAATTTGACGGCTGGTAACCGCACTTCACGCGAAGAAATATATCACTTCCCGAGATCTGCTTAAGCAGAGTGCCACACCCAGTAATGGGTAAAAGGCGTGATGATCTATATTATATATTTATATTTATTTATATTTATAAATGACATTTTCACACAACTGTCAAACAAAGTTGATATTTATATGCACAATTCAGACCGTGAAAAAAATTTTTTGTTTGTTAACAGGCTGATAAAAGTTTATTACTGGGCTGTCAGTAACTTTGTTCTAAATCAATCAAAAACACATTTACAAATTTTCGCCGTTAAACAAACAAATTGTTTTTCTGGAAACGTCTCCTTGGTTCCACATTTATATTTATACTTTTTGTATTAAATTTTTAATTTTTTTAATAAACATGATTCAGTCAGTTGCAGTAAAATTGTGTGTGTACCTCGGGCACGAAATGATTTAATACATTCAGAAAATAGTCTGCCTCCGTCACCGAACTTTTTATACGACGCACACAAAACATTTCACAACCTAGATATATAAATAACTATTAAAATATCTTTGTGGGTGATAATGTAAAAATATTATTTTTCATAATTAACCTTATACTACAATGTGTATTTTTCGATTTATTTTCTACAAAAAAGCCATTTTTTCCTAAGCAGTATTATAGATAATCTATTATAATATATACATCCTTATGAGCATGAACATAAGACTTTTATCGCGTGGTAATAATTCATTGAGACTGCATGTATTGAAAAATAATTTGGCGAGCTCACGTAGTAGATCTTTTACATATTTTTCCTGTCATTAAAGGTTCTTTTCCTATCATATATTTCCTTTTAAGCAATATTTTAGAAATGGCGCAGTGTAAAATTAACAAAAACCACCAAGTCATAATTTAGTATTACAAAATTACTATTCAGTACATTTTTTAATTTAACTTCTCATTTATAGTACATTTCTACAGTTTCTGTATTTTGGCAGGATAGTTCATTTTCAATTATTTGGTATGAAAACAATCTAAAATATAATAAATTCAAATATATTAGTTACAATTCATTTCTGCAGTATTAAAATAATGTATCCTGTGTCAAAAAGGTACGAATCCATAGGTCATCAGAAATCATCTATCAAACTATTCCAATAACAAATAAAATAGAAAAGTGTTTTTTATTAAAGAAAAGTTTCTTCTTGTAAAAAAATATTTGTTGTTAAATATCTATTTAAACTTTTGCTTATGTCATACTAAAGGGAAGTATGTACAAGTATTCCTAAACTAATTACTTAAGTGTGTAGTAATGACCCCAACTCCTGTAGTAATATTTAAATAATATTTATTGTTTTTTATTTTCTATTACGAAAATTTTAGGTTTTGAGATTTCAGCGAAAATATCCATTTTGACCATCCCTGAATCCATTTTTACTAGAGATGGGCGAATATCATCCGCGAATAGTCGAATGCCGCGAATATTGACATTATTCGATATTCGAGATTTTCTAATATTAACGTCAGTATAGCGAACATTCGAATACCTCGAATATCGCGCTATATGTTTACCTCAATTTTTGACTATGTTTTTGTTTATCATTTGTATATAAACTTAAAGCTATTACAATACTTTGAAGTTATTAATAACAAAGATATTTTGTTTCAAAACCATGAAGACGTACCATATTTCAAATTTGTTTTTCGCCAACATCAACCCGTACGTTTCACCATAAATTTGAAGTTTTCGTCTTTTTTAAATTTATTTTATTTTAACAATTTCATTCAAATAATGAAAAGGACATAATTAAATAATTATTAATAATAAATATATTAACTTTTAGGAGTATTCGAATATTCGAGTACCTCGAATATTCGAGATCTGATTAATATTCGTATTCGATATTCGAATTCGAGAAATTTGATATTCGCCCATCTCTAATTTTTACTACATTCGTCGTGACGTCTGTACGTACGTACGTATGTATCTCGCATAACTCAAAAACGGTAAGGCGTAGAAAGTTGAGATTTTGTATTTAGAACTGTTATAACATCTAGTTGTGCAGCTCCCTTTTTGGTCATTATATAACTTCCGGAAGTGGTACTTTACTTGAAGCCTGTAATAGATTTTCATGAAAATCTATATTAAAATATAAAAACTTTTCAAATTTGGTATATAAGACTACTATATCATTGGAAATAACATAATAGGTTTTGGTTAAAAAGAGCTAACCGAAAATTATACACATAAAGCTGCTTTTTCTTGAAAAAAATGGTATTATATTGATTTTAGAAATAAATGCTGCAAGAATAAAATTCTGCCTCTAGAAGATTAAGAAAAAAATAAAAAATTTAATGTCAAAAATGTGCAATTAAAAAATTATCTATAGTTTAATACGCGTACAAGGAAGTCATGTGGTGTCCAGATCAGATTTTTTTTGTAATTATGTTAGAACAAAAAATAAGAAAAAAATTAAAAATTTAATGTCAATGTCAAATTAAGTCAAATATGTGCAATAAAAAAAATGTAGGTATAGTATAATACGCGTACAAGAAAGTCATGTGGTGATTTTTTCAATTTATATATATATATATATACTTGTATGTATATCATAATTAAAATTTAAAAATTCTGTAAAACTTATTTGATTTATTTTGGCAATGGTACTTATAATTTACAGTTTATAATCTGTTTTAACAGTGTCAATCTGTCTGTCTGAATTAATAACTGAGCCGAGACCCGAATCTTTTTTATTTAGCGATTCAGTTCACTTTGTTCACGGTACTGAACCGGCTCAATTGAACGGATCAGTCACAAACTACCCATCTCTACTATATGCTTTCTATTTGCTTAGGAACCTATAATTATTATTTTATTTAATGTTTTTAGCTCTTCATTCTTGTACAGAGAAACAAATAAAAAAAAAATATGAGTACTTTATTAAAATCGTGATAAATAATTTGTAGAAAATCTATTTTTGTGTTGATTTTCTTTTATTTATTTTAAATAAATTTAATATTATTAAGTTTATTACCATACTGTAAAAATGTTATACAATATACAATACATAATAACAATATTTTATTTGAAACAGGTCAAGTAAAATCTTCGCTTTGGAGCTAGTTTTACTAATTGATGAAGACAGCACAAGGCTACCCTAAACTTAACTCAACGAGCTAGCGACCATTTTGATTTACACTTCTCGTCAAGGTAGTCAGTATAAAATGGTTATGTTTTATTGCTTCTTCCTTGGTGTGTGCATCCATAAATTTCAACTGCATTATTTAGACTTAAACTCATCCAATACTTATTAAAGTGCGTTCGACAATTCAACATCGTGTTCACTTTTTAAACGAATCACATCGAATTTGTTCGTTTATTCAATTTTGTGCGCAAGTTATAACGTTCGATAAAAGTCGTGTAGTGCGCATAGTGTTTACACCATTTACTCTACCTCAGCCTGTGTACATTTTATATGCACGATTCTTTTGGAGCTTAAAATAAAAGTGACATTTGAAAACAAAGGCAGAGACAATATTGGTTTATGTTTGTAGTATTTACAATGCAAGATACATGGATGAAATGACAAATCAAGTAAGTATAATTGATAATAATAATAATTATTATTAAAAGGATATAAATTATTATTGACCACAATACTAGTTATAAGGTGTTGTTTGAGGTTATAACACAAAACTATACTCTTTAAATAAATGGCTTTGGAAATGAAACTGTCTTTTTTTATAATACTATAACAGATCAGTAAAATTTTTGCTAATTTTGCTAGGTGATTATGAAGCTCTACTCAATAAAAGCTTTGAAATATTTTCTAATGAACCTGTAACATCATCCAGAAGTTTCAATTGAAGTAGAAAATGTTTCAGAGTCAAAATTATGGACCAATGATATAATATTATTTTTAATAGAAGCTGTTAAAAATCATTACAATGAATTTAATACCAAAGTAATAAAAAATAATTTGGATGAAATTGCTGGGCTGTGCGCCAATAAAGCAAATAGAGCAATAATATATATACAATGTAACAACATATGGAAAGGGTTAAAAAAACTTACAAAAGCATATGGAGCCTAATAAGACATCAGATAAATATAAGCGACGCTGGGAGTTTTTCGACGGAATACATGAATTTATGTTTACAAAACCGGAAATAACGACAGTCGACACTTGCAGCAGCCAAAGTGGTTCAATTCTATATTAAGAAGCTAATGATTTTATACTAAAGTAGTTCCCAGGCCTCATAACGAGTCATAACAATCAACATTTTCCAGAAAACGAAATAAAAAAGAAATGCACCTGAACAAAGGCATTTACAAAAAATGGGTCGACAGGATAAATTCTTATAGATTTTTGAAAAATGAAGGAGAAAATGTAAATTTTATTATTGATTATTTTGTGATATGAGACAATTTATTTTGCGTTTTCTTTAATATTATATTATATTTTTTTTAAATGTATGTTTTATTTTTGTTAAGTATGTATATTAAAATTAGGCTGTATAAAGACTGATCTTTTGTGATGTGAAAATTTATTTTGTGTTTTCTTTAGTATCATATTTTATTTAGGTGGCTCAGTGGTATAGAGTCGACCTGTGAATTTGAGAATCCGGATTCCATTCCCACAGGCGATAAATAATTTTTACAAAATTTAAATGTACCCCTGTGGCTTCCCCACCACTGACGTCTTTCGGGACAGTAATTAGACGGCTGCTAATCGCATTTAACGTGAAGAAATATATCATTTGCCGAGATCTGCTACGGTCAACTGCCAGTAATGGGTAAAAGGCGTAATGATATATTTCTTTATTTTGTTTTTTTATGTATCTTTTATTTTGGTACATAGGTAGAAATATAATATTAAAAGTAGGCTGTATAATTAATATAATTAAAAAATACTAGGTTGAATAAAAATTGATCTTTTTGTGATATGAGAAATTTTATTTTTTATAAAATACATTCTATAATATATAATTAAACTACTGTCTATTTATTATTACTGGAAGTGAATTCATTATACAATTTCTTTTCTTCTTCTTCTGATGGCACTACAGCCCAAATCGGGTCTGGGCCTACCGGACACACCGAGCCGCAGTTTTTACACTGCCGTACTGCCGGTTTTTGTAGTCGAATGCCACATTATTTAAGGCGTATAAGTGACTAGCTTATAGTGTCCGAGTGTGATAAATACATGTAACTTTATTTTATATTTTACGAAAAATCACACATTGTCGACAGGCGGATTCGAACTGATCTATCTTGGTTCGGGTTACGTTACAGTATGTTAAGAGGTGTGTCTTAACACGCTCGTCCACTACGCCTGTATTTATTTATATTATTTCTTTGAATAGTTGCATATACATGTTCGTCATCTTCGTCTACTTCAAGAAGATTTCTTGGATTATTCTCGTTTTCTGCCTGACATTTCAGCAATATCGATAAAATTTTGTAAAAATTTTATCTCAGTAAACAAATGTTATGTAAAACACAAGCACTAAATATTAACAATGCTATTTAATCTAGTCTAACGGTCTCCAAATATTTTAACCTCCGGAATCTTCCTTTTAATAATCCAAATGCATTTTAAATCACAGTATGACTTCGGCTTAATATAAAATTTTAATTCTTTTGCCACAATGTTAAATTTCCATAATTTTTAAACCCAACTAATAAGCTATTCGTAAATCTCCTATTAGATGAAATATAAATATGAATATATCATAAATATATCATCACGCCTTTTACTCATTATTGGGCAGATATCGGCAAGTGATATATTTTTTCCGCTTGAAGTGCGGTTACCAGCCGTAAAATCACGGCCCCCAAAGATATTAGTGTAGGAGGAGCCACAGGGGTAGATTTAATTTGTCGGCTGTGGGGATCGAAGCAGTGTTCTCCAGATCCACAGGCCGACTCGATACCACTGAGCCACCTACCCCATAGAATAATAATAATGAATTTTCCCATTTGAATAATATATAATCGTGCTTCCCCAGTATAATCGTCTGTAAATGCATTTGATTATCGCACACTTCTTGAAATAACACGGAATGGTAACTTTTCGATTTATAAATGAATTATGATTCTCCTTTGGACCTACAATCCTGATCTGAAAGCCACCTATAACTTCAATGATATCTATAAATAAAATGTATATTTATAAATAATTTATGTATAATATAACATATGTTTTATTGAGAAAAAACATTCTCTTTCGAATTGCATAACAAAAATCATAGCATGCAATTTAAAAAAAAAGTCGTCTCCTTCACTGTGAAAAAAGACTATCGATAAAATATATCTGATCTTGCCAATATATCCGAACTTTTTTTTTAATCAAATTATTATTTCAGGAGATAATATCAACATTCCTTATTTTACATCCTGTATTATCATTTACAAGGTAACTTTGTTAAAAGTTCAACTAGATGTACTTGACATTTATATTAAGGAAAATGGCCTTAGAATGATTTCAAAGTTATTATTTATTATTAGGAATAAACGACAACTTCTATACAATACACTTCAACAAGTCGATTTGCTATACACTTTTTCCAAAACAATATCATGATTATCTTCTTCTAAATCATCAAAAATATTGCACGTCCAAAATACAATTAATGCAGCAAACTTTGGATGATTCATTATTTCTAAATCATTTGTGCACTTATTTAGTGACAAGTTAGAATAACTGACAGCTTCATTCATCATTTATGTACTAAAGCGTTCGGATATTAGAGAAATACACTATTTGCACCGAAGTCACATGACTATCAACTACACACTACGCTATAATGCACCAGTCTTTTTTTTTGACGAGCGCACATTGAAAATAGTTAGGTGCACCAAAACCGGAGGGATCGTAAAACGATTATACCTCTGATATTATTTTTTGCAAGACAGACTAATAATGGGACAGAACGTAAATATCGGTTCATATTGCCTATTTGAGGCAATATCTCGGATAACTTACAAATCACACGAGCACAATATCAGTTTGTCATATTTTTTTTCTGCATAGAGGACGATTGTAAAATCAGACCTTTTTTCTACATATAGGACAAAGTCCAGCGGAATTCCCTCAATAGTTTGTCATTACAAAATTTTTCAATTCTAATAAAGACACTGTGCCTCTAATATTGTCACATAGTCACTTGCCCATGAAATTGAATAATTTGCTCATCAATACCAACATATTTTGGACATAAATTGGTAGTGTCTTCCAATATTTATTTTCTTTCTCTTTTTCTTGGATGTTATTAATAGGGAATGCAATACCGGTCAAAAATTTCAATACCGGTATCTCGGTATTTTCGTTTTGAGAATCGGGATACCGGTATTAATACCGGTATTGATAAATTTTTAAAAATTGAACCTATTTAACATTTATTTACAGTAGGGTGTGGTGTGTGCGTGTGGTATATAGATTAAGAGGCTACTATTTCGACTTTCTAGTTTCACAGGGGTGCCAGCGTGCGGTGGCTGGTAGCCAGTGGGCTGACCCAACCCCCACTACGTTAATAACTAGATTCACAGTGATTGGTTACCCCTCTACTAAATATTGAATGTTAAAGTTTCCGTACGAAATACAAACTGTATGTATTCGAATATTTCTTTTCCGATATTTACATTACATTGTAGGTATAGAAATAGTAAATATATTTTTATTGGAACAAAAATTATAATTCATAATCTTTTTGCAATTGCAAAAAAAAAATTCTGATAAAAATGTTTGCTGTTTAGAATAAAAATTTGGAGACATGCATGGAATGTTACATGTAGCCGAATATTCCTCGAGTTGAGAATAACCTCCTCCAGTAGATATTATCCCTAGTACTGCGGCTTTATTTATATTTAATTATTCATTACATTCTGTACTTATTTGTGTAATATTGTGACAGTTGACACATTCTATAGTTAGAGTACTGATAAAGCCGTACCTTTTCTAATTTTTTTATTTCTAAAAATTCGTTTGAGCAGTTGAACAAATTATTATGATTAAACATTTTGATTTGATTAAAAAATAAAATAAATCAACTATTCTTCGTCCAGATAAATTAAAATTACAATCAGTGTTGGGTGATATTTCCATACATTTATGAATGTCATTATTTTCATCAATATCACTTTCTACTATCTGAGATATTTCCTCGCCAGTGTTCAAATTATCTTCCTCAACAATAGGAAATAGTTCGCGTTTACATTCTGTTGATCGCACATTTACATTGTTAGATTTGCCTTCTGTTTCATCTTTTTTTAATAAATGTTTCGCGAGAAGTTTTCTACATTTCTTCTAGCCGAAAGTTTTAAAGATTTCTTAGTGCAATGTTTTCCCATTGCAGGGATGTATATAATTGCTACAATAAAAACAAATGATAATTATTTTTCTATATTTTTATATATAGAGGTTATCAAATCTTTGTTCCAGTAATCTATCTGATTCCTAATAAATAGTAAAAATCATCAACTCGCATTGCCGATACAGATACAGATAAAAAAAAACTAAATAATAGTTATTTGTGTATTAAGAGCGTAAAGTGATTCTTTGTTACTCGAACACGGTAATTGCAGCGCGAGCCGAAGGCGAGAGCTGCAATAGTGTAAGAGGAACAAAGATACTTTACGCTCGTGATACACACATAATTTTTTCTACGATTGCATCTTAAAATGATTAAAAAACGTATGCGTACTGAAAATAAGTTCGTTCTGTCAACTGTCAATATGACAAGTTTCTGTTTTGTCTGTATCCCTGGTAACTCTTGAAATAAGCGCGCATTTAATATCTATTTCGCGCGTTGCCAATGGAAACGCGCGCATTTGAAGTCTTTTTCGCGCGTTGCCAATGGAGACGCGCAAAAAAGATATTTTCTGATTGCGCCACAAAAAAGTCAACTTTACGATGACAAATTGTCAACATGTCATAGCAATCGTAGAAAAACCATATAGTAATTATTGGTTGAATTAGAAATATGTAGAATATTTAATTAAAAAATAATATAAAAAAATTATGAATAAGTGACTTAAATTGATTACCAATATTTTCAGACCCATGCTAGATTACAACAATAAAAAATAAAAATACTATACTTTGGTTGTTGGGACGTTATATCTGTTTTGATGATATTTTTTGCTTCTCATAAATGTAAAAATGGTCATTTGCATATTGTAAGTTATTTTTTTTTATCAGGTATATTAAAAAACAAGATATATACTGGTACAAAGATCTGAAATTTTTGTAAAATTTGACTTTTCAAAATCGTATATACAGGATGGTGACTCGCTCAGCCGGTCATAGGACTTTAACATGGGAAATCAGTTTTTTGCAATTTCCTGCTTTCCTAATTATTTTAAGCAAAAACGCGTCAAATAAAAGAATTACTTTTACGTGCTTTGTAACGACAGAAATTAAATATGAAAATGTCGAAAATTATGTTGAAAATATTGATAGCCATGGAATTGAACAAAAAAAAATGCTTGACGTGTTATCTGTCAAAACATCAACGTTTGACGTTGTGACAGATAAAATGTCAACGTTTGATGTTGGACCTGCTAGAGAAAATATTTATATTTTATAAAACATTCATAATTAAGTAGGCATGTAAACAGTTTATTTATTTAATTTTAATATCAGAATAAAAATTTATTTATAACAAAATTAAACTATAACGGATATAATAAATACATATTCTAGTCTAGAGCCCAAGTCTTTCGTAAAAATTACGGCGTATATTTAATAGCTGCCGGACTGTAATATTCCTGAATTCCTCATTAGGTAAAAATAAAACGAAAAAACAATGCAACGAAACAATAACAAATATAAAGTTGAACAAAACACGAAAAATCCAAAATAAACAAATTTAACAATAGAACACGTGCGTATGAGCAAAGAGAAATAACGAAGTAATCGAATTCACAATTCTGACAACAAATGCAGCAGGTTCACTCCCAACATCAATTCAGGCAACGATAACCGCAAGTTAACTCCTCCCACTGTGAAAATCTCAACATTTTGCGCCTGTAAAGTAGGCAAGGTGTATTCGAATAGCGATCATTTTCTGAAACAAACTACAGCCACAAGAATGAACCTATATGCTTGAAATTTGCTATAGTTATAAATAAAGGTTGCCTGCAGGCCGCTATCTCACTATTATATCAAATTTTTCCTTTTTTTTGTGGTTAATTTACTATTAAAAATAGGTGATTTTCCAACGCAAATAAAAAAATTTTCCAGGAATTAAAAATTAAAAAATCAGAGTTAGCGCACTATTTCCATCCTTTATTTACATAATAGTGAAAAAATTAATAAAATATGTGCTGTTATACAGTCAGGATTTGTTCCAGAAAAATAGCTTATTTTTCGTACCGGATAATATCCTCTTAAGGGAATGTCAAATTTAAACAAAAATAATATTTTTATTTTCATAATGATAAACTATAAATAAAATTGAACAACATAAAAAAATAAAGATAGGTAATTCTATATATGTAAAATAAACAACATAAACTTTTACTTTTTTGCTGCAATGGAATTAAAATAAGCTTTTAGTAAACAAATATGATCGAGTGTGTCGTTATTTAATCTGAATCTTATTCTTGTGCATATTTGAGATGCGGCTGAAAATGCCGTTTCCGATTCCATACTTGTTGGTGCTACTGTTTGTAAATAATCGTATGTAAATTGTAAATTCACGCCCTTAATACCTTCCTCTTCAAAAAATATCGTTTCCTTCCTGATTAGTTGCTCAACTTCTTGCTTTTTGCTATTTGCTAACGAACGACTACGAGACAATTACGAATTGGCGATCGGCAAACTAATACTTGACAAATACGCAACGTTCCACTGTTCCATTATTTTGGACTCCCCGCAACAAGCTTGCCAACTCTTCAATAACATAATTTTAAAAAGGAGCTAAACGTTAAATAATAAATAATAATAACATTCCGCTGAATTCTATCGAAAAATTGGTATTTTTATGCTAAACATCGGTTTGAATACCGGACAACTTATGTCCGGGATCCTGATATTCGGGATCCCGAGATCCCGGTATTGCATTCCCTAGTTATTAACATCAACAATTTTTAAGTGTGTTCTTATTTTAAAATAATGATTTCTAGTTATATTTTCGGCGATTAGAGGATAACGCGATCATCTCTCCCAACACATACGTTAACATGGAAATCCCAATATATTAGGTACAATGCCAATACCAAGAGATTTTCCATTTGACATATCACCACTAATATTGTTGTATACAGTCATTGTTTCTAAATAATCGTGATTCAAATATTTTGAATTCATCGGAGTTGATTTGGTGGAATTTCTACGAAATCTTTTGACCGTTTCCAGGAACGAGTAGGTTTTTTAACTGTTGCTCTTGGAAAAAATGTAGCTATTGGAACGTCGTCAGAAGCTGAATATTCGTCTCATGATTGTTCGTTTGGATCTAGTTCTAATATTTTGTTATTTACCTGCAGATCTCCTTCATATTCATCCTCACTGGAGGTCTGGCAGTATTTTGCCATGCTTTAAAATTTCTTATATTTAAAATATTTTATTAAAAAAAAAATAGATCGCCATATTCTACCATTTAAATCAATCGCTTGAAATTTTCCTAGTTATTGATATTAACCCTTGAGTTTAGTCTTTCTGTCTTCAAAATATTGAAAATTTTTCTACTTGAAACAATACGTTTACAGTTTTTGTGATTTTTAAAAATATTATTAATAATTTGACACTAGCAGGGACAAAAGAAACATGAATAATAATTTATTTATTTTTGATACGAGTTTGTTGTACATTATTTGCTAAAAGGTAACCATCATTTAGTTCGCATGCAGACTAAATAATTTCATTTCATTTACATTATTTTTAGAATTGCATACATAGCCAATAAACAAATAATGTACAACATATGCAAGCACTTATACAAGTGCATTACACTTCACGATGTGCGCTTTTCACGTAGCAAGTAGAAATTACACATTTCTAATTGCATATGCAATACTGATTTTGTATCCTAATAACACTAACTAAATATAATATAGCGCAGATGGTCAATTCACCTGTAACATATAAGTAGCTATTTAATTATCTTCGTATATAAGTAAAATATGGAAGCATTGAAAATGTATTTATAAAGTTTGCCAAGTACTTTCAAAAGTACCTGAAGTAAGCGTTTATTTTCAATGAAAATGAAAAAAGTTTAAGTATTGATTTCTAATTTTAACAAGATTTAATAAAAGTGTGTATCTTTTGGTTACAAAATATTGTATCAATTTTAAATATAAATTTGTGATTTTAATTTAATTATAATGAACTGTTGTCGCACTATGGTTGCTCTCTCAATCAAAAGCAAGAATTCACAGCCTTCGAACCTCATTGACTATTTATTTGTGCTACTCTATAGACATGTGCATTTTTACCCGAAACTGAGAATAAGTACATTGAAATGTATATTCCTTTAATGTTTTTCTTTTTTTAACATCCTGTAGTTCTTTACGCTGCTTACTATATTCAGCAAAGTTGAAAATTGAACGGTACCTGCGCTCGTATTTCTGCTTTGTAAAAATAGTAAATAAAAATAAATAAAAACAATGCTGCGATAATGATGGCATAATATAACGAATTTATCACAAATTGTATATTTTTATAATTCTGCTGTCGATTTTATTTGTATTATTTAAACATGGATTTTAGTATACTCTCCTCCTTTGTTTTTATATTTACGGTATTTTATTTTAACACCGCTAAATATTCATACGAGAATTAAACAGGAATATAGTCCCAAATTGCATTTAGTATTGTATTGTTAAAAAAATTACAAATCATTTAGAACCAGATTATGAAAATAACTATGGATTTAATATGATTTAAAAAGGAGATATTAAATCAAAATGTTTGATAAACCCATTGCATAATATAGCTACTTTTTTAGATCCACGAATGAAAACATTAAAGATGTTATCAACAGATAAGAAAAATGTAATGTTAGACAACGTTCGCCAGGAATTATCCAGAATTGAAATTCTGGCAACAAATATTGCGACTGATATTGATATACTCGTATTAATAACTTTCAAATTAGTTGCTTGCATATCGGGCCAAGTATGAGACACATAATCGGATTAAATTGAATATCCATTAGGTCGGGTCAAATTGGATATCCATCGGGTCCATCAGATGGATACTTCTTGGGTTCGGGTCACATCAGGTTATTTTTTTTTAAATTCGTATCTTCTACTGTGTATAACAGGAATCACGCAGTGTGGTAGTTTATGTATATATATACATATATATATATATATATATATATATATATATATATATATATATATATATATATATATATATATATATATATATATATATATTGCTTGAATAGAATTCGAACTCGGGATCTTTGGAGTACAAGATAATTTATAAGTAAAATATAATTGGGTTCGAATAATTCGAAGTTATAGATCCAAAGTACTTTCCCTATTGTACAGTATAGTAAATACTTAGATAACAGTTTTAAGACTCATTTAACACAATCTTTCTTTCTTCTTCTTCTTCTTTCTTTTTCTAATCATTTAGCTTCGTTTCAAATAATAAAACTTACCCACGAAGTTGAGTGAGCCGAAGAGTCTGAAATCTGACCCTAGCAACAAAATTACTTGACTAGGCTTTGTCTTGTACAATTGTGCAATGCAGTGTTATCTTTGATATAAACTTGTGATTATGTGTCTGGTTAATTTACTAGTCTATCATGAATTATCTGAGAGCTTCTATCCATTGGTGAGATTGTCAATTCGGTGCCATCGGTGCACAGAGCCTCAGACGAGCCTATACCGTCTTAATTCGCTTTCTAGCGTCTGTGGGCAACGGTATTCACGCGGGCGACGCGGAACCAACCCTTACGTGAGCAGCGCTATATCATATGATACTGTTACTATCATAGGTGACGCCATACGGAAGTTAAAACACTGCTGGCTTCATGTACCTGGGGAAGGCTGATGGCACCAATCGGTATTCTAAGCTCCCGACTAAAGTCCTGACTACCTAATCTAGACTAGAGTATCTGAATGAACTAAATAATTTATTTTTTTTAACATTTTGGAACACATAATTTTGTATAAAACTTTAAATTAGGTATTTTAGATTTATTTTACAATATTCATAAATTTAATATTTTTTATAGTTTTAATTAACACAAATATTATATAGAAACATAATCACCGAAAATATCATCTTCGTATACTAATCCACGGCAGCGAAACATGGGTAACAAACCATAAACGTCAGTACGGTAATGTGGATAGTGATACGGAATTCGAATCCGGAGATCCCGAATTCGAATCTCACTCAAGCTAAAAATTATATAAAGTACTACACTGCGGCTCGGTGAGTGCGGACCCTGTACTGTAATAGGGATTAAGGTCCTGTTGTACAGCGTAACATAAATAAATAAATAAACAAGAAAATAAAATCCAACTATTGTAAATTAAATGCTGAAGTCGGATAGAAGTTACAAAAAACATAAAATTTAAAGTAAGATATTAAGGACAAATCTTGAAAAATCTTGGAGATACAAAACTATATTGGTATAGCCATATTACAAGAATGGAGACAGGCCACGGAAAACCTGAAACGACTCGGTTCTGAACATACTAATAAGAAAAGAAGTTACAATAAGGACAGCTAATAGTTTAGCTACGAACAGATTTGTATAGAATAACTTTATAAAGGACACCCTAAGGATAAGAAAGAAACGACCTATCATACAATTAAAATTTTCATTATTCTAAGTCCTATTATTGTAACCTATAGCACTGTCAAATATATTTAATAACTATATAAATAGTAACATTTGAAAACAATATCAAATGTATTTTGGACTATCAATATATATTAACCAGTTACTTGTTAATTAGTTCGTTCAGTTATTCTACTCTAGAATACGCTGTTTTAATTGACAAAGTAGCATTGTCGCCAATTCAGAAAAATAATACCGCTATATTGTCTATGTATTCAAAAATTTGGTTTTATATAGTTCATATTATAATAAATATACAATGACTGGGTTTGTTTGTAGGTTCAGTAACTAGATCTGTGACTGACTAAAACAATCTACATACAGAGGATGATGCATGTCGATTTACAGTACACCAGTATTTTGGCTAAAAATACGGTGCAGAATAATGAAGCAAGAACAAGTGTAATAGTAGGGTTATTTAAGCTTAACCTCAAAATTTTACATCTGTCAAAATATGAATTGGAACCTAAAGGAAATATCTTTCGAAAAGTTCCTGGTTATAAATTTCTTCGTGGCCGCAAAGAGATACGTAACTGAATATTGTACAGCTGACCCTTAGAATAACAAGGTTCTAACTAACATTTTTTAAGGAATAGAGATTTTAATATTATACGGTTCGATCTATCCTTTTTTACCATTAACTAAACTTCCAAGGCAACAAAAGGAATGCCAAATTCTATTTGTATTTTATTTCTAAATTTTATTAGAACATTGCTCTATCTTCTGTTTTTGATGTACCTAACAAAGTCCTAACTGTAGTGAAGATTCTCAGTCAAAAATAATATAGATAGAATTTTGTAATTTTATATTCAACATTTCACTGGATTTTATCTTGATCTTTAATCCACTGCATAGTGTTTTGTTTCACAAAAATGTTTCAAAATTCTGTGTAAAACTAAATAATAAGTGAATTTTCTTTGTTAAAACAAAGAAATTATCAATTATATTTGGTAAATATTCAGATATTTGTAAGTAATAATTTGGTTCCCAAGAGAAGTGTGCATATATATTTTTTATTACCACAAAATATAAAATAGTTTTTGTAAAGAAATTTCTAATAATGTATAGATAAACCAAAAGATTTTGAACTGACTTAAGATATTTTTTTTTAAAGATGGCACAGATGATTAGGTGAACAATAAAAATAAAATAATTTTGAGATTAGAAGCTAGTTATACCGCCAAAAGTTAAATTTTAAACTTGTGAAATAAACGCTAATCTAATATTTGAGACAGCAATGTCATTTATTTCCTTTGACATGCAACTTTGCTTTGCTTTTATTTGATTAAATAAACTAATTAAATTGCTTAACCGAAATTAATAATAAATTATAGTTAAACATGGATTCTAATATTTTATTCAAAATAACATTAACAATAATAATACAAATTATTTTGTTTCGTTATTTCCGATAGCACTCTCAATCACGAATTTTCTTTATAAAATCCATTTTTCGTGTGCTTGTTACTCTTGCATAAAAAACAATAGTGCAAACAAGTAGATACTCATTAGATGCAGTTTTTAGTACTTAACATTTTTTGTATGTGCACTTTTGTTCTAATTTAATTAGAAAAACAACAATCATCATATTAAAAAAAACCATTGTGTTTCCATGTTACATATTATAATTCTACGCACGGTATATAAAATAAAACAAATATAATTAACATTGCTAATGCAACATATTGAATCTGCAAATCACATTCATCTTGGCATGATTTTATTTTAAAAAAAAACTATATTTCGAGCGTATCGATCGTATGTCGAAATCACAATAGTTGGGTTCGAAAAATGAACAGCCTGTATATGTTTTCTTTATGATTCTCAAAATTACATGATTCGGTCTTGAAGTATACATTTTTAGTGCCACGGACCACCACGAAATTTGTAATAGAAATAATAGTGAATTATTATTACATCAATTTTACGAGATTATATTTCTTTTTGATTTAGAATCAACACATCAAAATGTATACAGGTGAACGTTTAAAGTACTACAACAAGAATATTTTGTTTGTTTTGCGATATATAAAAAAAACTGTAAAATTAAAGTTTTAAGTATAAGGCTCAATAGATGATCGTAGTAAAAAAAATTATCACTTCCGGTTTTAGCGAAAATAGGTACATCTTCAAACTTTTTATCTGAATTAACATAAAATTTACTTCATAACAGTATCAAAATATTATTATTTCGTTTCAAACATTTCAAAATGCAAATACTCGTAATTTATTTTCAAAATATACATTAACATAATCCATTAATAATGAAATATATCAAACTATGAAAATAATTGTTTTACCTGAAAACAAACGAAAGATATTTACCTATATTAGTTTTGTTATTTAAAATAATGACAATCAATTATTTGCTATATACAAATAAAGTAATGGTTGAAACGGTTTTTTTTATATGGCGTAAACATTTTCAACAACTTTGAAATGTTTAGAAATTATAGTCAGACCCTGTAAAATGTAATGCAAAGTGTTTTCATTACGT
The DNA here is from genome assembly GCA_947425015.1 of Pterostichus niger. Taxonomy (NCBI): domain Eukaryota; kingdom Metazoa; phylum Arthropoda; class Insecta; order Coleoptera; family Carabidae; genus Pterostichus; species Pterostichus niger. The sequence goes on from OX380336.1 coordinate 15,886,459, forward strand.
ATGGGAACGTGTATACAAAATGTTTGAATTAACTACAATACTTGGTATCGTTGTGAAGCTTATTATATACAACCTGAAAAATAATCACGCACGTAGTTGGTATAAAATTTTTTGTTCGAGTACTGGTATTTAACAAAAATACATCTTTAATTTCAACTTGTGTGAGTACATCAGAATCTGCCAATTATACACAATCTTTATCAATTGCAAACCAAGCTGCTCAAGAAACTTCGATTTCCAATTGTCAAAGTTTACTATACATGTTTATAATAACACTTGTAATAATTGTGGCTCTTCCCAATTTAAAAATATAGGCAGGTAGCCCCTATTTTTTTCTTCCGGAAGTTGCCTTTTAGGGGTACAAACCACCTCTGAAAGATGGTAAAAGCAAGAATCGCCCATAAATGAAATTAAATAATAGCAAAATATTACAACTTTGGGCGCCGTGATTTGACGGCTGGTAACCGCACTTCACGCATACAAATATATCACTTACCGAAATCTGCTATAGAAGAGTGCCACACCCAGTAATGGGTAAAAGGCGTGATGATATATTTATTTATTTATTTATTATGTAATTGGTACACATATTGAATTTGTGTGTGTGTGTGTGTAAAAACACAAAATCAATTTTTATGAGGTAGGTGGCTGTGGTATCGAGTCGATCTGTAGAATAGAGAACCAAAGTTCGATTCCGACAATTTTCACTACGTTAAAACTACTATCCTTGGGGTGGAGAGGGGGCGCCATTTGACGGCTGGTGACCGAATTTCACTCGAAGAAATATATCATTTACCGAGATCTGCTACGGTGCCATACCCAGTAATGAGTAAAAGGCGTAATGATACACGTATTTTAATTATTATGCATATTGATTTTAATTTTATGAATTTTTATTTAAACAAAAAATATACAGAGCAACCTTGCCAGTATTTTTAATTAAAATGTGTAGACAGTGATATGGTGATTAATATTTTTAAAAAGTTTAGATTCAATGCTGCAAGCATGAATGAGATCTCATTGAAAATGATTAAAATAATATTGCCTACGTCGATTATATTACGCTCATTGTAATACGTGCATTTTAAAGGGTGTGATGATCGATATTTGGAAAGCAGCAATGATGAAACCTTTAGTCAAAGTATTCTCTCAACATTGTCAAAGATTCTAGAAACAGTATGTTGTAATCAAATTATATCGTATGTCGTGGATAACAATATTTTGCCTACTAATCAATCTGATTTCGGAGCTCACAATTGCACGAATACCTACGTGATTTCTTAGAATATTACGATAAATCTATTACCTCATTATTAAACCAGTTTAACTTCACTAAGGCCATTGACATAGTTGATCACTGATTTTTTTGTCATATGACATGACTGAAAGTAGTGATGATGATCAATTTATGACAGAAAAAAATTATCATCATCACTGTACTATCAGTCATGTCATATGAAAAAAAATCAGTTCGTGGTATGATTTCCTTTAAATCAGACACGTGTCGCTGTAGACGAAACCCGTTGTCAATACCTAGCATATAGGAGTCTTGGGATCGATGCTACGTTAGACACTATGACAGAAGAATTCGGTTGATGCCATTCGTCGTACACACGTAACGTGGTGTGGCGGTTAGCATCTCTGCTTGGCAAGCGGAAGGTCCCTGGTTGGAATTCAAGCGTCACCCGTATTTATCTGACATAAATTTAACTTTAAATAGTTGTTCACCGCATACTTCTTTCAAAAATGAAATATTCTAATTTTTAAGTCACCATTGTCTTCAAATGTAAATATATACACTTCCGGCAATTTTCAAAGTACATGTGGTATTCTGCAAAGGTCAATTTTAAGACCATTATTTTTCCACATCTATGTTACCGCCCTAGAAAGTGGCCAGGCTGTACACAATTCAATGATGCCAGAGACTCTTCCAAAGCATTTGACCGTATTGATAAATTTTAATATAAAACTACATATCCTCGCATTTCTTTTGGTTAGTTCATTAATTGAATTAACATCAATTTATTGAAACAATCGTTTAATTTTTTGTGTATCATCTTGATTTGAATTCTACTTTCTTCCACTTTGTCATGTATTCAGTAAGGATGAAACCTTGGTTCCCTTCTATTTCTTCTTTTCATAAATGACCTTTATGTACACGTAAAACCATGTTCTCTATGCATACGACTTTAAGACATTTAGTTCCATCTCTTATCGCAATGACTATTATGTTTATAAAATGATCTTAACATATTATCTGATTGGTGCAATATCATTAAACTTAACATCGCAAAATACAAAATCTTGTCCATTTCCCGGAAACAATTCCTTATTATTTTCCCCTACTCTCTACATAATATTCCGCTTAATCGTTGTATCAAAATCAAAGATATAGGCGTTATTATTGATACAAGACTTATCTTCATTTCATTGTAAACGATGTAGTGGCTTCGGCTAAACGAATTCTAGGATTTATAATTCGAAACTCTCGTAATTTCAATACAACTGAATCTATTCTTTTACTATTTTACTGTTTTGTTTGAAGGAAACTTGATTATTTCTGATTTCTCCGGAATCCACCATATAATGCCTACATTACATCAATAGCATACTTCAAAAGAAATTTCAGTGATATTTATATAACAAAGTTAGTATCAAAATATCAAACTAAACACTTGTCTAAGCCTCACAAAATTCAGCCTCCAAGTCAACTTATGAGGTCCTCGTCAGAGGCTGGCCAGCACAGTTAGTAACCATAGACGCGTTTCGCTCTTATTAGAGCTCATCAGTATGGTATAACACACTCCTTCACCTAGAACAAAGTTCACATGAAGGAGCTGTATGACGAAGAACTGTGCCAGCAGAGAATAAGATAAGTTGACTTGGAGGCAGAATTTTATGAGACTTAGACAAGTGTTTAGTTTGATATTTTATTATTAAACCTAGTTTCACCAAGTGAGCATTCAAAGACAATTAAATTTGTCTTTGTTGTTTTTTTTAAGTTAGTTATATCCCCTGATTTTTATGTATCGTATAATTTTTTTTTAAATTATCATATAGATACTAATTTATTTATGTAAATTTGTAAATAATTTAACAAATGATCCTTCAACTATTAGCTAATATAATATAAAATATAATATATGATTCTTTTCTTCAACTCGAATCAAACCAGACTTTCCATCCCCCTCTTATAAGCAACAAATTTGCCTTTAAATTCTCTTTGTATTAGATGTTTATTTAGATTATACAATAGTTTTGAAACGCACACTGATATTTTCTCAGATACATTAGTTGTTTACGAACATTGCATAAACAGATGTATGTACATATTATTTGCGTAATTTATTTAAATAATTTCTATGAATGGTTGTAATTGAATATATAAAATATGTACTTTTTTTCAATATTGTATTAATAAATTTTTTCCTGCCCATTATTCGAATTAGCCTGTTCAGATATTGTACTGTTTAAATAAATAAATAAACTTTTATATTGGCATCTTAACAAGATTATTATTATTATATGCACATAAAATATTATTCTGATTACCCAAATAAAATAATTATTGGCGACAAACTTCATCATATTCAGCGAAATAAACAGAAACAATCCTAAAAATAACGGTTAAAAAATATTCTGAAAAACAAAATAAACAATGCATATTTTAAAATTTAAACTAAACTATGGACAAGAAAAGGTCACACATTATTACGCAAGAAATGATTTATCTAACGAATCGAGAAATTCATACAGTCGAACCCCGATAACTCGAACTCCGATAACTCGAATTTTTGATTATTCGAACAAAATGTATTGGCAACAGCGCCAAGAGTGAAAATTGCATGTAAATTTTTCTTCATAAATCGAACTTTTATTACTTGAATTTATCGATAACTCGAACAGAAAACGACGCGCTCATATTCGATAAGTCGAAGTTTCGGGGAATCCCGCGCTTTCGATGAAACGACGCATCTCTTGATTCATCCGCAGTTTACATTCCGTGGTTAAGTTAGTATTTCACTCGTATACTGCTTAATTGTTAGGCGTTAGGCGTCATGTTACCGAAGCGTATTTTAAAGACCTAAACAATAGAAGATAAGTATAAACTGATAAATGAAGTTAAAAATGGTTCAAAGAAAAAGGATGTGGCTAGCAAGTATGGTGTACCTCCAAATACAGTGTCTATAATTTTTAAAAATAAGGAATCGATTATCACAGCAGTGGAATATGGTATTGCATCTGGTAGTAGCCTGAAACAATTGCTAATTATTTTAAAAATGCCGGGTTTGGTCAGTGTACTGTGTGGGAGGAAGAGGATGATATTCCTTTAGTTTTCATCAAAGAACAATTAAATCATATTAATAAAGGGAATACAGCAGTACTTCAAACTGAATACGAGTCTTGGGTACATTTAAATAATTCACAGAACACTGGCACTCTTGATGATTATATGCAGGTGGATGACGATCTTGTTACATCTAAGTTTCCCACTGATGTGGATATTGTTAAGTCTTACAGTTCCGAACTTATAAACCTTGATATGGATGACAGCGAAAGTGATGATGAACCATTGAAACAGGAAGATTTTCAGCCACCTTCGACTGATATGGTTGCAAATTCTATACGAATTTTGAATTTATATTTACAGACAAATGAAGATACAACCGATTTTATTTATATAGATTTAAATAGAATTCAAGCTTTTTTTTGAAAATAAGAATAAAAAAACGGTACATCAGTCACAAATTACTGAATATTTTACGCCAGATTGAAATACAACTTTACCTGCCCATAGAAAAATATACTATGTATGTATTTTATGTAATTATATGTTTATTGTGCATATTATGCTGTCTTCATTTGAAATAAATATGTATTTTTTTTACTTAAATAAATACATATGTACATACTATTTTTTTTTGTAAAATTCGCTTACTCGAAGTCTTAATAACTTGAACTTTTTTTGTGGCAAGTCATGGTTCGAGTTATCGAGGTTCGACTGTATTTGCAACTATTTCCGCGAAGATATACTGTTGTCATTTAAGTGTTCAGATAGGTATACAAGGTTCATAACCTTTTTAGTCCATTATATCTAAATGGAAAACAAATAGCAAATTATCGGTTTCTTCAGTTCCTAGTTTGAAAAAAATTAAGAATTATATAATTAGCTAGTAACTATTATTCTATTGATTTCTATGTAGAAATATATTATAAGAACTCATATTTCAAGAGTCAATTTTAATAGTTTATAATTTATTAAGATTATGTTTTTTCTGAAAAAAGAAATAATTTTAAAAATCGAGAATTATTTCATTTATTTAAATTACTTGATTTCAGTAACTATAACAATGATATGTTATCATATGGAATACAATAAAATTTGTATATACTTATGTTTTAAAAGTTATATAAAAATAAATATATCATCACGCCTTTTACCCATCACTGGGTGTGGCACTCTGCCTAAGCAGATCTCGGTAAGTGATATATTTTTTCGCGTGAAGTGCGGTTACCAGCCGTCAAATCACGGCCTCCAAAGATATTAGTGGTAGAGGAGCCACAGGGGTAGATTTTTGTAAAATGATGAAAATTGTTTGTCGGCTGTGGGGATCGAACCAGGGTTCTCAAGATCCACAGGCCGACTCGATACCACTGAGCCACCTACCCCATTAAAAGTTATATAAGATTACATTTTAAATATTTTGCAAATATAGGTACCTATGTAAAATGTAAGTACCTTGATCAATCTCAATAATTACTTCAGATTAAAAACCATGTCTGTTTCTTAATAATTACTTTTCAAATTTTTCTTCGAGATACGAGTAGTTACAGCACTAGTAGATAATTATTATTATTTGTTAATCTGCAGTTTTTATATTTACCTGGCATATCCAAGAAGAAAATTGATTTTGAGTTGTTTGGCTTTCACTGTAAGTTGTAGCCTCGTATACTGTTAATGAGATTAAATTTCTGTAGTACAGAGTAATAAATAAATAAATAAATAATATATAGAGTAAATGGACCAGAGATGCCGTCTCGGACTAGAGGTATGCGCGGAACGTGAATTTTTCTTACGTGAGTGTAAACAATTTTAATCCTGAGGGGGTGTGATTGTGAATCAATCACAGTTGTGTATGATTATGTATAAGTGTATTTTTTGAAAGCTGAATAACATTTTATAATTTTTATTTGCAATAAATACTTTATAAGAATAATTTTGCTTCTGTAAAATTACAGAACTTATACTGGAAATAAAATTTAATTAAAATTTTGCTTCACCCATTGGGTATTAGCATACGTATAGATATACACATGTACTAGTTTAATTTACATTCATATTTCATTATATATTTGAATATCTTCAACGTATTTCATTATTAGAGTGTAGTTCTTCACGTTCAGGGCTTCTTTTATCGTTGGGGGTATCTGGTGTTTCCTTCTTTGCTTGTCATATTTTTAGCTGTGTTTAGATATGCTCTATTGTCATCTGTGTATTGCAAGCAGTGCATTGTTTGGGATTTGTTTTTTCAAATAAGTGGTTGTGTGTTAGCATAGTATGTCCAATTTTTATTTTTGTAAATTTTATTTGATCTCTTATGGTAGAGTTATCGGGTTTTTGCCATGGTTGGATTTTTCTTATATATTTTTTAACTTGTATGTTCCGAGGTTGGTCCATATCTTAGGTTTAAATTTTCTCTGATTTTGTTTTTAAATGCCGCTGCGATGTCTCCTGCTTCAATGGGGCTTGACGTGAGGGAGATTTTTGTGGCTTCCTTGACAGTTGTGTCCGCTTTTTCATTGCCTGGTATTCCTATATGGGATGAGGTCCAAATGAAGTTCACTTGGGTATTGTTTGTGGCAAATTGGATTAGAAGATCTTGGATTTTTTGTTATGGGGTGTTTATGTAACAAAGCGGTATCGTAGCTCATGCGTTTCATCATACATATTTATAATTGTTTTTAGCTGATGAGTTGTAGATTAAATTATTATTGTTGATTTAGAATGAACATATTTCTAGCTTCAATTACTTAGAATTAATTGTTATTTTAATTGATAATTTCCTCAGCCATAAACAATATAGATTGACTTTTGCTTGTTCATCGTCTGCGGTAGGTCTTTGTTCTGCCGACAAGACGGTGCAAATTATATTCCTTCTAGAAGGAACTGACACGTAGTCATTGTAAACAAAAACACAAAAAACTTATCTCATGCTGAATTTTAATCTTTATGTCTTATAGAACACGAAAAAGTAATGAACTTATATCCGTTGGTCTATCAGTCCAATTTCTTCACAATCTTCTAGATTACCAAACAATTAGAAAGAATATTTGATTAAAAAATCAGTTACTCCAGATATAAAAATAGTAACAGAAATAAATGAATATTTTTCTAAAATGGAATGTAAAAAAAATTATATGCATTGCTTAAAAAAAAGAAGATATTTTTCGACCTGTAGATAAACACCAAATGTTAACAGAAGGAAATACATACAAAAAATATAATAGGTAATAAAGTACAATGTAAAACAATCAAATATTGTAATTTATTACACGGTCATGCCCAAGTTGCGGAATTAATTGGGCGCAGAAACTCAAAATTGTCCAATGGGCAAACGAATAAATTCATAGAAAACTGTCACATATTTTTTCTCTAAATTTTTCACCAATGTATTGTAACTATTACAAATGTATCCTGCATTCTACTCGGCAAAACGTCACTCAAACTAAAGGTAACAAAAAAATTACTTTATTTATTTCTCAAAAATCCATATTGTATGTTTTAAGTATTATTTTCGACTATACTTTGTTTATTTTAAATTTTAAAAAGTCATACAGGTACAAGATTACTTGGTTTCATGTTCTAATCTAAACAGGATACGCGAGCTAACCAATGTAGATATATTAGCTGCGTAGTGAATAATAACAAATATTAAAATAGGTGTTCTACTTGCAACAAATTCATTTGTGCTGAACAACGCTGCCAAACTTAGGGTTAGGATATTACAACCGCTATATGTTTTCGCGATGAAGACAGTGAACAAAATATATTTTGTTAAAGTGCCATGATATGTACTTATTTTTGAGTTTACAATAAATGTAGCATTATTAATAAATATTATATTTCCTATAAATAATAAATTAATGATCTAGTTTTGGTAGTTGCAGTTTATAAATAATACCGAATGACCTAAGGTTTAGTAGTCAAGCCCTATAAGAAATTTAAAAGCAAATAATTTATATATTAATTATTATTTTACGTTCACATTTATTCTATTCTTGAAATATATTATTGTAACTCTGCACAAGGATTTCCTTGTACGTAACATTTGTAGTCGAATAAAAAAACACTCCTACATAATTTGAATGTATATCAAAATTCGCATAATTAAAGTCAGGGTTCTTGCAGTAAACATTTATAGTGCCACTGGGTAACGAAAAATCTTTAATTACTGTTATAAAGAATTATTTAATCCCGTAACTGATGTTGAATTTTGTTACATATTAAAATTATATTAATTTAATTGTTATTGAACGTTTTTAATTACGAATATGTATTTTATTTTTGCAACACATGTATACGAGTACATATATACACGGGGTCCAATGAAACAATAATTTACGCATGCATGGCGATATCGAGAACTATAACAAACACGGTTGGTTAAATTAGACAAAAGTTGCCTCAGTTTACACATTATTAGCAAGGATTTCACAGCAATCCTCAAAATCTCATATACGAGTACTTTTCGAAAAATTCATCTGAAAATTTAATTTTCATGGTACGTTTATATTTGCCATTTTAATATTGAAATAAAAAGGTATGTTTTATCAATTTTATAAACTACAATACTGTGCTAAACGGCTTAATCTTATGACCAATGACAGTACTTACTAAAAAAAACCTCAAATTTAAATTAAATTATTTGGGATAGGTCGTTCAGTGGTATCGAGTTGGTCTGTGGATTTGAGAACCTGAGTTCGATTCCCACAGCCGACAAATAATTTTCACCACGTTAAAACTACCCCTGTGACTCTCTCTCCACAATATCTTTGCGGGCAAAAATATATCACTTATCGAGATGTGCTATGGCAGAGTACCATACCCAATAAGGTAGGAACCGTGATAATATATTTATTTTGTTGCTACGGGATTAAATAATTCATTATTATTTTGATTAAAGATTTCACATCGACCAGTGGCACTAAAAATAATCCTTAATTTCGCGAACTGAAAACCATGTGTTTAATTATTAGGACATTCGTCATATATATGCCTTCAAAGTTTGAGATCCTTTTTATCGACCTGTATTTCAGGCAAGTTCTTACAAAGATGCCTGAAACTATATTTTGAAATTCAATGTTTGTCTAAAAAATGGAGTCCTAAGTCTAAAAAGCGCTGCACCTCTAATTTAAATGACCAAAGTCAGTAAATTTGTTGGACACATTGGACATTTTTTACAACTTTTTTTCACTAATTAACAATCTATCGACATCTAATAGAGGTGCATTGAACTTCAAAGTAAAGTATTTATTATTATATTCTAAATTTTACGCTAGCGGTAGTTAGTAGTGATAAGGAATAACGTCTGATCCTGCCTATCCATTTTGGTCTTTTGACATTGGATTTTCTGCTATGATAAAAAATACATTTTGTAATAAATAGAAAATTTCTTCTCATTTATCTCCAACATGCAGCACAATCTTTCCCATAGAATTTAATTTTATATATAACGGTCGTATTTTTGTACTGTTTTACCATTATGAAACATTGCTATCCTATCCTATCCTAATAAAATCATGAGCAATTAGTGGTACGCCACTAATCTGTAATACACATGTGTGGTAAGCAAAAAAAAGTTTGAGAACCATTGTCATACACGATTGAGAAGTATTTTAACAAACAAAAAAATTTATGTGTGTTCAACATCGCGCAAAATGAAATACGAGTTGCTCGTAATAGAGTATTTCGGAAATTAAAATTAAAAGGAAGAACATATTTTTTTCACATGAAATGTAGGATCGATAAATAATTTAACAGACAACTTAAAAATTATAAACTTTTTCTTCACACATTTTAAAGAAGATGCTCATATTTTTTTTTCATTTCTTCAATTAGCATATTTTCCAATTTGTATCTTTTTGTGGAGTAATTTTAGCGTAAAGAAGCGAAATAAGAAAACTATAACTGCGTATTTAGGTAAATCGATAAAAATTATGTAGTTCTAGGGATATTCAGAAAACTATTTAATTCGATATTACTTCTAGTTTGATAACATCATCAGTACCTAAACGCAGGATTAGAGTGTAATAGTGGCAGTTGATCTTAGTAGTTAGTCAGTCAAGAAACTAACAAAAAAATATGTGTATAAGTGTATGCAGGTCAGGCGAAGAAAAGATTACATCCCTTTCCGTACTTGGCGCTAAACATATATGTGATTGATAAATAATCGCTTTTTCTTATACAAGAATTTAAAATTTGGCAAAATGTGGTAGTATTATTCAGTGTGACGCAAACATATTATTATTTAAATAGTGTATCGTGACGTGAAAAAAATTGGGAGATTGTTTTAAATAAAAGACAGTGCAACGAAAGCAGTCGACACACAATATAATAAAAAATTTAAAATAGTTTACTATTACTAATCTAATTAAACTAGGAATGCGTGCATCAGTCACATGAGAAATATGTTGCTTTAAACTTATGGTATAACTACCCTTTATCCATCAAGGGATATAGGGGCCTGTTTTCAGTCACACACATTTCACTTAATGTGCGGGTAATTCTATGTTTGAAGTAACTATAGATGAACTTTTGGTTAATTTGAACTCATAGTATATGTTTGCATTTAAATCCGCAGATATAATAATTTCAAATTTTAGTATTGATGAATAACGTACACTAACAGACAATAGTGGATGTCTACTCGTACTCTTTGTAGTACATAGGAAATTTTAGAAATAAATTGTAAACAAAATGCTTCATCTAATAAGTATATTTTTTTTAATCAAATATGATTAATATACTTTTATCTGAAACTGACAGGAAAATAAACTGAATTTTGTGGGGCTTAGCCAAGTGTTTAGTTTATATTTTATTAAACCTAGTTTCACCAAGTGTATGGATGACAATTAATTTTGTCTTTGTTGTTAGGAAAATAAACATTTGCCTGACCTTTAAGACTCAGAAAGCTTTGCTTTGCATGCCTAGTCAGGAAAATAACATATTGCTTGCCTAGGTAGGTAATGAAAGAAACGTGACTCTCTAGTTACTTAGCAACATAAAATACTGACTGAATATGGAAGTCAAATATATATTTTAATTTTAATTAATTTAAAATATGTATTATTTTTTTATAAGTTTCAGGTAAAATGATATACGTAACACGTCAATAAAGCGCCGCACAGGATTCGTAAGCTGTTTGAAGCCTCGGTGTCGCTCGAGATGAAACTATCTACTCATCCTGTAATTGCACGCTTTCCTGACTTTTTACGTAAATAACTATTCTATTAATTTATCATGTTATATTATTTTATGTATAAATTTTATATCGGTGAAATAAATAATATTATTATAAATTATTGAAAAACATGGTGTACAACATTTTTTAAAACTAGTGTATTCGCTAATTATGCATCAATTGTAACCAATGGCGGACTTGGCCGCTGGGAGTCCGGAAACTTTCCAGGAAGAGGGGTAGCACTGAAGCCAGTCAATATTGTTACAAATAATTGATATTATAATTATGAATATAGGTATCAAATATCTACCTATGAATTAGTTTCCTAAGCCTACTTGCCTTCAGTTCACGCTGCAATTACCGTGCTCGAGTAACAAAGAATCACTTTACGTTCTTAATACACAAAACTATTCGAGAGTTTTCGAGATATTTCTTGTTTGATGAAGTTGGCAATACTGGTTGACGATAGGATTCCGGAAGAAAGGCAACGAAAATGAATGCCAGACGAAAACTGTGAAGATTATGACTTCAAAATGTGAAAGAACAATTTCGAATAAAAGCATTTAATACGTAATATTACTTATTAAATGGTAAAGGTATATAATTTTATTTTTGATACTTCTATAAATTCTATAGAATTCTTAAAAAAGTAAGTGCATTGTTTATAAAACATTATTAAACAACAAATGAAGCTACATTAAGAGATTTAATAATAAAATTGGAGAGCTTAATATATATAAAAACAAATAAATATATCATCACATCTTTTACATTATGGGGGGGGTGGCACTCTCCCGTAGCAGATCTCGGCAAGTGATGTATTTATGTGCGTGAAGTGTATTATCATTTTTAATCATAATTATCTTAAAATATATTCCCGATATTTCGATTATAATGTCACTCATTCGATTCTCACATAACGACTTATACATAATATCTACATTTTCAATTGCATACGCCAAACGTTAGATCCAAGCTGTAACAACCTAACCTAACATTTTTTAGCTGTCAACTGTGAGAAGTAAGGTAAGATATATGCATAAAACTTTTAATTAATATATGATTTTTATAAAAATCGCACTATATAAACTTCTAATCTCGAACCACATGTTGCTAAACGCCAAGTAAATGCAATATCATATAATTTTTGTCCATCAGAGTGAGATTTGTCGTTCGAATGAGTAATGTAGTGTTAATGGTAGCCAACTCGGATTTGAAATTAAAGCCTATTTTAAAAGATCATATGTTTAAAACTTTACGCATATAAAGACGTTAAAATATCACTTACATATAATGTAATTGAAACCCTCGCAAAAAAAAATAATAATAAACCAAAAATGTCAGACTAGAAAGAAAAATAAATAACTTTTCTTACTGTTTATTCTACAATAAAAAAAGCAATTAAATTATTTTCATAAAACATAATAATTTAGATTCTTGCAGCACTTATTAAAAAAGTTTCGCAATTGTATTTAGCCGTTATTCAATTTTATTGGCCCGGGTAACGATTTAAACACTTACTTTGAAAACTTATATTTCTGGGCAGAAATAAACAAGGAGACCTATTTATATCATGTGTGGTAGTTCTACACCTTAAATAGTTGTCAGCGTGAATTGTATTTCATGACAAATATTTTATTTTTCATTTTGCTATTTTAAATACTCAGTGTAATAATTAGAACGTTACAACTAAATATAAGGCCATTCATCTGATTGGCAATCATATCTTTCACTTCATTAGCACTTATATATTTCACTCCATGCGTGGTCGTTTCACTGCACTACTAAAAATACCTGCCTGAAATTCTAATCGATAAAATTTTACGTGTTATAAAGAGGTTATATTAAATTATTAGTTCCTATATTTTTACTGTTTATATATATTTTTTCATTTTATAATTACGTTATAGTTTATAATATTATAATAAAATAAACCTAGTGTACGTAAGTACTTCAAAACAATCGTAATTGATAAATAAAAACAGAAAATCTCAACTAATGAGCAGAATAAAAATCATTTCCTAAGGGCCAACTTTTTAATGTTGATTTCACACAAGAATATAAACAATTTTTTGTTGATTTTTTAGCTGTATATCCACTTTCTTTCTTCTTAACATAACGACCCGTAACATTGAGTAGTGGGTCCATAATGTAGATGGTTTTTTTTTAGTTTATACCAATCTTCAAAATGACTATATTCTGCTTCATATTTAATCTTTGATTTCTGGAGTATTCATGTTTATATTTACATATTATAACACACCCACAATATAAAATGTATATTATAGCGTTGTTATAGCGTTATTGTCAAATAAAAAATAAATGTTGAAATTGCGGAATTAGCAGCTATTCAATTTCTGAAGCAATGTTGTCTTTGGAATCACTCATATATTTATTGACAGAACAATAAACAATACAAACATCAGAATTCATGGCAACTTTGCATTTTTTGTAATTTCGTTCATATAAATTTATTTTTTTATATTTTTGAGTAAAATTCACGATAGTAGATAAAATGTATGCGTATCGTAATATAACACATTATGATACTTACATCGTAAATAACTATTATATAATATGATGTAAAACAATTACTTGTATAATGACAAAAAATAAAAATATTATTTAATATGTAAAATAAATTTAAAATTAATATATTTTTTTTAATTTTTATGTTATCTAAAAAAACTTTTACATATTTTAAATTATTGTCAGGATCTGTTTTATAATTAACATAAATATCATGGTATAAATTTATATGCAAAATTTCTAAAATTAATCTATAATATTTATTATACATAATATCAACAATTTTTGCTTTAGAAAAATTAAAAATATGTCCAGTTTCTTGATTCTGACATTATACATTAATTGTATTATGTAAGGTTTGTTTAGATATCATATTTGTATATTTTATATTATTATAAATATTATATTTATTTTAGGTACTGAAGATGAGATATTTCTTAAATTCCGAAACCTTTTTAATTCATAATTATATCTTGGATCCTTGTAAAAATATTTTGAAATTAAATAAAATAATATAACAAAAATTAAATAATAATAATAAAAAAACTTTACATTTCTTCTTCTTCTTCTTCTTCTTCTTCTTTCTCCTGTCCTATTGCCGTACTGAGTGTCGGATATGATTGATTGTTACCATGTTATACCCACTTCTTCCATTATTTTCCTTTATTTTGTCCATTCATTCTTTTCTTGGTCTTCCTCTCTTCTTTTTCTTTACCGATCCTGCTTATATTATGTTCTGTAGTAGTTATCCCTCTCTATTCTCATAATATGTCCAAACCATTGAAGCTACTATCTTCTATCGTTTTTTTTTTGCTTTAGCATATCTCTTATGTCCTCATTTATTATTGTCAAATTTAGTTACTCCTGTTATATTCATTAAGTATTTCATTTCCGTAGCGTTAATAGCTGATTCATGTTTGCTATGTACTATCCAGTTTTCGATTCCATATGTTAGTGTTGTTATGCTTATTTCATTGTACACTTTTAATTTAGTATCTCTATCTATCTCTTTCCTCCCTATTGTCCTGTTAGGTGTGTAGTATACTCTGTTTGTTTTTCTTATTTTATTTCTTATGTCGTTGTACATCTTACCGTTTCCGTTAGGATATTACCCAGGTATTTGAAACTTGATATCTATTTGATTCTTTGTCCTTCTATTTCCAGTTCTCATCTTCCATTTCCTATTTGATCTCTTTAACTATCATGTATTTTGTTTTTTGTATGTTAGTTATTAGTTCTATTTTGGTTCTTGTAGCAATACGCTAATTAGTGTCTGTATTTTCATTCTGTATCTGCTATAGGACTATGTCGTCCGCATATAATAGTGTTCCTATTCTATTGCTTGCTTTGTAACCTGGGTTTTGACTGTTTTGTCTCTTGTATTATTAATTAAGCGGTCCATTATTATAATGAAAAGTAGTGGACTGAGACTATAGCTCTGTTTTATACCTTTTTACAACAATATTGGGCCTGATCTACTTCCTTTTCATTGTAATTTAGCCCACAGTTCCATATATATATATATATATACTCTTGTTAGTTTTTGTCGTACATTGTATGTATATAGGCCTATCCATAATATCTTTCTGTTTATTGTGTCGAAAGCCGATTTTAAGTCTATGAAAGTGAGATATACTTTTTTGTCCTGTACATATTGCCTTTTCATGATATTTCTGACTATGTGTATGTTGTCATTTATTTGTTTTCCATATTAGAAAGCTGCATGTTCGTCGTCTAAATTTGACTCAATTTTTCCCATTTGTCTTTTCTCTATTATTCTCGTATATATCTTGTAGCATGTTGCGGATAGACATATTGTTCTATAGATATCGCAATTCGTGAGTTCTTGTGTCTTGAATATTGGTATTATTATATTATTTTTCCAATCCTCTGGTATTTCTTCTGTTTCCCATGCATTGTTATATATTCTTCATAACCAATACTTGTTCATTGCCCAATCACTTTATCATATTCCTCTCCTGCCTTACCTAACTTTATATTTCTTATTGCTTCCTCTACTTCTGCATACGTTATTTTGTCCGTCTCTTTTTCCTCTCTTCTTTCTCCCTCTTTATTGTTAACTGTTGAGACTTCATATCTTCTTTTTCTAAATTTCTTTTTATGGTATTTTCTCCATAATTCTAATTTTTATTTTAATCTTTCAGGCCGTATTCCTCTCTATTACTCTCCTTGTTCCTTGTTATTTTCAAATCTTTACCAGCTTTTCTGTTTTGCCTCTCTATCTGCTTTATTAACTTTCTCTCTTAGCTATATAATCCTCTCTTGTTTGTGCGTTTTCGTATAGTATATAATTTTTCCATGCTGTCTTCTTTAGTCTTCATTTAGTCTTCAAACATTCATTATTTCGCGGCCACAATCAACAACAGTTGTGCTAGTTCATATTATTTGAGTAGGTCAGGACCTAGCCAAAATAAATTGGGATGAACCAATGAACCAAAAGTAATAAAAATAAAACAATTTAGCACAGAGATAGTTTATTAATAGAGTAAATTATTGAAATTACACATAAACCTACAATAGAGACAAGACATGGATAAAATAAGATAAGATCTTTCAATTTCTTTCCATAATTGTGCTAAATTTTGTACGGATATTTGAGTATGGCGTACAGACATTCCATACATGTTCAATTGGTGATAAAACTGAAGAACTAATAGGGCAGGAAAGCAAGTGTATTCGTCACTGGTTAAAAAAGGTTAGAACATTTCTTACAACATGAGGTCTTGCGTTGTCCTGCTGGAATATATCTTCTGGATGATATTACATATGTGCATCAGCTTCCGGAATTAAAATCTCATTTATGTACTCCTGACTATTTAAAATGCCAGGAATACGAATTAGTCCTGATTTCCAATTGTAGGGAATTGCTCCATATACCATAAGTCCTCATATAGGCGCCGTATGACGTTCCCGAATGCAGAATACATTTTCTATTTCGCCCTGATGCCGCGTTTCCTGTATCCAAGAATCATTTTGATGTAGACAATATCGAAACTCATTGAAAACACACTTCCATACTCCATATACCATATTCATCTATCTCTGTACCTATCTACTTTAATCATCTAGGTCGCGCGGTCATGGAAGTTTCAAAAGTACACTACAAACATCCAGTCCAAATTCTGCCAAACAATGTCGAATGCGTCATACAGCGAGAAGGAATCATGTTACTGGCCACTCTTGTTGGGCTAGGGAACAGCTGCACTTTATAAGCAGTCTTGCAGAGCTCTCGGAACCTTACTGTAGCAACTGACTTCAAATTTATTTTATTGTTATCTATTTGTCGAAACATTTAATTAATCTTGAGAACCCTGGTTCGATCCCCACAGCCGACAAAGAATTTTCATCAAATTAAATCTACCCCTGTGGCTCCCTTACCACTAATATCTTTGGGGGTCGTGATTTGAAGGCTGGTAACCGAACTTCACGCAAAAAAATATATCACTTACCGAGATCTGTTTAGGCAGAGTGTCACACCCAGTAATGGGTAAAAGGCGTGATGATATATTTATTTATTTATATATATATCTGCATATTTTTTGAAAGGCTGCACCCAGCGATTCAAAATTTTAAACATTTTTATTAGGTACTTCCGCTAAATTTTATTAATTTATTTCTATTATTTTTTGCTGTTGCTCTGTATTTATACTGGGTATCTACTATTTTTTCTGAACATAGAAAACTCATTGTTAAAATTTCCATAATGCGATATCTCCTTACCTAATAGAGCTGTAATGAAGAAAAATGTTCAAAATGAAAAACTGCTTCAAATGAATACTTAGTTTTTTTGTTCAATAGTAAACTTAAAATTTTCAGAAGAAACAGATGAATTTTATAATCCATTAATATAAAAAATAAAATTTAAATTATGAAGATATTGTTTCCCTTTCGATAAATTTAACACCATTGCGTTCTTTCCACTAATTAATTTACCAATCCAGAAATGTAATATTGTTAGTTACAATTTTCTCAGTGATTTTACATTAGTGTGTAACAGTGCAAGATTTGAAATACAAATATTCTTTGAAGATTCAATTTTACAAGGAAACCGCATAAATGTACATCTTTTATTACAATGTTTTACATTTTAACATAACTATATTTATTTACATTAACTACGGGTGAGCTAAGAAGATTAAGAGAGTGTCTGAGTATATTTGGGCTCTAAGTTAGATCTCCTCTGTCCATTAAAATAACTACAGCCTTCAAGTCGATCATGGCCCACAGATTGGGAAGCGCTGTGCTATAAACGAAACAATACTTATTTTAAATAAAATTCTGTAATTTGTGTAGTAATATTTTTTCCTACCTTAAACTGATATTTTATCACATATTTTAACTAGATGTTTTAATTAAATATTAGTTTTCAAAATTACTTCGATCAGTAATTAATGTTTTCAGTAGATTCGAGTACAAGTAGATATACTACATGAACATAAAAATTAGGAGGCACGATGTAAATAAAAAGTGTGTAAATATCGCTCGAGTGTTTGTTTTCTACAACGAGACAATTATTTTTGCATGAATGAATAAGCGATAACCTTGAGTACTTATTTATTTTCAGGTTAGTGACCCTTGACTACACAAATCAAAAATAGGTCTTTAACGCCTCCATTCTTTCTACAATTACTCGGTTGGCTGATGAATGTATTAGACATAATACATTCATTCTCACACATATCGTATTTGTCAATATGCGTTTGTAGAATGTATATTTCGTTATTTCACTACAACAATATTTGCGTAGTTGTTTGAATGCCTGTGTTCGCGCATACTTGATTTTTCTTTGGATTCGTCAATTGTTAATTTACTTGTATTGAAAATAAGCTAGGGTTTCTTCAGTTTATTGGTAACAAAGGAAAAAATAATATGTATCTAACTTTCGCTCTTATTTACAATTTTGTTTTGCTACACTTGATACCTATGTTACATAAATATACACGTGTATTCTTTAATATTTCCCAATAATAATTTAACCAAACAAATACTTTTTATATAATGAGATTAGAAATGTATTCCATTTGCCATTTGGATCAGATTTAATGCACAATTATAGAAAAAAACACTTAATTATTATTTTAGTTTTCTTTCTTTATCCTCACTATTAGAGTCACTGATATAGGCAATTAATTTGTTCATTTCATTTAGCCATAGTTTTATCTGAATAAGTGACGCAAATGGCAAATGGATTTTGACTTAAATTAAATCAGACAAAAATTACCGTTAGAAAGCCAATATTCGTGTATTTCCGGAAATCAGTTTGTTACTAGATAATAATGACAAACTATTTTCTTTATTTTTAAATAATTTTTCAAATTGAGAAAAATTATTCATTGTATGCAAAAAGACTGATAGATAATTTTGAAGTTGATGTTTATTTAGAAATAGAATACAAACGGTAAAACATAATTTTCTTAATATCATTATTTACGGCAAGCCTGGTAGAGATAAATAACATAATGCAAAAAATCGATCAACAACGTTAACTGATATGAGGTTTAGAGTTTGAACAGCCTATGTTCTATATATTCTAGTACTTCGTCGATAAAAACGTAAAATATAAGAGTGATTACAAAGCGAACACACAAAAAGTAAGAAGAACACTTATTACTTATATCGATTCAAAAAAAAATCATTATCTATACCGGATGTTTCACAACTTAGAGCAAAAAATTAAAGGGTATATTCTGTACGACGTGCTGATCATGAAACAAAAAGAATTTTTTTTAAATCGAAAAATTAAGGGTTGTTAACCTAAAACATTTTTTGTAGTACTGCACTGGATTCGCTTTCCTATTAAACACAAACAATGAAGTAGGTATCAACTACGAAAGAATAATTACACAATTCAATTATTAGCAGTTATTTATAATAGAATTTTATTTAATTAATAACTTTAACATAATCATCCACCCAGTGGCAGTGGCAACAAAAAATTTTGGACTGGGAAACTTGGAAAATAGTTTTGCGATTTAAAAAAAAATCCATTTGTTTCATGATCAGCACGTCGTACAGAATATACTCTTTCATTTTTTGCTCTAAGTTGTGAAACACCCTGTATATATACAGGGTGAGTCTGGGAAGACGCCCCCCCCCCCCTTTAACTTTTTTATTATGAGTAATAGAAAAAAATGGTTCATATGAAAGTTTTCTTATTTTAAATATACTATTTGATGGCAGATGTAGATATTTTTTATAAAGTCAGGTTTACAAGATACGACTATCAACTTTTATTTTTTAAATAGCAACCTATAATTATTTTACTAAAATAAAAACCGTCATTTTTTTCTCTTTTCAACGGTGTATTAGTTTTTATTAATGTATCTGAAAAAATTCGAGAAAAATAAGAAAATTGAGAAATACTAGAAATAATTTTTATACAAATATTATAGGTGGCTATGTGAAAATAATTTGTTTTAAGTTGTTTTTGTTACTGAATTTGTTGCTTTAGTTTGTTAAGTTGTATAACACTGTTACATTTTGTTTATTTTCACATAGCCACCTATAATATTTGTATAAAAATTATTTCTAGTATTTCTCAATTTTCTTATTTTTCTCGAATTTTTTCAGATACATTAATAAAAGCTAATACACCGTTGAAAAGAGAAAAAAATGACGGTTTTTATTTTAGTAAAATAATTATAGGTTGCTATTTAAAAAATAAAAGTTGATAGTCGTATCTTGTAAACCTGACTTTATAAAAAATATCTACATCTACCATCAAATAGTATATTTAAAATAATAAAACTTTCATATGAACCATTTTTTTCTATTACTCATAATAAAAAAGTTAAAGGGGGGGGCGTCTTCCCAGACTCACCCTGTATATACATATATATATAACTTTTCATTATTTATTTTTAGACTTCTTATTGAAAATAACGACACATACTTGTAGGTGACAACACAAATAATTAAATGCCACGCATCACAGACTCACATAGTAGTAGTTCCTTGTTCATATGCATGTTTTCTTAGGATCACTGCCGCAGTCACCTTGTAGAGTAGATTTAGACCTAAATGTCAGTGACGTAGCCAAGATTTTTATTCGGAGGGGTTTCGAAATTTTTTTGTAAGTGTGACGCAGCGTTATTAGTCGTACGAGTAATATCCACAGTAGCCGCCACCAGTACTCGGGCTAGTATCGCAGACATAAAAACTAATGCCAATAATTACTTCTATTTCTCAGCTCCACGTTATCGCGTCGAGTACAGCGAACAGTCGACGAAATCGTATCTTACAATATGAACATTAAAGTTGTTATTTACCGAAATGAAAATATTTAAATGGCTATTTTTACCTTCACAAGAATAATTGTATAACATGTCTTGTTTCATTGTTTCTCTTAATAAGTCTTTTTATAACAAATAGTTTGTACGTCCTAAAATCACTGTAATGAAAGTAGTACCATGCTAATATAATCTTTATCAAAATTAAATCAGAAAATGTACTTAAATTGAAATATACCCGTACAAATGTTTATATTGTTAAAGTATGTTTTTTTTTTACTTCAGTTGAATGAAAATGCAGGCGATGCCTGGATTCGACACAGGGACATTTCACTTTGGATAAATTTTATTTTCAAAACCGTATTTATTATTTTTTATTGTGCAGGCATTTATTTCGTTATGTGGACTACTAACATCTTTGAGGGCCATGATTTTACGGCTATAATCACACTTCATGTGCAAAAATATATCATTTACCGAGATCAGCTACAGCAGAGTGCCACACCCAGTAATGGAGAAAGGCATGATGATATATTTATTTATTTTAATTTATAAATTCAACATATTTTAAATATGGGCACTTGGAAAGATTGTATTAACTATCTAATTGAAAGAAGATTTTAATGACTGTAATTTTTATTTGAAACCTTTCAGCTACTATCGTATTTATGATTATAAATTTAATATAATTAATAACATTTTCGCTCTATATTGATACATATAAAATAATAAAAATCAAGATTTATTTTACATATAAGATGAATCAAAAAACATCTCTTGTTGATATAATCACCATGGTTACAATCAATTACAAATATTTTGTTATTTGTAAATATAAATTATTGATAATTAATGAAATTTATTTATTTTCCTTTTATTGAAGATGAAAAAGTTATTAAACAAAAATTTTTTTTACAGGTTGTTATTTTTCTATAAATAAATTTTAATAGATATTGTTAAATTATTACAATGGTTGCAAATAAAGTACATTTAAACAAAATTATTCTGTTGTTATTCTGTGGGTATGAATATGTTAAAAATGTGAATTTCCTCCAAGTACATTGGATTTCAATCATCCATTATTTATTACTAATATCTTGTAAAAATTTTACCTTTCACAAATATAATTATGAGGAATTAATTTACAAATTATCATGTACTAATTGTTACGATTGCCATTTTTATTGTTCTTTTGATATACTATATTATCTTTTTGTTATCGATTGCAAGCGATGTCAATAACCAATTTGATTTAGTAACGCATTAGATAAAATTATTAAAGAAAATCAATTCCATAACAAATAGAAAAAATTAAACAACATTAAAGTTTTGTATTCATTTTATACTTTACGTAAAAGAAATAAAACACATAAAAAATACTATAGAGATTAGATAACTAAAATAAAAAATAACACAAAATCTAATACAAAAGCCTTTTAAGAAGAATAACTGTATCCCTGATATATGATAATAAAGAAACCACAACTGGTGAAGACTGTAATCTTTTCGCTGAGTATTCTGAATCAGTGTATACACGAGTACATCAAATAGCATAGTTTAAACTGATTTAATATCAAAATATTTACATAGTTATATAGGTGTAAATATTGATTCGCTTTTCATGACACTGGAGGAAATAATATTTAAATTTAAGAATTTAGACGATTTTAAGGGTCCTGGTCCTGATAAAATTCCACTAAAATTTATTTAAACATGCGCAAATTATATTTATTTATTTATGTTACGCTGTACAACAGGAACTTCCCAATTACAGTACCAGGACCCGCACTCACCGAGTTGCAGTGTGGTAGTTCATATAATTTTTAGCTTGAGTGAGATTCGAACTCGGGATCTCCGGATTCGAATTCCATATCGCTATCCACACCAAAGTACTGACGGACAACCATTGCGTTATAATTTATAACCAGCCTTTGAAAATAGTAATTTTTCTAAATATATGAAAACTATCTCATATTACACCAATTTTCAAAACTAATAATGCAAGTGACGTATCAAACTATAGACCAATATCAATAATGTTAATGTTTGAAGCAAATTTTGACGCGATAATTGCCGATAAACTTAAGAAAATTTTTAATAATTACTCAATATCTGAACAACATGGTTTCTGTCAAAAAAGATCAGTATTAATAAATTTGATTGCCTTTACTGAATTTTTTAACTAGAAATCTTGATGTCCGTATAAAAGTTAATGTTATTTATATGGACTTTAGTAACGCGTTTGATCGGGTTAATCATGACATATTATTGTTTAAACTAAGTATCCGCGGCTCTATTCTAAGATGGTTGGAATCATATTTACAAAATTGATTGTACTTGTTTCCAATTATTTCAAAGCTCGATCCATTGATGTAACGTCTGGTGTACCTCGAAGATCACACTTTTATTATTTAATATTTATATTAATGACAAATATAGTTCTTTTACATTAGCTAATGTTTGTGGCCGATATGAAATTTTATAACGAATATTTATGACTATATTCTCATACAAGCAAATTAAGACAGTTTATGTAAGTGATTAGCATTAATCAAATGTTAATAAATGTAATAATGTTTGTTTCATAAGAAATTATCAAGTTATTCATTTTAATTACCGTATTACTGTCGCAAAAACTAAAATTAGACATCTTGGTATTATATAAGATTTTAAACATCTTTTTAATGATCATATCATTACTATTGTAACAAAGACGTGTAAACAACTCGAGAACTGATTCACTTTTTAATACATACATATTACTGTATAATACTCTAGTGCATTCTTGAATATGTAACATGCATTTGCAATCCTTTTTATGTTAAAAATATCAAACTTGTTGAATCAGTCCAGAAAAAAATGTTTATACTTAATAAGAAGTTTAACTTAGAATATATTGATTACAATCAGACGCTCAATATGAGTTCACTTGAAAATAGAAGAACTACAAATGATTATTTTCCTGCATAAATCACTTAATGTTATTAATGAAAGCTAAATGTATCTACATTTATTTAATTTTAATGTTCCTGCGAGGAACATTAGAACTCGGAAACTGTTGCATATACCTTCTGTTAACTAATTATTTTTAAAACTTTTCAAACAATAAAACGTATATTTGATTACTATTATTATTATTGCTATATTTAACTTAACTCTTGAAAGAATTCGTGCTGTACTGATCGATGAAATACGAATTATACCTGCAAATTGTATTATTTTAGTAACCTTCAGTACTGTTTACTATAAATATAATATAGTTTTATTAACTTTGTGTATACATGAAAATCAATTGTTGGTCCTTGGAATGTTGGTTTTCCCAAAACCAAATAAATAAATAAATATAGGATAATGTGGAAAAACTGCATGATTTCGGATGTATGTATCCTTACATATGTGTATGTTTTGTAATTTGTAAAATGTAAATATTCACAAAATATGGCATTTAATATTTATTATATTATTAAAACGAAATAAATTTGAATAATATATATATATATATATTTGTAGCACTACAGGCCGTGCAGGCCCATGGCTTTGTTGACGATTGCTCGCCATTGACTCCTGTCCTTTGCTTTGTCTCTCCAGTTTTTTATGTTTAGTCTTTCAATGTCTTTCTCCACTGCACTTTTCCATTTCACTCTTGGCCTTCCTCTTCCTCTGCCTTTCACCGCCCCGCCCTCAAAGACCCTTTTAAGCACTCTGTCCTCTGGTAGCCTCACCATGTGCCCCAACCATCTTAACCTTTGCGCTTTAACCACTGACACTATACCCGGCTCACCATATAAATTCATGACATCTTCATTCGACCTGCGCATCCACAAAGCTCCCACTTTCTGACCCCCATAAATTTTCCTTAGAATTTTTCGCTCCCATCTGCCTAATTTACTTTGTGTCACCTCATTCAAAACCCAATTTTCACACCCATACATGACAACCGGTCTGATCATAGTCTTGTATAATTTAATTTTCATCCCTCTTGACATATTCTTATTCTTAAAAATTTTTATTAATGAACCCATACTTTTAGAGCCTTTTGCTAATCTCGCATTAATTTCTTCCTCTTCCTTGTTGTCATTAGTGATGGTTACCCCCAGATAGACAAACTTATCTACTTCTTCGAATTTGTAATGTTCTGCTTCAGCTGCATGAATTTCTAGAAATGCTTGTTCTTGCTTTTTACCTCCTTTTAGAACCATATATTTAGTTTTTCCTTCGTTTATTCTTAGGCCCGCTTCTCCAGCCTTTGTCACTAGTTTTTTGAAGGTTGATACCAATTCTTTCTTACTCCTTGTTATCATCGCTATATCGTCGGCATATGCGAGATTTTGATGTTTGTGATGATATATTGACCCTTTGTTGTATAGCCCACTAGATCTTATAACCCATTCTAAGACTAGATTAAATAAAATCGGAGATAGTGGATCTCCCTGTCTCAAACCATTATTTATGCTAAAACTACTGGACATTTCTCCGTCTATCAGTACCCTGCCTTCAGTATTCTCCTGCGTCATTTTGATTAACGCAATTAGTTTTGTTGGCATGTTATACGCTCTCAATATTTCGTACAGTTTATACTTATTTATTGAATCATATGCCTGCTTAAAATCAATAAAGAGGCAATGCATCTCTAAATTATGTTCGTAGCTATTCTCCATTATCTGTTTAAGGGTAAAAATTTGATCATTCGTGGACCTGTTTTTCCTAAAACCCGCCTGATAATCACCTAATATGCCTTCCGCTACATCATTTAACTTATTTCTAATACAAATAGTTAACACTTTGTATATAACGTCGAGCAAGGCAATGCCTCTATAATTTTCGCAGACGCTTCTATCACCCTTTTTGAAGATTGGGAAAATTAATGACTCCGACCATCTTTTAGGCATTTCTTCTTCTTCCCACACTTGTTGTATTACCTCATACACCTTTTGCATGAGATTTTTTCCCCCCAGCTTATATACTTCGGCTGCGATTCCATTTTCCCCAGGGCTTTTCCCATTACGTTGCTTTTTTATAATCTTCCATATTTCTTCCATTTCCGGCGGTTCCCACTCGTTATCTAGAGTATCTGCTCTCCCCTGCTCTTTTTCCTCCTCTAATTGCGTTGTTTGTCCATTTAACATGTCTTCAAAATACTCAGCCCATCTTTTAACTCTGCTTTCTCCTGTTACTAGCTGTCCATCTTTGTCTTCAACAAAAATAGCTCTTGGCCTGTTCCCCCCTTTAACTTTTTTTGCGGCACGATAGAAATTTTTTACCTCTTTGTTCATAAAATTTTCTTCCATCTTTTCCAGTTTCTCTTGCATGGCTAATCGTTTCTTTTGCCTGCACATCTCTTTGGCTGACTTTTTTCCCCTTGTGTATATGTTCTTGTTTTGAGGACTTGGGTCTTTCAGTACCCGTATTCTTGCCTTATTCCGCCTATCCAACGCTTTTTCACAATCTCTGTCGAACCAGTCGTTCCTGAGGGCCCTCTTCCTATCTCCTAATACCAGATTGGATACCGAGAGAATAGTATACTCTATCTTGTCCCATTTTTCATCAATCGTATCCCCTTCTTCTAACTCTGCTAGCCGTTTTTCTAATTCGATTTCATACTTCTGTCTCTCTTCATCCTTGTCTAATTTCCTTATATTAATTTTATTTTGACTCTTTCTTGCCGGTTTATTACTTCGTGGTATCTCTTGCTTTACGTTTACTTCGACCATAAAGTGGTCCGAATTTACATCTGCCCCTCTGCGCGATCGAACGTTCGTTATGGCTCTGGCATGCTCCTTCCCAATCATAAAATGATCAATTTGATTACAAATCTCATTACTTGGCCCTATCCATGTTACCTTGTAAATATCTTTTCTTTGAAAGTGCGTGCTCATTATTTTCATTCCCTCCTCAATGACGAATTCGGTTAACCTCCTTCCATTTTCATTGGAGTCGCGGTGCTTGCTCATACCTCCGGTTACGTGTTTGTATACTTCTTCGTTCCCAATCTTGGCATTGAGGTCGCCCATTACTATTTTAATATCAAAGTTAGGAATTGCGTTTAATGTGCTTGATATTTGCTCGTAAATCACATCTTTATCTTCCTCCTCTTTGTCGTTTG
Source organism: Pterostichus niger (assembly GCA_947425015.1). NCBI lineage: Eukaryota > Metazoa > Arthropoda > Insecta > Coleoptera > Carabidae > Pterostichus > Pterostichus niger. The sequence goes on from OX380336.1 coordinate 15,913,803, forward strand.
TATGTGCGTGCACATTAATTATTGATATTTTCCTATATTTGCCTTTTATTCTGATTTTACACATTCTTTCTGTTAATGGCGTAAAGTTCACTATTGCATCCTTTAGTCTTTTGTGTATCATGAATCCTGTTCCCAGAAATACTGTTTCCCAACCACTACTAAAAAATATGTAGTCCCCCAATTCTGAAATATTATTACCTTTCATCTTTGTTTCTTGTAACGCCGCAATGTCTACATTATACTCCTTTAATACTCTTACTAAATTTTTACATGCTCCCTCTTCATTCAGTCCTCTCACATTCCATGTTATCATTTTTATGTTTTCCTTTTCTGCTTTCGTTTTCCTTCTTTTTTCTTTTTTATTTGTTCCATTATTCGCTGTCATTTTGTTCTGCATAGTCGTCTCCTTAATTGTTCCTATTTTCGTGTTTTCTAGTTTTTTGGATCATTATTTCTTGCAGTGTCTCCTTCTTCGAGTACTTCCAACTTCTCGTTCCATAATCTCATTTTTCCGTCTACTTCCAGTTTGTTATAGTAAACCCTCGTTACTCTTCCTTTCTCTTTTTCTTCTTTTGCTGTCTTTCTGATAACTGCTTGCATTTTCCTTTCCCGTAGCGTGAGATCATTTTCAATGTATATTGAGCCACTTTTCGTATTTTTAAGTTTGTTTTTATTTTTCATGATATTAATCTTATCTTCGAAATCTCCAATCTCAGCGATGATCAAAACTCCTTCATCTTTTGTCTTGATTGTAGATGTAGATTTTATTTGACACTTGACCTTTAGCTCTTTTTCTATTATTTCGCCAACGGCTTCTTTAATCTTACTTCTGTCTCCTGTCAGGCCTCTGATTATTATATTGTTTCTTCTGCCTTGCTTATCTCTGGCTTCGACTTCTTTTCGCAAAGCATAAATTTCATTTCTTAACTCCGCCCTTTCTCTATGCCATTTTTCTTCTTTGTTTTTAAGTTCCTCTTTTAACTCACTTATACCTGTATTGTTACTTTGGATCTGGTCTTTTAACTCCGAATGGTTTGTGTTCATCTGTGCTTTCATCTCGCTCATCATTTGGGTCATATTTTCCATCATATGTTTAATGTCCTCCATTTCCTTATCTTGTGCGATATCTCCCTTTCCGGGGGATCTTCGTAATTTCCTGCTCTTTCTGAAGGCTATATCAGATTCCTCTGATCGCCTTCTTTTTTCTGCTGAATCACTTCGGGCCCTAAACTCCTTAAACATTTGCCCTGTATGGGACGCCACTGTTACAACGCACTGCTAGTACACAGAGCGCATGCGCTCAGCCGATACCCCGAGCGCGAGACCTGAAGGCCACTGCCTGACACTAGTAAATTAACCTCACTGTTCCCACTAAAATATATTTTTCACTCTTTTAAACTGTTATACACTACGTGACTTTCACTTATATCACTTTCACGACTTTGTTACTCACTACTCGAAAACTTTTGGATTGCTTTTACTCAGTAAGGCCTTGCTCTAAGGTTTAATTACTGGAGCTCTCGCAATACACGTCTTACGTTCGTGAAAAAAATAAATTTGAATAATAAAACCACAAAAAAAAACTATAAATAAAATTGAAAAAATAGATCTGCCTATTCGCATTGTCAGATGGGAACAGACCCGGCCGCTCCTATGGCTTTGTTGGTGTCGCTTACAAAATTAATATAATAATGTCGAATGTCATTTAATTTCGGGGAGGAATCTAAATCCCTTGAACCCTTCCCTTGGCAACGTCACTGTAAATATGTCAGTCGAAAACGTGAGACGGTTGTCAGTGTGTTATACGAAGCGAAACATGGAATAAAATATTGACAATCTATTCTTGTTTAGTTGTTCACTTATTTTATATCGTTGGAACAAGTCCAAGCTATATTAAATTCCAAACAAATATGTTATTCATTCACAGGAACAGATGGATAAAATATAAAAATGCATACTCTATCTTTGTTTGATAATTATATTTCTGTTACATATGTTATTTACTGTTCTATTAATTTTAGAATATAATTGTAAGTTCAACAAATATTCAACTTTTTTTATCACATGATTTATTTACAAAATAGACTCAAAATAAAATTTATCATTAGGCTATTTACAGATTAAAAAATAAAACAAATAAATTTTTGCCTTGATGACTTTGTCAAATTATTTATTTTATTTCCCATAAATAAGTTGTTTATATTATGTTACTTGTATTTTGTAAACCAAAAATATTTGATAAACAAAAATTAGGATTATTAGGACAGAAATCAATGACATACTTTTTTACTATTGTATATTTGCTATTATGAAACACAAATAGGGTAACCAGGTTTTACTTGAATGTAACCCTGAGATCTAAAAAAATCTTTATAATAAATTTGCAACTAATACCAATTTAATATGTAATTCAAATAATGCGAATGATACAATACTTGTATCTATGATAAAAGGCTCCCAAGCAAAGAAAGTACCACCAACCAACCGAAGTGAATAAATATTATTGTTTAGAAAATACACATTCTGTAATTTTTATTTAAATTTTATTAACAGCAATTATCATTTATATAAAAATATTTTTATAACAACCAGGCTGATGACATGAATTGTACCTATATAGACGAGATAATAATAATTCCTGTTATTAAATTGATGTATTCTAACACCATAGGTATTGAAGCACATGTCTTAAACAATTGCCGATCGAAAAATATTGAATTCCGTATGCGAGCCCTTCCAAATGCCGTTCATTTGATATTAAAAACGGTAATTATTAGAGCACTTTTATTAAAACATTTTCTGATTGAAAAAATGTGAATACTGAATGCGAGCCCTTCAAAAGAACATTTTCTACTTAAGTTGACAGGTTTTGAAGCACTTTTAATAAAACAATTGTCGATAGGAAAATTAGGAATGTCCAAATAATTTCAATTCGAGTTATTTGTTTTTCTTAAATGTCCATCGCCGTGGACAAAATTTGCTTGAGTTTCCCGTATATTATTACAGAGGTGATATATCTAGTGACAAATATAATTTTGGACAATCTATCACACTGTATTGGATCTGATTTACTAATACGAAAATATATTTTTATGTACAGGCAGAAAACAGTATCCTAACCTAATTTGTCAATACTTTCGATTTCGATTAAGTATATCCTTTTGACTAAATATACATATATATATATAAATTCTTTTGAAATTTTTCTTATTGACTTATTCTGTATATTTTTATATTCAAAATTGTATAAAGGTATTTTACCTTCTAAACTTTTTGAAATGTTAACGAAAATATTCAAATATATCTTCTCAAAATCAAGTGTGCCAAGAAAAAAAACTATTTTGTTTCGTGCTTTTTTTGCTTAAATAGACGAAACAAAACAATAGTTGTATTCAAGGCATACTTTATTTTGAGAAGAAACATTTTAATATTCTCTTTAATATTTTAAATATTATTAAGTTTAAAAACTACAAACTAATTATATATTTTTAAAGCAAAAGATATATCTATCAATTGAATTGAATATGTTGGTGTGCCATTTAAAAAAATTACAAAAGTAGTACTACATATGAAAATTTTTACTAAATTTACTAAAATTTAATTAACTCATTGGAAGTAATAAAAATTCATTTGAACAATTTTTCTGTATCGATAATTACCAGAGATCAGAATCCACAGAAAAATAGATTCGATTTGGGCTCAGAAATGAATAAAAAAGAGTTAGGTTCAGAAAAATATTCTTAGGTGGTTCAGAAACGGTTCAGTTCCGATTCTGATTTTGTAGATAAAAAGCGATCTACTCATTGATAATAATAAAAAATATCTGATGTGGACACCACATGACTTCCTTGTACACGTATTAAACTATAAATATTTTTTAATTGCACATATTTGACATTAAATCTTTTATTTTTTGTTCCAATCCATAGCAAACTTAATTTAAAAAAAAATCAAAAAATATATAATATTTAAATTTAGATATCTCGTTTATGCAAAAAGCTAATTTAAAAATTCTTAATGTGCTAGACGCAGAATTTAATTCTCTAAAACTTTTATTTGCAGCATTCCTTTCTAAAATTAAAATAATACCATTTTTTCAAGGAAAACTGTTAGCAGCTTCATGTAATGTGCCACTTCCGGTTAGTCTATTTTAACCAAAATCTATTATGTTATTTCCATTGATATAGTAGTCTTATATACCAAATTTGGAAAGTTTTAAATTATATTTGAATATAGTTTTTCATGAAAATCTATTATAGTCTTCAAGTAAAGTACCACTTCCGGTAGTTGTATAATGACCAAAAAGGGAGGTGCACAACTAGATGTTATAACAGTCCTAAATATAAAGTTTAAATTTTCTACGGCTTACCGTTTTTGAGTTATGCGAGATACGTACGTACAGACGGCATGACGAAATTAGTCAAAATGGATTCAGGGAGGGCCAAAACACCTATTTCCGTTGAAATCTGAGAACCGAAAATTTTCGCGATTACAATACTTCCTTTACTTCGTACAAGGAAGTAATAAAAGAACAAAAATTATTTACATCTACAAGTAATCTAATTTTTAAAATATCAGATAACATTTCTTCTGATATATTGGCTCACTGAATTACTTTGCAAAATAGTAAATTAAAAAAAAGGCTAGACTGAGTAACTAGTAGCAGCCTACTACACTTCTGATTAAATTATATCGCCGAATTGCACGAAAGCATTTTATTTTTTTTTGGAATAAATTTCAGTTTGACAATTCAACCTTGTTATTTTACAGCGATAAATTTATCCAGAAAAATAAAAAGGGTTTGTGCAATTATAGTTGATAATAAAAGCGGGAGGCGTTTAATATGGGTAATCAGTTTTTCCGCGCGCAAAAGTTCCCAATTAATTTTAGACAAAAATGCTTCAAATAAAAAAGTAGATAATTAAATTCTGCATCTAAATCACTAGTCAATTGTAAACGTTTTGTAACCCGTTAAATCGAGTTATAAATTTGGTAAATATTGCTCATAAAATTGAAACAAAATTATAAACAACAGCATGAAGTTTGCACCGTAAGAAAAATTATTTTATTAGTTTTGTGACTAGTATTTGATAATAATTAAACTACAAAAAAAATCACAAGAATAAAGCATATTTGTCATAAAAAAACGCTGGAAATTATAAAATGATTGAAGGAACATTCGTTATTAATTCATTATTTTGTAGTCATAGAATTTAGATAAAAGTACAGTGGGAAATTTATGAAGAGATTTAAACAGTTGGTAGATTTAGTAATAGAGTACAAAGTACAAATGTACGACGTAATTCTTAAGAAAATATGCTTCCATTAACTAAAGAAAATCACACTATCAGTTTACACCGTCGAGAAATCGCAACAGAGCTTGCAATAAATCATGTGACAGTATACAACATTACAAAAGAAAAATAAAAATAAGTAATATATTAATAAAATTTACCTGTATGTTACATTTTACGTAGAAAAAAATATCCAAATATCATTTGTAACCGTCATATTAATTTACATATCAAAATTAATTTGTTCCTATGATATTTTATATACTACATATTTTACACAATAAATAGAAAAATGAACACCCGATCTGGTTCGCCTAAACAAAGGTTAGATTTCCAGGGTGCAACAACATTTTTTTTTAAAACTTAAATTTTTAGCGAAGTTTTGTTAAACAGTACATTTAAATCGAAGTGGTACAACCGGGCATACATGTTTTAGGAAACTAAACATGAAGGATAATTAATTGATATACCAAACGATAACCATTCACAACATTTAAGGACCAACTTTTTAAACATATTTATAATATAAAATTCTGAATTGAGTATTTTCAATTCAACCAAAAAAGCAATATCTTTTGAGTTCGACAGAAAGTCGAGACCACCTTGGCATATTGACGAAGTCACTTTTTTCGCGGCGTTAATGAAAAGTGTTGCTTTTTAATATTCGCCGTAGCGACGTTCAAAGAATTCCAGAATGGTGAGCGACGGAGACTATTCCACTATGCAATGTTAATATTGTTACTAACTTTAACTTTTTATATGAGATAAGAAACAGCGCTAACGCACCAGCAAAAGTAGTTATTTAAACATGCAAGCACTTTATTAAAAAGGACTAGTGCAATTAAAATGTCTAGTAGATGTTAATCCTTGGGTGTAAGATTTTATAACTAACTTCTTGTATATATAGAAAGAAACAAAAGACACGAAAGAAATGTTTAATTAATTTCAAAATTGTGAACAAACTCAACCGGGGAGTTAATTTTGCTCCAGCTTGTATAAGAAGAAATATAAAATAAACGATATTTTTTCCAGAAATTTTAATTGTTTAAATAGTAGCATAGTTCCCGTAATTAATAAAAAAAGTTTGTCATATTGCGTCACCAATCCGTTAACCACCCTTAGAGTAAACAAAAAAAGAACAATCTTTTAATTTCGTCAAATTAACAAGATTAGTAATTGAATTTTCTAATTAATTATAGAAACTATCATAAATATAGCAAACATTGCATGTAAATATCAAAATTATCTAAAATTAAAGTCTATTAATAGTCAATATGAATGTCACTTTTAGGCGAGACCGCAGGTATAGACAAAAATAATCATTCGAACGTGTGAAAAAACAAGAATTTACATACAACTGTAAATAAAAAATAATACAATAGTTATTGATTTATTTCATAAAATTTAAGGAAAACAATCAATAATAATATGAATTTGATACTATAGATGTGTTGTAACTAATGGAACCACAAAAAAATAATCTGAGAGTATGAGCGAAATACTTATTTTGCGCACTAGAGTGCGAAACAGTGCGCAACATACTCATTTAGCACTATAGGGTACAAAATAATGCTCAAAATACACGTTGTCAAGGTAATGTAAAAGATGAAAAAATCACGTACTTCATTTGTAGTGACAGTTGTAGAAAAAACATTTTTAATTTGATTCATGCTATGCTGTAAATAATATTAAACTGCTTCACCCTGTTTCATATGTTATGATTTAGGTATTAATTATAATCGTTACAGATGAAATGTCATAATTTTTAATGATGTTTGACATGACACGTCATGTATTGAGCATGGAATCTATACTCTGTCCCACTTCTTAAATCTTTGCAAAATTTCGTTTACGGGTAAGGGAGTATCATTTTTGAAAAAATTGATTATTATCAACTACTTAATTATTGTAAACTCAATGACATAATATCCATAAATCAGTTCGGCTTCTAGGATAAACATTCATATGAGAGTGCTTTGCAGCTAATAATAAATGAGTGGAAATTTAATTTGGATAACGGAAATAAAATATGCGCGGTTTTCCTTGACATTAAACGAGCATTTGAGGCTACAGACAGAAACTTTAGTAATACATAAAGTTGTAAAGCTGGGTTTAAAACAGACTGTTTAAAAGTAGATGAGCAGTTACTTAAGTGACAGATATCAAGTAATAAAATGGATTGGAAAACTGTTGGAAAAACTTGTATGCAGTTTGGGAGTTTTTCAGGAAAGTGTCTTAGGTCCTCTGCTATTTATATTGTATAGGTATATAAACGATATTGTTGATGTGATGAGTTAATAATAGATTTATTTGCGAGTGATACTCTAATATAAGATGTTGATGACGACATTCGAAATGTTTATGACAGTGTATTTACAGAAATAATTAATATTAATGCTTATATTAATGACAATAAACAGAGGTTTAAACAAGGTACATGAAGAAAATAATATAATAACAATAAATAATAGAGTTGAAGAAATTAAATATTTAGATGCCATATTAAATAATAAGTTACATTTTAAAAGTCATATCAGTTACGTACCAAAAAACTGTCAAAGAAAATAGGATATTTACAAAGATTGTCTAAACATTTATTATTTTATGCAAAACTTACGGTTTATAAATCAATTATACTTCCTCACATTATTAATTGTAATATAATCTTATACATGACACAGCAAACTGATCTGGCCAAGTTAAAAGTTTTATAAAATAAAGCATTGTGGGTTATTTTGAGTTGTGAAAGGTAGTCTAAACTTAATGCAATGAAGATTAAAATGGATGAAGTTTAAGGATTGTTGCTGTATTATTTGGATAAATTTATAAATTATATTGAACATACATTTAACACTAGAAACAGAAATAATGCTGTTATTCCAAAGTTTAAAATCTATACAAGTAAAAGTGTATTTATCGCAGGTTTGTGTGAATACAATAACCTACCTAACAATATTAAACATGCAAGAAGTTGAAACAATTTTAAAAGAAAATATATTTAATACACAATTATAAAATTTGATGTTTTTGTAATTACAAGTACCTGATTACTGTCTGTATCATTTTGCATTTAGTATTTAAACAAAACTGTTATATATTTACAAGAAAATTAAATTTTGTAGATTACTTATGATTCATATTTATGTATATTCTAGCTGAAAGCTATTAAATAAAGTTATTATTATTTATCTACGCATGTATTTGCAACCGGTTTGATTTCAGAATAGTTTAAGCAACTTGCAATTTTTGCTAACAAACCTATGTAAAGTTGCAATGATTTTAGGAAATTACTGAACTTTATGTTGGTAAACTGTTTAACTACTGTCATTATAGTGTTTTGTTTATTATCTTTCCTATCTATTAATAAAAAAGCAGCAGCTGCTATTATTGCAACTTTATTTTCTATTTTTTAATACAACTTCGCTTTCAGGCAAAAATATTGAAATAGAACATAAATTGGTAGGGATTTTAATTATTACTACACACTATTGCGTGTGTGTAAATTGTTCAAACCGCCTTTCGAAGACAGTTTTTTGTAGTTCAATACTTTCTTCAAAATGTTGCGAAAAATTACACTAATTTTTAAATTGATTATATGAGAAAGTATGTATGATTAATCGGAATACAAAATAAATAAATATATTACTTATCTTTGTTTAAATAACAAAAATAAAGAAGGTTACATAAGTAATGTTTCCATTACATTCTATACAAAAGTAGTTTAGACGTTTACCGCTAGTACTATTTAGTAATGAAATGGAGAATTTAGCGTCATACTGAGATAGATATTATTAAATCTATTTATTTAAAAGACATCTTTTTATACGATGAGTTAGTGTTAGGTTCATGGACTTTTGATACAAATTTTGGAAGTGCTTTTCATATTTGTTTGTTATAAACAATTGAAGTAGAGAATCCAACAAAACACTAAGCGAGAGTCTACATAAACTATTTACTTTTATTTTTTATGTGCAAAAGTAATACTATATTTGTGCTATTTAGATATACAAGTTGGTCCATTTTAAGTTGCGTTTGGAAATATTTCGAAAACTACACATCGGATAAAAAATGTAAAAAATACGTATCAAATATTTTTGAAGGGGCTATCCACTGACACTAAAGTCGATCCCCCAACTCAACCCCCTGGGGGTGCGGCGGGGGGTAACATTAAATTCTTAAATATAAACCCCCATTTTTTATTACAAATTCGGATCCTACGTTTAAAATTATTGAGGTTTTGTTCGAAACTTTTTTTCGATTCGCAATGCGAGATGGCGCTGTAATCGCTAAAAAATCGACTTATCGTACTTTTCGAGAAATTACACTGGCATGTGGAAAATAAAAAGTACGTGTACCTTAATTTGACAAAGGACAACAAATGGCACTACATTTAAAGCTCTCTCGCCCTGAGGGTGGGGATGGTCGTGGAGGCGCAAAATTTATCTTTTAAAAGAGAATTTTCATTGCAGATTCAGATTCTTTCGCCTCTCACCTACGGGGTGATTGATTTAGGTGAGTCCCCTCTCCTCTCACCAACGAAAACTTAAAATAGAATTAAAAAAAACCAGGAGATTTATAATTTAGACAAAAATTATCGAATCTTTTTACTAAACATTGCCCCGCACTCCCTCTTGCGGAAGTAGGACGAGAGACTGTATTGAAATTTGTTGGGGAAGTTAAATCATTTTTTTGCGTTTACAGCACCATCTATCGCGAATCGAAAAAAAAGTTTCGAACAAAACCTCCCTAATTTTAAACATAGAATCCGCATCTGAAATAAAAAATGGGGGTTCCTATTTAAGATTTTAATGTTACCCCCGTAGCACCCCCAGGGGGTGAAGTGGGAAGATAGACTTTAGTGTCAGTGGATAGCCCCTTCAAAAATATTTGATACGTATTTTGTACATTTTTGATCCGATGCGTAGTTTTCGAAATATTCACAAACGCAACTTAAAATGGACCACCTTGTATAATTAAATATTGTGTTTTTTATACTCACTTGTTATTTAGAAATGATGTGAGAGTCCAGCTTAATAGAAGAACATCAGTAATCTATTAACTTTTTAAAATTATTATAGTATGAGCATTTAGTGCCAGGTTTGTACTCCATAGATACACATTATGAAAGTTAATACTTTTTATATTTGCTAGCTCTTCGAAATTTAAACAAATTCTTTCTGATAAACTGAGTGATAAATATGATGTCAAGCAACTTTCGGTATTAAACCCTAGAATTAAAATTGTCGGTATTTCTGAAAAATTGGATTCTGGTGTTTTAGTTAATTATTTGAAAATGCAAAATAAATCGTGTTTTTCTAATGATTGTGTATGCGAGATTATTTCTTTCAAACCATTGCGTAAAAATAATAATATATATCAATATGTAATTCAAGTAGACCGTAAAACTTACTATAATATAATGGATTCTGGCAAGCTATTTATAGGTTATGATTTTTGTTCCGTTTACGATGCGATTGATGTACGGCGTTGTTATAATTGTTGCGGCTTTCATCACTTATCCTCTCAATGCACAAAAAAATCTCCTACGTGTCCTAAATGTGCTGAATCTCACCATCTTGACGCCTGCACAGAAACTCATCTGAAATGTGTAAATTGTTCTCAATTCAAAATTGCAAATAATGTCGATATACCAACTGATCACGCTGTTTGGAATAAGGAATGTCGGGTATATAAAGGAGTACTCGGTAAATTTAAAAAGACTGTGCTTGGGGACAAATAGCAATTACCGACTTTAGAAAACTGTTCTCTTGATAAGACATTGTATTCTGTTAGTTCATCATCATCCCAGCTAAATAATTCACGCAATAATGATTATAAGTATAGGTTAAACTGTTTTTATCAGAATGTTACGGGCCTGAATTCCAAATGTAGTGATTTATATAAATTTTCCTTAACTGCAAGTCAATATCAATTATTTGCTTTAACTGAAACCTGGTGTCATGATGGTATTCATAGTTCTGAGCTTTTTGATTCCAAACTATTCAGTGTTTTCCGGAGCGATCGTAATCTACTTGTTACAAGTAAATCTCGGGGTGGGGGAGTCCTTCTGGCAGTCTCAAACAATCTTCAAGTTTTTGAAATTAACATTGCTTCATACTGTAATAGTCTTACTCTTATTCCCCACATCGACATTGTTTTAATTAAAGTATTGGTCAATCATTCAACTATTTATGCAATGAACATCTATATTCCTCCCTCTTGCCCTATTAAAGACTATGATATTTTATTCGAATCAATCGTAAGTTTAAAATTTCTTCATAATTCGGAAATAATCATATTTGGTGATTTCAACATACCCCTTTATCTGAATTGCTATAACAATACCTCATCTTGCCCGCGTTTCACCTCTCTCAATAATTTTTAAGCTTTTTGAACTTACGGCAATTTAATTTCACCGTGAATGACTACGGTAGACTTCTAGACCTTGTCATTAGTGATAATCCGTGCATAGTTTCCAAGTCTGTTGATCTTCTGTGTCGCGAGTATTCACATCATCCTCCTTTAATGGTGGAGTTTTCCTTAAAATCTAAACTTAATAAATTTCAATCTGTTAGTAACTTTGGCTTTAATTTTAAGAAAGCGAATTTTCTCTCACTTTATAATGATTTTTCTAACATAAACTGGAATTTCTTGGACTATATAGATGATGTAAATGGCGCTCTTGAATCTCTCTATTTCGTTGTAAATGATGCTTTGTATAAGAATGTTCCCCTGAAACGTAAATGCACTGGTTCGTATCCTCAGTGGTTTACAGGTGCTATAATACACAAATTGAAAGTTAAACATAAAGCCTGGAATAGATACAGGAAATTCAACAATTATAATGATAAACAAGAGTTCATAAAATTAAGGGCCGAAATCAAAAGAGAGGTTGATGAGGAATATAAGAATTATTGCCTGAAGATTCAAAATGACATCATTGAGGAGCCTAAAAAATTCTGGACATTTGTTAATAATAAACGGGACAATTCTCACATTCCTTCTGTTATGAGTCACAATAACACTTCTTTTGAAAATCCGCAATCGATAGTTGAGTGTTTCGCAAATTTCTTCTCTAGCTCATTTAACGATGATTCTACTATTGCCAACATAAATGATTGTTTTATACCTAACAACTCTTCTACTGTGTCCATAAATTCTATAACTGAAGATGAAGTTATGTTAGTCATTCGAAAACTCAAATCCAGCATGACAACTGGCTCTGACCTAATTCCCTCCTTTCTTATAAATGATTGTGCTTCTGTATTTGTAAAACCTCTTACCGTGATCTTCAATCTGATTTTAAAAAGTTCAACATATCCTGATAAGTGGAAGATATCGAGGGTGAAACCTATTTTTAAAAAAGGTGATAAGAATGATATTAGCAATTATAGACCTGTTGCAATATTGTCTAATTTCAGTAAAATCCTTGAATCTATTTTACATGCAAGAATCTATAATCAGGTATGTGGTATAATTTCCTGTAATCAACACGGTTTTATGAAAGGCAGGTCGACAGTCACGAATCTTATGTGTAAGACACAGTTAATTTGCGAAGCAATGGATCGACAAGGACAAGTGGATGTCGTGTACACGGATTTTTCGAAAGCCTTTGATAAATTAGATCATTCCCTTCTTCTACAGAAACTTAAACTCTTCGGCTTCTCTGACTCTCTTTTACAGCTTGTCTCATCATATTTACGCAACAGATATCAATTTGTTAATATACAGGGATTTCAGTCTGACTATTTTCTACAAAAATCTGGTGTACCCCAAGGATCAGTTTTAGGGCCCCTATTTTTTAACATTTTCATTAATGATATTACGGCTAACATTGACGTTGAGCACTTACTATATGCAGATGATCTAAAACTGTTATGTGTCATTTCTTCTTTGGATGATTGTCTAAAGATGCAAAGAAATTTAGATTTAATTTTCAGATGGTGCTGCAGAAACAAACTTTACCTGAATATCTCTAAATGCCATTGTATGACTTTCTCGAAAAAATTAAATCCGAATCTTTTTGATTACTCTATAAACAATTCTGTTTTAGGCAGGCCAGATACGATAGTTGACTTAGGAGTTATATTTGATTCTAAATTATCTTTTTCTAAGCACATTGAATTAAAAGTATCAACTGCCCTGAGGTGCCTTGGTTTTTTGATTCGTAATTCTGATTCGTTTCTCGCAGCAAATACATTACGTCTATTATTTGTGACTTTGGTTCGTCCTCATCTGGAGTATTGCTCTTTAATATGGAATCCGCTGTATAGTAATCAAATTGAGTCATTAGAGTATGTACAGAGGAAGTTTCTGAAATTTGCGACTTTTATCCTGGAAGGATATTATCCTCCTAGAGGGATATCGCAATCCTTACTACTGGATACATTTCGATTAAATTCACTCGAGCAGAGGCGACATATTGTTGCTGTAACATTTTTACACAAGATTATTCACAATACAATTGATTGCATATTCATCATGAGTAGAATTCTATTTCAAGTTTCCAGAGTGTCATCCAGATATAAGAACGTTTTCTACTTGCACGCGGCAAGAACTCTTATGCTATCGAAGTCACCAATTCATCAAATGATCAATTCTCACAATGTCATTGAGGATGAAATTGATATTTTTCATAACAACATTAATGATATAAAGAAATCTATTACTTCTTTCTAATTCTGAGTTTCTTCCTTACCCTAGAATTGGGCGTTTGCCTGTTGGGTAATGTATTAATAATAATAATAATAATAATAATAATAATAATAATTAATTGATGTGAATATCTAATGTGTCACTAGGGTAGAACATATAACCTATTTACGATCTTTAATTTTTTTATTTATAATGAGCGGACATTATGATTCATAACGCCCGTTCCATTCATATTTTAGTTTTAATTTAATTTTTTGTTTCACGGTATAGACATACGTAGTTGTTCTAAATAACTATTTTGTTGTTGGTTTTAGTAGCGATATCTAGTGTCAAATATTATAAGAAAATTTAGGAGATTTGGTAACACTGTATCTTCTGAACTGTCACATCATATTCATGTTTATATGGTTAATATTAGTAGTATATTACTATTACTATTACACAATAAAAATGTTTATCTACGACCATACATGTAAGTAGGCTATTAAAAATAATTTGCAAGAACAGTAAATGCTTGTTAATGGTTGCTAAGGGTTTACTGCACTAGTTACGTAATATATATCTAATGGTGAGTTATTGTGGAATGAATTAGATGTTAGAAATAGATGGTGTGAGTATTTTAGAGGTTTATATGGTAGCGTAAATGGATCGAATTGTTGTAGTGAAAATGCAACAGAAAATGTTAGAAGTGATGAATAGGATATAGATGAAAGTGATGTTCGTTTTGCATTGTTACGTTCAAAGAATGGTAAAGCTCCTGGTTTGGATGGTATATCGAATGAGATGTTGAAGTATGGTGGTGAGAGATTATTTGATTGGTTAGTTTATTTACTTAGATTTTGTTTGAAACGGTATGACTCCTGATGATTGGAAACGTGCTATCATTTATCCTTTATTTAAGGGCAAAGGTTGTTCGAATGATTGTGCTAATTTCCGTGCGATAAGTTTGTTGAGTGTGGTAGGGAAGTTGTACGGGAAGATTCTTATTCACAAAGTACGAACCTTAACAATCTCCAAGTTGAGTAATATTTAAGGTGGATTTTTGCTTGAGAGAGGGTATGTATATCAATTGTTTTCTCTTCATATGATTGTTGAGAAATCGCTTGCTAAGAACAAGAAGGTGTTCTGTGGCTTTCTCGATCTTAAAACAGCATATGATAGTGTTCAACGAGATATTCTGTGGGATATACTTCTAGAGTACGGTATAAATGGTAATTTGTTGGAAGCGATTCGTGCATTATACGAAGATAGCGAGGCTGCGGTGAGAGTTGATTGTAGATTGAGTGATTGGTTTTTTATAGATGTTGGCGTGAAACAAGATTCTGGGATGTCTCCGTGGTTGTTTAATTTGTATATGGATGTGTTGTTATGAAAATGGGGTGGCTGGTGTACGTATTGGTGGTAGTGCAGTGCCTGCGTGAGCTTATGCGGATGATGTAGTTGTAATAAGTGAATCTGAAGAACAATTGAGAAGAATGATTCTAAGTATAAATGAAGTAGGAAAAGGTTTAAATCTATTACTGAATGTTTATAAAAGTAAAGTATTAATGTTTGAAAAGAGTGATTTGGTGACTGATTGAAATGTTCGGGGAATGGTGTGAGATTGGGTCAAGTAAATGAGTTTGTATACTTGGGAAGTGTATTTTCGAGGGATGGACGTATAGATCGAGAGATTTAAAGAAGAGTATATGCTGGATGCAAGATATTGGGTGCTCTCGGAACCTTTACTCGGAACGTGAATGTATCCAGATATGCTCGATTGAGTGTTTATAATAGTTTGTTAGTGCCTACGTTGATGTATGGTAGTGAATGTTGGGTATGAATGAAGAAACATGAACGGCTTATAACTGCTGTGGGGAAATGAGGTATTTGAGGGGTATGAATGGATATACTAGAAGAGATCGTGTCCAGAATACATTGGTGTATGATGAATGTGAGATTGGGAATAATGTTGTAAGAAGAGTGGGAATAAGTCAGTTGAGATGGTTTGGTCATCTAGAACGTATGTCGAATGACAGATTGGTGAAACAGGTGTATGTTGGTGAAATTGAGGGTGAAAGTTTGCATGGACGACCTAGGAACAAATGGATAAATATGATTGAAAGGTTGTTGCGTGAACGAAAGATTCCGAGCGAGAAGAATAAACGAGCTTATATGAAAGGAATTATGAATGTGGTTGAAGCAAAAGTGGTGTGTCGGGATAGGAATGTTTGGCGAAAATGAATTGCGGGATAAATATGATGAATAAAACCAAGCGCATGATTCTTGATTTTAGATTCATTGGTTAGATTTTTCGAGTGTTTACCTGCATTTTTGTGGAGTTCACCTTCAAAAACAAGCGCAAGAAGAAAGTCCCTTCCTTCCTCTTATTTGTTTTTTCATTTTCAGTTTTTACTATACAGTGCCTAACTGCAATTGTGTTAAATGTATTTTTAAACAAGCGCAGGAGATGCTGCCTTCATTTCTTGATAGATTCGTTGTTAGAGAAGTGGGCGTAAGTGAAGATTTACGAAACAGGTGTACAGGAGCGAATGGATGAATGTTTGTTGCGTCATGATGTTTGTTACAATTCTCGTTATGTAATATACTATTATACTGTATTTATGTTTAGGAAATGATGCTAAAGGCTGCTATTCCTGGCAACGTATGCACAATATTGAATTGCTCAGCTGAATATACATTCGCTTTATTTTGCACGAGTTTCTAGATTGTATTAACGTATAATTTTTTATTCTTCTGTAGATATATTGATCCAAATTCTTATTTTTACATTTTATTTATATAAAAGGTAATAATGTTTGTAGCGTAGCACTCTGTATGTTATATTTTAATTATTACATAGGTTATTATTTTTGATAATTGTAACTATGTATTTTTTTAAAGTTAGTTTTTGTTATGTATAAAAATAAATAACAGTTCTTTTCTATATTCTTGAGTTTTATTCGAATATTTAATTTAATTATACAAGTTATAAGTTACATCTTCTTCAAATTTTGAAGTGAAAATTAAATAATTGGTTCGATTACAGCTACTTTGAATTAGCGCTGCCTCGTACCGCGGGGAGAGTATTAATCGGTTTTAAGCATCACTACAGTGTGCAGATACTCTATATCCCATTTAATTGAATAAGATTAAAATAATTTAAAATTTTTAAAGTACACTATTCCTGACTTAAATTATTTCCCAGGATATATTTTGTAATAATAATTTTAATGTTACTGACAAATTACAATTTAAGTCATCCCAACTAAGTATTTAGTCTAACGTTTATTTCAATTTAGATTGTCTAGTGCAGCATTAAACGTGTTAACTTTATTTTCTAATTTTGCGATATTTATTTTACGTTCGGAAATAAAATGTTCAGGCCGTGGTTAAATTCAAGTGTTTGCGAAGAAAACAAACAGAAAGTGTCAAGACACAAACAGTGAGTGTGATATACTGGATAAATTTCGAAACCTAAAATCTGTGCAAGTATTGCTTCACAAACAAGAACAACAAATTGTTATTAATATATAACATTAAAATCTGAGACTGGATACGCTGCAGCATTAAAGAAAACCACATATTTAACAACGGTACGTGTGCATTTCTAAATAATATTTATTTGCAAGACGAATGTTTAAAAAGGAACAACTTTATTATAATTAATAAAAATTACTTTCATTTATATATATATTTTAGTATAAAAAACCTTATTTTTGTTTTCGTATTAAAATAAAATATAAAATTGTTATTTTTAATTTGACCGCCGCACAATTCGGAAATCTTATAATAATTATTCACGTAAACTATAATTGGTACATAAAATACCGTACGAAGAATTAATGCTAAAGGCAGTGTGACGAAACAAATAAAAAGAGATTCTGTCACTATACGTACAAAGATTACTCTACAAATATTACTCATACTATTTCTTCAATAACTAAAATATTGAGAGAAGAATGAAATTTAAGTATTTCGAGAAGTACAATGCCTATTTGCAAGCTATAGGTTTTCATTATAAAATATTAGACAAACGAAGAACAATTACAGATCTTCCGAAAATAGTGAAAATTCGATTAAAGTTTTTATGCACCTAAGACAAGAGTATCGACGGGGAAGCAGAAACATAGAAACATGGTATGCTACAAATGATGTTATTAAGAAGGGTTGGGTGAAGGATTATGCCCAATGTGCATTAAATGCTCCATTGTCTAGAGAAAAAATAGTAATTATTTTCTATGCAGATAGTAAAGATGGCTGGGTTCATAACGGTTTATTGTTATCCGCAAAAAAATATCAAAAATTGTAGTGCGGACTGTCACGAGGATATGACTGCAGATTTATTTGAAAATTGGTTTATACAACAGTAATTCCCAAATATCGCAAAAAACTGTAATTCCAATGAACAATGCTTCAAATCATCGTAGACAAAAAGAAAAAATCCATCAGCTTCTATACGAAAATTATTTATTGAATAATAATACGTATAGATTACCCAGAAAATGCATTAAAAAATGAACTTCCAATATTATTCAAGACAATGGCTGGTAGCACAAGCTCTGTTTTGCATGGTTTAAGAGCAGTGTTTTTGGATGTTTTAGCTACCTCTAACATGTTAAAACCGTACACTTAGAACACCCAAAAACAGAGCTTGTGCTACCAGCCAATAGTTTTCCTAAATTACATCATTGATGATATAGCAAAAGGAGCAGGGAACATTATATTATATTTACCAGCATGTTATTGTGTTTTTAATGCAAACGAACTAATATGGAATAACCTGAAGAGATATATGTATAAGAAAAAACAATCTTTCACCTCAACTGAACTCATCGGTGGTGAGTGTTAGAGAAGAGGCAGAAAAAAATAACACCAAACTGTAGAATAATTGTCTGGAACATGATATAACAATTGAAAATCAATACCCTGCAAGTGTTGAATGTAACCAGCCATTTATTATTAATTTAAATTCGTCAGACTCTGAAAATTCAAATTAAATTAATGATTTTTTTGACATGTGGAAATATACCCTCAGGGAATACAGCCACAATATAAAGGGGTAATGGGCTGATAGTAATACCTCACGGTTGGCCATGGAAATTTCATTGAAAAATAATGTTCATTTCTTATGTTAATAATTCTAAATAAATTTTTCGTAACACATGCACAAGAAACACGTTCTTACTCCCTAATTTTAGAGAGAAACACTGCTTTTCTCCCCTAGGGAGAGAAACATAATGTTTCTCTCCCTAGGTAGGATGTTTCTCTCTCTAGGTAGCATGTTTCTCTCCCTAGAGACTACGATTATTAGCTGTTTGCGGCGTTTTCTAGGTAACTAGTTACGCAACCCATATTCGATATTTGTCCCGATAAGACGGTAATTTTTGTGCACTTGTTACGAAAAGTATAATGTTTCACGGGACGGCGCGATTATACCTTGTGTGAAGTTGGCAAACGCTTACGTCTCGGTTTGCCAACTTCACACGCGGAAATAATCGCTTGTTTCCCTCCCTTGATGCATAACATACTATAATACCATCCTGTAACTTTCGCTTACATCCGGACAAAATATTACCAGTTGCACAGTGCAGTATTGTGCATATGTTACTAAGCCAAGAATAGCATCACCGGATAACTAGATATATTTTGTAATCTACATCGAGGATACATTTGCCCAAAAATTTTTAGCAGTAGTATCGATTACTTTACCCAATGATCGCCAGATGTACTATACTTGACCTTATTCACTGATTCGAAAACCTACCTTCTGAACTGTAAAATCATATTATTGATATTCATAAAGTTAGAATTACTATTTTATTAATATTATTATTACATAATAACATTGTTTATACTGTATAAATCTTGTAAGTAATGATGCTAAAGAAAATTTATCAGTTTGATTTTTTTTAAATTAAATAAATATATCACCACGCCTTTTACCCATTACTGGGTATGGCGCTCTATCGAAGCAGATATCGGTAATTGATATATTTATGTGCGTGAAGTACGATTACTAGTCATCAAAATACGGCCCTCAATGATATTAGTGGAGAAGGAGCCACCGAGATAATTTTAATGTGGTGATAATTGTTTGTAGTCTGTGGGAATCGAACCAGGTTTCTCAAATCCACAAGCTAACTCGATACTACTGAGCCACCTTCCCCATTGAATAGCACCAAATAATTAGAACGAGAAATATCTATATTATTTTCTTCGTTCTCTCTAAAATAATTTTCAAAAAATCTAATTCTTTTTAAAAATAATGGACGTAATAAAAGTGACGCTTAAAATGAATAAATAACATAAAGAAACTACATCTCTTGCAACGCACCGCCACAATTGATTAATACTTTTGTACGCTTTCCCTACTATGATTATAATTATTATAAATTAAAACTACTCGTAATTATACATATTCTAGTGAAAAATAGTACTTTTATGCACCACGGACATTGCAAGATGATAATGACCTCGGGAGACATTCATCCCTCGAGTCGGAGGATCCTCGGTTACCATCACACTCTATGTATTATCATCCACTTAACGTCCTTGATGCATAAATTAATATTATATTAGGATTTACTGCTATGTTTTTGCTAGGTTTGTGCTATTTATATACAAATTATGAAAGTTTAAGCTTTTCATGTTTATTTACTATTTACAGTTTTTACATGTTTTTATATGAAAAGTTCATTCTAGATTTGTGTTGTTTATATACAAATTTTAAAGTTTATGCTTTTTACATTCCCTTGTCATGAATAATAAAGTAGATAATCTAATAAAACACTAAAAGAAAACCTTCTTTCAGCTTTTTATATTTGCTAGAAATGGCAACAAATCAATTAAATGCTTAAACAATTTTTTTTTTTAATATTCAGTCAAATTTTTAACTTTCTTAATCTATATAAGAATCAAAGTATTGTAATGGTGTTTTTTCTTGATATCGAGATTTTGATTAATCATCTTATTTAAGATCAGAATAAATTCAAGAAACATAGTCCCAAAAAATTGGTCTGTCTACAAGCTTTGGATTTAAACTTTATTTGTAAAATAAAATATAAATATATCATCACGCCTTTTACCCATTACTGGGTGTAGCATTTTGCTTAAGCAGATCTCGGTAAGTGATATATTTTTTCGCGTGAAGTGCGGATACCAGCCGTCAAATCACTTTATTTGTAAGCTTTTATTGTATATTTTTTAAATTATTGGTTCATTTTGTTATAAGTAGCTAGTAATATTTTAATAATCTTGAAATTTGCCATTGTCCTAAAACATGTGAAGAACAAAAATGATAAAAATCACAAAATAAAATAGTTCATAATTGACAGTCAAAAATGACATTTAAGCGTTTCTCAATTGGTTTTTCTAAAGATAGAAATTATGTCGAGTTTAATATCAAATTAAAACTCTCAAGCAAAGAATTCTGTAGCAGCCGTATTTATAGCCACTACGTTATACTATACTTATTCACGGTATAACTACTCCACAAAGATTAAATTGAAAACTGGTTTAACATTTTGTATTCATAGCAATATTACATATTTTAAATTTATTAGGTTAATTATTACAAGTTTGGCAGCATTGTATTTTTATTCTATTTGACATTTGTGCAGAAGCATAAATATGTAATTAATTTTTTTTTGTGTAAAACAGTTTTGAACTTATAATTTGCTGTCTTGTATTAAATATTTGTGGAATTATAAAATGACAGCAATAAATAGAGAGATCTGAAAATTGGACGGAAAAACCTCGTTATTTGAATTAATTGAAATAGATGACAGGCACATAATAGATAAAGTAATATACACTCACCGGCAAAAAACTGGATCACTTATAATTTTGGGATTTTATTTACTTATATAGCAAAAGGGGTAAGTACGGCAGGACGTTATATGATGTAAAGATCAAATCACGACTTTTAGACGACAATTGAGAAAAAACAGAAGTTTCAGTTGCTTGTACAGGTCTCATTAATAATTAATTATTAATTCTTATTCTTGTCGACAGTTGTTATTTAGTATTGTTTCAATTGTTAGTGTTGTTTTTTTATAAGATTGTTTGCAGTATCGTGTTTTACTTATTCTGCAAACGCTCTTCGTGCACGCTAAACTACTATTCATCGGGTCATTTTTAGGTTTCAAGAAACCCAAAATTTCCCAAGGAGACCTGAATCAGGTTGACCAAGAGCAACGTCGGTCCGTGATGACAGATTTCTATTAAGTACTGTTTTGCGGAATCGCTATTCTACCGCTGTTATAATACGATATCAATTGGCACAGGTACGAGGGTATAATGTAAGCGAGCAAACGGTAAGAAGACACTTTAAGGAGGCTGGGTTAGCGTCTTTCATACCAGCGACAGGACTAGAATTGCTCGTACAACATCGAATGGCACGCTTGCAGCTCGCAAGGAAATACATAGATTGGACAGAGCAGCAATGGGGCAATGTTGTATTCTCAGATGAGTCCAGAGTTGCCGTGCGGTCTTCAGATGGTCGAGATAAAGTATGGAGAAGACCAGAAGAACGGTATTTTGAATGTACATCTTCCCCAAAATCACCGTTTCACAAAGACTCTGTAATGGTATGATCTGGCATTTCTAATCAAGCCCGTACGGAACTCGTTGTTGTAGAATATTGATCTTAGACTTCACATATGTACATAGAGAAAGTCCTTTCAAAACAATTTGTGTCCTACGGCCCGTTTACAGGTGATGGGTTTGTGTTTATGGACGATAATGCCCAACAGTGTACAGCGAGTATGTTTCAGAATATTTCAACAAGTGCAAATTCATCGATTGATTTGGCCAGTGCGTAGTCCTGATTTAAATCCAATAGAACATGTTTAGGACATGCTGAAAAACGTATTAGAAATCGTGAAGTTGTTCCGGAGAATGTAAATGACCTTTGTATTGCTCTTCAGGAAGAGTGGAGGAATATTTCTCAAACCTAAATTCAGGTCATTATCCGAAGTATGCATAGAAGAATGGAAGCTGTAATAAGGGCAAGAGGAGAAGATCCGCGTTATTGACAGCCTAATAAATTAAATAGTTAAAATTAGTTCTTTAAATATTTTTTGTAAATTGAAAATGTAATAATTTACAATTAAATGCTTTTAAACAAACTGAAACTATGTAAAATGCCGTATCGTACTGTCAGGTACTCGTTTTACCCATACATCGGTATAATACAATAAAAAAAGTTAAATCTTATCAAAAGGTCCAATGAATTGCACCTAATATCGAATAAAATAATGATCAACATATCCTTCTGACTTATTAGAATACATCTACTAAAAAAGGAAAAACCCGTTAAAACATATCAATAGTAGAAAACAGAATAAAAAATTAAATTCGATCATATAAAATAAACTTATATGTTGTATGTATTTAAATTTACAAAATTAATGTCAATTTCGATGAAACTGTAAATTCTATAATTAAATTTTTCATGTACATGTACGTATATTGTAAATATCATAAATATATACTACGGCTCAGTGAATTTGGATTCCAAACTATAATTGTGATTAAGTTTCTATTGTGCAGAATAGTATAAATTTAAAAAAAATAAATATACAAACATTATTATCTTTTGAGTTTCTTCAGCTACTGTTAAGATAAAAATCAATGTTTTCATTTGTAAAATTATGGTATAATTTTTGCACCCATAATATAAATCACCTCTGTGTAGTATAGGTACTTAGATTTAGGGCTAGAGCTTATGCATATGCCATTAAAGATGATATATGTATTCATTTAACCCTACATCACGTATAGTTACCAGATAAATGCATTACAGCTCCCTAGGGAACACCCATTACATTTTGAGCCAAAAAGTAACATTTTATAATATTCGAAAACAGTTTAACATAAATTCTTAACTCACATACTTATGACAAATTTTCATAACATATTTATTAATATACCGGGTGTCTACTTTTTTTTGTTATATAGGAAATTCAATGTTAAAATTTTCATTGCGCCATAAATTTTTCCCTATTAATTTTAGAGCAAAAGTTTAAATACAAAAGTTGTTCCGAATTAAAAACTGCGTCCAACGAGCCCTTATTTATTGTTGTACGACGATCTTATCACGAGATTTCCATCTTTAAGCTGTTTAGAGAGTGCCATGAAAAATACAACAAATAATAGTATTGTTTAGTATTCTTTGAGTTTGACAGTTTGTGTTCTTTTAATTGTTACTTTGGTTTCATTAAGATTAAAATAATGGAAAGATTTGCATTTGTAGTAAATCTTTTCATTATTTTAATCTTAATTAAACCATAGTAACAATTAAAAGAACACAAACTATCAAACTCAAAGAATACTAAGCAATACTATTATTTGTTTTATTTTTCATGGCACTCTGTAAACAACTTAAAGATGGAAATTTTAATTTACCTGTATCTCGTGACAAGATCGTCGTATATCAATAAATAAGGGCTCGATGGAAGCTGTTTTTAATTCGGAACAACTTTTGTATTTAAACTTTTGCTCTAAAATTAATAGGGAAAAATTTATGACGTAATGAAAATTTGAATTTCCTACATAACAAAAAGTAAGTAAACGCCCGGTATATATATATATATATATATATATATATATATATATATATATATATAAATAAATAAATAAATTAACCAACCCGTGGTTCACAAACTATGGATATCAGCTTTGTTATCTTAAATGGAACTATATTTTTTTTAAATTGCTTGTTCGATAGAGAATGAATTCAGTGATATATTTGTATTCCCTTAGATAACAATTTTTATGAGAAAATTACATGTTTAAATTTATTTCATTATAGCTAAAATAAGGGCGCCATGGACGAAATAAGTTGAATAGGGATTCAGATTTTAGAGTGCTGTGACCGAAACAATAGCACTATTTATTATTGTTTACAAATGTCAGTTTCTATTATTGGATGATTATTGTTGTGCGAATACTGAATAAGCTCAATAATTTTTGAAAAAGAAAAAACTCTTACCTATGAATAAATAAAAAATATATTGTTTCATTAAAAAATATATATTATGTCCCATGTTTTGAAAACCACTGATACAAAAAAAAACATCCTACATATCTCAGTTTCTATTTAAAATAGCATATTTTCTTTAATTGAATCAAAAAATGAGTAAGATGAATGTTGGTCTCCGATGAGAATACATTTACTCTATTGGGAACCTAATACTCAAATTGTTATAATTGGAGTAAAGAAAATCCACATAATTCTAGCAACACGAACACAATATCAAGAGAAAGTGAATTTAGGGGCTGGATTTGTTGGTAAATTCATAATTGGACCATTTTCAACTTATCATAGAAAATAATTTAATCAATAACAAATACTTTGACATGTTACAAAATAATATTGGTCCACAGCTACAAAAATAACGAAATCTGGTATCAACATGATGGATGTCCAGCAAATTTCATTAGGGGTATTAAATTATATTTAGATCAAAGTGTTCCATGGTCTTGTATTAGTAGGGGTGGTCCAATTAATTGAACAGCTAGATTGCTCGATTTACCGGCGACTGATGTCTGTTTATGATTGTATATCATGGAGAAAGTTTATAAACGCGAAATGAATAATATTATGGACTTAAGAAATATCAGTATTGAAGAGTATAACAATATATGTTATTTTTAGCAGTAATTTTTTTTTAAAGTTCTACTTATTTATAGATCTAGTATTTTATTTATTTAGAACACAAATTTAGTTCATTAAACAAAATAACGTTGCAATAATAATCTTATGTTTTCCTTATTAGTACACAAAAAACTTCCAATTTAAAGTACTATAACTAATTGAAGTATTTATTTTTTTCATCTGTTAAATTAGTTTTATTTCTCATAATATTCTGTAAACAGATATAAGTTAAAAAAAAGTAATTTACGTCTATTTTATATAAATATGCATGCAGTTTTAAACTTAATTGTAATTATACTTTTACTGTAAAAGTAATAAGTAAAAATTAAAATAAGAAATTAAAATTTAAAATAAGAGTATTGGAAAGAATGGAATAAAAGTTTATTATTGATCTGATAAGAAGAAAGACAAGAGTAAAATATCCAAATTATTAGAGATTAACAAAAATTCTATTTGGAAGATATGTTTGTAATCATTCATCAGACGAGAAAAGTATTTATTTTTACAGAAAAACTAAAAATATTTTATAACATTGACTGTAATGGCATTTTTTTTCAATAAACTTCTGCAGACGGCATATAACAATTTTTTGGTTGCATTATATCCGGATTTAAATCCGCTGGATTATTTTTTATTAAATTTAAAAAAACAGAGTTTATTATAACCAACCAAGGACACAACAAGAGCTTATCAGAAGAATTCACGAAGAATGCAATAATACAACAATTAAAAAATGTTACAAAAAATGTTAACACCGTGTGCAAAAGTACGGAAGAAAGTGAGCACGTAGAACTGTGTTATCAAATATTTGTAGGTAATTTGTAATATTAAAAACACCTTTTCGTGTCTCTTAAACAATTTTTAAATTAAAAACTTTTGACCACCGCTTTACGACTTGACTCGTATCAGCATATTAAAAAAATGTTATTATTTAACACATCGATATGTAATAAATATAATTTCATGATTGATATGTGAATTTTAGGAAAAGCAAACCTTTTTCTATTCTATTATTTTTGTCAGATCAATAATACACTTTTCCGATATGTTGCACTTTTTTCTTTGTTTCTTTTATTTTTTATTTTCGAGAAATTCATAATAAATTTTAATTTTGTTGTCAATGAACACGAATCATAATGTCAAAAATAACTTTTGATAGTTAACAACTGTTATTAAGACTGTCATCTATATGAAACTAACCAAATAAATGAATTTTCTTTTATCAAACTATGGGTATCTGATATCAATGTATCAAGGCATACAACGGAATTTACGAGAATGCCACTAAAAGTTCTTTGAAGATAGGAAAAATAACTGTTCGGCTTTTATTTTATTTTAAACAATAAATTACATACGGCAACGTTTCGAATCTGGGTTTATTTTCAAGCCTAAAATAGATATCAATTAACAATGTACAAGAATCAACAGAAACAAATTCAAAAAAAAATTGTGAAAAAAATACCAATTTCAAAACATTTAAAAAATTAAATACATAAATAATTTAAGGAATGACACCTCCCATCATCAAAAACTGAATACTGAGTAGTTAATTAGAAAGTAAAAGTGTCAAATTTTTATAATAACTAAATTCAGTAGAACATGAAGAACTAAATTTAAATAAGAAAAAATATGTAATTTATTGTTCAAAATAAAAGCTGAAAAATCCGATTAACAAGGAACTTAGAAAACTATAAAATCATTCATTTTGAATCAAATAAATATAAAAGGTTATTTTATAAAAGCTACTACTTAGATTTAGATTCAAATGCTGTAAATCTTAAATGTGGCAATTTTTATACATGTAATCAATATAACAATATCTTATATTTACTCAAATAATTTTTTTTCGGCCTATTCATATTTAAATTTATTTTTTAATAAAAAAAAAAAATTATTCTTCTTGATGTTCTGCTAGATTTAGTTATTTTTAAAAATTGACAAGTCAAGTCAAGTAAAACACTTTCGTGACGTATTATATATACTATTTTTTCTGAAATAGTTCATATTTATATTTTATCAATATAATTTATAACAAATATTTCAAAATGTTTAAATTTTTGGTAAGAAAAATATTGGCAGCAAACTACATATCCAAGGTGAGAACAAAAGTTGTTGAAAACAACATCTTATGTGAAATATCTATTGAACATATTTGTGTCAAAAGTAATATTGTTGACAGAGAAGATTTCTTTATAATGTTGGAAAATATAGATTAACATGAGTATGAGGCGGTATTTTCAAGTACTCCTCCTGAAATCTTAAATCAAGCAACTGCGGCTGTTGAAAATTTATTACTGAGCAAGTCCAAAGACCGATATGATAAAGAGTATGAAATTTTCATGAATTGGAAAAAGCAAAATAAAGTAAATAATTTGTAAGAAAGTGTGCTACTTGCTTATTTTATTCACTGAATCTCCAAGTAATTTATCGATTGCAACAAATAATTTAGCTTCAAATTCGCTAGTGTCATGCATAAATTTTAGTAACTTACGCAATTGCATATTTAGTATTAACGTTCTTGATAAAAATCTTATTAAATTTTTTAGTTATTTAGTTTATTTACTTGAGTCAGGTAAAGTACTTTCCTGACTAGTCCAGAAAGTACTTTACCTGACTGTTTTGCAAATGTTTAGGTAAACACTTACTTTCCATACTAAAATGCGTCAGGAAAGTTGGCATTTTCTTGACGATTTCAGAAAAAAATATATGTCCTTTAACGGCTTAATAAAATCATCTATAAAAAAGTTCTTTCATTAGATCGCGTTAATTAATTATTTATCACATTTCTGTCATCACGCCTTTTACCCATTACTGAGGCCTAAGCAGATTTCGGTAAGTGATATATTTTTCGCGTGAAGTGCGATTACCAGCCGTCAAATCACGGCCCCCAAAGATATTAGTGGAGGGGGAGTCACAGGGGTAGATTTAAATTGGTGAAAATTGTTTGTCGGCTGTGGGGATCGAACCAAGGTTCTCAAGATCCACAGGCAGACTAGATACCACTGAGCCACCTACCCCATTCTGTCATTTTAATCTGCAATATAATTCATAAACCATAATTCGCATATAATTTTGCAATATATGAGATTGGTTTAAATGGCAATAAAATTTAGGACAGACTCAGGACAGCGAATCCAGAAAATAATAAAAAATTAATTTATTAAATTATTTACAAATATGTTGTTGGTTGTTTCAATGGAATCTGCCAAAAGTTATTTTTGACATCATATTCATATTCAGTGTCTACAAAAACTTATATATTGATAAAAAAATAATTTATTTGGTTATTTTCATATAGATGATAGTCTTAATGATGACAGCTATCAACTGTCAAGTCAGTTTTAATATCATATTCGTGTTCAGTGACCACAGAAACCTATATATTAATGAAAAATTTCATTAAACTGGCAATAAATATTACTAGAATGTAAATAACTAAATTATAATTATGTAAGAAATGTATTATAATGCTATTTAAATCGTTATTAGATAAGTTTTCAATATAATATCCGTCAATTGAATTACATAAACTTTGGTATAATAGGTACAATAAAATGTTATTAATTTACTTCTATTTCAAGGAGAATTCACCACATGTCACTGTCAACCAATAGGATCACGAATTTGTTTGAAAATGAACCAATGAAATGTACATTTCGTCGGAAATTTCTTCACTAGTGAAATTGATATCGGAAATACCACTGTTAATAATATCCTTGGTTACGAATAAAATAAATGATATTTTCAATATTTTCATAAACGTCAATTCTTCATTTGTTCAGTGTACATTTAATATTCAAAATTTTCATCACTGTAATACCTAATTAATAATGTGCAAATAAATACCTAACTATTCTTGTTAATTAACTCTTGTTTGGTAAATTCTCAAGCCGAATACAAGTCGTAGTATGAAAATTGACAGATAATATTTTGACATAAATATACATTCGTTGTTACGGAAATAAGAAACACAACTCGTGCTTCGCACTCGTTATGTTTCCATTTCCATAACAACTCATAATTTATGTCAAAATATTTTCAGCAATTTTCATACTACTTGTTATATTATATATGAAAATATTATCTATGTATTTGAAATTTTAGGAGACATAAAAACTAAATTCAAACAATTTGTTGATAATATTTTTAAAATTCATATTAAGAACGGATAAATTGGCTTGATTTTGAAAAAACAGTCACACAATTTTGCCACCATTTACAAATTTATAAATCATGGTCTAAATGTCGTCTAACCATGTTATAATACACAAATCAAACCAAGTAATCCAATTTACTCATACCTAAAGACCTTTCCAATATAGTTTATAATAAAAATTATAAAAGTACACTACACAGAATTAATAACCTGACAAATAAATTGAGTTAATACATGATTCAAATGTAGTCGATCTGGTTTGAGACTCCTTGACAAAAATCACAAAAATTTCATATACAAAATTTGAAAATTATTATTTAATAATCCAGTATTTATTTTTGAAATTCAATAATATACGAAAAACAATGTTCATCAAAACTAAATCAGTATCAACATACTTTTAAAATGATCATCTTTACCTACGAGTAAAATCAATACAAATAGTAAGAATTTATTTTAATTTTATTATAGTACGAGATTATCAAAACTCTTTTGTAGATAAAATGTATTAAAAAATATATTTTTTGTTATAATAACTTAAAAAATCAAAATATAAGATCCGCGAAAAAAGTGAACAAATTTAGCAAAACTTTGTATATTACTCATATGTAAAAATTTGCATTAATTGTTATTTAATTATCTTTTCTACTCCCGTTATGAATATGTAATTTAACGTATTGGTTTCCATTGCGGTAAAGAACATCTTAATTACATGTTGACAAGTTGTGGTTTAAACATTTTAGTCACGGCTTGAAAATGAAGCACGGGATGATGTTAGTATATCTGTCATTGTAACTTACTTTTTAAATAATTCATAAAAATACACATTTTTACATGTTAATAAATATAGAAAATTACACTTTAAGATAAAATAAAAGTATTCAAATTATTAAGTAATAGGACTTTTCAAATTTTCGCGATTTTCCTTTCGGATTGACTATACGTAACGAATCTAACCGTAGTGAGAAACACCAGTTTAGTACAATTTGTTTAAGCAAGTTAAGAAAATGTACAAATATGTACAAGTTAGATAGTTATAAAAAAAATTCAAAGAAATACGTCTCATAGGTCATGAATTTGAAAAGAGATATATAATAACATGAATATCAATTAAAAACTTTGCTTGTGATAAACCCATTGTCAAGCGTGTCCAAATTAATAATTTTCTAATACCTTATCTATTTAAATTTATTGAAATAATTGTATAATAATTCACAATATTATAAACTAATCACAGATTTTCGAGACCGGAAAGTAGTTCCTTCTTGTCTAGGGCAAATCAGTAAAAAAGAACTAGAATTGCTCATTTTTGTCTCGTAGATTTCTAAATATTTTTATAAACAACTTATTAAAACTATTGATAATAAATATAATAAAATTCAAAGCGACATGAGAGCTGAGATGAAAAAGTTTTCTTCTCGTCTATTCAGTAGATACTATTCTAAGTATAAATTATATTGACACTGCTAATACCTTCTATACAAAGGAAACATTTATTTTGAATTAGGATATAAGATTACTTAATTTAAAAATAAACGTATTATTTTGTTTATAATTACAGACTAATAACTTCAATTGGATAAATGCAAAACATCTAGATTATCGCTTAAAAAGAATAATGTGTTTTAGCAATATATAATTTTAATAATAATTATGTTTTCATTTGTATATTTTAAGTAAGAATTAAGTTTATTCAAAATCTAAAAACTTTCATTTAGGATTATATTAAAAGGGCAAAGAGATCTCGAAATCCCAGCTTTTATTCATGTCGTGTATATAGAACTTTTTGCCAATAATTGTTCATAACTTGGAACAAATGTTCTGTGTAGACTGTCTGTCTGATATTCCATTGTAAATCGAGCCATCTGTCAATTAAAACACTAAATTTAACCTCTGTAATTGAAGTGAGAAGCATCCAGATCAGCAAGTTAATGCTAACAAATCAAACAACATGTGTTTATATAACACTTCGTCCTTTTATTTATGTATCAAAAATAATTATTATTATTATTACTGGCCGAAATAAAGAAATTTTAATGTCTTTTTAATATTTTTAAATATAAATATATACCTTTATAATAAAAAGGTAAACGAAGTTTATACAAAAATGTCATATTTTATTAGAACTTTCTTTTAGTTCTAATAATTTCAAAATGTTTATAATAATAAATATTTAATTAATTTAACAATTAATAAATTATTTTTATTATAGCATACATTCATATGAGTATTTATACATTTCAATAATTAATTCATCA
The DNA here is from genome assembly GCA_947425015.1 of Pterostichus niger. Classification (NCBI taxonomy): domain Eukaryota; kingdom Metazoa; phylum Arthropoda; class Insecta; order Coleoptera; family Carabidae; genus Pterostichus; species Pterostichus niger. The sequence goes on from OX380336.1 coordinate 15,945,807, forward strand.
ATTAATATAAAAACCAGTATAATATCAATTTTAAATTTGGATAATTTCAACATTTATTTTATATTCTTGAACATAATGAACTTTGTTTATAGTTTCAATAATTAATTCGGCTTAAAAATGAAAATTTAAAGAATTAATATTATTATAAATTATGTTTTAACAAGACACAGTCTAATGTTATCCATCAGGAATAACAATTATTTAAATATTTTGCGGATCAAGTTGATTTAAAAAGTTTGCAATCTAATTTTTAGTAGTTTCAGTTCAAGAAAAAACTATATTATACGCAGTTCGTTAATCTATAAAATTCTTACCTTAGAATATTTGAAGTAGGCACATCTTCAAAACAATCGACTCGAGCGATCGTCTCCCCTTCGAGGATGCAATGAACGCACTTCTACTCATCCACCATTCGTCGGCAACTGACAACTGACAGTCGTGAAACACCGCTGCTCGCGACTAGCTTTGTAAACATTCTTACAACTTTCGGAAATATGTGCGCATGTCCGAATATGCCCCCTCCAAGGCCTACTACAGGTTACGTTAGCACGTTGCACGTGTTGTATTTCGCGTAAATGCACATACGAAAATAGAAATTTCCCTCCCACAAGGAAAGTCCAGCTTTTCATTTCTTTCAAGTATGGTATCTGAAACAAATTTTAAATGCTTAGTAATTTTGCTTTTGTTAACTGACAATAAATAAACATTTGTCAGGAAGTTTCAAAATTATATGTACATGATTTTAACTAGCTGCCAAAGAAATTAATTTATATAAATATTAATTACTCATAATTCAAGAGAGAAAAAGTATATACATATACAGCGTGTTTCCTTTCAAACAACTAGTGCCTTTTTGGGTGAACAAACTTTAGAAACAAATATTATATACATAAAATGATCAAGAATAAGGGGCTGATTTATCAGTTATAACAAACCCTATATACAACCAGTGTTCTCAAATAGTATAATTTTTTTTAAATGATAATCTTTATAATATTTTATTTGAAATATATTGATCCTGTGTTTCAATTTTGGAAAGTAATAATGGCTTTAGGATTCTTGAATAATTTTATTTATTTATTGCACATTTCGATGGTTAACCCATAATCTTCAGCATTTATTAACACAAAATTAATTTTCTAATCCTAATAAATATCTGCTTTTTACAATTTTTAAAAACAGATATTTATTAGGATTGGAAAAATAAATTTGTGTTAATAAATGCTGAAGATGATGGGTTAACCATCGAAACGTCCAATAAATAAATTAAAAAAAATTATTCAAGGATCCTAAAGCCATATATTCCTTTCCAAAATTTATAATATTTTAATGCATTAGATAGATCATTTTCTTCTTACTTTCACGATATATATATATATATATATATATATATATATATATTGTATAGTGTTACATAACCCTATTGTACGAAAAATGGTATAAAAAATCAGATATTATGTTATAATAATTATATTAAAGTATGCAATGCAATATACAAATTAAACTACTTTTGGTATACAAACCTAAGCAATAATATACATCTTGAGAATATTATTCTCTCCTGAGGTGTATATACTATTTTATTCACGACCCATGACAGTTGATTCCAAACCTTCTTTATTTACTTTTTATAGATAATTATGAATTTTGAAATTATTATTAGTATTTGGCAGAAAATAAAATCCCATAATAACAGCGAAAATTTATGTAAACTTTATGTATGTCAAATTTACATGATATTTATAAATTAACATATCAAGATTACAGTGAAAAATCGTCGGAATAATCCCAAAAAATCTACTAAATTGTACGATGCAGTCTACAATCGTTACAGAGCAAAGCATGGAGTTATACGAAATGTAATTTTACATTATGGGTTTAATATTCCATGGTAAGATCATATCTTCTAGTCAATATTAAGGTATATTAATTTCATGAATTGTGCTCCTGTATCTTTTACTATGCCTATAAATAAATAAATAAGTTCTGAGGTTTTTATTTGTTTCATGAAATCTATTGTATTTTACTCCTATTAGATATTTATATATTAAATGTCAAAATAATATAAACATCCTACAGGAATAATGTGCACATTATTTACATAGAGATAAAATATTCTACTTTTGTCCTGATTTTTGTATCAAATGTTGAAAAACTCCCGGTTGTGAAAAAACCTAAGTAACAAAATTATTTGACCCTATAAATTGTTTGTATTTTATCTATTTAAAATATTCAAAAATTGTATAGACTACAAACTAAAAAAAGTTCTACCATTTAAGAAGCACTACTTTCCTGCCTTATGCCTGATCATTTTATGGATTTTTCCCTAAAGTCATTAGTTCGCCCAATAAAGCATATACCGGGTGTAACACGAAAAGTGAAACATAGGCGTTTAACATGGCAAATCAGTTTTTCCGTGCGCATTGCTTCCCTAATTAGTTTAGGAAAAAATGTTTCAAATAAATGTTGTAAAGCATAAAATTCTACATCCGAATCAATAAACAAAATTCATTTTGATTACTTCAAAACTGCAGAAATTAAATGTGAAAATTCACGTAAATTCAATTTAATAGTAATAGCCATGGAATTAAAAACAAGAGATGAACAAATGCGTAACGTTTTATACGTCAAATTATTAGTATTTATTTTGACCAACTGTGATATTAAATCAATATTAGGGTTTATTATTATCAAAAATGAATCATTATTCAGATGAAGAAAAGTTGCAAATAATTAAATGGCATTATTCTGGCCATAGTTTACGACTAATTCGTGACTATATTAGCGCTATTTGGCAGCATCATGATATTCCTAGTACGGCAATTATTCAGAGATTTATAGAAAAGTTTGAAAAGACAGGAACACTAAATTTCAAGAAGGAAATAAATGAAAGAATTTATAGCAATGAAGAAAATAAACTTGCTTTAATAGAACTGGAGCCAACAATGAGTGTGCGGGAAATTTCCAGAGAACTAAATATAAATTTTATGACAGGGCATAGAATTCTCAAAAAACATAAATAAATTCCTTTTAAATTTCAAAACCACCAAAATATTTTGGAACGAGATTTTTAACTGCGTGCCTCATTCTGTGAAATAATGATGGAGAAATCAAATTGTAATAGAGAATTTTTAAGTAGTATTTTATTCACAGATGAATGCACATTTACCATGAATGGCGAACCAAACTGTCATAATTATCGGTACTGGTCACAAAATAATCCACATAATATTGTAGAATCGAGGTCACAATATCGTCATTCTATCAATGTGTGGGCAGGAATTTTTGGTGATAAAATCATTGGCCCATTCTTCATCCAACGAATAAATTCAGCATCATATTTGAATTTATTAATTAATGCTGTTGGACCACAAATTGTTGAAACAAACAAAGAAAATGTGTGGTTCCAGCATGATGGCTGCCCTGCACATAGCACTAGAGAAGTTGTGGAATATCTATACCATGTATTTCCTGAAAGCTGGATAGGACGAAATGGACCTGTTAACTGGCCAGCACGGTCGCCAGATTTAAATCCGTGCGATTTTTTTTATGGGGCCATTTAAAATCTTATGTTTATAAAAAAAGATACCAGAATTTAGAAGAACTTAAAAATGATATATTACAAGAATGCCAGAAAATAAATAATCGACAATTAAAGAATACTCGAGAAAGCTTCTACAACAGATTAGGTTATTGTTTAGCTCAAAACGGTGGACTATTTGAACATCTAATTTAACAATTTAAGAATATTTAGTTTGTTGATGTTTTTATTGAATTAAATTTATATTACATTAATTAATTTGTTTAATAACAACCTACCTTAAATATTTTATCGAGTTTATTATTTTATTATTCTTAAATAATAAATCTAAAATAGTAGTTTATGTAACAAGTACATAATTTAGGTCTTTATTGGACGAGCCGAATTTGATGGCAGAGCGAGCGCAGCGAGCGAGACTAATAAATAAGGCGAGTCTATAAAGTCCGATTAAGTACGAGTTGCAAACAACGTTTTATGTTCGACTGTATGGAGAATATTTTCTCTTAAAATATGATTATGTCAATACCTATATTTAAAACATTTAATTGCAAGTGTGCTTCGTTGTTATGCATTTGTTGCTTTATTTATCAAATTGTCAAAGTGAAAAAAGTGTTGAGATGGATGAAGACATTGAAGACGTTCCAAAAGAAATAAAAGATCTAGCATGTAATGCAAGAGAATATCTAACAATTGTATGAAGACATATATAATACATACAGAAAATGGTGCTTAAATATTTCTTTTGAATTTTGTTTTAATGTGACATTGACAGCAGTCCAATTTTGCATTTTTTTTCGTACTAGTCCAATAAAGTACCCGATTATGGACAGTAAACAGTGTCGTAAAACAAGGTAATATGATGCAGTCGAACATAAAATATTTTGCCTTATTATTATTAAATTTTTATTTAGAAAATAAATATTTAGTACGTAAAAATGATTTTGATAATTTATTCTGACATTGACGTATAAAACGTTACGCATTTGTTCATCTCTTGTTTTTAATTCCATGGCTATTACTATTAAATTGAAATTACGTGAATTTTCAAATTTAATTTCTGCAGTTATGAAGTAGTCAACATGAATTTTGTTTATTGATTCGGATGTAGAATTTTATGCTTTACAACATTTATTTGAAACATTTTTTCCTAAAATAATTAGGGAAGCAATGCGCACGGAAAAACTGATTTGTCATGTTAAACGCCTATGTTTCACTTTTCGTATTACACCCAGTATATATATATATATATATATATATATATATATATATATATATATATATATATATATATATAACTTAATAACAGCAAAATAATCAAATGGCTCCCAGCCTCATCAATGCATTTTCTCCCGAAATGACCACTTGATTTTTTTTATGGAGTTACGTGAAAGATTTTGTTTGTAATAAACCAGTAAACACATTAAACGGACTGAAGAATAAAAATGAAGCAGCAATTGAATCTTTATCTGCTGACTAAATAGAGAGGGTAATTTATTCTGTTTCAAAACGTTGTGAAAAATGTATTGAAGAGGCTGGGAGCCATTTTGAATATTTGTTATAAAATCATTTTGTTGTTATTAAGTGTTCCGTATTCTTATTTTCTGAATTATTATGACAAATAAAAATATAATTTCGTTTAATAATAATAGTTACAATTGTTTTAATTAATTGTTTTATTTCAAGCCACAGTCATGGCTCACTATTCTCTTTTCGATTAGGTGTATAATAAAGTGCCCGCCATTTTACTTTTTAATAATGTAACATATGAATTATTTTACATGATTGTAAAGCAAATTTGATGCACTTTTCAAATTCGTAAAAAAAATATTATGTTCCATTTGAAAGTTGGATATTAATTACTAATAAACCGGAAATTATATCATAAGCGTACATGCGTCATCAACTAGCTTACATGTTGCTTTATAAATCATGTTATACGAAAGATATTGCAAAGTTGATAAATTCGCTAAATTAAGGATGGTTCAATTGAAATGAACATTGTTAGCGTACTTTATTGCTTGACCTACTGCATTTAACAAAATTATATTATTAATTACACAACATCAAACATTTATTTGGTGTTGTGTAAACAATTACTTGTAGAAAGATATAAATAAAATTATTAAAAATAGCTATTACAAAATTTTACTTTAAATGCGGTGCATTTTTTTTGCGAAATTAAAAAAATATATTTTTGTTCCATGATCATTTCGTCATGAACTTATTAACAGAATAAGGCTGTTGTCGAATGAAATAATACAAATATAAATAAGAATTTTTTAAACAGGATTCATTTATGTGTAGCACAAAATTTGTAACAATTTTAGTAAATAGATAATAATATTTATTATCTAGGTATTTTTTATTTTGTACATTATTTTCTATAATAAATAATAATTGCTGTTCTAGTTTTTGTAAATTGTTATTTTTAATATTACTTAATAATAGCTAGATTTTGTTTTTGTTTCCACTCATAGCCTACAGTACCTACATTTTTTTTAAATAAAAATTCAATGAATTCCATCGCATTTTTGTCAATATTTTTATTATGTAAGTATTCAAAACTATACATGGTTTAATTCTACCGGGTGTAGAATTGAAATACTCGTATGTAACATAGGAAATATAATGGTATTTTTTTAATATGGTGATTTTTGCTTTCCTAATTAAATTAGACGAAAAGTTTAAGTATTTAGAATTAAAAACTGCATCTAATGAGTGTCTACTTGTTACTCAATTGGTTTTTATGCAAGAGTAGAAAAGTGACTTTTATAAAGAAAATTACGAATTGCGAGTGCTGTGGCTGAAAAAATAAAAAGTTAACAGAAGAAAAATAATTAATTTGACGAGTTTATTTTAATAACAAAATTGATTAGCCAAAGTTATTAATAAATTATCTTGTATTGTCATATTTTTTATTCATGATAATAATATATTATATAAAGAAAAGGCTTCAGAATCCAATGTTTTTATAAAATATTAATTTGTGGACGTTTCGAGCAAAAATATTAGCTCATCATCAGCACCTTAAAATATAAATACAATAATTAAAATATAAAACTAGCAATAATAATTATGTTGATATATTCTTTTTTCTAACGGTTTTGAAGTCTCTTCAATGTAACATTTTCCACAAGAATAATAATAATAATAACAGTTATAATAGTAAAAAGTACATGGATCATTTTAAGGAAACACAAAATATTGATTATCGTAAATGTTCAAAAATATTTCCATTTAACAGCTAAACAATGGCCTAATCTGTAAAAAAAATCCTGGCGTACTGCCGCTAATTGTCGCGCTGTTATTTTGTCACATACTTTTCTTATTGTATTTTTTAAAGTGTTTGTGTCGGCCTGATAAATTTTCTCTTTAAATAGGGCCATAAAATATCGTTAGGTGCCAAATCAGGGGATCTCGCTGGCCAATTTACTGGTCAACCTCGACTTATCCAACAATTAGGAAAGCATTGGTTCAAATAATGGTTTACATCAATACTACTGTGTGCGGAACAACCATTTTGATGGAACCAGACAGTATCATTTTTGCCAACACTGTATTCCAAGTCTGGACCAATAAAATTTTGTAGTAAATCCAAATATTTATTTGCATTTAGAGAGCCGTCAATATAAATTGGGCCAATTATTCGTGATTTAAAAATACCAGTCCATACATTTACTTTTTCTGGATACTGTGTGTGAGTTGCGACCATCAAATGTGGATTTTCTTTATTCCAATATCTGATATTTTGTGTGTTGGGTTCGCCATTTAATGAAAATATTGATTCATCTGAGAAACAAACAAGTTTTAAAACATTTCTATCTAAATTCGATTTTTCCATTATAGCTTCACAGAAATCATGTCTTTTAACTTTGTTTTGTTCATAAATTTCTTGATGTCTTGAATACTTATAAGAATAAAATTGTTTACTTTTTAATATTTTATGGACAATCTTGTGATGCTATATTTCGTACACTATTATTTGGATTCACCTCAATGAAAAGCAATACATTTAATTTATTTTGATTATCTTTAACATCTTGGTTATGATTTTGATCTTTAGACTTTTTACATGGTTTTAGTACGCTACCCGTATTTTCAAATTGTATTAGAACTCTACTAATGGTAGCAGTAGATGGGATTGGTGAACCAGGATGCAGCGCACTAATTAGATCACGCACTTGATGCAATGAATTTCCAGCGTAACACCATTTAATGATTAAAATTTTATTGTTCTTAGAAAATATTTCCATACTTAAAAGAGTTTACAAAAATTAATCCCTTAACCAAAGTTATCAGTGTTACTTAACAATCATTTGATTATGGTAGTAACTGCCAAAATTTATAATAATAATAATTTTGTTTCATTGTTTTCCACTTTTACACTTTTGGTCTAATTTAATTAGGGAAGCAACAATCACCATATTAAAAAAAATACCATTGTATTTTCTATGTTACAAATTTCAATTCTACAACCAGTAGGCTAAGATCAATTTGGGCCCATAAATTAACTTTTAAGTTTTGTAAATTCACAGATTTATTCAATTGTTAACGAAAATAAATATCGTTACCTACGACTGTTTTGTTTTGATTTCTTGCAAGCGATTTATTTGACGTTTCTGACATTTTGACTTGACAATTTATAAAATATGGTTATTTACACTAATGACGAGCGTATTTTTATAATTAAAATGTATTATGGAGGAAATAGTTACTTAAGAGTGCGAGATCAATTTTCGGCTAAACTTGACTTGGGGGCCAAACCTGAAGTTGGCTGCAGAACAAGCTGCTTCTGGCTTGAATTCAGGAATACCAACTTAACGTCAAAAGCCGGACAATTTGAAATGCGAAGTATATTTATCATAAAAATGCGTTCTGTACTAGGTTCGGCATGGTTAGGGGTGTTTTTTTTTAAGTTAAATTTTATGACAGAACAATTCGGATGACGCCTGGATCCCTGGTTCGAATCCAAGCGTCATCCGAATTGTTCTGTCATAAAATTTATCTTTAAAACAAAATTTTTGTTTGTAATAAAATTCGCATTTCAAGTATATTTATCATAAAAATGCGTTCTGTACTAGGTTTGGCATGGTTAGGGGTGTTTTTTTTTTAATTGGTACTCCTGAATTCAAGCCAGAAACAGCTTGTTCTGCAGCCAACTTCAGGTTTGGCCCTCAACTCAAGTTTTACCCTATTTTCTATTAAGTTTATGGATCAACCGATTCCAAGTGTAACCACAATTGTAAAATTAGTGGCAAAATTTAAAAAGACGGCAGTTACGAGTATATCCACGAAAAGTACACGTGAGCGCGGAAATCGCAATTTGGCAAGAGCAGAACAACGTGCGTTATTGGAAAAAAGGGTTCTAGGAATGATAAATGTAGATCCTTTGTGGAGCACTAGATTTATTGCAAATGAATTGGGAGTACATCATAGCATCGTTTATAGTATTTTGAAAAAAACATGCTTATTATTCCTACAAAATGCAGTGTCATCAAGAATTTTTTCCATACGACGAACAAAGTAGAAGAGTAATTTGCGAAGATATGCAAAACAGGGCTAAAGAAAATTCAAAACACAAGTTGTTGGGCTACCGCAAATCCAAGAATTAATATATCAACTGGGACACAGTATCCTCAAAAAATCAATATCTGGGCCGGAATTTTGGGTCTCCACATAATTGGCTTGATAGAAATACGTGGCAATCTAAATTCCACAAATTTGGGATTGTTGCAGAATGAGATTGGTCCTGCAATAGATGATGATGCGCGTCCAAATCAAGAGGTCTGGTTCCAACAAGATGGATGTCCAGCACACTATAATAGGAACGTCCGAGAATATTTGGATTTGGAATTTCCTGGATGCTGGATTGGACGAGGAGGTGCTATTAACTGGCCTGCTAGATCTCAAGATCTTGCTCCATGTGACTATTTTTTATGGCGTCACATAATAAGTCAAATTTATAAAAAGGCACGAAGATATAAATTCCTTAAGAGATACCATAGTAAATGGATGTCGTCGTATAACTCAACGGCAACTACTAGATGTGCGAACAGCTTTTTATACTATTTCTATTTAAAAAAATAACACATTTGTTGTTTGTTTGAGTACCTTAACTCTTAATAAATTAATATTATTTAAACAAAACTGTATTTTTGAAACTTTAATTTATTTTAAAAAATTTGTATGCGCAGTCATTCATAACTAACGATATTAATTTATGTAAATAATCATATTTTATAAATTGTCAAGTCAAAATGTCAGAAACGTCAAATAATTCGCTTGCAAGAAATCAAAACAAAACAGTCATAGGTAACAATATTTATTTTCGTTAAAAATTGAATAAATCTGTGAATTTACAAAACTTAAAAGTTAATTTACGGGACCAAATTACTAGTAAATTGAAATGTATTTTACATCGTTTGATTCAGAAAAATGATATCTTTCGATTGACACTTCAATCTTTGTTGTCCAGTAGAACACCGAGCAACAGCATGCAAAAAACTGATTTCCCATGTTAATCTCCTATGTACACTTTTAAAACAGACACTCGGTATATATACAGGATGGTGACTCGCTCAGCCGGTCATAGGGATTTAACATGGGAAATCAGTTTTTTGCAATTTCCTGCTTCCCTAATTCTTTTAAGCAAAAACGCGTCAAATAAAAGTTTTAGGGCATCAAATTCTTCATCTAAATCAGTAAACAGAATTACTTTTACGTGCTTTGTAACGACAGAAATTAAATATGAAAATGTCGAAAATGACGTTGAAAATATTGATAGCTATGGAATTGAACAAAAAAATAATAAATGCTTGACGTTGTATCTGTCAAAACATCAACGTTTGACGTTGTGACAGATAAAATGTCAATGTTTGACGTTGGACCTGCAGGAGAAAACATTTATATTTTATAAAACATTCAAAATTAAGTAGGCAAGTAAACAGTTTATTTATTTAATTTTAATATCAGAATAAACATTTATTTATAACAAAATTAAACTATAATGGACATAATAAATATATATTCTAGTCTAGAGCCCAAGTCTTTCGTAAAAATTACGGCGCATATTTGATAGATCCGGGCTGTACTATTCCTGCATTCCTCTGCAATTCTTTGTTTTAGAGAATCCACATTTGGGTGCCTACTTTTGTAAATTTTATTTTTTAAACGACCCCACAGAAAGAAGTCATTAGGTGACAAATCCGGTGATCGAGCTGGCCATTTTATCTGTCACAACGTTAAACGTTGTTCTTTTGACATATAAAACGTCAAGCTTTTATTTATATTTTATGTTCAATTCCATGGCTATCAATATTTTCAACGTAATTTTCGACATTTTCATATTTAATTTCTGTCGTTACAAAGCACGTAAAAGTAATTCTGATTTAGATGCAGAATTTTATGCCCTAAAACTTTTATTTGACGCATTTTTGCTTAAAATAATTAGGGAAGCAGGAAATTGCAAAAAACTGATTTCCCATGTTAAAGTCTTATGATCGGCTGAGCGAGTCACCACCCTGTATATACAGGGTGAGTCTGGGAAGACGCCCCCCCCTTTAACTTTTTTATTATGAGTAATAGAAAAAAATGGGTTATATGGAAGTTTTATTATTTTAAATATACTATTTGATGGCAGATGTAGATATTTTTTATAAAGTCAGGTTTACAAGATACGACTATCAACTTTTATTTTTTAAATAGCAACCTATAATTATTTTACTAAAATAAAAACCGCCATTTTTTTCTCTTTTCAACGGTGTATTAGTTTTTATTAATGTATCTGAAAAAATTCGAGAAAAATAAGAAAATTGAGAAATACTAGAAATAATTTTTATACAAATATTATAGGTGGCTATGTGAAAATAAACAAAATGTAACAGTGTTATACAACTTAACAAACTAAAGCAACAAATTCAGTTACAAAAACAACTTAAAACAAATGTTCAAAATTACGACCATGTTCTGTAATACAAAAATTTAAGCGTTGAACGTGATGTGTTCGAACATCTGCCAGCATGTTTCGCGAAATATTTTGGAAAGCATTTCGAATACGCTCTTTCATGTCTTCTGCATCTGTAGGTATCTTCTGGTAGACAAGATCCTTGACGTATCCCCAAAGAAAAAAGTCCATAGGCGTAAGGTCAGGAGATCTTGCTGGCCATGAAATATGTCCACCTCGTCCTATCCATTGTCCCCTCCAGTGATTATTTAAATAATTCCGAACATTACCGGCATAATGTGGTGGCGCTCCGTCATGTTGGAATATCAAATTTTGGTGGACATTTAATGGAATATCTTCCAATAATTCCGGGAGGATCATTATTAAAAAATTTAAATAACCGTCTCCATTCAATGGACCTTCAAAAAAATGTGGACCAACAACAAAATCTCCTATTATGCCACCCCAAACATTCAAGGACCATACCCTCTGGCTGTCGACGTTCCGCATCCAGTGAGGATTTTCAGTTGCATAATAATGCATATTATGCCTATTTACGCAACCATTACTTTTAAAAGTAGCCTCATCCGTAAATAAAATATTAGATAATAGCAGCGGATTTCGTCTATTTTCCATCGCCCAATTGCAAAATCGAATTCTATTATTAAAATCTTCACCGTGCAATTCTTGTGTAAGGTTAATATGGTAAGGATGAAATTTATGTTTTCTTAAAATTCTAGACGCAGAACTTTGGCTAATGTCAATTAAATTTGATAAATTCCTCGTACTGACATGAGGATTTTCGTAAACAGAAGCCAAAACCATAATTTCGGTTTCTTCATTTACTATAATATTAGATGTATTTCGTTTTGGTTTTTCTACTGAACCTGTTTCTCGAAATTGGGTAAAAATCCTCCTCAGTGATCTTAAACTCGGTTGCCGACGTCTAGGAAACCGCTCCCGGTAAATTCTTTTTGCCCTTCTCATGATTCCAGTCGATTCACCAATTATTAGAATCATATCTATTAATTCTTCTTTCGTAAACATTTGAAATGTTTTTTTTTATTGTTTGCAAAATAAGTTAAATAAAGTAACCAGCAAATGTATACTTTTTTGACATTAATTTAACACTGTTACATTTTGTTTATTTTCACATAGCCACCTATAATATTTGTATAAAAATTATTTCTAGTATTTCTCAATTTTCTTATTTTTCTCGAATTTTTTCAGATACATTAATAAAAACTAATACACCGTTGAAAAGAGAAAAAAATGGCGGTTTTTATTTTAGTAAAATAATTATAGGTTGCTATTTAAAAAATAAAAGTTGATAGTCGTATCTTGTAAACCTGACTTTATAAAAAATATCTACATCTGCCATCAAATAGTATATTTAAAATAATAAAACTTTCATATGAACCATTTTTTTCTATTACTCATAATAAAAAAGTTAAAGGGCGTCTTCCCAGACTTACCCTGTATATATATACAGGGTGTAGAATTGAAATGAGCCGTATAAGAATTTCAATGTTATTTTTTAAATATTGCTGTATCTCTTTACCTATTCACTTTAGAGCAAAAGCGTAAATACAAAAATTGTTCAGAAATTAAAAACGAATCCTATAAAGTAAATTTCATTACATAAATGTGAATAGTTCATGAGATAATAATTAAATGAAATTCAAAATTTATTCAAATTTTTTGTAGATTGCGTTGGAAAATTAAACAAATGAACTGAATATTTGGTATTTTTGGATCGCACATTATTGGACCGTTTTTTATTGATGGAGCTTTATATGGAGTAAAGTATTTGAATCTTCTTCAAAACGATATTGGACCTGAATTGGAAGTAAGATCCAGGGAAAATCAAATTATTTGGTACCAGCATGACGGCTGCCCGGCACATTTTGCAAGAGATGTAAATGCATACTTAGATGAATGCTTTCCAGATTCGTGGATTGGTCGTCGGGGTACAATTAACTGGCCAGCCCGTTCTCCGGATTTGGCGCCAAATGACTTTTTCTTATGGCCATATTTAAAAGAAAAAATTTGTAAAACCAATATTGCAAACATTGATATTTTAACAAATACAATTATAAGAGAATGTGAAGCAATCACACAAAGAAATTAAGTAATGTGCGCCAAGCATTTTATGATCGGTTAGGGCATTGCTTAGCAGTAAATGGAAACTTATTCGAACATTTCTTGTAAATTTATAAATAAATAATTTGTTAAAATTATAATAGCAATATAATGTATTTTTCTTATTTTATAATAAATTCGTCAACATTTTGTGCACTTGAAATTTATTCACTATTTCCTTACAATATTCTTCAAAAACTTGTTCAACAAATATTACAACACTGTAACAAACAAATGTCAAACTCTTTTACAATTTGTCAAATATTCAGTTCATTTGTTTAATATTCCAACGCAATCTACAAAAAATTTGAATAAATTTTGAATTTCATTTAATTAATATCTCGTGAACTATTCACATTTATGTAATGAAATTTACTTTATAGGATTCGTTTTTAATTTCTGAACAATTTTTGTATTTACGCTTTTGCGAGAGATACAGCAATATTTAAAAAATAACATTGAAATCCCTATACGCCACATTTTAATTCTACACCCTGTTTATATATATATATATATATATATATATATATATATATTAATATTAAGTGGTATACTATCACCAAAACAGCAACAGCAATTGGGAAAGCAACTCATCTAATGGTAAGCCATCTTAAGACCATAAATGTATTTTGGATAAAGGCAAGAGAGTGTGGTAGAATCCCACGTTAAAAAGTTAACCACAACTAATAGTTGGGAAGTCTTCTGGGCGTTAAACATTTTTTTGTGTCTCGTGGCGTCGACGAATTTACATCGCATTGAGTGGCGTATAGTTTATTGTCATTATGTGTAAGCTACATTGTTCGGCTTGGCGATTTTGTTCGGATATTGACTAATTATTATTCAATACTTAGCAGAAAGTAAATAAACCAGAACAGTAGTTAAGAGGTACAATATTGCTATTTCAAGAGCTAAAAACGGTATAACTAGTTATATTAGCAAACAATTTCTATTTCAAGAGACTGCTACTAAACAAAATTAATTTTCAACCAGTAGTTCTCAAAATATGAAATATAGTTAGGATAGGCTAGATTAAAGTAGTCCAAATTTTGTGACTTTCGATCAATTCATTTAAAAGATAGATCGTCGCCATTGTATTCTAGATGGCCAATCAAATTTCATAGCTTATAAAGCGAAACAATTGTTTAATATTTTGTTCCATTGAAAAGTTATAATAATAATAATAATATAAGCTTATAAATCTCATTTATGGGCGAAAGCCTCTCCCTCCAACTTCCATTCTTCTTTATTGACGGCCAATCAATGTCGGCCAATTTTTTACTTAGTTGGACAGCTCATCTCTCCAGCGAGTACTTTGCCTTCCGCGTCTTCTTTTGCCATCGAGTGGAATCCATTCAGTAGTTGTTTTACTCCAGCAGTTGTCTTTTAATCTCATAAGATGGCCAGTCCATTTCCATTTGAGAATTTTTGCAAATTTTATGGCATCTACAATTTTCGTTTTGGATCATAAAAATGTGTTTCTAACTTTATCCTTCCATGTGAATGCTAATATTTTCCTCTCATGGCTCGTTGGCATATTTGAATTTCTTGTTCAAATTTGTCAAAGACCAAGTTTGACAACCATAAGCGAGCACTGGTAGAACACAGGAGTCTAATACTTTCTTTTTTATAAATAATGGAATTTATTTCTCCCTAAGATAGATAAGCGACCAGAACTTTTTCCAGCTGCCAGGTATTCTCTTTCTTACTTCCTTTGTAGCTTTATTTTGGACCGATATTACTTGTCCTAAATAAGTAAAATCTTTCACATAATCAAGTTGTTTGGCATCTAATGTTATTCTTTCTTCGAAATTGTTTGTTAATATTTTTGTTTTTTCAACTTTGATGTGCAAGCCTGTGTATTTTGCTACTGTACTTAAGGATGTGATCATGTCTTGCAGTTCATCACTGGTATTTGCGAACAGTGCAATATCGTCTGCAAATCTGAGGTGGTGTAGATTTTTACCGCTGATTTTTAATCCGTTATTGTTCCAATCTATTTGGCGAAATATGTATTCCAGAACACAATTAAATAGATAGAGGATATATGATCTCCTTGTCTTACTCCCTTTTTAATTTTAAATGATCTCCCTAAGCGTTCTAATTTGATTTTACCAGAGATATTTTTTAGCATTACTTCTATTAGTTTTACATATGATTTGATTAATTGTGTGGATTGATCTATCGTCGAGAATCCCTTCCTAAATCCTGCTTGTTAAATCGGTTGGTTAATTTCTATTGTACTTTTGATTCTTCTTTGCAGTGTTTTCGAAAAGAGTTTGTATAGTACTGGTGACAGGCTAATGGGACGGTAGTTGTTGATACAATCTTTGTTATCTTTTTTGTGAAGAAGAATAATAGTGGCACTGTTCCACTGTTTTGGAATAGTATACGTTTCAATAATTTTATTCATAAGGAATGTTAGTGGTTTAATACATATTTCTTTTGCTTCTTTGATCATATCAGTGGTAATATTGTCTTCGCCTGGAGCTTTTTCTTTTTTTAGTCATGTATTGATGTTCTTATCTCGCTAGATAACAGATGTGGGATGGTGGTTATTAAATTAGGAAATAATGAGCTCAATTCGTTTTCAGTTGTTTGATTTAGTTCGCTCATGTATAATGTTTCGTAAAAAGTCGTTGCTGCTTCTAGTATCTCTTGTCGGTTCTATGTGCTTTCTGAATTCTGTGATATTTTAGGTATCCAACTTCTTCCCCTTGAAAGTTCTTTATAAATTTTACGTTGAGAATTAGACTCAGTTAGAATAGTATTTATTTGATTTAGTTTGTAGTTTCGTACATCTTTACGAATTTGTTTTTTAACTAATTTCTTTGTTTCAGAAAACTCAATCTCTTCATAATTACTTCTTTGTTTGTTTTTTTATACTTCACGTTTTGCAATTGTCTTAATTGTTTCCTCTGAGAGTTTGCTTTCATTTATTTGATTCATATTCACAGTGTTTGATCTGGCCGAGATTATAATTGCGTTTATGATATAATCGTATATTTCTTGTATATTTATCATTTTATAGAATATGTGATCATCAATGTTTTTATTTATTTCTTCCACATAGCCCTGAACGTTTATAAGCTGTCCATGTTTTCTTTTAACGTAGTTTTTTTTTAAGTTTTCTTTGTTTATTTTTATGCAGCTTCGAACCATTTTGTGATCGGAGTTAAATTTTAAGTTCAAAACTTTTGTATCTGTAACAATGTCTCTATTATTTGTTAGAACTAAGTCGATTTGATTTTTGTGTTCCCCATTTGGAGATATCCAAGTAAACATGGAGTTCTTGTTTTTCTTGAAGTATGTATTTGTGATTTTTAGCTTGTTTTGTAGTGCAAATTGGACAAGTTTATGGCCTCTGACGTTTCTGTTCCCATACCAAAAATTTCCCATTGCTTCTTCCTCGCCAGTTATTGAAAAGTTATCTATTCCCAATTTCAAACTAATTTTACATATTTCTCCTAAACGAAACAAAATATTGCAAAAGTTGGTTTAAATAAAAATTGTGCATTACACAATTCTCTACAAACTTTATTAAAAAAAAATTCTCCTTTCGTTTAATAATTATTTAAAATTTAAATAAAGCTTCAAAATTTTCTTGAAAAGCGAAATAAAATATTTTAAATATGAAGGATAAATTGTTTATAAATTATATTTTTGTTTTTCTGAAACAATACGAAGGTCGTTAAATATGAGCAAGAAACTAATTTTGCCGAATATTTCGTTCTCAAATAATAACATAATCTATTTTAAATGGAACTCATGCTAAAAAATAAGTTAGAAAGAAAGCTTACTTTTTCTGAATATAACCATATCAAGTTTATTATGATTTAAAGGCTCAATATTGTTAATTATGTATATTTTATTTAATACACTTAATAATATAACATTAATTATTAAACATGAGTTTCGAAAGTTTTTCCATGTGTTATACAGAGTATATTTTCTAACCGGATCACCATTGGGATCTCGAGAGCTGTAAGAGCTACGACTTCGATTAAATTAGTCAAAAGTTGTCACATTAGTAGGCCAATTTAATTATGTTTTAGTTTTTCCGAAAACATAAATAGATCACTAGATATTAGAAATAATATAAAATTTGCGATATCAAAACTAGATTTTTATTTCCAAAATGATGACAAATATAGATGAAAATACCAAATATAACTATTAGTTAATAAAGCCTCCTTTACACTTTGGAATACAAATATTGGTTATATCTCATAGCTTTCTAGATACAACATATAACTTCAATTTTTAAAATGAAAACCATAGTTGGCTCTCATAAAAAAAACGTATTTTTTTCTCTATTCAGTAATATACTTTGTATTTTTATGTTCATTTTACATGCTGTAAAATAGTTATTTATTGTATAAGTGTTTTAGATGAAGTTTTATTCACGAAAGATTATTTAAATGCGAGAACGAAGTTCAAGCATTTAATTATCTTGAGTGGGTAACTCGCAACTAAAACACGAATACAATATAACGTTTTATCCACAATCAAAACTTTTATTCAAAATTAATTCATTTTACAAAATATCATTTCTTAATTTAGCAAATTCTTGATACGTGCTGTCAAAACAAATCATTACTGTGGCATTTGTTGCTATGACAGGATGTTGTTTATCGTTTGTTACATTGAAAAAAATTATGAATTTGATGAAAAATGGAAGAAATTTACTCTATTCCTACAGAAGTTTTTGAAGCAACTCGGCGTTTATTGCCAGCGAAGTCTAAGGAATTGTATGAAAGAGTTTACTGAATTTAAGAGCTGGAGAGAAAAACGCAGATTAAGGGTAATAAATAAAGAAGTCATGCTTTCATATTTCTATAAAATCAAGAAAAAGTATGCGGTTTCATCAGCGTGGTCTAAGTATTCCATGTTGAAGGCTACTATAAAAGTTAACGAAAATATAGATATTTCAAAATATAGCAAGCTGACAGCTTATTTGAAGAGTGAATGTAAGGTTTACAAACCGTAAAAAGCAGCCGTTTTGGAAAGAGAACATCAAATTAGATAAAACGAACAAAGATTTAAGTGTTAATATAAATGTAAATGTTAATATTAATAAGTAATTCAATAAATTTGACTGATTTCTGTGCATTATTCCTTCATTCTTTTAACAGTGGAATAAAATTACTTTAGTCCACTAGTGTATAATTGGTCCCTTTATACAGTTGCAATGAGCACAAATAAATGCATATTATGAGTTGATTGTGGATAAAAATAATTAATGTGCAATTGTCTATTTATAATATTGCAATGTAACATTTAATCCGAACAATTAATAAATGAAAATACTATTAAAAGATGAATAATAAAGTTTATAAATATTTTCGTACTATTAACCGCTGCAATTTTTTATTTGCTACATATTTATTAATATTGCATAAAAATTTTCATTAATTTTTTTTTACAATCTAAGATACCTATATAATAAAAGTTGATTTGTTCCTCAATAATAATGAAACAGTTGTTTACTTCATTGCAGGTAGCAATCAATACCAATTATTTCCATTATTTAAAAAAAAATTCAACATGGCAACTTCAGTGCCGAAGAAAAGGTTGATATGTTGTTAATTTATGATCATTGTCTTAAAGATTCTATTGGCGCTGCTTTATTCACAAACTTATCCAAATGGAAGACATCCATATAGGATCTATCTTAGAAAAATTTAACAGAATCTTAGACTGACTGGATCATTATGTGAAAATAAGAAGCAAGCTTGAGTGGCTGAAAATACTTAAAATGTCGCGTTTGTTCATTACAAAAACAACAGTGAGGATACTGTTTCTCTACGAGTAATAGCAAAGGAAAGAAAAATATTCAGAAATGAACAATTTAAGCTCTACAAAATATGGCTTGTTCATCATCTGAGAAATGAAGATTATGTCAGTAGACAAGAATTTTACAGATGGTTTGTACGAAAATACAAATAGGATCTCAATATCGGGCAGCAAATTATGTCCGATGAATCTACGTTTACAAATAATAGTATGTTTAACAGGAACATATACCAATGGATAAATGAAATTATTCATAAACTCAGTTGTGGTGTATTCTGGGATCATGTACCTAATAATCGTTAACGTTTTATTACAGGAATACAATAGCGAGACCCACTAGCCTGGCATGTACCAGGGCTGTAATGAAAAATTTGAGTACGGATTTAAAATATTTCATTTCTTTCGTTTTATTCTCCAAAATTGTAACAAAATATGTGACTATGTTTGTTAAAAAATGTTACTTATTCAATTTTTATTACCACCCAGGAGGTACTAATTGCGAAACGTTTGTTTACGATTTCCTTATTATACATAGTCACAAATAACGGTTGTCACGGCTAGATAAAATATTTTTGCAAAATTAGTCATTTAGAAATTATAATAATTTTGTCAATTAAGTATTCGGTATTTATAAAAAAAAGAAGATATATGATAAGTGATAAATAAACACATAGAAAATTTGTGAAAATACAATTCAATAATTAATTATTGCAGTCAAATACAAAGTAAATTTCTTTACTCACAAAAAGATTAAAATATTAAATAAGATTTCTTTTTTCTGGAAATTTGAAGCTAATTGCTGATTACTAATCTAGCTGATAATTCTAAGCTATATTATCTTACTTAAATCTTTTACCGAATATTTCATATAGAATTACATGTAATGGAGTTACAACAGAAAATAAATTAGCTATCAAAATTTACACAACTGTAATTATTAACGTATTTTCAATATTCTTCAAATTTCTTCTTTTTTTAAAAAAAAACCTATACATCTTCTAATATTACGGTGAACACGACGAAGACAATGGAAAACCCGCAAGGTCAATCAGCTCCTGAAGCCGCAAATTTAGATCTGCAGCCAAGAATATCTATACAAGTAAACCCACAGAATGGGAATGTTTCACGTAAAGAAAAACATTCAAAACAGGGAGAGTTAATCAAGACACACAGGCAGCGCACAAAATTACTCAAAGTTGTATTTTGTGCAAAGAAGCAAACAATGATAATATAGTTCAGTAAGATAACTGCGATAAATGGTTCCACTTCGAATGTGTTGGTGTCGATGAGTTGCGTACATATACAATCTAGCAGTTTAAATTGTCCCGACGCACATGAGCACTGGCACCACTGCTGTCTAGTGACTATTTTCATTATTATTTTTAAAATAGTTGTTGTTTTGTTTTTTATATAAATAAAAATCATAAAACGTTGTTCAATATATAGAGTTGCGTTTTTCTGCAATCGTTGTTTTATTTTTATATAATTCACCAAACCTTGTCTCTTGTGACTGCGCACAATCACAGGTTATGGGCCCAGTATTACACTGAAAAGTAAAAAGTTGAAAAGTAAGGCTATGGCTGAGGAAGCACGTTATAAAAATCCACTGTTCGACGGGATGAACTATGATAATTGGAAGTTTCGCATTGAGACGCACCTAGATGAGCTCGACTTCCTGGAATTCATCGAGATACCACTGAATCAGCTTCTGGCGAGGGTGGACGCACTGAAATTGTCGAACGACCAAAAGGAACTCGAGAGCGACCTTGTGCGGAAGCGTGACAAGAAATGTAAGTCCGCGATTATTCAACGAATAGCAGATAACCAACTTGAATATATTAAAGTTAGTAAAACGTCGTTTGACATTTGGAAACCACTGAGAGACACTTTTGCAAGAAAAGGAATAGCGAGTCAGTTGCTTATCCAAAAAAGGTTGCTAACAATGAAATTTAATTCAAGCAACGATACTCTGGAAGCCCATTTTTTGAGATTCGATAAATTAGTTCGGGATCTTAAGTTCACCGGGGCAACATTGGTGGAAAATGATGTTGTCTGTCATCTCCTACTCACAATGCCTGAGAATTACGACGTTGTGGTCACGGCTATTGAGACCTTGTCTGAGGCGAACCTGACGCTGACCTTTCTCAAGAATCGGCTGCTGGACGAGCAGGCTAAAAGGTTGGGCGTGCGGCAGAACGGAGAAACGCAGTCGTTGACGGAATTTTCGGCTCCTTCCCAGCGGCACAAATGGATTGTATTCAAGCACACCGGCAAACCCAACCAATTTAAGAAGAATGTCGACAAGAAGCCATACCAGTGTCATAACTGCGGCGGCTACGGTCATTTTCGGAAGGAATGCAGGAAACCGCTCAGGAATCGCACACAGCAAAAGAAGGCCCACATCGCAGCGAATTCGGCAAAAAATGAGGAGGAGGATAAAGATACTTACGGATATAGTTTCTTTTCGGGCGCAGAGCGTGTCGAGACTCTTCACTGGTACCTGGATTCAGGTGCATCTGAGCACCTTATGAGTTCAGATAAATGTCTGACAAATGTCAAAGATCTCAACCATGAAATTTACATAAAAAGCGCCAAATTTGGGTCAACACTGACGGCAACGAAAAGAAAAAATATTCAAGTGCAAGTCGTCGTGTATGGAACGCCAATCAGAATTGCTATAAAGAACGTACTCTTTGTTCCTGGACTCCAGTTTAATCTTTTGTCTGTCTCAGTTTTAGAAAGAAACGGTTACTCTGTCAAGTTTGAATACGGAAAAGGGACTGTTCCGAAGGATGGGAAGATTTTGGCAATAGCTAATAGGAAACATAAATTGTATGATATGTATTCGCGCTTGCTCATGAATCGGCAAATATTTGTGAGATGGAAAGGAGCACGGAACTCTGGCACAGACTTTGAGGCACATTATTCTTACATCTCTGGTAAAGTTGCCGTCTCTGGTTAAGGGGCTGAACGGAGTTTCTTCGAGCGGCAATGACAGACAGATCTGTAGAACGTGTGTACAAGGTAAACAGACCAGCCTACCATGTCAACCACAATCTTACAATGGTAAATGTGATGTCCTAACTTTTATAGACGATTTCACCTATTTTACAATGGTTTACCTGTTAAAGTCAAAGTCTGAAATATTCCACAACTTTAAAGTTTACGAAGCTATGGTCACAACACACTTCAATCTCAAGATCTCATGCTTCAGGTGATACAATTGTCGTGAGTATCTCTCAACAGAGATGAAGGCACACCTGGAGCAGCTCGGTATTCAGTACGAATTCACGGTTCATCATACGCCACAACAGTACGGCGTAGCAGAACGTATGAACCGGACCATCTTAGAAAAAGCGCGCTGTATACTTCTCGACTCACCTTTGCCAAAGAATTTGTGGACGGAAGCAGTGCTGGAAAAAGTCATGCCTGCGGAGTTATGATTTGGAGACAAGGTTGACCTGAAGAAGATCAAAGTTTTTGGCAGCAAAGCTTATCTTCATTTTCCAAAACCACTTCGTACGGACAAATTTAGTTCTAGAACAAAGGACTGCTATATGGTTGGATACTGCAACAACGGCTACCGACTGTGGTCACCGGAAGACATGAAGATTATTATCGGCCGAGACGTTATTTTTGATGAAACACTGCGGAAGACAGTTCAGAAAACCAGCTCAGTGTTTTTTTTACGACAACGTGGAGACGTAGACTAATCCTGGATCTAGACGAGGTGAGCGGCAGGAGGCGAAGCAACAGGCAAACCAGAAATCGGAGGAAGGTGATATTGAGGACAAGAATCAGGAATTTAACAACGACAAGGTTGGCGGAACACTCCAGGAGAACAAAGAGCATCCAGAACTGGACCTGAGGAAGAGCTCACGAAGCAGAACGGCGCTCAGTTATCTCCACGACTACGTCGTTCTGGCACTCAGTGCTGAGATGTTTGTTGAAAAGTTACCTGCGTCGATCAGCGAGATTCAGGAACGGGAGGATGCAGAGCATTGGTACCAGGCTGTTGAAGAGGAACTAGATGCTCTCGAGGACAATGAGACTTGGACTCTATCAACTCTACCGATAGGGAAGAAGGCAATAAATAACAAATGGGTCTTCAAGCATAAACGCAAGGAAAAAGGAGACATTGTGCAGTACAAAGCACGTTTGGTAGCGAAAGGCTGTTAACAGCGAAAGAGGTTCGACTATGATGAAGTCTACGCACCAGTCGCCAGACTGGCCACGTTGCGGACGCTCTTGGTAATAAGCAACCACAAAGATCTGCACACGAGGCAGATGGATGTCAAGAATGTGTTTCTCCACGGCAATCTTTGGGAACAGATTTACATGAAACTAACTGAAGGTGTCGACGGTACCCCAGGTCAGATTTGTAAATTGAACAAGTCTCTTTATGGGCTGAAACAAGCACCCAGAGCTTGAAATGAAGAATTCGATATGTATGTGCGCTCGTGTGGATTAACCTCATCCGAATTTAACAAATGCTTGTATAAAATGGTTCACGGGCAAGATAAAGTTTATCTTCTTGTCTATGTTGACGATATCCTAATGGCGAGCAACAACCAAGCAGCACTTAATAAAATTATTTATCTTCTTCAGCAAAAATTTCGTATGAAAGACCTAGGAGAACTTAGGATGTTCCTGGGAATTAAAGTTCAGAGATCAGAGCACGGCATGATGCTGTGTCAACCCACTTATCTACAGAATCTTCTGGAGCGCTTCGGCATGGGACAATGCAAGGGAGCATACACACCAATGGACGTGAGACATTCAGAAGACTCCGACGGGGACATCATCATTGACACACAACCGTATCGACAGCTCATCGGCTGTCTAATGTATGCGATGCTGACGACGAGGTTGGACATCAATGCATCAGTGAATTTTTACAGCAGGTTTTAAAACAATGCCACCGATGAGCAGTGGAACGGACTGAAAAGAGTTCTGAGGTATCTCCAGCAAACCCAAGACTTCGGCCTGTTCTTTCCCAAGCATCAACACTAGTCGGATATGCAGATTCTGACTGGGCAGGTAACAAAAATAAATAAATAAATATATCATCACGCCTTTTACCCATCACTGGGTGTGGCACTCTGCCTAAGCAGATCTCGGTAAGTGATATATTTCTTCGCGTGAAGTGCGGTTACCAGCCGTCAAATCACGGCCTCCAAAGATATTAGTGGTGGAGGAGCCACAGGGGTAGATTTTTAAAATTGGTGAAAATTGTTGGTCGGCTGTGGGGATCGAACCAGGGTTCTCAAGATCCACAGGCCGACTCGATACCATTGAGCCACCTACACACAGACCGAAAATCAGTCTCGGGTTTTCTTTTTCAAGTTTTCAGCGCTACTGTCAGCTGGACGACGAAAAAGCAGACCACAGTTGCTTTGTCATCGACAGAGGCGGAATACATTGCGCTTGCCACAGTATGCACGGAACTCATCTGGTTGAAATGGTTACTTGAAGAACTTGGGATCGTCTGTTCTCCACCTATTACTGTCTTTGAAGACAACCAGTCCTGTATCCATCTACTGCAAAGATTGCAACACAGCAGACTCAAACACATTGACGTGAAGTACAACTTTATCAGGGATCTCCACATGGCACTGCAGATTGAAGTTAAGTACATCCGTACAAATGATCAAGTCACAGACATTCTTACCAAGGGGCTAAATAGAAAAAGTTTTCAAGAGCATAGATCGAGACTGGGAATTACGTAGTTTTAAATTTTTCAAACAATAAAAATTATTATTGTATCTGCCTGAAATTTAATTTATGTATTTAATTTGTATATATTTATATTCATGTCACACAATTTGAAATCGCCAAAATTGAGGAGGAGTATTGGAAAATTACAATCTAGCGGTTTAAATTGTCCCGCCACACATGAGCACTGGCACCACTGATGTCTAGTGACAAACTTCATTATTATTTTAATAATAGTTGTTGTTTTGTTTTTTAAATAAATAAAAATCATCAAAACGTTGTTCAATATATAGAGTTGTGTTTTTCTGCAATCGTTGTTTTATTTTTATATAATTCACCAAACCTTGTCTCTTGTGACTGCGCACAATCACATATATTAGTCATGCAAAAGATGTTAATCAAAGGAGAAAATATCTAGGAAAAGTTCGTCACTTTCAATCATCAATTAAAGACGCAAGTTGCTCCAATATGAAATATAAAAAATTTATGAAGAAAGCGGCGCAATTGAAAAGAACAGAAGTGCAGAAATGGATGTATTGGACAGAAGAATAAACAAACTAGGTAAAAATTTTCTCGAAGAAGAATATAATTCGCAGAATGATGATGTCGAATCAAAGTTACGAAACTAAAGAACTACAGAATGGGTTCTACATCAACAAAGAAGATAAAAGTCAACAAGAATTAAAATTTAATCAATTTAATTACGAAACTTCGAAACGAACCTTAAAAAAGATATGTGCCAACTACTTGTCATAGCCGACAACAAAAATTCAATGTAAACGACACAAAAAATTAGGTAGAAGTAATCTTCCCATTTTCAACAGAAATCCTAAAGACTGGCTTATGTTCTACAGTAGTTATTTAGAATCTACGAAGAGATGTGGCTATACAAACCAAGAAAATCTGATACGGCTTTAACAAAGTTTAAAGGGAAAAGCATTAGATGTCGTTAGAAGTTTGCTGCTTATTCCTGATACTGTACCTATGGTCATGGAGAACTTAAAAATACTATTTGGCCGACCAGATATAATTATAAATACACTGATAAGTAAAATAAGACATGTAAAATCAATACGAATGGACCGAATGGATATGATGATTAATTTGATAGTCTAAAATTTAGTTGCCACTATGGTAGCTTCAAAATTAAATGAACAATCCAATACTGTTACCAGAATTATTAGTGAGACTACCCCCTAATATGAGATTGAATTAGGCACGATATACTCGTACATACCAATTTGATGATATTAATTTATCACATTTTAACAAATGGCTCTACCAGCAAGCACAAGCAGCTAGTAAAATAAATTTTTCCTACGAAGTAAGCTACGGTAGCTATGCCAGTGAAGAAAAAAAGTAATTAGAAAGAAACTTAATTTCTACATGACACTCACAGAGACACAATGGCAATAAACAAGAATATATGTTCTGTATGTGTAAGCAAGTCACATATCATTGTAGAATGTCCTGAATTCATAAATCTTAATAAAAATCAGCGAGGGAATATAATTTAAGAAAGGAAGCTGTGTTGATGCTGACTTAAATCTAATTTTTCTCCAAAATGTCAAAATAAGAAAATTTGTTTGATTGATGGCTGTTGAAAAATATCATCATCCGTTATTACACAATCAAATTATGTCAACAGTCATGAAAAACCGAAAACAACAGAAGAATCTTTCAATAGAAATGAAAATGGACATAATGATCACCTTCCAGTAAACCAGTCTGTATTGTATCGCATTGTTCCCGTTATATTATTTAATAATAATATCTACATTGAAATCTTTGCCCTTTTGGATGACGGATCATCTATATCTTCAATGGAAGACAATCTTGCAAGAAAACTGATGCTGGATAAACCAAAATCAAGCCTTCATTTGCAATGGTCGGATGAGATGTCACGCGAAGAAGATACATCCATGACAGTATCATGTAAAATATTAGCGACAAATGATGGTGCAGAAAGATACCAAATAACAAATATTTGAATAGTCAAGAAACTTGGATTACCAATTCAATCAATACATTTAAACCAAATTCAAAAACATCGCAAATATCTTCATGGTTTACAATTACAATCATATGAGAATGCATCACAAAGACTGTTAATCGGCTTAGATAATTTTAATCTATGTATACCAATCGAGATATGTGAAGAGAAAAATAGTAACCTTCCAATAGTTACAAGAACCCATCTCGGATGGGTATTAAGTGGTGCAGAGCGCTAGAAGTCACAATTGAAAAAAAAAACATACTTTGCATATGTGTGAGTGTTAAAAAGAGGATGAAAATTTACATAAATTATTTAAAAAGTTTTCATCTATACAAAAATTTGGAGTGAAACCTCAGATGAAAAGATTATAATCGAAAGATGACTCCCGAGCACGAGATATTTTTACATTGACAACAGTTCGTAAGAAAGGAAGATTTGAAACTGGGTTACTATGGAAATAAAATCATGTAAAATTTCCTGACAGTTTTCAAATGGAATTTAAACATCTTTTATATTTAGAAAAGAGAATATTACAAAACAAAAAAATGGCCGCATGTTTAAAACAAACAGAGAATATGAAGAAAAGAACTATATTCGCAAACTAAAAGCAAACGAAATAACTTTGGGTTCCCGTATTGGTATTTACCAATGTTTATCGTTAGATATCTTAATAAGCCAAAGAAAATGAGAATAGTGTCAGATGCAGCAGCCCATGTAGTAGGAATATCTCTTAACTTCATGGTACTACCCGGACCAGACCTACTGTCACCTTTAATAAGCATTTTATATAGATTCAGACAAGGAAAATTTGCTATCTGCGGAGATATCAAGTAGATGTTTCATCAAGACTTAATAAAAGAAGATGATCAACATTCTCAACGATTCTCTGGAGACATGGAAACTTCGAACAAAAACTAGACATCTACGTCATGCAAGTGATGAAATTTGGTGCTATATGCTCTCTAAGTTCAGCACAGTTCGTGAAAAATATAAATGCAGAAGATTTTAAGAGAGAATATTCTCTACAGTCGAAGCAATACAAGACTGTCGATGATTGGCTTGATAGTTTCAACAATGAAGATGAAGCTATACAAGTAGCAAGAGATGTTAAATTCAAACATTCACAAGGAGGATTCAAAATACGAAATTGGATGTCAAATTCCTAAAAAATTCTGTCGGAAATGAATGAAGAGTGCGAAGTACAAAAAATTTAAATGAAAAAGAATCGATCAGAAAATTTCTTGGCATATGGTGGAATACGATAAAAGATGCATTTATGTACAAAATAAACCGCCAAAAGATAGACATCAATATACTTGATGATTCTAAATGTCCGACAAAAAGAGAAGTTTTAAGAACACATATGTGTATTTATGACCCTCTGGGCCTAATAGGTAATTTTTTTTATATATATATATATATATATATATATATATATATATATATATATATATATATCATCATGCCACGCGCCCCATACTCGTTACAAAAGATTTAGTTTTACTGTTTGGATTGGTGTATTTCATTCAAAAGTATTTGATTATTTTTTTAAAACAATTTAACCGCATCGATCTACGAGTATTTGAGTTTTTTACAAAATATTCTGGAAGATATACTAGATGATGCAACCCGGGAAGTAAGAAGAAATTTTCATTATTACCAACAGGATAGAGGCTCGGCACACAACGCAAGAATTTGCACCAATTATTGAGATTTATTAGATTAGATTTTTTTATCTAAGGATATCTTAAGGGCGCGCTACGAAGTTAAACTTTTCATAGCAATCGCAGTATGCGCCACTAGTATTTCTGCTATAACATTTTTGTCTAGAAAGTGATATCAATATTTATTTCCAGTATTCTAGAGAAGGACTCGACCATTTTCGGTAATGTTCGGGAGTTTCTCTATGTCAGGCCAGAGAAATGCAATATGAAATTAAAGATTGTTGGGACAGTGTTGCTTGCAACAACTTTATATTTTATAATATTTCTGTTCAAAATGCCATATAGAAAGTCCACGGCGGCATAGAACAAAAATATAAAGCTATGAGATCAGCAAAATTACGGTATCGTAAATTACAAAATTATTTAAATTGTAACAATGGTATTATGATGTGTATTACTTATATTTAATTTATATACGAGGCATGTTTTTTTAAGAAAGTACTGTTTTGAAATAAAAATAGAACCATTAGAATTTTCTTAGCAATTTTATTTTTAAATGAAAACCTGTACATTAATATACTTTTCTACATAATTTCCACCAATATTAAGGCATTTATCGTATCGTACAACCAGCTTTTGAATACAATCCTCGTAGAAATCTGCCGCCTGATTAAACAACCATTGCAACACGGTCGCTTTGACGTCTTCATCGTCGTCGTGGTGCTGACCACCCAGATGGTTCCTCAAATGCAGGAATATGTGATAGTCACTGGGCGCTAGATCGGGGCTGTATGGAGGGTGATCAAATTGTTTCCAGCCAAATGATCCGATCAGCTCTTGAGTTCGATTAGCCCATTTCCGTAACATCCCATCGCTCATAATGTTTTCTCCATACACTTCTCTCATCTGACTATGAATTTCAGCAGATATCACGCTCTTAGCACTAAGAAAACGAATCACAGCGCGTATTTTACAGTCGGCGGGATTCTTAATCGAAGGAGGCATTTCAAATACTCACTAAAGATTAGTAAAGAAGACGAATGACAATGTAATAACATCTGTCGCTTGGCAACAGAGTGCGGTACACAGTGTGCATGTGCCAAATGCCAACCGTGGCGCTACAGCGGCGGAATTTCAAAACTGTACTTACTTTAAGAACACGCCTCGTATTTAATTATAAATCTGTTAGGTATTCAAAAATCTTTAAATATTAACATCTGATTGCAATAAATCTATTCAGTACATGTTAATAATTTTTATTATTACTATATAGGTGATAGTTTAAGAATTATATATTCGACAGCTCTGTCTGTCCAGTAAATATGTTAGAATTTTTGAAAAATCATGAGCATTCGCCGGGATTTGAACCCAGAACCTTTCACTCGCTAGGTGACTGCTCTACCACTTGAGCTACAAATACTCGGCGAATATTCATGATTTTTCGTGCATTATAATTTAGTTGTTAAGTAATTTGTAAAGTGACATCACTATATCAATTCGTTACAAATCAACAACTGTAGTATGCAGCGGCCAACAGCCAAGGAAGAAATAGTTTAAGAATTATATATTCGACAGCTCTGTCTGTCCAGTAAATATGTTAGAATTTTTGAAAAATCATGAGCATTCGCCGGGATTTGAACCCAGAAACTTTCACTCGCTAGGTGACTGCTCTACCACTTGAGCTACAAATACTCGGCGAATATTCATGATTTTTCGTGCATTATAATTTAGTTGTTAAGTAATTTGTAAAGTGACATCACTATATCAATTCGTTACAAATCAACAACTGTAGTATGCAGCGGCCAACAGCCAAGGAAGAAATAGTTTAAGAATTATATATTCGACAGCTCTGTCTGTCCAGTAAATATGTTAGAATTTTTGAAAAATCATGAGCATTCGCCGGGATTTGAACCCAGAACCTTTCACTCGCTAGGTGACTGCTCTACCACTTGAGCTACAAATACTCGGCGAATATTCATGATTTTTCGTGCATTTGTAGCTCAAGTGGTAGAGCAGTCACCTAGCGAGTGAAAGGTTCTGGGTTCAAATCCCGGCGAATGCTCATGATTTTTCAAAAATTCTAACATATTTACTGGACAGACAGAGCTGTCGAATATACAATTCTTAAACTATTTCTTCCTTGGCTGTTGGCCGCTGCATACTACAGTTGTTGATTTGTAACGAATTGATATAGTGATGTCACTTTACAAATTACTTAACAACTAAATTATAATGCACGAAAAATCATGAATATTCGCCGAGTATTTGTAGCTCAAGTGGTAGAGCAGTCACCTAGCGAGTGAAAGGTTCTGGGTTCAAATCCCGGCGAATGCTCATGATTTTTCAAAAATTCTAATATATAGGTGATATTTAGGGGGATACCTAATCGTATATATGAGGATACTACTCTTGTCATAAATAAATATTTTTTACAACATGCGCAGAAAAAAAATAGTAGTGTTACATGTCTGTTGTTTTACAAAAAACAAAAAACCTGCTGTGTAACGTTCTTTGGTAAATTTACACTAGATAAATTTATATTCAGTTGCGCGACGACAGTCGAGCGAACGGACGTATCCGGAGCCAGTGACAGTGGAAGTGTAACTATCAAGTGAAGTGAAGTGAATTAATCAATCACCGTAACACAAACTAGTGTAAAGTATAAAGTGCAAATTAATTCAGAAGTGCAAAGTGTGTGAAAACTAAAAGTTAAAACACAAATATGCCCGAAAATAGCGGAGCCAGGCAATATGTGCCAACCACCGATTCCATAACCATAACAACAACAACGATTATCACAACAACCCAAACAATCAGTACCATGACATCACCAATCATGAGCACGCAATGTGAACCAGTAATAAACAGTTATACAAACTAACATAAACTCCCTGAGAACAGATGAGGATAGGAATATACCCACTACCCCATAACTAATTCTCTATAATAATACCTCCCACCAACACCTACCCCCTTACAGGTAATCCTAACTCCATTTACTCAATCACAAGGATACTCTTGGCAAGAAATTAAAATAAGAAAAAGAACGAGAGAAGAGAAGAATCCCCTTCCCCCGCAACCAAGCAAAAAACTTAACGTGACACAACCTGAAATCAACAATCCACAAACCCCAAATAGGTTTGCATTGTTAAGTAACGACGATGTAAATGATGAAGCATCTAATGCAGAACAAGCCACCCAAGGAAATAAGAACCAACCAGCAGACACACAAAATAAACCACCACCGATATATTTACAAGACGTCGTGAAATATACTAAAATGATCAAATGTATAACCAACATTATCAGAAAAGAAGAGTTCGTATGCAAATCCCTCTCCAAAAACACTGTTAATATTAACACCACCAGTGTAGACTACTATCGAAAACTAATCAGGTACCTAAAACAAAACAACATAGCACACCATACTTACCAACCGCAATAAGAAAAATCATTTAGAGCAGTTATCAAGAACCTACACCACTCTATCCCACCACAAGAAATACGAAAAGAACTAAAAGAAAAAGGATTCACCATTCGTAATGTCATGAATTTGCGAAGTTGGAAAACTAAAGAACCACTGCCCATGTTTTCGTAGATCAGGAACCCAAAGAAAACAATAAAAAAAATCTATAAACTTAAAAACCTGCTAGGCTCAACAAAACTGTGGAAGAACCACGAAAAAATGAGAGATACCCCAATGCACTAGGTGCCAAGACTACGGCCACACCAAATCGTATTATATGAAACCATATTACTGCGTCAAATGTGCGGGCAACCACCCCACATAAAATTGTAGACAAACAAGAAGCACTCCTGCAAAATGTGTCCTCTGCGACGGTTGTCGCTCAGTAAATTACAAAGGTTGTACTGCAAATCGCGAACTACAAAAAGCAAGAGGACGAAATACCTTCAGCAACCCGAGAAAAACATATCAAAACCAAGAATACCAAATTGAAGAAGCCGAATTTCCACCACTAAAAACTAACCGTAACCATGAAACCTGTTACGCCAACGCCGCTAACAATACAATATACAAAACAAGCACAGGTGATGTAACACTAAAAGATGTGAATCTATGATTACTCAACGAATGAGCCAAAATAGCACGATAATCAATCTAATCAGTAATCTAATCACTAAAATTAATGGATAGTTACATAAGGATTGCTCTATGGAATGCCAACGGGCTAAAGCAACACAGACAAGGATTTGAAATATTCCTGAAAGAACAAAAAATAGATATTCTGCTAATATCAGAGACCCATTTTACCAACAGGAACTATTTTAATATAAATAATTTTACCACATATTGCACCAACCACCCAGACAATACAGCACATGGTGTACGGCGATGATAATCAGCAACAAAATCGTACATCACGAAATTGAAAAAATCGAAAAGAACTACATCCTAGCAACAAATGTGAAAATCAAAGAAACACATGGATTTATGATTGTAGTCGCAATTTATTGCCCACCCAAGTTTTCAATCAAACAACACGAATTAGAGGACATATTCAAAGTACTAGGAAAACCGCCACCTTCGCAGACGACACTGCAATACTAGCGTGCAACGAAACCCCAAACAAAGCCACAGCGCTACTACAAAAATCGCTTGTAAAAAGGTATTGCTTTTTTGGTTATTAAAACAATGTTATGAATTTTTGCATGTTATGTCTTCTATGAGATGGGTGACATCTGCATAACTCTTGCCACGTCCCTTACAATGATATTGTTTTTTGAGGGATTTTAATAACTGACTTGACTATAAATTTTTGATATCACTTTCTTTTATAATTAAAATTCTTTAATAACTATTGCAGGTGCTACGATAAACATTTTTTTAGGCAAATGTCGACATGACTTGCCGTCTTACTTTACAATTATTATGTAATTGTGTTTTTGTGGAATTACTCGTACGCGTACGCAAAGGCAAGTGGAGAGTTCTAACTGAACCGTCATGATGGTCGGACGTGCCGGCAGTTCCAGTATAATTAGTATTAGTTACATAATACAACAAAATGGATGAATCAGAATGTCAAATGAAGTGATAATAAAGTGATTTGCACCTCAAAGGCTAAATATACGGCATTTCGGAAAAAGGTAACGTGTAAATTAACAGAAGTAATAACAAACGCAGAAAAGTGAGTGAGTGGCAGTGTTCGGTAATTCGGGAAAGTTAAGTGAAAGGAAGAACAGTGAAACGGTGTACGATTCAACTTGGAAGGTCTGATAGCATCATAAAGGCTTCAAGATATGAAACTGCAGCTTACTCTACATTTGGTAAATAACCCATATTTATATGGCAATTTCTTTAAAGTAAATCCACAACTGTAAGTAATTAACGTATAGTTCATTAATTTATAAGGTTTACGAATAGAAGAACATTGTGCTATATAATCAAGATTAACTAAATCTCAAATCTATAAGTGCTATTAAAATCAGAAAACAACTTACAACAAAGGAATTGCACTTTGAAGGCAATGAAGTTAATGTGTATGTCAATGATCTTTCAATATGCAACTTTTAAACAGGCCCGTGAAGAACATCGCGTTAAAAACTATAAATACGTGTGGACTCGGAATTGCAAAATCTATGCTCGTAAGAACGAGTCTACTAGTATGCATCAAATCAACAATATTTCTGACATTCGTATCATCATCATCACGCCTTTTACCCATCATTGGGTGTGGCACTCTGCCTAAGTTATTATAAATTGTTTTAGCATTTATGATCCATTTCGAGTAAATGATGAATACATCTGACATTAATAATTCTACTTTTTCGTGCGGTCACATAAATGTTAGATCGTTAAATTAACGTTTTTCAGAATTCAAAGATTTCTTGTACGATCATAGTTTTGATATTCTAGCGGTCACTGAAACATGAATTGGTGATACCTCCCCAGCTTACTTGTTTCACATTAATGATTATAAATTAATCAGCGCACAAAGATCCGATAAACGTGGTGGAGGTGTCGCTTTCTATATTCGCAATAACATTAATTGTAAAATTTGATCTACTTCATTTGTAACAAATAATGTTGTTGAACATCTCTGGATCCAGATCACTGTCAGAAATCGTAAAATAATTGATGGTGTTGTTTACAACCCGCATTCTGATTTGTATAAAGAAATTTATGTTCTGGAACCAATATTTGTTGAATTTAGCACAATGGCGGACTGTATTATCTGTACTGGAGATTTCAATGTAAATCTATTATCAAATTATGTACGTTCAATCTATGTTACAAATCTTCTTTCTGCGTATGGAATGTATCAGTTGATTGATAGTTATACTCGACAAGCCTCCAAATCTCTTTTGGATATTATAACAATATCTGATCAAGCGCTTTGTTCATATGCTAGTGTTATTGAAGGTACTGATTTTACAGATCATTATTGTGTATATTGTACTTTAGATTTACCGAACTGTGTTGTACCAAGTAAAGGATTTATTTCCAGAGATTTTAAATATCTTGATTCTGGTGCATTTTATGCTGATTGTCAAAGGGTAAATTGGCACAATATGTTACAGTTGAGTGATGTTAATCAAAAACTCGAATTTTTAAACAATAATGTCATTTCTTTATTTGACAAACATGCACCCATACGAATTTATTGCCCGTGGTTCACTTCAGTGATTAAAATTATGCAAAGAAAACGAGATAAAGCTTTGAGTGAGTATAAAAAACATAAAACTGAAGCTAAACTCGAATATTATACTAACAACTACGTAACTTAACGACTGCTTCAATACGTAGAGGAAAACAGCCATTTTTTAAAAGTGAAGTTAACAATAATTTTAGAGATGCTAGCAAATTATGGAATAGTCTTAAACGTTTGGGTGCTACAGACAACAAAGCGAATAATGTCCCAGAATTTTTTTGCGAGCCAGATGAATATGGTCAACATATATTGCATAAAGTTGATACACATGATGTTAACCTTGATTCGATAAACTTTTATTTAAACATTAAATATTCAGGGCACTCTGGTCAGTCTTTTGTATTTAAATGTATAGACAATGATACTGTGATTAGAATTTTACATAAGTTCAAATCTAATGCGTCAGGCATTGATGGGATATCATTAAAAATGATTAAAATGGTCTTGCCTATTATTGTTGGTTATATTACGCACATAGTAAATACTTGCATTTTGGAAGGTGTGATGCCTGACAATTGGAAACAAGCAATTATCAAACCTATAGCCAAAGTAAAGAACTGTTCCACACTTGATGATCTGAGACTTATCAGTATTCTACCAACATTGTCCAAGATTCTGCAGAGAGTATGTTGTGATCAAATCATGTCATATATCGTGGATAACAATATTTTACCTACTAATCAATCTGGGTTCAGAGCTGGTCATTCCACGAACACGTGCCTTTTAAATATTACTGATACTCTATTAGAAAATTACGATAAATCTGTTATCTCATTATTGATTCAGATTGATTTTTCTAAGGCCTTCGACTTGGTTAATCACAACATTCTTCTAGCAAAATTGGAGTGTTATAATTTTTCGAGATTGGCAATGAAATGGTGTACAAATTATTTGAATGACAGATACTTCCAGGTAAATATGTCCTCAAAAAGTGATATACATAATTCTGCCAAGTTTCACCTTACATCTGGTGTTCCGCAAGGGTCAATTTTAAGACCTTTGTTTTTTCTCATCTACGTTGCTGATATGCCATCTGTATTAATTTTTGTAAGGCACATACTTACGCAGATGATACTCATATTTTGGCTTCTATAAACTCAGAACCTCAATATATCAATGATCAATGTGCAATAGTTAACAGTGAACTTGAAAAACTGGTAATTTGGATAAAGAACAATGGTCTGAAAATCAATACAAATAAATTGTTTCTCCTTGTGGTTGGAAATTATGGTGCTTTTCCAGATATCTTTTTGGACGGAGAGATAGTTAAACGTAATCCTGTTACTAAAATCTTGGGTCTATATCTCGTTCAAAACTTAAATTTTAGTTGTCATTTAAATAAAAAACTTACTGCTGCAAGGCTTAAATTACGCCATCTCTTTCAATTCTGCCGCTGTTTGATTATTGTTCTTGCGTGTATATCCCAAACCTCACTCACACGGATAAACATAGAATTACTCTTATGCAAAGTTTATGTTTACGTTTTGTTTATGGTGTGCGTAAATATGATCACATAAGTGAATTCCGCGAGATATTCAATATGACCACGGTTGACAATCGCGTAAAAATTGCGTATCTCTGTCTGGTACATAAAATTAGATTGACTGGCACCCCCTCTTATTTGTTTGATAAACTTGTTGAAAAATAATATAACTACACTCTTCGAATTAAGGACTTATATATTGTACCATCTTTTAGAAAGTCCAAATATAAAGGCTCCTTCTCGTATCATCAACATTGTATAACAACATCCCTGCTTCTTTAAAATCTCTGTCTTTAAATACTTTTCGTCAATATATTAAGAATATATTTATTGGATAATATGTACTTTAGTTTGGCTTTTAATTATTTAATTATTTATATATTTATGTAACACGTGTTTGTTAATATCTCTGTACCTTTAATTTTTGTGTTTTTCATCCTTGTGTTTATAATTTATTTGTAAAACATTTACGTTTTTTATGATGCTCTTATTAATGTATAATTTTGTTTTTGTAAGGTTAGGTGGAAGAACAGTCCTGGGCTGAACCTCGCCTTTGACTTAGTCAATAAAGATTTATTGTTATTATTATTATTATATCAGTAGTCGTAACAATCAATTAACAGTATGCATGTCCATAAGTAATAACTTAATCTTAATCTTAACAACTCAGTTCCGGTATAAAAACACAAACATCGAAAGTAAATTTAACAAGGGATTAGATATATAAATAATATTTTATTTCAGGAAATGTAAGTATAAATAACCACTAACAATTTTTTCAAGAATTTAATATTCTAGGAATGAAGAAACATTATTGATAGGTAACATCTTATTACACAACCCAACAAGCAACGACTACCTCGACTAGCTAAATATATAGGTAATTACGTATCGGTTATGGAAACATTGAATATCACCAAATTCAAGAAATGGCCACAGTTTTGATTCTACTTCCGGTTCAAGTTAACATAAGTGATTTATACAGACATTATGGAAATCGACGCTCGCAATTACTACTGGCACACGAGACAAATAACAGCATAACACATTCGTCAAAATTCAAAAAAGTTTGAGCATCAAATACAGAAACAAATAAATGAATTTAACGCTTCAAACCCGCAAATGGATATGGACATGGAAGAATTCTTACAAAATCTGAGCACACCTGGATTTTGGGGAGGAGTTGAGTTAATCTCAGCAAAATGCAATGAAATACGGATAACAATAGAAGTTTATCAGACAGGAGGATCAGTTATTACTTTCCAAGCAGACACAGGAGCAAGCACAAGAAAGTTGTGAATAATGTACAGGAAAACAACAGCTCGACCAGAAATCAGTATGATAGTGTAAATAAAGTAACAGATACATCTGTAGACCAATCTCAGTCACAACAACAATGAACGCAACTATTAACACAAGCAGGAAAGAATAAAACCGACATCCTTGGTAACATCTGCACTTGGAATGTAAGTGGATACACAAGAATGGAAAAGAGAAAAGCATTAGAACAAACACTAAGCAAATACAACATCAAAATTTCTTGTCTACAAGAAACTCGACTAAATACAGGAAATGCATCCACCTCCAATTATCACTGGTATTTCAGCGAAAATAAAAATCGGAAAACAACCAGAGAAACCGCCATAATAATACCTTACCTTACCGCTGTCTCAGAAAACATTTGTTTCTAAGGCTACAGAACACACCAGTAAAAATAATTACCACGCATATCTCCATAAAGAACAAAGAAAAACAAGAGGCTATTCAAAAACTTAACACACGATGTAATGAAATATCCAAGAAACAATACATTGATCTTAGAAGACTTCAATGCACATATTGGAAAGAAAGACCTGACACATATCGGAAAAAATTATACCACCACGTCAGAAATGAAAATGGACAAGAACTGAAAAACTTAGCTCTACTCTCGAAGTCCAGATTAGTCAACACGCGGAGCAACTCCGTTACTGTAAAAGTCACCTGGAAGAACAAAACGACAGCATCACAACTAGAACATATGTATGTTAGTCGCAAGAACTCAGAAATCAATATAGTTAAAACAAGAGTACCAATCATGAACACCAAAAGACACCACACCAGTTAACAAGTTGACTGCCACGGCAATTTTCAGAATTCCGGTCTAAAAAGCCAATTTCATTTAATCATTTTATATTATTAAAAACTCTAATTATATTACATAGTAATCATCAAAAAGCATAGAAAATGTATTTTTTTTAAAAAAAAGGTCTTACGAATAAATTTTTTATAATTATATTTTCTGTTTATTTATTAATAAAATTTCTGGTCATGTAGCCAGCATTGATTTTTTGTTCTCTTCCCAGAAGCCATCTATCCATATTAGCACTGATATGTTACGAGTTTAATCGTAGCTGCGCGAAAATGGTAAGTAAACACAGTACGAGATAACTCGTAGTCGGCGTTCTAGCAAAGAACGCAATCTACGAGTTATCTCGTAATTGGCAGTCAACGTGTTAATAAACAGAATCATAAAAGCAACAATACATGAAAAAACAGCTATTCAATTGTACAGACAAAAAACAGAATTCGTAGATAAAGAAAAAGGAGTAAAACAAGGATGTCCATTATTACCATGACTATTTAATATTGTCCTAGACGAAATAATCACGACCACAATAGAAGTCTTACAACATATGAAGATAAATGAAGTTACACAAGAAATCCAATTACCGCTAGTACTGACATACGCAGGCGTCCTCACCATAATAACCAAAATTAAAAGGAACTGGACAAATTTTAGATGAAATAAAATCGAACATAGATTCATCGGGATTGGAAATAAATTATAAGAAAAGTACAATACTAATAAAAGACTCACTACAGCCAAGTACTACAGTAGAAGTATCAGGATTATAGGCGACCACAAACTAATTTCTGTTAGTAACGCGATATACTTGGGGTCAAACATAAATGATCATCTTTGTAGACCGCGCATAGTAAGGGAAAGAACCAAACCGGCTAACAGGGTAACATGGACAATATTAAAGTTTGCGGAAACACATAATCTATCCTGGAAAATAATAAAACATCTATACAAAACAATAATCGCACCAATAATAATTTACGGAATGAAAGGACGAGCAATGACAAAAAGAAACAGGAAGTCAATCAGAAGAACAGAGCGAAGTATCATAAAACACTTATACAGAATAAGTAATAAACAAACAATAACAGCAAATACAATAATACCAACGGTAAGGAAGTTATTCGACAAAATATCTATAAACAAGAGAATACGAATTGCAAGAATTAGATGGTGGACACACATACTCAGAAGATCACAGGAAAGCATGCTATAAATAACATTGAATTTAGAGCAGCCAGAATGAAAGTGGGAAGGCCGTGTAATACATGGAACACAACATTGGAAGAAGATATTAGAAGAACGGGAATAACAAAAGAAGAGTTCAAAGAAATGGCAGGAAACAAGAAATTGATTAAAGAAACCACCAATAATAGCTACGAAACAGTGAGACCCTCAGACAGTGAATGTTGTGAATAAGAAAATTTTAAAAAGCAACAGCAATTGGGAAAGCAACTCAACTAACTAATAAGCCAGCTCTAAACTTTAACTGCATTTTGGAAAGAAGCAACAAAGTGTGGTAAAATCCCACATTAAAAAAGTCACCCAACACTGATTTTACTTTGAAATTGGGGAGTCCTCTGGACGTTAAACTTTTTTTTGTGTATCGTGGCGTCGTCTGATTTGCATTGCACTATGTCTTTCATTTAAAGTATAAGCAGGTCAATCTAGCTCTTTCCAGAAACTGGGCGGAGTGTAGTGTATTGTCTTTATGTCTAGGATTCATGGTCCGGCGTGGCGATTCTGTTCGGATATTGAATAATTATTATTCAATACTTAGCAGAATGTAAATAAACCAGGATTGGCTCTAGGGCCCGCCATGTATCTCTAACAGAACAGAACAGTACGCGTACGCAAAGACAAGTAATGACTCGCAATTCTTGCCGTAGTGACGGGAGAGGAAGGAGGTGCGAGCGTGCGACTAGCGTCGACTTGTATATTGCCAGAGGTTTATACTGTACAAAACTAAACTCGATACGGCATTATTTGTCGCACATTTGTAATTGAAACAGTGAGGTACGGACGTGTTGTGTTGAAAATTATTTATAAAGTAAGTAGAAAACGCAATTTATTAAATTGGCTAGTTACTAGCAATATACAAACAAAATTCAATGAGTGAAGAAGGCAAAAGTGATACTGCTTCAAGTAGCGAACTTAGTGAAAATGCGAGTGCGACACAATGTGTAATCCAGGACCAAGATAAATGGGATGACAAAGAGGATGCAGATGCAAGTGAATCGTATGCTGAATACGCAGTTTCTGCAGTAAGTGATAGTGACAATATGGAGTGTGATGATGATCAATCAGAAGACGGATGTGCATCACTGTCTATAGAAGAAAAACTATCGATAGTACTATCGATACATCGATAGTTTAAAAAAAGGAGTACTATCGATAAGTAATTAAAAGAAAAAACTATCGATAGTATCGTTTAGTAATTATCATTTAGCAACTATCGTTGAGTATTATCGTTGAGTAATATCGTTTAGTAATATCGTTTAGTAATATCGTTTAGTAACTATCGTTTAGTAGGTAACTATCGTTTAGTAACTATCGTTAAAATAAAATAATTTAAAAATAAATAAAGCAAATTACCTTATAGTTCCCGAGCAATTCAAATACGTGGGTTATTTGCGGACCACGTGGTAGCTAACGTGTAAGTATGATTTTATCTACATTTAAATGATATAATTCAAATTATATTCAACAACGTTATTTTATAGTAACTGTACAAAATGTTAGCTGTAAATCGATTGGTTGGCGGAAGACTTTAAAGGGATGATGGACGAAGTGAGATTTCTAAGAAATTTATTACGAGATAATTTACATTCAAGTGTTCTCTGATGTTCATTGAAGTTTGTACTGTAGTGAATGATATTCTAACACAGACGGTAAGATAATTTTTGTTTTATTTTATTTAATCTAAATTAATAAGAGACCTGGTGTAATTGTAACATCG
This sequence comes from Pterostichus niger, assembly GCA_947425015.1. Classification (NCBI taxonomy): domain Eukaryota; kingdom Metazoa; phylum Arthropoda; class Insecta; order Coleoptera; family Carabidae; genus Pterostichus; species Pterostichus niger. The sequence goes on from OX380336.1 coordinate 15,987,838, forward strand.
TATAATTCGTTACAAACAATTAATCTATTTATATATTTTAGATACCTAAAACTGTTAAAATGTCAGCAAACGGAATTAGGAAGAAAACGTCGAATGTTTGGCAATAAAACATATTATTAGTGGTAGTGTCATCTGTCTGATTTGTAAAAAGGAATACAAATTTAGTGGCAATACTAGCAATTTACGAGATCATTTAAACCGAAATCATATAAAAGACATTTCTGAATTTGAATGAATTTGCCGAATTAAACAAAAGAAGTTATTTGTCGGAAAGTAATTCGGAGCAAACACATGTTAATAAAAAATTTAAAAATAAACAGCTGATATTAAGTGATTATATTCAAAATAATAGCACTTCTTCTAACTATTCTGAAGCTAATGAAAGACAGATTATATTCGATCGTAAATTAGCGTTCATAATAGCTAAAGATTATCAGCCATATTCAATTGTTACTGACAGCGGATTTCGTGAACTAATAGGGGCCCTTAGTTTACTTAGGGTTGGTCTTTCCAGCTTCGAATAAAGTGACTATTAAACCATCAGTCGGATAAAATAAAACATCGCATCAAAAATTTACAGGTAGAATAAATATATTAATTTGTGATATGATTTTGATGCGATATTTTTTGTTTATTCAACAGATATCTAGTTTATTCGCCACTTTATTTTAAGATGGAAAGACCGGCCAATGATAATTTATTTGTTTATTAATTATCTGTTTCATTAATACAATTCTTTATTTATTGATTTATTTATTTATAATTTTAGAATATTATCGAACGATGGAAGATAGAAAATAAAGTAACACATACTGTAACAGACAATGCTCAGAATATGATATCTGCATGTTCACTTCTGGATGTCCAACATGCCCCATGTTTTGCACACACATTAAATCTTTGTGTTAATGACAGCATAAAGAACAATGAAGGATTATCTTCAGTTTTAAATAAATGTCGAAACATAGTCCGCTATTTAAAAAAAGTAACGTTGCTATGGATATTTTAAGAAATGAACAACAAAAATCAGACAAAAAGGAATTGAAACTTTTACACGATGTTCCAACTAGATGGAATAGTGTTCTTATTATGATAAAAAGATTAATTGTAGTAGAGGATTCAATAACACTGGCAATGGTACGATTACCGAATCACAACTTCTTTAAATGGTACGGATTGGGAAATATTAAAAGAAATAGTGAAATTATTAGATCCATTTGAAACAGCAACAAATATGATATCTGGCGATAAATATATTACTATCTCATTAGTAAAGCCCGGATATTAAGGCTCTTAAAAACGCCCAAATAAGCAGGCATATAGGCCGGTAATAACTCTAAAATAGGCGGGATTTTAGGCAGCCTAAATGTAAATAATTTGTTTTAAAAAATAAACGAATCCTTTTTCTAATATTGGTATTCGTATCTACTATTCGAAAAAAAAAATATCATTTTAAACAAAAATTAACGCAATCTGAAAAATAATAATGTAGGGTTCTCATTTTATTAACTATTATGCAAATTCAAATTCTGTAGTATACTTTAATTCACAAAATATTACGAGCAATTGCTCTAAGAAATTTTCGGAAAGGGACTGTCTTCGGTCTGTCAGAACTTGCTTGTAAGTTGAAACGTTCGACACAATGTGACCGGGGCGTTCTTATATTTAGCCATATCGTCTAAAGTTACCTCAGCTCCATTGATAATGGCAAAGACAATTGAATTGCCACGTAAAATTTGGACTAAAAAACGTTTTTTCTTTCAGCATTTTAAATTCACACACAAAAACTTGATTAAAGTAAATAGTTTAAATATTATAGGTTAGGTTGAAACACTTTGTCGAGTGCTGAATTAGTCAACGAAGTAGATGATAAACCTTGTCTGCTCAATAAAAGTTAGAATAGGCAACAAAAATAGGCAAAATAGGCTGTATAAGGTAAAATAGGCACAATAACCAAAATTTAGAAAAAATAGGCTCTAAGGCACGAAAAAAAAACCTTCCATTACACGTAAACATGTTACCTATGTATAGGAAAACGAATTGCCTGAAGTATATTAAAATTTGAATCTAGGCAATTGCCTAAAAATCCGGGCTTTACTCATTAGTAATACCAATCGTATTGGGATTATTTACAAAAATTTCGAAGCAAGAGAACATTTTAAAAACTTATGTCGCAGAAAAGTTATACAAAGATTTTAAGGTTTCCATTCAAAAACGATTATTCCCTTATGAAAAGCAAGATATATTTAGAACTGCAACATTGTTGGATCCAAGATTTAAAAGACATGTATTTCGGTTGGAAGACAACATTAATGAAGCGCAATCATTAATTCAAGACGAAATCTATACTTTTTGTCAGTGCGACCCAAACACCATTCAAACTAACACAACCATATCTATCAGCAATGAAGTTGAACCTATTGGACGTACCACAAATTTGTTTTCATTTCTAACTAGTCGAATATCTCAATCAGAAGCAAAGGTATCTTCAGCGTCAGATGCTATATTGGCTGTACGGCAATACTTGGAGTTACCAGCTGAAGAAATGCAGAATAATCCATTCGAATATTGGAAGCGTCATAGCGATCACGATAAATATTTGAAAGAAATAGCCAATAGTGCCATCTGAACGAATATTTTCAAAAATCGGTTTAATTATAACTGATAAACCAAATAATGTCAATATTTTAGTGTCTGTGAACCAAAATCTGTGGCTTTACAGTGAATAAATAATTTTAATTTAATATAACAATTACATATTGTTTTTCTTTGTTAAATTTTATGATTTGTTTTTTTGCAGTATTGCGCATTTATTTTTTAAATTTTCGTAATTCTTAGTTTTTCGTAAGTTATGTACTAATAGTTATAACTACATTATATTTTTGTGTTTTTCTGTATATACTTATTCACTGTTTATAGATGTAAAATTTTATTTATAATATTTAATCAATTTCTTCAACAATCACATTTATTCATTGCTTCTGTTATTGAATTTTTTCTAAAATGTAATATTTTAATAAACAGCAGTTACTTCTACAGTTTTCAATGTAAATTAAATGAAACAATAGTTACTGCATTTTTTTATGTTGATTATATTTTCAATTATTATTAAAATATAATAAATCATATATCCTTTTCATTGAGTTACAATATTTTAACTCATTGATCCTATCTGGTATATAATTTTCACTTTTGTCAACACAACTAAATAAATAAATTTAAAAGTGCAAGTCATTTCTCTACATTCATAGTCAAACATAAGTAATTGTGTTTTTCTCCTACTGACACCGGAAATCAGATTTCGTTATCTAGCAACGCTTCAATAATACAGACACTCGTAAGTAAAAATGCGTAAGTGAAATATCATTGGTCGGTTGTATGTGGAATAAAATAAATTTAGGCAATTTTATTTATTAATATTACTGTTAACTATTGCTTATCATGATTTCGCATCATCTTGCTGTGATCATGTTCTCAGATTTATTGATCAAAATTGTTAATGTTGTGGTGAAAGCTTCCATCTCCTCCACCCTGTAACAGAACCACCCCCGCCAGCACCATCATCCCTTACAAGGCACATTTCTCTCAGGGGTTCGAGGCTACGTCTTTCTCGGACTCTAAAGGCTGTTTCGGGGACGATGAGGGTTCCGAGAGTACGAATCTTGCCGAACTCATAAAAATACATTTGCTACAGGCTCCCCCTCTGGATCCGACATTGCGCCCTCGCGGAGAATCCAGTAAAGGACTTCACTTCTCGCGTAGTCGCCCCCCGGGTTCTGACTGGCGAGCTGGGCTCTGCTTCCGTGAGTTGCTTACGCGGCCTGCCTCGGCGGCGGAGCGGCCGCACAGGCGGAGGCGTGCTGCCGACAGCGGCGTGATACCGCCTTAACGCCGTCGTATGGTACCGACCGAGGGGGATCAAAGGACGATCTGTGGCCGCTACTTCTTAGATATCTCCACTCCTGCTCGTCACTCGGTACGGTCCGTCCCGTCGCGGCACGAACTTGGAGCTGACTCCCTTCTGTGCGTCACTCAGCACGTGGGTACTCACGAGCACCAGGTCTCCGATCTCGTACGACGGTAGTGGTTGACGTTTGGCGTCCACATAGCGTTTGTTGCGGTCTTGAGAGCTCTGGTGCAACTCTCTAACTTCTCGCATCGTATTTGCCATGTTCTTTAAATACGGCAGGATTTCGCTTGAAAAATTCTCACCGGCAGCAATCGCACGTAGATCACGCTCGACGTAGTCAAAAGATCGCAATTCTCGACCGTAGGTGAGATAGGCGGGTGTATGGCCGGTGGAACTGCAAGTGGACGTGATAGAAGGTATCTTGTCCGCCCACTCTCTATGGTCGCCCTGCAGCAGTATAGCCAGTTGCGTCTTGAGGTTGCGGTTTCTCCTCTCCACAGGGTTCGACTCTGGATGGTATACAGGCGTGAGTGTTTGCTCCACACCCAAGCAGAACATCGCTTGCTGCATCACGGAGCTAATAAACTGGACCCCGTTGTCGGGATGCCATACCTCAAGAACACCTCTTATATCAGCAGCTTGCCGCATACTGCAGCGGTAGCTTCTTCCAACGCAAAGAGTTCTGTCCACCTGGTGGCGACGTCCTCAACGATGAAGACCCACTTATGATCTGAGGGTGCGGCCGGCAGCGGCCCAACCAGATCTATGGCGATCGTCTCGAATCGCTGCGCCATAACCGGCGTCCGCAACAGCCCCGCGGGTTTGGAATTACTCGGCTTGTAACGCTGACACTCGATGCACGACTTGAGATGCTGCTCTACAGTCCGCCGCATTCCTGGCCAATCATAACGACAGGAGATGCGCCGCAGAGTCTTTTCAATGCCGTAATGACCTGCAGTCGGCGAATCGTGGTGCTTCCGTAGGATTTCTTCTCGACCAGCTTCCGGCACCACCAGCTGAGCATCCTCAGCATCTTCCTCCGGGACGAAACGATACAGGACCCCCTCCATCATAACATAGCCCCTCGCTCGCCAATTTGGAAGGTCTGTGTGATCTGTTTCCTCGAAACACTTCACAATTTTAGCGACCACGGTGTCCTCCAGCTGTTCCCGCCTCAACTTCTCTGCACCTTGAGTAGGCAGATTCACTGAAAAGGTACAAATTTTACATGTGTTATCATCTTCGCAGCATGGCGGCCTAGACAGCGTATCGGCAACCACATTCCTGCGGCCGGGCGTATATCGGATTTCCAGGTCGTACTCTTCGAGAAGTAACGCCCACCGGGCGAGACGCCTTGCTGGAAAGCGAAGTGACATCAGCCACTTGAGCGCCTGGTGGTCGGTCTCCACGATCACCTTGGCGCCGTCTATGTAGCCGCGGAACTTCTTCACGGCGTAAATTACGGCGAGCGCCTCTAGCTCCGTCGTGTGATAGTTCCTCTCCGCTGGCGTCAGTAAGCGGCTCGCGTACTCGACAGGTCGTTCTTCAGCGCCCTCCCCCTGCAATAGAACAGCGCCGATGCCGTAGTTACTAGCATCTGTACGAAAGTACGGTAGCGAAAAGTCTGCTTGGCGGAGGACTGGCGCCGTGGTCAGGGCTAGCTTCAGGGCAGAAAAAGCCTCCTGCTGGGACGCGTCCCACTTCCACCGGGCCTCTTACTTCGTTAAATCGCTAAGCGGTTTAATGATATCCGCGAAGTTCGGTACATACCGCCGGTACCATGAACAGGTCTGCATGAACGTGTGGACTTGCAATTCCCAGCTCGGTTGTTACGTGCCCGAGATACTTCACACGAGTCTTACAAAAGGTACACTTTACGCGGTTGGCACGTAACTTAAAAACACGCAGTCTGTCAAACACCTTGTTTAGATCCGCGAGATGAGATTCAAAGTCTTTTGAGAGCACTATCAAATCGTCTAAATACACTAGCACTTTAATATCCGTTAATTCACTTTTAAATTTGTCCATCAAGTGCTGAAATTTTGCGCACGCGGCGTGACAAACGCGGTTTTGTCGCGGTCTGCGGCACTTATCGCTACCTGATAATAACCGCACTTCAGATCAATGGTCGTCATAAACAGCGTGTTGCCGGTATCATGCAGCAATTCATCGATACGGGGCATCGGGTAGCTATCCGTCGTAGTGATCGCGTTTAGACGTCGATAATCTACACAAAGGCGTGTGGATCCATCTTTCTTGGGCACCATCACGACCGGGGCAGCCCATGGAGATTCACACTCTTCAATGAATTTCTTCGAGAGCATGTCGTCGATCTCGGCTCGGAGTAGCGTTTTCTTCGGCGGGGACATCTTATAAGGGGGCAGCGCAATCGGTGCGCGGCTCTCAACATTTATCGTGTGTTCGGCAAAAGGTGTCGGTTCTCCACCTTGGATAAAAATATCATCGTTTCCTGCGATAAAGTCGTCCAGTCTCTTACGCTGGTCTGGATTCAGCGTAGCGCTTTCATCACTTCGGAGGCCGGATAGGTAGTTAACAGACGCGTTTAAAGTTATTTCTGCATCGAACAAAAAATCGGCACCGAACAGCGTTGTGTTATCGCTCGCGTCCGGGAATACGATGAACGTCGTTTTTATCGAGCGTTTTTGCAGCAGCACATTTACCGTGGTTACAAGAACAATTTCATTGCGCGACGGGCCATCTGCAAGCGTAGTGGTTAATTCCGTCCGATTAAAAATATGTCCTTTCACGACTAACACGTCATATAATGAGCGACTCGCGACGCTTTGTTGCGCGCCGTTATCCACATAACCCGTTCCAGTTACGCCCAGTATATGAGGTCCAACACTCGCGTTTACTTTGTGTTTTTGACAGTTCGCGCACTTACTTCGGATGACACCGGGTGCCCCACAACCGTAACATGACACAACGGGCTTCTTCTCCACGGCGGTTTCACTGCGCGGTGTTGTCAGCTTTCGGCAAGTAGAGTCTGTGTGTCCGAAGTTGCGGCAGAAAGTACAACGGGGTCATAAATTCATCGGTTCCGTTAATTCTACACGAAACTTACTTGTAATGGCAGGCATCTGAATATGTTCTTCAGCAACCCTGGCGAGTCTGAGAAGATCATCAAAACATTTGATTTAACAGCCCATAAATCAGATCCAGCTGTACGGACTGTTCAAGGACTGGTGGTGGTAATTGCGCAATAAGCGCGAATTATGATAACACTCCAGTTAAGATTTCATCATATTCGCCACACGTGTGCACCGGCCAACCTCAGTTGACCGCGGTAGTTTTCCATAACTTTTAGCAACATAAGCACTAATCTTAAGATATTATATAACATGTATCCTAGTTAGAAAAAACTCACTCTTGTACTGATTCTCGACAAGTAAACATCATCTTGAATAAAAATTCTTCTATATTGAAAAAATAAGTGTTTTATTTTTTTCAATAATTATAATCTCCGTATTATAATTGGCGCAGTCGGTAGGATGCCAAAAAGTCTTTAACAAAGTTAATTGTTGAAAGTGCCAACAAAAGTGGTAACCGCAGTTACAGTAAAAGTCTTTTCGATTTAATCGATTAATTTGGCATCACAACGAAGATAAGAGCAAGGGTATCCCAGCTCAGGCATAAACAGTTGCCCATCAGATCAAGCAATCCCTAAGAACTTCTTGCTGTCCCATGACCACGAAGTTTCTGCAAAGGACAACAATTCAAGGAGGAACCAGAACGAGATACTACAGTTGCTGCCCTTCATCAACATCAGTCAAGACGTCAGGAGGACCAGGATAAATCAATTCGCTGACTCCACCCACCTTATAACAATGATCTTATTGTTGGTCATAACAATTATATCTGTGTAAGTACAATATTTTTGTAACAATTAAACACAGGGTTTCGAGGAAAGGCTAACGCTTTTAGGAATCGAAACGGGTCTCCGACACAGAGACACACACACTTACACAAATTTATGTCTGACTCAGACAGTGAAGAATTTGTAAACGCTGTACAAAATCAGATTAGAAAATTAACATTAAGATCCTCTAATCTTAATACTATCAATAACCAAAACACAATGACTACCACAAACAGTGACATTCAAATGCTGTCAAAAGGCATCCCCGAATACGATGGAAACACCAAAGACCTGCCTTATTTCATAAATTCTGTCGATGAGTTTATCACCTGCTTTACAGGAATTACTTTAACCGAAATACAACAAATATTTACTTTTCAATTAATTAAAAACAAATTAAAAGGCAGTGCAAAAACATACCTATCAGAAAACTCATTTCCTGATTGGAACACCTTAAAGACCTTCCTCCAAACAAATTTCGAAGACAAAACAACCCCTGAAACATTACTACTAAAAATTATTTACAATACAAAAAATAATAATTCAGAAAACTTTTTGAAAGAAATAATGTCAAATTTTAACAAATACAAAAATAAAATGATGTTAACACAATATCAAATGCATGTAAAAACTTCAATAATAGCAGAAAATCAGAAACTAGTGGTACATCACTTTATTTCTTGCTTACCGCATATTATACGCGGATCCTTTACCGTAAAAAATCCCAAAACACTTGAGGAATGCGAACAACTGTTAATAAATGAATTTAACTACGTACAACACCAATCTCCACTCAAAAAATTTGAATCACAAATTAAAACAGTGAACAACACCACACCACAATTCAGAAATAATATCGCACCACAAAAATTCCCTGCACAATCGTTCCCTTCCAAACCAATCACTATACAAAGACAATACCAACCACAAGGTAGAAATAATTTTGCTCGTCGAAACATTATCAATGACATAAATACACGTAGGACATTCACACCAAAACCCATGACACAACAAACAAGACAAACCGACCCAATGTCCACACAAACTATAGTTCCACATCATAACTACCAAAACTATACTAACGACGAAACAAATCCGCCGGACGAAACAAACGACGAATTATACGAATACCCTATAGACGAAGAGAACGAACACCAAACTGAGGATTTTCAGGAAAACCTCGTAGAAAACGAAAATACGTAATGACAAGTCACGAGAACTCAATTCCTATTTTACACAATAACGACTCTATAATATTAATCGATTCAGGATCTGACATAAATTTTATATCCCCTAGATATGCGACAGAAAGAAATTTGTTAAATTGATTGTTAATCAATGATCAAGATAAAATTACCTTTTCCACCGCTAACGGTAGAAAAACCCTTACAAAATCAGTAAACTTAAAAGTAAATAAAAAACTGTTCAAATTTTACGTAGTAGACTTTCATCACCTTTGTAATCTCCTATTTGGAATGGAAATATTAAAAGAATTAAATATTACTCTAAATTTTAAAACAAACGAAATTCATTTTGAAAACCGAAAAATGAAATTCACTACACAAGGCGAAATTCATAATAAATTATCCTATATTCAATTTAGAGATCAAAACTTAAACACAAGCCAGAAATTAAAAATAGCTAAACTACTTAAAGAATACGAAGACTTATTTCCTAAGGAACACGAACAACTTTCTGCTACAAATACAACTACACATAAAATTTACACAACGGATGAAATACCCATTTTCACAAAAAACTACAGATTACCTCAATGTTACGATAATGACATTGAAGAACATGTACAAAATTTGCTAAAAACTAAGGTTATTCAAAAATCTAAATCCCCATATAACTCTCCTATATGGATCGTGCCAAAAAAGGCAGATGCCTCCGGTAAACGAAAAACTCGACTCGTAATTGATTTTCGGAAACTAAACCAAAAAACTCGTGAAGATAAATTCCCCTTACCAAATATGGATGACCTATTAGACAAAATCGGAAAACCTAAATTCTTCACCACTTTAGATTTACATTCAGGGTTTCACCAAATTTTAATAGATATCAAAGATAGAGAAAAAACTGCATTCTCAACAGCCTCAGGGTATTACGAATACCTGAGAATGCCTTTTGGACTAATCAACGCACCAGCATCATTTCAAAGAATGATGAACGAAGTTTTAAAGGACCTAATAAACAAAATTTGTCTAGTCTATATGGACGACATTATTATCTTTGGAAACAATGAACAAGAACATCTTGAAAACATTACGAAAGTCTTTAATGAATTACGAAAAGCTAACTTAAAAATTCAAATTGATAAATCGGAATTCTTTCAAACAGAAGTAGAATACCTAGGATTCGTTATCTCTTCAGAAGGCCTTAAACCAAATAAAAGGAAAATAGATATTATTAATAAATTAACTATCCCAAAAACTGTTAAAGAAATTAAAAGCTTTCTTGGTAAACTCTCGTGGTATCGTAGATTCATTCCAAATTTTGCTAAACTCACTAAACCGTTCACTACCTATCTAAAAAAGGGCCAAATAATAAATATAGAAAATCAAGAATATCAAAATGCATTTAAACTTGCAAAAGAGCTAATTTCTAATCCCCCAATATTGAAACCACCTGACTTTACAAAACCGTTCATCCTCACAACTGACGCTTCGGACTTCGCAATGGGATCCGTACTTTCCCAAATACACGACGGACAAGAAAAACCAATAGCATACGCGTCAAAAACCTTTAATTCCGCTGAGCAAAATTACTCAACTATTGAAAAAGAATTAAAAAGCATAGTATGGGCAATAAATAACTTTAAACCCTATCTCTACGGACAGAAATTCAAAATTAAAACAGACCACAGACCATTAGTCTGGCTGTTTAACATGAAAAACGCCAACCAAAAATTAATGCGCTGGAAGATAGAACTGGGTGAATACAACTTCGAAATCGAATACATTACTGGAAAAACAAATAAAATAGCAGACTTCCTCAGTAGGCAAAGAAATCCTTTCAAAATTACGGAAAAAATAGGTGACGTAACAAAAACTAACATCTTCGCACATTGTATATCCAGAGATTACAAAATGTCTAAGGGAATAGCCCGACAAATAAATGAGGAATTTGATAGCAAGGAGTATTGTAAAAGCTACACTGACCAAAATTCTTTAATAATACCTCAAATTCATGAAAATAAAACTATATTAAATTTAATAACAAAACAAAGCCATTTAGACCTACCAAATGTAAAAGACTTTAAGAAAGCTTTAGTAGAACTTAGAAATTATTGTATTAAAAACGAAATCTACGAAATCAACATCCCAAAATTAGGATGCGGATTAGACAGAAAAAAATATGACGATCTAATAAAATATTGAAATATTATTTTTAATGAGACAAATATTTTAATTAACATTTACACACTACCCCAAAATTTCTATATCAGTGACGACTCAAATGCTACGATACATAGCTCACCCGAAAATATTATAAATGGAATAAGATACAAAGAAGATAGATTAAACATAGCCGACAACCAAATTATATTTAAATTAGGAGACCAACACGAAATAAAAATAGAAAAATTATACTTCGAACCGAATACCCAAAAACAAAGATTTCACGTTACATTCTCAGTTCTAGATGTAGATAACGAAATACTAAATTTCTTAAAAAATTATATAGTACCTAAAGTAAGATATTTTGCAATTTTCTATAATAAATTAGACTTATTGATATCACAACACTTACAAAAAAATTTTGAACCAAACACTATTAATATAATCGGAGTAAATAAGTTTGTGAAAGATATACTTAAGATTAACGAACAGAAACAAATAGTCGCTGTCGATCATAACGGTTTCCGAAATCACAGAGGAATACTAGAAACAATTAGAAATTTGAAAGAAAGATATTATTGGCCTAAAATGATACAAACTATCCAAAATTATATAATTAACTGCGAAATTTGCAAAAGCAATAAATACGAAAGACAACCTATAAAAACCCACGATAATCTCACTCCTACTCCAGAACGCCCTTTCGAAATTATCAATCTTGACATATTATCTTTATCAACTCATAAATATTTAACAGTATTTGGTCAATTTTCAAAATTAGGACAGATAACTCCCATTATAGTAAACTCTATTAATATCGTAAACTATCTAAAACTATACTTAAAATCGTACGCAGTGCCCAAGATAATTATTATGGATAACGGCACTGAATTTAACAATGAATTCTTGAAAGATTACCTAAAAACACTAAATATCAAACCCCACTACACTTGTATCAACAACCCAAAAAGCAACGCTGTAGAACGATTCCATTCCACCCTTATCGAACATTTGAGAATTGTAGAAAATAATACTAAATTTAAACATTTAAAATTAAATGATAAAATTGACCTCTGTATCGTAAGTTATAATAATTCAAAACATTCAATCACTAATAAAACCCCCTTTGAAATAATTTTTGGAGAAGATCAAGAATTCAAATATCCTAAAGAAATTAAAACAGAATCTGAACTAATACAACAACATATAAATAACCAAAAAGAACTCCATAAAATAATTAACGATAAAATTCAAAAGGAAAAGGAAAAACGAAACAAAGAAAATATAAACCCTATAGAATTACCCCCACAAGTATATGTCAAAGAAACAACCAGACGAATACAAAAATTCAAAAAACCCCTATATCAAAAATGTAAAGTAATCTCATACAACCCAAAATTAGGCGTAACAAAAGTCGAAAAACCGTACCAACATGGCAGTAAAAATTTAATGAAAATTCGTAACATACGAATAGATAGAATAAAGAAATAATAATTCTTTTAGAACTCACGGACAACAGTTACTGGACATATCCCACAACAACGGATATCATATCACACAACTAGGACTAACACATCTCGAACAAGAAAGAATACACACATATTTCAATTACAACGTCACACCCCTATACGAAAACTTCCATAAAATACATAACGCAATAACAACACTACTCCAAGAGACAGAATGCATCCAATTCCTAAACACTAATTATATGAAACTCCTGAACATTACATTCATAAATACACAAGAACAATTAGATAAACTCAAATATAATAAAAGACATAAAAGAGGATTAATTAACGGATTAGGTAGTATTATAAAATCAATATCTGGAAATCTAGATAGCAACGACGGAGAAAGATACGACAACCTCTTTAAAATAATTAAAGATAACGAAAATCTACTATCTCAAAATGAAAAGAAACTTTTCAAAAATCTTCAAGAAATCACTGAACAATTTAATAAACAACTGGAAAACATCGAATTAAACGAAGAAGAAATTAAAAAGGAAATAGTCTTCATAAAAGATATGAAAAAAAACCAAGTGTGGCAAACAAAAATCGAGTTTGAGAATAATATTCAAACAATTATTAATATTCTAAATAGTATTCAAAATTACGCAAACCAAATAGAAACGAGCTTAACCTTTTGTTCTTTAAATAAATTACATTCCACAATTATTAGTCTGAACAGACTCCAAAGTTTTATTGAAAATCAAAATATCTTCGAAATAGTATCATTAATAACCACACATTGTAACTATGATGGCGAAAACATATACTACATCATTGAAATACCTATAATGAGTCTTACCCTATATCCATTATTCCAATTCACACCTATACCATTCATAAATCAAACAAGCACATACATGTTAAACGAACATTATACACTCTACACAAAAAAGGTAGATACAAATATTATTACTAATAACTGTGTAAAAAATAAAAATTACTATTGTCAATCGGACAACCTAGAGATTAGGAAATGTATCAATGACATTATTGTTAACCATAGAAATGATGATTGCTCATATTTACTTATCGAAAACGAAAATAGTATCGAACAGATACCTAATACCAATGAAATAATTGTTGTAAGTCCTAAGATTCAAAATCTAAATATCCATTGTAATAATAACGAAATTGATAAAAAAATTAAAGGAATATACAAGTTTAATAATAACCAGCAATGCACTTTGAATAATTATCATTTTAATAAAGTAGAACAAAATTATAAGGAATTAATATATGAAGGAGAACTGAATGAAATAAAAGACTCCAGTATTCAAGTAAAACAACTGTTAACCTTGTCAAAATTAAATATTACCGATTATAAATTACAACAATTAAAACCTCTGAACATAAATGTTAACAATCATCATACATACATTTTATATGCTATTATATTTACTCTAATCTTAAGTTACATTTGTTATAAGTTTTATAAATGGAATACTAATAAGAAAATATCCTCGAGAACTGTCACGAAAGATATAGAATTAAGTGAAATTAACCCTTTAAAATAATAAGTAAGAAATATGATAAAATCTTGATGGGGAGGAATTATGATAACACTCCAGGTAAGATTTCATCATATTCGCCACACGTGTGCACCGGCCAACCTCAGTTGACCGCGGTAGTTTTCCATAACTTTTAGCAACATAAGCACTAATCTTAAGATATTATATAACATGTATCCTAGTTAGAAAAAACTCACTCTTGTACTGATTCTCGACAAGTAAACATCATCTTGAATAAAAATTCTTCTATATTGAAAAAATAAGTGTTTTATTTTTTTCAATAATTATAATCTCCGTATTATAATTCGCGCGACGTTTGCAGACGAATATATCTGTCTTTGTGTCAGTTTCTTGCTCTTGTGCAAAAATTTCTCTATAAATCATATATGCAGGTTTTTTAGTTCCAAATGCCTTGCGAAGATTTGAGATTGCTTCGTCGAATGATGTGATGCTCTTTTTTAATACAGTCCACCATTCCGCGGCTAAATCTGTGAGTAACAAATTTCAAAATTATATAATTACAGAGCAAGATATTAACACAGAAATAAAATAACATTTAAGGCGAAAATATTTCTACCTGTGTTTTTAGTTGAACTAGAAAACAAATTTTGTGCTCTAAAAATATTTTAATGAGTATTTGTAGTTTTAATCCTGTTATTAAGATCAGAATTAAATATTTTACCAAACACAATTTCAAATTACGAAAAAGAATATAATATAAAAATTTCAAACATGCTACAATTTGCTGATATGGTAAATAAATATAAAGTTACATTTTCGGTGATACATAAACTTTTAATAATATGCATAAAAATTCCGGTTTCAAGTGCTGCATGTGAGAGATCCTTTTCATGCCTTAGAAGACTGACAACATATATAAGAAATACAATGACTAACGATAAGCTGGCAAGTCTGACAATTATAAATATTGAAAAATATATAGCAAGATCAATAAGCATGGAAACAGTAGTGAACAAGTTTATCAAATGCAATCCAAATAAAAGAATGCAACTAGTGGAATAAATATAAGGTATAATTGTATTACAATATTGAAAAGCTCATTTAATAACTTATATTTTAATTTTTTAAGCAATGTTTTTTATTCCAAGTTTATTTTTATGTTCTAAATATTGTTTTATATATTTTGTATATTAATTTTTAATAAATTTATGTTCTCAATTAAAAACATCTATATAATGTTTATTTATTTTATGCCAAGCTAGAAATTCCAGATACTACTTATACTGAATGTATAAAGAATAAAAAACATTTTGAACACCATACTTCATTTTTAATGCAGGTCAGCAGGCCATGTCCACATTCGCTCACATCTAGGTGCCCACCCAACAACTTACGAGGTCAATTCAATCCTGGCGCAGTCCCTGCTTTGAGGACGTATTAGATGGGAGAGACGCATCGAACTTGTTTAAGTCATTGGATGAGTTACTAGTGACTCGTGACTGGTATATCGAAAACCTCTTACATGATCATGTTTTGCCATATTTCGGCCATATACAAAAGATTCATGTTAATGCACGACAGTGCACGGCCACATGCAGCTGGCATAGTGACCAATTACCTCGATACGGTCCAGATACAAAAATTGAGTTGGTCACCGAATAGCCCAAATTTTAGAATTTTGTAAAATTTAAAAATGATATTTATAGTCAAATTTGATACCGCGGTGACTTCTATAATGCCTATGGCACACTGGTCGAAGAACATCAGAGAGAATCGAAGAGCTCTTCGATGAAACAACAGAACGCACCCGTCATCAACAAAATAAAAACCCATTCAAGTTGACAAAGAAAAACCAAAATGCAAATCCACGCTAACGTAAAATGAGACATAAAAGATACGAGTGAAATGAGATACGTTGGTTTCATTAAGAGCTTTCGATGGAAATAGAGGAGCCTCTATTTTTCAGACAGGTTTGTTCTGTTGTTTCATCAAAGAGCTCTTCGATGCTCTTCGACCAGTGTGCTATGGGCATAAAGAATAGAATCATAGAAGTTACCGTTTAGTAACTCATAAAATTTATGAAAAATAGATTTTAATAATAATTGTAGTTTTATTTCTTTTTACCAGATTTCAAAAGCAGTAAACAGGTCTTTGAACAAAAATTATTTTAAAAACAACGTTTTCAATTTCAATTAACTTTTAACAGATATTTCTTCCGATTTTGTTAAAGATAACCTTTCGTAAAATATATACGTATATATCGAAATATCGGTTCACTTTTATATTGTACAAATTGCTGTTATTTATATGATAATACATTTTATAAATTGAATCTGAAAATTTTGAAATAAAAATGTTCAAATTATCATTTTATTTCAAAGTTTTATAATGTGTTGAGAGTTATTCAGCTTCAAACTTCGACTTTTTTTAATATGAATTTCTTTTCATTATTAATGTATATTTATATAATTAATTCACAAAGATGTCCAATAATACAAAATTAATTTATACGTATCTGTATTTCTTGATAAATATACCTTAACTACTCTTTATTTTAGTATATTTCAAAAATTACATTCATTTATAAATAAAAGCAAAAACTAATAAGTCACTTTTGTCAATGTATGCCAATTAAATATCTATTTTATTTTTTTATACGTAAATACCTGCTTTATGAATTTATTAAATAAATATTTGAGATTAAAATTAAAATTTTTCTCTATAAGCTAGTATAATATATTGTAAGTACAAAGTACAACAAACATGAAATGGACATACCATGCGAGTTTGTACATTATACTTTTTCTACGACTACAGTATTGTTCTCTGATTAATTTATATTTTAACAATAAATTTGTCTTGCTTTTACCATTTCAATATTTAACAATTCTAAATAAGTATCCTATTAACAGCCGATTTCAGCACTCCAATGTCTGACAATCCTAAATTAGTATCAATATATTAATAATTATTATTTAATAATTATAATAATTTGTTGAGGTAAAAATGGAGATTAATATCGACGAGAATCGTGAATTAACCTCACCAAATATAGTAGAAGCTGCAAAAATAACATCTTTAAATTTATTACCCGAAAAATCTAGAAAAAAATATGAGGTAACATATAAATATTAATAATTTAAATGTTAATAAAATCGATACAAATTCTCGTAATAACATAATATTTAACAATTGTTTGTCCCGCGTAATGGCCGCGCGGGCTGAGGGCCTGACTCACGATCGTAAGGTCGTGGGTTTGGGTCCCACTCGTGGCAGCCATACAAAGGACATATCGTCATATGACCTGAGTAGTTGATCCGATATGTAAATTTAAAAAAAAAACAATTGTCAAAACATTACATTTAATATAACTAACAATAAATAATAATAATTCTCTAATTTACGTCTGTTTTAATTTTTGCGCATGCGTTCTTATATCTTCATGTGTAATTTAGAAGGAAATTGTACCTGTACTGAAATGAAATGACCTGTATTGAAATACTTACAAAACATTCATTTCTCACGATGCTTGCAATGTACCTCATTTCCCTAGCAACAACAAATATACAATGAGCAGATCTCTAAGTGGTCGTAGAAAAAATCTATTTTAGAACATTGATTTTATTTGAAATATCATCGATATTTACGTTTCTGAAGTTCTCTAATAATGAAAATATATTTTTGAATATTATATGTCGCAAAGATAATTTTGTTTCAGGTAAACTGTCTTCACAAAAAATATGGTTTATATCATTAAATCTTTACAAATAAATACAATATAATATTGATTGGTTTATGGTTTTTAATTTTATTTCAGTTAGTAAACCTAGATATGTTGTCAAATGATTTTCGCCCAATTCTATAACAGAGTTACATTCAAGAAATTACATTAACAAGTTTAATAACTTGACAAATTATAATGTAATGTTAGTATTTCAGTTACTCAGCTAGTAAGCATCTTATTTTCGGTGGTCACATTTATGACAACACACGAACCATATGCCATAAATTCAGTCAAAATACCTGGTTAGTACACTTTATTACATTGGTCAATTCAGTAGTAATAGTAATTGCTAGAACCCAGGATCGAGAATGATTGCTCGGTACTAGAGATGAAAAACTATCGGTAATTTCAACTATCGATTGTTCGATAGTGCTATCAGTAAACTATCGATATATCGATAGTACTATCGATAGTCAATTAAATTACTAAACGATAGTTTTAGTTACTAAACAATAGTTACTAAACGATAGTTATTAAACGATAGTTACTAAACGATAATTACTAAACGATACTATCGATAGTTTTTTGCTTTTAATTACTTATCGATAGTATTTTTTTTTACAAAAGTATAAATAATTTTTTTTTCAAAATTAAAAAATCTTTGCCTATACAGAGTTTAAAATCATTAATTAAATTTGTTCCATTTTTGAGAGAGAGGTAAAATATAATTTTTTAAATGTTACCCTCATCCCCTAAAATTTAAAACTGTTGATGTTGCTCTATATTAAGGGATATGTGCTAAATAATTTCTGTAAATATGGTTTTGTTACAGTTAATATTACCCGCTCTAAGGTATGTAAGATGGGAGAAATAGAAAATAAGGAAATATACAATAAATGTCAAAAATTTATTTCTTTAAAATTTAAGCTTAATAACAAGTTACAAGTGTGAAAATGCAAGTATGTACTTCTATCCCTAGGTATATATCATTTCTTACATTAATTTATATATTTGTCGAGATCAAGATATTAGAAAAACTAATTGCAATTCTAAACACCTTTTATATTAATTTAGATCAAATAAAAAATAAATGTGGTGTTGTGATTTTTGGAGTTGTGATGCATACTGGATGAGTGGTAAGTGGAGACTGTTCTGGTTAGAAGAAAAAAATGGTGGATTTTGGGGTGAACAAATAAGTTTGGAATGTAGGTACTTGAAAAACAGATGTTGTTAGGTTCGGAGAAAGCGGGCGAAGTTACAATAGCAGGTAGTGAAGAAACATGAAAATTGTACAGAAATGTTGCTTAGAAACTACAGAAAATGAACGAATATGTACAGAGTGTTTTGCTAAGACTATTACAGAATATATACAAGGTGTGTGATTATTTGTGTATGTGTGGTGATGTA
The DNA here is from genome assembly GCA_947425015.1 of Pterostichus niger. Taxonomy (NCBI): domain Eukaryota; kingdom Metazoa; phylum Arthropoda; class Insecta; order Coleoptera; family Carabidae; genus Pterostichus; species Pterostichus niger. Next base: position 16,007,086 of record OX380336.1, read on the forward strand.
TTGGCCGCCATATGACCCAATAATATTCACTACAGCACAAACTACAATGAACATCAGAGAACAATTGAATTTAAATTACCTCGTACCTGTACCCTATAATAAATTTCTTAGAAATCTCACTTTGTCTTTCATCCCTTTAAAGTCTTCCGACAACCAATCGATTTACAGCTAACATTTGTGTACAGTTACTGTACAATAACGATTTTGAATATAATTTGAATTATATCATTTAAATGAAGATGAAATCTTGACAAGTCCTTAACACATTAGCTACCACGTGGTCCGCAAATAACACACGTATTCGAATTGCTCCGGGAACATAAGGTAATTTGCTTGTCATTACTCACAGTCCAGCCCGTGTTATTTATTATTTATTTATTTTTATTTTTAAATTATTTTATTTGAAAGATAGTTACTAAACGATAGTTACTATATGATAATTACTAAACGATAGTTACTAAACGATAATTACTAAACGATAGTTACTAAACGATAGTTACTAAACGATAATTACTAAACGATAATTACTAAACGATAGCTACTAAACGATAGTTACTAAACGATAGTTACTAAACGATAGTTACTAAACGATAATTACTAAACGATACTATCGATAGTTTTTTTCTATTAATTACTTATCGATAGTACTTTATTTTTTTAAACTATCGACGTATCGATAGTACTATCGATAGTTTTTTCATCTCTACTAGGTACGTTACTATTGAAAGATCATGTTAACAATTGCTATATTTAGCAATTTTAGTTTAGAATAGATATAAATATATCTCCAGAAACCATGTTTCCTTCAATCACAATTTTACGGAATTATATATTATGTCCTTGAATTAAACGTTACTAATATGGTATCATTAGAATACTGCTTGAATAATTTTTATTAAAGTAAGTTTGGTAAGGGGTTATCAACGTTAATGAAAAATAATAATGACCAACTTCTTTTTAATATTAATCATCCTTCATTTTTAGTATTAAACTTTTAATAACAATAATATTTGAACTTTTACAATAAGAGTAACACTTTAAAATATTACTTCTATACGATTCTTTTAGCAAAATATCAATGTTCATGCGATACGTATTCCTCCTGTAAGCGAAAGTTACAGGTGGTATTATTTATTTAGAATTATTAACATAATGTACATAATTTTTCAATAAAATAAATATATAATTTATTAGTATCCTTGAAGTACTACTATAAGCCCATTAACCGTTTTTATTATGAAGGTTTTCTTCACAAACTCTTGAATTTAATCACGGCCTGAACAATTTATTTTCGAACGTAGAATAAATAGTACAATATTAGAAAATTAAGTTAACACGAGTACTGCAGCACTAGACAATCTAAATTGAAATAAACTTTAGACTAGTCCTAACTTAAATACTTAGTTAGAATAACTAAAATTGTAATTTCTTGGTAACATTAACAATGATTATTACAAAATAAGTACAGGAGAAAAATTCAAGTCAGGAATACTATATCGTAAATTATTATTATGATCGCTGGATGTACTATACTGTAATCACATAGCTACAATTCCCCAGAATTGCATCTTTAGGTTTCGCTTCACAAACTACCTTACGTCCTACAAATGTATCTGTATAAGGAAGAGAGTGAGAGATACATATATAAAACTATTATTTATACACGAGGAAGACAAATAATACATATTTTACTTAAATACAATAGTATATCTAGCGATTTTCAATTTTGGGGATAGTAATCATGACGTAAATGTAGTATGCAAATAGTTATCTACATATATTATTAATTAGGTCGGATGCTAATTTACCTCATCAAGCGTTTTTTTGCATTTAATTAATAAATTAATAGTGCTTCTTTCTTCTTATTATACAGGGTGTTTCACAACTTAGAGCAAAATATTAAAGGGTATATTCTGTACGACGTGCTGATCATGAAACAAAAAGAATTTTTTTTAAATTCGAAAAATTAAGGGTTGTTAACCTAAAACATTTTTTGTAGTACTGCACTGGATTCGCTTTCATATTAAACACAAACAATAAAGTAGGTATCAACTACGAAAGAATAATTACACAATGCAATTATTAGCAGTTATTCATAATAGAATTTTATTTAATTAATAACTTTAACATAATCATCCACCCAGTGGCAGTGGCAACGACAAATTTTGGACTGGGAAACATGAAAAATAATTTTGCGATTAAAAAAAAATTCTTTTTGTTTCATTATCAGCACGTCGTACAGAATATACCCTTTAATTTTTTGCTCTAAGTTGTGAAACGCCCTGTATAATTTTTATGGGGGTAGATAATATTTAAAATAAAATATTTATATAATATATACAACCCGCGCCACGTTTATATGAGATAATAGAATACCCATGAAAAGATATATTTTTCTTATTGGGTCAAATGCTAAAATTTTCAGAAACATAACACATTCACGAAATTACACGATAATCGCATTCGAAGAATAACTAAACTTCGAAACGAATGTGAACACAGTACCATTACAGTTTATTAACAATACAAGAACACAAACATAGGTACTCTAAAGAGCGCCATTCTGTGTGAATTGGTCCATAATAATATGACGATATGGATCGTTACTTGAACATGATATTTTGCTTTTAGTTCGTTATACAATTCAAAATAGGAAAATAATATTATAATACTGATGCCCATATTCATAACAATTCGTTACCGTTAACGCTTCGTTACCGACAGAAACAATTACAAATCGCTCTATACAATTATAAATTACATAGAGATTTGTCAGAACTTAACGAATCGTTACCTAATCAAATTGTTGAATAGGTTTATGAATAAGGACTAAATTTAGCTTGTTTGTTTTGAAATATTTTTCTTTTTTGTTTCTATGTATCTATAGACAAATATAATCAAAATTTGCTTTTAAATTAAAGATATTTATGATTTTTTATTTTAATTTATATTTATCTAAAAAAAGTATACCTCTTTTTACTATACACAGGGGGTAAATTTTTAAGCGAACCGCTATAAATGGTATATGTAGAAATTAATTACTATTAGAAAACATAGCTTATTTCTTATTAAATTATAAGACAAAGTACCAGTAATTACTTTTGGCCGTGCCAGTTTTTGACTATTAGCAGTTAGTAAATTGTATAGTATTTTGATAAGTGAGGTATATATATATATACAAGGTGTTTCACAACTTGTAGCACGAATTTGAACTTAATATAGTACTCAACATACTGATGGTGAAACAGAAAGATTTTTTCAATATTCAAACCATTAATTACACTTTATATGAAGTAAACATTTTTACTGGTTGTTATTAATAATTGATAATTAAACTATAATTATAACACTACTAATAGCAATTTATATATTATTATTTAATTATTAATATATTATTAATATACTTTATCTAAAGTGCAATGAATTTTGTGAATTTTGAAGAAAATCTTTTTGTTTCATAATCAGCATCTTGAATACTATGTATATGGGTAAGTCGTGGAACAGTATATATATATATACGCAGGGGCGCGCCAGGAGCATGCGGCGCCTGTGTCAACATTTTTGATGGCGCCCTATTAATTAAAAACATTTGTATCAAAAATTAATATTATAAATATTTTGCATGCCTAGGTGATAAGAGCCCCAACAACTATAGTTTCGGACACTTTAATTTTTAATTCTCTAGTAGCATTTTTAAGTCATGAATAAAAAAATAGTGAATAATTAATTTGAAATACTATAATTTTTCTGCTTATGTTTAGGGACATTTAAATGACAGTTTTTGTTATATTCTTAACGCATTGAAATAAAAAACACACAAAGATTTAAATCATCTGTGTAAATTATTTAATAACAAAAAACGCGTCTATGGTTACTAACTGTGTTGGCCGGCCTCTGACGATGCCCTCATAAGGTGACTCGGAGGCTGAATTTTGTGAGACTTTGCCAAGTGTTTATTTAATATTTTTTATTAAACCTAGTTTCACCAAGTGTATGAATGACAATTAATTTTGTCTTTGTTGTTATTTAAACTTATTTATTTAAAATACAAAATTACAAACACAAGAAAACAGATAAACAACAATAATAAATGAAAAATGTAATATTTATAATATAAACATATAATACATATTATACGGTAAATTAAATACAAACAAAGTAAATAAGTCATTAAATAAATTTTACTTTCCTAGCTTTTAGCAAAGAAAAAGTTTGGATAACATCAAGAATATCAAGTTTATCCAGTATATCGGACTCAATTGAAATTATTGCGAGATCTGATAATCTATTTTGCGCCATTGTAGAGCGTAAATAACTCTTTATGATTTTTAATTCCGCAGACGCAACTGACACAGGTAATGATAAAAGAATACGGAGTGCTACAGTAAAATTTTGATAAACGCCTACTAAATCATTTGAATAAATATACTGAATTATTTGGGATATATCTTTTTTTGAATTCGTAATAAATACTTGACATTGTAAAATTTCTTCACATAAATCATCTGCGTCAATATCGGACTTTTTGTAGGCCAATATTTTTGCCGCGCATGTTAGAGCCATTATCATAGCTTTGGCCTCTTATATTATTTATGTCTAAATTTAATGTTTTTAATAGATCAATAAGAAATGTTGTTAATCCAGCCCATGTAACATCTAAAATTGGATAAAATGCTAAAAAATGTTCATGTATTTCAGTCGATCCTAATGCTAAATTGAAATGAAAGAATCGAATTATTACACTTATTTGCTCAATATGAGAAACATCCGGAGTGCAATCTAATATTATTGAAAAATATTTATTTTGTCGACATTTTATAATATGATTTTTAATATTAAGATCCATCAAGGAAAGTAATTCATTTTGGATTTTGTCTCCTAGATATGTTGGCATTTTGTGAAATTCAGAATCGCTATATATACATCGTGTGTGTTCCGATATAATAGGATCAAACTTTTCTAGCATTTCAATAAATTTTAAAAAATTACCATTGTTGCGATTGTAAAGATTATTGCTTTTGCCTTGAAGTGCTAAATTTTGTTTACATAAAAATTGAAGTACATAAATTATTAGCTTTATTACTTCATACCATCGTTTACTTTCAATGTCTAATATTGTTTACTGTAAATAATCAACAGTAGTTTTATTTTTGAACGATAGAAGCAACTCTGTCCATTTTTTACTTCCTTGTACGAAGTAAAGGAAGTATTGTAATCGCGAAAATTTTCGGTTCTCAGATTTCAACGGAAATAAGTATTTTGGCCCTCCTTGAATCCATTTTGACTAATTTCGTCGTGCCGTCTGTACGTACGTACGTACTAGAGATGAAAAAACTATCGATAGTACTATCGATACATCGATAGTTGAATAAAATAAAGTACTATCGATAAGTAATTAATAGAAAAATTATCATTTAGTAACTATCGTTTAGTAACTATCGTTTAGTAACTATCGTTTAGTAATTATCGTTTAGTAACTATCGTTTAGTAACTATCGTTTAGTAACTATCGTTTAGTAACTATCGTTTAGTAATTATCGTTTAGTAACTATCGTTTAGTAACTATCATATAGTAATTTTATTTATAATATTTAATAAATTTCTTCAACAATCACATTTATTCATTGTTTCTGTTATTTCACTTTTTCTAAAATGTAATATTTTAATAAACATCATTTATTTCTACAGTTTTCAATGTAAATTAAATGAAACAATAGTTACTGCATTTGTTTATGTTGATTATATTTTCAATTATTATCAAAATTTAATAAATCATATATCTTTTTCATTGAGTTACAATATTTTAACTCATTGATCCTATCTGGTATATAATTTTCACTTTTGTCTACACTAAAAATATAGATCGAGTTACGTGAAGATTAGTTATGTTGGTTTGAAAAAATATATAGTTTGACTTTTCTTCACAATGTTTATTTTTCACAAGATGTACATTTCGATTGCGATACAATCATCATCAGTTGTATAATACATAAAATTTTGTATGTGCATGGTGTATTTATATTGTAGTGGAGGTTCTATGAACAGTGGTTGATGGAAGGGATGATTTGCATAACGGTATCCAGATGGATTAATTTTCTACAGTGTAGGTAAACAATTTTACAATTTATGCCTGTCTTAATATGTTAGCTCGTAAATAAGTTTACCTGTGTACAGGTAACCTTAAATAAATAAATTTAAAAGTGCAAGTTATTTCTCTACATTCATAGTCAAACATAAGTAATTGTGTTTTTCTCCTACTGACACCGCAAATCAGATTTCGTTTGCTAGAGCAACGCTTCAATATTACAGAGTCTGTATCATGTTTCTCCACTACCTGCTATTGTAACTTCGCCCGCTTTCTTCGAACCTAACAACATCTGTTTTTCAAGTACCTACATTCCAAACTTCTTTGTTCACTCCAAAATCCACCATTTTTTTCCTTCTAACCAGGACAGTCTCCGCTTACCACTCATCAAGTATGCATCACAACTCCAAAAATACTATCACAACACCACATTTATTTTTTATTTGATCTAAATTAATATAAAAGGTGTTTAGAATTGCAATTAGTTTTTCTAATATCTTGATCTCGACAAATATATAAATTAATGTAAGAAATGATATATACCTAGGGATAGAAGTACATACTTGCATTTTCATACTTGTAACTTGTTATTAAGCTTAAATTTTAAAGAAATAAATTTTTGACATTTATTGTATATTTCCTTATTTTCTATTTCTCCCATCTTACATACCTTAGAGCGGGTAATATTAACTGTAACAAAACCATATTCACAGAAATTATTTAGCACATATCCCTTAATATAGAGCAACATCAACAGTTTTAAATTTTAGGGGATGAGGGTAACATTTAAACTTCTAAATTAATATAAAAGGTGTTTCGAATTGCAACTAGTTTTTCTAATATCTTGATCTCCACAAAAGTATAAATTAATGTAAGAAATGGTATATTACCTAGGGATAGAAGTACATATTTGCATTTGATTTTTATTTTCACATTTGTTACTTCTGAAATTTTTGACATTTATAGTATATTTTCTTATTTTCTATTTCTCCCATTTGTACATACCTTAGAGCGGGTAATATTAACTGTAACAAAACCATATTCACAGGAATTATTTAGTAAACATCCCTTAATATAGAGCAATATCAAAAGTTTTAAATTTTAGGGGATGAGAATAACATTTAAAAAATTATACATTTTATTTTACCTCTCTCTCGAAAAAGGAACGAATTTAATCACTGATTTTAAACTCTGTATAGGCAAAGATTTTGTAATTTTGAAAAAAAATTATACTTTTATAAAAAAAATACTATCGATAAGTAATTAAAAGAAAAAAAACTATCGATAGTATCGTTTAGTAATTATCGTTTAGTAATTATCGTTTAGTAACTATCGTTTAGTAACTATCGTTTAGTAACTATTGTTTAGTAACTATCGTTTAGTAACTATTGTTTAGTAACTATCGTTTAGTAACTAAAACTATCATTTAGTAATTAAATTGACTATCGATAGTACTATCGATATATCGATAGTTTACTGATAGCACTATCGAACAATCGATAGTTGAAATTACCGATAGTTTTTCATCTCTAGTACGTACATATCTCGCATAACTAAAAAACGGTAAGTCGTAGAAAATTGAAACTTTATATTTAGGACTGTTTTAACATCTAGTTGTGCACCTCCCTTTTTGGTCATTATACAACTACCGGAAGTGGTACTTTACTTGAAGCCTATAATAGATTTTCATGAAAAACTATATTCAAATATAATTTTAAACTTTCAAAATTTGGTATATAAGACTACTATATCAATGGAAATAACATAATAGATTTTGGTTACATGAAAAAAATGGTATTATTTTAATTTTAGAAATAAATGCTGCAAATAAAAGTTTTAGAGAATTAAATTCTGCTTCTAGTATATTAAGAATTTTTAAATTAGCCTTTTGCATAAGCGAGATATCTAAATTTAAATATTATATATTTTTGTTTTTTTTTTTAATTAAGTTTGCTATGGATTAGAACAAAAAATAAAAAATAAAAGATTTTATGTCAAATTCTTCTTCTTCTTCTTCAGCTCTCTAACCCCAGTTGGGTTTTGGCTTCCGGGCACACCGAGCCGCAGTTTTTACACTGCCGTACTGCCGGTTTCTTTAGTCAGATTATTTAAGGCGTATAAGTGACTAGCTTATAGCGCCCGAGTGTGATAAATACATGAAACTGTATTTTTTATATTTTACGACAAATCACACATTGTCGGCAGGCGGATTCGAACCGACGAACCTTGGTTCGGGTGACGTCACAGTAAGCTAAGAGATGTGCCTTAACACGCTCGGCCACCGCGCCTACTTATGTCAAATATGTGCAATTAAAAAAATATCTATAGTTTAATACGCGTACAAGGAAGTCATGTGGTGTCCACATCAGATTTTTATAGTTAGTAAAGTGAGTGGAAGTTTTTTCATGGCGGTTCAGGTACATTACTATATGATGCCAGTCATTAAATCCCTGAATAAATCTATTTTGCTGAGAAGGTTCGAAAAGTTTACAACAAAAGCAATAAACATTATTTTTCGTAATTGAGTAAATCAACCAATTTCTATTACATTCTTCACCATTTTTTAAGTTTTTCTTATAGTAACTTTCAGAAAATTTTCGACCCAACAAATCGCGCGGAAAATTAAAGTTTTTTATTTGTTTAGGACCCGTTTTTATAATAGCTTGCCTAGATATGTGAGATATTGGTTCCGGCCAAAGCCGTGGGTCATCGAATGCACATTTATTTATTGTATCTGTACCTGTCTCTTCAGTATTCACATTCACTCACAAATATTTTAAAAATTCAAGGTACATTAATTCTACACTAGTGCAGTACTGCTTGCTGAAGGAGAATGAAGCAAATAATATGTTTGTTCATTCATAGACGATTTCAAGTAATGCATATTTTAACAAGACTCAACGAGTTAGAACGCTTCATTTTGTAAATTCGCGCGTGGACAAATTTCCGCCGCCGCGTTGCCCGCGCGCTACATGGCTATATATCCATCGGCGATTTAATATGAAGAGTCCACTGTATACATGATATAACACGACTATATGAACTATTCATGTTAGAACAAGAATAATTACTGAGATCATAAATAAGTTACTAAAATAATAATAATAATAATATTGAATTATTTTTATCGCAACCTATAATGAATTTTGAATTTATATACATTTTTAAGGCGCCTTTGGCCGTCTGGCGCCTGTGTTCGCTGACACATTCGACACATGCACAGCCCCTGTACATACGTACTGTTTCACGACATATGGCAATTATTTTATACACATAGTATTCAAGATGCTGATTATGAAACAAAAAGATTTTTTTTTCAAAAAGGCAATTTAAAATTGCTAAACCAGTTGCTCCTCATTATTTAATGGGTAACTTACCTGAGGTCATAATTACTTGCGTTTTCAGAATTGTGGTACATATTTTTGTGGCCCTCTACCTTTCTTTGATTTTAACGGAAAACTGTTAAAGCCAAAAAAAGTTAGAGGTCCAAATAAGGCTTACAAAGCTTATACAGGGTGTGGCAAAAGTTTGGAAACTGTCAAATATCTCGAAAACTAATCAACCAATTGCCAAACCAAAAAATACGTCCAAATAAAAATGTAGGTTGTAATTTAAGATTTTAAATGTTATATTTGCGATTACAGCGCCATCTATCGTGAATTTAAAAAAATGACCCAGACAAAATGAACACATAATTTTATGAGAATCCGAATCTGCAATGAAAAGTGTACGTTTCCATTTAAAATTTTCGACTTGCCCCCCCCCCACCGGCCACAAGTTTTTTATATTTTAGGACAAATCACACATTGTCGACAGGCGGATTCGATGTGCTTTAACACGCTCGGCCATCGCGCCGGCACTGCAAATTGATATAGATAGTATGTGAAAGTGTTTAATAAAAAGTAAATAAAGTGTATGTAAAAAAAATGTAATCTAATTATAAAAGGTATTTAGCTAATTGACATTGACAGTTGGGGATTTTGGGTAGTACAACTAAATCAGTGAAAGTATTATGAAAGTCAAAGATTACGCAACCAACATTTCACATCTATAAAGCAGGCGAGCAAAGCGGTAGACACATTATATAACTTAATTTCTGACAGATCCAGATTACATTTTATTAGAGCAAAACAGACTTAAGCCAAAGAAAAAGAGACAAGACAAATAAGAATACCCAATTTTTTTTTTAAAGAAGCAAAACAAATCAGAGATTACCAGCTAAAGAGAATAAATTTGCTTCAGATATAAATAGTAATCTAGATTTGAAGAAGAAGATAAATAAAAATAATGCTAACATCCATCAAATACTGTGAGTCATAGAACATCAGGAAAAACAATGAGAAAGTAAAAAAGCTAAAATGAAGAACAAAATAGAAAGTCTAGAGGTATAGCATGATCTGCTAGAAAATGAGGAAAATAAATAATATTATTGTAAAAACTTTACAATACAATGGAAAGTGTACGAAAAATCAGTTCAAACATTACTGTAGAAGCAACTGAATGTACAAATAACAATCAAGGAGGCTTACAGGAGATAGGTATACTATAACTGTGGCAGAAATAGCTAACAAAGAAGAAACAGCAAAGATAATGATTCAGAAAAACAAACTAAGAAGAAAAAACATATATATTCAGCCTTATTCTTGTGACCATTGTATTCAATACAATATCATAAACTTTACAATTACGATTACAAGGTACTTTAAGATATTGTAATAATTTGGTATTCTCGTGACCACCTTGTAAACAACAAAATAAGATATTGTATGAATTACGATATTGTAATCTATATAAGTATGAAAGCAATAATAATTGTTACCAACATAAAATGCAATTGTTTTGATGGATGAAAAACTGTTTGAAATTATTTTAAAGTGATATTAAATAATTGAATTGTTGTATATTTACACTTAATGCTTTAAAATTAAAAGAACATTTAATAAAAATGTGATATTGTAGAAAATAAAAATTATTTTTCATTTACGTGTGTTGGTATCCCATATTGAAACTTTGACGTTTGATAGTTATTTTTAACCTCAGAAACTAAACAAAATCATGGCAACAAAGAAGAAAGTTAGTAAAACCCAGCAGCAAATATATTTAGAGTATAAACCAACATACTGTTTTACGAACTGGAAAATTAAATCCTAATATGACACCAGAGTCAGTAAAAAAGTTGTGGTTAGAACTCAAGCTAAAAATTATATGAACTACCACATTGCGGCTTGGGGAGTGCGGACCCTGTACTGTAATTGGGATTAAATTCCTGTTGTACAGCGTAACATAAATAAATAAATAATCTAAAATAAATTGTTGAATATTTAAAAGAAACCTTACCATTTAAATCTTTACAGTAAGCAACAATTGATAGCACTAATACCTTTAAATTTTTCGGAATACTTATTTCATCTATTTGTGAATCTTTTAAATATGGTGCTATTTCCAAAATAATATCATGTGCTACTTGTCGCGAGAGCCTATAATTTCCTTTAAAAATGTTTTCGGGTAGTGTAAGTGGATCACTAGTATCCCTTAATTGTCTTCTTGAAACCCTTAAGTTTTGTCTTTTAAAAGACCACAAAAATATATAAATAAATAAATATATCATCACGCCTTTTACCCATTACTGGGTGTGGCACTCTGCCTAAGCTGATCTCGGTAAGTGATATATTGTATCGCGTAAAGTGTGGTTACCAGCCGTCAAATCACGCCCCCTTTACCCCTATTACCTTCATTTTCAGTAATACATACCTATTTTCCTCATTTTGTAGAATGTCAATTAGTAGTAGAAATCCATCATTTGCCATGTTCCACTAATATTTCACTACTATAGTTAATATTTTTCAACAAACAATTTGCCTACCAAGTCGTCGAAGTAGTTGCTGAGATTACAATAAGTTTATGCAATTATCTTATTCAATGCAATTGTCAGTTTTATAAAATTGGTCACTAGAATACCACACTCGACTATTTCTTGTAATGTATAAGATATTGCATTCTATGCAAGATCGTATTCAATGCAATGGTCACGTGAATACGAATTTTCATAATTATTGTAAAGTTTACAATAATCGTATTTTATAAGATATTGTATCGAATACAATGGTCACGAGAATAAGGCTGATTGATGATGATCTCTCATTTTAGAAAAGAAAGATGCAGGCTATCATTAGAAATAAAGCTAAGATAGAAAGAAAAAAAAGAAAAACGGTAAAATTTGCATATGGAAAATTAATCACAAACGAAAAATGCTATGTTTAAAACTCTAGAACCAAGGAAGTCGAAGAAAATGAATGAATATCAAAGCCCGTAACTAACATGGACAGGTCCTCAAAAAACTATTAACCTCACCTACAAAAAGTCCGGAGGTACGGATGACAGATGACGACAAAGGCCATGGAAAAGATGAAACTAAATAAAAATACGGCAGAAATAATAGACACGTGGAACGTGAGTGGAATAAATGGGAAAGAGGAAGAACTAATAGAAGAAATGGAGAAGCATAATTTGCAATTTCTGGGAATCTGCGAAACAAAAAAGGCAAGGGAGTTAAAAAATTACTTAAGGGGTATACATTATTCTACTCAGTAGTCGACTTAAATGAAGGAACGAAAGCAGGAGTGGTTTTTATATACATCCGGATAGTCTGGAAGATATAGAAAGTTGGATATTTATAAATGAAAAAATTCTTAAATTGAGAATAAAACTGAAAAATAATATAAGATACTGCCAAATTATTATATATGGCCCCGATGAAAAAGCATTGGCAACAGAGAAAAGTGAATATTTTGAATTACTGCAGCAAGAAATAGATGAAAAAAATAATAGAGGAGAAAATATATATATATATATATATATATATATATATATATATATATATATATATATATATATATATATATATATACAGGGTGTTTCAGGACTAGTGTAACAAACTTGAACAGCATATTCCTGGGATCATTTTGAGCCAAAAATATCGTATGAACATAGGTCCTATTCCTTCTAGTTACCAAAATATAAAAGGTTGAAGTTCTATAAATAACACGAAATCAAGATACTTTCTGAAAACAAGAGTTTTATAGAAAAGTCATACATTATTTGTTTTATATCCGGCATTATAAAGGATAGAATAAATTTACTTCCATAGTAAATTTAATTTAATAGAAAAATTCTAATCAATTTTATCTATTTTATGGAGTGTATAACATTGCAGGCAAAAATTCGATTGATATTTGGGAGAATACATTTTATTTTCTTTGGAAGTAAATTTATTTGTCGTTTATAATATCGGACATTAATTAATTTTATTTATTAATATCATTGAATATATACAGTTTTAGTGTTTATATATTCAATGTTAATATTAACGAATACGGTATTATAAACGTTATATCAACGGAAGGTGCTTTTTGTTAACTTTATTCATTTTGGATTTAAAAACAAAAGCTTTAAATCATAAATATCTCTCAAACATAGAAAAGAACAGTTTGACTGATTCACTGAAAGCGCAGTACACAGCGTACAGAGCAGTGCATAGCCCACCACGCTACGTGTGTAGAGGGGGAACATACTCTCCTAACTGTTTCTCTTCCACACTCTACTGTTCTTCGACTTCGAAAAGGAGTTTAGTACATAGAAATCAAATCACAACCAAACTTAATGAGATATTTTATATTTTTTTAGAAATTTGCTCCTAAAGGTTTGGCGCTATGGGGCTGACCCAAACATTTTTTGTATACAGTCATTGAATATATAAACAACAAATTAAGAGTTTATATATTCAATGATACAGTACATTTTTCATGTTGGAAATAAATATTAAAACTACCATTTTCTGGTGTTTTTTTGAAATAAATTTAAATGCAGTAGAAATTAATAATTATTCAAAATAATTGGTCAGTCCCATGCATTTATCCTTCTATTATATAGTAGTATCAAGTTTGAAGTTATAACTTCATATTTACGAGTATAGTTTGATGTCTACTAAACTGCTGCTTAACGTAGCACCGGCAATCACCTTGAAGTAGGGCTGTGCAAAATAATCGATTAATCAAATTTAATCGATTAATCGATAAATCGATCAAATGATTATTATTTTTTAAATAATCGATTAATCAAATGTTTAATTAATCGATTATTTGATTAATCGATTGTTTGATTAATCGATTAATCAAAATAATCGATTATTTTTAATAACCAAATAATTATTGAAAACCTACCTTGAAGGCAACATTTTGTTTGCCACTGGTTATATGTTCTAATCATATTAATACTATGACACGATTTTTTTTAAAGGAAATATTGGCAACACTATTATAACTTGGGATAATGGAAAGGCGTAAGTATAATGATCTGGGCGAAACATATCTTGGAAAAACGTTGGAAAATATAGTTTTTGGCAACATGTCCTTACGTTATATTGCTATGGCTTACAGTCTGCCAAATCTACCCTGTACCATCGAAAATTTCATGTATTTTGTAATGTTGTTGAAAGACCAAAGATACTATCAGATGTGAAAGAAACAAATCTTTTAGATAGAATATTGACTGCTGCGAAATGAGGATATCCTTTTACACAAACAGAGCACAATCATACTATTAAAAACTACTTGGATAGAAAAAGTAGACTAGACCGCAAATTAAGGAAAAATGTAAATGGAAAGACATTATGTACATCTTTCTTAAAACGCCATAATAGTTTATTATGAGCGAAAATATAAAAATATATAGAGCATAAGTATCCCGCGAAGGAATTGAAGATTACTTCAAGAAATTAGAAGAAATATTAGAGAATGTGCGATCAGAAAATATCATTAACTTTGATGAGACTAATATGTCCGATGATCCCAGGATCATCTCACATATTTTTGTCCAGACAAAAAAAAAGTTATTGTCCGACGAGGGGAAAACATGTGGAACGCGTTATAGATCATAGTAAATCATCCATATAGTAATGTCCACTGCATTAGCTTCTGGAAATCTACTTTCTGTTTACATTGTCTACAAAGAGCAACATCTCTATGATCTATGGTGCGAAAATGGACCAGAAGGTTTGCATTATAATCGTTCCAAATGCAGATAGTTTGATATGATCATTTTTGAAGATTGGTTTCAGAAAATAATTGTACCGTATGCGAAATAAGTGACTGGCAAGTAGGCAGTTATTAAAGACAATCTTGCTTCACACCTATTCCTAAATGTTTTTGCAAAATGTACGGAACTAGACTTAACATTTATAATACTACTAGCTAATACTACGCACTTATACCAACCACTAGACGTGGCAGTTTTTAAACCTGTTAAAAGTAGTTGGCGTAAAACCATATTGCAATAAAAAAAAAATCGCAGGGTTATTCCTGAAAATAATTTTTCAGCATTTCTAAAAAGTTGCTTAGATGCCTTTGCATCCAAATCCAACGTAAATATAAAATCAGAATTTAGAGAGTGCAGTATCTTTCCGCTGGATATACACAAAATTCTTAGATTGTTACCTGACAGAAAAGAACATGGTATAAGTTTTATGGACAGGTGCAATACAAAAAAATTCTTCAAGAATATCGTCAACCGGGTGCATAATTATTATCCACGACAAAGGAAGACAAAAGTGAATATTCAACAAGAAAAAAGATTTTACAGACAATACTGAAGACCATTCCAAAAGTGATAGCACTAACAATAGTGATGAAAAAAATATAACGAATAACGTGAAAATGAAATTATGCCGATAGAACATTAAAATATTGGCAAAGAATGCAATAAACTCCAGCCAGATATTGATGATTTTGTTGTATGCAAATTTGTTTATAATGAAGGCACCATGAAGGAATGTATTAAAAAATGTATAGCGGAGATTGTAAAGCATATAAATGAAACTAAAGACCAGATACAAACCGTAAGTTGTATGCGTTATAATATAATATAATTTTAAAATAGATGACGTTTGTAGCTCTCGAAGTTGGTTTGAGCCTCAAATATTGATGATTGGACGATTTTTTGCTGCTAAGCGATAGATGTCGTCCAAAAGCGAATTTGGATTTGTGAATTAAGTTTCTTTGGCGTAATTTTTACTTAATCTAGCTTTGATAAATCTGACTTTAAAAGGATATTTGGAAGATCCAGTTCTTCTCAGATTCTTCTAATTTCAATTTTCATTCAACTTTTCCTTACGGACTTTCTTTGGACATCTTTGGGGGCCGTGATTTGACGGCTGGTAACCGCACTTCACGCGAAAAAATATATCACTTACCGAGATCTGCTCCGGCAGAGTGCCACACCCAGTAATGGATAAAAGGCGTGAAGATATATATATATATATATATATATATATATATATACCGGGTGTAACACGAAAAGTGTTTCAAATAAATGTTGTAAAGCATAAAATTCTACATCCGAATCAATAAACAAAATTCATTTTGACTACTTCATAGCTGCAGAAATTAAATTTGAAAATTCACGTAATTTCAATTTAATAGTAATAGCCATGGAATTAAAAACACGAGATGAACAAATGCGTAACGTTTTATACGTCAATGTCAAAATAAATAATTTTTACGTACTAAATATTTATTTTCTAAATAAAAATTTAATAATAATAAGGCAAAATATTTTTTAGAGTTATTATTTAAGAATAATAAAATAATAAACTCGATAAAATATTTAAGGTAGGTTGTTATTTAACAAATTAATTAATGTAACAAATTTAATTCAATAAAAACATCAACAAACTAAATATTCTTAAATTGTTAAATTAGATGTTCAAATAGTCCACCGTTTTGAGCTAAACAATAACCTAATCTGTTGTAGAAGCTTTCTCGAGTATTCTTTAATGTCGATTATTTATTTTCTGGCATTCTTGTAATATAGCATTTTTAAGTTCTTCTAAATTCTGGTATCTTTTTTTATAAACATAAGATTTTAAATGGCCCCATAGAAAAAATTCGCACGGATTTAAATCTGGCGACCGTGCTGGCCAGTTAACTGGTCCATTTCGTCCTATCCAGCTTTCAGGAAATACATGGTTTAGATATTCCATCATGCTGGAACCACACATTTTCTTTGTTTGTTTCAACAATTTGTGGTCCAACAGCATTAATTAATAAATTCAAATATGATGCTGAATTTATTCGTTGGATGAAGAATGGGCCAATGATTTTATCACCAAAAATTCCTGCCCACACATTGACAGAATGACGTGGATTATTTTGTGACCAGTACCGATAATTATGACAGTTTGGTTCGCCATTCATGGTAAATGTGCATTCATCTGTGAATAAAATACTACTTAAAAATTCTCTATTACAATTTGATTTCTCCATCATTATTTCACAGAATGAGGCACGCAGTTCAAAATCTCGTTCCAAAATTTAAAAGGAATGTATTTATGTTTTTTTAGAATTCTATGCACTGTCATAAAATTTATATTTAGTTCTCTGGAAATTTCCCGCACACTCATTGTTGGCTCCAGTTCTATTAATGTAACTTGAATTCTTCCGGGTCTCACTTGCCATCTTCAGGTCTTGGATTGATTCCGTGTGCTACTGCGAAGTTGAAACCTTGGATAAAACGTTTAGTGATGCTTCATCCAGTTGCACTCTTGATAGGTTGTACACCACTTTTTTGGGATCCAGCTGGTGATTCTTCTCCTCTGGTTTTTGTTTTTGCAGAAGTTTATTGAATTTTTGTATGTGTTTATTCTTCGTCAGGTTGGTTTCGGTCTCGCAGCGATATTCCATTCATTGGTCAAGCTTTGTCCACAACGTCAGGTGTAGTTTGTTGTTTAGTAGTAGATGCCATTTCAGGAGCTGAATATTTGTGCGATCCAAATCTCTTCTAGTGTCGTGGATGGCTTCTCTTAGAAGAGCTAAGCTTGCTTTTCTTAGGATGTTGTTCGTTTGCTGGTTCTTCTTATGGAACGTGACTTTCATGCTCTTTGGAATTATGTTGTTGTCTCGACATCTCTCCAGGAACGTCAGTTTGCAAAGTAGTCTGCTTCTTTTGATCTTGAATTTCTCCAATTTCTTCGTGTGTTGTAAAGTTTCGTCCCCGTAGAGGTGTGTAATGTTGAATTTTAAATTTCCGTGAGTGTCATTGATGTAACTTGAATTCTTCCGGGTATCTTCTCGCGTTGGTCTGGTTTGGTTCTGAGAAGAACCGTTGTTTAGACGACGTTTCGGCAAGGTCTCACTTGCCATCTTTAGGTCTTGGATTGATTCCGTGTTATCGATCTGGTGTTAGGTCTTGAACTGACGTTTGTTGGTGATGCAGCAGGCTTATATTTAGTGGTCATAGTTGGATGCTTCACTGAGTTGTTCCGGGTTGTTGGTTCTTGTTGCTTGGTTTAGTCTTTCTGCGTCATTGATTCCGTTGCTGGTGTAGTATTCGGTGTATGCTTTTTTACCTTTTGTGCCAATTTGTTAAGTACTGGTTTCCATGTGGGTGGTAATCTTCGTGTGTCGTCCCTTGTATTCAGGTTATTTGGTCGTTTTTCGATTTCTATGGCTTCTCTGATGATTCTTTTAGTTGTGTGTCCGATGCTAGCTATCATCCTTGTGTTCTTGAAATCGATCGTGTGTGATGTAGTTTTCACGTGCTGAGCCAGAGCTGAGGTTTTCTCGTCTTTTTCACAGAGTTTTGATGTTCGTTTCTTCTGATGTTGATTTTTCTGTTAGTTTGACCGATGTAGATATTGTCACAGTCTTGACAAGGAATTTCGTACACTCCTTGGCTCTCCAGGTTGATCTTGGTCTTCGGATTTGGCAGAATCGTATTAATTTTCCTATCTGTGGTGAAGATGGTCTTGATTTCGTTTTTCTTCAGTACTCTGCTTATTTTGTCGGTAGTGCCTTTAACGTATGGAAGGTAGGCGTAAGTAGGTAGTTTTTCTTCATCAGTTTCTCTTTTTGTTTTTTGTGGTCTAAGAGCCAATTTTATGTTTCTCTGGTTGTAACCGTTTTGAAGTAGCGCGGCCTTGATAGTTTCCATTTCTTTTTGTCGGTTTTCGTTGTCCGCTAATCGTAGTGATTTTGTGATGAGTGTTTTCACTACTGACTGTAGCTGGGCTGGATGGTGATGAGAGTCAGCATTTAGATAGCGATAGCTTCTTAACAAAAATTATGGAGGAGAATTAATTCGAGTCTAGAGATATTACGTTAGGTATTTGGAATATAAAGAGTATTAAAAGTAAGGATATAGAATTTTGGGATTATATACAAAAATTCGATGTCATAGGATTAACAGAAGCATGGATTGAGGAAAAAGATTGGAATAAAATAAAATATAAGTTGCTACAGGATTTTAATTGGAAATGTATATTCGCAACAAGAATTCATAAGAAAGGTAGATCAATGGAAGGTATCTTAAAGGGAATTAAAAAAATATAAACTAAATAGAAACTAGCGTTCAATGTTCAATGAAAATATACAAGATAGGCAAATTAAAATAGAAAATGAAAAGTGGCGAATTATTACGATGAACAACAATAATAGTAGAGATGGGCGAATATCATCCGCGAATAGTCGAATGCCGCGAATTTTGACATTATTCGATATTCGAGATATTCGAATATTAACGTCAGTATAGCGAACATTCGAATACCTCAAATATCGCGCCATATGTTGACCTCAATTTTTTACTATGTTTTTCTTTATCATTTGTACATAAACTTAAAGCTATTACAATACTTTGAAGTTATTAATAACAAAGATATTTTATTTCAAAACCATGAAGACGTACTATATTTCAAATTTGTTTTTCGCCAACATCAGCCCGTACGTTTCACCTTAAATTTGAAGTTTTCGTCTTTTTCTTTTTGTTTGTACTTTTTGTATTAATTTTATTTTATCTTAATAATTTCATTCAAATAATGAAGAAGACATAATTAAATAATTATTAATAATAAGTAAATTAACTTTTAGGAGTATTCGGATATTCGAGTACCTCGAATATTCGAGATCTGATTAATATTCGTATTCGATATTCGAATTCGAGAAATTTGATATTCGCCCATCTCTAAATAATAGACTTAATGAAATACTTAAAGAATTAGAAGAATCCATAGAAGATACAGACGAGCAAAATTTGATCGTAGGAGGCGATACGAATGAACGAATCGGAGAAGAAGGAGGGATATTCAACACCTTCGCAGGTGAAATAGAACGTCGGGCTTCTAAAGATAAACACATAAATAAGGAAGGGGCAATTTTACTGAAATAGAGCGCAGAATAGAGTTGGAACGTTCTCAACGGCAACCACATAGGTGATGAAAACGCAGAATATACATTCATCAATGCCAGAAACGATGCATCAGTAATCGACTGTGGTATAGTAAATAATGTAGAGATCCGGGTAGAATCTGATCATTATCCCATTATTATCACTCTAGAAAAACAGATAAATAATTTGGAAGCCGCTAATAAGACACAGAAGATTATAATCTGGAATGAAGAGACTATCGCATGGTATAAAGATACCATTAAAAATTGAGAGATTCAGACCACGGATATAGATACAGTGAGAGATATAGATACAATAGTAGTAACGATTCACAAAGCAATGACAACAACAACAAGGAAAATACAAAATGGCTACATACTCAGAAATTCATGGTGGAATAAACAATGTAAAGATAAAAAAAGCAAGAAGATCGTTAAGACAATACAGAAGAAAGCAAATTACTTTAATTGAATATAAGGAGAAAAACAGAGACATTAAACATTTTTGTAAAAGAAAACAAAAAAGCTTGGCAGTACATATCAAAAGAACGAAAAAAGCATATAGCAGTAGCTAACGATATATCCCTGAAAGATTGGAAACAACATTTTCAGAAATTATTAGCAAGTACTTGACTACAATATAATATCGATAACTACTATTCGGAAACATTTTGGACAGTAATAGGTCTAAGACAGTGTTGTCCGCTTAGCCCTACATTATTTGCAATATTCTTGGCAGACATAGAGGAATATTTCAGTAAAGGACAAACCGGAGGGATAGTAGTAGGCAAAACTAAATTTTGGACGCTCGCCTATGCCGACGATATTTTACTTGCGAGAAAAGGGGAAGAAATGAGATCCAGGATTAAAAGGTTTAAAATATATTTAAACAAAACGAAAATGAAGGTTAACGTAGAAAAATCTAAAATACCAAAGTTCTAGAAAGGCGGAGGAATATAGAAAGAAGGAAAAAGGTCTTGGAAAGGTCATACAGTTGAACGAGTAAAATAATTTAAATATCTGGGATATACATTTAAACAGAACAATACCGAAGAAAGACATATAAAACAATTAACGAAAATAGCTAATTCCGCAATGAAAGAAATTTGGGTTATTGGCGAAAGAAAGTTTACCAACAACTATAAAATGAGGTTATTACTATTCGACTCCATAGTTAATGTATGGGGCTGAAATTTGGGGTTGCAGTGAAATTAAGGAAATAGAAAAAATACAAACCAAATATTTAAAATGGATATTGGGGTTAGACAGAGACACCCCAGAATATACAGTATTAGAAGAAACTAATAAGATAAACTAAGAATAGCAGCTGGCCTAAAAGCTACAACACCAATGTTGGCTGGACATGAAAAGGAAAGAAGAAAGAAGAAAATCACTTAGTAAATGGGAAATAAAAAGAAAGCAATATTACGAAAAAACGGTTACTCAAGTACAGAAGTGGCAAGAATACGGAATAATAATATCTACACGAATATAACCGAAAACCTTACAAGAAGAGATCATAAAGTACAAAGACAAGACCAAAATAACATACAAAGTTCGAAATATAATACTATGTACAAAAGAATACGATCAATAAATACTCCACTGTATGTAACAAGAAAAGCTAGAACCTCATTAAGGCTAATAACCAGACTAACCAGAGGAATGAAGAATGGAAATGCAGACTTTGTGACGAAAGTGAATAAAACCTTCCACACCTCCTATACAACTGTAGAGATCTCCCAAAACAAACTAAAAGCGTCTACCAAATCCTAGATGAATCAGGCAGTGGGGAATATTTGGCCAAACTACTCAAAGAGAAAAGAAAAGAACATATTTTTACTTGATTCATAATTATAATTGTAATCACCCTCAGATATACTCCTTGGGATTCCGCACACTTCTCCCAGCAGTGTCACCATGGTGGGAAGCATGCCGAAAAAGTCTCTTTCGGAATGGAGTTTACCTCGGCTGTCGTTGCAGCCATAATGTCCTCTTCACTTGTCTGAAATCGCGTTCCTTTCAATGGCCTCTTGAGTTTGGGGAACAGCCAGAAGCCACAGGTGTCTGATATTTCGTCAAAAAAGTCTGAATCAAGTGCGAGGAATGTGCTGGAACAATGTCGTGATAGAGACACCATTTTTCTGTTGATCACAACTTTGGTCTCTTGAGCCGCACAGCATCACGTAGGCGACGGTGGACATCCCTGTAGTACCTCTTTGGTTATTGTTTGACTATGTGGTGCGTACTCGTGGTTTACCACACCGCGGGAGTCAAAGAAAGCAGTCAGTATCACTTGATGACGTGGAATGCTTCCACTATAACGACTGAGATTTGGTTTCCGTACACCCATGACTCGTCACCAGTAATTATGGTGTTCATGATGTCGGGATCACTGTTTGTGGAGTTCAGCATGTCATGTGAGACTTCAACACGAAGTTGCTTTTGCTCCGCCGTCAGCATGGCCAAATCTACGGTCATAATGAAATGTGCCGGAAACGTGCTGATGCCCACCTCTTCCACAATTTCTCGGATAGTCACACGACGGTTCCGCATCACCACAGCGTTCACTTTGGCAATGACCTGGTCATTTCAACATGTTGATGGCCGACCGAAACGTGAATTGCTCCCTACCAATGTGCGGTCGTTTTTAAAAAAGTTGTACTACTCCTTAATCTGTGTGATGCCCGTAGCATCGTCAATGAATGCCGTTTGAATCTTCCGAATGGTTTTCACCTGGCTGTCGCCCAGTTTCTAGCAAAATTTGATGCAGTAACGGTGCTCCAGTCGTTCTGTCATTTTCCGTGAAATGAAAAACTGCCGAAGGCAAAAGGCACTTGCTGACGAACTCGCATTAAAATTTCTCGAATAGGTATAATTAATATGTGTATTTCATGTATAATATGTATGTCTTCTTCTAAATTTATATTTTTTGTTGTATGTAACAACTTTGATTGTATGTCACAGTCTCTTTAGAATTTTTCTTGTATCTGTAAATGGAAAGGTTAAGTGTAAGAGGAGCCATTGGCTCAACTTTGCCAAATAAAATTCGTTTATTCGTTTATTATACACTACATCACTCAAATGCTGATGGCAGCAACAGATGCTATCGCCAAAGATTCAAGGTCGGCACATGCAAGCGCGCTTGAATCAAATCCATCAGGTTTACGCAAAAGAAAGTCGGATACTTTTCTAGACCTCGTGTGTGTATATTATACAAGCATTTAAAATCATACTTTCTTAATTTCCTGCTTCCCTAAATATTTTAGGTTAAAATGCTTCAAATAAGAGTTGTAGAGCATAAAATTCTACAGCAGAATCAAATATATCGGCAGAAATAAATATGAAAATATTAAAAATTAGCTCAAAAATCGGGTTAGCCTTGAAAATGAAACAAAATTGTATACAATTGGAAATGAAAATTTTATTTATTATTAATTATTATGATAAACTGCATACTTGACTATATAAATTATTATTGTAAAATTCTTTGTGGTCCAGAAAAGGACTGTTGTTTTTTGTAATTTTAATAACATTAGATTTTATTGGATTTTAAATTTAAAAGAAAATAAATCAGAATTATCTTAAATTAAGTGCTCAAATAAATATCCATTGTTTGCCAAACAGAACCCAAGTGTATCATAAAAATTGAGTTGCATATTTTTTAATTGTCGGTTTGTAATTTTTCTGCATTCTTCCACAATTTTTCGTTTCAAAGCACCTGCATTTGCATGTCTAGTTTTGTAGATATTATTTATCAAATGTCCCCATAAAAAAAGTCATTTGGGAACAAATCCGGGGATCGAGCTGACCAGTTTACTGGACCACCGCGTCCTATCCAGCAATTTGGGAAACATTGGTTTAAAAATGTTTTAATTTCATTTGTAGAATGAGCAGGAAAGCCATCCTGTTGAAACCAAATTGTATTTCCCCCTGCAACATTATCCAGAGCAGGCCCAATCTCTGTCTCGAGTATCTCCAAATATTTCTGGGAATTTAGTGTGCCATCAATAAAAAAGGTCCTATAATATTGGAACCTAACATTCCAATCCAAATATTCACACTTTCGCGATATTGAGAATGGTTATTTAAAATTAAATGTTGATTTTCTTTGTGCCAACTATGATAATTTTGAACATTTGGTTCTCCATTAATGCTAAATATGGATTCATCAGAAAAGCAAATATTTTTGATAAAATTTCTGTCAGCATTCACCTTTTCCATTACCGTTTCGCAAAATATCATGCGGTTTACTCTATCATGTTCAAAAATTTCTTGATGGCGAGAATATTTAAAAGATTTGTATTTATGTTGTTTTTTTAATATTTTGATGTATTCGTAATCCCGATGCAATTTCTCTTGTACTCACACTAGGATTATTAGATACCGAAGCTAGAACATTTAGTTCATTAACGTTATCATCAATCTCAATTTCTTCTTCTGGTGCAACATTTTTTTTAATGCAACTGTGGCATGGATGGAACACTAATCCATATTTAATTTGATTATTAATAACTCTTTGAATTGTGTGAATTGAAGGCATTGACTTGTGAATATACGAACCCGGAAATAAATCTCGCAATTGTCTTAAACTATTACCACCATAATACAACCTAAGAAATTCATTTCTTTCACTAATTGTTTACTCGTAATTGTCCACCATTTTTTCTAATAAGTAACTTTATAAATTGATCACTAATAAATAATTACTGGCAATAAACTCATGAAACAAGAAAAATAATATTCTTCTGACAGATAAATCGTCAATCTTTTGTTTACAATTTTGTTTCATTTCCAAGGCTAATCCGATTTTTGAGCTAATTTAAAAAAAATAAATATATCATCACGCCTTTACCCATTACTGGGTCTGGCACTCTGCCTAAGCAGATCTCGGTAAGTGATATATTTTTTCGCGTGAAGTGCGGTTACCAGCCGTCAACTCACGGCTCCCAAAGATGTTAGTGGAGGGAGAGCCACAGGGGTAGATTTATCTGATTTTTATATTAATTTCTGCCGTTATAGGGCATGTAAAATTAATTATGTTTATTGATTTCGATGTAGAATTTTATGCTCTACAACTCTTATTTGAAGCTTTTTACCTAAAATAAATAGGGAAGCACGAAATTAAGAAAGTATGATTGTACATGTTAAAGTCCTATGTTCCGGGGTCGCGGTCAACACCCTGTATATAAATATATATATATATATATATATATATATATATATATATATATATATTGATTATTATTGTACAGGATAAATCCCAAATACAGAATAATATTACAAGTAAGAAGTGTATAATATTGATTGATTCCAATATAATAAAAAAAAATGTTTATTTTTTTTTATTTTTTTTCAACACGATTGGTAACGCTGTGTTGTGAGTGAAAAGGTGATAAGTAAATATTGTCTGTTTAAAATAGCAAAATATCCCATCTTTGGTGAAGGAAAAAGAAACAGTGAACAGTGCGTGTACATAAAGTGTAAACCTACAAAAATAACTAAAAATCTAAATCAAAACGTGCAACCTTGTGTCTTCAAGCAGCAAAAACAGCCAAGCGGGTCGCCCAAGGTCGCCCCGACAACAGCTCAGCGCCAGCTGACTCAGCATAATTCTGCAAGTTTCGCAGTGTTCCCAAATATGTCAAAAAAAAATGGCAACAATAGACGAAATTAAGGAACTTATTGCGCCAATCATCGAACAAAATAAAGCGTTACATAGAAAAATTGAAACACTGCAAGAATCTATCAATAAATACAACGAAAAGTCCAGCGACATCACAAATAAACTTGAAAACCTGCATCATGCACTCAAGGAAAAGGATGTGCACATTGAACATTTGGAAAGAAAAATACGAGAAAAGAATATAGTAATATATGGTCTAAAGAAGGAGAAAAATGAAAACCTAGAAAACATGATAATTACACTAATTACAAAAGAATTGCAAATAAACAACGTTACAACCAGCAACATTGAAGAAGTGAGAAGAATTGGCAAATACATAGAAGGTGATAACAGAATAAGACCCATACTACTGGAACCAAATACTAAGAAGATCAAAAAAGAAATATTAGCTAACGCTAAAAAATTAAAAGCTCCAAAAATATACATAGATGAAGACTACTCAAATAAAACGATTGAAGAAAGGAAAATATTAACTCCTCACCTAATATGGGCACGACAGAGTGGATACAAAGCCCACCTAAAACATAATGTGATCTACATCAACGGAATAGCATACAAATGTACTGATTTAAAAGACTTAGAGGGCCTGAAAACAATTAACGAGCCAAATGAGGATCGGCTAAGAAAGTCAGTATCTCAACTGGGCTCACGCTCTGAGATTATTACAGAACAAATAGTAAATACACAGGAATCAGACACTGATAATGAAAATTTAAACATATACCAAAACAGGAAATATGAAACTGCCAAATCTGCAGAAACACCAAATAAAGCTAACAAAAAGAAAAAAGGAACCGGTGTAACACATGGCCCTATGGACAAGCTCATACAAACACGATCAACGCGTCAGCAAACTGTTCCAAAAAACGTAGAAGAAATCAAATAAACGCAGAAGAAGAAAATAAAATTATGTACTGGAATATACAAGGCTTTAAAAACATTTATAAACTTAATAGAAACGAGCAGAACATACTGATTAACCATGAAATAATTTGCATATGTGAAACATGGCTGAACTATAAAATTAAAGACATTCCTCCATTCTTAAAAAATTATAACGTATATGAACAATTAGCCACAAAACACGCAAACACAGGACGAGCCATTGGCGGCCTAATAATATTCTTAAAAGCTCATATAGACAACGTACAAGTTATAGAACAGGAAATACACTGGATATTCCTAAACATAAAAAATAAACAATGCAACACCATCTTAGGTCTAACATATTTCTCACACTCGTACGACTACACAACTCTACTAGAAATGTTTGCTGAGAATACAGAAACCCGAACCATACCATAGTCATAGGCGGTGACTTCAATGCACGAATAGGAGCCCTAAACACAGCAGAAGACACACTCATGACAAACACCAACCTCCAAGCATTGCGTAGTGCTAATGATGCTACCATAAATAAGAAAGGAAGGGACCTAGTCAACGTCATGGAAGCACTAAATCTAATAGCACTCAACGGAAGAACACGCAGCGACATACCTGCGAACTATACGTTTATAGGAAAAAATGGTAAAAGCACAAACGACCTTATTTGGATCGATATTCCCTCGGCGCACAATGTAATAGATTTTCAAATCATGGATGACATATTTCTCTCTGATCATATGATATGTTCACTAAAATCATCAAATTTATTAAAACCGAAAACAAAAAACGCAAGGAAACTTAAACTAACAATTAGCAAAACTAACTGGAACAACCTGAAAACAGAAGCATATAAAGATGAATTTATAGAATCGCCTGAGGAAACATACCCACAAACAAACACAGAAGAAAAATATGAACTTTTGAAAAAGCAAATTATAAAAGCCTCTAACACTATAGACATCAGAAAGGAAATTAAAATTCTTGAAGACAAGCCTGTGCAAACGAAAAACCTGTGGCATGATAAAACATGTACAAAATTAAGGAAAGTCACCAGACAACAACTGCAAATATGCAAGACAAATAATTTTAGCAAAGAATCTACTGATAAATATTTAGAAGCAAAGAAAGCATACAAGAATCATATCATGGAACGAAAGAACATCCTCAAACAAGAAACTAAACATAAACTAGAAGCAGTTAAAGACCTGACTGAATTTTGGAACATGATAAAATCAGTGAACCGCACAAAATACAAAGACAACCCAATAGAATTATCTGCTTGGACGCAACACTTCAAAAACTGGAACGGAAGCAGAATACCAAACGAAACTCAGTTCTTCGATGTCATTCACCCTTACCTTGACACTACAATATCAATTGAAGAAACAATACATGCGTTAAAAAATCTTAAACCAGGAAAGAGCTCAGGCATAGACGG
Source organism: Pterostichus niger (assembly GCA_947425015.1). Lineage (NCBI taxonomy): Eukaryota > Metazoa > Arthropoda > Insecta > Coleoptera > Carabidae > Pterostichus > Pterostichus niger. The sequence continues at coordinate 16,035,392 of OX380336.1, forward strand.
AATCATTAACGAACAATTAAAAAACCTGCCAGGAAAATGGGTGGAATACCTAAATACACTACTAAATGACTTCCTAATTGCGGAAAACTTGCCTAAAGACTTGAAAACAATAAAAATCGCACTAATACATAAAAAAGGCGACCACCTTGATATGAACAATTATAGAGCCCTAGCCTTAATTAACACAATAACTAAACTGTTTACATTCATTATAAATAACAGGATGCAAACATGGGTGGAAAGCTACGACATATTGCCGGAAGCTCAAGCAGGCTTCAGAAAAAAAAGATCCTGTGCAGATAACCTCTTTGTATTGAGTACGATTATACAAACCTCTCTGATGAAGAACAAGAAAGGAGTGTACGGCATATTCGTGGACTTTCGCAAAGCCTTCGACTCGGTACCTCATAAACAACTGTGGAATAAACTAAAAGAAATAGGCATTAGCGGAAAATTAATTAGATTATTTAAAAACATATACAATGAAGCCACGATGCGACTGGGAATCGGAAACGAACTCTCCGAAGAAATCCCAATAACCAAGGGTGTCTTACAAGGTGAGTGCACCAGCCCTTTACTCTTTGCACTATATATTGCTGATCTCGAAAACTTCTTTAGAAGTAGAAACCTTGAAGGGCACTTTATCAACCACAAAGTTGATATCCTCACACTTCAATACGCGGATGACATCGTTATATTCGCAAACTCACCAATGAATCTTCAACACAAAATCAAAGCGTTAAACGACTACTGTGAACAACAACAATTAAAAATCAATGCAAGCAAGATTAAAATTGTGCATTTCCACCGAGGAAGACCTCCTAAAATAAAGAGAAAGTACACATGCCAGGGAGAAGAGGTGAATTTTGCCAAAGAATACACATATTTCTGAACTACAATCAAGGCATCTGGATCTTATAACGAGAACACTGTTCGACTACTAAGTAAATCAAACAGAACGACAGGAGCAATAAAAGTACGTTATATAAAGCGAACACACGCTCATGGGTAACAATAGAGAAACTGTACACGAATCTAGTACTGCCAGTACTACATTACGGCGCAGAAACCTGGGGCCCATATCAATGTGAAAAAATTGGAAAAGGGCAATCTCAATACTACAAGAACATCCTATCTTGGCCGACGACAACTCCGAATTACTGGGTACGAAGAGAAATAGGACAAATAAACCTAGAACTGCGCATCTTCCACATTATGTTGAAATGGTGGCACAAAATCCTGCTCATGCCAGATACCAGATATGTCAAAATATGTTATAAGAAACTACTTCAGATAAATAACACCTCCAGCTTACCTGAAAAAGAGCTAGTGAAATTTAACTGGACTAAAAGTCTTGAATTAATGCTCTGCAAAGTGAACTTCCACTGGGTGTGGAGAAAACAAAGTTTCTTAACCCTGAAAGAAGAAATGGACAACATCCTACTAGCCTACAAGGAATTATTATACCAAAATGATACACAACTTATCCTTAACTCAAGCTACAACCCCGATTTCTCCTTATATAACATAACCATGAATTATCTTTCTCTTGATATCCCTTTTAAAATTCTCCACACCTACTTCAAAATACGCATCTCGAACTACAAGATATGCCATATCTGCCAAGATGGAATCTGCCATAAATTTAATAGAGAAGAAATATGTGACGTCTGTAATAAATATGAACCTAACGACATATCACATTTCCTTTTTAGCTGCCCTCTGCAAGCAACTACCGGCGCCCGGTCAAGGAATAACAGATCTACTGGCGACCCCCAACAAAGAAAAAATATATGAAACCTTCAAATATGTTCAAAATGCCCTAAAAATTCGTGCCTTCGCCCTTAATTTGTAAATTTGTAAGAACACAAAACTGTATAATATAGGTACACATATCAAAACATAAACATATTGATATATACATTAAAGTAATAAACAAAACCAAATTAAACTAAATGTATAAGATATAAAACAACAATTACCAATCTTTTTGTACGTAGATGTAACTCTTAGACAAAATAAATTATTATTATTATTATTCTTTATTTCTCTTTTCTGGTACATTCTATTGTACAACGACCTCTTAGAGGTAAGTATATACAATACATAAATAAATAATATTATGTTTTACATTAAACTTAAGTAATATTTACATAGCATACTATATTTCAAGTTTCAGCTTGGTGGTCTGCTGTTCCGGCATTTGGCTGCTGTTCGGGTTGCTGTTCCGGTGATTGGCTGCTGTTCATGTTGACATCTTTCCTAGGGTCTGGTGTTGTCATAGTTTAGGACTCCTCGTACTATTGAACATGTTTGTAGAATAACAATCTTTTGTAGAGTTGCATGTATGTTTAGTGGCGTTCTTAGCGTATTTAGAGCTTTGTGTAATGCTTTTGGGATTTCTCCCATTGCCCCTATTACGATAGGAATGATTTTTACTTTCTCTACGTGCCACATTTCTTTGATCTCTCTTGCTAGTGCTGTGTACTTTGTTTGCTTTTCTTGTGTTGTTGTTTCAATGTGGGATGGCTATATCAATCAAATACACCGTGTCCTCCTGTTTATCATGGAAAACTATATCGGGCTTGTTATGTTTCGTGTATCGATCTGTGATGATGGTTCGGTTCCAGTATAACTTGTAGTTTTCATGGACGATTACATTTTCAGGAAGGTATTTGTAGTACGGAATGTGTTCTTTTTTAGGATCTATCGTCCGAGCGAGGTGTTGGTGAATGACTTTCGCCACGTTATCATGCCTAGTGGTGTATTCATTTGGGGCTAATATCTGACAGCCGCTGACAATGTGTTCAATTGTTTCTGAGGTTTTAAAGCACATTCTGCATGTGTCTGTGGCAACCGTGGTGTCTTGTAAGATAAATTTTCTATGGTTTCTCGTTGCTATAACCCGGTCTTGTATAGCAACAATAAATCCCTCAGTTTCAGAGAACAAGTTACTGTGTTTTAGCCAGGCATGTGTCGCTATTTGGTCGATATGGTCTTTTCCTATAGTTGATTGGTATCTTCCATGAATTTCTTTGCTTTTCCATTTGTCGATTTTTTGTTGGACTGTTATGATTTTGCTAGATGGATCAAATGTCATGTCATGTAGGTTTAGTGATGTATATTGTTTATCTGAATTTATTATGTCCCCATACATCTTGTTCTCTGTGGACTTTTGTATAAAGTAGTTTCTTAGGTTGTTAATTTGCTGGTAGTTTGCATTTTGGAAATCTATTACTCCTCTTCCTCCATGGGATCTTGGGAGGTGAAATCTTTCAACAGAACTCTTGGGGTGGTGATCTCTATGACGGGTGAACTGCACTCTTAGCTGTCTGTTTAGATCTTGTAAATCAGTGTCTGTCCATTTTATTACGTCAAAGCTGTAAGTTATCACTGGAGCTGCATACGTGTTGATTGCTGTGATCTTATTTTGTGCTGAGAGTTTAGTTTTTAATATAGCTTTGGCGCGTTGGATCATTTTTGCTTTTAAATTTTAGCTTCATTTCTGCCTGGACGGTTTTAATGTTCTGGTTCATCCCCAGGTATTTATATGTTTCTTGATGTTCCATATGTTGTATTATTAGATCTTCTTTCGTTTTTGATGTGTAATTTTTCGTTTGTTTCCATTTTCCATTCCATTAACTCTACATTTATTTAGTCCAAATTGCATGCAGATATCTTGGCTAAATTTTTCTGTGATGTTTATGAGTTTGTTTAGGTTCTGTTCAGAGTCGCTTAGTAACTTTATGTCATCCATATATATTAGATGCGAGATGTTAGTATTTCCACTGTCCAGTTTGTATCCTCGCTTGGCGGCGTTTAGTAGTGCTGATAGTGGATTTAGCGCAATGCAGATCCATAAGGCGCTTAGGGAGTCGCCTTGAAATATACCTTTTTGAATTTTAATGGGTCCTATTTGCATAGGGGTGTTGTTTTTTGTTTTAGGTGCAGTGTTGTCTCCCATTTTGCCATTAAGGTCTGCATGAGTCCGATGATATACGGATGGATTTTATTTATGCGTAGTATTTCTATTAGCCAGGAGTGCGGTATGCTGTCAAAGGCTTTTTGGTAGTCTATGTATGCCATGTACAGTTTCTTTCGCTTTTTCCTGGCTTCTTCTGTTACAATCTGATCTATTAAAAGCTGCTCTTTACATCCCTGGCTCATTTTTCGGCATCCTTTTTGCTCTTCTGATAGTATCTTATTGTGCTCCAGGTGTTCGTAGATTTTAGATGTTAGGATTGACGTGAGAAGTTTGTAGAGAGTAGGGAGGCAGGTAATAGGCCTATAGGCAGTTGGATCTATGCTAGGAGGGTTGCTTTTTGGTAAGAGGAATGTAGTTCCTTGAGTGAAGAATTTCGGGGTTTTCTCTGGGTGTTTAGTTATTTGGGTAAAGACTCTCGCCAGATGTTCATACGTACTATCGAATTTCTTTATCCAGAAGTTGTGGATTTTGTCTGGGCCTGGTGATTTCCAATTTGTAAGCTTTTTTGTTGCTTCCTTGACATTTTGTGTTTCAATTTCTTGCCAAGTCATTACTTCTACTTTGTCAACTCTTTTAATTTCTTCTTTTATCCAATTGGCATTGGCTTTGTGTTGGGAGGCAGTGCCCCACATTTCTTCCCAAAATTCTTCGTTCTTTCTCTGGTGTTTCGCCATTGTTTTCATTCTGACGGTGGTTATTTAGTGCCCTATAGAAAAGTTTTTGGTTTGTTTTAAATTTGTGGTTTTGTATCTTACGTAAGTTGCTTTCTTTATATCGTCTCAGCCTGTTTGATTTAGCTGCGAGGTGTTGTTTTAGCAGGTCCAATATATCTGTTGTACTGATATTATTTTCGTTCTTGTATTTGTCCATTATTTTCCTTGCTCTATTTTTTACTTTGTTACTTCTGTTGTTTTTTAGAACTTGCGTTAAGATACCAATATCAGCTCGCAGTGTTTCGATATTTTTCTTAATTCTTCGTTCCCACGGTGGACTTTGGTTTATTTCTGTTCGGGTTGTGTTACTGTTGTACGTTTTTTGACCGTTTGCTTGTAACGTAGTTATTGCTCCTATGTAGATCATATCTGAGATGTCTTCTATATTACTCTCTGTGCTGAGTTTGGCTCGGATTAAATTATTACATGTTGTGATGATATTTGCAGTGTTTTTAGAGTATACTAGTTTTGGTAATAATGGTCTCTGTAAGGGATCTAGTTCATGGTACATGATGTGATTTCGATCAAATTGGTGGCCTACATCTGTTTCTTGTCCAGGTGTTTGTGGTTCAAAATCTATTATTATTATTATTTTTCAACACAAACAGTACAGCGTGTTTACAGTACAAATTACTACCAGAATCTAACGACTAACTACATCTGTTTCATAAACTACAACATATAATAACAATAATACTAATAATTATATAGATATAATTTATATAATTGATTTATTGTTAATATGTTTACGTTCATTTGAATCGTAATGAACTGTTTACTTAACTCTGTCTCTAGGGGTTACGAGACTTATAACGTGCTAGCCTGTGTTAAAATTATAACGGGCTGTTGACATTGGTTATCATGACAACATATCTAACTTTAAACGTTTGACACTTAAATATTTTTTGATTAAACAAAATCTGTCAGATTTTCAAAGTCTACATTGATTGAACATTTTAGTTATTGCGTTATACTATTGCAATTAATTTGATTAAATATACATATATTGCGATTTAAATGCACATAAAACATTGTATAATGCTCACACAGATAACATGCTCTATGCTCGCCTGTAAATTTCTGTATAACGGTCTTGCAATGTAAATAACTATAATCATCTGAGAACCCTTACTCAGCATGATATTATTCCTTTATTCTTAATCTTAATTCTAAGAAAGAGATTGTAATCCCTCAGCTCTCAAAGAGTTAAGTCGTTCTTGTGTCAATTATTATACAAAAAAACGTATTTATGGTTTACTACAATTATTAGAAAATTTTATGGATTATAATCATTTAAAAATTAACTGATATTAATTGAAGCATTAATATTTAACAAAAATACATTAAAATCAGTTTTATAACTTTAGTTTATGTACAAATATACCAAAAAAAATTAAACTTAAGGACAATTTAAAATTAATAGATACACTTCAACTAATAATAATTAAACCAATAATAAACATACCTGAATGTTATTTTCAACGTTAATATCTTTTTTGTATGATCGTGTTTTTTAATAAATAAATATTTCATCACACCTTTTACCCATTACTGGGTGTGACCCTCTGCCGTAACAGATCTCGGTAAGTGATATATTTCTTCGCGTGAAGTGCGATTACCAGCCGTCAAATCACGGCTTCCAAAAATGTTAGTGGAGGGGGAGCCACAGGGATAGATTTAATTTGGTGAATATTGTTTGTCGGCTGTGGGGATCGAACCAAGGTTCTTAAGATCCACAGGCAGACTCGATACCACTGAGCCACCTATCCGATATACCATGTAAGTTGAATATACAGTACTGCGATAAGTTGCTATAGAAACGAGCAAAATAACAGTGCTGTTAGAAGTTATAACCTAATTAGTGCGGTAAGTAATAATACAATTATAAAATATTATTTATTCATTCATGAAAAAATTTAAAGTACAATTTATAATGTAATGGGACAATTTTTATCTTTATTCTCTAAATTAATTGATTTAGATAAAACAGAAATTTCAATATTGTTATTAAAATAAGATATTTCTGGAAGATCAGTAGCAGATGAAGCTGATGTAACATTGTTTGTACTACTGTCATTCAAAATTATGTTCACAAATTTGATTTTATTGGCAAGAGAAACTTCTACATATTCCTCTGCCACAGAAGAAGATTTCTAACCTCCATGCTTCTTTATTCCCATAATGTTAACATCTGTATCTGCCAATAAAATCGCAGATGTCCTTCTAAAGGCATGTCCGATATATAAACGCGGATTTTCTAGTTTTAAATATTCGGCAATTTTAAAAAGTACCTGCCCCATTCTAATTATACCCACAACTTGGTTAACGCATTTTCCATTACGCATTGCATAAAAGAATCTACGAGAACTGGTGTTTTCAGATCTCAACTGTACATATTTTCTTAAATTATCATCTTCGTATTTATTAACAATTGTAAACAAACGACGAATAATTGTCTTTGTATTGGGTAAATTGACAATCACAACTGAATCTTTATCTTTAATATCATCAATTGTTAAATTTGTAAGTTCATCACGCCTACAAGCTCCAGCGATGCCCATTATTATAACTACCTATAATTTTAAATTTTAATAACTCACTCAATCAAAAAGTTATTAATAAATACTATCATCATAAGATAATCTTCATCGGGCGCTTCAATTAAAAATTTATTTAATTCTTCTCTGCTAAAAACCTTAGATTTTTTCGAATATTCTAATATTTTCTTTTTAAAAATGCTATTAATTTCGTAAATTTCGAAATATCAATATTCGCATTTAAATTTATGGTCGTTTTCAGCAATGAATATTCAACCCATAAACTTCCTGCAGATTTCAGTGTTTCAGTTCTCCGAACGAATTAAGCTAACATGGTTTTTTCATCCACTTCAAGTTTCTTCTCATTTAACCATTTTATTAAAAAAGTGTATATTTTTCATACCTTTTCTTGGATTTCACAGGTATTAAAGAATCACAACCAATCTTCCAAGCTTCTTCTATTTCACAGTCCATAATACTGTCCCTGATAATGTTTAATTTATGATTTTTTCTAGAAATGTCACTTTTCTAATAAAAGCAGTTTGTTTATTATAAAAAAAAAATCCTTAGAAACGACATGCAATGATGATGTTTATTGTGATTTAATGATAATTTTGAATTTGATATTTGTTAAAAGAAATTAAAAACACGATCATACGAAAAATAGTATGCAATACACGGTTGTTAAGTGCTAATAACCGAATCTCGGAAAGAGAAAAAGCTAGACTTCGTCTCGCATCTTCAAACTTTTCCTCCTTTCTGTTATATTGCACTTACCAACCTTATATCGCAATATACTAAAAACACACTAGATGCCACATCTAAAACATTGCAAAACGAAACTCAGAATAAGAGTTATGTACAACAACTCACTGACATGAAAATACGAAGTATCGCACATTCGTGCTACTTATAAATACGATAATACGAACAGAAAACGGATTTTTGTAAAAAACAGTTGATCATAAAAGCAAAAAAAAATCGTTACGCTTTTACTTATTACTGAGTGTGGCACTCTGCCGTAGCAGATATTGATAAGAGATATATCTATGTGACCGAAGTGCAGTTACCAGCCGTCAAATTATGGCCTTCAAAAATATTAGTGGCAGGGAATCCACACGGATAATTTTAATATGGTCAAAATTGTTTGCCGGTTGTAGAAATTGAACCCAGGTTTTTGAAACCACAGTTCGACTCGATACCGATAAGCCACTTATCCCATAAAAACAACCATAATGCTAAATAAAACATATGCCAGTATTTAAATATGTTAAATTTAAAATGATCACCAAAAACATAATATAAATAGAGAGAAAATTATAATTTAACCAGTGGGATTGCAGTATTTATTTTTTCACTAGTTTTACCGTGTTCCATGATTTTTGACTTTTTCGCTATTTTCATTATAGATAATTAAAGTCGTATGTATTACATTATATACGTTTTTATTGTTTAAAAATAACACATTTGTATTAATGGGGTAGATGACTCAATGGTATGGAATCGGCCTGTGGATCTAGAAAACCCTGGTTCGATCCCAATAGCCGACAAACAATTTTCATCAAATTAAATCTAACATTTGTATTAAATCTGCAAGAAATAAAATAAAATAACATAGTTTATAACGCTATTTTATCATATTGCAAATAAAATCTCTTGCTCTGTTTGTGTTGTTACAGGATAAAATAAATTATTTATTAACTAATGTAAATATATAAATACAATATTGTAACGTTTATTACAATTTCGGGTTCGGTGAAGTTTATTATTAAACACGAGTAATGAAAACAATAACAAAATATTTATTTAAAACGGAAATAACGTAGTACAACTACTAACACATATATTTATTTACAACATGTATTTATATTCACATTAAAGCATTGAGCAACGACTTGCACTATTAACACTTCAAATACAGAAGTTGCCGGCCGAAATTCTCCCTTATATACTGGAACAAGATATTTTAGAATATACGAGAGCTTCTGGAACACTGTACAAGCATGACGCAGAGCGAACAGGTTCGGACTTGTCTCTGTATTGCGTATGAGACAGCGGTAAATGCGCTGCAGACTGCGATGCGTCGACTGTTCCAGAGGGAACAGAGCCGTACTCGCTACACTGCCCCCTCCTTAAGGATGTTTCGTCCCGAAACTTTTCTGCGCCATGCCGATATCTGCACGTTGACCCCCGCGAGCACTGTGACGTTTGGTGGAAATAACAGTCTACAGTTCTTTTCACTACTGTTGAACTACAGGGATTATAGCTGCACACCAGGATCTCAATTCCGGTATATTGTAAAATAGTTTCCAGCATGTTTCTTACAATTCTCAAGCTCAATTCATCAAGGCCACAGCCTAGCTTTGGTACAGCTAGTTTTAGAATATCCTGATCGAGCAGCACACCTCATAGATCACATAGGGCGTCCCAGACGGCGCGATAAGTTGGTTTCTCGTGGGACAGATGTTTGGTCACCAGGTAAAAAATTCTTCTGTTTCGGCTCGACTGTCTGTAGCACTTTGCGCTAATGAGTATTTTGTAGGCACTTTGAATAAGTCTCCCTGATGTTCCTTGGTCACACCATTTCGTACTTTATGGCCCGTAGAATAGGAGGCCATGAACTCGTCAAAGGTGGTTTCCGAGTCTTGTAATTCGTCGAGCTCGAGCTTCATTGGTATTGCCATCGTTGTTGTCACCGGTGAATCTTTCACACGGACTAGCAACATTGTATTGATACATTGGGGTCCTCTGACGTCTTTGCGGTTCGTTATTGGCAGCGCAAACTATGCACTTCTTGTACCACTTTTTTACGTCCTCCCGACAATTAACCCAGTAAAATCGCTGACGCAGCTTCTGAACAGTCTTTATAACTCCTAAGTGTCCTCCAGCAGTTCCATCATGAATCTCCTTCAGTACCTCCGGTACTCTTTTCCTGGGGATTATGATATGCATCTTTTGCTCCGTAGCCTCAGTACCTTCCAGGAATACGTTTCAGTAGTCCATCTTCTATAAAAATGGAGCCCCACTGCGCCCAGTACGATTTTACGGTTTTCGAGTGTGTGAAACTTCTTGCCAGGTTGGTTTGCGGCCTTCTTTTTTCCATTCCAGTAGATGTTTCAATTCCGGATCAATTTCTTGGTCTTCCACAACTTCTTCCGTCAGCCAATGATCGTCTATCACTGTGGTCCGTAAAATTTGGACGGACTCTGTTGCTGGGCTCAGTCGTCATTTCGTTGATTCCATTGTTATCGGTTTCTTGAAAGTATCAGGTCTGATGATGGTTTTTGTCGCACTTGTATTAGTCAGCAAGGCATGTAGTTTCCTGTCGATCAACTCATCCACAAAAATGCTATTCACTCTAGGTTGTAGGGATGCGACATATCCAGTTAGCTTCATGGCATCTTGAGAATGGATTGACGTTCGCACCATTACGTCGACCTGCTTTAGTTTATCCGCTGTCTTGTTCTTTATTTGTTCTCCGCAGCGGCTTTGCACATGTCCCAGTTCACCGCAGCTTCTACATCGAAGTTGTTTTTCTCTTGGCAATATGTCAGTCAACACACGTTGTACTGTTTCCTCCATAGACTCACCGTGTTGTTCCTCTGGGCGAATATTGCCTTGCCATCTTGAAGCAAGTTCTGCTACCTCGAATTCCAATGCACTGGCCGAGGCAATGGCCCAAATACTCGAACGAGACAGAATCAGGGCCCGCTTGGGTTCTTTATCCCGGAGACCATCAACAAATCCTAATACAGTCAGTCGTTCTAACACATTTTCCGGAGTGTCAGGATATGCTAGGCGAACTAGACGAGCGATGTCAAATTCATATTCTTGCAGACTTTCAGTTGATTTCTGATATCTATTCCTCAGCTGCAAATAATACACTGGCTGCAGATGTGCGTCTCCATAACGCATTTCCAAATGGTTAACATGTAGCTGATAGTTCTGCCGCTCTTCTGGATGAATTGTTTACAATATATCCACTGCGTCACCACGCAGCGCAATGATCAAGGCCGTTGCCTTCTCAGATGATGACCAACCATTAAATACTGCCGCAGCTTCAAATTGGGCGTAATAATTAAGCCAAGATATCTTGCCATCAAACCGTGGTGGTTTCATCTGGAATCTCCGCAATAATTCTTCACTCTTTGTTACTAAATCTTCAACTTTTCCGCTATTTAATGGCTGGTCAAAACTTGGAGTTTTCTGACTCAAGTCAATATTTTGCTTGGCATTTGGCTGTTCGTGATTCAATGACGGATTCAATGTTGCCAATCTTGCCTCGATTTCTTAAATTTTTTCTTTAAATATTGCTTCAAACTTGTCTTCGAAATTTCTCGAATGTTCTTCAAATTTAGTTTCCAAGCTTCTAGAATTTTCCTCTAATTTAGTTTTCAAGCTTCTAGAATTTTCTTCAAACTTTTCATATTTTTCTTCTAATTTGGCTTCCAAGCTTTCTGTACATGCAATCCAAATCACCAGGAATTTTGAATTCATAAGTATCCGCTATTTCACCAGCTTCAACCCAAAATTGACGAAGTCGCTCTTGCAGTATACTTTTCTTGCCTGTAGTATCCAGATCACGTTCTTCTAATTCTCTCTTGAGATCAGTCACTTTTAAATCACTTAGATTTACCATTTACGAATGCATTTTTATTTATTTGCATTTAAACTTCATTTTTAATTCACGAAACACAACCCTAACACCTGACACCAATTGTAACGTTTATTACAATTTCGGGTTCGGTGAAGTTTATTATTAAATAAAACACGAGTAATGAAAACACTAGCAAAATATTTATTTAAAACGGAAATAATGTAGTACAACTACTAAGACATATATTTATTTACAACATGTATTTTTATAGGGTAGGTGGCTCAGTGTTATCGAGTCGGCCTGTGGATCTTGAGAACCCTGGTTCGATCCCCACAGCCGACAAACAACATTCACCAATTTAAATCTACCCCTGTAGCTTCCCCTCCACTAATATATTTGGAGGCCGTGATTTGACGGCAGGTAACCGCACTTCACGCGTAAAAATATATCACTTACCGAGATCTGATTAGGCAGAGTGCCACACCCAGTAATGGGTAAAAGGCGTGATTATATATTTATATTTTATTTATGTATTTATATTCACATTAAAGCATTTAGCAACGACTTACACTGTTAACACTTCAAATACAGAATGCATGTTGCCGGCCGAAACTCTCCCTTATATACTGGAACAAGATATCCTAGAATATACGAGAGCTTCTGGAACACTGTACAAACATGACGCAGAGCGAACAGGTTCGGACTTGTCTCTGTATAGCGTATGAGACAGCGGTAAATGCGCTGCAGACTACAATGCGTCGACTGTTCCAGAGGGAACAGAGCCGTACTCGCTACAATATAAATATCCCATCACGCATTACATACGGGATTTGATATATTTTTACACGTGATACGTCTGTTACTGCCTTCAGGGATGTTATTCGAGCAGGAGCCACAGGGGTGAGTTTTCGGACTGAGAAACGCTGTTTATATGATTTGTAAAATAAAAAAATATATCATCACACCTTTTACCCATACAGTAGCAGATCTCGGTAAACTTAAAGATGTTAGTGGAGGGTAGCCACAGGGACAGATTTATTTTGGTGAAAATTGTTTGTCGGCTGTGGGGATCGAATCACGGTTCTCAAGATCCACAGGCCGACTCGATATCCATGTTTTGTGAATATTGCAAATGAACCCGGGATCTTTTGTGTTTGTCTAAATGTACACAACTATTCACCCTTTGACATAAAATATTATAAATACTTTTTTCTACGATTGCTATGAAAAATTGTGAATTATGCTCTCATTTGTCATCGTAAAGTTGACGTTTTCTGTGGAACATAAATAAAAAATAAAATAAATTTATCATCACGCTTTTTACCCATTACTGGGTGTAGCACTCTGCCAGAGCAGATCTCGGTAAGTGATAGTGAGTAGATTTAACCTCTTGTTGGCAGTTTCCAAGTTATAACATACGTCGCCTTAATTCAAACTCGCCACCTTGGCAGAATAGTCAAAATGAAAGCAAGTGATTGGCTGTTAACAATTTATTCACTTTTCATAGCAACTTCTATGCACTTAGTCGGTTATGAAACAAAACTGAATTTTGCATATCATTTGGCCGTTTTAGAAAGTTAATCATGTTACACATTCATTGAACTTGAAAATATGACTTCATTGATAAAACTGTAACTTGACCTGTTTTGATTCTAAGCTCCTCAAATAATGTTATGTTTAGGTTTACCGTCAGTCATTGTTACTTGTATTAAATTTACGATATAATTTGAACAATTATTTGACTTATATTGAGATACGAAGTACATGTTCAGTAATTATTATATAAATATAATAAATATTATAAAAATAAATATATCATCACGCCTTTTACCCATTACTTGGTGTGGCGCTCTGCCGTAGCAGTGTGGTTACCAGCCTTCAAATCACGGCCCCTAAAGATGTTAGTGGTGGGGGAGCCACAGGGGTAGTTTTAAATTGATGAAAATTGTTTGTCGACTGTGGGGATCAAGATTCACAGGCCGACTTGATACCACTGAGCTACCTACCCTATGATTATTATTTAATGTTCTTAATATTAATATGCTTAATTACTGATATATTAAGATTAAAACCTTCAAAATTCGTATATACATATTAGGCAATGTGTAATTCCTGGTACTAAGTTATACTCGTATTCTGCAGTTATCTAGTATTTCGTAGAAACAAAATTTATCTATAAAGTACGCTTGCTATATGCGGGCTGTCACTTGTCGGAAATTTCACACAAAGCTTAGAAGCCTACCATCATACTGACAGATCTATTAAATATATGCAAGTGAGAATTAATTAAATCCTAACTTGCATAATAATTATTTTCACGTACAATTCGTAGATATATTCAGTGCGATTACGATAGCTCTGATTAGTTTTTAACAAAAGTTTACGATTCTTGATAAAAATATGATATGCACCGTACAAATAACAATATGATAAACTACTTAGCAACTATACAGTAAATAGCTCAGTTTAAATGTGTCAGCCTGTGGATTTGAGGACCCAAATTCGATTCTCGCAGTCGACAAGTTTTACTTTACATAAAAACTGACCGAGATCTGCTATGGCAGAGTGCCATACCTAGCAATGGATAAAAGGCAAGATGGAATATTATATTTTCTTACTTAAAAATCAACTATTGTTAGTTTGATTTTGGCAACCATTATAAATAACAATGCTGTCAAATAAACAGCTGCCTAGAACTTATTTGTAGTGTACAATATTGTTAAGTTTAAAACAAATGTATTATCATAAAACTAAATTAATTTAAATATTTAGGTTTTCATCTCAAAATTTAATTATATCCGTAACAATAAAGACCTACAGACTGTATGCTTTCACCTTAAATAATTCATTTGATTTCTGTTTCCATGATTGCATTAGATTAAATTAGATATTTTGATTGCAAGCATTGCCTAAGTACTGATCAGTAGATAAAAATTTTCAAAATTTATTCATTGATTTTCCAAATATATCTTTTAATCTGAAAATAAGTGGGTACCTCATATGGTTAATTCTTGATTATTATTTTTTATAAAATAAATTTATCATATTCAATTCCTGATGTATTTTTCATTGGTTATATTTTGAAATCATTTTAACCTTAACTCGACATTGCACCTTATAGCATATTTCATAGGTCGAATATTTTTGACTTTATTTTCTAATTTAAGCGAATTTTCTCCTAAGTATCATTGTAGACAATTTGTTACATCCTTATGAGCACGATTATAAGGCTATTTATCGTGTGACGACAATTCATGGAGAATTCGCATGTGCGAGAAATAAATCGATGAACTTATAGCTTTCTAGATTTTGTATGTATTTTTGCCGATAACTAAGGTCCTTTTCCTTCCATAATAATCTCTTTTAAACAATATTTTAAAATCGTTCAATATAGGGTTAAAATTCTTATAGTATTTCTATTAGTATAAAATTTAAATATCTAAAGAAATAACTTGTAATCTTTAGAATACATTTGCATACGGAAATTATGTAAAAGTTTTGGATTTTCAGGTTCTTGTAAATTTGTTAAGAAATTTAACATGTTTGAAACTATGGATTACAATTTTAATCATTTTACAATATTGTCATTTACAGTTATCAAATGGCAATAGCTGTTTACATGGGGGGAAGGCCCGACCGCTAATTAATTTTGAGGCTTCTATTATATCCTACAATTATTAGGAGTCGGCAAAAATTTTACATGTATTATATAATTGAAATTTGTCTTCTTCTTACTCTTTTCCAATCATACGTATTATTACGCGTTGGAGGTGTTTTAATCAAAATACATAAATTTAATATAACATATATTCCTTAATAATAATAATAATAATAAACGAGCTTGTATGAAAAGAATTATGAATGTGGTTGAAGCAAAAGTGGTGTGTCAGGATAGGAATGTTTGGAGAAAATTAATTGCGGGATAAATATGATGAATGAAGACAAGCGAATGATTCTTGATTTTAGATTCATTGGTTAGATGTTTCGAGTGTTTATCTGCAATTGTGTGGAGTTCACCTTCAAATACAAGCGCAGGTAGATGCTCCCTTCCTTTCTTATCTTTTGGTTCATTTTCTGTTTTTACTATATAGTGTGCATTGCAATTGTGTGGAATTCAGTTTCAAAAACAAGTGCAGGGAGATACTCCCTTCCTTACTCATCTTTTTTACTTCATTTTCAGTTTTTATTATACAGTGTGTAACTGCAATTGTGTTAAATGTATTTTTAAACAAGCGCAGGCGATGCTGCCTTAATTTCTTATAGATTCGTTGTTAGAGAAGTGGGCGTAAGTGAAGATTTACGAAACTGGTGTACAGAAGCGAATGGATGAATGATTGTTGCGTGTTGATGGATTTTGGTTGTGAGAAAAGAAAGAGTTTGTATGGAGGAAGTGTTAATGTGGTCTAATCGAGTATCGTGTGTCAGGATGAGAATGTTGACGGGTTCATGCTACCCCATTTAATGGGATATAGCGTGATGTTATGTTTGTATGTATGTATGTATAATAATAATAATAATAATGATAATAAAAATAAAATGTTCGAATATGTATATATATATATATATATATACCGGCTGATTACTATATTTTTGGTAGGTACGTAGAAAATCAATAGTAAATTTTTCATCTAACAAAGACTGCTCATATATGGTAACGCGAAAAATTCCTTTAAACGCCAATAGTATATAGGAAGATCAGACACGCTTAGTGAACTTGGCGCCTACCAATTGAGTTTTAATGACCCTGGAATATATTGGTTACCTATTTTATTTAAACATGAATGAAAGATTATGGTTTTAGTAAGCAAGCTAGATTAAAAGAATTTGTTGAATTGTAAAATATATTTGTACATAATATTTTTCTTAACAAATAAGTAGTAAAATTTATTTTATATACTTTTTACTAAAAATAATACTGAAACTAAGTTATCATAAATAATTAAATATATCATCACGTCTTTTACCCATTACTGGGTGTGGCACTTTGCTGTAGCAGATCTCGATTAATGATATATTTCTTCGCGTGAAATGCCGTCAAACCACGGCCCCCAAAGATGTTAGTGGAAGGGAAGCCATAGGGGTAGTTTTAACGCGGTGAAAATTGTTTATCGGCTGTGGAAATCGAATCCGGTTTCTCAAATCCACAGGCCGACTCGATACCGCTGAGCCATCTACCCCCAAAAAATTATCATTGCCAGACTTATTATATTTATTAAATAATTACAGAAAATTTGTAAACAATAATAACCATAAATTGAGTAGAAAGCTTGCAAAACAATACCTAGTTCATGCTTTAGTATTTTTTCCTATATATTGTAGCGAGTACGGCTCTGTTCCCCCTGGAACAGTCAACGCATCGTGGTCTGCAGCACGTTTATCGCTGTCTCATACGCAATACAGAGACAAGTTCGAACCAGTTCGCTCTGCGTCATGCTTGTACAGTGTTCCAGACGTTCTGGAATATTGTAGAATATCTTGTTTCAGTATATAAGGGAGAGTTTGGGTCGGCAACATTCATTCTATATTTGAAGTGTGGACTGTACAAGTCGTTGCTAAATTCTTTAATGTGAATATAAATACGTGTTGTAAATAAATATATGTCTTAGTAGTTATACAACATTATTTTCGTATTAAATAAATATTTTGTTAGTGTTTTCATTGTTTGTGTTTTATTTAATAATAAACTGCACCGAACCCGAAATTGTAATAAACGTTACAATATTGAATATGTTTCTTGATATATGGCGGCCGTCCATAGTTATCGAGGTAAATTCCGTGTCTATAGCGGTCCATGATAATCTTAAAACCGAAATTTAATTAAATACATATGGGAAAAAAACAAAATTTTCTTGGCAAAGAAATTACACGAGAAAACTTAATTAAACAAATTGAAATAATTTAACGATTTGCAATTTTATAACATTTACATCGAAGAGAAATGTCAATTAAAATATGACAGATATCATTACTGACATTTAAATTGAGAACAATTAAATAAAATAAGAAAAATAATATGTAATAAAAATATCTGATGTGGACACCACATGACTTCCTTGTACACGTATTAAACTATAGATATTTTTTTAATCGCACATATTTGACATTAAATCTTTTATTTTTTGTTCTAATCCATAGCAAACTTAATTTTTAAAAAAATCAAAAAATATATAATATTTAACTTTAGATATCTCGTTTATGCAAAAAGCTAATTTAAACATTCTTAATGTGCTAGACGCAGAATTTAATTCTCTAAAACTTTTATTTGCAGCATACATTTCTAAAATTAAAATAATACCATTTTTTTCAAGGAAATCTGTTAGCAGCTTCATGTAATGTGCCACTTCCGGTTAGTCTATTTTAACCAAAATCTATTATGTTATTTCCATTGATATGGTAGTCTTATATACCAAATTTGGAAAGTTTTAAATTATATTTGAATATAGTTTTTCATGAAAATCTATTATAGGCTTCAAGTAAAGTACCACTTCCGGTAGTTGTATAATGACCAAAAAGGGAGGTGCACAACTAGATGTTATAACAGTCCTAAATATAAAATTTCAATTTTCTACGGCTTACCGTTTTTGAGTTATGCGAAATACGTACATACGTACGTACGTACATACGTACGTACAGACGGCATGACGAAATTAGTCAAAATGGATTCAGGGAGGGCCAAAACACCTATTTCCGTTGAAATCTGAGAACCGAAAATTTTCGCGATTACAATACTTTCTTTACTTCGTACAAGGAAGTAAAAAATCAAAAAATATATAATATTTAACTTTAGATATCTCGTTTATGCAAAAAGCTAATTTAAAAATTCTTAATGTGCTAGACGCAGAATTTAATTCTCTAAAACTTTTATTTGCATCATTTATTTATAATACCATTTTTTTCAAGGAAATCTGTTAGCAGCTTCATGTAATGTGCCACTTCCGGTTAGTCTATTTTAACCAAAATCTATTATGTTATTTCCATTGATATGGTAGTCTTATATACCAAATTTGGAAAGTTTTGGATTATATTTTGATATAGTTTTTCAATATATTATAGGCTCCAAGTATGGTACTTTACTTTCCGGAAGTTATATAATGACCAAAAAAGGAGGTGCACAACTAGATGTTATAACAGTCATAATTATAAAATTTTAACTTTCTACGGCTTACCGTTTTTGAGTTATGCGAGATACATTACGTACGTACAGACGGCACGACGAAATTAGTCAAAATGGATTCAGGGATGGCCAAAATGCGTATTTTCGCTGAAATCTGAGAACCGAAAATTTTTGCGATTACAATACTTCCTTTACTTCGTGCAACTTCTCTTAATTTTTTTTATTCTTTCCTTCGTCTTAACATTTTCTCCCTCTTTATATTCATCTTTCTCTCTAAGAATTTTTCTCTTTATGTTGTTAAAATTTTCTAGCTTTTTATTCATCTGCTTGTCGTTTTTCAGAAATGTATTTCTTCATTCTACCCTTCTTTTGCCTGTTTGATTGTTTCTTTCCCATCCTTTAATTATTCAAAGAATACAACGAAAGGTGCACAACTAAATGTTGCTAATGCAATGACATTGACATTTAATTTTTTATTTTTTTCTTATTTTTTGTTCTAATCCATAGCAAACTTAATTTTTTTTAAAAATAAATATATAATTTTTAAATTTAGATATCTCGCGTATACAAAAGGCTAATTTAATAATTCTTAATGTGCTAGACGCAGAATTTAATTCTCTAAAACTTTTATTTGCATCATTTATTTATAAAATTTAAATAATATCATTTTTTTCAAGGAAAACTGTTAGCAGCTTCATGTAATGTGCCACTTCCGGTTAGTCTATTTTAACCAAAATCTATTATGTTATTTCCATTGATATAGTAGTCTTATATACCAAATTTGGAAAGTTTTAAATTATATTTGAATATAGTTTTTCATGAAAATCTATTATAGGCTTCAAGTAAAGTACCACTTCCGGTAGTTGTATAATGACCAAAAAGGGAGGTGCACAACTAGATGTTATAACAGTCCTAAATATAAAGTTTCAATTTTCTACGGTTTACCGTTTTTGAGTTATGCGAGATACGTACGTACAGACGGCATGACGAAATTAGTCAAAATGGATTCAGGGAGGGCCAAAACACCTATTTCCGTTGAAATCTGAGAACCGAAAATTTTCGCGATTACAATACTTCCTTTACTTCGTACAAGGAAGTAAAAAGTGTATTAGAAAAATGAGATGTAATAATTGTTTCGTGTGAAATCTAGTGTACTACAGAATGAGGATGTTAGGGATGTTTGTTGCGAAAATAAATGAATCTTTGGCCATATGTGAGCCTAGTTTTGAAAGTAGCATAAATGATGTTTGGATGAAATTTAAGGATACAGTTCTTAAAAGTGCAAAGGAAGTTTGTGGTGAATGCATATGTAAAGCATTTAAATTTAGATGTATATATAAGGCTTTACTTTATTTAAATAAATAACACTAATAATATTGAATGTAGAAATAAAATATAAATATATGATATGGAAGATGTGTACACTTTTAAGTTTGAAAGAAGAATGAAAATAAATAAATAGTTGACAGAAAAGTAAACATAAACAATAGAGTAATAATAAGAAGTAACTTGGAGACGAAATAATGTAACGTCGCCAAACTACTTGATAGCGACGCTACATTACTCCCCCCTCAAGAAAAGAAAAGAGAGGGAAAAGAAAGGACAATAAAAATGTTGTGCTCAACATCTAAAATGTTAAATTTAATGTGTGAAAGATAAGAATAAAGAGATAGTGAACAATACATTGGATAAATATAATCCAGAAACGAAGAAACTAAAAGAATGATAATTTCAACGGAAAAAGTTAAGTAAAAATTGCTAAAAGGGGTTATTGAGAAGGGATGAAATTATCAAGAATTAATTAAAACATTACTGAAAGAATTTAAGAAGTATTACTAGCACTAGATTGGCTTTAAACTAAATGTCACACAACACAACATTGATATTGATGAAAATGGAAAGGAAATAGCAAGAAAAAGCACGTAACACATATAGTAATGTAGTGTTTGGTGATGTTGAAAATGTGTTGCAATAATAGTAATAATAAAATTGTATAATCAAGTAAGTCTGATTAGTTGATTGTGTTAGCGTACGTGTAAGTCAATAAATGAATGTGTTACGTGTTGAAAGAAAAGAAATAGAAAAATAGTTATAGTTACATTAAACACTTAACAAAATAATATAAATTAAAATGTTCATATTTCTTGAAAGATGGGTAGACTGGCAGAGTTGGATAGACTGGTAGAATTGGGAAGACTGGTAGAATTGGAGAGACTGGTAGAAGTGAGTAGACTGGTAGAAGCGGGTAGACTGGTAGAAGTGAGTAGACTTGAAAAATATCAGGAAACGTTGGGCACTTTATTAAGCACTATGACATTCGCAGCACTGAATTATGATTTTTTTCTTTTTGTCGGGGGTCACCAATGTAAAGCATTTAAATTTAGATGTATATATAAGGCTTTACTTTATTTAAATAAATAACACTAATAATATTGAATGTAGAAATAAAATATAAATATATGATATGGAAGATGTGTACACTTTTAAGTTTGAAAGAAGAATGAAAATAAATAAATAGTTGACAGAAAAGTAAACATAAACAATAGAGTAATAATAAGAAGTAACTTGGAGACGAAATAATGTAACGTCGCCAAACTACTTGATAGCGACGCTACACATATTAGGCTCTTGACCAGGGAATGATGAAGTGAACGAAGCGATTTAGGAAAAAAGAGAGTGTATTTGCGATTTCTAAATGTAGAAGATGTGCCATATCAGAGATTAAGCGTTAAGAGAGTAGTGAGAAAAAGGAATGCGCGTTTTGATACTTTGATGAATGAAAGAATGACGAATGATTTTAGTATGAATAAAAATTGTTTTGGTTGAGTGTGATAAGATTGAGAGGTGATAATGTAAGTGCGGTGAAAGCGATTAAGAATGCGAATGGTGAGCTATTGTGGAATGAATCAGATGTTAGAAATAGATGGTGTGAGTATTTTTGGAGTTTATCTGATTGCGTAAATGGACCGAATGGTTCTAGTGAAAATACAAGAGAAAATGATGAGTGCGATGTTAGTTTTGCATTCTTGCATGTTGAAGTATGGTGGTGAGAGGTTATTTAATTGGTTAGTGTATTTTTGTAGAATTTATTTGAAACAATATGTGGTTCCTGATGACTGGAAACGTGCTATCATTTGTCCTTTATTTATGGGCAATTGTAGTTCGAGTGATTGTACTAATTTACATGTGATAAGTTGGTTGAATGTGGTAGTTCAGTTGTCCGGAAAGATTCTTATTCATAAGGTACAAACCTTAACAATCTCCAAGTTGAGCGATATGAACGGTGGATTTATGCCTGAGAGAGGGTGTTTAAATCAATTATTTTCTCTTCGTATGATTGTTGGGAAATCACATGCTAGGAACAAGGTGTTCTGTGATTTTCTCGATCTTAAAAAAGTATATGATAGTGTTGAAAGGAATTATGAATGTAGTGGAAACGAATGTGGTATGTCAGGATAGGATTGTTTGGCGAAGGTTAATGCGGGTTAAATATGATGAATTACAACAAGCGCATGATTCTTGACTTTAGATTTATTGGTTAGATTTTTCAAATGTTTATCTACAATTGTGTAAAATTAGCTTTCAAACAAGTACTGAGCAATACTCCCTTCCTTCCTTTTCTTTTCACTTCATTTTTTTTAATAGGGTGTCTAACTAAGAGAAAGATTTATTAAACAGGTATACAGGACGAATGGATGTAATTGAACGTTTGTTGCGTGCCGATGGATTTCGGGTGTGAGCAGGGGCGCCGAGAGGAAAAGCGGGCCCCGGGGAAAAAAAATTCGGGCCCCCTTTAACTTTGAATATTTATAATTAAATATAAGATACAAAAAAAAATATATTTATAAATATATGTATGGTTTTGCTTGGTTTTCTTCCCTTGCAGCCTTTTCTTTTCGTTTTAAAGCACCTGATTTATGGCGGTAACTCATTTTTAATGTTTAAAATGTATTTTTCGTTATCTGCTACAAATTTATGTCTGCATAACTATGTAAAGGTAGAATCTACAAAAAGAGTTAAAAAGTATTAATAGTGTTAGAAACAGATGTTTTATAAAACTTTATATTCATTTAAAAAGAATTATTAATTACCTTCATATATGTATGTTATAAAGAGTACGTATCATAGCGTCTAAAACCACAGCGTCGACAACCCATAGTGTCGACAAGTCTATAACCCCGACAACCCATAGCGTCGACAACACCTCCCACTCCAATGTTCATAGCGTATAAATCGTGTTCGTGTAAGTTTGCTTTGCGTTGCCATTCTCGCTGCCAAATAGTATAGAAAACGTGTAATAGATGGCGCTGATTATTACAATGAACCAAATGAATCGACAACAAATTTCAAGATTTTTTAATGCTATATATAAAAACAATATTCATATATCCTTTTAATTGTAATAGCTACGTGAAAGTAAATATGATTAAAAAATTTACAAATACTATATGAAAACAAATGCAATAAATTTTATTATTTATTGCTTTTACATTTACATTATATCAAAGCTAATATTATATTTTACCAATTTTATATACAATTAAAAGAGTGTAAATTATGATTTATTTTATAATTCTAATTTAGTTATTATCTATATAAATTAAGTGAAATATTCTTGATATTTTATAAATAAAAATACAATTGCATTTAACAGGTTTACTTTAATAGTTGTTTCCAAATTTGAAATATACAGAAATTAAATAAAACTAAAATAGAAGCATACAGTGATAAGTGGTAATCAGTCAATTTTAAAATACTTTTCTAGAAAAAAATAAAATCATTTATAATTTGAGCAGCAACAATATTGTTAAAATAATAAACAAGTGATGGTACAAACAAATATAGTTTCCATACATCATTTAAAAACAAAAAAAAACTAAATATAAATCTATCTCATTTTGATATTCCAGGCTACTGTTTTCTCGTAAAAATTTATTTAGCAGATTTATAACGTAAATAACTATTACTACCAAAAATAAACTGATGTTTACAGCTATCGAGTATATTCAATTAATTATTTCTTCAAAGATGTGTCGCCCAAATTATTGTGGACAAAAATCATTTAAATAGATACAAGTTTGTAGAGAATAAAATTATATTTCTAAATCGGTCAATATTTCTTATTGTACTTGTTTAATTACTGTAAGAATTGAATTTAAAATTGCCTAAAATTAGCTATTTAAATACTACTAACCGTGGAAGAAAACTAAATTTATGTAAATATCATATAATTATTAAATTATATATTTCAATAGTACACATCATAATTGACATTTGATTAAAATAATAAATATTTAGTCTTCTAAATATTTGGTAACTTTTTAATCATAATTAAAATGTTTTACAAAATTATGTAGATCTGGTGAATATAGTGGCTGAAAAATGAATTCGATCCGCAATTCGTAAATTTTGGCCATGACGACTGTCAACGTGTTGTCTTGGTAAAAAGGCATTTTCTTCTTCTTTAAATATTGCATTCAGGTTGTTAAATAATACTGCGTATATTGTTTTACTTTTTTTGACATGATCGATAAACACAATTCCGTGAAAATCCTAAAAAAAACAAAAACAGTCACGGCACAATATTATATTACATTCATTTTTACAAAAACGCTAACATCAACTGACACAATCGTCAGTCAAACAATAGCCAAGTGTCAAAAACAGCTGAAATTTTCAGAGATATCTTTCAAAACATGTACAATTGTAGTACTAGAATAGTTTTAACGAATGACTACACTTACATATATTGAGGTTCAAAACTTTTTAGACAATTCTCGTATATAAATTCCAACGCTAAAACAAAAACGATTTCCAGTAATTGTCGCAAATGCTCCAATATTATAATATATGTATTCACAAAGTAATTGTAGTGTATAACCAGTTCTTCGTACTCATACTAATTTGATATTTGACAGTAGTATTGCATCGTTTTGTTTCATTAAAACAATCTGAAACTAGAAAAAAATAAATTGTATTCCTTTTATATATATATCTTATAGTGAAAAATAACATACTGATTCCTGATATATAAATATTTGTAAAGGTAAACTTAACTTCTAAAATTGTTAAAAGGTCCAGAAAACCAGAGTAATCCTGACATCCAATTCTAGCAGGCACTTTTGACGTATAGTATAACCATGGTCAACTAGATGTTTCACACATTATTTATTATTAAAAATCATCTTAAATAAATGGAATATAGTCTTACAGTAGTTCATCTATTATATTACCTGATTTTAAACAATAATACATTTATTTATTGAATATTAAGAAAGATATGATTTTAATTATAACAATTACGCGCCAAATATGAATCTGCAAATAAAATTGGTTGTGTATGTTTAGAATATAAAAATTCGTTTCCACCCTTAATAATTGATATGCCTCAATTATTTTTTACATGTACTTACAAAACATCCCTATATATATTTTAAAATAAGTTCGGTGTCAAGTAACCCCAGAGCAAGGTGATAATAATTTTTTTAATTAATAATATATCAATTTTATACATTTTCTTATTAGAAAATTCGTATGAACCCTAAATAGTTGATTTACCTAACATATTTTTATATATTAAAGTAGACTACACCCCTGGGGATATTGTAAAACTAGTTCGATGACTAGCAACCCCGGACCAAGGTGGTAATTAATTTTATCCACAATCAACTCATAATATGCATTTATTTGTGCTCATTGCAATTGTATAAAGGGACAAATTATACACTAGTGGAATAAAGTAATTTTATTCCACTGTTAAAACAATGAACGAATAATGCACAGAAATCAGTCAAATTTATTGAATTACTTATTAATAAAACATTAACATTTATATTAACACTTAAATCAATGACATTTTGAAAAATGAATTAATTTTGAATAAAAGTTTTGATTGTGGATAAAACGTTATATTGTATTCGTGTTTTAGTTGCGCATTATCCACTCAAGATAATTAAATGCTCGAACTTCGTTCTCACATTTAAATAATCTTTTGTGGATAAATATATTAAAAAGCTCTGCAGGCCTTATAGGCCCATGGCTTGTTGGCAAATGTCTCTCCATACTCCTCTATTGTTGGCTTTTTCCTCCCATTTTTTAATGTTCATACTTTCTAGGTCTTTTAACACCGCGACACACCACTTCCCTTTTGGGCGTCCCCTTCTTTTCTTCGCAATAATTCCCCTTTTGAACACAGTCTTAATCACTCTGTTTTCCGGCCTACGCACTATGTGTCCTAACCATCTTAGTCTTTGAGCTCTGATGACCCCCGTTATCGCACAATTACCGAATAAACTCATCACTGCCGAGTTAGTTCTTTGCATCACCACCTCTCCGTCCTTTTTCCCACCAAAAATTTTCCTAAGAATGATGTGGATAAAACGTCACCTAAAACACTTATACAATAAATAACTATTTTAACTAATAACATATCAATTTTATACATTTTAAGTTTTTTATGTTTTTCAAAATCTACAAATAAAGCAAACCTTATATAAAAGTGTTAGATTTTATATAAATTGCTTGAGAATATCATTTTAAATATTAATTACCCTCTTGCTCCAGGGTTGCTTGGCACCGGACTTGTTTAAGAATATACACAGGGGTGTAGTCTACTTTAATATATAAAAATATTTTAGGCACATCAGCTATTTAGGGTTGATACGAATTTTCTAATAAGAAAATGTATAAAATTGAGATATTATTAATTAAAAAAATTATTATCACCTTGCTCTGGGGTTACTTGACACCGAACTTATTTTAAAATATATATATATAGGGATGTTTTGTAAGTACATGTAAAAAATAATTGAGGCACATCAATTATTAGGGGTGGAAACGAATTTTTATATTCTAAACATACACAACCAATTTTATTTGCAGATTCATATTTGGCGTGTAATTGTTATAATTAAAATCATATCTTTCTTAATATTCAATAAATAAATGTATTATTGTTTAAAATCAGGTAATATAATAGATGAACTACTGTAAGACTACCTATATATTCTATTTATTTAAGATGATTTTTAATAATAAATAATGTGTGAAACATCTAGTTGACCATGGTTATACTATACGTCAAAAGTGCCTGCTAGAATTGGATGCCAGGATTACTCTGGTTTTCTGGACCTTTTTAACAATTTTAGAAGTTAAGTTTACCTTTACAAATATTTATATATCAGGAATCAGTATGTTATTTTTCACTATAAGATATATATAAAAGGAATACAATTTATTTTTTTCTAGTTTCAGATTGTTTTAATGAAACAAAACGATGCAATACTACTGTCAAATATCAAATTAGTATGAGTACGAAGAACTGGTTATACACTACAATTACTTTGTGAATACATATATTATAATATTGGAGCATTTGCGACAATTACTGGAAATCGTTTTTGTTTTAGCGTTGGAATTTATACGAGAATTATCTAAAAAGTTTTGAACCTCAATATATGTAAGTGTAGTCATTCGTTAAAACTATTCTAGTACTACAATTGTACATGTTTTGAAAGATATCTCTGAAAATTTCAGCTGTTTTTGACACTTGGCTATTGTTTGACTGACGATTGTGTCAGTTGATGTTAGCGTTTTTGTAAAAATGAATGTAATATAATATTGTGCCGTGACTGTTTTTGTTTTTTTTAGGATTTTCACGGAATTGTGTTTATCGATCATGTCAAAAAAAGTAAAACAATATACGCAGTATTATTTAACAACCTGAATGCAATATTTAAAGAAGAAGAAAATGCCTTTTTACCAAGACAACACGTTGACAGTCGTCATGGCCAAAATTTACGAATTGCGGATCGAATTCATTTTTCAGCCACTATATTCACCAGATCTACATAATTTTGTAAAACATTTTAATTATGATTAAAAAGTTACCAAATATTTAGAAGACTAAATATTTATTATTTTAATCAAATGTCAATTATGATGTGTACTATTGAAATATATAATTTAATAATTATATGATATTTACATAAATTTAGTTTTCTTCCACGGTTAGTAGTATTTAAATAGCTAATTTTAGGCAATTTTAAATTCAATTCTTACAGTAATTAAACAAGTACAATAAGAAATATTGACCGATTTAGAAATATAATTTTATTCTCTACAAACTTGTATCTATTTAAATGATTTTTGTCCACAATAATTTGGGCGACACATCTTTGAAGAAATAATTAATTGAATATACTCGATAGCTGTAAACATCAGTTTATTTTTGGTAGTAATAGTTATTTACGTTATAAATCTGCTAAATAAATTTTTACGAGAAAACAGTAGCCTGGAATATCAAAATGAGATAGATTTATATTTAGTTTTTTTTTGTTTTTAAATGATGTATGGAAACTATATTTGTTTGTACCATCACTTGTTTATTATTTTAACAATATTGTTGCTGCTCAAATTATAAATGATTTTATTTTTTTCTAGAAAAGTATTTTAAAATTGACTGATTACCACTTATCACTGTATGCTTCTATTTTAGTTTTATTTAATTTCTGTATATTTCAAATTTGGAAACAACTATTAAAGTAAACCTGTTAAATGCAATTGTATTTTTATTTATAAAATATCAAGAATATTTCACTTAATTTATATAGATAATAACTAAATTAGAATTATAAAATAAATCATAATTTACACTCTTTTAATTGTATATAAAATTGGTAAAATATAATATTAGCTTTGATATAATGTAAATGTAAAAGCAATAAATAATAAAATTTATTGCATTTGTTTTCATATAGTATTTGTAAATTTTTTAATCATATTTACTTTCACGTAGCTATTACAATTAAAAGGATATATGAATATTGTTTTTATATATAGCATTAAAAAATCTTGAAATTTGTTGTCGATTCATTTGGTTCATTGTAATAATCAGCGCCATCTATTACACGTTTTCTATACTATTTGGCAGCGAGAATGGCAACGCAAAGCAAACTTACACGAACACGATTTATACGCTATGAACATTGGAGTGGGAGGTGTTGTCGACGCTATGGGTTGTCGGGGTTATAGACTTGTCGACACTATGGGTTGTCGACGCTGTGGTTTTAGACGCTATGGGATGCTTCGGTTATAAATACTCCTTCGTAGTACTGAAGTCTTCAAATTTAAAATTTATTGTGCGCACTAAAATCGAGGCTAAAATATAGTAACAGTTCGGTAAGAGTTAATTGGTGCAGCGATGTATATTGTATACTCACTGTATGACTATCTAATATCTAGTTGCATATTCGATAAATGCAGGGGATACCAAAACAGCACTACGCACAAATGTATAGAGCCTTTGCCTATGTGTGTTGTATACAATGAATGTAGTAATATAAGAAACAAAAATGCAACAATGTAATAATGTACTTTTGAATAGTGTATAAATTTATTTAAAATTTGCAACTGGGGCCCTTGATCAAGCATTTCATCATTTTTACACAATGTAATAAATTGTTGAAAACGTGTATCAGACATTTCGTTATACATGTTTTAGTAAAGAATATAAAAAATTGGTGAAATAGTAGAAAATTAAAAGCAATTTATAAAATAGCATCACATCCGGGCCCTTTGAATTCCACGGGCCCTGGGTATTTTACCCCCCCTACCCCCCCGTCTCGTCGGGCCTGGGTGTGAGGAATGAAAGAGCTTGTATAGTGGGACCGTCAGTGTGTCTGAAGTGTGTATTGTAGCGAGTACGGCGCTATTCCCTCTGGAACAGTCGACGCGTCGTAACCTGCAGCGCGTTTACCGCTGTCTCATAAGCAATACAGAGACAATTCCGAACCTGTTCGCTCTGCGTTATGCTTGTACAGTGATCCAGAACCTCTCGAATGTTGTAGAATATCTTCTTGCAGTATATACGAGAGAGTTTGGGCCGGCAAGATTCATTCTGTATTTGAAGTGTGAACAGTGCAAGTCGTTGCTAAATACTTTGTTGTGAATATAAATACGTGTTGTATATAAATATATGTCTTAGTAGTTGTACTACATTATTTTCGTTTTAAATAAATATTTTGTTAATGTTTTCATTACTCGTGTTTTATTTAATAATAAACTTCACCGAACCCGAAATTGTAATAAACGTTACAATTGGTGTCAGGTGTTAGGGTTGTGTTTCGTGAATTAAAAGTGAAGGTTAAGTGCAAATAAATAAAAATGGGTTCGAAATTGGTAAATCTAAGTGATTTAAAAGTGACTGATCTCAAGAGAGAATTAGAAGAACGTGATCTGAATACTACAGGCAAGAGCGACATCGTAAATTTTGGATTGAGGCTGGTGGAATAGCGGATACTTACAAATTCGAAATTCCGGGCGATTTTGACTCCATGTACAAAATATTAGAAGAAAATTCTAAAAACTTAAAAACAAGATTGGAAGCCAAATTGCAAGAAAATTCTACAAGCTTGGAAGCTAAATTTGAAAAAAAATTCTAGAAGTTTGGAAGCCAAGTTAGAAGAAAGTTCCAGAAATATCGAAGAAAATTCCAAAAATCTGAAAGAACTTATGGAAATTCTAGAAGTTTGGAAACCAAATTAGAAGAAAATTCTAGAGGCTTAGAAACCAAATTAGAAGAAAATTCCAGATGCTTGGAAGTCAAATTAGAAGAAAGTTCCAGAAGCCTGGAAACAAATTTAGAGACTTAATTTGAACAAAAATTTGAAAAATTTGAGGAACATTCGAGAAATTTTGAAGAAGAATTTCAAAAATTTGGTGAACATTCGAAAAATTTTGAAGATAAATTTAAAGAAAAAATTGAAGAAATCGAGACAAGATTGCCAACATTAAATCCGTCATTGAATCACGAACAGCCAAATGTCCAACAAATTCACGACTTGATTAAGAAAACTCGATCTACTGACCAGCCATTAAAAAGTCTAAGATTTAGTTACAAAGGGGAAAGAATCATTGCGTAGATTCCACATGAAACCACCACAGTTTGATGACAAGGTATCTTGGCCTAATTATTACGCCCAATTCGAAGCAGCCGCAGAATCTAATGGTTGGTCGTCATCTGAGAGGGCAACGGCCTTGATAATTGCGCTGCGTGGTGACGCAGTGAATATATTGCAAACAATCCCTCCAGAACGCTCTTCTGGACAGATTGTTTGCAAAACTATCAGCAATTAGTTAAACGCTTGGAAATGCGTTATGGAGACGCAAATATGCAGCAAGTGTATCACTCGCAGCTGAGAAATAGATGCCAGAAATCAAATGAAAGTCTACAAGATTTTGAATCTGATATCGCTCGTCTAGTTTGCCTAGCATATCCTGACACCCCAGATAGTGTGTTGGAACGACTGGCTGTGCAAGGATTCATTGATGGTCTCCGAGATAAAGAAACCAAGCGGGACCTGATTCTGTCTCGTTCGAAGAACCTGTCCATTGCCCTGGCGACAGAACATGCTTCAAGACGGCAAGGCAATATTCGCACAATAGAGAACGTAGAGGAAAATCACAATGATTTTATGGAGGAAACAGCACGGCGTGTCTTGACTGAGATGTTGCCAAAGAAACTTCGATGTTGGAACTGCGGTGAGCTAGAGCATGTGCGAAGCCGCTGCGGGGAACAAATAAAAAATAAGACAGCGGAAAACTAAAGCGGGTCGACGCAATTGGGCGAACGTCGATCCATCATCAACCTAAAGTAAATAATAGCATTTTTGTGGATGGATTGATCGACGGGAAACCACATGCCTTGCTGATTGATACAGGTGCGAAAAAAAAAACCGTCATCAGACCTGATACTCTCAAGAAACCGATAACGAATGAATCAACAAAATGGCTACCATCCATGGCGAAGCAGACATCAGAAATACACGAATTAAACACCGAGCCCTGGTAGCTGACATTAAAGACAAATTCATTCTCGGGATGGACATCATGAACGCAAATGGTGTCGCACTAAATTTAACACGCGGAATACTTAAGTTCAATGGTGAAGAGTTCATTTTACATCCCCCAAGGAGAAGACACAGTACGTGTAACCTTAGCTGAAGATAATGTCGTGTTAAATCGAAGTGAAATGATTGTGGATGCCTACCTGGAACGTGAACTTTCAACAGGATGTACCATGCTGTTAGAAGCTGGAAATCATAATAAAACGACTACTCGTGGAATACTGGTGGGAAAATCTCTCCTGCATACTGGAAAAGTAGTACCAGTTCGAACAATGAATGTGAATTATTATCCAGTTACACTAAAGAAGAGTACTATCTTAGGACACTATTCATCAGTAACTTCGATTATCAGACGAACATCCGTTACACAAAATCCACCAAAGAAGCTTCCCGCAGAACTGGCAAATCTACTGTCAACATCTTGACAAGAATTAAACCCGGACGAGAATAACAGAATCAGAAATAAATAACGGAATATCAAGACGTTTTCGAAACCAGCTGTGGGACCAAGGGTAGAACCAACAGCATCAAATAAACACCGGCGATGCACGCCCCATCCGCCAAGTACCAAGACGATTACCATTGGCCAAGAGAGAGCAAACCGAGAAAATTATTCAAGACATGGAAAAAGAAGGTATCATCGAATGCTCAAACAGTCCGTGGGCCTCACCAGTGGTGTTGGTAAAGAAGAAATATGGGTCAACACGATTCTGCGTGGACTATCGTCAACTCAACAACGTGACGAAGAAGGAGAGCTACCCGTTGCCCCGAATAGATGACACATTGGATACGCTGTCGAAGCCGGAGCGTAACTACTGCGTCACCAGGCGAGATTATTGGCAATAGTTAAAGCCGTTGAACACTTCTACAAATACAGTACTGCCATCTATGTTCCAGGAAAAACTTTACTAGGTTAATTAAATGTTTAGACTACTGAACATGCGAACTATACCTATGCAAAGTGCAAATGATTCTAACAAAAAAAAATTATATTGTCCAGCCGGCTGGACAAAAGGATTGAGGAGAATATAAATACGTGTTTATATAAATAAATGTCTTGGTAGTTGTACTACTGTTACGTTTTCCTTAAATTATTGTAGAATTTATTCGCCGTATATTAGGCAACCCCTAGGGCCGGGATGCACAGGTGGTCCTTGACATAGCTCGGTTGGATTTATTTTTGCGAAGGTTAAACCATTGGTCGAAGTACATTTAATTAATCTCTCAATTAAGGAATTTTGCGATTTGACAGGAAATAACGTTTTTTTGGAATTAAAAAAATATCGGTTTTGCAATGTCTACTGTGGGTGAGATCGCACGCATATAATCTTTTGTCGATCGAAAAATTTGTTGTGAAGAAATATACCACTTTGTGGGATTTGGAGATTAGTGCTTTATCGAATATTGTTATATTTGTCGGCTGTGCCGGATTTGGAGGATCCACCCCAGTTAAAATACATTCACTTAAAGCCTGCTCAACACCTCAAGGTAATGAATCTGTATTATTTGCTAGTTTACAATTAAAATCTTGAACTGAAGGAGTAACTTGATTTCATTCTTGCGCACGAATTATTTGGCTTAACATTGGCATACTTGACCTTTGCAAAAATATTCTAACCGATGCATGTTCTTTTAGGCTTTAATTTTCCCCGTTTGGGAATAATAGTTCGAAATCGATCCACGTGGTTCGACTGTGTGTAGCTGGCCACACACGTGGTTTCCCTCGATAGCTCGTGGCCGACATTTTGTTTGGCTGTACGAAATTCATCATCTGCGCTGCTGTTCGGTCAGATCTAGACGTCTGGCACTTCAAACTTCGGAACCACAACCGAATTCAACCGAGTGACTGTCGCTAACGCCCTCCAGCGATAGCCTCGCTACCAGTCACCACGCAGGACTTTGCTACAGCTAAGACAAAATTATTTGTTTATTCTTAGTTTTGTTTCACGTATTCTGTAATCCTAGTTGTACTTACTATTAGTTTATTTTTAACGTTCGGCAAACATTTACTATCCGTCAACTTTAACGCTTGCTTGGATAATCGCATCAATTTCTGTCATTTCTATTATTTAGTGCTTTTGTGCTCGCGATACCATAGTTGGTACGTACGTCGTTTAGGCGAGCAGGACTTACGCTGTTAGGATTGTCACGCTTACACATTCACGAACAACGTTGATCGATGATCGGTGTCCCCGTGTCCTTGTGGAATTTATTTTTTCTATCTATCCTCGGTAGTCCTCGACGCTTAGTGCGAACGACCTGCTATAGGGCCCCGATTATATTTATTACCGTACATTATAAAAAAAAAACAACAATTGATTTGATTCTTGGACGATTTTGTATGATTACGGATTTTTAAATGCTAGTCGCCGACAATTTTGTATTACTTTACTTTCTTGAATATAGTTACTTAATTCATGCCAAGTTACGGGTTTTAATTTCGCTTCACGACCTTGTTACCGGGAGGTTAGTATATCACTTTTGGGTTGAACGTAGGCATAGATCTACTGGCGCCCACACACATCTTTCTGTTCTGACTGCGACCCACAGTCTCACGGATCCTGTCACCAGGATCGTAGGACTACATTATTTTTGTTTTAAATAAATATTTTGTTAGTGTTTTCATTACTCGTGTTTTATTTAATAATAAACTTCATCAAGGCCACATCCTAGCTTTGGTACAGCTAGTTTTAGAATACCCTGTTCGAGCAGCACACCTCGTAGATCACATAGGGCGCCCCAGACGGCGCGATAAGTTGGTTTCTCGTGGGATAGATGTTTGGTCACCAGGTAAAAAATGCTTCTGTGTCGGTTCGACTGTCTGTCGGCTGTGTGCCGACACACGGATGTTGTTGCCGTAATTCTTCAAGTTGGCCGAACTTTTTCTTAAAAACCACGGCGATTCCTCGACACATCTGTAGATCTTGAGCCACACAATGTGTCAATGAATATTCTGTTGGCACTTTGATTAGATCTCCCAGATGTTCATTGGTCACACCATTTCTTACTTTATGACCCGTAGAATAAGAGGCCATGAACTCGTCAAAGGTGGTCTCCGGATCTTGTACATTAATTCGTTGAGCTCGAGCTCCATTGAAGTTGCCATCGTTGTTGTCACCGGCGAAAGAAGCCAATCGATTGAAATGAATCACTCTTGGTTTTCCTCCAGTCCTTTTCCGGATTCGATAGATGACGTCATTTATTCGTTTCAGTATCTCGTAGGAACCTTCTCAAGAGATCTGTAGCTTTGGGGACATTCCACGGCGACGCTGTGAGTTGTATAGCCAAATCAGATCCCCGGCTTGATATCCACCATTCTTAGCCTTGACATCATATATGTCTTTCATCCTGTCACTAGCGCTCTGGATGTTAGAGCGTACTTGCTCATGGATGTCGTTCATCTTCTTCCGTAGTTCGGTGACGAAATCTTCGCCAGCCAAATTTTCACTTCGCTTGCTGCCGAACTTCAAGTTTCAAGATAATCGCAGTTCATTACCAAAGACGATGCTATCCGGAGTCGGTTCTGTTGTTTCATGAACAGATAATCGATAAGCTAACAGAAACATTGGTAGATGACAATCCCAGTCCTTTTGGTGGCCGGAGACAACCTTAGAGAGGTGTCTATTGATTGTTCTGTTCATGCGTCCAACCATGCCATCTGACTATGGGAACAAAGACGACTCGAAGTTTCTACCTTGGTCCGAGTGTACTTCCAACGGTACCCCGAATCGGCAGATCCACTGGTTGACAAATTATTCTGCTACTGTAGCGACTTCTTGATTTGGCAAGGCATAAGCTTCAACCCACTTGCTGAAGTAGTCCATGATGTATTTATTTCCCTTGTCGGATTCTGGAAATGGACCGGCAATGTCGATTGCAATTCTTTCAAATGGGCTCCCAACATTTTATTGATGCATTGGGGCTCTCTGATGTCTTTGCGGTCCATTGCTTGCAGCGCAAACTACGCCTTCTTGCACCACTCTTACGTCCTTCCGAAAATTAACCCAGTAAAATCGCTCACGCAGCTTCTGAACTGTCCTTGTTACTCCTAAGTGTCCTCTAGCAGTTCCATCATGAATCTCCTTCAGTACCTCTGGTACTCTTTGCATGGGGATTATGATCTGCATCTTTTGCTCGGTACCCTCAGGACCTTCCAGGATACGTCTCAGTAGTCCTTCTTCTATAACAATAGAGTCCTACTGTGCCCAATACGATTTTACGGTTTTCGAGTGTCGTGCAACTTCTTGCCAGGTTGGTTTGCGGCCATCTCTCTTCTGTGTTGTGAATCTTCGCCCGTGTGATATGTGCTCAAAGAGCCTGTTAAAATAATAAAATAATACGGTGCCCTCGCAGAACATATTCCAAATACTCAGAGTGGTTTGACGGGGAGGAATCCGTGCGGGTGTATTCGTTCGTTAGTTTCTTATCAGGAATTTTCCCCGTTGTTGTGGTGCTATGGTGCCTATGATTTATTATTAGTTTTAAACAGACAAAATATGGTATGTTAATGTTTCGGAGTGAGAAATAGCGAGGTAGTTGGTGATTTTTACCTTCTCCAATGGTTGATCGATTCACTGCTTGTGGTATCAATCTCGCGAAGTGCGTCGGAATTGTACTAGTCTTTATTAATTGTGTATTTTTACTACAACATGTCCCGTGTAATTTGTCCAATATAAGGTAAACCCTCAAGACGCAGAGCCGGCTTTTGATGACAGTTTTTGGGAAGACTAAATCTTTTAATTAACTTATATTCGTCACTTCCTTGTTCTCTACACGTCTATTTAATAATCCTGTTTTTCTCTTCTCCGTGCAGCACATAGTCTCTAAGTAAAAATCTCAAATAATTATATTATGTGTATATATTTCGACAAATTTTCCCAATACCATCCTGTCGCTACCTGCTTAGCGCCCAGGGTCACAAGGGTGCCCACGATTGGCTGTTGGTTTGTGTCATTCACACCCCAAAGTTCTATGCTAAATATTTTATTCAATTTTGCCTTATAATAGTTATTTATTATACAAGCGGTATAAATGTATGTTTAATGAGCGGTAAGTTTAAGCGCGCGAGCGGCGAAGCCGCAAGCGCGTTAATACCGCGAGTTGAACATACATTTATACCGCGAGTGTAATACAACTTTTTATTCAATTTTGCCTTAATAAACTTCTCCAATTTGAGTATAGGATTTTTTTTTATGAAGTCAAAATCTTGAAATGTCACTAATCGCTGATTGTGAGTTTTGTTGTACGTTGCCATGGGTTGTTCCAATTTTCTTTTCTTGTAAACAATTCAACCCATAGCAACGTAACAACAAAACTCACAATCAGCGATTAGTGACATTTCAAGATTTTGACTTCATATAAAAAAATCCTATACTCAAATTGTAGAAGTTTATTAAGGCAAAATTGAATAAATAGTTGTATAAAGTCGTGAACAACAATGAAAACACCTGTGTTCACTTAAGTCATATTTAAATTTTATCCCTAGAACTAGGGAATTTTAAATGTTGGTAGAGATTTTTATTTTTATTCTAGGGATTACATGAAAAAAAATTAGTTGTGCAGGGCAAAACGTTCAAAATTTGTCAACTGGTTACTGTTAAAAATAGCGCCAAAGAAAACTCCGTCTGGTGAGATGGCGCGTTGATCGATTTAAAAAATATGACAGTTCGCCCAAGACCCAACACAGACATTCGTCTAGTAATGTATGAGCACTTGCTTTATTAGTTTTATTATATAAAGACCGATAATGACCCGAGCTCACGAATACGAATACATGTAATAGTTACAAAAGAATACATTTAGGTTATGTTGAATTTTACAACTGTCAAATTCATTATCTACATTGTGTACATTGTCTACGTCGCTAGAATTGTCGACGTATTGTCTACGTGTAGATGTAGACAATTAAAGATTACACGTAGATGCACATCTCTGTTTGCAGCCCAGGATATTCTAAAGTTAAATTAAATTTCATCATACATTATTTTTAATAGGAATTATTTCGTTGTCTTATTAAATGTAGTTTTTGAGTTTACGTTTAACTTTAATCCTGAATTAGAAGTTAAATAAGACGATGACATATGTATTAATAATGATAATATATTTAAGAAAAAGTACACAATTAAACAACTGACAGTTTTACACAATTATATTGTCAAAATACTGAATAACCTCACTTTTATTAACATTTAATTTCTCTTAAAATATTTTCATTGTCCAAAATCGTCAGTTATTTTAATTTACATTTTAATTTCCTATAACACAATTTTGACTTAATGGATAATTAAAAATGCTAAATAATGAATAACTATTTAACTAAGCTTAGTATATCCGGCCCTAAGGAATTTGAAGGTACTTCGAAATTATTCTCATACAGCAACTTACAAATCAAATTTATTGGCAACGAAAACAACTTGTTAAACTTATAACTTTTTTGAAAATAAAAAAATATATATTTTTTCTTTGATACCTACCTATTTTTTTGATGTATTTTCGTCAGTTTAATGTCAGATTTACTTACTCAATTAAAATAAAATTGAAATTATTAATTAATTATTTTTAATGACAATTCGTAAATTGTCGTATTTGTTATTTATTTGGTTTATTGTAGTACACCGCGCCATCTATGAGATAAATTTTGTACTGACTAAGTGACGCCACCCGTGACATCACCAATTATCGTCATCGTTCTGACGTATCCATGATAAAGTGAGACAGAACTACATTCGGTGTTGTGGACAAAAGTGGTGGGAGTATCTTTCGGCCGGGTGGATTTTAGGTGGCGTGGAAAATGGGGCGCGTGGAATATCGGTGGAGTGGGATTCGGTGGCGCGGGATGCTTCGGTTTTGAGTATGTAAAATATGGATATTACTACTTTGAAGAATTAATTTCCGATTATGATCAATGCTACCGTCGACAATTTAATTCAGATGTAAGATTAGTGGCGGAATGATTAGGATTGTTAGATAAATTGAAGAAATTTAAAGAATTAATGTGTTACACAGACTCTAAACTAACAGCTGACAAAGTTTCGTCTATTTTCGAAGTGAAATTAAGCGAAATAAGAAGCAATAACCGAAATATTGAGAGCAGAATACTTAGTTTTTGGAATGATTTTTTGTTCGATTGCCAAGGTAATAGTATATTACATAATAAGTCAGGAAAGTGATGCTTTACTTGACGAAGCGGTTGTTTGAAGAACGAGGCCGTAGGCCGAGTATTTTAATTCGCTGAGTCAAGTAAAACACTTTCGTGACGTATTATGTATACTACTTTTTCTGAAATCGTTCATATTTATATTTTATCAATATAATTAATAATAAATATTTTTTAAAATATTTAATTTTTTGGTAAGAATCATATTGGCAGCAAACTACATATCCAAGGTGATAACAAAAGTTGTTGAAAACAATATCTTATGTGAAAAATCTATTGAACATATTTGTGTCAAAAGTAATATTGTTGACAGAGAAGATTTCTTTATAATGTTGACAAATATAGATGAAAATGAGTATGAGGTGGTATTTTCAAGTTCTCCTCCTGAAATCTTAAATCAAGCAACTGCGGCTGTTGAAAATTTATTACCGAGCAAGTCCAAAGACCGATATGATAAAGAGTATGAAATTTTCATGGATTGGAAAAAGCAAAATAATTTGTCAGCAAATGTGCTACTTGCTTATTTTATTTACTGAATCTCCAAGTAATTTATCGATTGCAACAATAAATTTAGCTTCAAATTCGCCAGTGTCATACATAAATTTTAGTAATTTAAGCAATTGTATATTTAGTATTAATATTATTGATAAAAATAAATAAAAAACTTATTAAATTTTTTAGTTATTTAGTTTATTTATTTGAGTCAGGTAAACACTTACTTTCCATACTAAAATGCGTCAGGACAGTAGGCATTTTCTTGACGATTTCAGAAAAAAAATATTTTATTAATAAATTAAATATAAAATTATCTTTTGGTGCTCGATTTTTTTTAGACAGAGAGTCTCAAGCCACCTTGGAAGATGTGTTATGCTTTACTACAGCTTTTGAAAAAATACCGCCTCTGGGTTTTGAAAGGCAACCTCAATTGGAATTTCTACATAATGAAGATTATCTGTGGCCAAAAGCAAATACTTGCACACCTATTTTATATTTGCCAATTTCCTACAAAAGTAATGAATACGACAAATTTAGAAACAATATGGATTATGCTATAATGAATGGCATGCAATTTGGATTTGCATAATTTTTTTTTGTTGATTTTTTTTTAATTCAGTTTTATTGTTTTTCATGTTTAATAATGTTACGTTTCTATGAATTTCATATATTTTTTTATATTGTATTTATTGAAAGTAAATAAAAAAACAATCACATTAAATCATTTTAGTGGCAATTCACCAATCATATGTTTTGAATAATATTTTTAACAGTTAGGTAATGTGTTATTCCATAATTGTTATCTTCTACCAGAGGATCAGGCACTGCATTTTCAATTTCAGCTAATTGTTGGGGTGTCTATTATATCAGATGCTGGGACTACCACATTATTTTCAGTTTCCAGGGTCGTCTCATCTACACCATATAGCTCAACACTATCTAGGTAACATGGATCTTCGGTATGTAAATAATTACTGCTTTAGAATTTGTCCGAAGTGAGATCACCATTGACTGTACTATGAACGTTTAGCTTTAATTTTAATTGATATATTTAAAAAAGTAAAATGTTCAGCGATTACGCACTAATTCTTTCTTTATTTAGATGAGAATAAATATATGAAATTATGTTTTGAAATTTGATTTCAAGTTTCATTCGGGTTTCACTCTAGACCTGCTCATTAGGACTCATATTCAACGCTGCCAACCTTGAAATGTGATGCAATGCAAATAATGCCTATAACCTAATTTTTAATCAAGTGACATATGAATCATGAATTGTTTTCTGTTGAACAATTTTTTGAACATGTTCTACTAGATTATGAGCAAATTTTTGATGCTATTGTAGAAAATGACCAGTACAAATTGAACAAATTGCATATAAATTTCGAAGAATATTGTAAAGTTCTGAATATTGTTATTTTGAATAGTAACAATGAAGAGTTAAATGGTCTCTTGGCATCGCTATACAATCAACTGCATTTTTGTTATAATAATATTGAGAGAAAATTGGAAGAAATATCTACAGAACAATGTGCAAAATACATGTGTGATCTTCGGACTGGATATCGTGGTCGTCCTAGGTACCAGATCACTGAA
The DNA here is from genome assembly GCA_947425015.1 of Pterostichus niger. Lineage (NCBI taxonomy): Eukaryota > Metazoa > Arthropoda > Insecta > Coleoptera > Carabidae > Pterostichus > Pterostichus niger. The sequence goes on from OX380336.1 coordinate 16,076,490, forward strand.
GAATAATTGTCCTTTTTAAGAGGCAGTTGTTTGAATTGGACTCAAATATCTCGGTTTATGAACGTTTCAACAAGAACTGTTTTGAGACATCGTAAATTATTAAATTATTGTGAGGTAAAAAATCTTGTATGTGATGTAGAATTGCAAAGAATCATTTTGGAAATTCTAACGTCTACTCCAAATATTGGTGAAACCTATGTTACTGGGGGCTTACGGGCCAGAGGTTTACATATTCCAAGATGGCGGATACGAGAACAATTAAATATAATTGACCCTCTTGGTAGATTACTTAGAAAACGTTCCGCCATTGTAAGAAGAGTTTATAGTGTTAAAGGAGCAAATTATTTGTGGCGAGTATTACTATTTATTATTATTATGATTGATATTTTATTTCTATTATTACAGGCATATAGACTCGAATCACAAGTTAATTTCATTTAGATTGGTTCTACATGGTTGTATAGATGGATATAGCAGACGCATCATATATCTAGAATGTTTAACAGACAATAAATCACAGAGCGTTTTTAACTTATTTGAGGCTGCTGTGAGAGAATTTGAAATTCCAAGTCGTTGTCGAGGGGATCATGGAACAGAAAATGTTTTAGTGGCTGAATATATGCTTCGACAAAGAGGTTTAAATAGAGGAAGTTTTATTACAGGACGTTCAGTCCATAATCAGCGAATTGAAAGACTTTGGTCAGAAGTTAACAGAACTGTGTTATATAGATGCGTACAGACATGCAAACAGAACATCGTAACGTTACATCGTCGCGTAACAAATGTGCGTACACTTCGAAGTACGATCATTCACTGCCACATCGTGCAGAACTTCGTAACGTAACATCGCCGCGAAACACAGTCGCGAACATTTAGCCGTTCCAGTACTGTAGTTACTTTGTTTAATCGAATAGTGAAATGGAAGTTGCTGCTGCGGCATATGTTATTATAGATTATTTAGTAAGGAAGAGAAGAAGGAAAAGATGATGGTGGCAAACAAATTTATATTCGAATAGAATTTCTTATGGTGGGAATCAGTTACTTGTTGATCTCAAATTTCAATCAGTTAGCGGCTTATATAAAAATTTCACAAGAATGTCACCTATTGACTTCGAATATCTGATTAATTTAATTTAAACTGAAGACGGCGAAGTTATATTCTGTGGAGATGAAGATTGGAAAGGAATGATCGAGGATGATTGATGCATATGTGTTATATTATAGTACCCCCTGCCTGCTTTGAATAAAATATTCATTATATCTTGTTGTACAGAAGTTTGTACTTCCGGGGAATATTTCTGCAGTTTTGTAGCTACCAGATTTCCAAAAATTTGTCCCTCATCCTGTTGTGCTGGAGACATTGTAGAGGCGTTTGATAGTACTCGAAAAGCTTGATCAAGTCTTTCATCATAAACATTCTTCTTTCTCTTCTTCAAAGATGCTCGAGGGGATACAGTCTTTGTGGCATGAGCTTTGTGCGTCTGTTCTGGAAGTGTTTGATTGGTCTGTTTATGCTGTGGAGATGGATGACCTTCCTGTAGTTCTGTTTCTGTTTCTTCGGTAATAACAGGCCCATTTCCTTCATCTTCTTCGATATTCTCCTCATCTGTAATCTATAATATATCACATAAGATATGTTGAGCGACTGTTCTACTGCGTGACAATAAAAATAACAAAATGTAGTTGCAGTTAATCAGGGGGTCTTTGTTTCAGATACCAACAACACCAGAAAAATGGCTAGAAGTGGAAAAACAGTTTAGAGAGATCTGGAACTTTCCACATTGTCTAGGTGCCATAGACGGAAAGCATGTCGTTTTACAAGCACCCATTAACATCGGAAGCGAGTTTTTTTAATTACAAATCAACTTTCAGTGTAGTCCTGTTTGCTTTGGTAGATGCTCAGTATAACTTTCTATACGTGGATGCTGGAGGTCAGGGACGAATATCATATGGTGGCATATTCAAAAGCAGCTCCCTTTACAATAAACTACAGAAAAATTATTTAAATCTACCGCAAGCTGAACCCTTAGAAGGAAGACAGGAAGAGATCCCATATTTTATCATTGGAGATGAAGCTTTTGCCTTAAGCTATACACTAATGAAACCATTTTCCGGAATGCACCCTGAAGGATCAATTCAGAGAATTTTTAACTACAGATTGTCCCGTGCTAGAAGAGTTGTTGAAAACGTATTCGGTATTACATCAGCTGTTTTTAGAGTACTTCGCAAGCCTTTGTTGTTAGAACCTGAGAAAACTGAGCTAATCGTAATGGCAGTAGCCCATTTACATAATTTTTTAAGAAAAAGCTCCACTTCACTTTCTTTATATACTCCTCGTGGGAAATTTGATGAAGAAAATAATGGGAAGCTCACAGGAGCTTACAGAACTATGACGAATGAGCCAAGGATATCATTAATACCTATAAGACATATACCTAGGAGAGCACCAACAAACGCTCAAGAAATACGGAACAAATTAGCAGTTTTTTTCAAAATGAAGGTCGAGTTGCATGGCAAGACCAATATGCCTGAATAAATTAATATTTCGAAAATAAACAACAAAAATGATTTAGTATGTTTAATACTACAAAAGTAAGCAATAGTAATAAATAAACTAGCTATGTATTAAAATATAATGTAACATGATATAAATAAGAAAAATAATACTATTTTGGTCAAGGTTTGTAATCCTGACGAAGGTGTATGTAATTCACCGAAATGTCGATTTATTTTAATAAATATACAGAACCTTAGCCAAATAGTATTATTTTTCTTAATTAGTTATGAGATCTAGATTTTCTAATATGTTAACATAATATACTTACAGTACTTTTTCTTTTTCGCACTTCATTTTTATCCCATAGAAACAATAAGCTTTTGAAGGCAAACCAACCGCTGACATATAACTCATCTCGGCCTGTAGAAAAATTAAAGTTTATTATGATAAATGAAATTTATAACAAATAATTATTGTGACTGTTTTCATTTAGTTGTCCACATTTACCTGCTCCAGTGCCACGGGTTTTCTTTATTTTAGTTTTTTCCCGCCTTAAGGCTGACAATAAAGACGACATTTTTTTCTTGCACTCTTCTGTTGTAGTTTCAAATTCATTCGCTATTTCCTCCCAAGCATCGTTTTTTTGTATTTTATTATAATATCTGGGGTGTTTAGCATCCCACAGTATTTCAAGTTTTGATAAAACTTAGAGTTTTTTCTTGCGTCCACCCCATATTCTGTGCAAACTGCAAATGACAGCTGAACGCTTTGATGTTACGGTGCACGTCCAGACACGCAAAGAGAAGCGTATCAAGAACAACGGACGGAATGCAGTGTTGTTACGGTGTTACACTATTACGGAGTGCCGTCCACACTAACCGTAACAGAGATACGCGACGGTGTTACGTTACGATGTTCTGTTGCATGTCTGTACGCAGCTTTACCTGTACCATAACGATTTATTTTTGGTTGTCTAAAGTTGCGTACAGACATGCAACAGAACATCGTTGCGTAACAAATGTGCGTACACTTCGAAGTACGATCATTCACTGCCACATCGTGCAGAACTTCGTAACGTAACATCGCCGCGAAACACAGTCGCGAACATTTAGCCGTTCCAGTACTGTAGTTACTTTGTTTAATCGAAGTGCACGTCCAGACACGCAAAGAGAAGCGTATCAAGACCGGCGTAACATTCCTTTGATGCGGCGTCGAAAAACCGACAACGAACGGAACGCAGTGTTGTTACGATGTTACGGTGTTACACTGTTACGGATTGTCGTCCACACTAACCGTAACAAAGATACGCGACGGTGTTACGTTACGATGTTCTGTAAATTTATAATTTTTCCGATTTTATGTTGTTTTTTCGGAACATTAGACTGTTTTCAAACTTATAGCCGGTGGAGCTATATACCACCTTGAATATTCAAGAAATAGTACATAAAACTTATTAGATTGTGTTATAAAATGTTGAGAGATGCAATCCTATCAGTTCCCCGCCATCTAAATTCAATACTCTGATATATATTTATATTTATGTTTTTGTTTTAACTTTGTTATTTTTATTATTATTATTGTTCGTTGTTTTTTGTAACTGTCATTGTCTGCAATAAAAGTAATCGTTCTGAAAGTGGCAATCTCGACATTATTTATTTAACTCACCGAATCTTTATCTTCACAAAGGCGCACTTTGACAGGTTATGGACCCAGGCATTTTTCTGCAAAGCACTCGATAACACTTTGTTTTTAAAATTGAGGAATCGCAGTTTGAGATTATGGCTGAGGAAACGAGGTACAAAATCCCACTTTTCGATGGCACAAATTATGACAATTGGAAGTTTCGAATTGAAACATATCTGGACGAGGTGGAACTTTTGGAATTTGTCGAACATCCACTTTCCGAACATTTAGAGAAAGTCAGTACTCTGGATGTGGCACCCGTTCAAAAGGAACGAGAACATGAATCAATTAGAAAACGAGATAAAAAGTGTAAATCGGCGATTATTCAACGCATTGCTGATAATCAGCTGGAATACGTGAAGGACGGAAAAACCGCGTTTGATATTTGGGTGACATTGCGGAACACTTTTGCTCGTAAAGGCATTGCCAGTCAACTGCTAATACGAAAAACTCTTTTAACAATGCAATTTAATCCAAGAGAGGAAACTCTTGAGGCTCACTTCCTGAAGTTTGACAAGCTCATTCGGGACCTCAAGTCCACCGGAGCAACGATGGAAGAAAACGACATCGTGTGTCATCTCCTCCTGACGATGCCAGCGGAGTACGACGTCGTCGTCACCGCCATCGAGACTCTCTCAGAAGAACATCTTAAATTGAGTTTCGTGAAGAATAGACTTCTTGACGAGCAGGCGAAGAGGTTAAATGGTCGACATGACGGAGAGGCTCAACCAACGACGGCCTTTTCGACTTCTTCACAGCGATCAAAGTGGTCTTCGAAGACCAAACCCAACTACGTCAAGAAGAACTTTGATAAGCGGAACTTCCAATGTCACAACTGCGGCCGTTATGGCCATTTCCGGACGGAGTGCAGGAAACCATCGACCAACCGAGGGGGGCAGCACCAGGAGTCTCACGTTGCAGTGTATGCAGATGAGGAGGAGGAGGAGCAAGTTGTCTACAGTTTCGCCGCTGATACCGAGAGTTCTGAGACAGTACATTGGTATCTCGATTCGGGCGCTTCCGAACATTTGGTAAGTTCGGAGGCATTCCTCTCAAATGTCAGAAACCTTGAGCGCAGAATCGTTATCAAAAGTGCGAAGACAAGTTCGACATTGACTGCGACAAAACGAGGCGACATTCACGTCCAGTCTGTCGTAAATGGAAAGAAAATCAAAGTCACAATTCTAAATGTCCTCGTAGTCCCGGGTCTGCAGTTTAACTTATTATCTGTTTCAGTGTTAGAGAGAAATGGCCATGTAATTATTTTTGAGCAAAGCAGAGGAGTTATTCAGAAGGATGGAAAGACAATTGCAGTTGCGACGAGAAAACAAAAATTATATGAGCTTTCGTTCAAAGTCATCGGAGAAACGGCCACTTTGTGTGAAATGGAAACCGGCACCGAACTCTGGCACAGACGCTTGGGGCACATAGGTTTCAGCTCACTGCACAAGCTGAAGGCATTGGCCAAGGGCGTAAATGCAACCTGCGTGGGAGATGAAAAACAAATTTGCCCAGTTTGTGTAAAAGGGAAACAGACAAGAATGCCACACCAACAATCACGCGAGCGCGCTACAAGACCCTTGCAGTTGATACATAGCGACTTGTTCGGGCCTGTAGATCCACAGTCCTACAACGGTATGCGCTATGTGCTCACGTTCATCGATGATTATACACATTTCACGGTGGCGTACCCTCTGAAGTCCAAGTCGGAAGTTTTTCCGAGTTTCAAAATCTATGAGGCGATGGTTTCGACTCACTTCAGATCAAAAATTTCACGGTTCAGATGCGACAACGGTCGCGAGTATTTGTCAATAGATATGAAGGAGCACTTCGACCAGAACGGGATACAGTTTGAGTTCACCATTCGTCACACGCCTCAGCAGAATGGAGTAGCGGAAAGAATGAATCGGACCATCCTGGAAAAGGCAAGGTGTATGCTTCTCGACTCAACCCTCCCGAAATTCCTGTGGACAGAAGCAGTGATGACGGCGGTATACCTGATCAACAGATGTCCTACAAGTGCTCTGGAAAAGGCAGTTCCTGCCGAGTTGTGGTTCGGGAAAAAGATTGACTTGCAGAAGTTGAGGGTGTTTGGCTGCAAAGCCTACCTGCACCTGCCCAAACCACTTTTGAAAGGTAAATTTGGTTCACGATCAAAAGAATGTTTTATGATAGGCTATTGCAACAACGGCTACAAGCTGTGGTCTCCAGAGGATTCGAAAGTCCTCTATGGACGCGATGTCATCTTCGATGAGCGGCCGCTGAGAAGACACCAGGGAAGTCGTCTGGAAGATTTTTACAACGATGTCGAGGACCACTGTGGGGAACCCAAGGCTCAAAAAGAAGAGGACGACGAGTTCGACAGCGCAAAAGACTTCGTGACACTTCCTGAGAAGGAGGTTCCACCAGTTCCCAGCGTGAGGAGGAGTACCAGGATCAAAGCAACGCCCAAGCATCTCGAGGACTATGTGGTTTTGGCATTTGGTGCCGAGACCTTTGTTGAAGATCTACCTTCATCGTACGCAGAGATCCAAGGTCGAGAGGACGCAACGCATTGGTACCAGGCGGTTCGAGAGGAATTGGCAGCACTCAAAGAGAACGAGACCTGGTCACTCACGTCTTTACCAAAAGGAAGGAAGGCGATCAACAACAGATGGGTCTTCAAGATTAAACGGGACGAAAACGGGGAGATCGTGCAATATAAAGCGCGTTTGGTCATCAAAGGTTGCTCGCAGCGGAAAGGCTTTGATTACGATGAGGTCTATGCTCCAGTCGCCAGGCTGACAACGTTGAGGACGCTCCTGGCAGTGATTAATCATCAGGACCTGTTCACCAGGCAAATGGACGTCAGGAACGCATTTCTTCACGGCAGACTCCAGGAAGAAATTTACATGCAGACATCTGAAGGCTTCTTCACCAACTCAGGTATGGTTTGTCGGCTCAACAAAACCCTTTATGGACTGAAGCAAGCTCCGAGAGCATGGAACGAGGAACTCAATAACTACGTTCAGTCGCTTGGATTTCAACAATCTGAATACGACAAATCCCTCTACATATCGGTCAATGGACAAGAGATGGTCTATTTCCTTGTTTATGTAGACGATATTTTGATAGCTAGCAGAAATCGACGAGCACTGGAAGAGACTGGCGCCCTTCTCCAACAGAAGTTTAAGATGAAGGACATGGGAGAACTTCGAGTCTTTCTCGGTATTAAGATACAGCGGACAGAACGCGGGATGGTACTGAGCCAAGGAAATTACCTTCGAAATCTTCTAAAACGCTTCGGGATGGATGACTGCAAAGCTACGTCCACACCGATGGAAGTAAAACCCCCAGATGACATCGAGGGTGAATCCATCATCGAGTCAAAACCATATCGTCAGATGGTGGGCTGTCTGATGTATGCAATGCTGACGACAAGACCGGACCTCAGCGCATCAGTGAATTTCTGCAGCAGGTTCCAGAGCAACGCCACTGAAGAACAATGGAACGCGCTCAAACGAATCCTTAGATACGTTCAGGGCACTAAGGATCTCGGACTTCACTACCCAAAACAACAACCAGATCCATTGATCGGATATGCCGATTCGGATTGGGCGGGAAACACCGATCGCAAATCTGTTTCTGGTTACCTCTTTAAAGTTCTAGGTTCAACAGTCAGCTGGACAACCAAGAAGCAGAGCACAGTGGCCCTATCCTCCACCGAGGCGGAGTATGTCGCGCTGGCAACGGCAGGGGCCGAGATGATTTGGCTGAGAGGACTTCTCGAAGAACTGGGCATTGAATGCCCACAACCGATCACCATTTATGAAGACAATCAAGCGTGCATCCACCTCCTGCAACGCTGGCAACACAGTCGCCTGAAGCACGTGGATGTGAAGTATAATTTCATTCGAGATCTACACACGTCGCGCCAAATAGAGGTGAAATACGTCCGAACCAACGACCAGCTCGCGGACATCCTAACCAAAGGTCTTCCAAAAGCAGCCTTCCAAGACCAGAGGACAAGGCTGGGACTCCAAGAGCTTACTTAATTTACTGAACTGATGGATTGAGGAGGAGTGTTGAGAGATGCAATCCTATCAGTTCCCCGCCATCTAAATTCAATACTCTGATATATATTTATATTTATGTTTTTGTTTTAACTTTGTTATTTTTATTATTATTATTGTTCGTTGTTTTTTGTAACTGTCATTGTCTGCAATAAAAGTAATCGTTCTGAAAGTGGCAATCTCGACATTATTTATTTAACTCACCGAATCTTTATCTTCACAAAGGCGCACTTTGACATAAAATAAAAATATTCATAACATTTTGTCGCAAACGGCGCCTCATAGTAAGTTATTTAGTTTATCTTGTATTTCATTTTCAACATTCGCATTTAATACAAAACAGTGGTTTTCAAGTATTAATAAGCATTCCGCCACTAATCTTACATCTGAATTAAATTGTCGACGGTAGCATTGATCATAATCGGAAATTAATTCTTCAAAGTATTCCGTAATATCCATATTTTACATAATTAAAACACATCACCAGAGTGATCCTAGCAACCACTTTTGATTTGTAGTACATTACAGGGGGCTGACAGCTATATGGGATTCGTTGTGATAGAAGTGTGTTTCTGGAGATAAATAAAGAGGCACTGTACGCCGTGTATTTACTTGGTGTTACGCTAGATGGCAGCAAAATGACTGTTTCAAAACAACAACAATTTTATCTGTCACTTTGTTCGCTGCTGTTGTTGTATACGCTTCGTTCATAGTTCTTTTCTCAAACTTTACTTCGTGTCCAGTTTGTGTTTTGATTGTTTCTGTGATTTTCTACTGTATTGAATGGTAAGTTTTTAATATTTAATTTCATTTAATATAATTGTTTAGTTTGTTTTTGATTGTGGTATTTCAATGTTTTAACTGTTTTTAAGCAGTTGAACTTGGATTTTCTGAGTCCATAATTATAATAAATCAAAAATTTATAGTTTCCGGTTCTACAAACTTTGTTTTTATTTGAGCTATATATAATAATTACATAAATATCATTAAATTATAATTGTTTCAGGCCATGAGAAGTTACAAGTGCATTGTTTCTGGCTGTAAGAGTGATAACATGATAACAGATACTGATCTTTTTTGCTTACCTCAGAGGTCAGATCTGTTAGAGAAGTGGGCGAGTAACATGCTTATATCTGAACTTGTGAAAGATAAATCTGCTTCCACACTCAAGCACATGCGAATATGTACTTTACATTTTGAAACTGCGTGCTTTCAAACACCACTCAGGAAGAAGTTAAATCGTGGGGCAATTCCAACGATTTTACTTGTTAGGAATGGTATGTATCATTTATTATTATACACTTACATTTTCATGAAAAGAAATGTATTTTCAACATTTTTATACATATAACTATTGTTAAAAAATATTTTCATTTGCATATATGCATGTCATTAGTACAGATTAATTCCAGAATTTAGTATATCTTTGTCATGTTATTTTTGCAGAACCAGAAATTCGCTCATCAGAAGTTGTGGAATTACCACATCATTCTACTCTTTCTGGACCTTCCACTAATTTGTCACTGGTTCAGGTTATACCTGGTGTACTTAAGGTTTTACCTGTGCCTTCCAGGAACCAACAATTGAGTTTAAAAAATCCCTGTACTCCTCCACCTGCTGCGGATTTAAATGTACTTAACGTATCTTCAGAGGTTTTACCTGGGCCTTCCAGCAACCAACAATTGAGTTTAGAAAATCCCTGTACTCCACCATCTGCTGCGCATTTAAATACCCAGCAAATGTCTGGTACTGAACCGTCGACTCCAAAAACAAGCAGGCGTGGCAAAGGTAAATCTGAACATATTATAAATCAAAAACTATACAAATTGTTGGAAATCAATAATTATTTAAAATAGATCATGTACTTATGTTTTTCCCCCGAAATAGAATTGTTCAATTGTTAATGTTTTATAAAAAGTTACATTTTTGACAGTTGTATGAATTGCACGTTGAAATAAATATATTGTTATATTATAAAATCGGTGGTGTATTATTCGATCCCGGCAACAGGTTATGGGCCCAGGGACCGCGAGTACCGATTGAAATAAGTCGCGACAAGTATTTTTTGAAAAACGTGCAAACCGAACCGGAAAAGCCAGCACAAGTGTCGCGAATAGTAGTTCGGGTAATGGATATAAACAATCGAAATCAAAACCGAATTACAAGTGCGGATTCTGCAATCGAAAAGGACACAAAGAATCGGATTGTTTCTTTAAAAAGAAGTTGACAAACAAGAGTAACAAAGCGAACGAATCGCATTGTGGTTTTCTTTGTGAACGAGACGCGAGTGAACCGGTCGGTACTTGGTGCATTGACAGTGGGTGCACGTCTCATATGTGCCACAATGAATCCGCGTTTATAAATGGAAACAAAACGGTCGGAAAACTAAAACTCGCTAATAAAACTGCCGCGCGCGTGGAAAGCAGAGGTGAAGTCAAAGTTGAATTCGCGAACAATCCCGAAAATGTGGTAACGCTTGAAAATACTTTGTTCGTACCGGAACTGAGAACAAATTTAATGTCAGTCGCAAAAATTGTGGATCGCGGAAACGAAGTAATTTTCGAAAAAGATCGTGCGATAATTCAGGACAAAAACGGTAGAGTGCGGGTCGTCGCCGAGAGAAAGGGCGATTTATTCATTCTTCGCGAGAAAGGTCAGGAAGCTCAAGTTGCCGCTAAATTGAAACCAGCTAGAAGTGAAATCGAGGTATGGCACACTCGACTTGGACATCTGAATTCACGCGATATGTTACAGATGATCAACAGTGGAAACGTGACCGGAGTCAAGCTGCACGCCAAGGTCGACGAATTCAACTGTACTTCCTGCTTGTCCGGAAAAATGACGCAGACTCCCTTCTCTCATCGAGAAAACCCGTCAAACGGATTGCTGGAAATAGTGCACACTGATATCTGTGGACCAATGAGAATCTCATCTCTTGGTGGAGCGCGCTATTTCATAACATTCATCGACGATTATAGTAGATGGTGTTACGTGTATCCGTTACGTAACAAAGGAGAAGCTGTCGAAAAATTCGTCGAATACAAAAATCTTGTCGAAAATCAAACGGGCCACAGGATAAAGTCCGTTCAATCAGACAACGGTAAGGAATTTTGTAATGAATCCATGGATAGAATTTTCCGGAAAGCTGGTATCCAACGACGACTGACTACGCCATACACGCCCCAACAGAACGGCATCGCTGAGCGCCGCAATCGGACGCTTGTTGAGTCAGCACCTTGCATGTTGGCGGATTCCGGATTGCCGCCGTCATTCTGGGCAGAAGCGATTGCAGCAGCGAACCATATTCGCAACAGATGCCCGACCAAATCAATTCCAGGAGGAGTTACGCCGTACGCTTAAAACATGGATCATTGTTTTATTGTGCCATCGGAACTGTGTTGCCATAGTGAATCATATACGAGAAATGGAGAGGTACGTCGCCAGACATCTCACACTTCCGGTCTTTCGGCGAAAAGACCCTCGTGCTCGACAAGACACCTGGTAAGGGGAAATTCGACCCTACAGGCATTTCTGGAGTTTTCGTCGGATATTCCGAACAATCGAAAGCTTATAGAATATGGATTCCTGATGAAAGAAAAATTCGCGTCTCCCGCGACGTGAAATTTCTCGACGAATTCGCTTCGAACGTAAGTCAGCCATTTTTCTTTCAAAAAGGCAAAAACGCGACTACATCGGAACTTCAACCGAAGATTGAGACTGCGACCAGAGCGATCGAGTTTCTCAACACCCCCGACCCGATTGAACGACCTATCGACGAAGGTGCTGATCGTCAACCCATTCTTCGAAATGTTGGAGCAGGCCAGGATCCAGAGGACATTTCCGCAGGACATCGGCTAGATGACGAGGACGAAGAACCATTCCACGGATTCGAGCCAGTCGAGAAGGTAGTAGCCGTTGTGCCGCCGGAGAAACAGGATAAAAACGTCACGCAGCAAGAGAACCGTGTCGAGAACGTCGCGCCTCCAGAAAATCAGGTCAAAGATCACGTGGATCTTAATTCGACCAAGCGAGGTCCTGGGCGACCAAGGAAAGTAACAGGCAAACGTGGTCGTCCTGCGAAGTTGTACTCCAACGTTCGAACCGTCGAGGACGTCGCTGAAGTTCCTTCAACATCCACTGTTGAAAAAACATGTTCACATGCCGTGGAAGAAACCGCGGAAACCTACGAAGAGGTATTCCACAACGCAGACATGGCCATGACAGCAGTGGAAATTGGAATCAACGACGCCCTGAATGGACCTGACAGAGAAGAGTGGTTTCATGCCATTGAATCAGAGCTTGAAAGTCTAATTATAAACAACACATGGACGTTAATTGATAGACCTCCGAAAGCCAAAGTTATTGACTGGAGAACTGTTCTTCGAAACAAATGTAGTCCTGACAGAAAGCTTCTGAGACGAAAGGCCAGGGTGGTCGCACGTGGATTCGCCCAACGACCAGGCATTGATTTTACTGACACTTTCGCTCCTGTCGCTAGGATGGAATCATTTCGTTTTTTGATGGCAATTGCTGCTAATCTCAACCTACAAATCACGCAGTTAGACGTTACAACAGCGTATTTGAATGGCGAAATGGACACGACTGTACTGATGGAGCAACCAGAATTCATGAAAGAAGCTTTGCTGAGGATGGTACAAGGAAAAGCCAATGGAGCCACGGTCGAGAAAGCCAAAGTCATGCTTCGTGAATTGAAGCAAGGTGACAAGGTATGCAAATTACAAAAATCCATATATGGCCTTCGCCAAGCTGGCCGACAATGGAATACTAAATTAAACAAGACATTGACAGCCATTGATCTCTCACCAACGAAATCGGACCCTTGCGTCTATGTAGACAATCGAAGAGGAAAGCCGACATATGTACTTGTATATGTCGATGACATATTGATTGTCTCGGGCGATTTGAAGAGGACTGAAGAGATCCAAACCAGACTTTCATCGGAATTTCTTGGCATCGAAGTAAGACAAACCAAGGAACGGATATCATTATGTCAATCTGGATACATCCACGAGGTGCTCCAGAAATACGGGATGTCCGAATGCAAACCAGCCAAGTAACCGATGAATGTCGGCACTAAACTTGAGCCCACAACAACAACAGAGGGCGCAAACACCAAATATCCATTTAGAGAACTGATTGGAGCCCTAATGTACATCGCAGTCGGGACTCGTCCCGATATCGCTTATTCGGTTAATGTTTTGAGCCAATTCAACTCCAACCCGGATCACACCCATTGGCAGGCTGCCAAACGGGTTCTACGCTACCTCCGAGGAACGATCGAGATGAAGCTAATTTACTCAAGGAACGAGAGAGGAATCGTCGGGTATGCAGATGCGGATTGGGGAAATTGTATCACCGATAGAAAATCCTACTCAGGATATACCTTCATTTTATCGGGTGCAGCTGTATCATGGCGCTCGTGTAAGCAGAGGACTGTGGCGTTATCATCCACGGAAGCAGAATATGTTAGCCTTGCAGAGTCCGCCAAGGAGGCCGTACATCTTTCTACCTTTATGAAGGAACTTGGTGTCGCCGAGTTATCGAATCTAAAAATCTATAACGATAACCAATCAGCAGGAAAGTTGGCACACAACCCCGTGTTTCATGTGAGAACGAAACACATTGACGTGAAGTTTCATTTCATTCGTCAAATTATACAGGATCTACCACTGAAGATCGAATACCTTCCTACTGAAGAAATGACTGCAGATGTATTAACGAAGCCACTCACGAGTGCAAAACTTCAAAATTGTATCCAAGGCTTAGGACTGCGAAATTAGATTCTAGTTCTATTTTATTATAAAATTGAGGGGGAGTGTTGGAAATCAATAATTATTTAAAATAGATCATGTATGTACTTATGTTTTTCCCCCGAAATAGAATTGTTCAATTGTTAATGTTTTATAAAAAGTTACATTTTTGACAGTTATATGAATTGCACGTTGAAATAAATATATTGTTATATTATAAAATTATTGGGATCAGGTTATCAGAGTAAATTTCACTATAGGAATGTACAGTACGAAATAGTATTATTATTGAAACAAGTGTTCGTTACATGAATTTTGACAGACATATCTCATATATATCATATATGTAGAGAGTCAACAACTGGCGCTTCGATCACTCGTGAGAAGCGCTGTAGTCGAGCGCGGTAAATAAATTGTTCCAACACTCCCGCTTTGGTTTTATCGCGTTTATATAAGTCAGTCTTCGTGTTCGCGAGATTTTCCCTTCTCGAATATCCCGAGAGCCTCTCGGTGGTACGCATGTAGCTGCCTCGGCAATGCTTTGGTGAATATGTCGGCGTGCTGCTCCTTCGATGGAGTGTACTTCAGTTCAAAGGCCTTCTCGTCGTACCTCTCTCGAATATAGTGAAATCTCACGTCGATGTGTTTGATACGCTTGTGAAAAACAGGATTTTTGATTAGACATATTGCACTCTGATTATCCATCAGGAGGGTTGTCTTGATTTCCGCGACACCCAGGAGCTCTTTGAGAAGGCGTTGCAACCATACTATTTGCTTGGCAGTCTGACACGCCGCCATGTATTCTGCATCCGTCGTGGAAAGTGCGACCGACTGCTGACGCTGCGAGTTCCAGGCAATTGTGCTGGACGCAAACTTCAGAGCGTACCCCGTCGTCGAGCGTCGCGTCTGTACGTTTCCCGCATAATCTGCGTCGCTGTACGCGAACAGTGTTTTCTCTTTATCGCACTTGTACTGAAGACCATGACTCGTTGTTCCTTTCAGGTACTTCAAGATTCTCTTGACGCTTTTCCAGTGAGTAGCCGTTGGTTTCTCGAGGTGTCTGCTCGTCTGGTTCACGGCGAATGAGATGTCCGGCCTCGTGGCGACCGATAGGTACATCAGGCTTCCCACAGCCTCGCGATACGGCGCCGTAGTGAGCTCGTCCTGAGCTCCTGCTTGCGCGAGCGCGCACGGATCGTGATTTGGGTCCGCTGGAATTGAGATCAGGTTCGCATCTTCCATTCTGTACCGCTCGAGGACTCTTCTCGCGTACGCTCCTTGATGCAGGAAGATCGACCCGTCGGCCTCCCGCTCAATGTGTATTCCCAGGAATAGGTTTACATCATTGTGTTTTATCTCGAATTCTTTTTCGAGCTCGTTGAGGAGTTCACCAATCAACTCTTGGTCCTGGGCAGCGATTAATCCATCGTCGATGTAGATTGCCAATATTATGCTCTTGTTCTCGGTGGATCTTGTGAAGACGCATGGATCTGCGTCGGAAGCCTTCAAGTCGAATTTCTTGAGAAAACTCGTGAACCGGCGGTTCCAGCATCTGGAGGATTGCTTCAGCCCGTAGAGGCTACATTTCAGCTTGCACACTTTTCCGCTTCCGTCGTTGAATCCCTCCGGCTGTTGCATATAGATCACTTCGTCGATCTCACCGTACAAAAAGGCAGTTTTCACATCGAATTGTTTCAGCTGCAGACGCTCACTAGCAGCGACTGCGAGAATGGCTCGGATCGAGTAGAACCGAACAACAGGACTGTGTGTTTCTTGATAATCAATGCCTTCTCTTTGCCGAAAACCTCGAGCAACAAGCCTAGCTTTGTGGCGTTGCACGTTGCCGTTTTCGTCTCGTTTTAGTTTGAACGTCCATTTGCAATCAATTACACTTGCGCTCGCCGGTTTCTTCACAAGTTCCCAGACGTTGTTTCTTGCAAGTGACTCAAACTCTTCGTTCATGGCTTTTCTCCACTTCTCCGTCTCGGCACTCTGTATTGCTTCTTTGTAAGAGAGCGGTTCCTCTGCCTCGGTTAGAAAAAAGTTGTATGGAAGATCGCGATATCTCTGAGGTAGCCTCAGCGCTCCTCGATCTCGGAGGAAGTATCTCTCGTTTTGTGGCAGGTCGCCACGATCGTCTGCTTCGGCATTCCTCGCGCGTTCTTCGAACTCAACTGCTGCGTCGGGCTCGGCTTGCGGAGGCACTTCGTCATTCGCTCGCTGTCGAACTTCCGGTTCCTCGATTTGTTCGTCGTCGCTGTCTAAATCTTCCTGCTCGTTCGCGAAGCGTTCTTCGCCCAGCCACACTTCGTCGTCGTCGCGTTCGCTCGGCGCGGTAATATCGCCAGATCTTCCGGAGAAGACGACGTCCCTCGCTGTCTCGATTTTGTTGTTGTCGGGAAACCACACGCGGAATCCCTTCGTTTCGTCTCCGTAACCGATAAAGAATCCTTTTCTTGCTTTCGCGTCCAAAGCGCGACGCTGTTCTTTCGGTACGTGAACGTAAATCTCTTCTCCAAACGCGTGCAGCTGGTTCAGGTTTGGTTTTAGTTGGAACCACAATTCCCATGGAGTCGCACCCTTGACGCTGCTGGTTCCGGTGCGATTCAACGTGTCGACGGCTGTGTTCACAGCTTCCGCCCAGAATTCCGCGCGAAATCCACCGCTGAGGAGCAAAGTGCGTCCTGCTTCTTTCAGGGTGCGATTGTCTCGCTCCGCGGATCCGTTCTGCTCCAGAGTGTAAGCCACCGTTCTCTGGTGTCTTATCCCGAGAGCGCTCGTCAACTTTTCCATCTCTCGATTGACGAATTCCAATCCGTTGTCGGTCCTGAAGATTTTTACCCCGAGTGGGCACTGTTTCTCTGCTTTCTTCAGGAATTTCTCGACGCAGCCGGTTGTTTCCGCCTTGCTGGCTATGAAATACACCGCACGGTAGTGCGAGTAATCATCTTTCAGAAGCAGATAATACTTCGAGCCGCCAAGCAACGGAGTCGGCATCGGGCCGCAGAGATCGGCATGGATTATTTCGCCGATGGTCTTCGTTTTCGTTTGGCTCTCCGGAAACGGAAGTCGATGCATCTTCCCGACGGTGCATGCCTCGCAGAAAGAATCTTTCTCACCTTTCTTCGATATCTGGAATCTGTCGAGAATCTGCCTTACGTGCTTGAAATTCTGGTGAGCCAGCTTTTCATGCCATTCTTTCAGCGTGACGGAGGAAGCTGCGTGAGCTTCCGGTGGATCCAGTCTCCATCTTGACTCGGCGATCTCGAATTGCATGATGTACATCTTTGCTCTCCGTATTCCCATGGCGATTGTGCGGCCGTCTCTCACGAGCTCACATACCGCGTCCGTTGACTGCATCTTGAGGCCCTTGTCCAACGCAGCTCCAACTGAGAACAAATTATATTTTAATTTTGGGATATGCAAGACGTCAACGAGATGGTTTTCGTTCCATTCGTCTCCGTTGAACATTGTGACATTTATGTTGCCTTTCCCGAGAGCCACAATATAGCCGCCGTCGCCGACGAGAACCGGCATGGGAGAATCGAACGTCTCGTACGTAACGAACCAGTCTCTTCGGTTCGCCATGTGATCGCTGGCACCGGAGTCCAACACCCAGCCTGCGTCTCTCACTCGTAGCTTCGGTTCTGCAGTGAGAGCTTCGCACACCAATCCCTTGCCATGCAGCTTCTTCTTCGCAGCGTTGTCGTCCCTCTTCGGATTTTGTCGATTATCGTCTCCTTTTCGCAGCGAGCAATCTCTGGCCCAATGTCCAGGTTCTCCGCACACGTAACAGTTTGACGATTGTTTCGGCCTCGTTTTGACTTCCCTCGTTGCGCATTGGACGACAAGGCGTTACCACTTTTGTCCTCGCGTGATGCATGCCTCGACTCCTCCGACATAAGTCTGGCTTTCAGATTATCCAGCGTGCGGTCTCCCGCCGCCGTTGATTCCCATGCGCTCACAAAGTGTTTGTAGTTGACGGGCAGCGTCATGATAATTTTTGTTATTATCATCGAATCTGAAATTTGCTCACCCATTAATTTTAATCTGTGAGAAATCTCCTCAAGTTTGGCGATGTGCGTTGCAATGTCGTCTGAGCTCTTCTTTGTTGCATTGTACCAGCTCTGCTGCAACATGTGCACGCTCGCCTCGGACTTTTGCTCATAGATCGACGTTAATTTCTGCCACATCTCCGTCGCCGTCATGCAGTTGATGATGTGCAGAGTCGGCTGGTCGCCGATGGTCGTCACAATCAATTTTTGTGCCGTCGCGTCAGCCTTGAGCCACCTGTCGGCCGCCTTTGCGTATGCTGCTCGTACCGCTTCGCCCGCATCTTGTTCCGGAGCCTCGGGTTTTGTCTCGATTCCCTGTGCGACATTCCAAGCTCCGTGCGCATTGAGGAGAACTCGAATCTGGAATTTCCAGATGCCCCACGTATCACAGTTTTTCAGTTTCGTCACTCTTGACAATTCACCGTCCATTGTTTCTCGTTATATTTTCCACTTCGCACGTTGGCAGGGAGATAACCTCCAATGTTCGGTTTCGAGAGATCGCTTTTTATCTCTGCTAATAACTGTTCACCTCAAAAATATATCACGTACTATACTCCTGGGCCCATAACCTATTGGGATCAGGTTATCAGAGTAAATTTCACTATAGGAATGTACAGTACGAAATAGTATTATTATTGAAACAAGTGTTCGTTACATGAATTTTGACAGACATATCTCATATATATCATATATGTAGAGAGTCAACAACTGGCGCTTCGATCACTCGTGAGAAGCGCTGTAGTCGAGCGCGGTAAATAACAAATTGTTCCAACACAGCTAAAATCAAAAAGCATAGAGCAAGTGAAAACCTTCAAATACTTGGGCTCCGTAATAGATAGTAAAGGAGATTATGGACAGGAGATAAACAATAGATTAATCGCAGCAAATAAAAGTTATTTCAGTACATGTAAAACCATACTAAATAACAGAAACTATTGTGTATAAAACAGTGTACCAGGCAACGTTGGTGCATGGTAGTGAAACTTGGGTGCTCAACAACAGATATAAGAGTAAAATACAAGCAGCGGAAATGAAGTACTTAAGAAGGATAGTAGGAGTTTCGAGATTAGACAGAGTGTGAAATGAGAATATAAGGGAACAGCTGAACATAAAACCTGCCCTAAGCAGCCTAGAAGAAAGACAATTAAACTGGTTTGGACATCTAGTTAGAATGCCAGACAACAGACAGGTCAAAAAAATATGGAGAACCAAACAAGAAGGGAAACGTTTAGTCGACGGATGTCCCCCTCATAACCATTCACTTTTTATTTGGAACACTTTTTGTTTCAACGCACTGTTTCAGAATTATCTCTACTGGCGGATTAAAATGGGACAGCCTGTATATATACAGGGTGTAGAATTGAAATGTGGCGTATAGGGATTTCAGTGTTATTTTTTAAATATTGCTGTATCTCTTTATCTATTCACTTTAGAGCAAAAGCGTAAATACAAAAATTGTTCAGAAATTAAAAACGCTTCCTATAATAGTTATTTTCGCGCCACCGTCCGGCATTAGCAGTATTACATAATCGTCCGGAAACCAAGTTTTTGCCTGCCTAGGCCGGCAAAAATTAGTGACTTTTTATGGTTATATGTTGGCATCACTAGTATAGCGAACTCCTGAACGTACGAAATGTCAAAATATTGCATTGGCGTAAAAATATTATGATAAAATATTCATAGTTGAGTATTTTCAATACAAGAAAACAGAATATTTATACATATATTTGAAACAAAATTGTAAGTAATTATAATCGAATTAGCAAAGTAAAATCCAAATAAAATATGTTGATTTTTTAGGTTATAATACTGGAATGACAAGTCGTGAAATAGACAAAGAAATGAATTATGTTTTATGTTTATTAAATAAACTGGCTAAACTTGACTTGGGGGCCAAACCTGAAGTTGGCTGCAGAACAAGCTGCTTCTGGCTTGAATTCAGGAATACCAACTTAACGTCAAAAGCCGGACAATTTGAAATGCGAAGTATTTTTATCATAAAAATGCGTTCTGTACTAGGTTTGGCATGGTTAGGGGTGTTTTTTTTAAAGTTACATTTTATGACAGAACAATTCGGATGACGCCTGGTGACGCCGCTTAGCGGAGGATCCCTGGTTCGAATCCAGGCGTCATCCGAATTGTTCTGCCATAAAATTTATCTTTAAAACAAAATTTTGTTTGTAATAAAATTCGCATTTCAAGTATATTTATCATAAAAATGCGTTCTGTACTAGGTTTGGCATGGTTAGGGGTGTTTTTTTTTTAATTGGTACTCCTGAATTCAAGCCAGAAACAGCTTGTTCTGCAGCCAACTTCAGGTTTGGCCCTCAACTCAAGTTTTACCAATAAACTGGACAGTGTAATTAAACGTATTGAAGATGTAAATTGATGAACAATAAATAATTAATTAAAATTAAAAGTACAGTTCTGACAATTAGATGATACCAACATAAAAAAATTCCCTGACATTTAGAATGTGAGTAATAAATTAAACTTTTTTATTAAATTTACAAAAACGTCGGCGCGAAAAATCTTGTGTATTACACGTCCAGAAACTATTTTGCGAGTGCGAGTATATTTTGAAAGGACGAGCCGCAGGCGAGGCCTTTAAATACGAGCACTCGCAAAATAGCAGTTTCTGGACTAGTGATACAATAGTTATTTGCAACACATGGTTTCCGGACGATTTTTAGTTATGTAATACTGCTAATGCCAGACGGTGGCGCGAAAAGTAAATTTCATTACATAAATGTGAATAGTTCATGAGATATTAATTAAATGAAATACAAAATTTATTCAAATTTTTTGTAGATTGCGTTGGAAAATTAAACAAATGAACTGAATATTTGACATATTGTAAAAGAGTTTGACATTTGTTTGTTACAGTGTTGTAATATTTGTTGAACAAGTTTTTTATGGGGTAGGTGGCTCAGTGGTATCGAGTCGGCCTGTGGATCTTGAGAACCCTGGTTCGATCCCCACAGCCGACAAACAATTTTCACCAATTTAAAAAAAAATCTACCCCTGTGGCTCCTCCACCACTAATATCTTTGGAGGCCGTAATTTGACGGCTGGTAACCGCATTTCACGCGAAAAAATATATCACTTACCGAGATCTGCTTAGGCAGAGTGCCACACCCAGTGATGGGTAAAAGGCGTGATGATATATTTATTTATTTATTTAAGTTTTTGAAGAATATTGTAAGGAAATAGTGAATAAATTTCAAGCACAAAATGTTTGACGTATTTATTATAAAATAAGAAAAATACATTATATTGCTACTATAATTTTAATAAATTATTTATTTATAAATTTACAAGAAATGTTCGAATAAGTTTCCATTTACTGCTAAGCAATGCCCTAACCGATCATAAAATGCTTGGAGCACATTACTTAATTGTCTTTGTGTGATTGCTTCACATTCTCTTATAATTGTATGTTTTTAAATATCAATGTTTGCAATATTGGTTTTATAAATTTTTTCTTTTAAATATGGCCATAAGAAAACGTCATTTGGCGCCAAATCCGGAGAACGGGCTGGCCAGTTAATTGTACCCCCACGGCCAATCCACGAATCTGGAAAGCATTCATCTAAGTATGCATTTACATCTCTTACAAAATGTGCTGGGCAGCCGTCATGCTGGTAACAAATAATTTGATTTTCCCTGGATCTTACTTCCAATTCAGGTCCAATATCGTTTTGAAGAAGATTCAAATACTTTACTCCATCTAAAGCTCCATCAATAAAAAACGGTCCAATAATGTGCGATCCAAAAATACCTGCCCACACATTAACAAACGAGGATTATCATTACTCCAATATCGATGGTTTTGCACATTAGGCTCGCCGTTCAAAGTAAAAGACGTTTCATCCGAGAAGCAAATGTTATTTAAGAATTGTCTATCTAAATTCGCTTTGTTCATCATTGTTTCACAAAACTCAGTTCTTGCCATTTCATCAGCTTCAAAGATTTCTTGATGTGTGGCGTATTTATAAGACTTGTAATTTTCTGATTTTAATATTTTATGAACTGTTGAAAAATGTATGTTTAGTTCAGAAGATATTTGACGCACGCTACAATTTGGATTTTCGGTTACGGCTAACATTACATTAAGTTTATTATCATTGTAATCGTCATTATTCACAAGTTGTTGATTTCGCCCTTCACATTTTCTACATAATGGTAAAACACTTCTAGTCGTTCTAAATTTATGAATTATTCTACGGATTTATAATGAAGTAACGCAAAACGTAATGCAGTTGCAGTAAAGTAGAAAGTAAAGCAAGCGAAAATAGTTCATTTATATTAAAAAGTAGCACCACTACTGCTAGCCAATCAGGTAATAGTATAAAAAATTCACATTTATTTCGGTATTTTTCGTTTACTTCGGCATCAAGTTTGAATTTCTGTACTTCTGTCATATCATATAACGTTTGTTAGGTTATTTGTTGTTTATTAGGTTTTATGACTTTTGATGACTTATCATACAGTATTTTATACATTTCTACCTGCTCGATAATACTTCGGTCTATTTTATTATTTTTAATAGAAAATATTTCAAGTAACAAAATGAAATCTGACAGATGGAGAATGGTGGATAAATCGATAATAAAGAATTCTGCGCAACGTTCAAAATGCTGACTTTTTATTGGCCAGCGGTAGAACTTTTAGTTAAGGCAAGGTAGAAAGATGAATGTTGGGCAACTATAGCGTTACATATTTACTTTACTTGAATATAAATCATTACTAGCTGTAGTACACGCTCAACTTTTTACGTTACCGATACTTTTGCGTTACTTCTTACGTTACTTCATTATAACTCCAGCTTAAGGGATGGAATTGGCCGATCCACATACAACGCACTAAAAAGATCTCGCACTTGCGCAGCAGAATTTCCCGCAAAATACCACTCAATACATTGAATTTTTTCTTGTGTGCTAAAATTATTCATTATTTCTTTACAATATTCTTCAAAAACTTGTTTAACAAATATTACAACACTGTAACAAACAAATGTCAAACTCTTTTACAATATGTCAAATATTCAGTTCATTTGTTTAATTTTCCAACGCAATCTACAAAAAAAAATTATAAATCTTCACTTTTATGTAATGAAATTTACGTTATAGGAAGCGTTTTTAATTTCTGAACAATTTTTGTATTTACGCTTTTGCTCTAAAGTGAATAGGTAAAGAGATACATCAATATTTAAAAAATAACATTGAAATCCCTATACGCCACATTTCAATTCTACACCCTGTATATATATATATAATATTTTGGTGGTTTTGAAATTTAAAAGGAATGTATTTATGTTTTTTGAGAATTCTATGCACTGTCACAAAATTTATATTTAGTTCTCTGGAAATTTCCCGCACACTCATTGTTGGCTTCATTGTTATAAATTCTTTCTTGAAATTTAGTGTTCCTGTCTTTTCAAACTTTACTATAAACCTCTGAATAGTTGCCGTACTAGGAATATCATGATGCTGCCAAATAGCGCTAATATAGTCACGAATTAGTCGTAAACTATGGCCAGAATAATGCCATTTAATTATT
Organism: Pterostichus niger; assembly: GCA_947425015.1. NCBI lineage: Eukaryota > Metazoa > Arthropoda > Insecta > Coleoptera > Carabidae > Pterostichus > Pterostichus niger. The sequence continues at coordinate 16,100,110 of OX380336.1, forward strand.
TGCAACTTTTCTTCATCTGAATAATTATTCATTTTTCATAATAATAAACCCTAATATTGATTTAATAACACAGTTGGTCAAAATAAATACTAATAATTTGACGTATAAAACGTTATGCATTTGTTCATCTCTTGTTTTTAATTCCATGGCTATTACTATTAAATTGAAATTACGTGAATTTTTAAATTTAACTTCTGCAGTTATGAAGTAGTCAAAATGAATTTTGTTTATTGATTCAGATGTAGAATTTTATGCTTTACAACATTTATTTGTAGCATTTTTGGCTAAAATAATTTGGGGAGCAATGCGCACAGAAAAACTGTTTTTTCATGTTAATCGCCTATGTACACAGGCATGATGTTCCACCCGGTATATATATATATATATATACAGGCTGATTATGCGAAGACGAACCCCCTCGTAACTTTTTTATTATAAGAAATATAAAAATTTTCTTCATATGGAAGTTTTATATATATATATATATATATATATATATATATATATATACAGGGTGAGTCTGGGAAGACGCCCCCCCCTTTAACTTTTTTATTATGAGTAATAGAAAAAAATGGTTCATATGAAAGTTTTATTATTTTAAATATACTATTTGATGGTAGATGTAGATATTTTTTATAAAGTCAGGTTTACAAGATACGACTATCAACTTTTATTTTTTAAATAGCAACCTATAATTATTTTACTAAAATAAAAACCGCCATTTTTTTCTCTTTTCAACGGTGTATTAGTTTTTATTAATGTATCTGAAAAAATTCGAGAAAAATAAGAAAATTGAGAAATACTAGAAATAATTTTTATACAAATATTATAGGTGGCTATGTGAAAATAAACAAAATGTAACAGTGTTAAATTAATGTCAAAAAAGTATACATTTGCTGGTTACTTTATTTAACTTATTTTGCAAACAATAAAAAAAACGTTTTCAAATGTTTACGAAAAAAGAATTAATAGATATGATTCTAATAATTGGTGAATCGACTGGCATCATGAGAAGGGCAAAAAGAATTTTTTTTTTATTGTTTGCAAAATAAGTTAAATAAAGTAACCAGCAAATGTATACTTTTTTGACATTAATTTAACACTGTTACATTTTGTTTATTTTCACATAGCCACCTATAATATTTGTATAAAAATTATTTCTAGTATTTCTCAATTTTCTTATTTTTCTCGAATTTTTTCAGATACATTAATAAAAACTAATACACCGTTGAAAAGAGAAAAAAATGGCGGTTTTTATTTTAGTAAAATAATTATAGGTTGCTATTTAAAAAATAAAAGTTGATAGTCGTATCTTGTAAACCTGACTTTATAAAAAATATCTACATCTGCCATCAAATAGTATATTTAAAATAATATAACTTTCATATGAACCATTTTTTTCTATTACTCATAATAAAAAAGTTAAAGGGGGGGGCGTCTTCCCAGACTCACCCTGTATATATATATCCGGGTGTCTACTTTTTTTCCGAACATAGGAATTCAATGTAAAATTTTTGATTTAGCGATATCTGTTTACCTATTACTTTTAGAATAAAATTGTACTGAAGAAAAATGTTCAGAATGAAAAACTGCATCCATAGAGTATAAGTTTGTTGTTCAATTGTTTCTTATGTCCAAGTTAAAAGTAAAAGAAAATACACGCTTTAAAGAAATTATCAGAGTGCCATGAAGCATAAAACAATAATTTGTTTGTTGTGTCTGACATTATTTGACATATTGGGCCAGAATTGGAAGCTTACTTTAATTTATTTATTCGAGCATTTAATTTAATAATAAAATTAATTATAGCAACTATTATTTTCTTTTTTCTACATAATCTAGAAAAATAAATACCTATTATTAAGTTATCTAATTTGTTTTATTTCTCATGGCACTCTGATAATTGCTTTAAAGCTTGTATTTCTTTTGCTTCTAACTCGGATATAAGAAACAATTGAACAACAAACTTACTCTATGAATACAGTTTTTCATTCTGAACATTTTTCTTCAGAATACTTTTGTTCTAAAATTAATAGGTAGAGATATCGCTAAATCAAAATTTTAACATTGAATTTCCTATGTTCGGAAAAAAAAGTAGACACCCGGATATATATAAATATACAGGGTGGTGACTTGGCCGACGCAGCATAGCGATTACAATGTTAATTTTTGAATGTGCATTTATTTGCTCCCCTAATTACTTTAGAGCTAAAGTTATTAAAGGTTTTCTGTAGAGAAAAAAATACTGAATCCGAACATAATTTTGAAATTCTGGAACCGTAATAATCAACATTATAAATAATTGTATTGTGATAAAAATCACTGAGGCCGTGGATTTATTAAAACAAGCAAGGCATTTCCATTTGTTGTTTCTATTTGACATTTGTAACTTTTTTAACTCAGTTCTTATAAGAATGTATTCATTACAAGAAAAAGTTGAAATAATTAAGTATTTTTATGCTGGAAATAGTGCTCGGCAAGTAAGTGCCTTGTTTAGCGTTAAATATCCGAATCGGCCAATTCCAGTTAGTACCACGGTTGACAGAATAGTTCAAAAATTTGAAACTAAAGGAACTGTACTAAATAATTGTAAGTGTAATAAAGACGTACAGAATTTGCGTGAAAATGAGGAAAATTACAATACCTTCAATGTTTTGGCTGCAGTAACGCAAGATCCTAAAACAAGTTTAAGGCAAATTGCGAAAAACGTTGGCTTGCATCATTCGAGAGTATTGCGAATTTTAAAAAGCACAAATTTCACTCTTCTAAATATCAATGTTATCAAGACTTGCAAGAAAATGATTTGGATAGAAGAAATGCGTTTTATCTTGAAAGGATGGAAAGAAGTAATGAAGACAGAGATTTTTTGAAAAACATTGTTTTGACGGACGAATGCACGTTTACACTCCATAATGAACCAAACGTGCAAAATTGTACAGTGTGGGCTATTGAAAATCCACACAATGTTGTAGAAATCGGGACCCAATATCCCCAAAAAATAACGTTTGGGCGAGAATATTTGGTCATCGCATTTTAAGACCATTTTTCATAAATGAATATTTAAGTGGAGAGCGTTTTATACAGTTATTGGAAGAGGATATAGGTCCCGCTGTAACGGAAAATCCTCGAGAAACCCAAGATATTTGGTTCCAGATGAAAAGTTGCCCCGCACACAACAGCCGCAATGTCCGTAAATTTTTAAATAATAATTTTGATAATAAGATCATTGGTACGAAGTTTATGATTAATTGGTCTGCAAGGTCCCCCGATCTTTCTCTCAACGATTTTTTTCTTTGGGGACATTTAAAATCAAAGATTTACTCTGGACAAACATTGCAAGACTTAGATGATCTTAAAAATCGTATACAAGTCGAATGTGATAAAATATCACAATACCAATTAGCAAATGTCAGACGAGAATTTTACGAAAGGTTGGGCCATTGTTTAGTGGTAAATGGTGGGTTGTTCGAACATTTGCTATGATTTTTAAAAAATAATTTTATGTATTTGTTGATTGTTATGTTAAAAAAGTAAATTATGTTTACCTTACTAATTTTATTGTTTTAATTACGATTAAAAATATTACTTATAATTTCATACGTCAAATAGAAACATCAAGTGGAAATGCCTTGCTTGTTTTACTAATTCCATGGCCTCAGTGATTTTTATCACAATACAATTATTTATAATGTTGATTATTACGGTTCCAGAATTTCAAAATTTGAAAACAAAATTATGTTCGGATTCAGTATTTTTTTCTCTACAGAAAACATTTAAGAACTTTAGCTCTAAAATAATTAGGGGGGCAAATGCACATTCAAAAATTAACATTGTAATCGCTATGCTGCGTCGGCCAAGTCATCACCCTGTATATATACCGGGTGTAACACGAAAAGTGAAACATAGGCGTTTAACATGGCAAATCAGTTTTTCCGTGCGCATTGCTTCCCTAATTATTTTAGGAAAAAATGTTTCAAATAAATGTTGTAAAGCATAAAATCAATAAACAAAATTCATTTTGACTACTTCATAACTGCAGAACTTAAATTTGAAAATTCACGTAATTTCAATTTAATAGTAATAGCCATGGAATTAAAAACAAGAGATGAACAAATGCGTAACGTTTTATACGTCAATGTCAGAATAAATAAATAAAAATAAATATATCATCACGCCTTTTACCCATCACTGGGTGTGCTACTCTGCCTACGCAGATCTCGGTAAGTGATATATTTTTTCACGTGAAATGCGGTTACCAGCCGTCAAATCACAGCCTCCAAAGATATTAGTGGTGGAGGAGCCACAGGGGTAGATTTTTTAAATTGGTGAAAATTGTTTGTCGGCTGTGGGGATCGAACCAGGGTTCTCAAGAATAAATTGTCAAAATCATTTTTACGTACTAAATATTTATTTTCTAAATAAAAATTTAATAATAATAAGGCAAAATATTTTTTAGATTTATTATTTAAGAATAATAAAATAATAAACTCGATAAAATATTTAAGGTAGGTTGTTATTTAACAAATTAATTAATGTAACATAAATTTAATTCAATAAAACATCAACAAACTAAATATTCTTAAATTGTTAAATTAGATGTTCAAATAGTCCACCGTTTTGAGCTAAACAATAACCTAATCTGTTGTAGAAGCTTTCTCGAGTATTCTTGAATTGTCGATTATTTATTTTTTGGCATTCTTGTAATATAGCATTTTTAAGTTCTTCTAAATTCTGGTATCTTTTTTTATAAACATAAGATTTTAAATGGCCCCATAAAAAAAATCGCACGGATTTAAATCTGGCGACCGTGCAGGCCAGTTAACTGGTCCATTTCGTCCTATCCAGCTTTCAGGAAATACATGGTTTAGATATTCCACAACTTCTCTAGTGCTATGTGCAGGGCAGCCATCATGCTGGAACCACACATTTTCTTTGTTTGTTTCAACAATTTGTGGTCCAACAGCAAAATACCCAGGGCCCGTGGAATTCAAAGGGCCCGGATGTGATGCTATTATATAAATTGCTTTTAATTTTCTACTATTTCACCAATTTTTTATATTCTTTACTAAAACATGTATAACGAAATGTCTGATACACGTTTTCAACAATTTATTACATTGTATAAAGTACTAAATGACGAAATGCTTGATCAAGGGCCCCAGTTGCAAATTTTAAATAAATTTATACACTATTCAAAAGTACATTATTACATTGTTGCATTTTTGTTTCTTATATTACTACATTGTATACAACACACTTAAGCAAAGGCTCTATACATTTGTGCGTAGTGCTGTTTTGGTATCCCCTGCATTTATCGAATATGCAACTAGATCTTAGATAGTCATACAGTTAGTATACAATACACATCAGAATTTTTATTTAATTTTATTTATATTGTTATAACTTTATTTAGATATTAATAATTCTTATTGTTGTCATACATATATTTATAAATATATTTTTTTTGTATCTTACATTTAATTAATAAATATTCAAAGTTAAAGGGGGCCCGAATATTTTTTTCCCGGTATATATATATATATATATATATATATATATATATATATATATATATATATATATATATATATATATATATAATATATATATATATATATATATATATATATATATATAATATATATATATATATATATAATATATATATATATAGTATATATATATATATATATATATATAATATATATATATATATATATATATATATATATATATATATATATATATATATAATATATTTATATTTGTCCCGCGTGGTGGCCGCGCGGGTTGAGGGCCTGACTGACGACCATAAGGTCGTGGGTTCGAGTCCCGCCCGCGGCGGCCATACAAAGGACGTATCGGCATATGACCTGAGTAGTTGGTCCGATATATAAGTTAAAAAATATATATATATATATATATATATATATATATATATATATATATATATATATATATATATATATATATATATATATATATATATAATTATTATTTATTTCTGAATGTATCGTTTAAAGATGAAGCATATCAGGGAAAAATAACACTTTTTTCACGAGCCATAGTCGTACATATATTTTTTCCTACACCTACTTTGAAAATTCAATTATCCAGATAAATTTTAATGCTGAAGTAGGCGTTTGCCTGTTTCACAGTACCAAAGGTGTGCGACAAAAGTTTTGTCGCATATTGTTGGCACTTTGTAACATACGTTTTTAAATAAGAAAAATCGACAAATAAAATAAAAAAACAATGTTTATATCCTTGGACATCCTCCAGCTATTCCTATTATTAGTACGACCTATGGAATAAAAAAATTATGAGTAGGTACCTAATACAGCAGGTAATACTGTACCTTCATAAGCTGGTACGTGTCATCTGGAGCTTTCTTTAGGAAAGTCATAATATTATTTCGATCGAAAATTCTAGACTTTTTAGGTTTATACGAACATAATATTTGCCAAAACGAGCAAAGCGAGTTTTTCAAATTATATGAGTCAAACAATATCACGTTTTCATAACGTATTACGTACAAAATTTTATCTAATTCCTCTAAAATAATTTTTAAAATACATAAAATTCTAGGTTTATGACAGCTCAGTATATTTCAAAATCAATAAATCAATTTACCAACGCGTTCACGTGAAAATAAAAGAATAAAATGTTTAAAAAATCTTATGTCATCATTGAAAATGAGTGATGAATCCGAGACAGACCTTCCTTCTGATATCGAAAAATCTGCTAATTTGGCAGTGAGCTGTTTAATACTAGAAAAAATATTAAATGTATATAAATCCTACGAATTTTAATAAACAGTTTCTTCCGCTATTTGCAAACATTTTTGAGAAAGTTCAAACTGTCAACGTTCATTACGTAACTAGTTATGTAAAGAATTCTTTACATAACTCTTGAATGACAGTTATGAAAAAATTGACATTTCATAACCTCAAAAATTGATGTAAAACAGAACTTTTCATAACGGAATTAGGTAAATAACTATTAAAATGATAAATTTAGTGTTTTTGGTTCACAATGACAACTAAATAACAGCACTCGACAGCGGTGGAAACACATAACCAACAAACGTAAGGTAAATTGTAACAACATAGATATGAAATGATTTGACACATAAATGAAAGATATTTCTACAAAATAAGTAAACTGATCATCATGGAACCATTAATTTTCTGATCTCTTTTTGCAATTTAGGAATCAATAGTGTTATCGATCCCTCTGGTTCTACTTTCATATTTAGATTGGTAAAGATGGATTTTCCGGTGAAAAAGTGATCAGAAAGAACTATTTTCCTGGGTGATCATGAACAGTTTACTTTCTTCCGTAGAGTTGAAAAGTGCAACTTTCTTCTCTCAAATCAGAGAAGAAAAATTTACTTTATAACATATAATATATTTTTATGCTACTCTGCACAGTTCAGGATTCGGATGCATCAAGCTGCAGTGTGGTAGTTTATTTTTTTTTAGCTTGAGTGGGATTCGTATATGGGATCTTCGGATTTAAATACCGTACCATGACAAATATGACCAACAAAATTTAAAACACTTGATGTTGAACCATTTTATTTTAACTCTTTTATAACATTACATTAAATCTTACGTAACAAAATTTTATGCACCATATACACAATAATTATAAATTGATAATGAAATCTTTAGTACAACATAAAATGTGATAAAATAGAGGAATGATTTTTCTTTTTTAAAAAAATTTTAAATTCTTACATTAAATGCAATTTTTAATAATATTTATTATCAAAAAATACTGATTTGGATGTGGTTAACATACATAAATTTTATGTACAATAATAAAAAATATCTTCACAATGATAGGCTTGAAAAAAAATCAATTAATACATTTAAATGTTTAAATTTAAAATAAATCAGTTTTATTACGTTATAATATATCAAATGTTGTAGATATTAGAAAAATATAAACTCAGGGAATGTCAAATGGGAATAAAATTACGTTATTATTACCAACCCAAGAACAAACTAAATTATTGTGTTTTCTTGAAATATATTGAATTTGTATATGACAAAACAAAATGATTGCCGTACAAAACAAATGCAATGATGTTTTTTTTTTCTATTTGACCATTGAACTTAAACAAAAGTTGTAACATTTTAAAATTAGCAACAAACTTTTGCGCCACTTAAGACTATAATTTTAATAACGTATATTTAAACATTTAATAATAGAATCATATTCATTTATATATTTATAATGGTTAAAATTTATACTAATTGTAAACTTCTATTTACTATAAAAGTTTCATTGTGAACGTTGAAAACAGAAATTAAACGAAAGGCTAAATAAGTGTTCTGAAAATGTATCACTAAGCACTATATTGTGCAATTTTCACCTTTTGCTAAAACAGTAGGAATATTCTCTTTTGTTTTTGATATTACGCAATTTCCTAATAATTCAGGACATGAAATCTCACCAGTTTGAATTCCTTTGATAGTACATATCAAATCGTAATTTATTTTCTCTGTCACTTTCGAATCTTGCCTAAAACAGAAAGAAATACAGCGTTTAGTTTGTTTTGTAATTTTTATTTAAAATTTGGCGTTTCGATACATCCCACTTTCTCTAAGAAAAATTTAAATATTAAAAAACAAATAGTAACTAATACATAAATGGTACAGTAAAGAAGTAATTAAAATGTATTAATGAGTGCAATTTTATTCGATAGCTTCTAGGATTAATCTTTGAGATCTGAACAGTTTACCAGAAAATCAGGATAAGCATTCCAAAACGATACCAGTACATATCGGGCTTTATAAAGATAACGATAGCAACACACTCGAGCTTTATAAAGATGATGATAGCAACACACTCGATCTTTATAAAGATGACGAAGATATAGCATGCATAGATAGGGATTTAGGCTGGGCAAAAAAATTAATATATTTTTAAAACCTAGAGTTGTTACTACTTTTTAGAGGTGAGCCCGGATCGTGAATATTTTTATTCACATTGAGTCATGACGTGACGTGCGTGAGCGCCAACGATTTTTAATATTTTAATCATGAGTGAATGTGAACGTGAGTCAAAAAAGACAGTCGTGCTTGACTTTATAGATTATAAATATACCAGTTTTATAATTTTGAGTCCAATAATAATTTTATAAAAGTAATTTTGCTTAGGTAACATTGCAGAATTTATATATACATAACACATAACATCACGCTATATCTCATCAAATGGGGTAGCACGAACACCTGAAACATTCACTCATCAGATTTATCAGAGAATCAGTCTTCATCACACATTCTTAACTTGACACAAGATCCATTCATAATCCCTCCATACAATTTAATTTATTTCTCACACTCAGAATCTTTTATCTTACAACAAACCTTCAATCACATCTATCCATTCGATCCTAAACAACTGTTTTCAATTACGCCCACTCCTCTAACAACGAATCTAAAATATGATAACGAAAGGAAGCGTCGCAATTCGATCCAAAGCCATAGCCAAGCAATGATTTTAGGGAGGATCAAAATTATTTTTTGAAAATTTTTCTGTTAAGCCTGTTGTAAATAAAACAAAATAGATTCAAGTTGAAGATTAACAGTGGTAATAAATAACCCAAGCGTAGATAGCGTGTAGAACAGAAAAATATTGCCAGATTTTGGTTTTATCAATTGTCATTTGAATTGTGAAATCATACAATTGTAAGAAAAAAGGTACTACTGGTGAATTATATGTCATACTCATGTTTTAGAGATTTTCATATATTTATTTACTTAGCACATAATGTACTAAAAAAAGATACGCTACTTGGTTTCTCTCACAAATTAATAACATATATCAGTTACACCAAATTTTTAAAAGGTAGCAAATAACGTAAGAAAGTAATACTTTCTGGAACATGTTTTCAAAATATCACAAACTTAGAGTTTAATATTTTTTTAAAAGTGCATACTTTTTAATTTATAAAATAAGTTTTCACTCGTCAACCAGCGATATAAATTGAACTCTAGCTGTACAATCACTATTTGAACTGTATATTATGTAATCGACGGTTTGAAATCAAACTATGTTTAACCGTAGACTTTTTGTACATTCATGATCAGTTGCACCACCACAAGTTAAAAATAAAATTAATAATTGTCATTACAGTCAAACATTCGATTTGCTCTTATTTATTTAAACCAATTTAATTTTTTTAGTGTAATAGACTATAAGGTTAAATTGAAATATTTGGTCTGAAGTTCGTTATTCAATAATTTGTTATCGTATAACAAAGAAGTAGAATCAAGAAAAGTCGATGCTAAAATCATGGTTAAGATATTAAAAAGCATTTTATACGAGTAGTATCACCAATTCAAGAATGTAAAGTACAAACCATTCATGAAGTGCGAGTATTCGTATATCTCTATATAATAGTTATTTGTGTATTAAGAGCGTAAAGTGATTCTTTGTTACTCGAATACGGTTATTGCAACGCGTGTAAGAGGAACAAAGACACTTGACGCTCGTGATACACACATAATTTTTTCTACGATTGCATCATCAAATTATTACAAAACGTATGCGTACTAAAAATAAATTCGTTCTGTCAACTGTCAATATGACAAGTTTCCGTTTTCTTTGTATCCCTTGTAACTATTGAAATAAGAGCGCATTTAATATCTTTATGTTCGACTGCATCATATTACCTTGTTTTATGACACTGTTTACTGTCCATAATCGGGTACTTTAATGGACTAGTACGATAAAAATGCAAAATTGGACTGCTGTCAATGTCACATTAAAATAAAATTCAAAAGAAATATTTAAACACCATTTTCTGTATGTATTATATGTGTCTTCATACAATTATTAGATATTCTCTTGCATTGCATGCAAGATCTTTTATTTCTTTTGGAACGTCTTCAATGTCTTCATCCATCTCAACACTATTTTCACTTTGACAATTTGATAAATAAAGCAACAGATGCATAACAGCGAAGCACACTTTGAGAAGCAATTAAATGTTTTAAATATAGGTATTGACAATCATATTTTAAGAGAAAATATTCTTCATGCAGTCGAACATAAAACGTTGTATGCAACTCGTACATAATCGGACTTTATAGACTCGCCTTATTTATTAGCCTCGCTCGCTGCGCTCGCTCTGCCATAAAATTCGGCTCGTCCAATAAAGACCCAAATTATGTACTTGTTACATAAACTACTATTATTATTTTTCGATTGTTCCACAGAAAACGTCAACTTTACGATGACAAATAAGAGCGTAATTGTCAACTTTTCATAGCAATCGTAGAAAAAAGATATTTTTCGATTGTGCCACAGAAAACGTCAACTTTACGATGACAAATGAGAGCGTAATTGTCAACTTTTCATAGCAATCGTAGAAAAAATTTCTTAATGACGAAAATAGTTATGAGAACAGAACATTTAATTTTTTTAATATGTAATGAATGGTGGATATTAGAATTTTCTGTTACTTTTAACAAAACATTTAATTTATTATCAATTTGTTCATTAAAGTTCTTCAGTAATCTAAGTATTGACATTAAACTGGGAATTGGTCTATCAGGATACAAAAGCTAAACAAATCGCTAAATTTAAGAAATTCTCACAATAATGCCATCAGCGATATTAATAACACTAATGTATCTTCTGTCAAATGAAAACAAAAACAGCGACAGTTCCATGGCACTCTAAAATAATACAATCAATCACTTCTTTTTACTTTTTTTTAACTAAAAATAGAATATGATTGATTTTAAATTTTTTAGTTTTTAATTCAAAACAAGTTTCATATTTAAAATTTTCGTCTAAGATTAATAAGTAACTACAGAAAAATGTTTAAAAAATACATTGTTTTCACTACCTAACAGATTTCAAGTAGACTCCTGGTATATAGCTTACTGAAATCACTGTGTTTTTGTAATTCAAATAATAAATTTTTGGAATAAAATCATAACTTTACCATTTTGAATAATATCGCTATACATTATTTGATGAAAATTATTTAGACTATTTGCAAAAAAAATATTTAAAAATCACTATACATTACCTCTACAAAAATAGTTATTTGTGTTTTAAGAGCGTAAAGTGATTCTTTGTTAGTCGGCTCGCGCTGCAATAGTGCAAGAGGAACAAAGACACTTTACGCTCGTGATACACACATAATTTTTTCTACGATTGCATCTTAAAATTATTTAAAAACGTATGCGTACTGAAAATAAATTCATTCTATCAACTGTCAATATGACAAGTTTCTGTTTTGTTTGTATCCCTGGTAACTATTGAAATAAGCGCGCATTTAATATCTTTTTCACGCGTTGCCATTGGAAACGCGCACATTTAACGTCTTTTTCGCGCGTTGCCATTGGAGAGGCGCAAAAAAGATATTTTTCGATTGTTCTACAGAAAACGTCAACTTTAAGATGACAAATGAAAGCGTAATTGTCAACTTTTCAAAGCAATCGTAGAAAAAATGTATTTTGCCATTATTAAACAAAAGATCAAAACTCTTCCCATAGTATTAATGAACTTTTCAGCCACTATAATTTCTCTATTTACCATTTTGTAATATTTTCAATAATAAATGGGATAATCGAGTGAGACAAATTTAGGAACCACCTGTATATATAAGGTGAGCAATTTACAAGTTCAGCCATTGAGAGTTCGAGGACCGTAAAAAAATTGTCGCATTCGTTGCTCACTTTAAGGATGTATGTATCACTAGATATGATTAAAAAAATCAAATAGTAGCAGATAACGAAAAACTATACTCGTATAATATATACTAGTTAACATAACTTTTAGCCACCCATTTTTGAGATTATATAAAGTTATATTTTTAAATGGAATGAATAAGTGAAACTTGTCTACATTTAAAAAGGTAATATTTCCCATTTTTTCAAATTTGCTTGATAAAGTATGATGAATTCATATATTCTAGAAACAATAAAGATAACTTGTTTACTTAATCATTATCAAAATTTGTCTTTAGACAGGTTTGCGACTGAATTTAAAAAATAATAAACACAAAGTAATCTTGGCATCGTTGAAATGTAAAAAAACACTTTGTCATGTCTCAATAATGAGTGGCTGAAATAATGATAATAATTCTATATTGTAAAGAGAGCTTTAGTATCTATAATTTTTATTTCAAACTTTTTTCTCTACCTACTACTATCTCAGAAAAAAAATATTTTAATAAGATTCGTTATTTCTTCATCTTTGCTCATACTTAGTGACCTAAGAATTTTACTGGACAAATAAACACATCATTAAAATGAGCAACTAATGAAATAACTTTGTCCCAATTTAACCGAATTCGTATCTCTTAGCTCTTGAAATACTAATGATTGCCGTAAAATGGACAACCTGTATACAGGGTGTTATATTTTAATAGACCCAGCAAATATCTCGCTTATTTATCAACTTAGCAATTTCTTTCATATAACATGATTTATACAGCAACATGTAAGCTAGTTGATGACGGATGTACATTCATGATATCATTTCCGGTTTATTAGTAATTAATATCAACTTTGAAATTTCAAATGGAACATACTATATTTTTTTACAAATTTGAAAAGTGCATCAAATTTGCTTTACAATCATGTAAAATAATACATATATTACATTATTAAAAAGTAAAATGGCGGGCACTTTAATATACACCAAATCGTAAAGAGAATAGTGAGCCATGACTGTGGCTTGAAATAAAACAATTGTAATTATTATTATTAAACGAAATAATATTTTTTTGTCATAATAATACAGAAAATAAGAATAAGAAACAGTTAATAACAACAAAATGATTTTATAACTAATATTCAAAATGGCTCAACGTTTGCACAACGTTTTGAAACAGAATAAGTAGCCCTTTATATTTGGTTAGCAGATAAAGATTCAATTGCTCCTTCATTTTTATTCTTCAGTCCGTTTAATGTGTTTACTTGTTCATTACAAACAAAATATTTCACGTAGCTCCATGCTAAAATCTAGTGGTCATATCGAGATAAAATAGAAAATGCATTGAAGAGGCTGGGAGTCATTTTGAATATTTGTTATAAAATCATTTTGTTGTTATTAAGTGTTCCTTAAAATATTATTTCATTTAATAATAATAGTTACAATTGTTTCAGTTAATTGTTTTATTTCAAGCCACAGTCATGGGCTCTTTCCGATTTGGTGTATAATAAAGTGCCCGGTATTTTACTTTTTAATAATGTAACTGTTACAATCTATTAATTTCATATATAATCAAGTAGGAATATATATAGTTGTCTTCTGTTATAATAATAATTATAAAAAGAAATGTCAATCTATTCAATGTGTTCAATATTCAATGCGTGCATTATTATTTAATTACATATAAAATTACAACAAATTGGCAACGAGGTGAACTATTATTAATTTTTTCTTTTTTTGACGATTTTATTCAATCTATTCGAACTCAGAAACAAGGAAGTCAACTCAATTATGGATGCAAATCAGTTTACTCAGCTACTGAATGTTTTCAGAGAGAGTCAAAATCAACTACTTGAACAATTATTGACGGCACAGAATAAAGATAACAGTTCAACTACACACCATGGGACAGCCTTGCTTACAACATTCGAAAATTTCAACCCTAACAAAGAGAATTTCAAATTGTATCGACAACGGTTTGAAAATTACTTCAATATGCAAAGGGTGCTCCATGACGAAACCATCTCCAGACAAATGCTGTTAAATTCAATAGGTTCTACCCACTACAAATTACTTGTATCTTTAGTGTCTCCAAGACAGCCTACAGACTTAAAATATAATGAAATAACAGAAGCTTTAGAGAAACACTTGTGCCCTAAAAAGAATGTTTTAGTAATTCAACACAGATTTCTGTCAATTTACCAAAATGAAAACCAATCGATTGCAGATTACGTTGCTTTACTTCGATCAGACATTAATGAATGTATGTTTATTTCATCATGTGACTGTAAAGTCAGTATTGCTGATACATTTCTTCGTACTCAATTTATCCGAGGAATCCGTGACAATACAATTCGAGAGCAAATACTTCAATCTGAACTATCTAACTTTGAAGAAATTGTTGAAAAAGCACTGACATTAGAAGCATCTAAAATTGACAGCCGTGAACTTGGTTTAAAACAACCAGCAGTTTCAAATTCATTCAACTCTGCAGAAGAAGTTAACAAAGTGTCTAATTCACGTCAATATAAAAAAAATGACAGACAAAATCAGAAGGGTAAAAACGATTCACAGTCATACCAAACAAGATCTAAGTCAAGAATTGATTACCACCGTCTAGGAATTAGCGGCTTATGTATTCGATGTGGTCGTAATAACCATAAAGCCAGCGATTGCCGCACCGACCCTAAATCTCTTCACTGCAAATCATGTGGACGAACAGGACATGTATCCGTTCTCTAGTTACCGCAGAAAAGAAATCTGCTAATTCGACTAACACCATAGAAGAGCATGCTACTAATCCTCAAGCTTATGGAATCAACCAAATCATCGATATTTTTGAACATCAACGCACCAGTAATGCCGATTCAGAAAAATATTTTGTTACAGTTGAAATTGAAGGTCGATTACAGAAATTTGAAGTCGATTCAGGCGCAGGTTTTACTCTACTTCCTCATTCACAGTATCAACATCTTCAACTTGGCGTTGAAATGGAAAAGCCTCAAATTGCTTTCCGTTCATATACCAACAACATTTTTGTACCTGAAGGAAAACTCAATGTGTCAGTTCGCTACAAGAACACTACTTCAAAGGAAGAAATATATATCGTTCCAGATGATTTTTCGCCATTATTAGGTAGAACATGGATACGTCATTTAGGAATCGATCTCAAAGAGCTTGATCACTCAAAGCGAAGCTACACACATCAAATTTGTACAGTGGATCCAGTACCAGAACTCGTTGGGAAATATGCTTCAATTTTTGAGCAAAAAGTCGGCTGTATACCAGACATAACATGCTGTCTTTATCTTCGAGAGAACTCTAAAGCTGTTTTCATACGCGAACGTGACGTTCCATACGCCCTTAGGGAAAAAGTTGAAAAAGAACTTGACTCACTAGAAGCGGATGGAATCATTTCTAAAGTAAACCACAGTGATTGGGGATCTCCATTGGTTATTGTTCCCAAGCCAGATGGAAACGTACGTTTGTGCGTAGATTACAAGATTGCAGTTAATCCTCAGCTCAAATCTGCACACTACCCGATTCGACGAATTGATGAAATTTTAAACAGTACGTAATTCTTCATATTATTGTCGTCTAGATTTATACAAAGCATACTTACACATAAATATGGATGAGGAAGCTCGTTCTATTCAAACCATCTCCACTCATAGAGGTACTTATCGGATGAATCGTCTGTCTTTTGGAATAAAAACTGCACCCAGCGAATTTAATCGAATCCTAGATCAAATCCTCCAAGGATTAGATGGTACTCTATCATACTTTGACGACATAATAATTTATGGACGTTCCAGAGAAGAATGCCAGCTTCATCTCGAACAATGTCTTAAACGACTTCAAAAATACAATTTACACTTAAATAAAAGTAAGTGCGAATTTTTCAAAACTGAAATTCAATACTTAGGACATATAATTCGCTATAATCAAATTTCAAAATGTCCGAAGAAGATTAAGGCAATTGTCGAAATGTCAAGACCAAAGAACGCCGATGAACTGCGACGATTTCTTGGAATGGTTACCTATTATTCAAGATTTATTCGTAATTGTTCAACACTGACTTATGCATTAAGGAAGCTTCTACATAAATCATCGAAATTTTATTGGTCCAGTTCCTGTGAAGCTGCTTTCATTCGACTAAAAAATGAGATTACCAGTGAAAATGTACTAACACCCTATGACCCAAACCTTCCTTTAATTGTTACTTCTGATGCCAGTCCTACCGGTATTGCAGGAATACTCTCACACAATATCAACGGTCAGGAAAGACCAATAGCATTCGCATCCAGATCTCTAACAACTGCAGAACAAAATTATAGTCAACTTGATAGAGAAGCTTTAGCAATTGTTTTTGCGGTAAGTCATTTTTATATGTACTTGTATGGACAAAAATTTCAATTAGTCACCGACAATCAACCACTGACTCGAATTTTTCATCAATCTTCAAAACTACCATCTATGACTTCAGCCCGACTGTTAAGATATGCATCGTTTTTGTCTGGTTTTGACTATGAAACCAAATACAAAAAAGGTTCAGATAACACCAATGTTGACTGCCTTTCTAGAGCTCCTATTCAATAAACACAACAAACAATGGATGTAATTATTAATCAAGAAGTACATCAGATCTGTATTTCAACTATTTTTCAAATTTCTTCTAGTAAAATCACGGTTGAATGCATTGCTCGTGAAACGGATAATGATAAAATATTATCTAAAATAAAAAATGATTTAATAAATAATAGATCAAACAATGAGTATACACTCGATAGTGGTATTCTATTTAAAGGACAACGAGTTGTCGTACCACAATGTCTCCAAGCTACTGTTCTCGAAGAACTACACAGTGTACATATGGGCATCTCAAAAATGAAACAGCTAGCACGAAGATATTGCACATGGTCAGGTATCGATCGTGATATCGAAGGGATAGTAAAATCATGTGAGGCATGTGCCCTTACAAAGTCCAATCCTGTCAAAGCACCGTTACACTCGTGGGATGAGCCACAAGAAAATTGGGATCGAATACACATGGACTATGCAGGCCCGTGTGAAGGAAAATATCTTCTAATTATAGTAGACGCCAAATCAAAATGGACAGAAGTACGAATAGCCAACGAAGCTCCTACTTCATCTAAAACCATCGAACTTCTTGAAAATGTATTCACAACACATGGATATCCCAGAATATTGGTTTCTGACAATGCCACAATTTTTACAAGCGAATATTTTAAAGAATATTGTACTTCAAATGGTATCATGCAGAAGTTTAGTGCTCCAGGTCATCCAGCAACAAATGGTCTCGCGGAACGTAATGTTCAAACCATCAAGAACCGCCTAAAAGCCATGCAAGATGAATCAATATCCCTACAAAAGAAAATTCAGAAAATATTGCTGATATATAGAGCTACTCCACTTGCTGAAGGGAAATCACCAGCAGAGTTATATCTCAGAAGAAACCTGCGAATTCGACTCGATGCTATTAAGCCTTATAAAGAGACTCAACGTTCGACCTTTATTCCTGGTACTCGTTCATTCAACATTGGTGATAGAGTACAATCACGCTACTATTCAAATTCGAAATTAATCTGGCGTTTTGGCACAGTTCTCAAAAAATTTGGTAACCTTCATTATCTCATTAAATTAGACGAGGGTTTTGTTTACAAACGACATGTAGATCAATTAAGAGCCACAAATGTACACAAAAAGTCTGTAACTTCCGAGTCAGACGTTAAACTACCTGAAGATGAAACTACTCATCCAGAGTCTTCAATGAATCAACATTATGAATATGTGCAAGTCCAATTACCACAAGAAGTAGCACCTCCACAACTTGAACTTGAACCACAAGTCGATCAGCCGCAGCCAGAAGTAAACCAACCACAAGAGCTCCCACGTCCACGACGATCTGAACGTTTTCATCGACCTCCAGCTTATTTACAAAATTATGTTGTTCGCTGAAAATTGTATTGCATTTGCTAAAAATCTAAAATTTTATATTCTAGGGTTGTTATTCAAGTGGGAGAGAATTGTTACAATCTATTCATTTCATAGAGATATAGATATTAATTTAAAAATACGAGTATGTTTTATAACGTTCTATTTTTTATATAATCAAGTAGGAATATATATAGTTGTCTTCTGTTATAATAATAATTATAAAAAGAAATGTCAATCTATTCAATGTGTTCAATATTCAATGCGTGCATTATTATTTAATTACATATAAAATTACAACAGTAACATATAAATTATTTTACATGATTGTAAAGCAAATTTGATGCACTTTTCAAATTTGTAAAAAAATATAGTATGTTCCATTTTAAATTTCAAAGTTGATATTAATTACTAATAAACAGGAAATGATATCATGAATGTACATCCGTCATCAACTAGCTTACATGTTGCTGTATAAATCATGTTATATGAAAGAAATTGCTAAGTTGATAAATAAGCGAGATATTTGCTGGGTCTATTAAAATATAACAACCTGTATATACAAACAAAAAATATTGACTTTTTCAAAATTATTTAGTAGTAAATATAAAAAATAGTACAAGACTTTGTTACACTGACTAAAGCATAAAAATATTTTTCCGCTGATCATTTTACTGACTTATATCTATTCTTCTAACGACATTTTCACATTCATCATACAGTAATGTATTCTGGACACAAGTCTCTTATTATATCCACACACACACCGCAAATATTGAGATATTTTGATTCGACAGCAGTTATATGCCGTTTATGTTTCCTCATCCACATCATATAAACCCTCAGTCGGGCATCACTGGACGTTTCGAACAAAGGTTCCCAGAGCACCCAATACCTTGTATCTCGCACATACTTGTCATTCAATCTTTCGATCAATATGTTCATCTCTCGATAACATACTACCCAATAGAGATGTGCATTTAAATACAAAATACGGATTGCAACTTTTTTATTTTAAATGGCAATCTATTTTTTTTATTTGCTTATTCGATTCAGTATTTTTTTTCTAAATTCAACGATATCCATATGTAATACCCTAATATTACAAAATATTTCAGAAAAATGCAAAATTAAAAATGTAGCATTTTTATTTAAATATGCCTATGAAAGAGTGCCATGGAAGAAAACAAATTAAGTATAAATAACTATAAAAATTATTTAATACATTTAAATAAATATGAATATAACTATAAAAATTATTTAATTACATTTAAATAAATATGAAATATAAGTGAAGATTCCTTCCCTTTGCGTGCGCCAGTGGTAAATATAAATACTAATGCGGAATGACATAAAGTAAATTAAAATCCATGATTAGAGATTACAAATAAAAGCGACAGCAGAATTATAAAATATACAATTTGTGATACAGGCACTACACTACCACCAATACGTACAGCATTCATCCCAATCAACGCCTTTCATAACAACACATCCATATACAAATTAAACAATCACGGAAATATCCCACAACCTTGTTTCACGCCAACATCTATATAAAAACAATCACTCAATCTACCATCAACTTTCACCGCAGCCTCGCTACTTTCATACCACGCACGAATTGCTCATCATTTATCATAATTTATTTGTTTGAGGAAATATATATCGAATTTATAGACAACTTGATTAACGTTTAATATTTTATATATTAAGCAAAAAATTATTTGAAAAAACCTTATTTTCATATTGTCACTCAAATCTAGTGACATATGGGCATCTTTTTGTTTGAAAAAACAAAACACACTAAATTGGTCTAAGTGACAACTTTTATCTAATTTAACCGAAATCGTAGTTCTTGTATTTTCCGAGATCTCAATAGTGCCCTTCGTACGGAAGACAACTGTATACAGAATGTTTTAGGACTAATGTAATAAAATTAAATAGCTTATTCCTAAAATCATTTTGAGTAAAAAATGTCATAACTTAAGTCCTATTTATTTTAGTTACTAATATAAAGAAGTCAAAGTTTTATAAATAGCAGCCAGTTTTATTAAATTCTGTATCAAGATCAGACGACGATAGGCTAATCAAAATAGCCAGAGACTCAAGACCACAGGGCAAAAGAGACCGGGGAAGACCACTGAAACGTTGGGCAGAGATGGATTTCTACATCTATCGAATCTCCATAAAGGCGTGAAGAAGAACAGGTTTACACCTACATAAAAGAAGAAGAAGAAGATATTTTTAAAAGTCAAAATTTACAATAAGAAAATTAAACCAATGGATGAATTAAGTACTGCGGAACATGCAGATAGATAATGTTTTTGTACGAGATAGATTTTGTAATGTCAAAATTTTATAAATTTGTTCCTTATCACATATTGTGTTATCCTGTCTTGTTTCATGTCTGATTTAATTAATTTACAGTTACATCACCAATATTTAAATTTTAAACTTGGCTTAAATAAATAAAAGCAAAGCGGAGTTACATGTCATATGAAATAAATAAATATTTGATTCGCCTTTATTTATTTAAACAAAGGTTTAAATTTAAATTTTTAGTTTTATTACCATATCGTGTTTTATAAATATAAATAAAATAAATATATCATCACGCCTTTTACCCATTACTGGGTGTGGCACTCTGCCTAAGCAGATCTCGGTAAGTGATATATTTTGTCGCGTGAAATGCGGTTACCAGCCGTCAAATCACGGCCCTCAAAGATATTAGTGGGGAGGGAGCCACAGGGGTAGATTTTTTTAAATTGGTGAAAATTGTTTGTCGGCTGTGGGGATCGAACCAGGGTTCTCAAGATCCACAGGCCGACTCGATACCACTGAGCCATCTACCCCATCGTGTTTTGCTTTTACCAATTTGTTCAATTACTAATTTACTGTTTATAAAACTTTTACTTCTTGTATTTTATTAAGCAAAGGAATAAGATCTTTATTCACATAAAATTTTTTACTCAAAATAACCTCTGGAATAAACTATTAAATTTTGTTACTCTAATTCAGGAACTGCCTGGATATGTTGGACCTGTACAAGATTAATTTCAACTTTAAAATTAAAAATATTTAAAATTTATAGAGAAGTCAAGAAATACACAAAAAAAAAACAGAAAACATTAAAAAATTGCATAAAATGATTTAGGTAGTCAAATATTAGAACCGAATCTTAAAAAAAACACATAAAAACCTGAAGATATCATTGACGTAGAAAAATAGATAGTAATATTAAAATCCTATCTCTATTCACTAGCAACTGTTTTAGTTAGTTTCCAGTGTTTTTACGGAGAATTCAAATGTTTTACCCAAAAACAAAATTTATCGTACCTACTTATTAACAAGATATCTCTGTTCTCTTACAATACCTGTATTCCGGATGTTTAGAAACAAATTGCCTAAGCCAGCTAGCAGTTGTATGAATTTCTCCAGCAGCTCGACGTTGTATAAACTTCAAATATTGTTGTATCGTACAATGCGTGTCAGCGTCGACATCCATTCCACTTAGATATCCATTAATCATTGGTATCAATCCAGGAAAAACACCCTCCTGTGACAAAATTCGTACATTTTCAGTTTATTATAAAATTAGATAAAGCAAGTTCATTTCAGAAATTTATTTGTAAAACAAGACATACTTTACTTATTTTCTATCATCTATTAAAGGATGAAATAACTTAATATTTAAATTACAATATTTTTATCGTTCACATTTTTTATGGTCGGTTATATAAACAACAAATGTATTTATTTTAAAAGTAAATAAAATTTATTTATTCATTGACTCGAAATTTTGACAGTAATGTTAAATAAATAAATAAAATACATTAGAATTTGTTAATTTAAATACATTTATTCTGTCCTTTATTAAAACAGGAATTAATGTTTCAAAATTTATAATTTTACAGTAAAAATTCAGAAGCGCTCGAAGGAAATTCACTGTCCAACAAATTTTTACAACGAAATAAATACGGGAATTGTTAAACCTTGAGTCCTACAACCTGTTAAAGTTGCTAGGCTGGTTTGCAGAAATAATACACAATTGGAATGTATGCGTGTTGTTTATTCAGTCCGTGAATCAAATGTACAAGTATAAACACAAACGTTAACCTTAGTTCGGGATAGTACAGATACACGCGACGCGGTTGTTCAATCAACACTGACACACCTTGAGTGTTTTGCGCGGGCTCTCAGCACAAACTGTCACGAAGCTAGACTCGCATCATTGGCGGGAGATTCAAATATCTAACACTTCCCCTCGAGTCGAGATCGTGAGAGCTTATACTTTACAAGCAATGTACATTTTAAGATACAAAAGTATAAATACTACCACATCAAGCTACTCCGGACGATTTCACACACCATGAATGTTTGCGTTTTGGCAAAGCTTTGGTTAGAAAGTCCGCTACTTGATTGTCCGTTGACACGTAACTCACACGAAACTGTTTCTTCTGGAGTACTTCGCGCACGAAGTGGTGTCGAATGTCAATGTGCTTGGTTCTTGCGTGGAACGTTGGATTTTCAGCCTACTTTAACGCACTTCGGTTGTCACACATGACATTTATATCACTTAACTCACCGAATCCTAATTCACGTAAGTAACGTTGCAGGTAAATGGCTTCTTTCGCGCACTCAGCTAGAGCCATGTACTCAGATTCCGTCGTGGATAGGGCTACTGTTCGCTGCTTCTTTGAATCCCAAGTCACGGCACTGCCATTCAACATGAATATGTACCCGGTGTATGATCTTCTGTCTTCAGAACAGCTGCCCCAATCTGTGTCTACGAATCCCTTGACCGGTCCTGGACAAGATCCGTAAATCAATCCGATGTCAATTGATCCTTTCAGGTAATACGCGCTTTGCTGCCTTCCAGTGTTCGGTTGAGTAACAGTTGTTGAACTGTCCCAGACAACTTACAGCAAATGAATTGTCGGGCCGTGTTGTCGTTGCCAGGTAAGTGAGAGCTCCTACCAGCTCACGGTAAGGTAATTTAAGATCCGCTTCACTCTGCCTGTCGCATTTCGTCAACTTTGTACCTGTGTCTATTGGAGTACACACTGGTTTGCATTCCGTCATACCGAATCTCGCTGATGTATCCTCGTTGATGCATCGTTATGTTTCCTTCGGCATGATTGAATTCGATTCCCAGACAATATTTCTCGTATCCTAGGTCCTTGACTTCGAATTGATCTGCCAATTTTCTTCCGAGTTCTCTAATTTTGTTCCGATCCCGAGATGTAATTAGAATATCATCTACGTATATAACTATCAGTGTTACATCTTCCCCTGAACCTATATAAAATACACATGGGTCTGATTTCGATGGTGTTGCACCACACATTTTTAGAGTTTTATCCAACTTGAAGTACCAGCTCCTGCCGGCTTGTCGCAATCCGTACAGGGACTTCTTCAGGAGACAAACCTTGTTTCCTTTGCGGAATTCGCGAAGCATTACACTTGCATCCACACCGACTTTGGTTTTACCTTCCGATTCAATGATCGTATGTAGAATCTCTTGAAAGTTTTTCGGCGCTTCCATGAAAACTTCTTCTTCGAGTTCTCCGTTCAGGTAAGCTGTTGCGACGTCGAATTGTCTGATTTGCATTCCATGTTTAGCTGCGAGAGAAGTCATGAGGCGTACGGAGCTGAATCAGGCCACCGGAGCAAACGTCTCAGTGAAGTGGATGCCCGGTTGTTGGCTACAACCCTGGGCTACCAATCGCGCCTTTCTTCTGTCCAAGGTTCCATCAGATTTGAACTTGTTCCTCAGAAAAATTCTGCTTCCGACTACCTTGTGCTCCGTGGGACGGTCGACGAGGGTCCAGGTCCCATTCTTGATCACTGACTTCATCTCGTCTGCAATCGCTCGATGCCACTCGTTCGCGTCGGCACCGCTCATTGCATCCTTAATTGGAATTTCTGAAAGAAATGCATGATTATCTGTTTCGACTGGTTCGATTTCACTCAATGCTGCGTGATATTGTTTCACTGGTCTTCCCTTGGATCCTGACCGAATTATTCTGGGTCGGCCGCGGCCTCTGGCTGGACGATGAGCCACCACGTCCTCCACAGCATTTTCAAAACCGAGAAAGTCTTCCTCGTCTTCATCGTCGCATCTTGGTATGACCGGACTGTCAAAACCGAGAAAATCTTCTTCGTCTTCATCGTCGCTTAGTATGACTGGATTGTCATCTTCGATAGGCGTGTCATCTTCTTCGTTGTCCTTTGGTGATGACTCGATGTCGACGTATCCTGGAGACTGTTTTTCCTCTTCCTTCTGACGACTGTTTTGACTACCGCTGACCTCGGTCAACGTATGAAGCCTCTCTTCATCCATGAACCTCACGTCGCGACTGATTATGATTTTGCGTTTGTTCACTGACCATATGCGATATGCCTTGGATTCGTCTGCATATCCGAGAAAGATGCCCTCTTGGCCGCGTTTATCCAGTTTTCCTCTTCGTGGTTCTCGCTCGAGGTAGAATACTTTGCTGCCAAACACCCTGCAATGAGATATGTCAGGTACCTTACCTGTCCATAACTCGTGCGGCGTACGACCTTTTAGACTCTTCGTTGGTAAGCGATTTCTCAGATAGTTCGCAGTGTTCACTGCTTCAGCCCAGAATGAATTAGGTAAATTCGATTCTATCAGCAGGCATCTGGCGACGTCGAGAAGAGTACGATTCTTTCTCTCAGCTGTGCCATTCTGCTCCGGATTGAAAGCAACTGTCAATCTTCGGCTTATCCCTCGCTTCTTTAAGTATTCATTGAATTCACTACTTGTGTATTCACCTCCGTTGTCTGACTGCAATGACTTAATCGTCTTGCCTTTCTGGTTTTCGACTAGTGCAATGTAATTCTTGGTCGCGTTAAAAACGTCGGCCTTTGTCTTCAAAAACCTGACCTCGCACCATCGCGAGCAGTCATCGATGAATTCAACGAAGTATTTCGCACCGCCTTTGGATATCGTCCTCTGCGGACCACATACGTCTGTATGTATCAGATCCAAAATCTCTGTTTGTCGATCTGACTTCTTGGGGAATGGAGTTCTCGACATCTTTCCTTGAATGCAGATGTCGCAGATCAGCTGATCAGCCGAATCCTTCAGCTTAACTCCAGCTACGACGTTCTTGTGCACGGCGTCTGAAATGTCTTTCGCGTTCGCGTGTCCCATCCTCATATGTAACAACTTGGATGAAATTTTATTTTCTTTAGAATAGTGCGATACTGCACACGCGCTGTTTTCGCACTCACGCACGTAATATAAATCGCCAACTCGGTCGGCACGCAGTAGCACTTTTCCGTTCGAGTCACTTATGTTCGCGTCGTTTTTCCGAAAACAAACAGTCAGTCCTTGATCAGTTATTTTCCCGACCGAAATAAGATTCGTTCTTAAGTCTGGAACATACAGTGCATTACCGAGGGAGACATTTTTCGTGTCGCCGTTTACACTTGACGTAACCTCAACCGTTCCTTCCGCACTTGTTTTGGTTGTTGAATTATTCGCGAGATTTAAAGTACCGTGTTTGGAATCATCGATTTCGCGAAAATGTTCTAGTTCATTACATAAATGAGCTGTCGCGCCACTGTCGAGGCACCATTTCTGGCTTAGATTGCCTGACCCGGGTTGCGAAGTATTCAAACAAACGTTACTAGCACTTTTAACGTTATCGTTTTTATTTTTACTTCGACACTCGTTTGCTTTATGTCCTAACGTTTTGCATTTGAAACATCTTAACTTAGATATGTCTTTGTTTTTGACGAAATCACTTCGATTCGATTCCATTTTGCCTTTACGTTCCCGCCAACCACTATGCTTGTTTGCTAATATGGCGTCCGAACATCCGCTTCCGCTGCGAATGTTGTTTCTGCGCGCGTCACTCTCTTCGACTATTTTTACACGTAAGGCCTCTGGCAACGGTAGTTCATCTCTGGACTCGATGGCGCACCTGAAGTTCTCGAAACTTGCTGGTAGACTGTATAACAATAGTATTGTCAACAAATCTGGGTTGACTAATATATCCATGTCACTCAACTTGTCCACGGAATCGAAAAAGTTGTTGTCGGCCATTTTATGTAACGTCAGTTTTTTTAGGAGTGTTGCCTTCCTCGCGGGTCCTTTGGATTGATATATTTCCTCAAGCCTTTGCCACATGTCACGCGAAGTCTCATAGTTTTTTACTTGCTTTAGCTCACTTGAACTAATCGACAAAATTATGTCCGATCGTGCTTTCTTAACCCATTGCCGAATGTCTACCACATTTGCATTACTCGCCGCCGGTTCCGGTTTTACCGCGATTCTGTTCACGTAATCCCACAGATCACTTTTTATTAACACGGCCTGCATTTGTAGCTTCCACGTGTCGTAATTGTTTTTGCCGAGGAACTCGAGCCTTGTTGCGTTCGCGGAATGCATGTTCGTTTATTTTAACACTGTACACTCTGGCACTTAAATTCCTGGGACTATTAAATCTCCTGGGACTGCTAAATCTCCTGGGATTGCTAAATCTCCTGGGACTGCTAAATCTTCTGGGCCCATAACCTGTTAAACCTTGAGTCCTACAACCTGTTAAAGTTGCTAGGCTGGTTTGCAGAAATAATACACGGCTAAACTTGACTTGGGGGCCAAACCTGAAGTTGGCTGCGGAACAAGCCGCTTCTGGCTTGAATTCAGGAGTACCAACTTAATGTCAAAAGCCGAGCAATTTGAAATTCGATGTATATTTATCATAAAAATGCGTTCTGTACTGGGTTTGGCATGGTTAGGGGTGTTTTTTTTTTACTAACGAAACAAAATTTTGTTTGTAATAAAATTCGAGTACATCTGTTTAAAAATATATTTATCATAAAAATGCGTTCTGTACTAGGTTTGGCATGGTTAGGGGTGTTTTTTTTTTAAGTTGGTACTCCCGAATTCAAGCCAGAAGCAGCTTGTTCTGCAGCCAACTTCAGGTTTGGCCCTCAAGTCAAGTTTTACCAGTCTTTTCCGAAGATATACAAAACAGGGCTAATGAAAATGAAATTTTTTTGGCATCGATTTGTTTTTCTGGCGAATCTATCTTTACTTTAAATAATGAACCTAATGCTCAAAACACACGTTGTTAGGCTACCTCAAATCCAAGAATTAATATTTCAACTGGGACACAGTATCTTAAATAATTAATATGTGGGTCGGAATTTTGGGTCACCACATAATTGGTCCCATAGAAATACGTGGCAATTTAAATTCCGAAAATTATTTAGGATTGTTGCAAAATGAGATTGGTCCCGCAATAGAGGATGTTGCGCGCCCAAACCAAGAGGTCTGGTTCCAACAAGATGGATGGCCTGCACACTATAGTAGGAACGTCCGAGAATATTTGGATTTGGCATTTCCTGGACGCTGGATTGGACGAGGAAGTGCTATTAACTGGCCTCCAGATCTTGCTTCATGTTACTATTTTTATGGGGTCATATAAAAAGTCAAACTTATAAAAAAAGGCACGAAGATATAAATTCCTTAAGAGATGCCATAGTTAATGAATGTCGTCGTATAACTCCACGGCAACTTTTTTTATAATAGATTAGGTTATTGTCTTATTGAAAATGGTGGTGTATTTGAATATTTATTATAATTATGTGTTATTGATTTCCTAATTTTAAAAAGCCATTTGTTTGAGTACCTAAATTTTGTTGTGCAATATTTTAAAAGACTTAACTCTTAATAAATTAATATTATTTAAACAAAACTGGTTTTTTAAACTTTTATTTATTTAATAAAATTTGTATGTACACTCATTTATAACTAACGATATTTATTTATGTAACCAAATAACTATATTCAAAACGTCTGAATCGTCAAATAAATCGCTCGCAAGAAAACAAAACAAAACAGTCATAGGTAACGATGTTTAGTTTCGTTGAAAATTGAATAAACCGGCGAATTTACAAAACTTGAAAGTTACCGTACGATACCAAATTAATAGTAAATTGAAATGCATTTTACATCGTTTGATTCAGAAAAATGATATCTTTCGATTGGTACTACAATCTTTATTTTCTGGTAAAACTTCGAGCAACAGCTTGCCAAAAACTGATTTCCTATGTTAATCTCCTATGTAGACTTTTAAAACAGACACCCGGTATATATATATATATATATATACAAAAAATTTACAATTTACAATATTATTTTTTTTACATTTATGAGAAGCAAAAAATATCTTCAAAACAGATAGATCGTTCCTACAACCAAAGTATTGTATTTTAATCTTTCATTGTTGTAATCTATCATGGCCCTGAAAATATCTGTAATCAAATTAAGCCATAATTTTGTACGTAATTTGATATTTAATCTGTATCTGTATCGACAATCCGAGTTCATGATTTGAACTATCAAGAATCAGGTAGATTAGAAAAAGAATCGATAAACTCTATATAAAAATATAGATAAATATCATTTGTTTTTATTGTAGCAATTATATTTGTCCCTACAATGGGAAAACATTGCAGTAAGAAGTCTTTAAAATTTTCGGCTAGAAGAAAAAGTAGAAAACTTATCGGGAAACATTTAATAAAGAAAGATGAAACAGAAGGTAACGCTAACAATGTCAATGAGTGATCAATAGAATGTACCACGCGATTTATTTTCTATTGTTGAGGAACATATCGGGACAGAAATATTCCATTACATAGTTTGTATTTCGTACGCTAACTTTAACATTCAATGTTCAGTAGTGGGGTAATCAATCAATGTGAATCTCGTGATTAATGTAGTGGGGGTTGGATCAGCCCCCTGGGTACCGGCCACCGCACGTTGGCACCCCTGTGAAAGTTGTAAGTCGAAATTGTATCCTCTTAAGATATTTCAGCTATTTTTGGACATTTTGCTGATTGTATTATGTCTTATATTTTTTCTTGTAGGTTTGTCTTGTCGGAAACTAATGAATACTTTGCCATGTTAAGAGTGGGCCTCTTACTTAGATAATTTTGAACTATTTCAACTCAAAAAGATTCTACCAGGACAAATTTTCTCGAAGATCCTAATATTAAAAAAAAATGTTAAAGACAAAAGAATATCATTTCTGCCTGCTTAGTTTTTGTAGATATTAACAAGTATTCATATCAAATTGCTTATGACATGATTAATAAAAAAAATCGTAACATAGGATTTAAGAGCTAGTAGTGAAAAAATAATGGTATATATATACAGGGTGTTTCAGGACTAGTAACAAACTTTAACAGCTTATTCCTGAGGTCATTTTGAGCCAAAAATGTCATATGAACATAGGTCCTATTCCTTCTAGTTACCAAAATACAAGAGGTTGAAGTTCTATAAATAACACGAAATTTTCAATTTTTTTTAATCAAGGTACTTTCGGAAAACAAGAGTTTTATTGAAAAGTCATACCTTATTTGTCTTAATTAATTTTATTTATTAATATTAACATGCATACGAGTTCAAGGTGCTCATTTTGAACACTTGCTGTAATTTTTTTTAAATTTGTTATCTTATTTCATATTGTGTTAACCTATTCCATGTTTGGTTATGTTGTTCTGTGTCTATTTAATTGTGTCATTTTATGTTTTGTTCTCTAAATCGTATTCGTTAATATTAATAAATAAAAGTAATTAAGATTAATAAGGTATGACTTTTCAATAAAACTCTTGTTTTCCGAAAGAATCTTGATTACAAAAATTAAAAAATTTCGTGTTATTTATAGAACTTCAACCTCTTGTATTTTGGTAACTAAAAGGAATAGGACCTATGTTCATATGACATTTTTGGCTCAAAATGACCTCAGGAATAAGCTGTTAAAGTTTGTTACACTAGTCCTGAAACAGCCTGTATATATATACAGGGTGTTATATTTTAATAGACCCAGCAAATATCTCGATTCTTTATCAACTTCTTCAATTTCTCTCATATAACATGATTTATACAGCAACATGAAAGCTAGTTGATGACGAATGTACATTCATGATATCATTTCCGGTTTATTAGTAATTAATATCAACTTTGAAATTTCAAATGGAACATACTATATTTTTTTACAAATTTGAAAAGTGCATCAAATTTGCTTTACAATCATGTAAAATAATCCATATGTTACATTATTAAAAAGTAAAATGGCGGGCACTTTATTATACACCTAATCGGAAAGAGAATAGTGAGCCATGACTGTTTCTTGAAATAAAACAATTAATTAAAATAATTGTAATTATTATTATTAAACGAAATAATATTTTTTTGTCATAATAATACAGAGAATAAGAATAAGAAACACTTAATAACAACAAAATGATTTTATAACAAATATTCAAAATGACTCTCAGCCTCTGCAATGCATTTTCTCCCGATATGACCACTTGATTTTTGTATGGAGCTACGTGAATGATTCTGTTTGTAATGAACAAGTAAACACATTAAACGGACTGAAGAATAAAAATGAAGCAGTAATTGAATCTTTATCTGCTCACCAAATATAAAGGGCTAATTATTCGGTTTCAAAACGTTGTGCAAAATGATTTTCTCCATCTCTTACAAATTAAAATTATCTATTTGAAAAAATATTCATTTAACATATTCGCTCGTATTCAATAAAATATTCAATTTTTTAAGAAAAACATGTATCTTTAAAATTACCTACTGATTTGTCAACTTTAGACTAATATTACCGAAATTATATAGCAAGTATAGTTCCTGAAATGGTAATATAAATATTTTTAAAAAAACACACACACCTGTTTATCAACATTCGTCGAGATGCTTCACACTTAATTCTATACAATTTAAATTAGATGTATAGTAAACGCCGGTATAGTGGTTACATTTATTTGATAAATTTAATTTTTTATAAACGGCTATTCTAATAACCGAAAATAAGAATCTTTGTAAACCAGAAAAATAAGAGCAATAACAAACAAATTAAATCTCTATGATTGCATGTTATCACCAAGTTTAGGTAAACAAATATATTTTTGCAAATAAATAAAACACAAAGAAGATAGTGTTTGAAACTCTCACTATACCTAAAAATATTATATTTATTTAAAAAACCGTACATAACGTAACAAAAATAAAATAAGATATCGGATTTATACGATGGTGCTATTCTATAACTTTCTTCTGCAACACTGTCAGTGGCGAATCCAAGGAAAATGCCATGGGAGGCATTACCCTCTCTTGCGACATTGTGTTATTAATTTTTTATACTTAAATAATACATAGCTTAACGTAAACGATAGGTACATATAAATCATAAGTTGTTACAACAAAATAACATGTAAAAATAAATTTTGACTTTGTTTCTCCTATGCTATGGTACACATATTTTTTATTTTATAATTTTTAACAACTTCAATGAGTTTTAGTTGTGATTTGTGGCTTGTGATTTTTATTTGTAATACTAGTCTATAAAAGTATTTATTAATATAAAATGAGAATTATATAAATTATTTATAATAGTTCCTTCTATTTTAATTTTCAAACTTAAAATCGCTTTTACATAAACATAGTTATTTTTCTGCCGGTTACTAAAATATAATTTTACTTGTCAACAGTATACTATAGTACAAAAATAAAATATCGAATATTTTCATAACCATCTTTGCTACTAATGTAAGCCATGCCCATTTTATTAAAAAGAACCTTGCAAATGCTCCCCTCTACCGTAACAATTTTCTAGATCTACCATTGAACGTTGTAACTGTAAATTCTGTAACTCCGAAGCTTACGGAACAATAGTATTTATTATTCTGTAACTCGTTCTGTAAAGGAGCCATCAATACTGCTTATTGTACAGAGGAGTTTACTTCATTTATATTTATTTATTGTTGGTAAACCGAGAGGAGATTGTTATCTGACATTTCTTTACTTGTTATAGTGAAGGTAAATAGCAACTGGTGTCATAATTATATTAAATAAACAAATCATATACAAATTTGAATATAAATGAATCATTTTTTAATATTTTAATACCTGTATTGTAAATTTGTTAATATTTTTTTGTAAATATATTTAGCTTATTAAATTAATAAACGAAATTTTTATTTATAAATCATAAAATGATGTAATACTTAATTATTTTTAAATGAAAAGATATTTCTGTAATATAAGCTTTGTAGGTATTCATAAATAACTGTAAATGTTACTGTGGCGAAAAGTTACATAGTATGGATAGCGGAACTTTCAACCATAAAATATTTGTTATAGTGATTTATATTTATAGTAAGATCTTATTGTTACTTGACTTTTTAAATAATTAATAAAACTTAATTTTTGTTGTCTTAATTTGCGATCGTAGAAAAAGTATAGTATGTGACCCGTTTTATAAACTCTTTAGATACTAGTTTTTTATACATTCTTAACTAAAGAGACGTATATAAAACTTATTACATAATATACTATTATAAAAACTTTACGCGCATTATCATTTAAATAAGTAGGTACATACATAGATTTACAATTAGTTCGGAATGTGCGAATTAATGTAAGACAAAGACAAAAGATTACAAACATTTAATTTAAAAATTAATAATTTTTATATGATTTAGAAACTAAATTATTAATTTGATAAGTAGCAACGTAGAAAAATACTAATAAAATAATATTAATAAATTTACAATGTAAGTACTAAACGTATTTAAAAAATGATTATTTTCTATTTTTATATTTGTAAATATAGCTATTCTTATTTTTTCTGAAATATATATTTATTTATTTGAATTATGACATTATTACTTACCTTAACTTTAATGTAATCAGTTCTCGGGTTATCGAAATTAAATAAACATACAGAAATAGCAAATACTGTTGTTCTGCAAGCATCGAAGTTACAGAGAACCGTAACTTATAGAACCTACTGAGTTACAGCGTTACAGAATAAAGTTATAGAATAGCACTTGGCTTCGTTGATCTCAGAGACAATGTTTATCCCATTATTAAAAATCAAAAGTTTATGTCATATCTCTAAAATATGCCACGCCATTATTGTGTTATTGGACATCTGTTTAATCAAATGTATTTGTTTTTTAAGTTCTTATATCCAGTGAACACAATATCCGGTATTTACTGTACATACAACTTATTAGTTTTACCTTGCCATTAATAATATCATTGATTGACATTAATTCATGTAGTTCTCCAGAGCCAGAATAGTAACATTTGGGTAGATCTGCGGTTCCAGCACCTGTAGCAGTTACATCCTTCCGAAACCAGAACTGCTGGTTCAGTACAGCGCCACGTTTCTGTGCATTTCGCATGTTTTCGTCCACTCGGCTGATTGGAATCAAAAAGTTCAGTTGATAAGAAAGTATTGCCCTGGTAAGTAAAACCACGAAGCATACAATAGCAGCATTCTCAAAGTCTGTTATTTGCACCTCACAAGGTCGGAATTCAACTCGCCAACCAATTGTTGAATTTGGTGGAGGAGGTTTGAAACGCATAGTCTGCCAGTTTGTCGATTGAATATTCTAAATGAACAAAATAAATAATTATACTTTTAAATGGAATAACAATAATAATAATATGGAGCTGATAGCTCAGTGATAACGCGTTAGACTGTGGATTTAAGAACCTCACATTGATTCCCGCAACCAACAAACTTTACATCACATTAACATAACCCCTGTGGCTCCCCTACCACTAACATCTTAGGAAGCCATGATATGATGGCAGGTAATGGCAAAATATATAACTTAAAGGAAAGTAGTAACCCAAATTATTTCTAAATAAACATACACGTAAGGGAGAGAGAGAGAGATAAGATGAAGGATGAATAGTTTGTGTTACTTGCGTGCCAATTTATAATTAGATCTAAATAATGGGCTCGTCAACCATTAACAATATATGGAAAATGTATTTCAAAAATGTAAGCTACTTATTTAAAAACTGCTATTATTAAAGTTCATTTAGTACCGAATTATTAACTTTCATAAATGTTGTAATGTCATAAGCACGTATTTTGAAATGAGCCTTCTTATTAACTAAATGTTTTCATTCAGATTTCAGCGCTACCAAAACATTTAGTGCTTGTAATATCGGTTGAAAAATACTAATGCCACTCAACTGGCAAAATTTTGATAATTCCACTGAATATAAAATATTGAACAACTCTAAATTGTAATATCTACCTACATTTTTATCAAATATAAAAAGAACTAAATAGAATGTTCATCAAAATCAACTATATGAGTACGCAGGAACAGAGGTATTCATAAAACATAAAACAAAGATTGATTTAACTTAACTCTAATCTAGGGCTTTTACTTACATTTTCTATAGAAAACAAGGAATATAACCGATTTAGAAAATAATTAACCGATATTTTGAACTAAAATCGCGAACGTTAACCGTTATTTTTAAAGCGATAAATAATGGTAACCTATACTAAAAAAATATTAAACCGGTTTTGTTAATGATAATCTCCTGAGTAACAAGATGTTTATAATTATTGTATTTTTATATTGTATAATGTAATTTTTTACCTATGATAAGATAAAATTACTTTTTGTTTTGATGAAAATTTTTTTTCTACGATTTCTATGAAAAGTTGACAATTACGCTCTCATTTGTCATCGTAAAGTTGACGTTTTCAGCGGAACAATCGAAAAATATCTTTTTTGCGCGTCTCCAATGGCAACGCGCGAAAAAGACGTTAAATGCGCGCGTTTCCAGTGGCAACGCGCGAAAAAGATTAAAAATGCGCGCTTATGTCAATAGTTACCAGGGATACAAACAAAACAGAAACTTGTCATATTGACAGTCGCCAAAATGAATTTATTTTCAGTACGTATACATTTTTAAATAATTTTAAGATGCAATCGTAGAAAAAATTATGTGTGCATCACGAGCGTAAAGTGTCTTTGTTACTCGAGCACGGTAATTGCAGCGCGAGCCGAAGGCGAGAGCTGCAATAGTGCAAGAGGAACAAAGAATCACTTTACGCTCTTAATACACAAATAACTATATAACTCTCCGATGTTCTTTATTTATAGATACATAATAAACATGTATAAATGAAATTGTACCCTTTTATTTGTTATATTTTTAAGTTGTTAAACATAATTTTAACCGTACAAATTTTGTAACCGATAAATTAATCTGTTTGAACCGATTTCCTATTTTTAAAAACCAGTTATTTAACAAAAACCGCTATTATTATAACGTTTTTGATATCGGTTGATCATCAGGCAGCATTGCTTTGTTTTAATTTGTATTGATAATTAATATATACCTGAATTTTCTGAAAGTGAACAAGATTAATTTCAATTTATAAGCACAATTACAAAAATTTATTTCAATTGCAAAATAAAATTGTGTCTGTATATCAAGCATAACAAGCGTTTATGGCTCACAGCTCGGCTTAAGCCTCGGACGTTAAACGCTATCTTACGCCCATGGTACATATATAGACAGTCTAGACGGTTTGTCTGAATAATTTGAATTTTTTTTATTGGCTAGATGTCATCCACAGGGAGTGTCAGTTGATATTCTCAGATTTTTGTACATATAATGTGCGAGAAATCTTGAATAAACATGAAATTAGGAAGGTATGTTCATCCTGTAGTAATATTTTGAATTTGATGGCTTTAACATCGTATGAAACTCTCTATATGCAAATAAATATTTAGATCTACTTCAAAATCTTATTGGACCACAGTTGGAATACAATGCTGGTGAAAATGATACTGTGTAGTTCCAACAAGATGGTTGCCCTGCACACAGTAGTGTTGATGTACAAAATTATTTGCTTTCCTAATTCTTAGATAGTTCGAAATGGACCAGTAAATTGGCCAGCGAGATCCCCTGATGTTGCACCTAACGATTTTTTATGGCCCTATTGAAAAGAGAAAAATTATAAGGAAAATCACGCCAAAACAGTTTAATTAAAAATGCAATAAGACAAGAATGTGACAAAATAACAGCGCGACAATTAGATGCCGGGAATTTTTCGATAAATTAGGCCATTATTTAGCTCTGAACGGAAACATTTTTGAACATTTAATATAAATATTTAGTGTTTCTTTTAAATTATTCATCAAGTTTTATTATTACAATTATTATTATTAGTATTATTGTTATTAATTTCGGTTAAGCAATTTAATTTAATTTATTTAATGAACTTGTCAAATTAAAGCTATAATTTTCTTTATAAAAGTCATTTTTCGTTTGCTTCTTACATAAAAAATAATTACGCAACAAGTAGATACTCATTGGCTGCAGTTTTTAATACTTAACATTTTTTTTGTATGCACAATTTTGATCTAATTTAATTAGGGAAGCAACAGTCATGATATTAAAAAAGTTTCCTATATACATGCTTTATTTCTACATTCGGTAGAAATAAATTTTTCGTGTTAAAACTAAATTTTTTGAAATCGCCAAACTTGTATCAAGCAAGATGGCTGGCGAATGACCACTGACATGAAATTAATAGATGGATGATGTTATGGAGGCAATAGACTATAAAAAAAAAATAAGGAAGGAAGGGAGCATTTTCTGCGCTTGTATTTGAAACTGAATTCCACACAATTGCTGTTATTATTGATATCAAGATAATAAATTGAATTAATTTTAAAAGTTTTTAAATTTGGCGCCAATTTTGACCGTAACTTTCCGTACATGATTCACGTCAGTGATGTTCAAAAACTCACATTCCTTTATCATGGATCCGTCAATCTGTTTTAGTTATATCTGTGCGAATGACAAACATTAAACTGTGTCAAACAGTTGTTATTAATAACAGGATCATAGACACTAAAGCCATAAAATTCCTCATCCAAAAATAAATAAACATTAATTTTTTATATAATATATAGAATAGATACATCCTAATGGTAAAATATATGTACTAGGAAAAAATGCAATTTTTGTGAATAATCAACTAAAAGTGGCGGCTTTAAATCTTTTATGAACATTTACTATCGTTTTGACATTCATCAGTGGAAATGTTGCATTTTTAATTAAAGATTACTTATATACTAATGTTTTAGAGTAGTTTTGAAATATTTTATGCTTATTAGAGGAATATTTCAAACATGTACATTTAAAGAATAAATTTAAGACAAAACGTCAAATTGACAAGTTTTATAAAATGTACCCCACCAAACTTGTCCTCGGAAATAATATACAGTAAAACCAATAAAATTTTGACCGCAACAACATGATTTGTATAAAAAAGGTAATTCGAATGTCAAAAAAGATATCCCAGCGATTTTCAATAGTTTCGCAATAAAATTTCGTCCATATCTCATTGAGCGTTAGGCTCCCAAAAATACGTCACCTTATTAAACATAAATAAGAGTATGTTTCTATTACTCATTACATGTTATAAATTTACTGTAATTAAAATTTTCTATTAACTGGAACCCACCATGGTGCGAATCTTTCAAGTTTCAACTTTTACACAACACAATAAATACTGCATAACACATTAAATGACATCACATGGTATGATGAAATAAAGTATAATGTTACAAATATGTTGGGTCCCGCTAGATTGAAACACCCCATAATGAGTTTAAGTTTTTGATGGACAATTCCGGAACAGATCATGTTTGGTATCATAGGGATGAACATTAGAAGAGGTTGTAAACGAAATAAAAAATTGAAATTTCGAGCAAAATAATTAAAAATTATGTTCAACTGATTGTCAATTGGTTTTCTTAAAAGTTATTAGAAATCTATCTGTTTCATATCCAACTGAATGGTTTAAAGAAAGATTTCCAACAAAAGTATAAAAAGTTTTGATCATCTGAGTGTAAATTATTATTTTTTTTCTAAAATGCATTAAAACATATTTCGAACAGAATGATCAAAAATTGTGTCCGACTGATTCTCAATTGTTTTCCCCAAAAGTCAGTAGAAACCTATCGTGTATGATATCAAATTGAATGTATTAAGTAGAAATTTAGAACAGAATTAACCGACTCATTGTCAATTGTTATTTCAAAAGTCTATTGAAACCTATCGTGTTTGATATTAAATTGAAAGTTATAATCGACTGATTATCAATTGTTTTTTTCTAAAAGTCAACATAGTTTTTTATAATAAAATATTTGTTTTTGACACGACTTTAAGGTTTATACAGTTTTGTATTTTATTTCAAGATGCCAGATAAATGCTTTTGAGTGAACATGCAAACAGTGCAAACCACAATTTAATAAATGATAATTACCTTTGTGACAGAAGTACTTTACATTTTTTTCTGTATATTATACATTCAGTCAATTCAATATCTAATATAATTTTAAATAATTATTCTAAAATTAAATCTCAGTATGTTTCTTGTGACAATAATTATACCAAACATTATATGTAATGTAAAAATATTAATAAATAATTTATTAAGTATAAGTTTTCTTAAGAATTTACAAAATACCTGATTACTTTAATATTAAAAAATTATGTGTTGTAAGTACAAGCCGTAATGATATATTTTATTTTTTATGAAACTAGTGTACAGAGGAAGAAAAATTTTATCCCTATATTTCGATGTACTTTTTTTTAAATTACTTTGTTCAAACAAAAATTTTTTTGGGAGGATAGCAGTTAAATTATTTTTGGGCAATAATACTGTGAAAAGAAAATTTGGGCAGTAAATACATATTTCAGCAGTAAAATATTTTAGCAATAACAAAAAAAATATTGTCAGTAAAAAATATTTCTACTGCAAGAAAAATATTGTGGCAGTAAAAAGAATATAATGACAATATATTTTATGGTGTCGTTTTCCGTATATTTGAAATATATGTAGTTAGATATGCAGAGATAGTATAATTTATAACTTGTCAAATTTATGAACAGAGATGACGAAATACTACTAAGGGTGGACAATTACACAAACTGAATATATAATCAGGGCGTGTAATGATGTGGCATAAATCAGATGAAGGTGTACACGCAGCGTCAGGTGAGTAAATTAATCAGCCGTCTCCTGTAAATAAATGTTAGTTTGAGACATAAAGCACATCAATCCCAACCATTGGAGCGCTGTAGGTTGATTAGGCTGGATTATCAATTATATACCTCTTCCAGAGGCAAGATAGAAATTCAAGATAAAGACAGGCCGTTGGGTTTCCCGACATAGCTATCTACCAATTGTAGTGAATACTGTTGCATTGCCCTATAAACGGGTGCGTCTTAAACATATTCCCTATTATCACAGTCGAACCGACAGGATAATGTAACACCGTTGGCACCAACCTTCCTCAGGTTTTAGCTCCCATAAGACGTCACATATTACAGTACCAGTTCCATAATGACGCCCTCGTCAACACCGTTGCCCACAGACACAAAATAGCGACTTGAATCGGCACAGGCCCCTCTAAGGATCTGTGGACCAGTGGCACCGAATTTTACAGGTATTTTTTTTATAGAGAACCAGTACATACACACACATTACGCACACTCAGCGTGACGCCATCTCAAGTGACGCTCACATTACAATTCATGCAGGATACGAAAAACTCAATTATTGACAAACTCATCAATAGATAGAAATTGTCAAGTAATTCAAGATATGTACACTAGTTGATTAATCAGACACGTAATCACAAGTTCATATCAAAGATAACACTGCACTGCACAAATGAACTCCACACGCCTTTGAAAGAGCCAAGGGTAATTTTGCAGCGTCTTTCAGCCATCAGGAATGTTTACATAAACACATGTTTGCAGTTATCGCTTGATTTACATTTGAATGTCTCTAAGTCAAATGGTTTTATGGCTAGGGTAACATTTCAGACTCCACGGCCCACACAATTTTGTGAAAAAGTTTTATATTTGATACAAAGCTAAATGGCTAGAAAAGTAAAAACTAGAAGATAATTAAATAAAATCGTCTCGTAACACAAATAATAATATTTTGACAAAAAGTAAACATTTCAACTGCATAAATATAAATATTTCAACAGTAAAATAAAACAACTTCGTGTCTAATAATTGAACCGAAGCATATAAATGGGCTAAAAAAGAAATAATTTTAAAATGTGGAAAACACTTAAATCTTTCACCCCATGTTATTTTATTTTCATAAATATTAATATTGTTACATTTCAATTTATATTACGATATATTGCATTTGTACTTCATCTTTGGTAAGATGACCATTGCAATTTGTTAATTTTCATTTTCAATATTTTCTAATTTACATTCCCCCATAATCATAAAATGCAGCTCTGATCAGGTTTTGAGCGATAAAGCAATGTTATAGTCAAAGAATATAAAAAGTCTAAAAATCTTATTTTTTCAAATTACCGTAACTTAGCTAAACTCATCGTATCAACAGGGGCGCCGAGAGGAAAAGCGGGCCCCGGGGAAAAAAAATTCGGGCCCCCTTTAACTTTGTATATTTATTAATTAAATATAAGATACAAAAAAAATATATTTATAAATATATGTATGGTTTTGCTTGGTTTTCTTCCCTTGCAGCTTTTTCTTTTCGTTTTAAAGCACCTGATTTATCATTTGTA
Source organism: Pterostichus niger (assembly GCA_947425015.1). NCBI lineage: Eukaryota > Metazoa > Arthropoda > Insecta > Coleoptera > Carabidae > Pterostichus > Pterostichus niger. The sequence continues at coordinate 16,141,219 of OX380336.1, forward strand.
ATGTTTAAAATGTATTTTCCGTTATCTAATACAAATTTATGTCTGCATAAGTATGTAAGGGCAGAATCTACAAAAAGAGTTAAAAAGTATTAATACTGTTAGAAACAGATGTTTTATAAAACTTTATATTCATTTACAAAGAATTATTAATTACCTTCTTATATGTATGTTATAAATACTCCTTCGTAGTACTGAAGTCTTCAAATTTAAAATTTACTGTGTGCACTAAAATCGAGGCTAAAATATGGTAACAGTTCGGTAAGAGTTAATTGGTGCAGCGATGTGTATTGTATACTCACTGTATGACTATCTAATATCTAGTTGCATATTCGATAAATGCAGGGGATACCAAAACAGCACTACGCACAAATGTATAGAGCCTTCGCCTATGTGTTTTATATACAATGTAGTAATATAAGAAACAAAAATGCAACAATGTAATCATGTACTTTTGAATAGTGTATAAATTTATTTAAAATTTCTTGATCAAGCATTTCGTCATTTTTATACAATGTAATAAATTGTTGGAAACGTGTATCAGACATTTCGTTATACATGTTTTAGTAAAGAATATAAAAAATTGGTGAAATAGTAGAAAATTAAAAGCAATTTATAAAATAGCATCACATCCGGGCCCTTTGAATTCCACGGGCCCTGGGTATTTTACCCCCCTACCACCCCTCTCGACGGGCCAGCGTATCAACGTGAAGTTTTGTGCAAAACTAATAATAAAACATTGAATTTATCGATTCTGGCATCTAAAACATGTTATTAAAGTTCTTTCAAGTTCAAAATAATGAAACTTAAAAAAATACGTGAAAAACAACAATGTTTGACCTTTATCGCGGTTGCGGCACCATTTCCCGCCTATTAAACGTCAAATGAGGTTGGTTTTCCTTAGTTTTATCACATTTAGGATCATTTTAGCTATGACGTAATTTTTTATTTATTAGAACACCGTAATAGATATACATGGTGGTGACTCGCTCAGCCGGTCATAGGACTTTAACATGAGAAATCAGTTTTTTACAATTTCCTGCTTCCCTAATTATTTTAAGCAAAAACGCGTCAAATAAAAATTTTAGGGCATCAAATTCTGCATCTAAATCAATGTCATCGGCAAACGTTGATATTTTGACAGATAAAACGTCAAGCATTTATTTTTTTCTTTGTTCAATTCCATGGCTATCAATATTTTCAACGTAATTTTCGACATTTTCATATTTAATTTCTGTCGTTACAAAGCACGTAAAAGTAATTCTGTTTATTGATTTAGATGCAGAATTTGATGCCCTAAAACATATTTGACGCGTTTTTGCTTAAAAAAATTAGGGAAGCAGGAAATTGCATAAAACTGATTTCCCATGTTAAATCCCTATGACCGGCTGAGCGAGTCACCACCTGTATATACAGAGTGATTCTGCGAAGACGAACCCCCCCTTAACTTTTTTATTATAAGAAAAAAAAAATTTCTTCATATGAAAGTTTTAGTATATTAAATATACTATTTTATGCCACATATAGAATTTTTTTATAGTCAGGTTTACATGATACGACTATCAACTTTTATTTTTCAAATGGGAACCTAAAATTATTTTACTAAAAATAAAAACCGCCATTTTTTCTCTTTTCAACGATGTATTACTTGTCATAAATGTATATGAAAAAATCGAGATAAGATAATTGAGACATATCAGAAATTATTTTTATTCGACTATTCTAAGAGGCTATGCGAAATTAAACACAATGTAACAAGGTAAAATGAATGACAAAACACGTGAAACAAGTAACAAAATAAATATCTGCATTGTTGTCATTAATTTTACCTTGTTACATTTTGTTTAATTTCGCATAGCCACCTGAATAGATGAATAAAAATTAATTCTAACATATATCAATTATCTTATTTATCTCGATTTTTTCATATACATTTATGACAAGTAATACATCGTTGAAAAGGGAACAAATGGCGGTTCTTATTTTAATAAAATAATTCTAGGTTCCCATTTGAAAAATAAATGTTGATAGTCGTATCATGTAAACCTGACTTTATAAAAAAAATATATATGTGTCATAAAATAGTATATTTAATATACTAAAACATTAATATGAAGAAAAATTTTCTATTTCTTATAATAAAAAAGTTAGGGGGGGAGGGGGTTCGTATCCGCAGAATCACCCTGTAGTATATACTTAATTTATTTTCTACCATGGCACTCTTTGCATAGGCATATTTAAATAAAAATGCTACATTTTTAATTTTGGCCAGATAATTAATACGATGACAAATGAGAGCGTAATTGTCAACTTTTCATAGCAATCGTAGAAAAATTATATAATGTTACCGATTGAGACTTTAAAACCTGTGGTAACAGTGGTGAATCATATACAGGTGTAACATGAAAACCTGGCCATAGGCGTTTAACATGGGAAATCAGTTTTTCCTTGCGCAAAAGTGGCCAATTGATTTTAGACAAAAATGCCTCAAATAAAAGTTGTAGAGCTTGAAATTATGGATCTAAATCAGTTTTCAGATTTTATTTTGCACATTTTGTAAGCGAAATAATCGCATTAATATTTTATAAGAATTTCTACTTTATAGAGACAAAATGATAAACAAATGTATGACGTTTTAACTGTCAGAAAAGTTTAGTTTCATATGGATTTGTGATTTATTTAAGTGACAAAGGTGATTGTTGTTATATCATTATTGAAAAGGGATAACTATTCACATGAAGAAAAGTTACAAATTATTAAGTGGAATTATTCTGGTGAAAGTTTTCGAAGAATACGTGATTTAATCAGTATTATTTGGCCGCACCATAACATTCCAAGTAAAACAACAATTCAGAACTTTATTACCAAATTTGAGAAGACCGGTACATTTAATAATCAAGTGGAACAGGAACAGGGACGTGTGCATGGAGATAGATTAATAGAAATGGAACCAAATCTCGGTATACGAGAAATTTCAAAAGAACTAAATATTAGTTTCAAATACAAATACTATTCTTATAAAGTACAAAACCACCAAGAAATTTTTGGACACGATTGCGAACGACGCGCAACATTTAGCGAAATAATTATGGAAAAGCCCAACAATGATAGGAGGTTTTTTAAAAAACATATTATTTACAGATGAGTGTACATTTACGCTGAATGGCGAACTAAATAAAAATAATTTTCGACTGGTCTCAGAGAAATCCGCACATTGTTATTGAATCCAGAACACAATATCGACAATCAGTAAATGTATGGGCAGGAATTTTAGGCAATACAATTATTGGTCCTTTTTTTATTAATCGATTAAATGGAAACAATTATTTAGAATTGTTACGAGAAATAGTGGAACCGGAAATAGCCCACGCAAATAATGAGTATGTGTGGTTCCAGCACGACGGCTGTCCTGCCCATAATACAAGAGAAGTTGTAAATTATCTGAATGATACGTTTCCAGAAAGTTGGATAGGGCATGGAGGGCCAGTAAACTGGCCAGCACGGTCTCCAGATTTAAATCCCTGTGACTTTTTTATGGGGACACTTAAAGTCTTGCGTTTATAAAAAAGATACAATGCCATCCAAGAACTTAAAAACGCTGTTGTAGGCGAATGCAACAAAATAAATATTAGACAGTTGTGCAATGTTAAAAATGTTTCTACAATAGATTAGGCTACTGCTTAGCACAAAACGGAGGACTTTTCGAACATCTTTTCTAATTTAATATTATTTCTAAATAAATAAAATAATTATTTGCGAAAAAATTCTATTATTTATTATAATAAATATTAAAAAATTATAAAATAAAATTATCCATTTTCAATAATGATATAACAACAATCACCTTTGTCACTTAAATAAAACACAAATCCATTTAAAACTAAACTTTTCTGACAGTTAAAACGCCATACATTTGTTTATCATTTTGTCTCAATTCCATGGCTATCACTATAAAGTAGAAATTCTTATAAAATATTAATGCGATTATTTCGCTTATAAAACATGCAAAATAAAATCTGAAAACTGATTTAGATCCATAATTTGAAGCTTTACAACTTTTATTTGAAGCATTTTTGTCTAAAATCAATTGGCCACTTTTACGCAAGGAAAAACTGATTTCCCATGTTAAACGCCTATGGCCAGGTTTTCATGTTACACCCGGTATATATATATATATATATATATATATATATATATATATATATATATATATATAATGGATAATACAACATTACCGTGAAAACATTAGGTATAAATATTTGAACTGCTCACAAAATGCCTCTATGCAAGTTTGCGAAAATCGAGCCCCTACGACGAGAGATGCAACTAAAGAACTAAAGTCAAAGATGAACAGAATAAAAAAAAAGAGAGAAGAATTACATGGGACATAGAGTAAGACGAGATTATTTGTTGAAAGAAATTGTAGCGGGCATTGTGAAAGACACGAAAGGAAGAGGTAGAAGAATACATCACATGTTGAATGATATAAAGGTTGAGAGACGATACATAGAAATGAAAATATTAGCAGAAAATAAAGAACAGTGGAAAAAGCGGGCCGTACCATGATAAGACCTGCCATCTGACAAAACAACAACTTACTAGTAAAGTAAAACAAAACATTTAATATTTTCTAAATAAATAAGGAACTATTCTTACCTCAAAGTGATCCGTGTCCTTTGTGTCATCTTGATGTACTTTTTCAGAAAACAATGAGACAGAATCTCTAATAAATAAATGGGCTACATGTTGCGCTAACAAATGATCGATATCATTTTCTCTGAGATTTTCATAAATTTCTTGATCATAAATAAGCGGAACATCATTGTACCGTTCTCCCTGAGGTGACAGATATGAATCAATGGAATCATATCGAGATTTGTTAATAACAAATTTATTCTCCTTCAAAGGTTTTAAACCTCGTTCTTCTTCTGTACGGCAGTCAACTGAACAGGATATGACGCTCCATCGACAGTCGACATCAGTTACAAAACCACGATGCAGTGGCGACGCAGCTGTTAGTGCTAACTGCAACCAATTAATGTATAGGTATATAGTATAAATTTATCACAATCGTGTAAAATCAAAAACTGGATGTTTAGTGTAAGATCCGGAATCATAGTGCATATAAACTTTTTAATAACTCTCGTTGAATGTATAATATACGAGTGTGCTACATTGTTTTATATGAACCTATAGATGGTTAGTTCGATGCTTGTGATATAATATTGTAGCGAGTACGGCCCTGGTCCCTCTGGAACAGTCGACACGTCTGCTGTGCATTAAGCGCTGTCTCATACGCAATACAGAGACAAGTCCGAACCTGGTCGCTTTGCGTCATGCTTGTACAGTGTTCCAGAAGCTCTAGTACATACTGAAATATCTTGTTCCAGTATATAAGGGAGAGTTTCGGCCAGCAACATTCATTCGGTATTTGAAGTGTGAACAGTGCAAGTCGTTGCTAAATGCTTTAATGTGAATATAAATACGTGTTGTAAATAAATATATGTCTTAGTAGTTGTACTACATTATTTTCGTTTTAAATAAATATTTTGTTAGTGTTTTTATTGCTCGTGTTTTATTAATAATAAACTTTGGTTAACGGAATAGTAGAAGATTTAGTGAAAGAGGGGAAAGAATCATTGCGTAGATTCCACATGAAACCACCACAGTTTGATGGCAGGTATCTTGGCCTAATTATTACGCCCAATTCGAAGCTACCGCAGTTTCTAATGGTTGGTCATCATCTGAGAAGGCAACGGCCTTGATAATTGCGCTGCGTGGTGACGCAGTGGATATATTGCAAACAATTCCTCCAGAAGAGCGGCAGAACTATCAATAAATAGTTAAACGCTTGGAAATGCGTTATGGACACGCACATATGCAGCAAGTGTATCACTCGCAGCTGAGAAATCGCTGTCAGAAATCAAACGAAAGTCTACAAGAATTTGAATCTGATATCGCTCGTCTAGTTCGCCAAGCATATCCTGACACCCCAGATAGTATGTTGGAACGACTGTCTGTGCAAGGGTTCATTGATGGTCTTCGAGATTAAAAAAAAAAAACCAAGCGTGTCCTGATTCTGGTAGCTGACATTGAGGACGAATTCATTCTCATGAACGCAAATGGCGTTGAACTAAATTTAAAACGCGGAATACTTAAGATCAATGGTGAAGAGATCATTTTACATCCCCGAGGAGAAGACACAGTACGTGTAACCTTAGCTGAAGATACTGTCGTTTTAAATCGAAGTGAGATGATAGGGGATGCCCACCTGGAACGTGAACTTCCGACAGGATGTACCATGATGTTAGAAGCTGGAAATCATAATGAAACGACTACTCGAGGAATACTGGTTGGAAAATCTCTCGTGCATACTGGAAAGGTAGTACCAGTTCGAGTAATGAATATGAATTATTATCCAGTTACTCTAAAGAAGGGTACTATCTTAGGACACTGTTCATCAGTAACTTCGATTATCAGACGAACATCCGTTACACAAAATCCACCAAAGAAGCTTCCCGCAGAATTGGCAAATCTACTGTCAACATCTTGCCAAGAATTAAACCTGGACCGGAATATCAAAATGAGAAATTTAATAACAGAATATCAAGACGTTTTCGACACCAGCTGTGGGACCAAGGGTAGAACCAACATAGTCCAGCATCAAATAAACACCGGCGATGCACGCCCCATCCGCCAAGTACCAAGACGATTACCATTGGCCAAGAGAGAGGAAACCGAGAAAATTATTCAAGACATGGAAAAAGAGGGTGTCATCGAATCCTCAAGCAGTCCGTGGGCCTATCCAGTGGTGTTGGTAAAGAAGAAAGTGGGGTCAACACGATTCTGCGTGGACTATCGTCAACTCAACAACGTGACGAAGAAGAATAGCTACCCGTTGCCCCGAATAGATGACACATTGGATACGCTGGCCGGGTCGAAAATATTCTCAACATTGGACTTCTAAAGTGGGTACTGACAGGTTGGAATGGCACCTACGGATTAAGAGAAAACTGCGTTTTCTGTCGGAGCAGGACTGTGGCAATTTACAGTAATGCCATTTGGGCTCTGCAATGCCCCTGCCACGTTTGAAAGACTCATGGAAACGGTACTGCAAGCGCTTTCTTGGAAAACCTGTTTGGTGTACCTTGACGATATTATTGTGGTCGGAAGTACATTCGATGATCACATGAGGAATTTTGAGGAGGTATTCCTGAGACTGCGAAGTTCTGGTTTGAAGCTTAGTCCAAAGAAATGTCATCTCTTCCGAAAAGAAGTGCAGTACCTGGGACATATTGTGTCCGGAAACGGAATAGCCGTTGACAATCAGAAGATCCGATCAGTAAAGGAATGGCCAGTGCCCAATGACAAACATGAATTGCGAAGCTTTCTTGGTCTTTGCACGTACTACCGACGGTACGTTTCTGGATTCGCCAACATTGCCAAGCCACTGACACGACTCACGGAGGAAGGACGGAAATTTGTGTCGGAAGAAGATTGCCAAGACGCTTTCGAGAACCTCAAGCGAGCCCTAACAACAGCACCAGTCCTGAGTTATCCTCTACCCAACGGAGACTTCATACTGGATACAGATGCCAGCAATGTCGGAATCGGCGCCGTCCTATCGCAAATTCAAGATGGAGTAGTTAAAGCCGTTGAACACTTCTACAAATACCTGTATAGAAGGAAATTTCTGGTGAGGACTGATCATGCTGCGTTGAAATGGCTGTTACAATTCAAGAATCCGGAAGGGCAGGTAGCAAGATGGATCGAACGGCTTCAGGAATATGATTTCCTCATCGAGCATAGGGCCGGAGTTAGTCATTGTAATGCCGACGCATTATCAACACGACCATGCTTAGAAGACTGCAAACACTGTACCCGTGTGGAAGAGAAGTCCGCTCTACTCTTACGGACCACAGTGATAGACGACCATTGGTTGACTGAAGAAGTTGTGAAAGACCAAGAAGTTGATCCGGAATTGAAATACATACTGGAATGGAAGAAAGAAGGCCGCAAACCAACCTGGCAAGAAGTTGGACGACACTCGAAAACCGTAAAATCGTACTGGGCGCAGTGGGACTCCATTGTTATTGAAGATGGACTTCTTAACCGTATCCTGGAAGGTCCTGGGGCTACGGAGCAAAAGATGCAGATCATAATCCCCAGGAAAAGAATACCTGAGGTACTGAAGAAGATTCATAATGGAACTGCTGGAGAACACTTAGGAGTAACGAGGACAGTTCAGAAGCTGCGTGACCGATTTTACTGGGTTAATTGTCGGGAGGACGTTAAAGAGTGGTGCAAGAAGTGCGTAGTTTGTGCCGCAAGCAATGGGCCGCAAGGACGACGGAGAACTCCAATGCGTCAATACAATGTTGGGAGCCCGTTTTAAAGAATCGCAATCGATGTGGCTGGTCCATTTCCAGAATCCGACAAGGGAAATGAATACATCATAGTGGTCATGGACTACTTCCTCAAGTGGGTTGAAGCTTATGCCTTGCCAAACCAAGAAGCCGCTACGGTAATAGAAGAACTTGTCAACCAGTGGATCTGCCTATTCGGGGTACCGTTGGAACTACACTCCGACCAAGGTAGAAACTTCGAGTTGTCTCTGTTCCAAGCGATCTGCGAGCTATTGAACATTCGCAAAACAAGAACAACTGCTCTACACCCACTGTCAGATGGTATGGTTAAACGCAAGAACAGGACCATCAATAGACATCTCTTCAAGGTTGTCTCCAGACACCAAAGGGACTGGGATTGTCATCTACCAGTGTTCCTGTTAGCTTATCGATCCATGAAACAACAGGGCAGACTCCGGCTAGCATCGTCTTTGATCATGAACTGCGATTGCCCTGCGATTTGAAGTTCGGCAGCAAGCCAGGTGAAAATTTAGCTGGCGAAGATTTCGTCACCGAACTTCGGAAGAAGATGAACGACATCCATGAGCAAGTACGCTCCAACATCCAGAGCGCTAGTGACAGGATGAAAGACCAATATCAAACCGGGGATCTGGTTTGGCTATACAACCCACAGCGTCGCCGTGGAATGTCCCCAAAGCTACAGAACTCCTGGGAAGGTCCCTACGACGTACTGTAGCGAATAAATGACGTCATCTATCGAATCCGGAAAATTACTGGAGGAAAACCAAGAGTGATTCATTTCAATCGATTGGCTCCTTTCGCCGGTGACAACAACGATGGCAACGCCAATGAAGCTCGAGCTCGAGGAATTAATGTACAAGATCCGGAAATCACATTTGACGAGTTCATGGCCTCCTATTCTACGGGTCATAAAGTACGAAATGGTGTGACCAAGGAACATCAGGGAGACTTATTCAAAGTGCCTACAGAATACTCATTAGCGCATTGTGTGGCCCAAGATCTACAGATGTCTCGAGGAATCGCCGTGGTTTTTAAGAAAAAGTTCGGCCAACTTGAAAAATTACGACAACAACATCCATGTGTCGGCACAGTGCTACAGATAGCTGACAAACAGTCGAGCCGAAACAGAAGCATTTTTTACATGGTGACTAAACATCTGTCCCACGAGAAATCAACTTATCGCGCCGTCTGGGACGCCCTATGTGATCTACGAGGTGTGCTGCTCGATCAGGATATTTTAAAACTAGCTGTACCAAAGCTAGGCTGTGGCCTTGATGAATTAAGCTGTAGAATTGTAAGAAGCATGCTGGAAACTGTTTTCCAATATACCGGAATTGAGATCCTGGTGTGCAGCTATAATCCCTGTGGTTCAACAGTAGTGAAAAGAACTGTGGACTGTTAGTTCCACCAAACGTCACAGTGCTCACGGGGATCAACGTGCAGATATCAGCATGGCGCAGAAAAGTTTCGGGACGAAACATCCTTAAGGAGGGGGCAGTGTAGCGACTACGGCCCTGGTCCCTCTGGAACAGTCGACACGTCTGCTGCGCGTTCAGCGCTGTCTCATACGCAATACAGAGACAAGTCCGAACCTGTTCGCTCTGCGTCATGCTTGTACAGTGTTCCAGAAGCTCTAGTATATACTGGAATATCTTGTTCCAGTATATAAGGAAGAGTTTCGGCCGGCAACATTCATTCGGTATTTGCAGTGTGAATAGTGCAAGTCTTTGCTAAATGCTTTAATGTACAATATAATTATTTTTTGATAATTTTATATGAATGTTTATTGATTGATAAGTGAAGTATATTATAATATGATTGATTAGTTTACGGTAAATGAATTTATAATGTATATTTTAAAGATACGTATATAATTGTAACAAAATATGTGTGTATTTAAATAATATATGTATAAAATAATTTATTTATGATCGAGACAATGCCATCAATGTCAATTATTATTATATCAGAGGGAAATTTAAATATTTTTACGTACATTTGAATCGTAATGAACTGTTTACTTAACTCTGTCTCTAGGGGTTACGAGACTTATAACGGGCTAGCCCGTGTAAAAAATATAACGGGCTGTTGACATCATATTTTATTTGAAACGTCTGACATATTTTGATATTTAAAAATTATTAAATGAAACTTTCCAACCAACTACTAAATAATGATATCAATTGTGTTTATTGCAAAAGTTTAAGTAATATTGCAATCCGTATTTCCTGTAATTACTTTTCCATATCTGCTAATTTAGCCGTAATTAAATTAATGCTGATAACAGTAATTATAAAAACTAACCTAGATATGTCACCATCGCCGTTAACAATAAAAACTTTTTCAAGCATGGAAAACTTCGTCTGTAAACTTGAAGTTTTGAACCTTTTTGATAAAGAGGATATATACGCCAACATTACTGTTTCATTTCAAACTGTGCCGACCGGTTTGGCTTTTCTCCACTCGTTAAAAGTCTTCAGCTCCTTTTCATAACAGCCTCTGGATTTCTTTGGCAATAATTTGCTATTAGCTTCTTCAAGAATTTCATCGGGAATATCCATATTGTTAAATTAGCTGAGATTTAAATATTTTTTGATCTGTCAGATTTTCAAAGTCTACCTTGATTGAACATTTTAGTTATTGCGTTATACTATTGCAATTAATTTTATTAAATATACATAAATTGCGATTCAAATGTACATAAAACATTGTGCAATGCTCGACCGTTAACTGAAATTTACAGGCTCACACAGATAACAGGCTCGCTAGCGCTCGCCCGTTACCTTTCTATGCTCGCCTGTAAATTTCTGTATTGCAATGTAAATAACTACTCGTATTGTTCCTCTTGCAATATTGTAGCATTCGCCTTCGGCTCGCGCTGTAATTACCGTGCTCGAGTAACAAAGAATCACTTTGCGCTCGTAATACACAAATAACTATTGTAATAGTAGCAAATTATTCCAGTTCTGTTTTATTTTGTTTATGTTTTTAAGTCTTTTTACTTCCTTGTACGAAGTAAAGGAAGTATTGTAATCGCGAAAATTTTCGGTACTCAGATTTCAGTGGAAATACGCATTTTGGCCATCCCTGAATCCATTTTGACTAATTTCGTCGTGAGGTCTGTACGTACGTACGTATGTATCTCGCATAACTCAAAAACGGTAAGCCGTAGAAAATTGAAATTTTATATTTACGACTGTTATAACATCTAGTTGTGCACCTCCCTTTTTGGTCATTATACAACTACCGGAAGTGGTACTTTACTTGAAGACTATAGTAGATTTTCATGAAAAACTATATTCAAATATAATTTAAAACTTTCCAAATTTGGTATATATGACTACTATATCAATGGAAATAACATAAAGTTTATTATTATAATAGATTTTGGTTAAAATAGACTAACCGGAAGTGACACATTACATGAATATGCTAACAGTTTTCCTTGAAAAAAATGGTACCTATTATTTTAATTTTAGAAATAAATGCTGCAAATAAAAGTTTTAGAGACTTCAATTCTGCGTCTAGCACATTAAGAATTTTTAAATTAGCCTTTTGCATAAACGAGATATCTAAATTTAAATATTATACATTTTTTGTTTTTTTTTTCATTAAGTTTGCTATGGATTAGAATAAAAAATTAAAAAATAAAAGATAATGTCAAATATGTGCAATTAAAAAATCTGATGTGGACACCACATAACTTTCTTGTACGCGTATGAAACTATAGATATTTTTTTAATTACACATATTTGACATTAAATCTTTTATTTTTTGTTCTAATCCATAGCAAACTTAATTTTGCTTAAAAATAAACAAATATATAATATTTAAATTTAGATATCTCGTTTATGCAAAAAGCTAATTTAAAAATTCTTAATGTGCTACACGCAGAATTTAATTCTCTAAAACTTTTATTTGCAGCATTTATTACGTACGTATGTACGTACAGACGGCACGTCGAAATTAGTCAAAATGGATTCAGGGAGGGCCAAAATACCTATTTCCGTTGAAATCTGAGAACCGAAAATTTTCGCGATTACAATACTTCCTTTACTTCGTACAAGGAAGTAAAAAATATCTATAGTTTAATACGCGTACAAGGAAGTCATGTGGTGTCCACATCAGATGTTTTGTTTTAATAATTTCCATATAGATATTTGAATTTCTTATTGTAAATTATCACATTTGGACCTCTGCTTTTGCATATCCTTTATCTGATTTTAAAAAAAAAATTGTTTGTTTTTAAATATTCTCTATATAGATATTTAAATCTCTTATTTTAAATTATCACATTTGGAGCTCTGCTATTGCAGATCTCAGTTTCCAGTAATTTTTTTTGTTTATCTTTGTTTTTTAAAAACATCTTTAGTAGGCATCTCTGCGATTGCAGAGCTTTTTTCGGTACCTATTTAATTTATATATTTATTGAAAAAAAAAATATTTTAATTTGAACATAATTCGCATTTATAGCCCTGTTCTCAATTTCTTTCTTTCTTTGTTTTTAATCATTTTAATAGATATTTGTATAATCGTTAATAAATTAATTATAAATAGAAAATTAAAACAAAAACTCTAAAATACGTAATACTTTGCAGAAAAATGATAGAAATGCCCATTCTCCTTTATTAATGTATAACTGCCCTTTTTACTTCATTGTACGAAGTAAAGGAAGTATTGTAATCGCGAAAATTTTCGGGTTACAAATATATCCATTTTGACGATCCCTGAATCCATTTTGACTAATACGTACGTACGTATGTATCTATGTATCTCGCATAACTCAAAAACGGTAAGGCGTAGAAAGTTAAAATTTTGTATTTAGGACTATTATAACATCTAGTTGTGCACCTCCATTTTTGGTCATTACATAACTTCCGGAAGTGGTACTTTACTTGAAACCTGTAATAGATTTTAATGAAAAACTATATTAAAATATAATCCAAAACTTTCCAAATTTGGTATATAAGACTAATATATCAATAGAAATAACATAATAGATTTCGATTAAAATGGACTAACCGGAAGTGACACATACATGAAGCTGCTAGCAGGTATCCTTGAAAAAAATGGTATTATTTTAATTTTAGAAATAAATGCTGCATATAAAAGTTTTAGAGAATTAAATTCTGCGTCCAGCACATTAAGCATTATTAAATTAACCTTTAGTATAAGCGAGATATGAAAATTTAAAAATCTGATGTGGACACCACATGACTTCCTTGTACACGTTTTAAACTATAGATATTTTTTAATTGCACATATTTGACATTAAATCTTTTATTTTTGTTCTAATCCATAGCAAACTTATTTTTTTTTTAAATCAAAAAATATATAATATTTAAATTTAGATATCTCGTTTATGCAAAAGGCTAATTTAAAAATTCTTAATGTGCTAGACGCAGAATTTAAGTTTTAAATTATATTTGAATATAGTTTTTCATAAAAATCTATTATAGGCTTCAAGTAAAGTACCACTTCCGGTGATTGTATAATGACCAAAAAGGGAGGTGCACAACTAGATGTTATAACAGTCCTAAATATAAAGTTTCAATTTTCTACGACTTACCGTTTTTGAGTTATGCGAGATACATACGTACGTACAGACGGCACGACGAAATTAGTCAAAATGGATTCAGGGAGGGCTAAAATGCCTATTTCCGCTGAAATCTGAGAACCGAAAATTTTCGCGATTACAATACTTCCTTTACTTCGTACAAGGAAGTAAAAATTATATATTTTTTTGTTTTTTTTTTAAATTAAGTTTGCTATGGATTAGAACAAAAAATAAAAAATTTAATGTCAATGTTAAATTACGTCAAATATGTGCACTAAAAAAATATGTAGGTATAGTATAATTATGCGTACAAGGATGTAATGTGATGTCCACATCAGATTTTTGTTTTTTGGGTTAACAAAAGAATGTTGAAAGTATACTGCTAAACCCATTCCCGCATACAGCAAGTAGATATTGCTGAGCTATTATTTTGGAATAATTTTTTAAATATTCCAAATCTATGTGAACACACTACGACCATTAGGTCGCACTTCTGTTAATGTCCGATAACGTGATCCTCTGGTTAATCTAAACATGTTCATTACATTAGTCACTGTATATACATATAAGTACTACTGGCTACAGTAACACCAGCCAGATTTCAAGCTAAATATTTCTTCAATTTCAAGAAGATATGTATTTCTCGTGCTCAGATTCATTAATTTTTAATTGAATTTAGATATTCGACTGCAGGTATTTATTATATAATCACGCAAAAAAAAAAACATAGTGCCAGACTTTCTACGAAAAATCTCTTGTAATTCATGAGTTAATTAAAGATGCAAGTGTAATATATTTGTATTTATGTCATGTATTTTCTAAGAGTTTACTAATTACCAACATTTTTAGAATATCTTCGACAATGTTTTATTTTATTCACGGTACCGAGCGTATACCGTAATCCCTGTAGGCATTCAAATATTTTGTGAGAGATAAATTAAATGTTTGCAAAGGAAAATAAATAATTGTATAGAAAAGTAATATTTTTATTTAACTAAAACAGAAAGGTATTAAAAAAATATATAAGGACAATAAATTAATATATATTATAATTTATAATAAAATAGCTTAAATACCTACAAATATATTCAGGCTGTGCACAGAAAGGCGGAACATGGAGTTTAACATAGGATTTTCAAAATGTGCGGAAATTGGCTCTCCTGTACATTTTAGAGCAAAAGTACAAGAATGAAAATTAAAATGTTTAAATTTATTATATCTGTGGTCCTAGATTTTTGAAAAATAAAATGTGACATTTTTGTGAAAAATCAGATAGTCATGAAAATTTAAATCAGTCAAGAATTACTGATTTTAATTGTTTTATCTATTGTATTATTTTTGTTCGTAACAGTACCATTTACAAGAATTTTGAAAAATTTGTCATGCCGTTCTAGAACTTTGAATGGTCCGTTAAAAGCTTGTTTGAGGATTGGTCCGATTTCATCATTTCTGATAAAAAATGAGAAGTAAGAAATAAATTTTTAGGTATGTAAGTCGATGGACTTGGATATTTGAGTGGTAAAAGGTTTTAAATTACTAATAATAATAATAATAAAATGATTTTATTTGGCAAAGTTCAGCCTAGGCTGCTCTTACACTTAACCTTTACAATTATTGTATTGCGTAATAGAATAATGAGTCCCATCATTCCGTTTCGGAACATAGGGGCCGGGCACACCGAGCCGCAGTTTTTACACTGCCGTACTGCCGGTTTCTTTAGTCAGATTATTTAAGGCGTTTAAGTGACTAGCTTATAGCGCCCGAGTGTGATAAATACATGTAACTGTATTTTTATATTTTACGACAAATCACACATTGTCGACAGGCGGACGTCACAGTATGCTAAGAGATGTGCCTTAACACGCTCGGCCACCGCGCCTGCTATTGCGTAATAGAATACATGATAAAACTCAATATATACAACATAGTAAATATATAATAAATGATATGAAACAAGTGTACAAATATATGATTCAAACTGATCAAAGAATTTCAAGACTTAATAATACTTATTGAGAGGCTAATAATGTAGTTTTCAATTTTTGGGGAAAAGATTTTATATTAAATTTTTAGATATTATCTGGAATCTGATTATAGACAACTGGGCAGTTATAGCTGAAGCAGCGTTGGTAAAGGGCAGTCTGATGTGACGGAATATGCAGTAAATGTGGATTCCTTAAGTTTCTGTCATGTAAGTCAGATCCAATAGTGATTTTTGCAAAAATATACGATGGTACTTTAATGTGGATAGTACGATGAATTAGACATGCTAAGTGGTGCTTTCTTCTGTTCTGCATATTTAACCAATTTAATTCTAGCAGTCGAGTTGTTACTGAATCGAATGTTCTCAGTCCTAATACAAATCGTACACAGCAATTTTGAATGTCAGTAACCGTTAAACAAGAGCCATAGATTGTATCACAATAATTAAATATGGAAAGTACCAATGAATCGTCAAGAATTTGTTTGTGTTTCTTCGACAGAACAAAATGCATATAGAAGGTCGTGATTAATATTACCAAATGTCTTACTAAAATCTAAAAGGACAAGTAATACCATTTTTTTATCATCTACGTAATTTAGTATGTCATCACTAATTTTCAATAACGCTGTTGAAGTACTGAAACCTGGTCTGAAGCCAGACTGATGGTCCGACAATATATTTAGTTCATTAATGTAATAACTAATTTGCTTATGCATAACCTTTTCTAATACTTTGGATAGGATTGGGAGAATACTTATAGGACGCAGGTCGTTGATAGAAAAGATGGGGTTTTACATTTTGGAAGAAGCTTAACACGAGCGACTTTCCATATATCTGGAATTTTACAATGCACTATACAGGAATTTACTAAATGTGTTAATTAGGGCAATTAAATTGGAATAACGAGCTTTAACATTTT
Organism: Pterostichus niger; assembly: GCA_947425015.1. NCBI lineage: Eukaryota > Metazoa > Arthropoda > Insecta > Coleoptera > Carabidae > Pterostichus > Pterostichus niger. The sequence continues at coordinate 16,158,063 of OX380336.1, forward strand.
TATATTAATTCCACCCAAGCCATTAGCTTCTGATCGAATAGAAGGTATAATATTGCGGATGCCATCTTCGCTTACTGGTTTGAATGAAAATTGAGGTTCGGAGTAGGAATTATTATTATAGTAGAGTATCATGAGACGGTTGAGTGGTATTAGAGAAATTAATAAAATAATTATTTATCAGTTTAACATCAGAAATGGCGTCAGATATATTTATTGGAGGTTTTATATTTATATTAAATTGTTTGAGTACATCTCATAAATTGGATTTGTTCTGTTTTATTTTATAATTTAGATATGCTTGTTTTTCAAGGGATATTGACTTAGTGACAAGATTTCGTAGTGACTTGTAATAATTCCAGGAACTTTCAGATTTTGTCCTTTTAAAATCAGCAAACGCGTTATCTCTAAATTTAATCATTATTTTTATTACTTCTGTAATCCATGACGAAGGCGGTTTGCGAATAACAACACTCCTGATTGGCATAAATGTGTCAAATAAATCCAGTATAGGTGTGTGAAAGATATTTAATTTCTCATTTATTTCACTACTACTGTAAAATTTACTCAAAGTCAACTTATTAAGGACTTCATAAAACATAACATAATCAGCATTCTTGTAATCCCTAACATGAACATTAATGGGTTGACGAATATTGCAGTTTATACTGATTTTAAATGAGATAAGCATGGGATCAGACACATTGCTTGCATCAACGGTACAGACCTCTGAACAAATATTTTCATTAGATGTTACTATGATATCAATTAACGTCTCTGAAATATTTGAAATACGCGTCGGCTCAGTAATAATTTGTTTAAAATCAAATTGGTCCAATAAGTTTGAGAAATAATTAACTGCACTACTGTTAATATTTAGCATATTTTTGTTTATATCACCTAAGAAAAATAAATAATCTACTAGTGGAAAGAAATAGCTTACAGAATTCTCGAGGCAATCAATGAATTCATTAGTACTGTGTAACGGTGAGCGATAAATATTTCCTACTACAACAACTTTATTATTGATTTTAAGAGTTAACCAGTGTTATTTAATACAAGAACTAACACCATTAAAATTATCATTTAAATCTACTCTACATTTCAGCAAACATGTTTTAATGTATATTCCAACACCTCCGCCTCTTCCTATTTTGCCGCTTCTTAACAATGTATAATTAGGAATAAAATATGCTGCTAAGTGAATAATTCAGCCAAGCTTCAGTTATTCCAAATATATCAAAATCATTATTTAGAATTAAATCTTCAAATTCCGCAAAATTTTATGAGAGTTATCTTACATTTAAGTGTCCAAGTTTTAACATAAAAAATGAAAATACTTACTATATCTAATTGAAATTTAGTAAATACAAATATTTTAAATATACAAAAAAAATAAACAAACTATATCCACAATTTCTTAAAAACTAACAAATATCCAAATCTAGTGTGTGAAAGAAAATCAATTAGAATCAGCTGATCGCTTCTAACACAGAGACATAGTACCGAGCGGCAGTTAAACCAGACGAGAACAAACAGTTTGCAAGGCCAAATTATTACTTAAAACTTAAGGTCATTGAACTGTTTAGCTGTCGATATTTTATGAACTGTTCCATTATTTAATATATTGATAACTCCATCGCGCGTCCAAACATTCTTCAAACTAAACCGTTTTTTAGCCAAATTTTAATACTAAACCTGGTTTGTGTTTAGTCATCCTTTATAACTAAGCCAGAGTGTTTAAGTTTTTTTAATAGATTCGTTCACGATCGTTGGAGGAATAGATTTTTGTTTTGGTATAAATTCTCCTGGTAATCTTAATTTAGTACCGTACACTAATTCAGCAGAACTACAGTAATTATTTTTCATTACCGATCTTATACCAAGCAGAAGAAACGGAAGAAAATCAATCCAACGGGATGAATTTTGAAACGTTTTAAGAAAATCTTTCTATAATTCCATTTGATTGGATAGGCCGTAGTTCTTTTATGATGTGAACCTAGTAATTTCAACAAATAAGTAAATAAAGCAACATTAAATTGTTGTCCTCTATCAGTTGTAATTGTAGTAGGAACACCAAAACATGAACTCCAACCAGAAATCAAAACTTGGCTAGTTTTAGCCGAACAATCTGTTAAAGGCAGAACTTCGGGCCACCTAGTAAAACGGTCGATGTATGTAAGGACATAAAAGTAATTGTCTGAAACTGGTAATTTTACAATGTCAATGTGTATTAAAGAAAATCGTAATGAAGGAATGTCAAATTTTTAAATTGGAGATTTAGTATGCCTAGTTACTTTTGCTTTCTGACAGTTAAAACAGTTTCTTGTTAATATTGCAATGTGTTTGTTCATGTCTTTCCAAATAAATCCAGATGAAATTAATTTTATTGTAGCATTTATTCCTGGATGAAAAAAAATTAAAATGACTGAATACAGTTTTTTGGAATGTTTTAGGTATGTATGGTCTACAATTGCCTGTTGATCACAAGTCAGTTGTAGGTTAGAATTAGGTAGTTGAAAGTCTTGAAATATTAATGAAGTATTTAATGAGGTTTTAAGATTTAATAATTCTGAGTCAGATAACTGAGCACTAGCTATTTTATTGTAATCAATGTGTTCTGTGTTGTAAAAAGAATTTATTGATATGCGTAAAAGTGCGTCAGCTACCGGATTATTTTTACCAGAAACATGACGTATATCTTGTGTAAATTGGAAAATAAAGTCTAAATGACGTAATTCTCTTGGTGAATAATTACAATTATGAGCAATTTTTGAAGTGAATGTAAGCAGTTTGTGATCTGTCAAAATATAAAAATTTTGCCCAATCAAAAAATGACGAAATTTTTTGACACGTAAGGTACTATACCGCTTTTCAGTTGGAGTTAAAGTTTCCGAAAAAAATATGATGGGTTTCCAGTTATTTTCAACAAATTGCTGTAAAACTGCTCCGACTGCGACCTCAGATGCATCGACCATAATATTAAGAGAAGCGCCATGTTTTGGAAAAGTGAGGTTCGTAAGTTCAGATAACTTGGTTTTAATAATTTTGAAAGCGTCTTTTGCTTCATCAGACCACACAACTTCTTTCGAACTTGTTTTATGCTCATTTAATAATTTGTTGATTGGATTTAAAATAGTAGCACAATTTTTGATAAAGCTATGAAACAAATTAACTAGTCCTAAAAACCCTCGTAATTGTTTTTGAGAAGATGGAAGAGGAAATTTATTTATAATGTTAATTTTCTTTTCTAAAGGTTTAATGCCTTCTGAGGAAATATTATGCCCGAAAAATTCAATTTCGCGCAGACCAAATTGACACTTGTCTTTATTAATTAAAATACCAAATTTTTCTAATCTAACAAAATAGTTTTTAAATGTTTTAAATGTACTTTTAAAGTTTCGCTTGCGATAAGAATGTCATCAATATAAGCAAAAGCAAGATCTAAGCTCTTAATTACATTATTTCTAAATCTTTGAAACGTTTGAGCATTATTTTTCAAACCAAATGGCATTACAGTATATTCATATAAGCCGAAAGAGTATCATCGGTATTTGATTGTAGGCTTTTATAAGGTCTAATTTCGAATAAATTTATGTATTTTGTAGGTTTGAGGTGAAGTCTTCTAAATGACGAAGTGGATATCGGTCAGGTGTAGTTTACGAATTAAGTGTGAAGCCCAAGCACTTGATGAAGGACGAATTATTCAAATATCAAGCATACGATTGAATTCTTTCTTGGCAATTAAAAGTTTATCTGGCGCCAAGCGACGAGGTTTAGCGAAGGTAAGATTGTGAGTAGTAATGATTTTATGTTTTACAGTATGTTTAATTTGGATAATTTAATAGTAATTTTTGAATACTATTGAATGGATTTTGAATATTATTTATATTGTTAATTTTGACTGATTCAAGGACACGTTTCGGTGACAGATCAACTAAAAGTTTATAGTAATTTTAAAAATCAGCTCAAATAATTGAATGTTGCACACCAGCAATGATAAAATTCCAGGTGAAAGATTCAAAGTAATTGTCTTGGAACGGTATGTTTTAATTTTTGTTAGATTTGCAGCTTGCAGATAATGTAAATTTTATTGATTTTTAGATTTTTTATCAACTTTGACAACACTCACCTGCGCACCGCTGTCGACTAAGAAACGATGTCCGGTATGGTGATCGGTTAAAAACAATAAAGGAGTTGGAGTTGTATAGGAAACGTTACTAATAATGGAAGGGAAATAATCAGTTTTGAATGAAGTCATTGTAGAAACTGGCAGCACCTCAGATTTCATCAACAGTGGGGGGCCAGAACATGGTGGAACACATTTCCTTTCCTTCTTGCCATAATTGGAATGGTACCAACATAATACAGGTGAAGAAACTTGATTAGTAGGTGATTGTGTCGTACGTGCTTGCATAGCTGACAACTCTAGTTTAATGTCTTTAACCTCTTGTGTTAACTTCTTAATGGATGTAGAATCATCTGATATCGTGGAAATAGATGGATTGTCTATGTTTATAAGTTTATCTGCAATTTTGGCTTTGTCATTCAAGGAAGTATTGATCAATGAAGTTAAAATCATTTGTATATTCACTGGTAGTTTTTGAATAAATAATTCTTCTAATATAGCAGTGTCTAAAAGTTTGCTGCCAATTAATTGACGCAAATTTCATAAAATTTGGATAGGTTTTCAGTCTTTGAAAGGGGAAATATTGAATAATTGTTGTATTTTCTTCTTTCCAGACTGTCCAGTTCTTTCGATGAGGGCAGCTTTCAATATAGTATATGGCATATCAGCTGGAGGTGCAACAATGATATCTCGAACTTCATTAAAGTTTTGAGAAGTCAAGATCGCAATCACTTTTGAAAATTTTTCGGGAGGTAAAGATAGTTTCAACTTGACTGAACCATAATTCTGGATCTGCTGGCCAAAAATCTGGTAATCCAAAGGGTCTAGACAGGGACGACACATCGACTGGATTATTGTCTTGCATTGTGGATTGAAAAACTTGCGTAGCTTCATCCATCATTATCAGAACAAAGGTACAAAACGAGGGGTCACCAATATAATTTATTTTATAATTAATTTAATTTATTATTATTATTATATACAGGTGTTTCGCAACTTAGAGCAAAAAATTAAAGGGTATATTTTGTACGACGGGCTGATCATGAAACAAGAAGATTTTTTTTAAATTCGAGAAATTAAGGGTTGTTAACCTAAAACATTTTTTGTAGTACTGCACTGGATTCGCTTTCCTATTAAACACAAACAATGAAGTAGGTATCAACTACGAAAGCATAATTACACAATTCAATTATTAGCAGTTATTTATAATAGAATTTTATTTAATTAATAACTTTAACATACCCACCCACAGGGGCGCCGAGAGGAAAAGCGGGCCCCGGGGGAAAAAAATTCGGGCCCCCTTTAACTTTGAATATTTATTAATTAAATATAAGATACAAAAAAAATATATATATTTTTTTAATTTATATATCGGACCAACTATTAAGGTCATATGCCGATATGTCCTTTGCATGGTCGCCACGGGCGGGACCCGAACCCACGACCTTATGGTTGTGAGTCAGGCCCTCAACCCGCGCGACCGTCACGCGGGACAAAAATATATTTATAAATATATGTATGACAACAATAAGAATTATTAATATCTAAATAAAGTTATAATAATATAAATCAAATTAAATACAAAATTTTGAGTTAATTGGTGCAGCGATGTGTATTGTATACTCACTGTATGTATGACTATCTAATATCTAGTTGCATATTCGATAAATGCAGGGGATACCAAAACAGCACTACGCACAAATGTATAGAGCCTTTGCCTATGTGTGTTGTATACAATGTAGTAATATAAGAAACAAAAATGCAACAATGTAATAATGTACTTTTTAATAGTGTATAAATTTATTTAAAATTTGCAACTGCGGCCCTTGATCAAGCATTTCGTCATTTAGTACTTTATACAATTGTAATAAATTGTTGAAAACGTGTATCAGACATTTCGTTATACATGTTTTAGTAAAGAATATAAAAAATTGGTGAAATAGTAGAAAATTAAAAGCAATTTATAAAATAGCATCACATCCGGGCCCTTTGAATTTCACGGGCCCTGGGTATTTTACCCCCCTACCCCCTCCCCTCTCGTCGGGCCTGCGCACCCAGTGGCAACGAAAAATGGACTGAGAAACATGGAAAATAGTTTTGCGATTTAAACAAAAATTCTTTTTGTTTCATGATCAGCACGTCGTACAGAATATACCCTTTAATTTTTTGCTCTAAGTTGTGAAACACCCTGTATATTGATGTTCCTTCTTTTGATATTATCTAGATAATTATATTCTTCACATTTTTTTTATGTATATATTTGTAATTCTGGATCTGACTTTTCTGTATCATTTCCTATAACAAGGTATTCCGTCTTCGTCATATTTATGTTTAAGCCTCACTTTTTATATTCCTATAAGTTTTCTAAACATACAGTCTGTCGTTTGATATGAGTGTTTAGGTGCAAACTTCTGACCCAATTAAACACTTTAATTACCTTAATACATAAATAATGTAGGGGATGGCGGGTGAACTACAGGTGTGAAACACAAAATTATTTAAGTAAAATCCACGAAAGCTGAAAATTTAAATCCTTCCATTTTTATTATTCGTTATCGGCTAATAAGAGGGTCGTCAAACAGTGATCAGCAATTTCCTATTCCTTCTTTTTTTGTAAGGATTTATTCTTAATTTATATTATATAGTTTAATATTTAATTTCCTTTGAATATCAACCACATATATCAACAAATTTATTTTGTAGTTCAGAATTATATTATATTCGTATGGGTTATGACAATTGTACACCTTGAACTATGCAACATGCAATCAACGAAAGATCAGTTAACACAGTTTATCCCACATCGTGTCACGGTAATAATTTAATCATCATTATTTATAGTTAATTGAGTTATATACATTATACATATAATATATCAATAATCTATATACATATGAGAAGGTTAATAGAAATATATGAAATATCAAACACGACAATTATTTTGTATACGTCTGTACTCAGTAAAATAATGAGACCATTGTTAGAATATAACTTGCATTAATAAAATACAATTTTATTTTGTGTATTATTTAATAGATAAAATATGTTTTTTCTGTGATTAAGTAACAATTTTTAATTTTAAAATAAATTTCAAAAGTTGGATATCATTTTATCGCAATTATTTTAATTAAATAGGCACCCATATTTAATGAGTAAAATTAGGTTTAGTACATAAAAATAATTATTAAGGCATTTAAAAAATTAGGATTTTTTGTAATTAACAAATATTATACTCGTATACTAAAAAAAATAATACAACAAATTCCTAAAAGGATGAAATTTTATTAATTTATAGAAGTAATAAAAGTTTAGCCAATATATCGTCTATCGTAATCAGTCCTCTCATTTAAAATAATTATTTTTTATGGGCGATATAAAAAAAAATTAGTAGCTAGGAAGGAGCTTAATTTGCAGAGTGTGAAGTACTTGTTTTCTGGCATGGGGCTTTTAGTTTTTCGTTTCAGTTATTTAACAATCAACACTATTTGTTTCTCAATAACATAAACATTATATTTCTGTGAAATGTTTTTAAATGTCATTGTAATTATATATATATATATATATATATATATATATATATATATATATATATATATATATATATATATATATATATATAAATTTTACTATCAGTAAAAAAGTGGGCATTTCACATGTCTAGGCGCTAACTAATTAAATATTATTATAATTAATCCGCAGTCTTCTACAGTGAGCCTTGTTATTGATCATACAAATTATAAAATTTTAATTTTTTTTACTACAAATATATTTTTTCCATAACTGAAGTCTTCTCGATATAATATAAATTTCTTTGCAAGGGGTGTGTAGACTCCTCAAGATATTCGCCCTTATGTGAGCCACTGCGAAAACAAGTATCATACTTTGAACTATTGTTCCATTGATATAGTTAGTGTCATATTTCGGCAATGAGAAAAAATATGCTTGCACTCAACTGATTGGAGTAAAAATATCTATCTTTTTAGTTGCATTATTTTTCTAGATATTTTATTTAGGAATTATTTGAAAATGATACAAGCATTTTTTTTAAACAAAAACATCGGTAAATTTCTTCCTTACCAAAGTCGCAACTATTATTTAATTTAAATAAACTCCTCTAACAATTCTCAATATACTAAATGTAGTCGTCGTACAAGAGACATCTATATTAATTTCAAGTATACGATGACATACCAGAAAGATACCAGATAATTCACTACATTATTCATTTATAATATTAACAGTTACAAAAGTTATTATTATATGTTTAACAACTATATTAAATATTATTTATAAAAATTCAAATTAACATACCATTATCGGACAAAGAGGTGTAAGTTGATCATACAATGTTCTTGCTTCGGTTATGTTGCATGCTTGAAATGTAAGTTGCAAACAACAACAGCCCATACCGAATCCCATAGCATCCATATACACATGATCTGGTAAAGCTGCGTTACTTAATAGATGGGAATCATCCACAGGAATTACTGTGTTCACATCTTTGTAAACTAGAATGAAAACCTCTTATTAGAAAATATAACTCTACATTCGCAAAAAAATAATCTATGGTTATTTGTCAAACTAGTGGAAGGAAAGCTTTACTCATGTCATGTGTTATACATTTTTTTCAAGTCATACTTAAAAAAGGATATATTCGAACTTTAAATACACGCACGAAAAATCTAATATGTACAATCTTTATTGTATCTACTAGATAATAACCTTTGTCATATTTCATTTATTTGAATCCACATTATAAGATGAATTAAAATTTAAAAATAAATATATCATCACGCCTTTTACCAATTTCTAGGCGAGGCACTCTCCATAGCAGATCTGGGTAAGTGATATATTTATAAACGAAAAATGCGCTCTATAGGAGTCAAATCACACCCCCCCCCCCCCCCCCAGATGTTAGTGATGAAGAAGCCACAAAGGTAATTTTCATATGGTGAAAATTGTTTGTCGGCCGTGGAAATAGGATCCGGGATCTCAATCCACAATACGACTAGATACCACTGGACCACCTACCCAATATTATACTTACTACTAAATAAGAATTTTGAATAAAATAATGAATTCATATTTTTGTAAACTAACAATCATATATATATATATATATATATATATATATATATATATATATATATGACCCTTATTTTGGGTAAGTTTGAATTTTGTCGGTCTCCACCCGAAATCTGGTTTAAAATCACAAAAGTCATAAATTAATTATTTTTCAAATAAGTTTAACCCGTGCCTCTAGGCCACTTTATATATATATATATATATATATATATATATATATAATATATACTTCCGTTCTTGATGTCTTGTATAGAATTGACACCAAATTGAATTCTCAGTGAACTAAAGAATGTTTATTTACATTAATTACATAAACAAAGTATTTTATTACAATATTATTACCTAAAGAATCTATTTTAAATGTCCTTAATTATCTGTCATAAATTATTCAATATTATTTATAAAACAAAATTTGACAACAAACAAATCAGTAGTGGGTGGCAACAAATGAACTGTTGATAATACAGGTTACAAACTTATATCTCCCCTCCCCAAGTTTTAAACCCTGGTTTAAATGTAAATTTTGTTGTGGCTTCTTTTTAACTACCCGTATTCTAAATTTTACATAGATGACAATGTTCTTCATTAACAATATTAACCGGTATTAATTTACAAGTGTGAAATAAATTTGCTTCTTTACGTTTCTTTCCAGCATCAATTTCATAAATCTTATAAGAGATTTTCTTCAGTATTCTAAATGGTCCGCTTCTAATCTCATCTAATTTGTTTCTATTTAACTTATTTCCATTTTTAACATATATTAAATCATTCTTCTTGAATTCCCATTCTTTTCTTATCAATTCTTTTTTTATTTTTTTCGAAGTTTTTCAATGATTTCAACAATGCTTGTTCTCTATCTTTACTTAAATCACGTTTTTTTTATAAACTCACTTGGTATAATCTCATTTTCTTTACCATATAGTAAATAATTTGTTGAATACTTTGTAACACTATGTGTTGTTCTGTTGTATTCATCTACACATTCATGTGCAATATTAGGCCATGCTCTTTTAAAATTACTATTGATTTTACAACGAATTCGATTTATTAGTGTTTGATTTAGTCTTTCATTTAATCCATTAGATTCTGCACAATCAACTGATGTAAATACCAGTGAAATATTCTTTCTTTTTAGATAATTTTTTAATTCTTTACAATTTATTCCAGTATACTGATCTGCTAAAATTATCTTTATTTTTTTTTACATGCTATTTTATCAATTAGATTTATAAAACCTTTTATTGTTGAAATGAATGCTGCTCTTGAAAAATGATCTACTAAAACGTGCATGTATCTCTTTGATGATCTATTATTACCAAAACCGCCAACAGAATCAATTGACATAATCTGATATGGTTTAGTTGCTGGACCTACTTTTGACAATAATCCAATTGGTCTACTTGTTCTTGTTTTATTTTTTATACAGATTTCACATTGTTTACTGTATTGTTGAATTATTTTATCCATATTCTTGAAATAATAATATGGTCTCAACTTATTAATCATGTGCCCTACTCCAATATGGCCATAAAATTGATGTGTCATTTTAATTAATTTTAAACCAAAATCTTGAGACACGTAAATTCTTTGTTTATTTTTTACATTTTTTAAACTAACATCATCTTTCTTAATCACTTTCTTTGAATTCTTGATTTCCTTTTCTATCATTCTTTGATCATCAATTATCTCTTTTAATGTCACCATGTTAACAACTTTCAATATATCTTCATTGTTTTCAATTATTTCTAAAACTGGGTTTCTTGATAATGCATCAGCTTCTATATTTTCTTTACTTGGTGCAAAAATAATTTTGAAAGAATATTGTGATAAGTTATGCATTCAATACCCTAGTTCCTCATCTGTTCTTGCTTGCACTCTTAGTGTTTCTAGTGATTTATGATCTGTTATTACTGTAAATTCTCTACCTATTAACCAGTATTGCCAATATACTATTGCTTCTTTGATTGCTAATGATTCTAAACAAATTGCTTTCTTCTTTTGTTGACTTTCATTTAATTTTCTTGAAAAATATGCAACTGGATGAAGTATAAAACGTTACGCATTTGTTCATCTCTTGTTTTTAATTCCATGGCTATTACTATTAAATTTAATTTCTGCAGTTATGAAGTAGTCAAAATGAATTTTGTTTATTGATTCGGATGTAGAATTTTATGCTTTACATTTATTTGAAACATATTTTCCTAAAATAATTAGGGAAGCATTGGGCACGGAAAACTGATTTGCCATGTTTTACTTTTCGTGTTACACCCGGTATATATATATATATATATACAGGTTGGTGAATCGAATTGCGCACCATAGCGTTTTCAATGTTATTTTTCAAATGTTCAATTATTGGCTTCCCTAATTATTTTATGCAAAAAAGCTTCAAATAAAAGTTTTAGGGCATAAATTTATGCATCCAAATCAATAAACATAATTTCTATTACATGCTTTGTAACGACAGAAATTAAATATTAAAATGTCGAAAGTTGTGTTGAAAATACAGGCAGTCATGGAATTGAACAAAAAATAAATAAATGCTTGGCGTTTTAACGTCAACGATTGACAGATAAAATGTCCAATGTTGTCATTTTAACAGATCTACAACTTTTATTTGAAGCATTTTTGCCTAAAATCAATTGGCCACTTTTGCGTAAGGAAAAACTGATTTCCCATGTTAAACGCCTATGGCCAGGTTTTCATGTTACACCCGGTATATATATATATATATATATATATATATATATATATATATATATATATATATATATATATATATATATATATATACGGCCGACTCGATACCACCATTATATGAAATATGTATGCAAATACCAATATTTAGTGGAAATCAGGATGAAGATGTGGAAAATGTTAAAACGTATAGACATTATCCAAAGAAATCAAAGGCTTGATGATGCTACAATTGCTCTAATTGCAACAAATAAACTATCTAAAAGTGCACGTGAGTGGTACGACTCTCAGGCTCTCATCGATGATAAATCGGCTAACTCTTTTTGAAACTATGTAAAAGAGAAAGTGAAAACGAACAGAAAAGATAGAAGATTACTTTCATGATAAAATGAAGGTTTTGAATCGACTAAACACACCAATTAATGATGCAATTCTTTATGTCATTAGAGGAATTGATAACACAATTCTAAAAATACAGCTCAAGAGCAAATATTTTAAATCAACAGAAGAATTGTTAATAGCCATGAAATCTTATGCTGCTGAACTGCCAGTACATAATCAGAATTCAATTAGTTATTCGAAATCTAAAAGGTATGAAAGAAATATAAATAAGAATAGTATACCAATTGAACAAATACAATGTTACAATTGTCTAAAATTTGGACACAGTTGTTCGGAACCTAAACATGCTAAAGGAACGTGTTTTACGTGAAACAGTCCAAAGCACAGAGCTAAAGTTTTTCCGAAGAAGAGTGAAGTGTCTCAATTAAATATCACTCAGTTAGTAGCTAAATATGTCTCAAACATTAAAGTAACATTAAACGAAAGTGAATTCACTGCACTTGTTGATAGCGGAAGTTCTGCTAGCTAAAAAAAGAAATTGCCAACTAAATGAAGTTGAAAGGAGAATCGGATAACAAAGTTTATACTGGGTTAGGAATGCCAAATGTGAGAAGCAAAGGTCGAGTCCAAACTAAACTACAAATTAACAATGATTATTATGACATCATCTTTACTCTGATACCGAACGAGGCAATTTCGCAAGATATTATTTTAGGCGAACCTTTCTTCAAACAAGCAAATGTTTCATTCGGTCCTTGTGGAATGAAAGTGAATAAAATTATGGAAAAAGAATCATCTGATTTATTTGAACTAAACGAGATATATCAGATTGGAACAACAGAATCAAACTCGTTGTACACAGTTAACCCAAATATCACTCCAACTTGTCAGGTATGTCTTGAAAATTTAATTCATAAGTATGAGCATGAATTACAGAATCCTGAACCAACTGACGACATTACTATGAAAATCCGACTATCTGAAGAAAAACTAATTATGTACCGACCCCGACGGCTAGCACAAGACGAGCAACGAAGTGTGAAGGACATCGTAGTCACACTCCATCAAAGTGGGAATGTACGTCCCAGCAGATCGGAGTGCTGCAGTCCAAACGTCCTTATCCAAGAAGAAAAATGGTGAAACACGAATGTGCGTGGACTATCGTGCACTTAATAATATAAATGTGAAGAACAAATACCCCCTACCCTTAATAGACGATTTTTTAAAGTTACAAGGTAAACGATATTTCACATTGATAGATCTAAAAAACGGGTTCCATCACGTTAGAACGTCTGAAGAATCCGTTAAGTATACATCATTTGTTACACCTTTTAGACAATATGAATACTTACGTATGTCTTTTGGATTAATCAACGCACCCAGTACATTTAAACTTTATGTCAATATTATCTTTTCTGATTTGATTAAAAATGACGAAGTACAAATTTATTTAGACAATTTGATGATATCAACTGAAATTAAAAAAAAAAACAAATATATCATCACGCCTTTTACCCATCACTGGGAATGGCACTCTGCCGAAGCAGATCTCGGTAAGTGATATATTACTTCACGTGAAATGCGGTTACCAGCCGTCAAATCACGAGCCACAGGGGTAGATTTAATTTGGTGAAAAGTGTTTGTCGGATATGGGGATCGAACCAGGGTTCTCAAGATCCACAGGCCGACTCGATACCACTGAGCCACCTACCCCATTCGACTGAATCTGTCGAAGATAATTTTGCTATATTAGAACAAGTCTTAAAAGTTTATAGTGACAATGGTTTAATATTACGTTAGTATGAATGTTTGTTATTTTGCTAGAAATTGATTATTTAGGATTAGAGATTTCACAAAATTTTATCAAACCAGGCCAAAATAAGGTACAGGCTGTTTCTAGATTTCCAGAACCACCACGGACGGTTCATGATGTGCGTAGTTTTATCGGTTTGACCAGTTACTTTCTTCGTTTCATAAAAAGATTACGCTTAGATCACAAAACCACTTAGTACAAGTTAAATTTGAAAATCTTGAACATGGTGCATTTGAAACTTTAAAACATAAACTTACATCCGAACCTGTTCTTGCTATGTCCTCGTATAACCCTAATCACAAAACAATTTTATTTACTTAGACTATGATGATGATCATAACAAAGACAATCTTCAGAATCTGGTCGAGGGCGACTAACTGTCAGATTGGCCGAGTTATAAGATTGTAATTTTTAAATATATAACACGGTATAGCAGGGTGCATAATTATTAATTGTAAATATGAATGGTTTATTTTTGTTTTTTAATAAAAGGAATTAATATTGATTGTAACGAACGTTACAATTTGATTCAATTTATTCGTATTATTTTGCTTGGCTTTTCTTTATTATTATATACACACATATATATATATATATATATATATATATATATATATATATATATATATATATATATATATATATATATATATATATTAGGGTGTCCCAAAAAAATCAAAGTAGTTATTTTTCAACGCATACCCTCTAATTTTGTTTCAATAATGACAAAACACTTATAAATAAAATTTCGTTTACGTAGGACCACGGAAACCCGTGCCGACTTGCATCGAAACATATTAGTACCTACTTGTCTATTAAGACGCTCGCGAGCTAACGTATTGATGCGCTTGTAGAAACTTGCTTTTTTGTTAGTAAACGCATATTGCTCATTCAGTCAAGATGTCGTTAGAATTACGCAGTTCTAAAAGAAGTATATTTTTAATAGGAATCGTAAAACACCAAATGTCGGGTTCTAAGCTGCCCTCTAATGGGCAAGTTCTGGAAGTTTTGTTCTACAATATCCGGGAAGTGAATTTAACTGTCAATGAAAGTGCAAATCTCACTATTCGCGAGTGTGTTATCTATTGGAATAAGGCACGTATACCTACTAAATCTTTACCTAATTGTGTAAAGAAACTTGTAAACTTATATCAAGTTTGGAGGGACTTGCAAAAAAATGCGCAGAAAACCCAAAACATATTTGAACAACGTCGTCAAAAGTTTGTCAAAAACTTAGATAATCTATTTAACATTGCACACGCCGATGCCCTTGAATTAATAAAAATAAATGAAGATAGAATATTTTTGCAGCGGCAAAGAGAGCCAGGTCGTCCTGGCCACTTAACTGGGGTGGATAAAAAACTGACCGATAAAGAGGAGAAGGCGCGCCTTAGAACTATCGAGGAAGAAAAGCGGCGTACTAAATATTTCTCTGCGCCAACTCGTTCGACATCATCTTATGAACCGTTACAAAACGAATTATCTTCTGATTCTAACGAAGACACAGATTTAGAAGATTTTTCAAAACCGCTACAGAACACTCGAACTGAAACCAGTAAAACGTCGATGCGAAAAGATTTCATTACTCCAAAGTTAGTCGCAGCGCTAGACAGGTGCCAGTTAAGTATGAGAGATTCAGTATTCATTCTTGAAGCTACTATTGAGGTGCTTGGAGCGCGCGGAAACCATAAAAGTTAATTTTCAAAATGAGGTACCAGATGTTGTGACTCTTCACTGGGACGGCAAACTGTTGCCTGCTTTAGATTCTCGGAAATCAAAAGAAGAACGTCTTCCAATAGTTATATCATATGAGAATAAAGAACAACTTATTGCTGTGCCACGATTGGAAAGCTCGTCAGGAAGCGAACAAGCGCAGGCTATATGGAATGCGATTGTAGACTGGAATCTTGAAGATAAAGTGCAAATTCTGTGTTGTGATACTACAGCTTCAAATACAGGTCGTTTCAATGGTGCTTGTGTGCTTCTTGAACAAAAACTTAATAGAGAAATGCGTATTTTTGCTTGCCGCCATCATGTGTATGAGTTGGTATTAAAAGCTGTTTTTGAAGTAAAAATCAATCAGGTGACTACAAGCCCTGACATTCCACTGTTCAAAATGTTTCGAGATAACTGGAAAAATGTTGATCCCAATAAAATTCAGTGCTACGGAGAAAATCTCACATTGCACCTAACCGCTTCCGAGATACAGAGAGAAAATTTAAGATTCGGCCTCCAGGTGCCATGCACCAAGCTCGATGGATGGCAAGAGCGCTTTATTCGTTGAAAATATCATTACTTAGTGCGCAATTTAAAATGACCGGTAAGGATAAGGCGGCACTGTTAGACGTTTGCCTGTTCATAGTAACATCCTATATCAAGCCACGGTTACAATGTATTGTAGCAGTAAAAGCACCTTACCAGGACGTGTGTTTTTTTAAATCGATGAAAGCTTACGAAAAAATTGATAAAAGCATCTCAAAGGCAGCTTTACATAAGTTAAGTCAGTATTTATGGTATTTGACCATTGAAGTATCTATTTTATCGCTCTTTGACGACGCTGTGGATCAAGCAACTAAAATAAAAATGCTTGAAAATATAACAAAAAAGGATTTATCAACCCATGACAAACGTTACATCCCATCGAAGGAAGATCTTACTGGTAAATTGTATGGTAAGTTTAAAAAGTAGTTACATTTGTTTTGTCTTGAGGTTTATGTTCATATCATAATTTTGAGAATTTTGTTTCAGAAGAAAACATTTTCGACTTCATTTCAATCAAAAGTAAGTCTTTGTTTGATCGTCTGAACATTGATGCCAGTTTTCTTAACGAATGTCCTACGATGTGGTCAAATAATGCTTCGTTTCAAGAAGCCAGAAAGACGGTGTCGTCGCTGCGGGTAGTGGCCGATACAGCTGAAAGAGCTGTTAAGTTAATGCAAGATTTTCATGGCTCAATCACGGTCGAGGAGGAACAAAAACAATTTTTGTTACGATGCGTTCAAGAACACCGCAAGATTTATCCTGACTGTAAAAAACAATCTTTTAAGAGAAAATTTAATCAATAAACCTTTTTTAAATATAAAAAACTATGTAATTGAATTATTTGGGCATTTTTGAGTTCCATTTATCCAACAAAAATTTAAGTTTAATATCCTGCCATAACTCAGTACAAATTTTTGTATCATATGTTTGGCATCACGTCGGCACGGGTTGCCGGTGTTCAATCACAATAACTAAAAATAAATAACTACCGTAACATAGA
Organism: Pterostichus niger; assembly: GCA_947425015.1. Taxonomy (NCBI): domain Eukaryota; kingdom Metazoa; phylum Arthropoda; class Insecta; order Coleoptera; family Carabidae; genus Pterostichus; species Pterostichus niger. Next base: position 16,175,388 of record OX380336.1, read on the forward strand.
AATATAACAACTTAACAATTGTAGTTAATTATCAAAAAATAAATAAACATTTCATTTGAAAATAATCAAGTCACAAAAAATAAGCATTTCATTTGTAAATGTAAATAATCAAGTCATCACATATATATATATATATATATATAGAGAGAGAGAGAGAGAGAGATATATATATATATTTTGGTTTACAATTTCTTAAGGCAATTTTTCATGGTGAATTTGCAGAAGTACTCAATTTTTTTTATATCTAACTATTTACGAGTTGCTGATAACAATTTTTATTTTTCCTATGGAGGTCATACGCCATGGCATTTATAATAGAGAATTTTTGCTTTACAACGATATAAATGAGTAATATGAATTAAATCAACGCGAGATCTACTTGTAGAAAAATGAGATAGAACTTTACATATTGTCATGTATCGTCTTTGCAACCTAACTCCGAACAGGGTTGGTTTCCCTTTATTTTTAATGGGCCAGCGATGTACTGTCAATCTAGCGGTTACTGAGGACATGAGATGCTTTATCTAAATTGATTCCTTTAGTTTATCGCGTTCTTCTTGATATAGTAAAAGTATTAATCTAATTTCAATATTCTATGATAATTTTAGTTTGAGAAACACAAATTTATCGATACGGCCCTGTTAACTACCCTCAGCTAGACACTTGACACTTGAACTGCGATATTCCCGGGTGTTGGTTAACGTCTTTCAAATCTTGGTCGTTTGTATTAATTTATGATACCGAAGCTTTGTGTTTTGTTTACATTTGCAACCACCCGATTAGTTTCGGCGTTCTAATAGTTGTTTAAAAAAACGTTTGTCACTACATGCTTTTACTTTGTTATTCCACAAAATTTAAATATTCTTGGATTATTGTTCAACATCAAAATTTATAATCAAGTATAATTGGTGTAAATATAATGGGTAACTATGGCAAGTTATTCCAATCTATCTAGTAACTGTGAAATATATATACCGGGTGTAACACGAAAAGTGAAACATAGGCGTTTAACATGGCAAATCAGTTTTTCCGTGCGCATTGCTTCCCTAATTATTTTAGGAAAAAATGTTTCAAATAAATGTTGTAAAGCATAAAATTCTACATCCGGATCAATAAACAAAATTCATTTTGACTACTTCATAACTGCAGAAATTAAATTTGAAAATTCACGTAATTTCAATTTAATAGTAATAGCCATGGAATTAAAAACAAGAGATGAACAAATGCGTAACGTTTTATACGTCAATGTCAGAATAAATTGTCAAAATCATTTTTTTGTACTCATACATTAAAATGTGTTGTTTCGCGTTGCCTACGCAACGACCGAAACGTCAATTTCCCGCACTCGTTCGGGAAATTTTGGAAAAAACACTCCAATTTCTAAAGCACTTATTAAAAATCTATATTTATAATAAAAAAGTATAGTATCTCAAACATCCTTTTGCGTAATAATAATAAAAGAAAATGATGGAATATTAAATGAAATTTAATTTTAAAATGATAAATTTAGTGTATTTAGTTCACAATGTTGGCAACGAAATAACCACTCGACAGCAGTGGAAACACATAACCTTCAAACGTAAGGTAAATTATAACAACATAGATATGAAATTAAACAAGTTTATTAAATTTACTGTGTACTACAAATAAAATTAGCAAATAGTATAAACTCTTTATTTTCATTACATTGAAATAAAGATTAAATCAATTGAAATTTGACAAAATTGTTACAAAGCAGTGTTATGGGTATATTATTGTTTAACTTAATTATTGTTTTGTGGGATGTTATTGTAAACGTTTATATTTATAGAACAATTTTGGCAATTAGAAATGCTAACTCCTGGCACAACTTCGTTTCTTTGATTGGATTGTATATCTGGCTGCACATGAACATCTATAGCTGCAGCAGCAGTTGCTGTTGATGTACTTGCACATGATGGTACACCTTCAGTTAATTTTCGTGCAATTGCTACGCGACTGAGCAAGGATTCCTCAATATAACCTTCCGCTACTACTGATGACTTCCAACCACCAAGTCTTTTAACTGATACTAAATCGCCGCCATTATTTGCTAGTATAGTTGCTGATGTTCTGCGAAAGCAGTGGCCAGTAAACTCATTTGGACTATCTAGCTTAAGATATATAGCAATTTGAGATGGTACTTTGCCAATTGTATTAAGACCAACTGGTGAATTTATACATTTACCATTGCGGTAAGCATAAAATAATCTGTAATTTTTTGGTAGAACTCTAGCTCTTATATCTATATATTTTTTTAGCAAATTAATCCAATTAGATTGAATTATTATAAAACTACGGGAAATATTAGTTTTGCTGTCAGGTATTGCAACTGCCACTATGTCGTTCTTAAATTCTAGATGATTTATCAACATTTTGCAGAGTTCTTCACGGCGACAAGCTCCAGATACACCAATTATTAAAACAGCCTAAAAGTCAAGTTTGTAATAAATATGGAAAAATTAAGTGTATTTACACATGCATATTGTGTATATACAAGTACATTTACCTTCATTAAAAGAAAAGTATCATCTGGTGCTTCATTTATAAATTGATTTATCTGATTATCATCTAAAACTCTAGATTTTTTAGGCTTTTGGTCTGCTGTTTCGCGTTTTAGAAAAGCGATAAGTTTTGAATATCTTGCAATATTTATATTATTATGTATAAGTAAACAAGATTTTAACATTGAATATGTTGACCACAATGATTTTTTATGTGAGAATTCTTGAAAATAAGCCAATAACACATTCTCAGAATAGCGTGTTACTTTTTTCATTTTACCCCAATTAATAAATTTTAAATAAGCTGATTCGTACCGCTCTTTAGATTTTTTAGGAAGTAAATTATCCGATGCTTCCTTAGCAACTTCGCGTACTTCGGGAGGCGTAGAACTATATTCTGTATCACTCATATTTGTAGGATTAATACTATTCATTTTCATTAAATAAAAATAAACAATAAAACAAGTGAAATTTATGACACATTACTCTGATATTAGCTACAAAACAGTGTATTTGTGTAATGTTATGATATATTGTCTTATTAAATAAAATTATTTGTACAAAAATAACTTATAATTATATAGTTTTACACTTTTCGTACAAAAAATATTGTACCTACAAACATCTTGCGTGAACTAGGTTCCCGCACTTGGTATGTAAATAACTATTACGTACTAAATATTTATTTTCTAAATAAAAATTTAATAATAATAAGGCAAAATATTTAGATTTATTATTTAAGAATAATAAAATAATAAACTCGATAAAATATTTAAGGTAGGTTGTTGTTTAACAAATTAATTAATGTAACATAAATTTAATTCAATAAAAACATCAACAAACTAAATATTCTTAAATTGTTAAATTAGATGTTCAAATAGTCCACCGTTTTGAGCTAAACAATAACCTAGTCTGTTGTAGAAGCTTTCTCGAGTATTCTTTAATTGTCGATTATTTATTTTCTGGCACTCTTGTAATATAGCATTTTTAAGTTCTTCTAAAATCTGGTATCTTTTTTTATAAACATAAGATTTTAAATGGCCCCATAAAAAAAAATCGCACGGATTTAAATCTGGCGACCGTGCTGGCCAGTTAACTGGTCCATTTCGTCCTATCCAGATTTCAGGAAATACATGGTTTTAGATATTCCACAACTTCTCTAGTGCTATGTGCAGGGCAGCCATCATGCTGGAACCACACATTTTCTTTGTTTGTTTCAACAATTTGTGGTCCAACAGCATTAATTAATAAATTCAAATATGATGCTGAATTTATTCGTTGGATGAAGAATGGGCCAATGATTTTATCACCAAAACTTCCTGCCCACACATTGACAGAATGACGATATTGTGTCCTCGATTCTACAATATTATGTGGATTATTTTGTGACCAGTACCGATAATTATGACAGTTTGGTTCGCCATTCATGGTAAATGTGCATTAATAAATAAAATTAATTAAGACAAATAAGGTATGACTTTTCAATAAAACTCTTGTTTTCCAAAAGTATTTTGATTACAAATTTGAAAATTTCGTGTTATTTATAGAACTTCAACCTCTTGTATTTTGGTAACTAGAAGGAATAGGACCTATGTTCATATGACATTTTTGGCTCAAAATGACCTCAGGAATAAGCTGTTAAAATTTGTTACACTAGTCCTGAAACACCCTGTATTTAACATTTAAATATATACAGATATTTTTTTTAACTTGAGACAACAACAAATCTCAAATAATACGCTCGTACGGAAAAATGTCCAATATGAAAAGTTAAATATGTTAAACGGGAACATCTGTGTATACTAAAATTTGCCACTCCTCCTTATGGGTGGGGTGGGAGGTAAATTTTAAATGGGAACTCCCAGTTTTTCGCAGATTCTGATAGTACGTTCAAAAATACGTAACTTTTATTTGAAACATTTTTTCAATTCGTAACAGATGACAATGTAATTGACGAAAAACATTTTATTTGTTTTTGTAATTGAAAACCGATTAATTCGATTCGTCAATACGTTTGTGAAAGAAATTTACACTTTTTTGTTCTCAACACATATTTATGTCATGCTGACCCCTCGCCTCTCACCACCAGGGTATTTGATTTCGGTGAGTCTTCTCGCCTCTCATCATCGAGGTGCTTGATTTTGGTGAGTACCCTCGCCTCTCACCATTGTTGTAATTTACTCCAAATGCACAAATTCCATTCCATTTTGTTGCATTTATTAAATCGTGCTTGGAATTTTTGTACACAACATAAAAGCATTTCTAGTCTAATTTTTACGCATGCATTTGTTACGTTCTATCATGTTGTCGAGAACAAGAGTCAATTCTTAATTGCAAAAAAACTGGAGATCCCCATTTAAAATTTCAAAGTAGCTCCCTCATCCCATACATAAGGAGGGGTGCGAGTGGCTAACACATCTGATGACCCCTTTGAAAATATTTACTTTTCTACTTTTAAAAATTTAGTTTAATTGTTCGAGTATTTTTTGGGGACTAAAAATAAATTCAACCTTGTGCGTTTTCAATAAGATCAATAAGAAAGGACAAAAATGTTCGCCGCAATATTGTCTTTCATTTTCTCAGCGCCTTTCTCCCCAAAGTTTTAGAATATGTTCCATTGGAGGAGTGATACCCGCTTTAGAAGCCCCAACAATATGTATACCTACATAAATTGATTGATTGATTGATTCATATCCAATAATTTAAATTTAATTAAATTAGGTTTCCACACATAGCTTATACTAAACATGGCCGAATCTAAAAAGAAATGTAGACAGTACAATATTGATTATATGAAGTTTGGTTTCATTCAGTCGTTATCGGACAAACAATTACCTATGTAAACAGGTAAAGATTTGAAATACTTTCAAACATTGAAAGATAAACGACAGAAGAGACCCACGGTGGACAGAATGTTCGCTTCGACGTCAAAAAGAAACGATGATGGTTTGCTATGAGACGTCGTTTGCGACAATATACAAACTCGTAAATATACAATTCTTTTCACAATATATACTAAATTTTTCACAATATCACATAAAATATTGTATATATATATATATATAATATTGTATACTGTATTAAGAAAATCGGATATATCATAAACCTGTATATTGTGAAAAATATACAGAATAGGTTTGTGCTACTTATTCAGACATGGCGCAGAATTTCAAATAGTTGTCGCAGTATTTTGGAGAGTTGGTGATATGAAAACATATAGCCAAGGTGTGAACAAAATATGATTTTTAATTTTTTCGGATTTCAAATAACTAGGTTAGGTGTAGTTTAAGTAACATTAACAAAACTGGATTTTTTTTTAAAGCTATGAATAATTTACTAAAAAGACTGTTTTGACAATATGAGATTACAATTTTGTATTATCCTAAAAATAAATGTAAATTTGTATGTTATGGAAAATTATATCATTGTTATGATAAATTAATATTATATTGAGACAGTATAAATAGTTATTTGTCAAACTAGAGAACAAAGTTCCTCTTTTTCCCACGCGAGCTTGAGCAAGAGTGGAAAACCGATTTCTGCTCGCGTTAGACGCCACATTTTTTCACGACATGTTTCCAAAAACTATTTTCATTAATCTTAAATACACAGACAAGATTAGTAGAATAAGAGTAATATATATAAACATATATAATTCGACCTCAAAATTTATAGTAAATTAAAAATTTTTCCGATTTTTTGTTCTGTTTTTTTGGAACATTTGACTATTATTAATTAAGGAGTACCCATCAACATACGGCACAGTAATATAGCTAGCCGGGTTGTAGAATGTATAACCCGAGATCAATTCCCATAGCCGGCGAACTGATTTTTACCACATTTAAAATTACCCTTGTGGCTCCCTCGCCACTAACATCTCTGGAGGGTTGCAATTTGATGGCTGGTAACCGCACTTCACGCGCATAAATAAATCACTTATCAAGATCTACCCCGGCATACTGCCAAATCTATAAATGGGTACAAGGCGTGATGATATATTTATTTATTTAACTAGGGCATAAAGAGTTAATAAAAACAAAATGTTGATCTCCAAGGTAACCAATAATTTTTGCAAAGCTATTTTTCCAAATTTGTATATAAGTAGTAAAGACTTGCGAATAACAGCAAAATGTTCCTAAATAAAAAATAACAAAACAGAAAACATAAATTAATAATACATGATTCTAAAATGACACCATTTAAAAAAAAAGTGCAATAAATTTAATTTAAAACCCAAAGATATTTTGCATTAATAATAGTTATTTGTGTACATAGACACAGAAGTTAAACTTTGTGTTTGTAATCAATCGAGGCAAATAAATCACATAAGTGCTAATAAAAAGGTGTGCCGAGGTGCAGATGAGATAACATGCAAATCTATTTTTTTAGCTAAGTTGTTTATTAATCGGTCACACTTCACGCGAAAAAAATATATCACTTACCGAGATCTGCTTAGGCAGAGTGCCACACCCAGTGATGGGTAAAAGGCGTGATGATATATTTATTTATTTATTCATTGTCATCCTCTACTTTAAAAAAAGTGCAATAAATTTAATCTTAATCTAATTTTGATCATCTTCCATATACTTAGTCAATTTTAAACTAGTTTTTACAGTAACTAATAAAGTAAAACAAGAAATGTTAACTGAACATATGCAATATTTAAATATCTACTATTTTTATTTGAATATTTGCTCTTTTAATTTTATTGGGACACAACGGCTGCGTAAAAACTTAATTTCAAACCTATAGCCGATGGGGTAGATGGCTCAGTGGTATCGAGTCGGCCTGTGGATCTTGAGAACCCTGGTTCGATCCCCACAGCCGACAAACAAATTTTCACCAATTTAAAAATCTACCCCTGTGGCTCCCTCTCCACTAATATCTTTGAGGGCCGTGATTTGACGGCTGGTAACCGCACTTCACGCGACAAAATATATCACTTACCGAGATCTGCTTAGGCAGAGTGCCACACCCAGTAATGGGTAAAAGGCGTGATGATATATTTATTTATTTATTTTATTTAGCCGATGGAACTGTTTATTATATATTCAAGAAATAGAACATAGAACTTATTTGACTGTGTTGTAAAATAAAAAGTTATAATTTATTTGTAAGAGTTTTGTCATTTATTAGTCAAATATTTGTTTTCTCTTGTCTTGGGATAGTAGAATAGAAAACTATACTTATTTATTGTTTAATTAAAAATATTTTTGGCGTCAATGAAATAGGCAACCATTTACTCACATGAATTCTGAAAAACTTTGGTCACCCTTGATTTTTACACTATCGGTAAAGTAGGAAATTGATTTAAATTGCTATAGAAAACTGTAATAAGGAGTGTCATCTTGTGGCAAATGTTGTAATCCTAGTCTGTATTGAGAAAATTATGTCTGATATACAAAATCTAATGCCTATGGCACACTGTTCGATGAGCGTCGATGAGCTCTTCGATGAAACAACAGAACGCACTCTTCATTAACAAACAATAAAAGCTTCTAAAGTTGAGAAAGAAAAACTAAATTTCAAAAATATGTTAACGTGAAGTGAGACACAAAAGATACGAGTGAAATGAGATACGTTCGTTTCATCGATGAGCTCTTCGATGGAAATAGAGAAGCCTCTAATTTTCGTCGATGACGGGTGCGTTCTGTTGTTTCATCGAAGAGCTCATCGACGCTCATCGACCAGTGTGCCATAGGCATAAGTAAGACATAATGCAACAGCTAATATTTTACACTGTTGCTATTTTTCAAATTATCTAGTATATTGCCTTAAAATGTGTAATATTTTATGACACAACTCTTGTATATATGTTTAATCATAGAATATATTGTTTTAATTTACATGAAATATTCATAACATTTTGTCGCAAACGGCGCCTCATAGTTTGCGAGCGTCTTACAATATCTCGCTACTTATTACAAAATCCGGAAAACCGTATACTATCAGAGAAAAGTTAATTTTGGCAGCCGTTGAAGAAGAACTTCTGCCACTGCCGGAACTATTTTCTCTTCTAAATGTTGAAGAAATCGTTCACCATTTAAAGTTTCATTTATAAAAAAGGCCCTATAACGCGCTGACCGAGAATACCTGCTCAAACGTTAATTTTTCGGAGATATTGTGTCCTAGTAGGTATTGCAGTATCAGTAGCCCATGTTCTCCAATTTTGAACATTCGGCTCATTATCTAATGTAAATGTACATTCATCCGTGAAGCAAATTTGTTTTAAAATTTTTTTATCTCCATTGTTTACCCTTTTCATCATTTGAAAACAAAATTCGCTTCGATTTTCCATATCTCTTTCAAGCAGTTCTTGGTGAAATTTATATTTGTATGAGTGATATTTATGTTTTTTGAGAATATGCAAAGCTGTTGTGTGGTGTATTCCAAAATTTTGTCCAAGTTCTCTCAAACTTATATTTGGATTTTCTATCACTGATTGCAAAACGTTAAATTCATTTTCATATTCTACGTTTCGATTTCTTACATTATTATTACGCAAACATTTACAATTATTTAATAAAGTCCCAGAATTTTCAAATTTTCTAATTAATCTTGTAACAGTTGTATGACTTGAAATGGGCCGATTTGGATGCTTTACATTAAACAAAGCACATATTTGTCGAGCACTATTTTGAGCATAAAACCATTTCACTATATCTAATTTTTCTTCAAAATTGTACATTTTGAATCAAGATACTTGCTATCAAACACTGATGACAGCAGATGACACATAAAACGCCAAGCATTTATTTATTTTTTGTTCAATCCCATGGCTGTCTGTATTTGAACACAACTTTCGACATTTTAATTTTAATTTCTGTCGTTACAAAGCATGTAATAGAAATTATGTTTATTGATTTAGATGCATAAATTTATGCCCTAAAACTTTTATTTGAAGCTTTTTTGCATAAAATAATTAGGGAAGGCAATAACTGAACATTTGAAACAAAGCATTGAAAACGCTATGGTGCGCAATTCGATTCATCATCCTGTATATATATATATATATATATATATATATATATATATATATACAGGGTGAGTCTGGGAAGACGCCCCCCCCTTTAACTTTTTTATTATGAGTAATAGAAAAAAATGGTTCATATGAAAGTTTTATTATTTTAAATATACTATTTGATGGCAGATGTAGATATTTTTTGTAAAGTCAGGTTTACAAGATACGACTATCAACTTTTATTTTTTAAATAGCAACCTATAATTATTTTACTAAAATAAAAACCGCCATTTTTTTCTCTTTTCAACGGTGTATTAGTTTTTATTAATGTATCTGAAAAAATTCGAGAAAAATAAGAAAATTGAGAAATACTAGAAATAATTTTTATACAAATATTATAGGTGGCTATGTGAAAATAATTTGTTTTAAGTTGTTTTTGTTACTGAATTTGTTGCTTTAGTTTGTTAAGTTGTATAACACTGTTACATTTTGTTTATTTTCACATATGAACCATTTTTTTCTATTACTCATAATAAAAAAGTTAAAGGGGGGGGCGTCTTCCCAGACTCACCCTGTATATATATATATATACATTAATAAAAACTAATACACCGTTGAAAAGAGAAAAAAATGTCGGTTTTTATTTTAGTAAAATAATTATAGGTTGCTATTTAAAAAATAAAAGTTGATAGTCGTATCTTATAAACCTGACTTTATAAAAAATATCTACATCTGCCATCAAATAGTATATTTAAAATAATAAAACTTTCATATGAACCATTTTTTTCTATTACTCATAATAAAAAAGTTAAAGGGGGGGGGGGCGTCTTCCCAGACTCACCCTGTATATATATGTATATATATATATATATATATATATATATATATATATATATATATATATATATATATATATCGAAAGACCTCTTCGATCATACTACTCTCTAGAATTGAGTCCGTCAAGGCCACAGCCTATCTTCGGCATGCCTAGTTTCTTCACGTCTTGCATCCCGAAGGCAGTTAAGACAATAACATAGAGCTTCATAAAGAGGGGGGGGGAGGGGTCTTCTCCTGTGAAGCCTCTTTCGTCACCAAGTAGCTGATAAGACGCCCTTAATGATTTAACTGTAAAACTTTTCCTAGAGCCGGTTGTTGTTTTCGTAGCCTTGGCGACGTTGTGGATTGAAAAGCCGTACTAAGCTTCCTGCTTGCTCTGTCGCCTTGATGTAGTAGTTTTCCTTCATCCGGTTGCTCACGTCTTGGATGTTCGAACGAACTTGTTGGTGTAGTCCATTACATGTGGTACATAAGATGCATTTTCGACACCAATTTTTCATATCTTCTTTGCAGTTCACCTAGTAAAACCTTCCATGCACCAGATACACCATCGTGCAACTGTTTGAAGACATTAGGCACTTTTTTTCTGGGCACCAATAATTGTAACCTCTCTTGGATGCCATCTACTTTCTCCAATACCAACTTCAAGAGGGCATCGTCCATCTTCTTTGAATTCAACTGCGTCCAATATGACTTCACACTGGGTGACTGTGCTGATACCTCTTCCCAATTTGGTCTGGAGCCACGTTTCAGCCTCCGGATTATCTAGCTTAATTCAGGATCTTAGTGTTGATCTTCTTAAATGTTTTTCAACTGCCATCGATTAACAGTAGCAGTTGTCCGTAAAAGAAGTCCAGATTTTTGTTCTACACGACTACAGTGATTACATTCTATTGGACAAGATCTTCTTGAGAGCACATCGGTATTACAATGACTGATTCAAGCTTAATGTTCAATGGCTGTTACTTGAACGACCGTTTCTGGGGCTTCAATGCAATGAGTCTCATCAATCCGCTTCAGTTTATCGCTTGGTTTTCCATTTTTTTGGGGCTTGCCATATTTATATCTGTCATGCCCAATTTTACCATAATTCCAGCAGCGGATCTGTTTCTTCTCAAGAGCTTTCAATACCCGTTATACGATCTCTTTCAGTATTGGATGTTCTTCATTCTCGGTACGACCTTCCATGGCTGTATCTTTTATGCTTTTTGGTCTTGCAAGTTTAATGGCTTGCTGTGTCTCAATATCTCGCAGCCAGTCTATAAATCGTTCGATGGCCAGGATCTCGCATATATCATCTCCACCTTCCGGATACTAATTTTTTACCAGATGCACAATATCCGCTTCAAAATCTTGTAGAGACTCATTCATCTCCTGGAATCGATTTCTAAGTTAAAAGCGGTAAACTTGTTCCATGTGTTTCTAGACGAACAGTCAGCTGCGTGTAGCTAAGCCTGTCATCCATAGGTATTGCTTGTAATACCCTTAAAGCGTTTCCATGTAATTATGTACTTAACATGGATGCCTTAACACTTAGAAGTCCAGGCATGAACCATGTAAAGTGTTTCAAACAGGGTCAAATATTCTTCATATGACTAGACTTCTAGAATTTTCTAGAAGTTCTTTCTTCAGATTTTTTGAATTTTCTTGCATTTTCGTATCTAGGCTTCTAGAATTTTCTTATATTTTCGTCTCAAGACTTCTAGAATTTTCTTGCATTTTCGTTTCAAGGCGTCTAGAACTTTCTTGCATTTTCATCTCAAGGCTTCTAGAATTTACTTGTATTTTCGTCTCAAGGCTTCTAGAATTTCCTAGAAGTTCTTCTTCAGAGTTTCTAGGCTGCTAAAATTGTCTTGCAATTTTATTTCAAAGCTCCTTTCCATATTTTTTATTACTTTGAAACACATGGGTATCTGAATCTAGACCTTCTTGCATCAGAACTGCTCGGAGAGATAGATTTTCTTCCAGTCGAATCTTCATCTCTCTCTTCAAGCTCCTTTCTTAGTTTTTCCACTTTCAAGTCTATCAACTTTTTCGACATCATTGAGCACTGCACTTTAATTTAACACTTATTTATATAAATATTTTAAATATTTATTTTGAATACAACGCGATTATCAATTTTTAACCGAATCCCACTTTCAACATTTTTAATTTAAACTAAATATTTTAATAGCAACAAATAATGATAGCTGTAATAATAAATTTAAAATTTACACACTGTTTATAACTAAAATAACTAATACTATATCTCTCACACCAACACTGATCATAACGTCAAACAATACACAAGTAATACACTATTATTTATTTATACTAGTCGAGCGATATTTATTTACGACGATAATTTACTTTCAACCGCTCTGTATAGTAGCTACCAATGAACTGAACCCGCTTTCCAGCTGCGCCGCCTTTTTATCTCTCCTCCCCTATTACTAGAACCTTCTAGAAACTACTCGATTGCGTACACGTGATAAAACGCAGACCTTGTCCGTTACATTCGTTACAATATACAACCTGTTATTGGAACCTTCTAGAGATTTCTTGATTGCAGACACGTGAGATGACGCAGACCGGCCAGTACAGACGTCCATTACATTTCAATTATTTCTTCTACTTATATGTATTTATGTCCTAAATTTTTCTTTTTGATAAGAAACCATTAAATATTTTCATTTCATAATACAAATTGCTTGACTGTACACCATAATAAAAATACTTCAGTTATAAAAATTTATTAAAAGAAAACAAAATTTTTCTTTAAAAAAAGACTTGTTTCCCGTGTCGGTCAGTGTATTTACATTGTTTTATATAAAACAATAATACGGCCTATTTTGTAAGTTTTTAAATTTTTCGAAACAAATATGGCGTTACGCCGTAAGTACCGAGAGTTGCGTATCAATGTTATTAATACATACATAACATCACGCTATATCCCATTAAATGGGGTAGCACGAACCCGTCAACATTCTCATCCTGACACACGATACTCGATTCGACCACTTAACACTTCCTCCATACAAACTCTTTCTTTTCTCACAACCAAAATACATCAACACACAACAAACATTCATCCATTCGCTAGTGTACACTGCGCTTGTTTCTGAAGATGGTCTCCACACAATTGCAGGTAAACACTCGAAACATCTAACCAATTAATCTAAAATCAAGAATCATACGCTTGTCTTCATTCATCATATTTATCCAGCAATTAATTTTCTCCAAACATTCCTATCCTGACACACCACTTTTGCTTCAACCACATTCATAATTTTTTTCATACAAGCTCGTTTATTCTTCACGCTCAGAATCTTTCGCTCACGCAACAACCCTTCAATCATATTCATCCACTTGTTCCTAGGCCGTCCACGCAAACTTTCACTCTCAATTTCACCAACATACACCTGTTTCACCAATCTGTCATTCGACATACGTTCTACATGACCAAACCATCTCAACTGACTTATTTCCACTCTTCTTACAACATTCTTCCCAATCTCACATTCATCATACACCAATGTATTCCGGACACGATCTCTTCTAGTATATCCACACACACCCCGCAAATACCTCATTTCCACAGCAGTTATACGCCGTTCATGTTTCTTCATCCATACCCAACATTCACTACCATACATCAACGTAGGCACTAACACACCATTATAAACACTCAAACGAGCATCTCTGGATACATTCACGTTCCGAGTAAAGGTTCCCAGAGCACCCAATATCTTACATCCAGCAGATACTCTTCTTTCAATCTCTCGATCAATACGTCCATCCCGCGAAAACACACTCCCCAAGTATACAAACTCATTTACTTGACCCAATCTCACACCATTCACCGAAACATTGCAATCAGTCACCAAATCACTCTTCTCAAACACTAACACTTTACATTTATCAACATTCAGTAATAGATTTAAACCTTTTCCTACTTCATTTATACTTAGAATCATTCTTCTCAATTGTTCTTCAGATTCACCCATTACAACTACATCATCCGCATAAGCTAACGCAGGCACTACACTGCCACCAATACGTACACCATCCGCCCCATTCAGCGACTTTCGTAACAACACATCCATATATAAATTAAACAACCACGGGGACATCCCACAACCTTGTTTCACGCCAACATCTATAGAAAACCAATCACTCAATCTACCATCAACTCTCACCGCAGCCTCGCTATCTTCGTATAATGCACGAATCGCTCCCAACAAATTACCATTTATACCGTACTCTAAAAGTACATCCCACAGAATAACTCGAATAACACTATCATATGCTTTTTTAAGATCGAGAAAGCCACAGAACACCTTCTTGTTCTTAGCAAGTGATTTCTCAACAATCATACGAAGAAAAAACAATTGATCTACACACCCTCTCTCAGGCAAAAATCCACCTTGCATATTACTCAACTTGGAGATTGTTAAGGTTCGTACCTTGTGAATAAGAATCTTCCCGTACAACTTCCCTACCACACTCAACAAACTTATCGCACGGAAATTAGTACAATCACTCGAACTACCTTTGCCCTTAAATAAAGGACAAATGATAGCACGTTTCCAATCATCAGGAGCTACACACAGTTTCAAACAAACTCTAAATAAATAAACTAACCAATCAAATAATCTCTCACCACCATACTTCAACATCTCATTCGTTATACCATCCAAACCAGGAGCTTTACCATTCTTCAAACGTAACAATGCAAAACTAACATCACTTTCATCTATATCCCATGTTATTAATTATCAATTAAATCTAGTAAATTGTATAATGCAGCCTATAACCGCTGCAGAAAATTGTACACAGAAAACATAATATTGGCGAATTTCAACGAAAAATCTTAAAATTATACATTTTCCACATTATGGGCTTAATACAGGATAAGGCCGTGTCTTCTAGTCAACGGCAACAATGATGTAAGCAAGTGTCCGACTAATATTAATTTTTAATAATTGCGCTTTTGTATCACTTATTATAAATGTAAATAAATACATTTTTAGGATTTTACTTATTGCATTGTATTTTACTTATAAAGTAAACTGAACTGTCAAATTAATTCTATGGCTGGTTTTATAAATGACAAGTTAATTTACTTATATATGCTATAAATTTATTCGAATTTGTTTATATTTACATTTACTATGGAAGTCAATTTATTTTATCCTTTATAAAACCGGGCACCAAACAAATACTGTGCACAACGTATTTTACTTCTGTCCCGATTTTTGTATCATAAAAAAAAACTCCCGGTCATGAAAAAACTAAATTATTTAAATTAAATAGTCAAATACATCACCATCTACTACTAACCAATGGCTTAATCTATTATAAAATATCAAAGCTTAATTGTACTTGTTATACTCTTCAACAATTGCATTTCCATAGTATTATTAATTTGGAGTTTATAAATATTCTCTTTAAGATACGGTTATAAAAAATCACTAAATCGGGCAATCTAGCTGGTCAATTAATTGAACCACCCCTACCAATTCAAGAATTTGGAAAACATTGATTTGCGAGATAAAATTTAATGTTCCTACTACAATATGCTGGACATTCATCATGTTAATAACACACTTCGTTATTTTGGTTTATATAAATTCTTCTAGTTGTTGAAAAATATAATTTTGTAACATATCTAAGTATTTTTTTCTTTCTCTGGATATTGCGTATATGTTGTTAGTATTAAATATGGATTTTCTTGACTCCAATAACGAAAATTTTGAGTATTAGGTTTCCTATGTATAATAAATGTACTCTCGGTAAAACAAATCATTTTCAAATAGATTCTGCCTAAATTAATAATAAATAATTAAAAAAAAACTCATCTTGTAATTTTATCAGCTTCAAATACTTTTCCTTTTTGCACACTTTATGCACTATTGAAGGATGTAAATTTAATTCAGCAGCTATCTAACGAACACTAAATTTTGGATTTTCTCTTACATCAAATCAAAATAAAAATTAAATAAACAAAAACTTGAATATAAAAAAAATAATTAATATTAACAATGTAATTCCTATAATTAAAAAAGTATACACTCGGTATATGTATCATTCTATTTAAAAATTGAATAATGACCCCTCTTCCAGCGAAACCGGATGTATAATTTAGGATCTTTTCACGCCAAAAAATGGCATTTAAGTTCAATTTTGTACTGGAAACTATGTCTATAGTCTTTGTCCGCATTTTTTCAATCAGCCTGTATAACCCACGTTATAATCGCCCCCAGAACGGAATACAGTAAACTATTACTTCCGGTTAGTGGAACATCACTAAAATCTAATAACTATACTTACGTTACAGGTATGTGCCGCGAGTTACAGAACGTAATTTTATAATTGGCTGTTTTAAGTTCATAAAAATAATAAGAAAATAAAACTGTAACTTATTTTCCCGTTTCTCTTCAAATATAAAAGACATGATCGAGAAATAATAAATAACAACAGTATAATTAAGAATACTTACTTCAAAAATTAGATTACCTGGTAAATTTATAGCAACTTTTTCTCCTCTTCTTTGTCGAATGTTCCGTGATAAAGTTTTAAATCTTGGATGGCCAGGAAAAATTGCTTCATCAGGAAAAAATAACGATCTTGTAGCACCATTATTGGGTGTTGGTGAAGTAAAAGGATCGGTAAAATTTGGACAACCCAATCTAAAACATAAAATAAAAACATATTATTTAATGAATTGGATAAACAAAAATAATTTACCTTGGAAAACTAGTTAATGACACTAATAATTCTCCTTCATTCAATAATTTTTCAATTTCCTCTCGCCTGTATCTCATGTTAGCTTCAACAATATTAAAATGTGCCAACAAACCTCCATACGGTTTACCTGGCGTTCCTTCAACCATGTAAGCTCCATATTCTGGTCTCCAAAGAGATTTTATGTTTTCAGGATTTAATTGCTCCTTTTCATTCAAGTGCGTTAATATTTCATTAGCTCTCAAGCTTACTTTGGCTACTTGTTTTTCGTGATCCACCTTTACAAGGATATATTCAACCTCATCACCCCATTTTAAAATGTCACCCTGACGATCTTGCAGTTGTTTATATAAATTTATAAACTGTTCAATACCATGGTATCGTACATGATCAGCTAATTTTTTTGTTTCTTCCCAACTAAGGGGGCTACCTTCTGTTAATAATCCCATATTGCTAAAAATTAAATAGTTAAATATAATATAAAATATGATACTAACCAAAAAAAAATTATTAATATTTAGAACTATAGATAATAAATTTAAAAATTCAGGAATTAATTTATTATAATAATTACTTACACAAAAAAGACAGATATACCTTAAAATGTAAACTATTACATGTAATTCCTAAAAGTGTAGAGTCATTACTATTACGCAATTTAATAATATTGCATGTGAACTCTTTTTTATCAGTTTTGCTATTTTAAATGGTGGAATGACTTATGAGAATAAATAAACTTTCCTAAAGGCTTGTTTTCAGTATATATTAAAGCGCAAAAGTTTGCAATTTTTTTATTATAGATAATTATATGTAGTCTTATGAATTTGAACAAATAATCATATTATTTAATCAGCTATTATTATTTAATAATTAACGCTTTCATTTGTTAAAAACACTGACACAACATAATAATAGTACCTCTCTTCTCTACAGAGTTGGAAACCAATCTTTGTTGACTGACAGACCACACGTATTCAAGGACGAATAATTGTCATTTTATCAAGGTATATCAATTTAAATAATACGTACATTGAAAATTGTATTTATTTTATTACATTGTAAAATCTTGTACTGCAGATTCATTTAATAAAATTACTTTCTATTTAGGGTTGTATAAACTGTCTACATATAAAAGTTAGGTTAACTGTGAGTAAGTCATGTGTGCAATTCGCATAACAGTTCCTCCAATATATTCTAAAATTCTATTGAAATTTCCTCAAAAATTATCATTTTGCTTTGCTTATGGATCTGGTGTAAAATTACAGCTTCAAAATGTAAAACCTTCAATGATTGATTTTGTGTATTGTGTGGAAAATGCTAACAAATGGCATAAAGAAAACTTACAAATTAATTCAAGTCATTATAGCTTTCTAAAGTTTTTTGGACACAATGTTATTTCTAAGTTTCAAGAAAATTCAGGAGCTAAAATATATTTTAATACTTTAGTAAACATCGATGATGTTACAATTAAATATGGTGTTATTTCACGAAAAGATTTAATTACAGATCTACTTGAATGGTCTGATTTGTATATTGCTGGACGCTTACATAAACCTGTTGAAATAGTTAGAAAAACAACAAATGCAGAATTACAAACAGCTTTACAGTTAAATTTACAATCTGCAGTACATGCAGCTTTATTATTGTTGCCAGAATCATTTACAGAATATGATTTTTATCATACTATTTGTAATTTAAGCTATAGTGGCGATTTTCGTATGTTAGTTGGAGAAAATAAAAATAAAGTATCAAATATTGTAAAACCACAATTAAGTGGTTTCCGTAATTTATATAAGCCTCTTATAAAATCATTACATGATTACGTTGAGTTTCCAGCAATTACGTTGGAAGAAAGTAATATCAATTTGAAAAGTTGTGAAATATCTCAAGAAAGTCAACGTAATTCGCTAAATGAGTTATTGAACTCTGAATACGGTTTGTGTTGTAAACAAGATGTTAGTCCTCTGGCAAAATTACATCATTTAAATCAACTACCGAGGTGGCCTCAAAAAGCTATAACTCGATTCTGGAATCGTGATACTGTAGCTCAAGATACTGAAGATGTACTACGTGCAATTGCTTACGATCCGGACTGCGGTTCTATTGTAGAGCAATGCATAAATGACATTGTTTGGCGATCATCTATAAGACAGAGTTTAAAAGGAATTATAACTGCTGGTTTACTAAAAAGTATTAAATATAGCAGCAAGAAAATTTATAAAATGATATATTAGAAATAAATAAATATTTATTTATTTAATGGAAAATCCATTGGTATTTTCGATCAATTTTCTTTAGATTTACTTGCACTAATTAAACTCTTCTTTTACAGTGAATATGCCATATCCACTATCAGATGAAGAATCTTCTGATTCCGACAATGGTGTACGTTTTAAAACAACTAATACAAGAGACAAATTTAAAGCATCATCATCAAGCACAAGTTTTAATACAAAATCTTATAAAAATAATTTTAAAGAGAGTTTTTATGGAAATAGTTGTAAACCTAAATATGATATAGATAATATTAATCATAAGGAATTAAAAAGTAAAGGTAGTTCAAAATACCGTTATGAAAATGCAACGTCAAGAAGAAAAGAAGATAAATATAGATGTAAAACGTCTGAATCATCACATTCCTCAATTGATTGCAAAGTAAATAAAGGTTGTACAAATGATAGTCACTTGAATTATAAGCGAAAAAATCATGATATTGAATTAAATATAAATAATGATTGCGATAATCGTAATCCAGTTTCAACTAAATGTATAAAAGAAAAGGATAAGATTGGAAAAAAATTTTCTTCACCAGTTAAAAATATAACTAATTCTATTAATTATTCTCAACAGGATGATTTGTTAACATCTGCAAAAATTATAACAGATAATGAAGATATTATTTTAGAACTTCAACCAAAGTCGAAGATGAGTAATATTTCCTCTGCAGATTCCAAAATAAAAAATAAAGCGATAAATAGTAAAATATACGAAAAACAAATTTATTTTGGACCTAGTATGCCCGGAAAATATACAGTTAAAAGTAAAAATACTAATCCACAGATTCAGGAAAATCAGATTTCAAAATTGAGTAAATATAATACATCTTTGGAAATTGATTGTGTTATTGAAGGCGATAAAGAAAAATATTTTGGGCCTTCACTACCTCCAAAAATTAATATTATGGAAGAAAATAATATTTCATGTGACAGTTTAAATATATACGGACCCAGTATACCACCACATTTAAAAAATTACAAATATTCTGAACCAACAAATTTATGTAAAAACAAAGGACAAGATTCTGATGACTTATGTGATCCAATTTTACATCATCATGAAAATATTGAAAAGAATAGTGTAAGTGAAATATGTATTAACCGTTGTAAAGTTATAGGACCAAATTTACCAAATCATTTAAAAGTCAGTCTAGTAAGTGAGTCAGACAGTAACATTGACACAACAAATGAAATCAAAACTAGTATATCGAACTCTGAAGATTGTGTAATAGGTCCTATACCAATGGAGCACTATTTGAACACACAACTGGAAGAAAGAGCCTTACAAATTAAACTAGACCTTTTAAATAAAACTGTTAAAGAATCTACCAGTCGGGAAGAATGGATGCTTGAATTACCAGAAATTCATGCCGTTACTCAAGTTACAGGTCCAAGAAAATTTCGCAAAAATGAATTACCTGATTTAAACGATAGATCAGTATGGACAGATATAGTTAAAGATAAAACTAAGAAAAATGCATGTGAAAAAGTTGATATAAAATTGGAAGCAAACATAAAGAATATAAGAGAAAAAGATTTAATTCAAGATAAAATTGTTGAAAAACAGAAGAATAATAAGCGACCTAAGTCATTAATTGATATGCATAATGAAGAATTGCAGAATAAGAAAGTATGTATTTTATTTTAAATTAGATTTAACTCATGAATAATGTTTTTGTTTTAGTTAAAAAACAACTCTGTCACAGATGAACGAAGACCTTTTAGTAGAGATGTTGATTTGAAAATCAATCGATTTGACGAAGCACAAACGAAAGCAATTATAAAGAAAGCGCATTTATTGGACAACAAATTTGCAAGTGGGCAATCTAAGTTTTTATGACTTATAATTACCTTTTACGAAGTTTGATTCTTGTTATAATTAGTTACAGTTTAGATTTGCGCAGTACAAGTTGACTATTTATTTCACTGACTGCAGTTTCATTAATAACTATTCAATTATATGCTATTATTAGCAATTTTAATTATCAATCAGTGGCGAATGAAATTACAATTAATAGTGAATTAGTGAAAACTCGGAAAATGTCATTTGTAGAAAATTTTAAAACGTAATGGAAATTTCGTAATGAAGTCTGCTTTTTTACTTGGATTTATTTTATTTATCTTCTTTTTTTTTTACTACGGTAGTTTTATAAAATTGTTCCAATGGCGAAACTCTTAGGAGACAAATAGACGATAGAAACAAAACAGTATATTTATCGCATTAATTGTATTTGCAAAGTATGGAGTTTGTTACTTATTATTTAATATAGATGAATCGACAAAGTAAAACTGCGAGCACTTTTGGAGATTGCTTTTTGTTCGTACTTTGCAAAATAGACAAATCTAATGAAACCTTTAAAAGATATCTTACATTAAAAAACAGTATAACTAATTCAAAAGCAATAAACAGAAGACAGTTTTACAATTCAAATGATAATTAATAAAATCAAAATTATCAACATTTTGCAGTTTCCAAAACTATATACCTAGGTTACTCATTATTATTGGTCAAATGTAACATTTTGTAGTGATTCAGATCATTACACTTTAGTTCAAATATTTTTCGAGAAACGTGTGAAAAAGAAGGATATATTTTGGTTGCATTCACTGTTATCCGACAGAATAAAGTGACGATATATTGACCAGACAGCCATATCTTTACTAAATTTAACATAAGCGGTAGTCGATTTTTCACATTTACTTATTTCTGTTTGCTTTTAAATGTGCACAATAATTAAATTTTACAATCAAACATTAAGTAAATTGTAATAATTTTAATTTATCTAAGTTTAGTAAAAACATGGTGGCCTGGTCCATATGTCGCTATTTTATTTACTAGTAATTTAGTTACTGTAGCAGTAGAGATCAGTAAAAAAAATGCGATATGAAGTCGAATTTCGGATTGGATTAGAGATATGAAGTTCGGATAAAATTTTCGATAAAGTGTCCGATCAATAATTTTCTCATGCAGTTTGTATATACCCTGAGTAAAATAATCCTCTCTACACACTGTTGAAATAACTTCGTAAAATTTATAATTACTTATATAGTAATACAAAGTGATTAAACAATGATACAATAAAATTGGTTACTCAATTATTTCATAAGAAAATTATTAATTTTGTTTCATCTATAACTGTTATTTTTCTTTCGAATATGCAATTTATATTACATATGTTAGACTCAACATCCGAATTCGAGTAGACAAAAATATGCTCAATACCTGTTTATACTGAAACTATAGTAGCCGTAAGTAATTTAAAATAAACTTAGATCATGGCAGAAAAAAACGGTATGGAGTATATTTGTCGGGTTTTGAGTGTATTCGAGTATTAAATCTACCACATATAAATGGAACAGATTTATCAAATTTACTGAATTCCGATCTGATGTCGGATCGAATATTAAAATTTTTAAAAATACCGATCTCTACTAGACAGTTAGGTTAATGCCAGTGACATAAATATATATAGTTTAGTATTTTAAAAACTGCTATAAATTGCGAATTTTATTGAAAATAGATAACACATATAAAGTCGGTACTTGTGACAGTCAGAAATAAATATTTGTTAATTTTAGCCTTTTTTATGTTAATTTTTATTATTTAAAATATTTTTCACCTATATAAAAACTCAACTTTTAGGACATATAAAATTAATTTTTTTTTTAAATTACTATAAATGAAATATAGAAACTTAATAAAGTAAAGGAATTTAACTAAAAAAGAGTACAAAAAAATCTAACAAAGTTATAAATAATTATATCTCAAACAACAGAGTGAAGATAACGAATAAACCAGCATCACAATGAAGTTGTTTCTTCAGTCTACTTAAAAAGCGGCAGTCAAATCAAGCTCGGAATCTAAACTGTATGTGTTTTTTTATGTTAAAATTAAAAATAAGTAAATTTTACTATAATTTGTTTTTAAATGTCAAAATTAAAAATCAATTAAATTTACCATAAACATTAAATAAACTGTAATATGTTGTAATTTAGTATTTTAGAATAAACGAAAATTAACAACAGTACTGTCTTTAATCATAGCTAATATACCGAGAGACAACAATTTATCGATAAAATATCGAATAGTGTCAAAAATGACAATTATATTACGAAAGGGTAGTTAGAGGGATTTAAGTGTCATTTTTTACACGAGTTTCTACGCAGTAATTATAAAGAATTTTATCAAATAAATTCATGTCTCGCATTATATTATTAAAAAATATAAATATATCATCACGCCTTTTATCCAATACTGGGTGTGCCACTCTGCTGTAACAGATCTCGGTAAGTAATATATTTTTTCACGTGAAGTGTGTTTTTTAACCGTCAAATCACGATACCAAATATGTTCTTTGGAGAAAGAAACAGGGGCAGCAGAAATAATAGAATAGAACAGGGGTAGTTTTAACATGGTGAAAAAAGTCAGTTTCTAGCATTGAATAAAAAGACTCAGGAAGGAACATAAATGCTCAAAACTGTTGCGACCAAAAATGTAGTGTCTCAAAATGGCGGCCTCTAACCAGTGACTTAACGTAAATATTTTACTGAAGCTTGAATTTCTGGTTACTTTCAACCATGTTAAAAAACTGTTTTCATAAGCAGACACGAATTACAATGCTCAATGGTAGACACCAAATTTGGCTCCAACCAATCAGGACGCGCAATTTTGGTGTCTCAATATGGCTGACTTCCGTCACACAGCTTTCAATGCTTATAGATACAATATATTCCTTCCTGGGTCTTTTTATTCAATGGTTTCTAGCCTATATGGCGCATTGCAAGTGACTGCCAGAACTGAAGTTGACTAGTGACTTTTGGTGAGAACAATTCTGGAACTGGTTGACCAAAAAAAAATCCCTAACCATGCCTGATCTAGTACAGGAACGCATCTGGTGTATGGATTAGTAATATATTAATGATAGCCGTATACCAGCAATGTTATCTGAACGAAAAAGGAAAGAGAGAAAGAAATATGCCAGGTTATCTTTGTTCGGATTTGCTTAAAAATGCGCATGCCCGTAATACTGGAATACTATTAGCTAACACAGGGGGAGCTGTAGTTCGCAAGCTTGAGGGTGAATCATATAAGTCAGATTCCCTGTTTGCGTGTCATGATTTGGCGTTAATAAGAAACTAAACTCCCTAGATTGAAGCTAGAACCACGATTATGAGTTGTATGGATTGAAATAATAATAACACTGAACATAGACGCTCTGATTTTCTTGTGTTTTGACGTAAGATAGAATATACTTAACCTAAAAATTTAAGTTATGTGATAATAAAGTTTATTATTAAATTACAGATATTGCAGCCATGATAAGTTATTCTTCAAATAAAAAAATATATAAATTATTAATGAAATAAAATTTGTTTACGGATTTGAGAATTGATAAGGACAAATTTGTAATATGAACCTGTATATTTTTCACTAAAGCATAAATATTAGTTTGTATTTTATTTAGTGTTTGTTTTTTATCCGCTTTTCTATTATATATAAAATATTTGAGCTATGATTTAGATGCAATATTATTCATTTATTCGGAGTTTAGTTATAGAAATAACAACTAATCTCTCAACAAGTGTGATATAGAATTAAAATTCTTCTTTAATTATTGGTGGCTCTGAGAAGAGCCGATTTGAAAATATATAAAGACTCAATACATCACGAGGACGGAATAATAAAATGGAAGAGAAAAGGAAGAAAATAAAATGGTGTGCCAGGATTTAAATTATTCCAGGATACTATTTAGCCACATTGCAATTTTATTGAACCCCGTAGGATTGAAATGAATGCCATCTACTTTTAAATGAATTGTATTATTATTCAACTTTAAAATTACTAGCTGTAATGATACATAATTGTACATGTTAACAATAAAAATATGATTATCACTGTCAGATTTACTTTTAAATTTCTGTATATCATCTGCAGATATTTTGTTAAATGCAGTATTAATTTAACGTTTGTTTTTATACTTGAACATTGATTTGTTTATCTAATTTTTTGTTCGGTGCCAATTTATCCGCTGGTTCCATAGTTGAACATTCGGATGAAGTAGTTGCAACCGCACGACACTGAGAAACTATAGATTTTAATGTATATTCGATATGATCTAATAAAAAAGATCAACAGACGGATTGTTTATGTATTCACGCAATATTACGTAGTTTGCTTCAATATTTTGAATTTTCCGTACATTAACTTCTGAATTTGTTGACGCTGGTTTATTTGGTTCAGTAATTAACTTTTCATGTACCTCGCTGTCGCTAATGTTTCCATGACAGGTTTTCCGCAATTGTAGCATGTAAACTTTATGTACATGTTTACAGAGTGAAACTCTATCTTCACAACTACAAGTATATAAATGTGAACATAAATTTTTGCATTTCATATTTATGCATTTATAAAAACAAACAAACAAAAATCAACTTCGCATATTTCATTTATCCGTGCAAGAGTATATGTAATAGAAGCATCTGTTTGAGAAATAACTTCAAAACTACGGTCATTCAGAATATTAATATCGCCATCCGAAGTATTATTTCCTTTTTTATGTCTACCTTCATTGAATTCTGCGTTACCTAATTTGTATAGTTCTTTACGTTTCGTGTAAATAAAATCATCTTTTTCAATATTTAATAATACTGATAATAAGTTGTCAATTCGTTTATTAAATTCTCGATTAAAGTATGAAGTTTTTAACTTATTATGAAAACTTTCTACAAGAGCATTGGTATTTACAGGACCGTGAGGAAAATTTCTAAATGCAGTAGCCCATAGTTTAATACGATGCATGTAATTTGTTTGAAAATATTCTAGAAATAATACTTCATTTTTAAATATCGAAAAAAATGAGCTGATTAAATTATTGCTGTTTCTTTCATATAAAATAGCCATCAGGGCAATATACATGTTTCTCTTTGTAGTCATACTTTTTACTAATATCAAATTTTTGCGTCACGCCCGTTGAATATGCCATTGACATAACAAATGTTTTGTATTCCCGAAATTATTTATTACCGCTTTAATAACCGCATTTAATTTTAAATTTGGAAAACGGGATTTTAATGATGAAAACAGATATGTTAATGTATTAGTATTTAAACAAGGTGTAATAAAATGAGCAACTGGATGGCCGCGACCAGTATTATCAGGGATCACGAAATTAACTAAATGATAATCGTACTGGTTTCTTTTATGTGTTGCATCAATACATAAAATTCCATCAACACCTTCCTGCATCAGATTCATTTGATACTCTGTTTGAATACTTAATAAAAATAAACTTCTATTGTTATTAATATCCGCGTTGATAGGACCAATTTGAATGTCTTTATTACATGGTTTATATATTAATATCGGATTAAACTTTTCTTTTCTTAATTTTTCTATTGACAAAAAAAAACGAATTTGCGTCGTCGCTACAAAGATATGATTTCTTTAACAAATTTCGTTTCAATGCCGAGATATTCCTTTTTGGATACAACATTTCCTTCCTAAACTCAAGTTTATCGCGATCGTCTCTACTAAGTGCTTCTTTCGTAATTATTGTATGAATTTTTCTGGTCGGTACGTCCATTTCTAATAATGATTTAATATCTGATTTTGTTGTCTCTGCAATTCTATGAAATTTTTGTATTCTCAAAGCTTAATTCATGGGAATGAGTTTGAATATAAGTGACTTTAACACCATTTGCAAAATATTTTGCAAAAATACGAGCTGGACATCGAATTCTTCTCTTTACACACCCTTTCTTAATGACGCGATCAATGTTATTTTCTAGTTTTTTTAAGCGATCGTCAAACTAGCAAATATAATGTACATAATTTCCATAACTTTTAATATGAGTTTGCTTATAAAAATAAGAGAATTTCGTAGTTATTTCATCTGTCTTCCACGTTTCAAATTCTTCTTGCACGTCAAAATGATGCTGGGAAATCACAATTATGATCTATTTGCAAGTGATGAATTAACGATTTCTTATGATAAAAAAATCACGTGAACATTGTCCTACAAAACATTTTATGTTATAAAAGCATGTTTTATCTGTAACGGGAGATAAATTATTTTGAGGCAATATAATACGGCATTTCCTTTCATGTATTTTTGCAACATTTGGTCGACAAAATACTTTTTTACAAATACTGCATGTAGAATCCATTATAAAAAATTGAAAAAAGAATTCAATGTATGGTGAAATTTATATGTACTTACAATTTTATGATGATATTAAGATCAAACACTAAATAAGAATGTAGTTTTGTACTTACAAATCCAAATAAAGCAATGGAAATAGCTTCTGCAAGCAAATAAAATTTCAAATGCAAAAACAAACTGGTGTTTGAAATATGAACTCATGACTTAGGAACAATTTATACACGTTCACAAAATGTATAATCTTAATATTATTACCGAACTATAAGAAAATACAATGTTTATGAATAAAGAAATGCTTATATTTATTTTATTAATAAAAGAAATATATAAACTTTAAATTTATATGAAAAGTTTATGCATTTTTTCATAAGTTGACTAACTACTATTAAGTTTATTGCTTTATTGAATTATCTATAATAAACTACATTAAACGAAATACTTTAATAACATTATATAGCTTATATAATATATAATCAGTACATAAAATTGGATTTAAATATATAATATATTGGTTACTGTAATATGAATATTTTAAAACATGAACAAATAGTACGGTGACCAGTAAGTTAAATAATGTATAACATTTAGTTACAATAGTTCTAATTTTTATTCTGAATGTTCTCAAATGTTTGTTGATGTACTTTTTTTATAAATGATTGCAATACTGTGTTATTAACGAAAATTAATTTAATTATAAGATGTTAAATAGGTTGGTTTGATTGAAGGAGACAGTAAATATTCTTCCAAATTGTGAATTCGTGTGTCCGCCATACGAATCATCATTGAGCTAGCAGAAGATATTTCATGGAATTATGGCATCAATGTTTATAACCAAGAGCTACATTCAACCTGAGCTCTGGACACGAGCAGCATGACACGACAGTTATACAAACATCGTTCATCATCTTATGTAAAATATCAATTGTATTTAGATAATACAGAAATTGTTCTCCTTGCTCGAAAGCAAATGTCGTGAAAAACCTGAAAAATATAATAAGTACAAATACTTTTATTGTAAATAAGCTTCTTTTTTACCTGATCCAATTCTTTTCATTACTTTATTATGGTATAATGAGGAAGGGTTACCCTAAAAAATAAATAAATAAAGCCCTAAATATGATGTTTATATTTGGAGGTTATGGATTTTGAAATGTCAAACTATCCAGATATTTTCTATAGTGGCCCTAGCTCATCGCAATTTTGACATTTGTGGCTTACTTCGTGACACTCATTAATCTAGTAACTTATATGTCAAAGTTAGGGAATTGAGTTTTAAACGACAACTCGTGGCAATGAATGTGGTGATTAATCTAGGGATAAATCTAGGGAGTTTTGGTTATTTACGCCATATCGTGACAATTAATTTAGTTTATCTGACTTTTATGTATTTAGCGCAAGGTTAGGAATTAAGTCTTTTGTAAATTGAATAAAATGCCACCGAAAAAAGGAAATAGTAAATCTGCCAAAGATATTAATAACAAAATTAATGATCAAGGTTGTATTCGTAATAATTTATATACAATTGTTTTTAATTTTTGTTTTAAAATCAGGTGCATCTAAAGAGAAAAAAAGTGGCAATGCAATTAAAGTTAGGCACATTCTATGTGAAAAACAAAGTAAATGTTTGGAGGCCCTAGAAAAGTTAAAATCTGGTCAAAAGTTTCCTGAAGTAGCAACGACATACAGTGAAGACAAAGCAAGAAGTGGAGGAGACTTAGGATGGATGATAAGAGGTTCAATGGTTGGTACATTTCAAGATGCAGCATTCTCATTACCTGTATCTTCAATAACTAATCCAGTTTATACAGATCCACCCATTAAAACTAAATTTGGTTATCACATTATAATGGTAGAAGGAAAAAAATAACACTTATTATCAAGAATATTAAATTGTACTTTTTCACCTTAAATATAAATAAATAATTTATAAAACATCTGTCAATATTTTTTTAGTTCACAAGATGCACAGTCTTTGATATAATTATATACGTAAATTTGGATTAGTGTAGCGAACATATTTTAAGAGGGCTTCATTCTCTTCACATACCCATGGTTTTCTGTGGTGACAAGCTACATCATGCCAATTTACACCATCGTTGTAAAAGTTATTCAATACTGCTAAACAGTTTTCAGTAGCGCCGCCTTGCGAAGCTTCCTATAATTTATATTTTAATTAAATAAACTGAAAATATATGAATATGCAAATATTAAAAATTTACCCTATTATCAGGTTGTGGTTTGCCAATGCCACCCTTCTCAGACCAATCATTCTGATCTCGTTGGGTTGTAGGTGCAAGTTTTTGCAACTCGGCAGTCCAGAACCAACCATTAATTGGTATCGGTTGTAAATCTGCACGTTCACATCCTTTGAAGTCACAGAGACGACCACTGGTCCATATGTATTTTACTTTATCTTGTATTATACGTTGTTTAACCCATTCGTTTTCAGCACTAGTTTCTAAACTTACTAAATCCATGCAGCGTTTACGACAATAGTTGCGGCCGTTTAACCAGTCTTCTTCTACGCCTTTTAGAGTAATATCTCTCCAACTGAAGAAATAGCCTTTGCCTGCAGAAATAATAAATACAATAAATTTTTGTTGAAAATACGTAATTTCGTGTCAGAAGTATTACTTTCGAAACAAAGAAATAAATGTAGAAATGAATAAAATTGCTGCAAAAGAATGATAAATTATGTAGTATGGTGGAAAATAAGAAAAGAATATTGAATTTTATTAAATTAAAACAACTAGGAGATGACGTTTCGGGCCTATGATTGAGCCCATTATCAAATCAACAAAAATGTACAGGTTGTTAATTATTTTATAATTTTAAATTTCAATGTTGAGTTTTGACAATGAACTTTGTTATTTTTTTAAATATTTTTTGGTAACTTTTTGCATTTTTGTAATTACATTTTGTTACAACCTGTACATTTTTGTAGCCTTCTACTTGTTTTAAAATTCAATATTCTTTCCTGCTTAATAAATTGAAACTAAAAACAAACAACAAATGTAGTACCTATGTTCTCGTATTTATTTATATATGTAATACAAATGATAGAGAAAAAAATGAAATTTATTTGTAATATAATATTTTTAACATATCCTACCATCAGGAGTCCTTTCATGTATTATCCGTTGAGCACAAAGAGCTGGTACCGGTGGCTCTAAAATCCTTCCATTTTGAAATTGTGCCGTTGCACAATACAAAAAAGATAAAATTAAAATTAATTTCATTTTTAAAACTCACACTACGTTACACCGCAAATCAACTTTATACGGCAATGTCGGAAGACTACTAACCCAGATTCTTTGCCGTCGTCTTTATATACCAAGCCGCGTGGAATGTAAACTGCCTGAAGTGCATTAAGAACCCAATATCTACACTCTGTTAAATATATCACGGAGCATATCTCCAAGAATCTTGCATTCCAGTACTTATGTTTACATCGGAGAAAGTACAAACAATAGAAATACAGCTCAAGGTTAGTCGATGTTTACCTGTTTGATATGGGCATCCTTAGCAGGTAAAAATAATTATGTATGTCGTGACTTTCACCGACATTACTAAACCTACAATTAAGCGAGTCCTCTGTACTTTCCATTAAATTGAAGAAATACATTTTAAAAATATGTTATTTTAATAAAATTAAGATTTTTTAGACGTGGCAATAATCAGGCATTGAAAAAATAATAATTTCAAGATAAATGAATTATTCAAATTACACGATATTTTATATTATAAGATACCTAACTAATAAGTCAATTTCGACTTCTACAGCGTACGGTCTAAGTAATAGAGACAAATATTTAAAATCGAAATAAGGTTTTTTGACAAAAAAAAAATTACTGAACAATTGCTACCATACTTACACATTTAAACAGATTACTATTTTTTAGAACACAATTTAGATAATTTAATTGAAGCAAATCGAGAATAACGTTTACTACGATTTTTTGTAATGGTACGCCATGGCAACTGCAGCTGTGATGCACATTTGGTGAAATTAGTAGGCGTTTTCATATATAATACTGTTAGTGACTATGATTTTGCCGGATATTTTTGTCGTCATGATCACGACTGTTTGTTGCGACTAAAATCTGCACAAGTGTAGATTTTCTTAAAGCAAGAAGCAGAGGTGATCTAGGCAAAAATTACCAAAGGAAAATCATAGTCACGTATGGTGTTCGGCTTGATAATTCCTCGAAATATTTTATTTACTCCAAAAAAAATTTACTTGCAGTATTTTTAAAACAATGTCTGAACTACTATTACCTTGGTGATCAATTTACATTGTTTAATTCACGTCAAGTCAAATATAATTCAACAATATTAATCTATTCAAAATAGTTAACAAACGTTACATATAAGCAACGATTTGCGACAATTTTCGGTAGTAAATTGTCGCTGTAATACTACTGTGATTGGTTCAAAATACTGTAATTTGATTGGATGAAAAGTTATGAGTGGAATTATCATCGAAATATTTAAATTTACTTTTGTAATTTGTAATATATTAATGAGATAATCAAAATAGGATGATCAACGATTTTTTTATGCAACTTCATCTAAATTAAAAACAATGTATAGTTTTAGAAAACCTTTATAGTCATTCATTAATCCGTAAAAAAGTTGTGACAGACTTAAAGAAATATGAATCTCAAATAGCGGAGCTTACATATAATAGGGTCCTATACCTATGGTATTTTAAATTTTTTTCAAGCTGTGACCTCAGTGGTTGTCTCGGTTTTATACGCTGTACATGGAAAATTAGATCTACTTGGCTGTTTGACATTTTATGAAAATATATCACACATTAAATTATAAGATAAATGTTATTATGTGATATTTAATTCATTATTCTACAATAATAATACGAAATATAAAGTTGATAGTTTCTAAAATTCTATAATTTTCAAATTATTATGACTATTTATGTAAGTAAATTTTAGCAACATTTTCAATATTGTTGCAGTAAGATTTTTCGAATAACAGAATAATGAATTAAGTAATTAAAACAGTATTTTTTATCGTGATTTGCTAGCTTGTTTTTCAACGTTTAATATAGAAATTGTTTTATCATATTGTACACATTAACTAATTTAAATGCTAGTAAATATGAAAACAGGGTAAATGAAATTGTAATAAAATTTAGTAGTGAATAAAGAAATATTTATTAGTCAGAAATATTTATTTTATATATTTATAAACGTTTCAGGACTTCTAATGTATTATCATTTAATATATAATATAACTTATTAAATGGTATTATCCTGTATCCAAATTCAAATAAACATGATTCCAGCTTTTTTAAAGTGTTACTTTATATATACAGGGTGTTATATATTAATAGACCCAGCAAATATCTCGCTTATTTATCCCCTTACCAATTTCTTTCATATAACATGATTTATACAGCAACATGTAAGCTAGCTGATAATGGATGTACGTTCATGATATCATTTCCGGTTTATTAGTAATTAATATCAACTTTGAAATTTCAGATAATATATTTTTTTACATATTTGAAAAGTTCATCAATTTTGCTTTACAATCCATATGTTACATTATTAAAAAGTAACATGGCGGGCACTTTATTATTTATTTATTTATTTATTTTTTTAAATTTATATATCGGACCAACTACTAAGGTCATATGCCGATATGTCCTTTGTATGGTCGCCACGGGCGGGACCCGAACCCACGACCTTATGGTTGTGAGTCAAGCCCTCAACCCGCGCGACCACCACGCGGGACGTATTATTTATTTACTTACTTATTTATTTATTATTATTTTTTTTTAATTTATATATCGGACCAACTACTAAGGTCATATGCCGCGATATGTCCTTTATATGGCCCCCACGGGCGGGACCCGAACCCACGACCTTATGGTCGTCAGTCAGACTTTCAACTACTTAGGTCATACTCAATAAAGAGCTTCCACATTTTGATAATACATTAACAAATATACAACAGAGACAAAATATTATTTACAGAGTTACTATTACGCAATTAGAGAAAATAAATAAGATAATAAAGTGACACAAAAAATAGTAATAAATAATAATAGCGATAACGAAATTTAATTATATTTACCTAAATCTTAAGCAGATTTGTAAGTTGGCTTAAACTTAAACTAAAGAAGTCCAAATGCTGGTAATGATTATTGTACTTTATCATTGTGCTTATTAACGGCGATTTTTTATATGAATTCGATTTAATAGAAGGAGTGTAAAATAAGTTGTTATTTCTTGTTATTTTATTTGGAACATAAAAATCAAGATTTTAAATGAACAATTCCGTATGAATAATATTGTTTAATATTTTGTAAAGTACAATCATATCAGAATTTGTTCTTCTACGTTCAAGAGTTAACAGGTTAAATCTGGGTAGAATCTCCTCATAACTTGAGTATGTTATATTAAACTTATAACAGAGCATACTAATATTTTTTTCTGAATGAATTCAATCCTAGATTTATGATTGGAATACTGTGGGTTCCATAGAATTGTAGCATATTCTAATTGTGATCTGAGTTTGGAGGTGTATAACATGATCGCTGTATGAATATAATTAAATGATTTAATAGAACGCATTACAAAACCAAGTAATTTGTACGCTTTGCTTGTTATACTGTCTAGGTGCTCATTAAAAAGTAGTTTAGAGTCGAAAATAATACCTAAATCGCGAATGCTGTTATTCCTTGATAGGGAGATGTTGTTAATTTTATAATCATTATCAATTGTATTAATATTTGTAGTGAAACTAACAACAGAACATTTGTTTAAATTTAATGTTAAATAATTTGCACAGCAATACCGGTAAAGACGTAAAAAATAATTTGATTTTCGATTATCCTAAAAAACTTTAAATCATCCGCGTATAGGAGAAAATTACTGTTTTGGAAGACGTTTATTTTTGTATTGATATATAAATTAAATAGCATGGGGCCTAAATGAGATCCCTGAGGTACTCCAGAAGCTACAAAAATGCGTCTAGATTTGAATCCATGACAGACAACAAATTGAGATGTTTTTTATATACGATTCAATCCAAGGATGTTATATATTTACCTGGATGGCTGACATCTGTGATCTGAGTGAGGCAAGTGGTGGGGGTACGCCGCCATTTGCAGTATAGACAAAAGAGTATATTTGTCATATGCTTACATGATAATTTACACTTCATTTACGTGATTATAGGCATATTGTTTGTAGTAAATAGCAAAATGCCAGTGTCTTGCAGTGTATATGGCTGCACAAACTGGCATAGTAAAGATAATCCTCGGCAGTTTTTTCAGTACGTATATAATACTTAATTTATGTGTTTTTACTAATTTTAAATGTAAATTAATATATATACCGGGTGTAACACGAAAAGTGAAACATAGGCGTTTAACATGGCAAATCAGTTTTTCCGTGCGCATTGCTTCCCTAATTATTTTAGGAAAAAATGTTTCAAATAAATGTTGTAAAGCATAAAATTCTACATCCGAATCAATAAACAAAATTCATTTTGACTACTTCATAACTGCAGAAATTAAATTTGAAAATTCACGCAATTTCAATTTAATAGTAATAGCCATGGAATTAAAACAAAGAGATGAACAAATGCGTAACGTTTTATACGTCAATGTCAGAATAAATTGTCAAAATCATTTTTACGTACTAAATATTTATTTTCTAAATAAAAATTTAATAATAATAAGGCAAAATATTTTTTAGATTTATTATTTTAGAATAATAAAATAATAAACTCGATAAAATATTTAAGGAAGGTTGTTATTTAACAAATTAAATAATGTAACATAAATTTAATTCAATAAAAACATCAACAAACTAAATATTCTTAAATTGTTAAATTAGATGTTCAAATAGTCCACCGTTTTGAGCTAAACAATAACCTAATCTGTTGTAGAAGCTTTCTCGAGTATTCTTTAATTATCGATTATTTATTTTCTGGCATTCTTGTAATATAGCATTTTTTAGTTCTTCTAAATTCTGGCATCTTTTTTTATAAACATAAGATTTTAAATGGCCCCATAAAAAAAAATCGCACGGATTTAAATCTGGCGACCGTGCTGGCCAGTTAACTGGTCCATTTCGTCCTATCCAGCTTTCAGGAAATACATGGTTTAGATATTCCACAACTTCTCTAGTATTATGTGCAGGGCAGCCATCATGCTGGAACCACACATTTTCTTTGTTTGTTTCAACAATTTGTGGTCCAACAGCATTAATTAATAAATTCAAATATGATGCTGAATTTATTCGTTGGATGAAGAATGGGCCAATGATTTTATCACCAAAAATTCCTGCCCACACATTGACAGAATGACGATATTGTGTCCTCGATTCTACAATATTATGTGGATTATTTTGTGACCAGTACCGATAATTATGACAGTTTGGTAAATATGCATTCATCTGTGAATAAAATACTACTTAAAAATTCTCTATTACAATTTGATTTCTCCATCATTATTTCACAGAATGCGGCACGCAGTTCAAAATCTCGTTCCAAAATATTTTGGTGCTTTTGAAATTTAAAAGGAATGTATTTGTGTTTTTTGAGAATTCTATGCACTGTCATAAAATTTATATTTAGTTCTCTGGAAATTTCCCGCACACTCATTGTTGGCTCCAGTTCTATTAAAGCAAGAATATTTTCTTCATTGTTATAAATTCTTTCATTTATTTCTTTCTTCAAATTTAGTGTTCCTGTCTTTTCAAACTGTACTATAAACCTCTGAATGGTTGCCGTACTAGGAATATCATGATGCTGCCAAATAGCGCTAATATAGTCACGAATTAGTCGTAAACTATGGCCAGAATAATGCCATTTAATTATTTGCAACTTTTCTTCATCTGAATAATTATTCATTTTTGATAATAATAAACCCTAATATTGATTTAATATCACAGTTGGTCAAAATAAATACTAATAATTTGAAGTATAAAACGTTACGCATTTGTTCATCTCTTGTTTTTAATTCCATGGCTATTACTATTAAATTGAAATTACGTGAATTTTCAAATTTAATTTCTGCAGTTATGAAGTAGTCAAAATGAATTTTGTTTATTGATTTGGATGTAGAATTTTATGCTTTACAACATTTATTTGAAACATTTTTTCCTAAAATAATTAGGGAAGCAATGCGCACGGAAAAACTGATTTGCCATGTTAAACGCCTATGTTTCACTTTTCGTGTTACACCCGGTATATATATAAATAAAATAATATAAACTATATTACAGATGTTCTATAAACAGCAATATTTTATTAATATCATGGGGAAATGCAGTCAGAAGAGAAAACTTTGTCCCTACAAAAACTTTAAAAGTTTGTAGTGATCATTTTGTGGATGCAGACTATTTGATACGGCCTGGAACATATATTAGACGGTTAGAATCTGATGCTGTACCATCTGTATTTCCAAGCTTTTCTTTTGTTAATAGAGATGGTCTTGTTAATATGTCGAAGTCTGTTTTCATTATAGTTAAAGAAGCTGATAAAATGTTTACATTTTATACTAATAATGTCAGTAAATTAAATCGTAATGACAATTAATTAAAAAAATAGAATTCATTGTTATAGAAAACTTTCATTAGATGACCATGTGTTTCCAAATTTGCAATGTGCTGATATTTCAGTAGATGAAAGGCCACATAAATTATTTTGAATACTAGCTATAATGATAAAATATTTAAAAGTTAAGTTCTTCCTTGTGGAATGTATAATTCAAAAATTATAATGAATCCTGTCAGCAGAAGACATCAATTAAGTAAACAGATATTATTTTCGAATACGGTGATACACATGTTTAAATATAGTTTGTAAAATAAAATATTTTATAT
Source organism: Pterostichus niger (assembly GCA_947425015.1). Lineage (NCBI taxonomy): Eukaryota > Metazoa > Arthropoda > Insecta > Coleoptera > Carabidae > Pterostichus > Pterostichus niger. Next base: position 16,212,738 of record OX380336.1, read on the forward strand.
TTAATTGATTTTCTTTTATCAAACCAAATTCGCCTTATAAATTACAGATCCCATTTTTAGATAGAAGTATTTGTATATTTTTAACTCTAGAATGTTTGAATATCGCGCGCTTATTTGCCTATATTGCAAATGGCGGTCGTTGCGCAGTTTGCCTCACTACTGCGTATGCATAAAGTATACATGTTAGCTATCCAGCGTATATATAACATCCTTGATTCAATCCATCTTAAAAGTGACCCATGTATACCACATTGAGAAAGTTTATGCAATAATATGTTATGGTGAACTTTGCTGAACGCTTTACTGAAATCTGTGTAGATTACATCAATTTGTTTTCGAATATCCATGTTCCTACTCAAGAATTCAGTAAACGGAATTAAATTATTTATAACTGATTTACCTGGTCAAAAGCCGCATTGTTGAGGAATTATTATGTTACCGATGTAATTTTTTATCTCTTAAATGATCAAAGATTCAAAAATTTTGCTAAATATAGATAAAATAGATATCGGTCTATAGTTGGAAATATCGCTCCTAGTACCAGATTTAAATATTGGAGTTATATATGACGTTTTCCAGATCGTGGGAAACTCGCTCAAATTCAAGGATTGATAAAAAATTATGTAGTGGTTCAACCAGGTAATGCGCACAGGTTTTTATGAATCTAGGATATATTCTGTCCGGACCGTATCCCTTATTTATATTTAAAGTATCGAGTGCTGCCAATATCTTAGTTTTACTTAAGTGTATAATGAATTTATATTTACGGTGGACTTGTTATCATCAGTTTCAGTAAATGTAAAGGTAACATTATCATTGCAATAAACCGACTCAAAATGATCAGCAAATAAATTACAGATTTCTATACCGGAAGAGGCGTCAACACTGTTGTAACTTAAAATAGTAGGAATACCATTGTTTTTTAAAAAAAGTGTTAATATGACTCCAAAAGTTTTTAACATTCGAATTAATTTTAGTTTCCATTACATTTACATAATTTTTGTAGTCAAAATCTATTTTTTCTTTTACTCTGTGTCGCAATAATAAAAATGTGAGATAGTCTGATTGGTTTCCATATGTTTTCCATTATATATATATATATATATATATATATATATATATATATATATATATATATATATATATATATATATATATATATATATATTATAATTAATTTAGTTTATTAAAGAATAATGAAAAGATTAATTTAAATGATTTTATTTTTTCTGACAGTTAATCTATTTTTTTATAAACAACAACCGTAACTATTTACGTAACTTGGATAGTAAATAATTATTATAAAACAAATTACAAAACACAACACTACTCCCCAGAAAAACGGTACACACAATACAAGACAAGAATAGAAATATATAATACAATATAAATAACAATTGAAATATATTAAAAATTATGATCATCACAGTGAACAAGGCGATGTTGTCAAAAATTAACAAATATCAAAAAAATCAATCATATTGTTAAAAATAATTGTAATCAGTATATGCTGGTTTCAGTCTGTCTATGCTGACTGACTCAACAGTACCATTTACAAGAATTTGGAAAAATTTATCATGCCGTTCTAAAACTTTGAATGGTCCATTAAAAGCTTGTTTAAGGATTGGTCCGATTTCATCATTTCTGATAAAAACATGAGAAGTAAGAAATAAATTTTTAGGTATGTAAGTTGATGGAAATTTAGAATTGGATATTTAAGTGGTAAAAGGTTTTAAATTACTAATTGAAGTTTTAAGATTTTCTAAAAATTGAGCAGTATTGAAATCGGGTGGAGGAATGGATTTTTGTTTTGGTATAAATTCTCCTGGTAACCTTAATTTAGTACCGTACACTAATTCAGCAGAACTACAGTAATTATTTTTAATTGTACATCTTATACCAAGCAGAACAAAAGGTAGAACATCAATCCAACGGGATGGATTTTGAAACGTTTTAAGTGAATCTTTCAAATACCGATGAAATCTTTCTATAATTCCATTTGATTGGGGGTGATAGGCTGTAGTTCTTATATGTTGTGAACCTAGTAATTTCAACAAATTAGTAAATAAAGCTGCATTAAATTGTTATCCTCTATCAGTTGTAATTGTAGTAGGAACACCAAAACACCAAAACGTGAAATCCAACCAGAAATCAAAACTTTGGCTACAGTTTTAGCCGAACAATCTGTTAAAGGCAGAACTTCGGGCCACCTAGTAAAACGGTCGATGCATGTAAGGACATAAGAGTAATTGTCTGAAACTGGTAATTTTACAATGTCAATGTGTATTAAAGAAAATCGTGATGAAGGAATGTCAAATTATGAAATTGGAGATTTAGTATGCCTAGTTACCTTTGCTTTCTGACAGTTTAAACAGTTTTTTGTTAACATTGCAATGTGTTTGTTCATGTCTTTCCAAATAAATCTAGATAAAATTAATTTTATTGTAGCATTTATTCCAGGATGAGAAAGAGAATGAAAATGACTGAATACAGTTTTTTGGAATTTTTTAGGTATGTATGGTCTACAATTGCCTGTTGATACATCACAAGTCAGTTGTAGGTAAGAATTAGGTAGTTGAAAGTCTTGAAATTTTAATGAAGTACTTAATGAGGTTTTAAGATTTAATAATTCTGAGTCAATTATTTGAGCGCTAGCTATTTTATTGTAGTCTATGTGTTCTGTATTGTAAAAAGAATTTATTGATATGCGGGAAAGTGCGTCAGCTACTGGATTATTTTTACCGGAAACATGACGTATATCTTGTGTAAATTGGAAAATGAAGTCTAAATGACGTAATTCTCTTGGTGAATAATTACAATTATGAGCAATGTTTGTAGTGAATGTTAGCGGTTTGTGATCTGTCAAAATATAAACACTTTGTCCAATTAAAAAATGACGAAATTTTTTGACAGCTAAATAAATTGCAAGAAGTTCTTTTCCGAAGGTACTGTACCGCTTTTCAGTTGGAGTTAAAGTTGCCGAAAAAAACATGATGGGTTTCCAGTTATTTTCAACAAATTGTTGTAAAACTGCTCGGACTGCGACCTCAGATGCATCGACCATAATATTAAGAGAAGCGCCATGTTTTGGAAAAGTGAGACACGTAAGTTTAGATAACTTGGTTTTAATAATTTTGAAAGCGTCTTTTGCTTCATCAGACCACACAACTTCTTTCGAACTTGTTTTATGCTGATTTAATAATGTGTTGATTGGATTTCAAATAGTAGCACAATTTTTGATAAAGCGATGATAAAAATTAACTAGTCCTAAAAACTCTCGTAATTGCTTTTGAGAAGATGGAAGAGGAAATTTATTTATAACGTTAATTTTATTTTCTAAAGGTTTAATTGCCTTCTGAGGAAATATTATGCCCAAGAAATTCAATTTCGCGCAGACCAAATTGACACTTGTCTTTATTAATTAAAATTATATTTTTTTTACCAAATTTTTCTAATCTATCAAAAATAATTTTTATATGTTTTAAATGTTCTTCTAAAGTTTCGCTTGCGATAAGAATGTCATCAATATAAGCAAAAGCAAAATCTAAGCCACTAATTACATTATCTATAAATCTTTGAAACGTTTGAGCACTATTTTTCAAACCAAATGGCATTACAGTATATTCATACAAGCCGAAAGGGGTGGAGCAGTTTTTGTAATAGAGTCATGATCCATTGGTATTTGATTGTAGGCTTTTATAAGGTCTAATTTTGAATAAATTTTTGTATCTTGTAGGTTTGAGGTAAAGTCTTGTAAATGAGGAAGTGGATATCGGTCGGGTGTAGTTTGCGAATTAAGTGCACGGTAGTCGCCGCATGGACGCCATTCTCCAGATTTTTTTTGAACTAAATGTAAGAGTGAAGCCCAAGGCACTTGATGAAGGACGAATTTTTCCAATATCAAGCATACGATTGAATTCTTTGCAATTAAAAGTTTATCTGGCGCCAAGCGACGAGGTTTAGCAAAGGTAGGATTGTCAGTAGTAATGATTTTATGTTCTCCAGTATGTTTAAATTCACGTTTGAAATCTAATTTTTTAGTTAAATTTGAATAATTGAATAGTAATTTTTGAAAAAGGACACGTTTCGATGACAGATCAACTAAAAGTTTATAGTAATTTAAAAAATCAGCCCCAATAATTGAATATTGCACATCAGCAATGATAAAATCCCAGGTAAAAGATTTTGACAAACCTAAATTCAAAGTAATTGTCTTGGAACGGTATGTTTTAATTTTAGTTAGATTTGCAGCTTGCAGATAATGTAAATTTGATTGATTTTTAGATTTTTTATCAACTTTGACAACACTCACCTGCGCACCGCTGTCGACTAAGAAACGATGTCCGGTATGGTGATCGGTTAAAAACAATAAAGGAGTTGGAGTTGTATAAGAAACGTTACTAAAAATGGAAGGGAAATAATCAGTTTTGAATGAAGTCATTGTAGAAACTGGCAGCACCTCAGATTTCATCAACAGTGGGGGGCCAGAACATGGTGGAACACACTTCCTTGCCTTCTTGCCATAATTGGAATGGTACCAACATAATACAGGTGAAGAAACTTGATTAGTAGGTGATTGTGTCGTACGTGCTTGCATAGCTGACAACTCTAGTTTAATGTCTTTAACCTCTTGTGTTAACTTCTTAATGGATGTAGAATCATCTGATATCGTGGAAATAGATGGATTGTCTATGTTTATAAGTTTATCTGCAATTTTGGCTTTGTCATTCAAGGAAGTATTGATCAATGAAGTAAAAATCATTTGTATATTCACTGGTAGTTTTTGAATAAATAATTCTTCTAATATAGCAGTGTCTAAAAGTTTGCTGCCAATTAATTGACGCAAATGTCATAAAATTTGGATAGGTTTTCAGTCGTTGAAAGGGGAAATATTGAATAATTGTTGTATTTTCTTCTTTCCAGACTGTCCAGTTCTTTTGATGAGGGCAGCTTTCAATATAGTATATGGCCTATCAGCTGGAGGTGCAACAATGATATCTCGAACTTCATTAGCGTTTTGAGGAGTCAAGATCTCAATCACTTTTGAAAATCTTGAAAATTCTGATGAAATTTTTCTGGAGATGAAGATAGTTTCAACTTGACTGAACTATAATTCTGCATCTGCAGGCCAAAAATCTGGTAATCTAAAAGGTCCAGACAGGGACGACACATCGACCGGATTATTGTCTTGAATTGCAGATTCAAGAACTGGTTCTCCAGCTACAACACAAAGTTATATTTTTTCAAATGGGATTATACATATTTTTTAGGCCTATTCGATAGAGTATTTTTTTTCTGATTTCAACCATGTAATCATTTTATATCCTTACATAACAAAAATATTGAGAAAATTCAATTTAAAGTTTCGATAAATTTTATTTAACATGACACAAAACAGTAGGTCTTGATCAATAACAAATCAATAAACATAATGATTATAAACCAAAAACATTTAATTATCTAATACAATACTCATAATTTATCTTCTCAATAAAAACAACAATCGCAACTAGTTATTATAAATAACAATGAATTTATTTTGTTTTGTTATTGATCATAGCCTACTGTTTTGTGTCATGTTAAATAAAATTTATCGAATCTTTAAATTGAATTTTCTCAATATTTTTGTTATGTAAGGATATAAAATGATTACATGGTTGAATTCAGAAAAAAATACTCTATTTAATAGGCCTAAAAATATGTATAATCCCATTTGAAAAAATATAACTTTGTGTTGTAGCTTGAGAACCACTGGTTTAAAAAATTATTTTATTCTTTAACCAGATGTCCCCCTTGGACTTCTACAACTTTGCTTTATAATATTTTTTTGTAACTATAATAATAAAGAAAATATAGGCGGTGGTTGGTTTCGCTGTTATATATATATATATATATATATATATATATATATATATATATATATATATATATATATATATATATATATATATAAAAGATGTTAGTGGAGAGGGAGCCACAGGGGAAGATTTCATTTTTTGAAAATTGTTTGTCGCCTGTGGGAATCGAACGCGAGTTGTCAATTCCACAGGCCGATACCATTGAGCCACCTACCCCTATTTTACACTACCTAATTGAAATTGCTAATAGCGGATTCGAGAAAATATTATTAGGTATTATTTATTATTTGCAATTACAATTAGAATTATTGTGTTGACGTTACTTTCATTTAACAGATTATACAAGTAATACATCGTTGAAAAGAGAAAAAATGGCGGTTTTTATTGTAATAAAATAATTCTAGGTTCTTATTTGAAAAATAAAAGTTGATAGTCGTATCATGTAAACCTGACTTTATAAAGAATTTTTATATATATTTTGTGTCATAAAATAGTATATTTAATATACTAAAACTTCTATATGAAGAAAATTTTTTATATTTCTTATAATAAAAAAGTTAAAGGGGTGTTCGTCTCCCCAGAATTACCCTGTACATATATATATATATATATATATATATATATATATATATATATATATATATATATATATATATATAATATATATATATACATAAATATATATTAGCATCAGCATTATCGGGGTGATGCTGGATGGATGCTTTCGTCACCCATTTTTTGTGAATCGGCGATATTGTTTATAATCTGTCGTTAATGATGTAATCGGCGCTATTGTATATTGTGGTTCCCCCTCCACTAATATCTTTGGGGGCAGTGATTTGACGGCTGGTAGCCGCACTTCACGCGAAAAATATATCACTTACCGAAATCTGCTTAGGCAGAGTGCCACACCCAGTAATGGGTAAAAGGCTTAATGATATATTTATTTTTATTTATTTATTGTATATAATCTTATTATTATTGAATCATTCATGTTTGGTTTGCAGTAGCAGTAAGATGAATTGAGAATAAACGTTTACAAATTAATCATAAGTTGTTTTAATTTTTGGGTGTTAAAAAGCTAAGCAGTGGGATAGTGACCAGTGAAATTCTGATAACTCAATTGAGCGTGTGTAACCGAAAAAGCAAAAATGGCGTTGGAACAACACGATTCTAGTGATTCAGAGATAGCAACGGAGGAGGTTGAGGAAGGATCATCGTCGACTGTTCCTCCTGCAAAGCGAGTACGGGTGGCATGGCAAGAAACTTTATTGTCACTTGTTGCAGCTCAGCAGGATCAAATAAAGCAAATGTCGCAGCAGCTCAACATGGCGACTGGGCCAACGCCTAGTACATCGTCAGCAAACATGTCTGCAATTACGTCATTCCGTTTAGCAGAATTCAACCCGGATACGAGTGACTATGCTATAGAAGAATGGCTTGAAACGGCTGCAAAGCTAAAAGAAGAACTGTAAGTAGGAGACGTACTTATGATAGCAAAGGCTGGAGAAGTATTAAAAGGACGAGCTCATCGTTATTACTGCGATTGGTGACCGGTATGCCGCACTTGGGACGAATTTAGTAGACTTAATTGTTGCATTTCCAGATCGTGAAACACCGGGAGTGCGTTCTTTTACTGCCGCTACGTTAAGAAGCCGCGATTGTGATTCTTTAAGTGATTATGGTATTCAAAAACTTCGTGCTATCTAGCGTTTTTATAGTAAGTTACCGTGGAATATGATTGTTAGCATGGTGGAGTACGGGCTAGACCATTCGGAAGCGCAAGCTACCATCCGTATACAACAACCATGTGCTGATCGCGAACTTTTGAAACTCTTAAGTGAATTTGACGCGCGCCGTCGAACAAATCGTGCAACGCAAAGATCTCATGCTCTCGATACTGTTCGTTTTTGGCCTAATAACGATAACAATAATAAGCGACGTGACAACCCCGATACGAACGGGAAGTGTTACCGTTGCGGACAAGCAGGTCATCATCAACAACACTGTCGTTCTTTTATTAAAAATAAAATAGAGCCTGAGACGACAGAAATCGACATAAATAAACAAAGAGAGAGCACATCAATACCCAATTGCACTCACTGCAAAAAGATAGGACACATTGAAAACAATTGTTGGTACAAACGCGGAAAGCCGAAAAAAAATTATGCTTATCAACCGGGGCCGTACTTTAACCATTTCACCTGTCGCAACAGTTCTATGTAATAATAAAGCTTAGTGTTTCACGTACATCATTGATAGCGGTGCTGATATATCAGTTTTAAGTGAAGACGCCGCTAAAAGACTTGGTGTTGACATAAGCGCAGATCATCGTGCACTTTTTGGAATTGGAGGAAAACCTGTACATAGTATCGACACATGCATGCTCGTAGCTGTGTTACCAAACGTAACAATAGAAGTATTGTTTTCAGTAGTTCTAGCTGCATCAATACCTAACAGTGATGCTTTAATCAGCTGGGATGTTATTGGAAGTCAGCATTTACGAGTTGATAAAGGTATCAACGGTCTGGAGTTACATTACGACCTTGCCAATAATCTAAAATTAATAACGAATACTACCACGGTTATCAGCGATTTAAATAATATTAAAGTGCCAGGACTGGACGAGCCCAGTGTGTTACAAATAAAGCATTTATTATTAAAATGTGAAAGAAACACACCCGATCACATTTTGACAGGAAAACTTAAAATTAGATTATAAGATAACACCCCAGTTGCATACCGACCACGACGTTTAGCTTTATCAGAATGATTAAAATTACAACAAATTGTTCATGATTTACTGCAAGATGGAATCATCCGCGAAAGTCATTCGGAGTATGCCAGCTAAGTTATCATTGATTGAAACCTTGAGGAATTTCCAAAAAAATGACTAAATTTGCAAGAAAGTTTTTAAAAATCCTAGTGACTACAGTGATTACTTGGTGTATAACGGCCAAATTGAACGCGTCATGCGTACGCTGTTTAATTTACTCAGAGCTACTCTTACAACTGATAAAGAGAACACATGGGTGTCAGCGATAGCAGACATTCAAGATAACATAACATAACAGTTCATTCATCAACAGGCTTCGCGCAGTTTGGAAGGAATCCTAGATTAACTGCAACTCAGCAATTTTTGAGTGATGCAGTGGCAACAGATTACTCTGTTGACCCTGATGAAGCCTTGACCCAAGCGCGAGCACGCTTAACACATATTGAAAATGAACGAGCGCGACAATTTAATTTGTCTCGCTTTGCTGGTAAGTTGTTTTCTATAGGTGATGTAGTTGCTGTGGAAGATTCAAATTAGCAGGAGAAGGAAAACTGAAACCAAAATATAACGATAACCGAGTAAAGTGGTGAGTACGCACTCAGTGACTGACAGCGATCCTGTCTGAAAATTAAAATAATTTATTTCGATTTTATTGTTTAGTTTGTCTGGTATAATTTGAAAATTGTTGATGCAAGCACTTAACAATTATCCAATGTGGCAATCCCTCAAAACGAATAATGGTAAAACAAAAGAGAGCGGCAGTATCGCTAAAATATTAAACTGAGCGGCAATACCGCTAAAACAACAAAAGAGCGGCAGTACCGCTAAAATGTTAAAGAGAGCGGCAATACCGCTAAAATATTAAAGTGAGCGGCAATACCGCTAAAACAACAAAAGAGCGGCAGTACCGCTAAAATATTAAAGAGATCGGCAATACCGCTAAAATATTAAAGAGAGCGGAAATATCGCTAAAACAACAAAAACGGCTGTACCGTTAAGACAACGTAATGAAATGAAAAGCGGCAGTACCGCTAAAATAAAAAGAAATGACAGAACCGTTGAAATAAACATCTGGTGGCGACCCCACAATGATTTGTCCGTCAGTACGGTGGCGTGGATAGCGATATGGAATTCGAATCCGGAGATCCCGAGTTCGAATCTCACTCAAACTAAAAATTATATGAACTACCACACTGCGGCTCGGTGAGTGCGGACCCTGTACTGTAATTGGGATTAAATTCCTGTTGTACAGCGTAACATAAATAAATAAATAACAAGTATTAAAAAAAGAAAAGAATAATAATTGGCCGGTGACAGTTTCACTCAGCCATTGGTACAAATTAATTTCTAGATGACTTATTTGTTTTCTGTTGACAGCCTTCTATAATGAGGTACGAGGACGCACCACTTGCAGAATGGCCGTGTTAGCATCAGCTTTATCGGGGGGATGACGCTGGGCCCGCTGAGTCCTCTCTAGCCCCCCAGATGGATGCTTTCGTCACCCGTTTGTGAATCGGAGCTATTGTTTATAATCTGTCGCTAATGATGTAGTCGACGCTATTGTATATAATCTTATTATTACTGAATCATTCATGTTTGGTCTGCAGTAGCAGTAAGATGCATTGGAAATAAACGTTTACAAATTGATCATAAGTTGTTTTAATTTTTGGGTGTTTAAAAACCTAACATATATATATATATATATATATATATATATATATATATATATATATATATATATATATATATAAATGTAATATATTTAAATTTAGATGTATATAAGGCTTCACTTTATTTAGATATAACAATACTAACATTGAATTTAGAAATATATAATATAGAAGATGTGTACACTTTTAAGTTTGAAAGAAGAATGAAAATAAATAAATAGTTGACAGAAAAGTAAACATAAACAATAGAGTAATAATTAGAAGTTACTTGGAGACGAAATAATGTAACGTCGCCAAACTACTTGATAGCGACGCTACATTACTCCCCCCTCAAGAAAAGAAAAGAGAGGAAAAAGAAAGGACAATAAAAATGTTGTGCTCAACATCTAAAATGTTAAATTTAATGTGTGAAAGATAAGAATAAAGAGATAGTGAACAATACGTTGGATAAATATAATCCAGAAACGAAGAAACTAAAAGAATGATAATTTCAACGGAAAAAGTTAAGTAAAAATTGCTGAAAGGGGTTATTGAGAAGGGATGAAATTATCAAGAATTAATTAAAACATTACTAAAAGAATTTAAGAAGTATTAGTAGCACTAGATTGGCTTTAAACTAAATGTCACACAACACAACATTGATATTGATGAAAATGGAAAGGAAATAGCAAGAAAAAGCACGTAACACATGTTGTAATGTAGTGTTTGGTGATGTTCAAAATGTGTAGCAAAAGTAATAATAGTAATAATAAAATTGTCTAATCAAGTAAGTCTGATTAGTTGATTGTGTTAGCGTACGTGTAAGTGAATAAATGAATGTGTTACGTGTTGAAAGAAAAGAAATAAAAAAATAGTTATAGTTACATTAGACACTTAACAAAATAATATAAATTAAAATGTTCATATTTCTTGAAAGATGGGTAGACTGGCAGAGTTGGATAGACTGGTAGAATTGGGAAGACTGGTAGAATTGGAGAGACTGGTAGAAGTGAGTAGACTGGTAGAAGCGGGTAGACTGGTAGAAGTGAGTAGACTTGAAGAATATCAGGAAACGTTGGGCACTTTGTTAAGCACTATGACATTCGCGGCACTGAATTATAATTTTTTTCTTTTTGTCGGGGGTCACCAATGTAAAGCATTTAAATTTAGATGTATATAAGGCTTCACTTTATTTAAATAAATAACAATAATAATATTGAATGTAGAAATAAAATATAAATATATGATATTGTAGCGAGTACGGCCCTGTTCCATCTGGAACAGTCGACATGTCTGCTGCACGATTCACCGCTGTCTCAGACGCAATAGACAAGTCCGTACCTGTTCGCTCTGCGTCATGCTTCTACCGTGTGCCAGAAGCTCACGAATATTCTCGAATACATTGTTGCAGTATATAAAGGAGAGTTTCGGCCGGGAAGGGGCATTCTGTATTCGAAGTGTGAACAGTGCAAGTCGTTGCTAAATACTTTGTTGTGAATATAAATACGTGTTGAATATAAATATATGTCTTAGTAGTTGTACTACATTAGTTTCGTTTTAAATAAATATTTTGTTAGTGTTTTCATTACTCGTGTTTTATTTAATAATAAACTTCACCGAACCCGAAATTGTAATAAACGTTACAAGAAGAATGAAAATAATTAAATAGTTGACAGAAAAGTAAACATAAACAATAGAGTAATAATTAGAAGTTACTTGGAAGTAATGTAACGTCGCCAAACTACTATATATATGTATATATATATATATATATATATATATATATATATATATATATATATATATATATATATATATATATATATATATATATATATATATATATATATTCAACATGCTGCAGTTATCTGTTAGTTTCTAGCTCAGTCTTGTTACACTCGCCTAAGTAAATACATATTGTATTGTATTCCCCAAAATTAATAAAGTTTTTTTTATTAATAATTCAATACTGAATTATCTAATTGGCGCAGTCGGTAGGATAATCACTCAAGGGTAAAATCTACAAATTTACTTGTCGATTTTAATCGTTTAATTGTGATAACTGCAAAACGTAAATTCTGTAAGGGTCACGTCTGGCATAATACAAGGAAATACTCATCTCACGGCAAAACAATGCCCATCAGGGAATAGTCAAACGTCCCATCAGACAACCAGCGATATATATATATATATATATATATATATATATATATATATATATAGTAGTTTGGCGACGTTACATTACTTCCAAGTAACTTCTAATTATTACTCTATTGTTTATGTTTACTTTATATATATATATATATATATATATATATATATATATATATATATATATATATATATATATATATATATATATATAAAGTAAACATAAACAATAGAGTAATAATTAGAAGTTACTTGGAAGTAATGTAACGTCGCCAAACTACTATATATATATATATATATATATATATATATATAGTAGTTTGGCGACGTTACATTACTTCCAAGTAACTTCTAATTATTACTCTATTGTTTATGTTTACTTTATATATATATATATATATATCACAATGTTTGCATTTAGTTTTACCACATTTGTTTTAACAACATTTGCCCAATTTAGTGACTGTTTTCTCCCAGAACCCTCTACTTCCGACATGATGACTATTATGTTTGAAACTCAACTACGAACTAAATAGTATGTTCATCCAGAAATCAAAACACAAGCAGCACGGCGAGCTGGTTATTACAAGTTTGCTAGAAGAGTATACGCATGAGAATTCACCAAACGTCACTGTCAACCAATAGGATCACGAATTTGTTTGAAAATGAACCAATGAAATGTAGATTTCGTCGGAAATTCATCACTAGTGAAATTGATATCGGAAATACCACTGTTAATAATATCCTTGGTTACGAATAAAATAAATGATATTTTCAATATTTTCATAAACGTCAATTCTACATTTGTTCAGTGTACATTTAATATTCAAAATTTTCATCACTGTAATACCTAATTAATAATGTGCAAATAAATACCTAACTATTCTTGTTAATTAACTCTTGTTTGGTAAATTCTCAAGCCGAATACAACTCGTAGTATGAAAATTGACAGATAATATTTTGACATAAATATACTTCGCACTCGTTATGTTTCCATTTCCATAACAACTCATAATTTATGTCAAAATATTTTCAGCAATTTTCATACTACTTGTTATATTATATATGAAAATATCACGAATAAACTTGTACAGTTTAGTAAAAAATCGTATTACATTATACTGTAATTAAAAATGTAATAAACTAGTGTTTCTTGTAATTATTTTTAACGTGTATTATATGAACAATGTATTAATTTTTTTTGGGCATATCCCGAAAAAACCCTGGTTTTTGACAATCCTGTTTCTGCTTGCGTGCAAAATAGTAGGATGTCAACCTTTGAATAATAGTATATTATACAACGACGCTATAATGGATGCTCTTATTCCCGAGGATGAAGTTTGCAACCCGAGCGAGCAAGGGTTGTAATCATCCGAGGTAATAATAGCCATTATAGCGAGTTGTATACTATACTTTATATACGACTAATTTAATAAAAATTGGTCAATTTTTATATTATTTATTATCTATTACCTAATAAATTTACATCTAATTGAAATGAGTAAATGGAGTAAAAAGACCATAATGAAGATGATTTGTATTTTTCACCTAATTCAGTAAAATATGCCAACAATACATTTTCTGAATACGAATTTGTCTTCATTTTAATACGCCAGTCTATAAAACTTTGGTATGCTTTGTCATAGAGATTTTTAGACTTTTGCGATTTTCGTTATTTCTGGTGGTGTAGAAGATATACTGTCTTCTGTAATACTGTCCATTTTTTCAATTAGAGTTAAACACAATAATTTAACACAATTTGCAAGACCGTTTTTGACAACTTCTCAACGATGATTTCGTTTTGTTTGTTTCCGATTCGTTAACAACAGTGAACTTAGCAACGAACATGTTTAATTTAAATATGAGTCGCTATGGCAACACTGTTCCCATGGCACAATAAAACAATGATCCATGTTTTAAGCATTTTGATTGGTTCACGAGCGGGAATAATGACCATTATTCCCGACTCATTATTCCCGGCGGGATTAATATATAGCATTATATAGCAAAAAACGCATATATAATGATATTATTAGTTAGTCGTATATAAAAATACTTTTTATTCAAAGATGTCAGCCATAGCAGTCTGGTGGTTTAATGGAAAGTGTAGTCGCGACTTGTAAGTACGAGCTCTTTGTGATATTTTACTTTTGCGTAGGTCACACTAGATATAACTTTGTCAATTTTTTGTTTTGTTCATAACTTTTATAAATAAAATAATCCAGAATCTACTTTTCATTTTCTTAATGTACATTTGAATGAAGAGATTCCAGAAGTACACAAAATTTTCTATCATGTATTGTTTTCGAGAAATAGGTAAATAGTAAACTATGATACTGTTGAATAGATTTTATATCTTTTCAACGATATAAAACACTTGTATCTTATTAAAATAACCGCAAAAAGTTTAAGAATAATTTTATGTTTGCTATTTGTTTTATTTTATATTCGGTATTAAATATACAATTAATGTAATAAATATTATGTATTTATTCAGAGTTCGCTCTCTATAATAGGTTAGTAATTGCCCTACAACTACAGTTCTACCAACCTAGTTTCTAATACACTACATACAATAAATTTTCAATGAAGTAGGCTATAAAAAAGCTCGAAAGTTTTATTATTAATAGTTTATTTTGTTATGTTTATTTGAGCATTGTTATTTATTGGAATATGGAAAATTTTAGTAATGAAAAATTTTATTTGTTGAGCTGTTACAAAGCCGACAAAGATGTCGGAGTAATTAGCGAGATGTTGGGAGAATGTATTTTTCTTTATAACCCGAGAAAAGATAACCACGCGTATTACTAATTAGAAGAATTAAGAGTAAGTTTATTGAATTTTGTACATTTGTAAAATCTGACATAGATAGAAAATAAATTCATCATGGCAAAGAAATTACGATTTTACGTAGTCTGTTATTGAAGAACCTACATAAAAAATCACTAAAAAATTTAAATATCACCCTTACAAATATCATATTTGTCAAGGACTTCATCCTACAGATAACGAGAGATGGTTAATGTATTGTTGTTGGTTGCAAAATTTGTGTCAGAATGATATGGTATCTTCAAGAGCCATAATCTCACTATTGGGCATCCGAAAATCCTAAATTGTTTAGAAGTGCTGGATATCAACAATTCCGAATAAATGTCTGGTGTGGTATCTTAAATCACAAAATAATAGGTATAATTTTTTTAAGGAAACTCTTAATCTACCTTTGGCGCACCGAAGTCACATATAATTTCTGAATATTTAAATGTAAAATTTCATGACAATATGAGGTGGCCAGATTTAAACATCACTGAACTTCTTTTGATGGGGATATATGAAAGATAAAATTTATATGAGAAATTATAATAAAGTAAACGAACTACTTGAGGTAATTGAGCAAGTATTAAGTCAAATTTATCCGAATAATTAGAAAAGCTACAAAATCATGTTTAAAGAGAGCTGAAATTTGTATTCACCAGAATGGAATAGAGGGGCAATATTTGCTGAAGCAGTATACCATTTCAGAATCATATTTTGTTATTACCCTATCTAGATATAATTGTTATACTAATTATCTTGATTCTAAATATTAATTTATTTTTAGTTTACTTCAAGAAAATACGTACAGTGTGAAATTTTATCGTTTTTCATTAATAATATGAAAATAATAGTAAACATCAAATGAATCTTAATTTTTTGCAGTACAACAATTTTATATCGTTATATCGCGAAAAAAATCTCTATTTAACAGTCATAGTTTACTATTAGCTTCATATGAAAAATAATACTACATATTTCTCGAAAGTAATACAGTATTGGAGCACCTGTATCATTTCATTTGTAAGTTATGAACAAAACTAAAAATTAATAAAGTTTACATCTCCATCGAAATCTAATAACCCATGCATTTTTTAAAAGAAAAATATTGTATCTCTTACCATTCTTGGACAGTCTGTATTTTCTAAAAGTCAATAGAAACGTATAGTGTTTAATGTCAAATTACAACCTTTGAAGAGAGATATCAAGCAGAATAATTAAAAATTATATTCGATTGATTGACAATTATTTTTCTTACGTCATTGTGGTTATCGAAGGTTTTTTGAAGTGCTCGCGAGTAGAAATAAAAAATGTCGATCGGCAATTGTTTTAGTGAAAGTGCTTCAAAATATGTTTTTTTTATATCAAATGAAAGGTCTTTTGAAGGAATCACGTGCAGAATTAAAATGTTTTCCGTCGGGAGATGTTGACGGCAACCTGTAGCAACTTTGGTGTCACACGACTAAAGCACTTTCCAAAATTATGTAATAATCCACATCTAGTTAATATAGCTTTGATAGTTTAAGCTAGCGCAAACTGCTAAAATATTTGAGAAATCTATGTTGTTAATTATTGTGATTATGTATGTGTATTGTATTTTTTAAATATATGTATGAAAACTAATAAGTTAACAAATGTATTAGCAAATTTTTATAACGTCTTAATATATTTCCAAATTATACACATTTAAAATGCCTAATGCCTATGGCACACTGGTCGATGAGCGTCGATGACCATCGATGAGTTCATCGATGAAACAACAGAACGCACTCTTCTTTCACGGTTTTCTGTTTCATCGATGACAAATACAATAAATTTCTCTGTGACAAAAAAAGTTATGTTAGTAATAATATAAATAAAATGTTCCTATATCGTGTGTTTTCAAATTGATATTTCCCTAGTTTATTGACGTTTGGAGGTTATTTTGAAAATACGATAAAGTTGACAAACAGAAACCAAAATGGAAACCCACGCTAACGTGAAATGAGACACAAAAGATACGAGTGAAATGAGATACGTTCGTTTCATCGATGAGCTCATCGATGGAAATAGAGGAGCCTCTAATTTTCGTCGATGACGGGTGCGTTCTGTTGTTTCATCGAGGAGTTCATGGATGGTCATCGACGCTCATCGACCAGTGTGCCATAGGCATTAGTTTTCTGCTATTATTAATTAAATCAAATTATATAGTGTCTGCTATAAAATGGACGGTATTTTACAGTTCGAAGGCAGAATTAAAAAAAATTCGGTCGAAAATTGTTTTAGTAAAAGTTCCTCAAAACCTATCATACTTGGCTCATATGAAAAATCTTTTGTATTGCTTAAGTGCAGGATGAAAAAATATTAAATCGACAATTTTTCAATCTATCGTGAAAGGTTTTTTGAATAGCTCGCGTCCAGAAACTTCAATTCATATTGTCTTAATTATCTAATGCCCGATTTATCAATCGATTGTTAAGTAAATGTTAACTAATTGCAATATAAATTATATATATTTTCTGTATTTAACCAGGCAGATAATTATAACAGTTGAATGAAAAACTGAGCATTACAGACGTAAATCATATATTAGTGTCGACGGAGCATATCGTGTAGTATACTAAATTTTTAAAATATATATTTCACAGTTTGTACAACTTATATTATATTTATTCCGAAATACCTGGCTAATTAATATACAATATTCATATTTTGAAAAAAGTTTCAATTTTGTTTTGTTTTAATTAAAATGTGACATTCATACAAATTATTGAACATTAATTATAAAAAATAATTTTGAATTAAAACTAACTATAATTATTAATAAAATAAATAAAATTAAACACATTACTTGTTCAAATATTTGAAAATATAAAATATGTGCAAAAATAATATATGAATCCACTTTACTTTATCTTAGTACACAGACCACATATTTCTGAACTACCTATATGTAAATGAAATTTTTAAAATAATGTAGATAAATATTAATTATAGGAGCCAGACAATTAATGTTTACATTTTGTCTGCTAATACATTTAATTTCTCATAAGCGTAACGTAAATTTCTGTATAAACCTTTACTGCACCCATGTTCTTCTATAGTTGAAAATCGGAATGTACGAAAAGATTTATCGCTATCGATGTATGTCACAGCACACATTAATGGACACATGATAATTTTGGTGTGATCTAGGAAGTTCACCTGCAAAATAAATAATAAATAATTAATTAATTATATTTACAACATACGATAACAACAAGATTTTTTAATTTGATAGAATAAATTAAAATCTTTCGTATATAAGTTATCCATCGAGTCTAATCATTGGGATTTCGAGAACTTAGAGATACAAAATCGATCAAATTGGGGCAAAGTTGTCGTGTAAGGTCAGTAGCACACAATAAAAAAATGAACGAGAAACAAGAAACGTAGGATACGTTTCATAAAATTTCAACACAAATAAATATATCATTACGCCTTTGAAATATATATATATATATACCGGGTGTAACACGAAAAGTGAAACATGGCAAATCAGTTTTTCCGTGCGCATTGCTTCCCTAATTATTTTAGGAAAAAATGTTTCAAATAAATGTTGTAAAGCATAAAATTCTACATCCGAATCAATATTTGCGGGGTATGTGTGGATATACTAGAAGAGATCGTGTCCGGAATACATTGGTGTATGATGAATATGAGATTGGGAAGAATGTTGTTAGAAGAGTGGGAATAAGTCAGTTGAGATGGTTTGGTCATGTGGAACATATGTCGAATAAAAGATTGGTGAAACAGGTGTATGCTGGTGAAAGTTTTCGTGGACGACCTAGGAACAAATGGATAAATATGATTGAAATGTTGTTGCGTGAACGAAAGATTCTGAGCGAGAAGAATAAACGAGCTTGTATGAAAGGAATTATGAATGTTGTTGAAACAAAAGTGGTGTGTCAGGATAGGAATGCTTGGCGAAAATTAATTGCGGGATAAATGTGATGAATAAGGACAAGCGTATGATTCTTGATTTTAGATTTTTCGAGTGTTTATCTGCAATTGTGTGGAGTTTACCCTGAAAAACAAGCGCAGAAAGATGCTCCCTTCCTTTCTTATCTTTTTGATTTAACTTTCTGTTTTTACTATAGAGTGTCCAACTGCAATTGTGTGGAATTCAGTTTCAAAAACAAGCGCAGGTAGATACGCCTTTCCTTCCTCATCTTTTTTCTTCATTTTCAGTTTTTACTATACAGTTTCTAACTGCAATTGTGTTAAATGTATTTTTAAACAAGCGCAGGCATTTAATGGGATATAGCGTGATGTTATGTATGTGTGTATATACAGGGTGAGTCTGGGAAGACGCCCCCCCCCCTTTAACTTTTTTATTATGAGTAATAGAAAAAAATAATTCATATGAAAGTTTTATTATTTTAAATATACTATTTGATGGCAGATGTAGATATTTTTTATAAAGTCAGGTTTACAAGATACGACTATCAACTTTTATTTTTTAAATAGCAACCTATAATTATTTTACTAAAATAAAAACCGCCATTTTTTTCTCTTTTCAACGGTGTATTAGTTTTTATTAATGTATCTGAAAAAATTCGAGAAAAATAAGAAAATTGAGAAATACTAGAAATAATTTTTATACAAATATTATAGGTGGCTATGTGAAAATAAACAAAATGTAACAGTGTTATACAACTTAACAAACTAAAGCAACAAATTCAGTAACAAAAACAACTTAAAACAAATTATTATATATATATATATATATATATACCGGGTGTAACATGAAAACCTGGCCATAGGCGTTTAACATGGGAAATTAGTTTTTCCTTGCGCAAAAGTGGCCAAATGATTTTAGACAAAAATGCTTCAAATAAAAGTTGTAGTGCTTGAAATTATGTATCTAAATCAGTTTTCAGATTTTATTTTGCACGTTTTATAAGCGAAATAATCGCATTAATATTTTATAAGAATTTCTACTTTATAGTGATAGCCATGGAATTCAGACAAAATGATAAACAAATGTGAGACGTTTTAACTGTCAGAAAAGTTTAGTTTGAACTTGCAATGTTATGGTGCGGCCAAATAATACTGATTAAATCACGTATTCTTCGAAAATTTTCACCAGAATAATACCACTTAATAATTTGTAACTTTTCTTCATGTGAATTTTCAATAATGATATAACAACAATCACCTGTATTGTCACTTAAATAAATCACAAATCCATTTCAAACTAAACTTTTCTGACAGTTAAAACGTCATACATTTGTTTATCATTTTGTCTTAATTCCATGGCTATCATTATAAAGTAGAAATTCTTATAAAATATTAATGCGATTATTTCGCTTACAAAACGTGCAAAATAAAATCTGAAAATTGATTTAGATCCATAATTTCAAGCACTACAACTTTTATTTGAAGCATTTTTGTCTAAAATCATTTGGCCACTTTTGCGCAAGGAAAAACTAATTTCCCATGTTAAACGCCTATGGCCAGGTTTTCATGTTACACCCGGTATATATATATATATGTTACCTGACCAGAACCCCCGACTTCAGCACATTACCAAGCAACAGCCATTCCCAGGGGTAACATGTCATCTAAACCTTCAGTCTGTAGTTAACACTCAAAGAGTAAAGTTGTAAACTGTCTTAGAAAGCGAATAAAACTTATTTTTAAAAAGTAAATATCAGCGATCAATAAATTAATTGGCGCAGTGCGGTAGGATTCTGATAGAAGTTTCATTGTGAAAAATTCGTCAGTTTCAACTGTTAAATCAGAAAAATCGAACCAGAAGATAATTCATCGAGAATTCATCATCGAAGTCGACAACACGACAACCACTCGAGAAGACATCCATCACGGACAACTACTCGCTTGGAATGAAGATCGCTGTACTAATACTGTAAGTTGCTTTCCTTTCTATTTCCATAATATATGACAGACTCCTCGCACTCATCTATTTCCATAGAGGAAAATAGTGAAAACGAGTTAGAATTAGATTACAGTTACAGTCTAGAAGACACTGAATTAAGTTCAATATTTTCCACACTAGATATAATAGAAGACGTTGTCATAGAAAACAATAATTGTTCAAACATGGCAGTCGCAAAATTCGATGCAAAATTACTAGACATTGTTCCAAAATTCGACGGAAATCCATTAGAACTTTCCGCATATTTAGATATTGCTAATACGTTAATAACCAATTATTGGGATGCAAACCCATTGAATGTTAATTGCGTTCAAAATATCACAGTAATTTACGGGCATTTACGCCAAACTTATCGGACCGGCACGCGAAGTTTACTCTACACTGCAAAAGACTGGAAATCAGTTAACGATGCGTTAATCGCACACTTTGGCGATCAACGTGATGAAAACGGATTATTGTTCGATCTAGATCAATTGAGACAAAAAGATAACGAAAATCCTTTACAATTTTACACTCGTATCATGTCAAATCTAAGCGCGTTACATAATTATGTAGACGTACATGAAAACACACCCGCAACAAAGACACTGAAAAAGAATTTCTATAACACACACGCTCTAAAAATGTTTCTAGCAGGTTTAAAAGAACCCCTTGGTTCCACGATCCGTGCTATGAAACCCGACACGCTAGCAGAAGCAAGACAACATATTATAGCTGAGAATAACATCCGACACTTACAGAGATATCATTTTGATAAATCTAACTTTGACAAAAATAAAATTCAAAATTCAAAACACTACCAAAGACCGATTCAAAGACCCCAATTTTTCTCACCACCACCACAACGATTTTATAATAACTTCCAACAATTCCCAAGTAACCCCATTAACTTACAACCCCGATTCACACAAACACCCCAGAGATTCCTTACTAACCAACAAGTATTTGGAAATAAACCAAGATCCAATACAGTCAATGTATGGAAACCCCAAGGCTCTGCAAATCGAGTCTCATATCCAAAACCTACCCCTATGAGTGGAGTATCTCATGGAACCTTTTCAAAACCTAAGACTAGAATAAACAGACCACAATACCAACAAAGACCACAAAATTACTTTGTAGAAGAATTACATAATGTCGAACAACCCACAGAATATTATGATCAAAACGAATATAATTACGAAAACTATGAAACAGATTATGCAAATTATGATTCTCAAAACGCGAGCTATTATAAATTTTCACGAACCCAGCCAAACAACGAACCCAACATAGAGTTACACTCAATATATGATAAAAGAGATTTACCGTACATTCAAATCTCAAATCCACCATTAAAATTATTAATTGACACAGGTGCAACAAAATCATTTTTAAACCCAGATATTGCAGAAAATTATTTTAAAAACCACATTAAGAAAGAAAATTTTACTATTTCCTCAATATTTCAAACAACTAAAAGAGATTCTTGTATAGAAATTCCAGCATTCCCAGAATTCTATGACGATAAGAAAATTAAATTTTACCTCTTTAAATTTCACCATTTCTTTGACGGATTAATTGGTTATGATACTCTCAAAAATCTTAATGTTCAGTTAGATTTAAAATATTCAAATTTACACACACCAAATACTGTCATAAAATTATCACATTACGAAGCTAAAAGAAAGTTGTTATTTTTCGCACGCATAGGACCCTGCACTCTAGAATCTTTAAAGATTCCTGTAAATGTTGATAATGGCGACATCTTAATACCGGAGAATCTCTAATTGTCTTATCAGAGAATGTGTAACTAATTGTAATGCAAGCTACGCACCAGTTGATATCTATAATAATACCGACAAACCTCAAGAAATTAAATTGTACGAACCCCTAAACGTAAACTCATTCAATGAAGTAGATTTTGATTTATTTAACGCTATAGTTTATAACGATTTAAATGAACAATTAGACAAGCATGATATAACTAATTTAATTCGTACCGAACATACAAATTTAGAAGAGAAAAATCAAATAGAAAAATTAGTTAAATCTTATTCAGATATTTTTCATCGTGAAGGTACGTCATTAACCTTTACTAATAAAATAAAACATAAAATTTCCACCACAGATGAAATACCAGTCCATACAAAATCGTATAGGTATCCTTTCATACACAAACCTGAAGTAGAACGACAAATAAATAATATGTTAAAACAAGGAATAATTCGACCCAGCGATTCACCCTGGTCATCCCCTACTTGGATCGTACCAAAGAAGGCCGATGCCTCCGGAACGCAGAAGTGGCGTATTGTAGTCGATTATCGAAAGATAAACGAAAAAACTACAGACGATCGCTACCCAATACCAAACATAACCGATATACTAGACAGACTCGGACGTTCACAATATTTCTCGACTTTAGATTTAGCGAGCGGATTTCATCAGATTGAAATGCACCCAGATGAAATTCAAAAAACCGCATTTAACGTAGAACACGGACTCAAAAACGCCCCGTCCACTTTCCAAAGAGTAATGGATAATGTTTTAAGAGAATTTATTAATAAAACTTGTTTTGTTTTTATGGACGATATTATAGTTTTCTCATCCTCTCTTCAAGAACATATATTAAGTTTAAAACAAATATTTCAAAAATTGCGTGAAAGTAATCTTAAAATCCAACTGGATAAGTCCGAATTCCTAAAAAAGGAAGTAACCTTCCTAGGACACATAATCACACCAGAAGGAATTAAACCAAACCCCGAAAAAATTAGAGCTATTCAAAATTATCCTTTACCGAAATCAACTAAAGAAATAAAAGCATTTTTAGGATTATTAGGCTATTATAGGAAATTTATTAAAAATTTCGCTAAACTAACGAAACCAATAACATCATGTTTAAAGAAAAATGCAACTATAGATACAAAAAATACCGAATACGTAAATTGTTTTAATATTTGCAAAGATTTATTATCTAATGAACCAATATTGCAATTCCCCGATTTCGAGAAACCTTTTATCTTAACAACGGACGCAAGTAACTTTGCAATCGGAGCCGTATTATCTCAAGGTAAAGTCGGCACTGACTTACCGATAGCGTATGCAAGTCGTACACTCAATGACTCTGAAACTAGATACTCTACGATAGAAAAAGAACTCCTAGCTATAGTCTGGTCAGTAAAACATTTCAGACCCTATTTATTTGGACGTAAATTTTTCATTTACACAGATCACCGCCCCTACAGTGGCTTTTTTCCCTCAAAGAACCCAATTCTAAACTTGTTAGATGGCGTTTAAAGCTAGAAGAATACGACTATCAAATAACATACAAAATATCTGATGTGGACACCACATGACTTCCTTGTACCCGTATTAAACTATAGATATTTTTTTAATTGCACATATTTGACATTAAATCTTTTATTTTTTGTTCTAATCCATAGCAAACTTAATTTTTAAAAAATCAAAAAATATATAATATTTAAATTTAGATATCTCGTTTATGCAAAAAGTTAATTTAAAAATTTTTAATGTGCTAGACGCAGAATTTAATTCTCTAAAACTTTTATTTGCAGCATTCCTTTCTAAAATTAAAATAATACCATTTTTTTCAAGGAAAACTGTTAGCAGCTTCATGTAATGTGCCACTTCCGGTTGGTCTATTTTAACCAAAATCTATTATGTTATTTCCATTGATATAGTAGTCTCATATACCAAATTTGGAAAGTTTTAATATATATTTGAATATAGTTTTTCATGAAAATCTATTATAGGCTTCAAGTAAAGTACCACTTCCGGTAGTTGTATAATGACCAAAAAGGGAGGTGCACAACTAGATGTTATAACAGTCCTAAATATAAAGTTTCAATTTTCTACGGCTTACCGTTTTTGAGTTATGCGAGATACGTACGTACAGACGGCATGACGAAATTAGTCAAAATGGATTCAGGGAGGGCCAAAACACCTATTTCCGTTGAAATCTGAGAACCGAAAATTTTTGCGATTACAATACTTCCTTTACTTCGTACAAGGAAGTAAAAAGGATCACTGAATAAAAACGCGGACGCCCTATCACGAATCCAAATTAATACGAACGAAACAATTGAAAATTCAGGAGGAATATTTGACTATATGAAAGAATTTAACAAAAATCATTAACGAAGTTACTGATATAAACAAAAACGAAGACTCAGATAATAGTTCATTAGTAGTCGAAACCGATAACGAAATCATCGAAATATCTGACGATGAAACAGTACACACAAATATAGAAAATCCAATTGTAGGTATTCCAATTGTTGAAAGACCAATTAATTACGGTAAAAATCAAATTATTATCTCAGAAGTACACTACAATCCAAAGAAACCAAGAATCACAAAACTCTTTCAAAACACACAACGATTTACAGTTCAAATTTCAAAAAATAACTTTGTTAGAGAAATAGTTAACTTTGTAAAAGAATACGTTGTTCCTAAAGTTAAATATCAATTATATTTCGAAGATCCTATATACGAAAAATTCAGTTCCGTAATTCAAAAATACTTCAAAAACTCTCAAATAGATTTTGTTAGATACACTCAAAAACTCTTAGATATAGAAGATAATGATGAAATTGTACAAATAATACAAAACTATCTTGAAAGCAAGACTAACCACCGAGGTCTTGACGAAACCGAAAATCAAATTAAAAAACGATACTATTGGCCAAATTTAAGAAAATCAATTCAGACTTATATTAACGAATGCGAAGTATGTTTAAAAACAAAGTACAATAGAGTTCCAATAAAACCAAAATTTAATATTACACCCACACCTACAAAACCATTTCAAATTTTACACGTAGATACGATCACTTTAGAAAAAGAAAAATTTCTTACTATCATTGACGCATTTTCGAGATATGCTCAAGCTTACAAACTAAATTCAGGACAAGGCATAGAAGTAGTAAATAATCTTGTAAAATACTTTACACATCATGCTATACCCGAGCAAATCACTTCAGACAACGGATTAGAATTTAAAAATTCATTAATTAAAGAACTATTGGCAGTTCACAAAATCAAACTCCATTTTATAAGTTCACAACATCCGGAATCAAATGGATGATGGAACGATTCCATTCAACCTTAGTTGAACACATCAGACTACTAAATAACCAACAAGAATACTCTAAAGAACTAATTGAAGCAAAAATTAATTATGCACTTTTAGCATATAATAACTCCATTCATTCAGCCACCAAGTTAAAACCATGTGAAATAATATCAGGACATTTAGACTTAAATTCACCACTAGATATTGAATTAGAAAACCAGCTAGTTAATAATTATATTGTAAATCACAAAGAAAAAATTAAATTGTTATATAATAAAATACGAGAATCAAACGAAAGTTACAAACAAAAAACAATAGAATACGCTAATAAAAATCGCGAAGACCTACCAGATATACCAAACACAGTTCTTGTGAAAAATAAACAAAACCAAAGTAAAACAAAAAATAAATTCAAACCCGAACAAATTAATAAAATGAATCTTACGTTAAAGACCGCTGAAATAAAACCAGAGCACGGTAACACATCGAAAAACATTCACTTGTCTAACATAAAAAGACCGAGACTAAAAATGTATAAATTCAAAAAGTCAAAAAAACGACCCAAAACCAAAATAAAAATTTGGGAAAATAAATTACTAAAGAAGCCTACTTCGTTGCAGACTTGCGACCTTACACCTGACAAAGACGCAAACAGTACAAATACGGAATCTAGCGACTAATCCTGGAATCCTCCCATTTAAACTAGGACATGCTAAAATAAAAACCTCTTCCCATACTTTCCTACATTACATTGATCTAAAACCTATTGAAAATGAAATAAACTTAATAAACGAAAATTATTTACAATTTAGTAAAGTAATTGATTTAGCTACCCCTGAACTTCATGACTCTTTAAATAATTACTATAAACACTTAGAATATGAACTCAAAAATGTTAATAACAAAATTACTTCCTTTTACCCTGAAAAACGCCAAAAACGTGGCATACTCAATCCCTTAGGATCTGTTATAAAAATTATAACTGGTAACATGAACAACGACGATGCTAAAGAAATTCACAATAACATCTTAGAATTAGAAACAAACCAGAATAAAATTGTTGCAAAATTAAATAAACAAATTTCACTCTCAAAAATTGTTATGTCTAACATATATGATACGATGACTTTAATAATTAGAAATCAACATAAAATTGAAAATAGAACAAATGAACTAGTACGAGCAATAAACGCTACAAATAATAATTTCTTCTATTACACGGAAGCACATGATATTTTAGAACATATGAAACTTAATCTTGATTCTTTATTAATTTTTCTTGAAGATATGGAGAACGCTGTAAATTTGCAAATATAAATATTGCACATCCCAGTATTATTTCTCATCAAGATTTAAAAGATATTGTTAATGAATTATATTCAGTTTATAACCATAAGCAGTTGTTGTTTTCTGACGTCAACGACCTTTCAAAGTATTATAAAGTAATAAACACTAAAGTACATATTTTTGAAGAAAAAATAATGTTTTCACTAGAATTCCCTCTAGTTCACCCTGAAACCTTCGAACATTACCACCTGTTCTCAATCCCTAATGAAAATCAGTCAACTATTATTCCACCATCTACTTACCTATCAATAAGCAACAATGCATATCAATACAGTAACGAAGAATGCATCGATCTACAACCAGAATTTTTGTGTAAAAGCACAAATGTTTTACCACTACAGAAGAAACAAGAATGTTTAATTTCTATCTTGTCAAATGAAATTACAGCTGACAATTGCCAGCTAATACCAGTCAAAATGAATCAACAGATCGTTTTGAAAATCAACGACGCCCACTACATCGGAATATTCCCGAAGCAACGGAAGATACAAACTATGTGCCAACAGAATACGATTGTCTCTCTACAAGGAACCTTCCTATTCGTTGTTCCTCCGAATTGTGGATTTAAAACACCGTTTTACGTCTACTCAGACAAAGACAGTACCAGGTCACCCATTAAACTTGGAAACAATCAACATGCGAAATGTAACAAGAGCACAAGTCGAAGAACTCAATCTGGACAAATTATCCCTCGACAAACTACACCAAGTCCAACTGCAAGAGATGCAAGAACTTCCCAATGATCCAATCAATCTTCACATCGATAATTATTCAAGAGGGCTAACCATCTACATCATCATCTTCTCTGCAATAATAATATTATATTGTGTTATAAAATTAATCAAAACAAAAATATTGCAGAAAATAAAGATTCCAGACATCCACAGGGCTGTCGACGAAACTCAAGTCATTCCACTCTAGAGTTTCTTCTTAAGGAGGGAGGTGTTACCTGACCAGAAACTCCGACTTCAGCACATTACCAAGCAACAGCCATTCCCAGGGGAATCGGATTGCTCTTATCTATTGTAGCCTAGAATGTAGTAACATGTCATGTAAACCTTCAGTCTGTAGTTAACACTCAAAGAGTAAAGTTGTAAACTGTCTTAGAAAGCAAATAAAACTTATTTATAAAAAGTAAATATCAGCGATCAATAAATTAATTTATATATATATATATATATATATATATATATATATATATATATATATATATATATATATATATATATATATATACAGGGTGAGTCTGGGAAGACGCCCCCCCCTTTAACTTTTTTATTATAAGGAATAGAAAAAAATGGTTCATATGAAAGTTTTATTATTTTAAATATACTATTTGATGGCAGATGTAGATATTTTTTATAAAGTCAGGTTTACAAGATACGACTATCAACTTTTATTTTTTAAATAGCAACCTATAATTATTTTACTAAAATAAAAACCGCCATTTTTTTCTCTTTTCAACGGTGTATTAGTTTTTATTAATGTATCTGAAAAAATTCGAGAAAAATAAGAAAATTGAGAAATACTAGAAATAATTTTTATACAAATATTATAGGTGGCTATGTGAAAATAAACAAAATGTAACAGTGTTATACAACTTAACAAACTAAAGCAACAAATTCATTAACAAAAACAACTTAAAACAAATTATTTTCACATAGCCACCTATAATATTTGTATAAAAATTATTTCTAGTATTTCTCAATTTTCTTATTTTTCTCGAATTTTTTCAGATACATTAATAAAAACTAATACACCGTTGAAAAGAGAAAAAAATGGCGGTTTTTATTTTAGTAAAATAATTATAGGTTGCTATTTAAAAAATAAAAGTTGATAGTCGTATCTTGTAAACCTGACTTTATAAAAAATATCTACATCTGCCATCAAATAGTATATTTAAAATAATAAAACTTTCATATGAACCATTTTTTTCTATTACTCATAATAAAAAAGTTAAAGGGGGGGGCGTCTTCCCAGACTCACCCTGTATATATACGAGCCCAAACAAGATAATGTTCGGACACTACCTATTTTCGTAAAAAACTGCGTATAATCTAAACAAGCATGTATAATATTTTATTGAAATTAACTTTTTAGATAAAAATGTGTTGTAATATTAAGTTATTTTAATATAGATATTTATTTTTGCAATAAACTACGTTTATAACGTAATTATTTAAAAACATGCACAAAAAAAAGACAACTTAATGTTCGGACACATCTTAAAAATATAATAAAAGCAATATAGACAGGTTGTTATGGAAAACAAAACTATAATCTTTAGCTGGCAATTTTGCGGTACGTTTGTTGACAGTTGATTAAAACAAAACACAAAGCAAAATGGGTCGAGGTGTAGCAATAAACAAAAAAAATACGAGATTTGATTATTCAACTTTTCTAAGTATTCGTCAAATAGCTAATGTACTCGATATTCCAAAATCTACGGTATACGATATAATGAGACTCTATGGAGAGCCTTCTGAAACTGACATACCTGGAAAACCAAAAGAACATTCGCGCAAAGTAACACCTAGAGCTCAAAGAACCCTTAAAATTATTTGCAGAAGAGGACGTAGGAATACCTTACGAGGAATAACGGTAACTTAGAATGCCGAAACAGGGCTGAATGTCTCTAAGGAGTGTTGTAGAACGTGGATTCATAAATGTGGTTTAGGTTTTTATAAAGTAGGCTAATGTTTAAGTTGATTAAATATTATTCTACTTATCAATTAATTTCATTTACGCTAAAGAAAAACTCATATTGACTCAAAAACAAAAGAAAAATATACTTTTATGGGTCAAATCTAAATTATCTTGGACATAGACATTGGTCGAAGATAATCTTCAGTGACGAATCAAAATTTGATGATTATGTGGGAAATTATCGCAGAAGAATGATATGATCAAAACGAGGAGCATTTCATAAAGACTGTTTAAAGCGTACTGTAAAATTTCCAAATAGTGTAATTGCATGTCCTCAAATGGAATTGGACATTTTCAATTTATTGATGGCCTTATAAATGCTAACAAGTATCATCAGCAGATCCTAGAAAGAAGTTTGCTACCAAGCATTCGAAAGTTACATCCTGATGGGGACTTTATATTCCAACAAGACAGAGCATTGTGTCACACTGCATAATCTACTAAACAATTGTTTAAGCAGCATCATTAAAATATTCTTTCATGACCCTCTAGTAATACAGACTTAAATATTATTGAAACATTGTGGAATAAAATAAAACAGTATTTAAGAAATAATCCGAGTTAAAAGAAAAGATAAGTGAAATGTGGCAATCATTCCAGAATATTGTAGATCATTCGTACAAACCATGCCTGCACTAATTAGAGCTGTTAATAAAGCAAAATGCGACGTTACTTCTTATTAGCTATATATTATTTACATATTTAAGAATAATAATGGGATATTTCTAGTACTGTCCAAATATTAAGTTGTCAATACTTTTATACAATTTTTAATAAAATTACTCTAAATACACACATGATAAAGAAAATTATCTATGTATATTAATAAAACTTAATGTTAGACTATACTTCTAATTGAAAATTTAAGCTAAATAAAATATTATGTATGTTTCATGTATATTACATACAGTTTTTATCAGAAAATATATGTGCCCGAACATTAAGTTGTTAGGGCTCGTATATGTATATATTTATATACAGGATGGTGACTCGCTCAGCCGTTCATAGGACTTTAACATGGGAAATCAGTTTTTTGCAATTTCCTGCTTCCCTAATATATATATATATATATATATTGCGAGCTGTATTACGGCTGGCGCCGTTTCTCGCTTCCCAGTCGCCATCTATTCCGGTCTGCCCAATCTTCTTGCAGATTTCTCTCTTGCATAGCAGATTTTACCCCTTCGTTCCAGCTTCTTCTTGGGCGACCTCGTTTTTTTCTTTCGGGCGGAATCCATTCCCACACTCTTCTAGGCCATCTTTCTTCATCCATCCTTTGTAGGTGTCCGAACCATATAAGGCGTTTTGTCTCAATGGTATCTAATATGGTGCTGTCTACTTCCATTCGTCTTCGTATCTCTTCGTTTCTTATTCTTTGAAGTCTTGATACTCTGCAGCTTCTTCGCCAAAAATCCATCTCTAGGGATAACAGTCTTCGTTCATTTGTTTTGTTTATTTCCCAGACCTCTGAGCCGTATGTTGTTATACTTTCAATAACTGTCTTGTAAATAGATTTTTTAGTTGATTTAGTGATGTGGTCGTTCCATAAAATGGAATTTAGTTGGCGTATTGCACATCGTCCTTGTCCTATTCTATTCTTTATGTCTGAATCGCTTGTACCAACGTTTGTCACAATTGCTCCTAAGTATTTATATTTTTCACAGTTCTTTATAGTGCATGTACCAATGTCTAAGTCGTTTCCTTTATCTCCAATCACTAAATATTCTGTCTTCTTCATATTCACTGTAAGTCCCCATTTACTATATTCTTCTTCAAGTTTTCGCATCATGTAGCTGGAGTCTTCTTCGTCTGTTGCTATTATTATTTGATCATCAGCAAAATGTAATGTATATATACATTCGTTTCCAATTTGCAAACCCATTTTACTGCATTTATTTCTCCAGCTTTTCAAGGCTTCATTTATGTATATTTTAAATAACGTCGGTGCTATACTGCACCCTTGTCGTAAACCCTTCGTTACCTTCCATCCATTTGAAATTTTATTACCCATTTTTATTTTGCTTATTGAATCGGTATACAGGTTCCGAATTGCTGTGATATAAACTTGTCTAACTCCATTTTTCTTTAGAGATTCATATAATCTAACTAATGGCACACTGTCATATGCCTTCTGTAAATCAATAAAAACTAGATGTAGCGATCTATTGCAAGCTGTTCTTTTTTCTGCTAATTGCTTAATACAGAAGATATTATCAATGCAAGATCTACCTGCGCGGAAACCATTTTGTTCTTCCAGCTCATGCATCTCGTTTTCTATTCTGTTTTTAATCACCTTGCCGTACAGTCTACCAATTGCATTTGTGACGCTAATACCTCGGTAGTTCTTACACTCGGTTCTACTTCCTTTTTTATATATGGAAGTAATATGTGCTTCTTTTCATTCTTGCGGCACTGCATCTCCTCTAAGGCACTGATTGAAAACTAAAGCCAAAGTTTCCAATAGTTGAGTTGGTCCATATTTTATTAATTCAATTGGTATCCCTCCTGGTCCTGGAGATTTTCCATTTTTCATATTACGTAGTGCATATTGTAATTCAGTTACGGTTATCTCGTCCACAATGGTTTCATTCATGTTAGTGTTTTCGTGTATTTGTTCATCTGTTTGAAATATGCCTCTATCTTCCGTCAACAACATTTTATAATAATTTTCCCATTCTTTCATACAAATCAGAGGGATATTCCCTTTGTCATTGCAGTTTTTCCTCATACTTTTAACGATGTCCCATGCTTCTTTAGATCGTGTATTCCCTCTTAAATTGTTTATTTCTTTGCATTTTAGATTCCATGCTTCATTCTTTGCTTTCGCTACAGCTGTTTTCACATCTCTATTTATTTTACGGTATATTAATAATTGTTCATAGTTTTTTGATGCCAGCCATTTCGCGTATTCTTCTTTTTTCTTTTGGACAAGTTTCTCTATGTTTGAGTTCCACCAGTATACCTTTTTTTTGTTATCCTCTAATATTCCTAACGCCTCGTATGCCGCTTCTTGTATGCTTTTTTTATGTTTTCATACAGCGAGTACTGATTTTGTTTATCGATGTTGTTAAGATTTTGGCTCAGTCTTATTTGATATAAATATTTAGTGGAGTCATTGTAGAGCCCAATTAGGTTATATCTGGTTTCTTTATAAGAGTCATGTTGGAGTATATCTTCTGAATTTGTTTTCTGTTGATTTATAGATAGATATATTTCCGATTTTAAAAGATAGTGGTCTGACCCGCACTCTGCTCCTCTCAGTACTCTGACGTCATTTATTTTAACGCGTTGTCTCACTATTATATAGTCAATTATTGATTGGAGTTTTCGTGTTGGTTGTGTCCATGTGTATCTGTGGATGTATTTATGGTTGAAGAATCCATTGGCAATTTTTAGCGAATATTGCTGACATAATTCAATTAACCGTTCTCCATTGTCATTAACAGTTTCTTCGCCGTATCTGCCGATTATCTGATCGTTGTCTTTAACGCCAACTCTACCATTGAAGTCTCCGGTCAAGCAAAGTTTCAAAATATATTAGACTGATATCCCGATCATCAAAGTGTTGTCATTACTCAAACAGTCGATCATCGTATTTACTCCATTGACAGAAATATTTGTTACATCATTAGCTTGGCTGCGTATAATTAACAGACTGATTGTAATTATAAACCAATCGTGTTCAGTATCAAATTAACTATTTTTAACAGAAATTTCGACAAGAATAATTAAAAATACTAACGTACTTTATTTTTCTTAAAAATCATTAAAATGTATCATGTTTGATATCAATCTAAAGGATTTTGGAGAGAGAGATTTCGAACAGAATTATAAAAAATTGTGATCAACTAATTGTCAATTTTTAGCATTAGAAACATATCGGTTGATACCACAAGCTTTATTTTGGGGTGTTTTTAAGAGCACGGTTGTAACATGTTACAGATAGCTAAAACACCCAAAAACACTGCTTAGTATCAAATTAATAGTTTTAAATATATATGTTCAAGAAAATAGGCAAAAATTTCAGCCAACTGAGTGTCAATTGTATTTATCTAAAAGTAATTGGAAATATATCTTTTTTCAGTTCAGATTATAAATTTCTGAGATAAAGTAAAAATATGTCATGCACGGCTTGATAGGCAATAGATTTCTAATTAATTAAACAGTAATTTTTTTACTCGACTAAGTAGTGTATAAAGTAATAAGTCTACAAAATATTTATTTTCAGGGTATGCGGAGCCTAACGTGAGGGTCGTCAAAGCCAACCCAACCGCTGGTAATATGTTTTAAAAATATATCAACAAATAATTAAAATGTATTTTCGTTAAAAATAAAAAGTATATTCCTTTTAAAGCGTTTTAGAACACAATTTTGTATAAGATTTGAATTTTGTATTTGACAAACCTTTTTCTGTTTTAATTAAATATTATTTCAAGCTGGAATATTCGTTGTATATCTAATTTTTCTTTTTGGTAAATTACTTTTCAGTATCAATCATTATCAGATATATTTAATAATTTATTTGAAAACAATTTCAAACACGATTTGGACCACCAATAGAAATTAACCAGTGCCTTGGATATACTCTTAGTTCATTCAGCTAATGTTTAACCTGTGATCATAACACCGTTTTTCAATAACCAATGGTTCGTACAACTGATCCTAACTAGTATATGCTAATCTTTTTTGGAAGTTATTAAATGAGTCATTTTTTTTAAACTAATCTATTCTCAACAGTTCTATTCCATATTCTTCAATCAAGCAAAGTTTAAAATTTATATAATGCTGGTACAAATATTTGTAGGAAAAAGAGCTCGGATTACGAATTTGATTACATTTATGAGGGTAGAAAATTAATGTATATTATCAAACAAAAATAAAAAATTGCGATAAATAAATAAATATTCAGTAACCAAAATATTTATTTAGTTGTAAAATAAGTAACTGGAACTGAATTGATTAAATAATTTTTTTCTATTTTGCGTTCATAAGGAAGTCATTATGAAAGAGTGTTCATTACGATACGCAATATTTTGATTTAGGCGATTGGTAGTTGCGGATGACATAATGAAACTGTCAGCTTAACACCAAAATTTCAATATAACAAAATCTGAGTTACCAACCACAACATTTCATACCGGGTGGAACATCATACCTGTGTACATAGGCGATTAACATGAAAAAACAGTTTTTCCGTGCGCATTGCTCCCCAAATTATTTTAGGCAAAAATGCTTCAAATAAATGTTGTAGAGCATAAAATTCTGCACCTAAATCAATAAACAGAATTACATTTGCCTGCGTTGTAACGACAGAAATTAAATAAAAATATATTAAAAATTACTTTAAGAATTATATATTCGACATCTCTGTCTGTCCAGTAAATATGTTAGAATTTTTGAAAAATCATGAGCATTCGCCGGGATTTGAACCCAGAACCTTTCACTGATTTGTAACGAATTGACATAGTGATGTCACTTTACAAATTACTTAACAACTAAATTATAATGCACGAAAAATCATGAATATTCGCCGAGTATTTGTAGCTCAAGTGGTAGAGCAGTCACCTAGCGAGTGAAAGGTTCTGGGTTCAAATCCCGGCGAATGCTCATGATTTTTCAAAAATTCTAACATTAAAAATTACGTTGAAAATATGAAATAGCCATGGAATTGAAACAAAAATAGATAAATGCTTGACGTTTGACAGATGAATAATTAATTTGACAGGTAAAATACTAAAATGAGTTCAGTTTATTCTAACGAAGAAAGAGTTTTTATCATAAAAACTTTTTATAGTGGAAATTGTTTACGAAGAGTTAGAGATTTATTCGCTGTAAAATTTCCAACGCAATATCCTCAAAAAATTAATATTTGGGCAGGCATTTTTAATAGCAATATTATTGGACCATTTGAAATCGTTGGCAACTTAAATTCAGAAAAATACTTAGAACTCTTGATTAACGAGATTGGCCCTGCATTAGACGGCGTAGCGCGCGAAAATCAAGAGGTCTGGTTTCAGCAAGATGGCTGCCCAGCTCATTTCGGAGTAAATGTAAGAGCTTATTTAAACCAAGCATTTCCAAATCGATGGATTGGTCGCGGTGGAACTTTAAAGTGGCCAGCCAGATCTCCTAATTTAACACCTTGCGACTTTTTTTTATGGAGTCATTTTAAATACAAAATTTATAAGCAACGCCACCCAAATATTAAATCTTTAAGAGAAGCTATCGTGGATGAGTGCGCCTTAATCACAAATAGGCAGCTCGCTAATGTAAGACATTCCTTCTACAATAGACTTGGTTATTGCTTGGCTGAAAACGGTAGTTTATTTGAATATTTATTATAATTTTAAATTGTAGTGACTATTTTATTGAAAGAATTATTGTTTGATATTTGAATTGTAATAGATAGGTTATAACTTTTACATGACAATTCCTATAAGAAATAAACGTTTCATTGAAATGTACAATTGTTTATTTATTATTAAATCGTAATAATAGGTATGGAGCTTATTAAAGTGGGAATAAGTCAGTTGAGATGGTTTGGTCATGTAGAACGTATGTCGAATGACAGATTGGTGAAACAGGTGTATGTTGGTGAAATTAAGGGTGAAAGTTTGCGTGGACGGCCTAGGAACAAGTGGATGAATATGATTGAAGGGTTGTTGCGTGAGCGAAAGATTCTGAGCGTGAAGAATAAACGAGCTTGTATGAAAAGAATTATGAATGTGGTTGAAGCAAAAGTGGTGTGTCAGGATAGGAATGTTTGGAGAAAATTAATTGCGGGATAAATATGATGAATGAAGACAAGCGTATGATTCTTGATTTTAGATTCGTGGTTAGATGTTTCGAGTGTTTACCTACAATTGTGTGGAGTTCACCTTCAAAAACAAGCGCAGAGAGATGCTCCCTTCCTTTCTTATCTTTTGGTTCATTTTCTGATTTTACTATAGAGTGTCCATTGCAATTGTGTGGAATTCAGTTTTCAAAACAAGCGCAGGGAGATACTCCCTTCCTTCCTCATCTTTTTTACTTCATTTTCAGTTTTTACTATACAGTGTGTAACTGCAATTGTGTTAAATGTATTTTTAAACAAGCGCAGGCGATGCTGCCTTCATTTCTTATAGATTCGTTGTTAGAGAAGTGGGCGTAAGTGAAGATTTACGAAACTGGTGTACAGAAGCGAATGGATGAATGTTTGTTGCGTGTTGATGGATTTTGGTTGTGAGAAAAGAAAGAGTTTGTATGGAGGAAGTGTTAATGTGGTCGAATCGAGTATCGTGTGTCAGGATGAGAATGTTGACGGGTTCGTGCTACCCCATTTAATGGGATATAGCGTGATGTTATGTATGTATGAGCTTATTGTATGAATTTTATTGAATGAATAATTTGTCGGGTAAAATATCAAATAGCTAGAAAAACGTCAAGCATTTATCTATTTTTGTTTCACTTCCATGGCTATTTGATATTTTCAACGTAATTTTTAATATTTTTTTATTTAATTTCTGTCGTTACAACGCATGCAAATGTATTCTGTTTATTGATTTAGATGCAGAATTTTATGCTCTACAACATTTATTTGAAGCATTTTTTCCTAAAATAATAACTGTTTTTTAATGTTAATCGCCTATGTACACAGGTATGATGTTCCACCCGGTATATAAATTCGCAAAATAGAAAAAAAATTAGTATAAATAACTCATTTTATATACGACTTTTATCGCACTTGTCCTTTAGAAAACGATTCGCGTGCGAAAAAAAACTTGTTCCTTAATATACTATTATTTCTTCGTATTTATTAAACAGATTGTAATCCAGTAATTTTACATTAAAAAAAGACAAAAAAAAAACATACAGCCAGCACCCAAGAAAACATGCCACTTACTTCTGGTGCAATAAATGTTATCAAAGTTCGTAATAAGCAAATATACGAGAATAAACATTTTCAAAAATAAGCTTTAACTAAGATTAATTAACAACATGTTTTCATACCTGAACTGTGCAATTTGTTAGTTGCATAATAACTGCAGATGTTGTTCGGCACCATTGATGTAGATGTGGAATACGAGACAATGAATCACTTTCTCGGGCAACCGTTGCTCCTGCTTTCATCAAGTGTTCTCGCATGTAACGATGGAAGTAAGATAGTAATTTCATTTTTTTCTCCAGGGGTTTTGGATACGAGTCCACTGTCATATAAGTTTCAATGCCTTCACGAGATATATAATGTACATTTCTAAAACCATAAGTATTATTTCAATATTTGACTTTTAAAAAATTAACCAATTATTTATTAGTTGCTGAACAACTAATTAAAACAATTAGTATTTCAATCATGCACATGAACAAGACCATTTTATACAGGTGTATATATCTTTGGAGGCCGTAATTTGACGGCTGGTAACCGCACTTCACGCGAAAAAAATATATCACTTACCGAGATCTGCGTAGGCAGAGTGCCACACCCAGTGATGGGTAAAAGGCGTGACGATATATATATATACAGGGTGATTCTGCGAAGACGAACCCTCCCTTAACTTTTTTATTATAAGAAATAGAAAAATTATCTTCATATGGAAGTTTTAGTATATTAAATATACTATTTTATGACACATATATATTTTTTTTATAAAGTCAGGTTTACATGATACGACTATAAACTTTTATTTTTCAAATGGGAACCTAGAATTCTTTTATTAAAATAAAAACCGCCATTTTTTTCTCTTTTCAACGATGTATTACTTGTCATAAATGTATATGAAAAAATTCGAGATAAATAAGATATTTGAGACATTTACAATTATTTTTATTCGACTATTCTAGGAGGCTATGCGAAATTAAACACAATGTAACAAGGTAAAATGAATGACAAAACACGTGAAACAAGTAACAAATACATATTTGCATTGTTGTCATTAATTTTACCTTGTTACATTTTATTTAATTTCGCATAGCCACCTAGAATAATTGAATAAAGATAATTTCTGATATTTCTCAATTACCTTATTTATCTTGAATTTTTTCATATACATTTATGTCAAGTAATACATCGTTGAAAAGAGAAAAAGTGGAGGTTTTTATTTTAATAAAGTAATTCTAGGTTCCTATTTGCAAAATAAAAGTTGAAAGTCGTATCATGTAAACCTGACTTTATAAAAAATATCTATGTCATAAAATAGTATAT
Organism: Pterostichus niger; assembly: GCA_947425015.1. Lineage (NCBI taxonomy): Eukaryota > Metazoa > Arthropoda > Insecta > Coleoptera > Carabidae > Pterostichus > Pterostichus niger. The sequence goes on from OX380336.1 coordinate 16,252,211, forward strand.
TTAATATAATAAAACTTCCATATGAAGATAATTTTTCTATTTCTTATAATAAAAAAGTTAAGGGGAGGTTCATCTTCGCAGAATCACCCTGTATATATATATATATATATATATACATATACAGGGTGGTGAATCGAATTGCGCACCATAGCGTTTTCAATGCTATTTTTCAAATGTTCAATTATTGGTTTCCCTAATTATTTTATGCAAAAAAGCTTCAAATAAAAGTTTTAGAGCATAAATTTCTGCATCTAAATCAAAACAAAATTCTATTACATGCTTTGTAACGACAGAAATTAAATATTAAAATGTCGAAAGTTGTGTTGAAAATACAGACAGCCATGGAATTGAACAAAAAATAAATAAATGCTTGGCGTTTTATCTGTCAAAACGACAACATTGGACGTTTTATCTGTCAATCGTTATGTTTATTGATTTAGATGCATAAATTTATGCCCTAAAACTTTTATTGGAAGCTTTTTATATATATATATATATATATATATACAGGCTGTTATATTTTAATAGACCCAGCAAATATCTCGCTTATTTATTAACTTAGCAATTTCTTTCATATAACATGATTTATACATCAACATGTAAGCTACTTGATGACGGATGTACATTCATGATATCATTTCCGGTTTATTAGTAATTAATATCAACTTTGAAATTTCAAATGGAACATACTATATTTTTTTACAAATTTGAAAAGTGCATCAAATTTGCTCTACAATCATGTAAAATAATTTATGTTACATTATTAAAAAGTAAAATGGCGGGCACTTTATTATACACATAATCGGAAATTATATTTAATAATAATAATTGCAATTGTTTTAGTTAATTGTTTTATTTCAAGCCACAGTCATGGCTCACTATTCTCTTTCCGATTTGGTGTATATTAAAGTGCCCGCCATTTTACTTTTTAATAATGTAACATATGGATTATTTTACATTTTTGTAAAGCAAATTTGATGCACTTTTCAAATTTGTTAAAAAATATAGTATGTTCCATTTGAAATTTCAAAGTTGATATTAATTACTAATATACCGGAAATGATATCATGAATGTACATCCGTCATCAAGTAGCTTTCATGTTTCTGTATAAATCATGTTATATGAAAGAAATTGCTAAGTTGATAAATAAGCGAGATATTTGCTGGGTCTATTAAAATATAACACCCTGTATATATATATATATATATATATATATATATATATATATATATATATATATATATATATATATATATATATATATATATATATATATATATATATATATATATATATATATATATATATATCCATTTTTATACTGTTTTTATAACGAACAAAGAACTAATAAATAGAATAATAATATTAATTTGTAAATATATTAAAAAAAAATATTCTAGCACTATAATTAATATTATTGTTGACGCTGATACTGTGGGTGATTAAATAATTCAAATTTTTTAAAAACATCGAACTGATATTAAGATTTGAACCCGAAACCTTTAAGTTTCACGCGCAATGCTCTGTCAGTTTACATGATTAAGAATAATTGATACGTACACTCCATTTGCAAGCATAATAAGTTTTGTAGTATCATTAAACATGACGCCAACGCCTTCATCACATAACTGATATCCAAATCCATATTTATCCGAGTAATCAACCCATTTGCTAACCCAAACAAGTGGTTGTGCAGCTGGATCAGTCATTTCATCGCCCAAAATGCGATCATCATCACCTACAGGCTTAGCACGAAACAGTTTGGCAAGTTGATCTCGAAGCGTTAACAGACTGCTACGGGCATCAAATGCAGTTGCTAACGCAGCATTTTGACCACCAGAAGCTGCAATTGAATCATGTCCACCAACTTTACATGGTGAATCTATCGCCATCACATGATCGTTAACATTATTCACTTCGATTAGTGGTTTACGAATGTTCGTGTTACGTTCAACAATTTGATCAAATCTAGGTGCCATTGTCAAACAACTAGCAGGTAAAGATGATGGTAAAAATCCAGAATGAAAAAATTCATGTTTGGCAAGCTGATCAATTTTTGGACGAGTTCGTGGTTCTGATTGTAACATTTTCACTATCATATTTGTTGCAGATACAGATATTGTAGGCGGAACTCTAAAGAAGAAAAATATATTGCAGTATAATATAAAATGTTATACATATAGAATTGCGATTTTCAAACAGTAATATTTTTAATAGTTAATAACATTTTTATGCAATGTATATACGATATTTACCATTTAATTAATTTAAACCATATTACCATATCTGCCCTGGCTTACTTTTATTAGACTTTAAAATTATTGTAAAGTGTATAAAATATACCTGTATTCGCATTTTTTAATTCTTGAATATGTTTCTTTCAAACTACTGGTTTCAAATGGAGGTTTGCCAATTAGTAAAGTATACATAATACACCCAATAGACCAAACATCAACTTCAAACGAATGTCCTTTTTTATTTAAAATTTCAGGTGCGATGTAGTTTGGTGTTCCGCACAATGTCTTTTTTCGTTCACCATCGAATTCAATTCTTGTTGCCAAACCAAAATCTCCTATTTTAACTTGAAGATCATCGTTTAGAAACAAATTGCCCAATTTCAAATCCCTATGTATAATTCTATTCTCATGTAAATATTGTACTCCATTCAATATTTGCTTCATATAAAACCTAGTTTCTGGTTCTGTTAGCGCTTTTCGGCGTTTATGAAGTTCCATCATAGACTGAAAAATTACGATAAATTATACAATAAAAAAATCAAATAGCAGTACTTACCCGTTTTCTACAAAGTTCTAATATAATGTATATGTTAAAACTATCTTCAAAGAATCCCTTAAAGCCAACAACATGTTTATGATTAAGTGCCCTATGTATAGCAATTTCTTGAGACATCTTTTCTCGTTGATTATGTTTTGCCATCAACTTTTTTGAAACAATTTTTCCTGCATACACAGACCCTTTTCCAATTTCTGTTATTTCATAGCATTTTGCAAAGCCACCCTGTAATAAAATATAATAGTTTCATGTTCATTACATAAACACAATTACTTTTTTAAGAATAGGAAAAGTTTAGTTTAAATATAGCGTTAAAAAAAATTCAAAGGTATATAGTTTACATATTACACGTTTTTTCAAGTACGTACAATGATTATAAATTACATACTGTATTATAATAAGATATGACATAATTTTTATTTAACATCTGCATCGATCTTCACTAACAATTATAGGCTATTAGAATTACTGATAAAACTTCATAACAATAATAAATGTATCAAACATGTTACAAATAATAATAATAATTACGTACCTTTCCAAAGAATCTCCCTCGTTTGTAACTTATTCGGCTACCTGAATCATAAATAATTTCAGGAATCTCTTTAAACAAGTCGTCTTCCTTTGAAGTCATTGTGATACTTTTATCAACAACAAATATTTAATTATTATGACTTTTAAAACGTTTTAAAACAAACGTTTGTTCTCTGTTCTTGGGTAGAAAACTGAATGAAATACGGATACTAGATTTTACAGTTGCAGTTAAAACTTATTCAAAACAACCAATGAAATATTAGATTCCTGCGCATCCTTACTGAGGGTACCAATAATATTCTTCTTTTTCTTTGATGTATACACTTATTCCAACAACCTATAATATAAAAGGAAAACCGGCTAAAACATTTAGAATGAAGCGAATGGAGGTTAAGGTAAAGCATACGGCCTGAAGTTCGTTAACCAACAATTTGTTATCGTGTAAGTAGGGTTTCGTGTGGTTTTAACAAAAATGTTGATCTGACCAATCATAAAAAACCAAGTATGAGTCTATGCTAAATAGTGGTAGGGGTATTGGCACGTAATTTAAAATTATACAAACGTGAAGATTTTCAAGAAAATTATTTAAAATATCAGAAAATAATTCTAAATGATATGTTAACACAATAAATACAAAAATGTAATAACATATAGTATTTTATTTGATATTATGACATAAAAACGACATTACAGCAACTTGAATATCCTGACTTTAGAATCGCAGTTCTCATTTCTCATGTATTTTCTAATCATGTTTACGTACTGTAATCCTAAAATGTATTGAAAACATGTAAACGCTTCAATTAAACAAAATAAATGCACTATCAGAGTTGTAGATGCTTTTTTTATATATCCAAATATGAAAATAATTCCCAAGCATTTGTTTATAAAATTACGTACGTATTTTCAATTTTGCATCGACGAGGTATATTTGTTCGGTTTTATTATCATTCATCTTATAATCTGTAAGCAATATAAATTAATTCCTACTTCCTTTTGTGAAATATTTAAGGTTATAATAAGAATTGTCTATAAACATTAAATTAAAAACTTTGTTAAATATATCAGTTTTTAAAACAAATAATCCATTTCAATATTACTAACCATACTGTTCTACTAATCTACTCTGCTAAAATTGATCAAATGTTTGCAGTAAAACCTGTTGTATCAGACTAACAACTTTGAGTATTAGTGTAATATAATACGAAAAATAAAATAGATATATGTCAAAGCACAAATTGTGAAATACTAATTCATAACATGTATATATCTACATAGTGAAATATATCATTATGAATGACAGCTGTCAATCTAGATGTTCATTTTAGCGCTGAGTGTACGACAAAGCACACATCAAGTGGGTAAAATGAGTATTTCGTAAAGTTGCTGCAACAAATTCAAATTTCCAAAAAATATTTTATATACTTATTCTCATCTAAATGAAGGAACAAGTAGTGCAGAATAATCTCACAACATTCTACTTTTTGATATGTACAATATAAAGAATGTGAAATTTCTATAAAACAAACAAATTTGAATTGATATGCAACAGGTCAAGATATCAAAATTTCGAGTCTGAATTTCTCAAAAATGCCGAGTACGATTTTGTTTAAAAAATTCTGTATATTTAAGAACATAGTTTTTTATAACACATAATTTTTTTAGCCAATTTTAATTTGTAACTTTTGAAAAAACACATAAATATCCAAAAAAGCCTGCTTTTGAGCGCTTTTTTGCATGTTTATTTTTTTTTCTCAAAAGTTACAAATTCAAATTGGATAAAAATTGTATATGGTATAGAGGACCATATTCTTAAATATACAAAAAAAATTAAAGCAAATCGTACCCGGCATTTTTGAGAAATTCAAGTCCATATTTGAACCGTTTACTATCAATTAATTGTACATAAATTTAATAATATGTATATTATTACTACACCTTGAAGTACTGGCTTTGACATTATGTACAATTTATCGTAAGTTTCATTCATAAAAACAAAGATATATTATTTGAAAGAGATCAAGTCAGATCTAGTGTTCTGCAGCTAACTTAAGATTTAATTAAGGACCACTATAGAAATTATCTGGATAGTTTGACATTTCAAAATCCATAACCTCCAAATATAAACATAATATTTAGGGCTTTATTTACTTATTTTTTAGGTAACCCTTCCTCATTAGACCATAATAAAGTAATGAAAAGAATTAGATCAGGTAAAAAAGAAGCTTATTTACATTTAAAGTATTTGTACTTATATTTTTCAGGTTTTTCACGACATTTGCTTCCGAGCAAGGAGAACAATTTCTGCATTATCTAAATACAATTGATATTTTACATAAGATGATGAACGATGTTTGTATATCTGTCGTGTCATGCTGCTCCAGAGCTCAGGTTGAATGTAGCTCTTGGTTATAAACAATGATACCATAATTCCATGAAATATCTTCTGCTGGGTCATTGATGATTCTTATGGCGGACACACGAATTCACAATTTGGAGGAATATTTACTGTCCCCTTCAATCAAACCAACTTATTTAACATCTTATAATTCAATTAATTTTTGCAGTATTGCAGTCATTCATAAAAAAAGTACAACAAACATTTGAGAACATTCAGAATAAAAATTAGAACTATTGTAACTAAATGTTATACATTATTTAACTTACTGGTCACCGTACTATTTGTTCATGTTTTAAAATATTCATATTACAGTACCCAATATATTATATATTTAAATCCAATTTTATGTACTGATTATATATTATATAAGCTATATAATATTATTAAAGTATTTCATTTAATGTAGTTTATTATAGATAATTCAATAAAGCAATAAACTTAATAGTAGTTAGTCAACAAAAATGCATAAACTTTTCATATAGATTTAAAGTTTATATATTTCTTTTATTAATAAAATAAATATAAGCATTTCTTTATTCATAAACATTGTATTTTCTTATAGTTCGGCAATAATATTAAGATTATACATTTTGTGAACGTGTATAAATTGTTCCTAAAGACGATGTGAGGTCGAAATAAAATTGAAAATAATAAATGATCTCAAAATAACGTAGTGATGTATTGCAATTAGTTTGCCGATAAGATGAATTACGAAGTCATGAGTTCATATTTCAAACACCAGTTTGTTTTTGCATTTGAAATTTTATTTGCTTGCAGAAGCTATTTCCATTGCTTTATTTGGATTTGTAAGTACAAAACTACATTCTTATTTAGTGTTTGATCTTAATATCATCATAAAATTGTAAGTACATATAAATTTCACCATACATTGAATTCTTTTTTCAATTTTTTATAATGGATTCTACATGCAGTATTTGTAAAAAAGTATTTTGTCGACCAAATGTTGCAAAAATACATGAAAGGAAATGCCGTATTATATTGCCTCAAAATAATTTATCTCCCGTTACAGATAAAACATGCTTTTATAACATAAAATGTTTTGTAGGACAATGTTCACGTGATTTTTTATCATAAGAAATCGTTAATTCATCACTTGCAAATAGATCATAATTGTGATTTCCCAGCATCATTTTGACGTGCAAGAAGAATTTGAAACGTGGAAGACAGATGAAAAAAAAAACCCATATTAAAAGTTAAGGAAATTATGTACATTATATTTGCCAGTTTGACGATCGCTTAAAAAAACTAGAAAATAACATTGATCGCGTCATTAAGAAAGGGTGTGTAAAGAGAAGAATTCGATGTCCAGCTCGTATTTTTGCAAAATATTTTGCAAATGGTGTTGAAGTCACTTATATTCAAACTCATTCCCATGAATTAAGCTTTGAGAATACAAAAATTTCATAGAATTGCAGAGACAACAAAATCAGATATTAAATCATTATTAGAAATGGACGTACCGACCAGAAAAATTCATACAATAATTACGAAAGAAGCACTTAGTAGAGACGATCGCGATAAGCTTGAGTTTAGGAAGGAAATGTTGTATCCAAAAAGGAATATCTCGGCATTGTTTAATCCGATATTAATATATAAACCATGTAATAAAGACATTCAAATTGGTCCTATCAACGCGGATATTAATAACAATAGAAGTTTATTTTTATTAAGTATTCAAACAGAGTATCAAATGAATCTGATGCAGGAAGGTGTTGATGGAATTTTATGTATTGATGCAACACATAAAAGAAACCAGTACGATTATCATTTAGTTAATTTCGTGATCCCTGATAATACTGGTCGCGGCCATCCAGTTGCTCATTTTATTACACCTTGTTTAAATACTAATACATTAACATATCTGTTTTCATCATTAAAATCCCGTTTTCCAAATTTAAACATAAATGCGGTTGTAAAGCGGTAATAAATAATTTCGGGAATACAAAACATATGTTATGCCAATGGCATATTCAACGGGCGTGACGCAAAAATTTGATATTAGTAAAAAGTATGACTACAAAGAGAAACATGTATATTGCCCTGATGGCTATTTTATATGAAAGAAACAGCAATACATTACATAATTTAATCAGCTCATTTTTTTCGATATTTAAAAATGAAGTATTATTTCTAGAATATTTTCAAACAAATTACATGCATCGTATTAAACTATGGGCTACTGCATTTAGAAATTTTCCTCACGGTCCTGTAAATACCAATGCTCTTGTAGAAAGTTTTCATAATAAGTTAAAAACTTCATACTTTAATCGAGAATTTAATAAACGAATTGACAACTTATTATCAGTATTATTAAATATTGAAAAATATGATTTTATTTACACGAAACGTAAAGAACTATACAAATTAGGTAACGCAGAATTCAATTAAGGTAGACATAAAAAAGGAAATAATATTTCGGATGGCGATATTAAAATTCAGAATGACCGTAGTTTTGAAGTTATTTCTCAAACAGATGCTTCTATTACATATACTGTCGCACGGATAAATGAAATATGCGAAGTTGATTTTTGTTTCGATAAATGCATTAATATGAAATGCAAAAATTTATGTTCACATTTATATACTTATAGTTGTGAAGATAGAGCTTCACTCTGTAAACATGTACATAAAGTTCACATGCTACAATTGCGGAAAACCTGTAATGGAAACATTAGCGACAGCGAGGTACATGAAAAGTTAATTACTGAACCAAATAAATCAGCGTCAACAAAATCAGAAGTTAATGTACGGAAAATTCAAAATATTAAAGCAAACTACGGAATATTGCGTGAATACATAAACAATCCGTCTGTTGATCGTTTTTTATTAGATCATATCGAATATACATTAAATTCTATAGTTTCTCAGTGTCGTGCGGTTGCAACTACTTTATCCGAATGTTCAACTATGGAACCCGCGGATAAATTGGCACCTAACAAAAATAAGACACACAAGTCGATCCAATGTTCAAGTATAAAAACAAACGTTAAATTATTACTGCACTTAGCAAAATATCTGCAGATGATATACAGAAATTTAAATAAAATTAAATTAAGAAACACTAGGTTAGTTTCAAATAATGTAAAGTTTATTTTACAATACGTATTTCGGTCGACTGGACCATCATCAGGTGAACAAGATATGAATGAATTTGTACATTAGAGTAAGACTTATAAATAGTATACACAAGAAGTGGGAGATATGGAAGTGGTGGGAGATTCTTGTGTATACTATTTATAAGTCTTACTCTAATGTACAAATTCATTCATATCTTGTTCCCCTGATGATGGTCTAGTCGACCGAAATACGTATTGTAAAATAAACTTTACATTATTTGAAACTAACCTAGTGTTTTTTAATTTAATTTTATTATAAAATGTTTCAACGAGAACCGACAGTTAAATCTATCGAATTTATTTTTAGAAATTTAAAAGTAAATCTGACAGTGATAATAATATTTTTATTGTTAACATGTACAATTATGCATCATTAAAGCTAGTAATTTTAAAGTTGAATAATAATACAATTCATTTAAAAGTAGATGGCATTCATTTCAATCCTACGGGGTTCAATAAAATTGCAATGTGGCTAAAGAGTATCCTGGAATAATTTAAATTCTGGCACACCATTTTATTTTCTTCCTTTTCTCTTCCATTTTATTATTCCGTCCTCGTGATGTATTAAGTCATTATATATTTTCAAATCGGCTCTTCTCAGAGCCACCAATAATTAAAGGTGAAGAATTTTAATTCTATATCACACTTGTTGAGAGATTAGTTCTTATTTCTATAACTAAACTCCGAATAAATGAATAATATTGCATCTAAATCATAGCTCAAATATTTTAAATATAATAGAAAAGCGGATAAAAAACAAACACTAAATAAAATACAAACTTGCTTTAGTGAATTGAATTGAAATGTAGTAGATCACGATATAAAAATGTTGAATCTGAATTTGTCAAAAAGCCGGGCACGATTTTGTTTAAAATTTTTTGTATATTTAAAAATATGGTCTTAACACACAAATTTTTATCCAATTTGAATTTGTAACTTTTGAAAAAAAAATATCCGAAAAAGCCTACTTTTGAGCGTTTTTTTGCATATTTAATTTTTTATCTCAAATTATAAATGAAAATTTGATAAAAATTGTACGTATTATAGTGAACCATATTCTTGAATATACAATTTTTTTTAATTTAAATCGTGTCTGGCATTTTTGAGCTAATTAAGTTTATTTTTAAGCCGTTTTTTATCAGTTATGTGTACATAAATTTAATAATATGTAGTTTATTTAAAATTTAAAATAATGTACAATTCATCATAAGTTTCATTCATAAAAATAAAGATATATTATTTAAAAGAGATCAAGTCAGATCAAAAGTGTTTTGCAGCTAACTAAAGATATAATTAAGCGGATGTTTCATCTTAATTTAAAATATACATATTTTAAAATTAAATCGTGTAACTCAATTTTGAGAAAATCATACTCAAAATGATGAATTTGTTCGACATCATTTATAAATCTATTTTTTCATGATTTAGTTGCTCTTGAACTGCAAATGTTATAAGAAAATAATAAACTAGTTCTGATGAGAATAAACTCAAATAAAGAAATTTGAACAAAATTTAATTTGGTTGTAGATTTGAAAACGTTTTAAGCCTGAAGTCATATTCACGACAAAATGTTATCGTGAATGTTTCATGTGGTCCGTCCAGACAAAAATGTACTGGGTGACATTTTAATATATCTAGGAATAAGATACAAGAAATGTATGTATGTATGTTTCACCCCACAATAGAATTACAATTATGTTGATATGTGTGTCGCATAAGCGCCAATAATAGCGAAACATGTTATTTTTAGTTTCTCGGGACGTATTTACTCCACCTAAATATGCCCCAGAATTATGATAACGGTTTGTATCTAGTTGCATGTAACTCTTACAAACCATAGTTGTTTTAAAAAATCGGCTTTGTAATGATGTACAGTAAGTTGAAAGAACGCTCTTTGGAGATTTTATCGCTGGGTAAAGGTGTGCCAGATTGCTGAATAAACTTCATTGGTGGACATCAGCATACCGTAGAACTTGAGATGATGGCACTATTGTAAGCGGTCTATCTTGAAGAATACGGCAGCGCTATTCAGTTATTGTAGCAATTCATCAAATAGTTATATATTTTGTGTTTCTTTTTGTATGAATTATAATGTCTGGTACCACAAGCTTTGTTTTTGGGTGCTTAAGAGCACGGTTTAACATGTTACAGATAGCTAAAACAGCCAAGTATACTGCTCTTAAAACAGGTGCTTGTGGTACCAACCAGTGTCAAAATATATAGGAATAGTAACTAAAATATTCTAACTTCAGAATCGCAGTTCTCATGGAATTTTTAATCATGTTTACATTACTGTAGTCTTACACAAAGATAATAAATACTACTATCAATTGATCAAAACACATGCAAAATCATTGTTGTAGGTACCCTTATTATATTTCTAGAAGCATTTGTGTTTATAAATTTATGTATGTATTCTCAATTTTGCTTCGACGAGGTATATTTGTTCTATTTTATATTATTATTCACCTTATAATCTGTAAGCAATACAACAAATAATACCTATTTCCTTTTGTAAAATATTTTAGGTTAGAATAAGAATTATTTCTAATGTTTGGTGTGGAATTATGAGGCGCCGTTTGCGACAACATACTATGAGGCGCCGTTTGCGACAAAATACAATGTTCTGCATGATATATAGAATTGCATTAAATATATAAAGTTTTCTGAAATATATACATTTTTACCAAATATATAGAAAATTTTCTATATATAACTGAAAATTTTGTATATATTACGTACAAATCTATATATTCCAGAAAATTTTATATATTTCATGCAATTCTATATATCATGCAGAACAATTGTATTTTGTCTCAAACGGCGCATGTGGCATTGTAAAAATATATAGAATTTTAGTTCTATGTCATGCCGCGTGATAATGAGGGCAATCACATTTACCATTTGTGTGAAAGCAGCAAAACCCTAGCCGGTCTCAACTATAGACCTACCATTCTATGTATTGCTGTCAGTAACAATTCCACTTAGTGGTGACCGTGGGGAGTATAACCAGGTTGGTAATGCGTGATGCCTAGTTTACATGTTCGCTTGTTTGTTCTGTAACAAGTAACAATTGAAGTGTAGGGTTTTAGGAATTATCATGGTTCATAAATGTGTTGTGCCGCAGTGCCATGAGTCTTCGGCTTCAAAGCAAATATATTTAAATATAATTAATTACCACCTTGCCCCGGGGCTGCTTTACACCGGACTAGCTTTGCAATATGTATAGGGATATAGTCTATTTACATATACAACTATTTGAGACATCAAAATATTTGGAGTTGAAACAAATTTTTATTTGAGAAAATGTATGAAATTAAAATGTAATTAATAACAAAAATAATTACCACCTTCTTTCAGTGTTGCTTGATATCGGACTAGTTTTAAAATATATTTAGGGGTGTAGTCTATTTATATGTAAAAATAATGTTAGGGGTTGAAACGAAGTTTTATATCCGACACAACCAATTTTATTTGCAGATTTATAATTATAAATAATCTTTCATAATATCCAATAAATAAATATGCTATTATTTCAAACCAGGTAATATAATGGATTAAATGACCTTAAGACAATATTCAATTTATTTAAGGTGAAGCATCCGCTTAATTAAATCTTAAGTTAGCTGCAGAACACTTGATCTGACTTGATCTCTTTCAAATAAGATATCTTTTTTTTTACGATGAATTGTACATAATTTTAAAGCCAATACTTCAAGGTGTCGTAATAATATACATATTATTAAATTTATGTACAACTAATTGATAGAAAACGGTTCAAAAATGGACTTGAATTTCTCAAAAATGCCGAGTACAATTTTCTTTAAATTTTTTTGTATATTTAAGAATATGGTCCTCTATAACATATACAATTTTTATCCAATTTGAATTTGTAACTTTTGAGAAAAAAAAATAAACATGCGAAAAACCGCTCAAAAGCAGGCTTTTTCGGATATTTTTGTTTTTTTTTCAAAAGTTACAAATTCAAATTGGGTAAAAAAATTATTTGTTATAGAAAACTATGTTCTTAAATATACAGAATTTTTTTAACAAAATCGTACTCGGCATTTTTGAGAAATTCAGATTCGAAATTTTGATATCTTGACCTGTTGCATATCAATTCAAATTTGTTTGTTTTATAGAAATTTTACATTCTTTATATTGTACATATCAAAAAGTAGAATGTTGTGAGATTATTCTGCACTACTTGTTCCTTTATTTAGATGAGAATAAAAACTAGCAGCCACTTTTGACGTGTAGTACATTGTGAACAAACTACATACTACGTGGAACCATGGTCAACTAGATGTTTCAGACACTATTTATTATTAAAAATCAACTTAAATACATTGAATATAGCCTTACAGTAGTTCAATGTATCATATTACCTGATATTAAACAATAATACATTTATTTATTTGATATTAAGGAAGATATGATTTTAATTGTAACAATTACGCGCCAAATATGAATCTGCAAATAAAATTGGTTGTGTATGTTTAGGAAATAAAAATTCGTTTCCACCCCTAATAATTGATGTGCCTAAATTATTTTTTACCTGTACTTAAACTACACCGCTGTGCGTATTTTTAAATTAGTTCGATGTCTAGCAACCCCGGAGTAAGGGAGTAATTAATTTTTTAATTAATAATTTTTCAATTTTATACGTTATTTCAATAAAATATTCATATCAACCCTTAATAGTTGATGTGCCTAAGAAATGTTTATATATTTAAATACACTACACCCCTGTGCGTATTTTAAAATTAGTCCGATGTCTAGCAACCCCGGATTAAGGGAGTAATTAATTTTTTAATTAATAATTTTTCAATTTTATACGTTATTTCAATAAAATATTCATATCAACCCTTAATAGTTGATGTGCCTAAGAAATGTTTATATATTTAAATACACTACACCCCTGTGCGTATTTTAGAATTAGTCCGATGTCTAGCAACCCTGGATTAAGGGAGTAATTAATTTTTTAATTAATAATTTTTCAATTTTATACGTTTCTTCATTAAAATATTTATATCAACCCTTAATAGTAGATGTGCCTAAGAAATGTTTATATATTTAAATACACTACACCCCTGTGCGTATTTTGAAATTAGTCCGATGTCTAGTAACCCCGGATTAAGGGAGTAATTAATTTTTTAATTAATAATTTTCTAATTTTATACGTTTCTTCATTAAAATATTCATATTAACCCTTAATAGTTGATGTGCCTAAGAAATGTTTATATATTTAAATACACTACACCCCTGTGCGTATTTTAAAATTAGTCCGATGTCTAGCAACCTCGGATTAAGGAAGTAATTAATTTTTTAATTAATAATTTTTCAATTTTATACGTTATTTCAATAAAATATTCATATCAACCCTTAATAGTTGATGTGCCTAAGAAATGTTTATATATTTAAATACACTACACCCCTGTGCGTATTTTAAAATTAGTCCGATGTCTAGCAACCCCGGATTAAGGAAGTAATTAATTTTTTAATTAATAATTTTTCAATTTTATACGTTTCTGCATTAAAATATTCATATCAACCCTTAATAGTTGATGTGCCTAAGAAATGTTTATATATTTAAATACACTACACCTTTGTGCGTATTTTAAAATTAGTCCGATGTCTAGCAACCCCGAATTAAGGGAGTAATTAAGTTTTTAATTAATAATTTTTCAATTTTATACGTTTCTTCATTAAAATATTCATATCAACCCTTAATAGTTGATGTGCCTAAGAAATGTTTATATATTTAAATACACTACACCCCTGTGCGTATTTTAAAATTAGTCCGATGTCTAGCAACCCTGGATTAAGGGAGTAATTAATTTTTTAATTAATAATTTTTCAATTTTATACGTTTCTTCATTAAAATATTTATATCAACCCTTAATAGTAGATCTGCCTAAGAAATGTTTATATATTTAAATACACTACACCCCTGTGCGTATTTTTAAATTAGTCCGATGTCTAGTAACCCCGGATTAAGGGAGTAATTAATTTTTTAATTAATAATTTTCTAATTTTATACGTTTCTTCATTAAAATATTCATATTAACCCTTAATAGTTGATGTGCCTAAGAAATGTTTATATATTTAAATACACTACACCCCTGTGCGTATTTTAAAATTAGTCCGATGTCTAGCAACCCCGGATTAAGGAAGTAATTAATTTTTTAATTAATAATTTTTTAATTTTATACGTTATTTCAATAAAATATTCATATCAACCCTTAATAGTTGATGTGCCTAATAAATGTTTATATATTTAAATACACTACACCCCTGTGCGTATTTTGAAATTAGTCCGATGTCTAGCAACCCCGGATTAAGGGAGTAATTATTTTTTTAATTAATAATTTTCCAATTTTATACGTTTCTTCATTAAAATATTCATATCAACCCTTAATAGTTGATGTGCCTAAGAAATGTTTATATATTTAAATACACTACACCCCTGTGCGTATTTTGAAATTAGTCCGATGTCTAGCAACTCCGGATTAAGGGAGTAATTATTTTTTTAATTAATAATTTTTCAATTTTATACGTTTCTTCATTAAAATATTCATATCAACCTTTAATAGTAGATGTGCCTAAGAAATGTTTATATATTTAAATACACTACACCCCTGTGCGTATTTTAAAATTAGTCCGATGTCTAGTAACCCCGGATTAAGGGAGTAATTAATTTTTTAATTATTAATTTTTCAATTTTATACGTTATTTCAATAAAATATTCATATCAACCCTTAATAGTTGATGTGCCTAAGAAATGTTTATATATTTAAATACACTACACCCCTGTGCGTATTTTGAAATTAGTCCGATGTCTAGCAACCCCGGATTAAGGGAGTAATTAATTTTTTAATTAATAATTTTTCAATTTTATACGTTTCTTCATTAAAATATTCATATCAACCCTTAATAGTTGATGTGCCTAAGAAATGTTTATATATTTAAATACACTACACCCCTGTGCGTATTTTGAAATTAGTCCGATGTCTAGTAACCCCGGATTAAGGGCGTAATTAATTTTTTAATTAATAATTTTCCAATTTTATACGTTTCTTCATTAAAATATTCATATCAACCCTTAATAGTTGATGTGCCTAAGAAATGTTTATATATTTAAATACACTACACCCCTGTGAGTATTTTGAAATTAGTCCGATGTCTAGCAACCCCGGATTAAGGGAGTAATTAATTTTTTAATTAATAATTTTTCAATTTTATACGTTTCTTCATTAAAATATTCATATCAACCCTTAATAGTAGATGTGCCTAAGAAATGTTTATATATTTAAATACACTACACCCCTGTGCGTGTTTTGAAATTAGTCCGATGTCTAGCAACCCCGGATTAAGGGAGTGATTAATTTTTTAATTAATAATTTTTCAATTTTATACGTTATTTCAATAAAATATTAATATCAACCCTTAATAGTTGATGTGCCTAAGAAATGTTTATATATTTAAATACACTACACCCCTGTGCGTATTTTGAAATTAGCCCGATGTCTAGCAACCCCGGATTAAGGGAGTAATTGAATTTTTAATTAATAATTTTTCAATTTTATACGTTTCTTCATTAAAATATTCATATCAACCCTTAATAGTTGATGTGCCTAAGACATGTTTATATATTTAAATACAGTACACCCCTGAGCGTATTTTAAAATTAGTCCGATGTCTAGCAACCCCGGATTAAAGGAGTAATTAATTTTTTAATTAAAATTTTTTCAATTTTATACGTTTCTTCATTAAAATATTCATATCAACCCTTAATAGTTGATGTGCCTAAGAAATATTTATATATTTAAATACACTACACCCCTGAGCGTATTTTAAAATTAGTCCGATGTCTAGCAACCCCGGATTAAAGGAGTAATTAATTTTTTAATTAATAATTTTTCAATTTTATACGTTTCTTCATTAAAATATTCATATCAACCCTTAATAGTTGATGTGCCTAAGAAATATTTATATATTTAAATACACTACACCCCTGAGCGTATTTTAAAATTAGTCCGATGTCTAGCAACCCCGGATTAAAGGAGTAATTAATTTTTTAATTAATAATTTTTCAATTTTATACGTTTCTTCATTAAAATATTCATATCAACCCTTAATAGTAGATGTGCCTAAGAAATGTTTATATATTTAAATACACTACACCCCTGTGCGTATTTTGAAATTAGTCGGATGTCTAGCAACCCCGGATTAAGGGAGTAATTAATTTTTTAATTAATAATTTTCCAATTTTATACGTTTCTTCATTAAAATATTCATATCAACCCTTAATAGTTGATGTGCCTAAGAAATATTTATATATTTAAATACACTACACCCCTGTGCGTATTTTGAAATTAGTCCGATGTCTAGCAACCCCGGATTAAGGGAGTAATTAATTTTTTAATTAATAATTTTTCAATTTTATACGTTTCTTCATTAAAATATTCATATCAACCCTTAATAGTTGATGTGCCTAAGAAATGTTTATATATTTAAATACACTACACCCCTGTGCGTATTTTGAAATTAGTCCGATGTCTAGCAACTCCGGATTAAGGGAGTAATTAATTTTTTAATTAATAATTTTCCAATTTTATACGTTTCTTCATTAAAATATTCATATCAACCCTTAATAGTTGATGTGCCTAAGAAATGTTTATATATTTAAATACACTACACCCCTGTGCGTATTTTAAAATTAGTCCGATGTCTAGCAACCTCGGATTAAGGGAGTAATTAATTTTTTAATTAATAATTTTTCAATTTTATACGTTTCTTCATTAAAATATTCATATCAACCCTTAATAGTAGATGTGCCTAAGAAATGTTTATATATTTAAATACACAACATCCCTGTGCGTATTTTGAAATTAGTCCGATGTCTAGCAACCTCGGATTAAGGGAGTAATTAATTTTTTAATTAATAATTTTTCAATTTTATACGTTTCTTCATTAAAATATTCATATCAACCCTTAATAGTTGATGTGCCTAAGACATGTTTATATATTTAAATACAGTACACCCCTGAGCGTATTTTAAAATTAGTCCGATGTCTAGCAACCCCGGATTAAAGGAGTAATTAATTTTTTAATTATTAATTTTTCAATTTTATACGTTTCTTCATTAAAATATTCATATCAACCCTTAATAGTAGATGTGCCTAAGAAATGTTTATATATTTAAATACACAACATCCCTGTGCGTATTTTGAAATTAGTCCGATGTCTAGCAACCCCGGAGTAAGGGAGTAATTAATTTTTTAATTAATAATTTTTCAATTATATACTTTTCTTCATTAAAATATTCATATCAACCCTTAATAGTAGATGTGCCTAAGAAATGTTTATATATTTAAATACACTACACCCCTGTGCGTATTTTTAAATTAGTCGGATGTCTAGCAACCCCGGATTAAGGGAGTAATTAATTTTTTAATTAATAATTTTCCAATTTTATACGTTTCTTCATTAAAATATTCATATCAACCCTTAATAGTTGATGTGCCTAAGAAATATTTATATATTTAAATACACTACACCCCTGTGCGTATTTTGAAATTAGTCCGATGTCTAGCAACCCCGGATTAAGGGAGTAATTAATTTTTTAATTAATAATTTTCCAATTTTATACGTTTCTTCATTAAAATATTCATATCAACCCTTAATAGTTGATGTGCCTAAGAAATGTTTATATATTTAAATACACTACACCCCTGTGCGTATTTTGAAATTAGTCCGATGTCTAGCAACTCCGGATTAAGGGAGTAATTAATTTTTTAATTAATAATTTTCCAATTTTATACGTTTCTTCATTAAAATATTCATATCAACCCTTAATAGTTGATGTGCCTAAGAAATGTTTATATATTTAAATACACTACACCCCTGTGCGTATTTTAAAATTAGTCCGATGTCTAGCAACCTCGGATTAAGGGAGTAATTAATTTTTTAATTAATAATTTTTCAATTTTATACGTTTCTTCATTAAAATATTCATATCAACCCTTAATAGTAGATGTGCCTAAGAAATGTTTATATATTTAAATACACAACATCCCTGTGCGTATTTTGAAATTAGTCCGATGTCTAGCAACCCCGGAGTAAGGGAGTAATTAATTTTTTAATTAATAATTTTTCAATTATATACTTTTCTTCATTAAAATATTCATATCAACCCTTAATAGTAGATGTGCCTAAGAAATGTTTATATATTTAAATACACAACATCCCTGTGCGTATTTTGAAATTAGTCCGATGTCTAGCAACCCCGGAGTAAGGGAGTAATTAATTTTTTAATTAATAATTTTTCAATTTTATACGTTTCTGCATTAAAATATTCATATCAACCCTTAATAGTTGATGTGCCTAAGAAATGTTTATATATTTAAATACGCTACACCCCTGTGCGTATTTTAAAATTAGTCCGATGTCTAGCAACCCCGGATCAAGGGGGTAATTAATATTTAAAATGGTATTCTAAAACATTTTTTATTTTAAACTTTCTAAGAGTATGAAGTTTTTTTGCAATGTTTATGTAATATATGTTATGTAAAAATTAATTGAAACTGTTCAATTCAGGCAGCGTGTTAATTATATTTTTAATTTTGTGTCAAGTATTTAGCGGGGAATTCAGTAAATATTGGCGCCACCTTTACGCACAAATTTTGACATTTCTTAAATTAATATTTGTTTATCATAGTAATATAAATACACACTAATGCATCGCTTCATGATAAATATTCATAAACCAAACACATTAAGTTGTATTTAATTTGTCAAACAAATTTTATGTAGGTTATGTTCTTTTATCTCATCATATACCTAATTTGCCGCAAGATGTCACTACGTTAGATTTTCGAATTATTGGCGCTATTTTTTAAATTTATTACTACAAACGAATCGTTACATAGTACACTCTTTCATATATTTATTAAACATAGAGTTGTTGAAAGGTAAATTGAGTAATATAAAATCCAACACGGGTTTAAAGTATAATTTATTTTGTACAATAATTCAATTATTTTGTTGGTTGACGGGGTTTGCTGAGCTTCCTAATAAGCTCTTGGCGCAAACATCTAATACCTTCGCCATTCAGGTGCACCAGGTCTGACTTCCACGAGCCTGCATAAAACCTGAAAAATATAAAAACTATAGATATATATATATATATATATATATATATATATATATATATATATATATATATATATATATTGCGAGCTGTATCATGTGATATACCGCAGTTTGCTCCCACATCAGTTTAAAACCCACGTTAAATACAGTAGATATGTTTGATTTTATACACGTAACTAATAAGTACTGTTAGAATGCATCGTATATTAGTGATATAATTTCGTATTTCAATATATTTATATGAAAAATTGATAGTTTTGTAGTCATAATATGTCAATGATGTTTAGACCCCAATTTTTATGCTATTGTATGAGAGATGGCAGTCTTGATGGGTAAATAAGAAATCTGTTATTAGGGTTCTGCTTTGTGTTCGCGCGTTTTAGTTCTCTACAATAATATTCCCAGTAGAACTTGTACTACTCAACCTACAAATGTTGATGGTATTAACATATTATTAGTCGCACCAAAAACATTTGACTGAATAATATGTAAAAGTTAATCATTGTATTGTTATTCTTTAAGATATGGAACAATTATATATGTATTTAAAAAATCTGATGCGGACACCACATGACTTCCTTGTAAACATATTAAACTATAGATATTTTATTAATTGCTCATATTTGACGTAATTTGCCATTGACATTAAAATTTTTATTTTTTTCTAATATTTAATCCTAATCCATAGCATACTTAATTACAAAAATCAAAAAATTATATAATTTTTAAATTTACGTATTTTGCTTATACAAAGGCCTAATGTGGCCTTGATGTGCTAGACGCAGAATTTATTTCTCTAACACTTTTATTTGTTATTCCATTTTAACAAAAATCTATTATGTTATTTCTATTGATATAATAGTCTTATATACCAATTTTAAAAATTTTTGACTACATTTGAAAGTAGGTAGTTTAACATTAAAATCTATTATAGGCTAAATTTTCTACTTTTTTATATTCATCTTCTATCCTTCTTTTGCCTGTATGACTGTTTCTTTCCCATCCTTTAATTATTCAATAAATACAAAGAGAGGTGCACAACTAGATGTTACTCTAATGCAACAACATTGGCATTAATTTTTCTATTTTATTCTGTTTTATTTTTTGTTTTAATCCATTGCAAACTTACAAAAACAAAAAATATATAATCTCGCTTATACAAAAGGCTAATTTAATAATTTTTGTAATAGACGCAGAATTTAAGTCTCTAAAACTTTCGGTTTCCAAATTTCAGCGGAAATATCTATTTTGACCATCCCTGAATCCATTTTGACTAATTTCGCCGTGACGTCTGTACGTCTGTACGTACGTATATACGTATGTATCTCGCATAAATCAAAAACTGTAAACCGTAGAAAGTTGAAATTTTGTATTTAGGACTGTTATAACATCTAGTTCTGCAACTTCCTTTTTGATTATTATATTACTTCCGGAAGTGGTATTTTACTTCAAGCCTATATTAGCTTTTAATGAAAATCTATATTAAAATATAATCCAAAACTTTTCAAATTTGGCATATAAGACTACTATATCAATAGAAATAACATAATTGATTTTGGTTAAAATGGACTAACTGGAAGTGATACATTACATGAAGCTGGTAACAGTTTTTCTTGAAAAAAATTGGTATTATTTTGATTTTAGAAATAAATACTGCATATACAAGTTTTAGACAATTAAATTCTGCGTCTAGCACATTAAGAATTATTAGATTAGTCTTTTGTATAAGCGAAATATGTAAATTTAAAAATTATATATATTTTTTTTTGTAATTAAGTTTGCTATGGATTAGAACAAAAAATAAGAAAAAAATAAAAAATTCATGTCAATGTCAAATTACATCAAATATGTGCAATAAAAAAATCTATAGTTTAATACGCGTACAAGAAAGTCATGTGGTGTTCACATCAGATTTTTTAATTACACGTAATTGACATAATTGATCATTGACATTAAATTTATATTTTTTTCCTAATCCATAGCAAACCTAATTACGAAAACCAGAAGGTATATAATATTTAATCAAAATGGATTCAGGGATGGTCAAAATGGATATTGCCGCTGAAACCTGAGAACTGAAAATTTTCACGATTACAATACTTCATTTACTTCGCACAAGGAAGTAAAAATTACATACCTTTTGGTTTTGGTAATTAAGTTTGCTATGGGATTAGGAGAAAAAAAAATCATAAATATAATGTCAAAAAATATGTTGCTTGCAAGTATCTATCAGGTCTATTTTTCTCATCAGTTAAATTTCCTTCCCGGTTTTTTTTTAACAAAAAATTTTTCCCTCAAATGAAAGATGTCAATTTCAAAATGCTTGTCAGTTTCTCAAACTGTGAAATACATGAAAAAAGAATTTGTTATTCCAGAATAAAAATATGTTTATTATTATCGAACTCATGGTAACTCAGGTTTAAAAAATAACTCTGGATTAACTAATCCCGAAATAAGTAAATATTTATTATTACACATATAATTAAATAAAACCATTTTTTTACTAATAGTAATATTTACTTTCTTATACGAAGTAATACTAAAGTATAGCAATAGGGCCAATATTAGAAAAATTTCGCAATGGTTTGTGTGAGTGTATGTGTTAATAATAATTTGTTTAACTTCAGATAATTTCTGTGTAATAGTAATACAGAGTGATTCAAAATGATTGACCGTCACGAGATAATTATAATGAATCAGTTATGAAGGTTTATAATAATATATTATATTTATAATTAACTCAGAATCTTTTATTTAAACAAATAGGTACATTATTAAAAAAAGCCAAGACACCGACTTGTAAGTACTACTTTCAAATCTTAACAAACAAACGACAAATGACATATTCTTCTTCACTGTAAATACTTTGAAAACTAGAAGCTTTTGCATAAGCGAATAAATGTATTTATGTCTGTTTAATTAGATATATTGAAATGGTAAGGCAATGCTTGTCTTTATTAAACTTTATATTTTTGTTAGCTATAATACTTATATAGTTATGTGTATATTATTCTCGTTATTAATGGGAAAAAATATTGTAAATTAGTTCATAATTAAACACATGTGTTTATTTAATTACTTTGTTAAGATAATTTTAACTAGAAAATTAGCCCGCCAATCTATTTGTAAAGAATCTATTCTAATGACAATAAAATTTATCTATTTATCTGTATTATTATAACAATAATATATTAGACAACAGATAAATAGCACTATGGTAGCTTTGTTTTGACAGTTGGTAACAGAATCTGACGCAAAAATATATGTTAAAACTATGTATCATAAAAATTATTCAAGCTGTTCCTGATGAACAATTATGGTTCATTTACATTTTAAAAGAGAACATAAGAGGTCATTGTTATATTATTTGGTCCATTTTTGTACTGTAATTTTTATGAATTACATTTTGAATTCATAGCGTTCTTGAAAAAGAAATTCAACTTGGATTTTTGTTCATTTTGTTTGTCTTATCTGTCAATGGCAACAATGCTTTGAGTTTAAAACTATACAGCTGTCAACACCGTGCGAACTCGCCATGCGGTTCGCCGTAGAATGTTTGCTTCCGCCACCGCATCCCCCCAACATTAGCACATTGTACAGGGCAGTACTTGTGAAAATGTGTAATGTGTCCACCCCGCTTTTATTCTGTTTATCCAACAGCGTGTGTACAAGGGACAGTGGCCCCTGTCCCATTGACTATCTGCTGTCGCAAAAATTGCCACACTATTCGTACATTCTTGTACTTATGAATTATTCAAGTTTCTTGATTCTCAACTCCGTCCCTATATTGGTGACTCTCCTTCTTTTATCAAGAACTCTCTACATTTTGTTGAAATATTAAAAAACCTACATTTATCTTCTACTGATATTCTTGTTAGTTTTGATGTTTCTTCTTTATTTACCAAAGTTCCTATTCAAGATACTGTCAAACTTTTAGAACGTTATTTTCCTCCTGATATTATTAAATTATTCAAACATTGTTTAACTTCTAGTTTCTTTATTTTCAATAATGTTTATTATAAACAAGTTGATGGTGTAGCAATGGGTTCTCCTATATCTCCATCAATTGCGAACTATTACATGGAGTATTTTGAAGAATGTCTTCCTCTACTTTGAAACCGTCTCTTTGGCTTCGTTATGTGGATGATGTATTTGCTGTTTGGCCCCATGGACAAGACAATTTAAATAATTTTTTACTAGATTTGAATAATATTCATAAAAATATTCAGTTTACTATGGAAATTGAAATCAATGGTAAATTACCTTTTCTAGATGTTTTATTGGAAAGGAAGATTGATGGCACTATTCTTCATTCTGTATATAGAAAACCTACCCATACAAATTTGTATCTTAATTTTTCTTCACACCACCATCCTGCACATAAATTTAGTACTATTAAATGTCTCTTCAATAGAGCAAACATCATTTGTCATTCTGATAAACTTCAAGAGGAATATAAATTGCTTGTAAATATTTTTGAAATGAATGGTTATAATAAATTTTTAATCAAGAAAGTTTAACGTCCTAAAAAAAAAAAGTTACTGAAAATATCTTACCTGATCTTGAGAAAAAAATGTATTCTTCTTTACCTTTTGTAAAAAATGTAACAGATAAAATAGGAAGAATTCTCACTAAGAAAAATATTAAAGTTTCTTTTTATCCGCATATGAAATTAAAAAATTTACAGAATTCTGTTAAAGATATAATCCCGTTACAATCGTCTGGTATTTACAGAACTCCATGCGAATGTGGCAGAGCATACATTGGTCAAACAGGTAGAACTGTTCATACAAGATTATTAGAACACAAGAGAGCCATTCGTCTAAATTATCAAAATAAATCTTCAATTGCTCATCATGCATTACAATTTTTACATAAAATTAACTTTGAAGAAACCAAAATTTTAGCGAGACCTAAAAGTTTCACCGGAAGACTTATAAGAGAAGCTATTGAAATTTGTAAGGAGGAAAATAATATTAATAATTGTGATGGTTTGGAATTAAATAGGGCTTGGCTTCCATTGATTCACAATTTATATTTTTTTTTTTTAAATTACATATTTTTGTCTTTTTACTTGTCATTTGTATTTATATGTCATTTGTTTATTTTTATGTCATTTATGTTATTTTATTTGTATTTCTGTCCTGATGAAGGTATTTGTTTAAAGTACCGAAACGTCGAGTTTTTGAATTTTAAATATATACAGAATTTAAACCAGAAGCCCCTTTATTTATATATATGAATTCTGAAAGGTTTTTCCCTATGTTAAATAATAATTTGTTTAACTTAAGATAACTTCCGAGTAATACCTAGTAATACAGAGTGATTCAAAATGATTGACCGTCACGAGATAATTATAATGAATCAGTTATGAAGTTTTATAATAATATATTATATTTATAATTATCTCAGAATATTTTATTTAAACAAATAGGTACATTATTAAAAATAGCCAAGACACCGACTTATACTTATTACTACTCACAAATCTTAACAAACAAAAGGCAAACGTCATATTCTTCTTCACTGTAAATATTTTGTCTTTTTAATTATGTATATTGAAAATGGTAAGGCAATGCTTGTTTTTATGAAACATTATTTTTATGTTAGCTATAATACTTATATGGTTATGTGTATATTATTCTGGTTATTAATGTACAAAAAATATTGTAAATTAGTCCATAATTAAACACATGTATTTATTTAATTACTTTGTTAATATAATTTTAACTAGAAAATTAGCCCGCCAATCTATTTGTAAAGAATTTATTCTAATGACATTAAAATTTATCTATTTGTCTATATTATTATAATAATAATATATTAGACAACAGATAATAGCACTATGGTAGCTTTGTTTTGACCGTTGGTAACAGAATCTCAGACGCAAAAATATATGTTAAAACTATGTATCATAAAAATTATTCAAGCTGTTCCCGTGATGAACAATTATATTTCATTTTCATTGTTACATTATTTGGTCCATTTTAGTACTGAAATTTGTATGAATATTACATTTTAAAGTCACAGCGTTCTTGAAAAAGAAATTCAACTTGGATTTTTGTTCATTTTGTTTGTCTTATCTGTCAATGGCAACAATGCTTTGAGTTTAAAACTATACAGCTGTCAACACCGTGCGAACTCGCCATGCGGTTCGCCGTAGAATGTTTGCTTCCGCCACCGCATCCCCTCAACATTAGCACATTGTACAGGGCAGTACTTGTGAAAATGTGTAATGTGTCCACCCCGCTTTTATTCTGTTTATCCAACAGCGTGTGTACAGGGGACAGTAGCCCCTGTCCCATTGAGTATCTTATGTCGAAAAACTTTCCACACTAATTCGAACATTCATAATGAAACCATATCTATTAGTTTAAGTTAATTTTACTAGTTATTAATTTTATGTAATTGTGAATGGCTTAATTCCGATTAATTTTTATTACTTATGACAAGTCATTGTAATAGTTAATTGTTTTAATCATAATTTGTTAATCGCTTTATTTTCAATATTATTTAGTGTGTACTCGACATTAAAAAGTTACTCGTTTACTACTTATACGTTCGCTTAGTTTAATCTATGTTGAGGTTTAAATACTGAAAAATTAAAAAAAAAATTACATTAGGTACTGAAGACTGTCAATTATAATTATCACACTATGGTTTTGTATAAAGGTAAAAAATATACTACATAGGAATAAAATTTGTACAGAATGTCTTGTGTCATAAAAAGTAATACCTATAAGCTATGTCAATATAAATTCGAGATATTATATATTTTATGATGAACTCAAATAACACAAATTTATTAATATTATGTCTATGTATTTGTTAATAACTACTATAACTATTACTACCTATATGTTAATATTTGTAGAAACTAAATAAAAAATTTCAAGTAAATTGATCTGATAAAATATGAAAATTATACAATTTCGCGTGTGTCTCGTTATAATGGGATGATTTAAAACTTTTCTATAATAATTAAAACAATAACTACTCAATATGCTATCAAGCTCTGATTTTTACATTTAAAAAGTTGCATCAGCTATAGTTATGTTTATGTATGAATTACTGTAAATATGCGTATGCCCGGTTTTATAATGAAAAATTTAATCCTCACTTAACAAAGTGAAACTTAAATTAAATGGTCAGTTAAATTCTGTTACCGTTTTATAAAACAAATTTTGCATCAGGTAACCAAGTGACGGTTATTTGCAATTATTTAAAATTTTATCGTAAACTTAATAATTATATCTGATTTTTTATAAATATCTACTAGTTCTTCTCTCGTTGCTAAGGTAACGGAAAAAATAATAACGTAACCTTAAACATTACAGGAAATTGAATTTCGAAGAATACATTAATTATTTGTGTAAAAAAATTGCCAAAGAAGTAGGATTTTGAAATAGAATTGGTAATTATTTATCTATTGAAACGAGAAAATTAATTTACAACACTATCATTCTCTTTCATTTCACTTATGTTTCTATAATTTTATATATGTGCAAACAAACTGACATAAATAGATTACAGTTTCTTCAAAGTCGAGGAATGCGAATTATATTAAAACGTAACAAATACACTAGCATTCGAAGTATGTTGCAAATATTAGGCTGGTTCAATGTTAAAACGTTTATCAAGTTCAACTGCTTAGTTTTTGTACATAAAATAAAGTTGAATTTAATGCCGCAATACATTGTTGATAGTGTGCAATATATGAAAACAGTATATAGTACTAGAAGTCGGGGTGACTTCTTTATAAAAAGAAAAATTAAACTATCTCAACCTTATTTTAATTTTTATATCATTATATAAGTAGAATTGCTAAATTATATCTCCAAAAAACTCGAGGAGGTCGAATGCTTTTTGCATGACCAGTATCAAAGGATAATGTCGTTATATATGAAACATATTACGAAGAATTTGACATAACATCACTAACGTCAAACATGTTCACAATAGATAGAAGAAATAATGATCTATTTAAAAACACTCTCAATATAAATTAGAATTTTATTTAGTACGATTACACACAGGCATTAAATTTCAAATCATAACGTACATCAAGGACATTAAAATAGTATTTCATATCTTTGCAGCGGTCAGGGGCGGATCCAGCGGGGGGGGAGGGGTTCATGGAGGTCATGACCCCCCCCCCCCAAGCAGGGATTTTTTAATGTTGGCTCTAATAGTTAATTGGCCCTAATACATAATAATGATGTCATTATTTACGATAACTCAATTTGTTAAACAAATTAAATAGAAAATATTATCTAAGAACTTACAATTCTAAGATAATTAAGAACTATTGTTTGATTTATTATTCTAATAAATAGCCAAAAACCAATATTTTGTGGGGATATTATTTCGACCCGCAGATGGGAGAGGTATTCTATTTAAGACCTAGTCAAGTATGTGACTACCGACATTTGCACTTAGAAAATTAACTCTAATTCAATAAATTTTGTATTCTATCGATGAACCGATTAGATATTGAAACTTTATGATTTAAAAAGTGTTGGCGTTCTTAGGGGAAATTTTTGAGGAAAACAAAGTATGAGTTTATGCTAAATAGTGGTAGGGGTATTGGCACGTAGTTTAAAATTATACAAACGTGAAGATTTTCAAGAAAATTATTTAAAATAACAGAAAATAATTCTAAATGATATGTTAACACAATAAATACAAAAATGTAAAAACATATAGTATTTTATTTGATATTATGACAAAAACGACATTACAGCAACTTAAATATCCTGACTAGAATCGCAGTTCTCATTTCTCATGTATTTTCTAATCATGTTTACGTACTGTAATCCTAAAATGTATTGAAAACATGTAAACGCTTCAATTAAACAAAATACATGCACTATCAAAATATGAAAATAATTCCCAAGTATTTGTTTATAAAATTATGTACGTATTTTCAATTTTGCAT
The DNA here is from genome assembly GCA_947425015.1 of Pterostichus niger. NCBI lineage: Eukaryota > Metazoa > Arthropoda > Insecta > Coleoptera > Carabidae > Pterostichus > Pterostichus niger. The sequence continues at coordinate 16,281,172 of OX380336.1, forward strand.
CGACGAGGTATATTTGTTCGGTTTTATGTTATCATTCATCTTATAATCTGTAAGCAATATAAATTAATTCCTACTTCCTTTTGTGAAATATTTAAGGTTATAATAAGAATTGTCTATAAACATTAAATTAAAAACTTTGTTAAATATATCGGTTTTTAAAACAAATAATCCATTTCAATATTACTAACCATACTGTTCTACTAATCTGCTCTGCTAAAATTGATCAAATGTTTGCAGTAAAACCTGTATCAGACTGACAACTTAGAATATTAGTGTAATATAATACGAAAAACAAAATAGATATATGTCAAAGCACAAATTCTGAAATATTCATTCATAACATGTATATATCTACATAGTGAAATATATCATTATGAATGACAGCTGTCAATCTAGATGTTCATTTTAGCGCTGAGTGTACGACAAAGCACAAATCAAGTGTGTAAAATGAGTATTTCGTAAAGTTGCTGCAACAAATTCAAATTTCAAAAAAATATTTTATATACTTATTCTCATCTAAATAAAGGAACAAGTAGTGCAGAATAATCTCACAACATTCTACTTTCTGATATGTACAATATAAAGAATGTAAAATTTCTATAAAACAAACAAATTTGAATTGATATGCAACAGGTCAAGATATCAAAATTTCGAATCTGAATTTCTCAAAAATGCCGAGTACGATTTTGTTAAAAAAATTCTGTATATTTAAGAACATAGTTTTCTATAACACATAATTTTTTTTACCCAATTTGAATTTGTAACTTTTGAAAAAAAAACAAAAATATCCGAAAAAGCCTGCTTTTGAGCGGTTTTTCGCATGTTTATTTTTTTTTTCTCAAAAGTTACAAATTCAAATTGGATAAAAATTGTATATGTTATAGAGGACCATATTCTTAAATATACAAAAAAATTTAAAGAAAATTGTACTCGGCATTTTTGAGAAATTCAAGTCCATTTTTGAACCGTTTTCTATCAATTAGTTGTACATAAATTTAATAATATGTATATTATTACGACACCTTGAAGTATTGGCTTTAAAATTATGTACAATTCATCGTAAAAAAAAAGATATCTTATTTGAAAGAGATCAAGTCAGATCAAGTGTTCTGCAGCTAACTTAAGATTTAATTAAGCGGATGCTTCACCTTAAATAAATTGAATATTGTCTTAAGGTCATTTAATCCATTATATTACCTGGTTTGAAATAATAGCATATTTATTTATTGGATATTATGAAAGATTATTTATAATTATAAATCTGCAAATAAAATTGGTTGTGTCGGATATAAAACTTCGTTTCAACCCCTAACATTATTTTTACATATAAATAGACTACACCCCTAAATATATTTTAAAACTAGTCCGATATCAAGCAACACTGAAAGAAGGTGGTAATTATTTTTGTTATTAATTACATTTTAATTTCATACATTTTCTCAAATAAAAATTTGTTTCAACTCCAAATATTTTGATGTCTCAAATAGTTGTATATGTAAATAGACTATATCCCTATACATATTGCAAAGCTAGTCCGGTGTAAAGCAGCCCCGGGGCAAGGTGGTAATTAATTATATTTAAATATATTTGCTTTGAAGCCGAAGACTCATGGCACTGCGGCACAACACATTTATGAACCATGATAATTCCTAAAACCCTACACTTCAATTGTTACTTGTTACAGAACAAACAAGCGAACATGTAAACTAGGCATCACGCATTACCAACCTGGTTATACTCCCCACGGTCACCACTAAGTGGAATTGTTACTGACAGCAATACATAGAATGGTAGGTCTATAGTTGAGACCGGCTAGGGTTTTGCTGCTTTCACACAAATGGTAAATGTGATTGCCCTCATTATCACGCGGCATGACATAGAACTAAAATTCTATATATTTTTACAATGCCACATGCGCCGTTTGAGACAAAATACAATTGTTCTGCATGATATATAGAATTGCATGAAATATATAAAATTTTCTGGAATATATAGATTTGTACGTAATATATCTTGAGAACCCTGGTTCGATCCCCACAGCCGACAAACAATTTTCACCAATTTAAATCTACCCCTGTGGCTCCCTCTCTACTAATATCTTTGAGGGCCGTGATTTGTCGGCTGGTAACTGCACTTCACGCGAAAAAATATATCACTTACCGAGATCTGCTTAGGCAGAGTGCCACACCCAATAATGGGTAAAAGGCGTGATGATATATTTATTTTATTTATATTTATATATACAAAATTTTCAGTTATATATAGAAAATTTTCTATATATTTGGTAAAAATGTATATATTTCAGAAAACTTTATATATTTAATGCAATTCTATATATCATGCAGAACATTGTATTTTGTCGCAAACGGCGCCTCATAAATGCCTGTCATTTAATAATAAACATAATGCTTTTTTTATTATCTCAAAATTTAAATTTTTTATATCTAACACCTACCAAAACAAGAAAATTACAGCATCTATATTCATTGTTATTATTATTACAATCCATGCAACTCACAATCGTGGTTCTAGCTTCAATCTAGGGAGCTTAGTTTGTTACTAAACGCTAATCGTGACAATCAAACAGGGAATCTGATCAATATGATTCCCCCCAAATTTTTGTGTATGGGGCACATTTCACTGTGATCTATTTATAGCTAATTGCAGTTTATAACAAAATTATTTAATTTGACATTTCCGATTTTATAACTTTAGTTTAAAAATTTAGTGGCGTTAAATAATAATGAATAATATGTACAGATATTTTAGTCACTTATTTAAACCAAGTACAACAATATTAAATAATAATATTAAAAGATATGTGGCATTTAAAAGTGCGGTGTCTTTAGAAACTATTTATCCTAATAGTAGTTTAAAATTAACTACACCTCTTAAAGTAAGAGATTATATAATTAATTTTATATTTTATTACTTATTGTATACAATTTCAGGTAAGAGATCAGAATAAACAATTCTTAGGTTATATACCCATTGATGAATTAGACATAACATACAGCCGTAGCACTGGTCCAGGTGGTCAAAACGTAAACACTTTAAACACAAAGGTTGATTTAAGATTTAATGTTCAATCAGCATCATGGATCAATGATGATATCAAATCAAAACTTATAGAAAAAGTTAGTTGTTACCTGTGCTGTACAAACTGAAAACTTTAATGTTTATTTAAAATTACAGTATAGAACAAAAATAACAAAAGATGGTTTTCTCGTTTTCCGATCGGATGTAACAAGATCCCAACAATTAAATCTTGCAGATTGTTTAGAAAAAGTTAGAACTGCCATTCGAACTGCAACTATCATACCTACCAAAATGTCTGAAGAAACTCATGAAAAAATACGTAGAAGGTAAACGTTATTGCAAACTAGCTAACAATATCACGAGATATTCCTATATATTCAAATATTCCCTTTTAGGCATGAACTAGCAATTCGTGAAAGACTGAATGTTAAACGCCACAGAACACAAATTAAAGTGGACAGACGAGATCCTACAATTAAAATGTAATAGGAATAAAGGTTGAAATTAAAACTGTCTTATTTAGTTCTACACGATTCATTGAAACAATATATGAACCTTAAATCTAAATTTATAATTATTTACAACTTCACAATATACCATCAACCACTGTTGAAAAATTCTACATTTAAAGAAGCATGGAAAAGATATCAATACACAAACTTTTATAGAATAACAAATCAAATTGAGTTTAGATAATTTTGACGTGACCATATCTAATAAGGTACATAAACTAAACTTATTACATAATTTCTTGAATTTAACTTTAATCCCGATCTCTTCTTTTATCGCTGGAACCCGAATGACGTGAATGTGATCGTCTGCTGCGGCTGCGACTTCTGGATCTGTGAGATCTAAAATTATAATAAAAAGTATCAATAATTTACCGAAATATATATATATATATATATATATATATATATATATATATATATATATATATATATATATATATATATATATATATATATATATATATATATATATATATATTTAAATATATATATTATAATATTATATAGATTTTCATCGCTGGTATCTTCAGATTTATAAGAGCTACGAATCCGATTAAATTAAAATAAAAAGTTGTCACATTATTGATCAATTGCAACGTCACCAGTTTAAAATTTAACTTTGCTGTGAATGTGAACTGCAATTTAATATAAAAATAAGTCAATATGAATAATTAATCGATTAAAAAAAAACCAATGAAATACAGGCATTTTAATTTCATGTATAAAGTCATATATTAAAAAATTAAAATTTGGTCACAGGCCACATTAATGTGTTAAGCGGTTGCTATGTAAAAAGAAACTTGGTAAGTTGGACTATTTGCATATTTAAAATATAAAAATTTGAAATTACATTTTGTATGATTTATCACAATAAGATTATATTCAAAAATATTTTGATATTATATTATTAATATAAGCAGATTATAAATCATAGTACTTTTTCTTTTTGCTAGCATTGGAATTTCGAATCAAAAACAAAGTTGATTAAATTATCATCGTAGTGCTATTTTAAGTCACGTTTTTAGTGATGTACTAGCAGGCCGTAGGCAATGAAGTAGAATTCACTCCTGTAAGACAATTGAATAGATTTTTTTACCGAAACAATTGCCCACCAAAAAGTTGTTAATTCTGCTCGGAAACTCTTCAATTCATTTGGAATTCATATGCGTTTTTTCCTATACTTTACCCCCCCTACGAACGCAGTATTGCAAGGTATAGGACGTATTTGGCTTTAATGGTACTAACCAAATGTCAATTCGAGGCCAAGTTTATAGAATACAAAAAAAATAGTAAAGTTTCAAAATTTATATTAATATCAGACGGATGTATTAGATGTTTGTGCAAGCCATATTCTCTCTTTCACCAAGGTGTCGGGTTACAAGTATCTGAGTATCAAATTCTAATTTGTCAACAATTTTGTCATTCGTTGTTCTATAATCGCCTTTTTCTGCACCAATCCATGCACAATGTGCCAAACACTTTGACTTTGAAGTGCGGTCTTGTAATGCTAATCGAAGAAGAGGGCGCTTCACAATCTGATGTTCTCCGTCGGGTTCAAGATTCTGTCTGTATCCAGTCTCCATAGGTGTGGAAATTGTGCTTATACTATGATTTACATGAGCCGCTATATCACGCAGTGACATACCGCTCTCGGGAATACTCATGATACGGCCTTTTTGAAAATCACTTGTTCAAATGCACGTTTTCTCTTTTGCGATACATGTTAACATGATAACAATCAAATTTCAACTGAATTTGAATCATTTTGGACAAAATATTCAACAAATGTTTGTGTGATAATTATGTTTAAACACTTATATTCCCTGAATATTAAATTCTCAGCGGTTCGAAAATTTAATGATTTACACTACGAGGGTTGCCTTTTATATTTTGGGATTGGGAAACCCTAATGCTGCCATCTGGCAACTGACGTTTCTATAATCAAGTTTGACATTTTTGACGGCATATGTACTCAAAACGTTTTGACGTACGAGCGCTATTTATGTAGTTTACAGTAGGTAACTTGAAAAAATTCATATCGGCATAAAATGGAATTAAATCATGAACAGTTTCGTGCGATTATTTTTTACAACTTTCGACGCAGATTAACTCAACAGTGCATCGATGAACTTAATTCGATTTTTGGCGATGAAACACCATCAAGGACCAGTGTTTATCGATGGTTTAGCGAATTCAATCGTGGCCGTAATACACTCAACGACGAATTTCGTGAAGGTTGTCCAAAATCGGTTGTTGTTCCGAAAAACATTGATGCGGTGCGTGAACTGATACTGCAAGATCGTCATATGACTTATCGAGAGATTGAGATATCCTTGGATATTAGTGGGACCAGCATACATTCAGTATTGCATGAACATTTGGCCGTAAAAAATATTTGTTCCCATTGGATCTAATATAATTTGACAATCGCTCAAAAACAAGCACGTGTCAATTGGTCGCAAGAAATGCTCAAAAAGACGGATCATTCTTCACCACGACAATGCGAACTCTCACACATCGGCCGAACAAGTGACTTTTTGAGCGCTCAAAACGTCGATTTGATGAGTCTTCCGTCGTATAATCCTGATTTGGCACCCAATGACTTCTTTTTATTCCCGAACATCAAAAATAAATTGAGAGGTCAACGTTTGATGCGTTAAAAATGCATGTTTTGGAGATTCCTCAATCGGAGTGGATAAAGTACTTCGAAAATTGGTTCACACGCATGCAAAAGTAAATTGATATTCATGGAGAATATTTTGAAAAACAATGAAGCTATTTTCGATGATAAATATTAGTTTTTGTTCTCTAATCCCGAAATATATAAGGCAACACTCGTACTAAAAGAAAGCAACCTCTGTGCTGAATTTCATTTGTTTATTCCTATGATTTCAATGACCGTTAATGAGTACATACAATTTCTTTAAAATTATATTACTTCCAGCCATGTGTAATGATGTATCTTACATTCACATACAAGTGTGTCAAAATTTGTTTAATTTAAGCGAACTCGTAGCTCTCAGTTATCAAGAATGTTAATTCAAAACCTCTAAAACTAAACACGCATTACACGAAAAAAGCGTCATAGGCGTATGTCATGAGTAATCCATTTTTCAGTTTAAATCTATTTACTAATAACTTTTGAATAAAAATACTAGAAATAACAAAAGTTATAGAGCATAAAATAGATACATAAATTTTGTTTTCTCTCAAAGTTATTTCAAACAAGTTAATCATGGACTTTGCAAAAAAAATCGAACCATGAATTCATTTCTATGTACAAAAGTTGAACTGTTAAATTAATTATTTGTATAACAAGAGAAGAAAGTGAGAAATATCTTTCCGAAGGTGCCGGTTCATTTCAGAGCTGAAGGCAAGAGATAAAAATGCACTTGAGAAGAAAGCCACTTTCTTCACATACATTTATTTTTTTTAATAAATCTGTCAAAAAATAAAACCTTAAAAAATTAATTGGAAATTTAAATAGATACCTAGATGATTCGGCCGTTCTTCGTCTATCTCGGCTTCGGGAACGATGTCTTCTAGAGCGCCTGTCTAGCTCTCGTCCTCCAACATACTGACTGCGTTCCCTTTCTCGGTATCTGTCTTCGTGATCGCGATCCCGAAGAGACTTGCGTCTTTCTTCACGACGTTTATCCGCATTTTTCTAAAACATTACATAAATATATCAGAATTTATACATGTTACAAATAGTAAATTATTACCTCTAGTTCAGCGAGCTTCTCTCTGATTTTAATAAAGCCCAAGTGTAGTTTACCGCCGAAATGATCGGCTAAACGTCTGTCATTGTCATGGATACCCAGATAAGCAGAACAGACTTCACAAACTCGAAGTTTCTGTTGTTGATAGCTACTCGCTGGCATAGAATTCCGGTATTCTTGTTCAGCTTCTAATTTTTTTTTACGCAGTTCGTCAATCTGAGTCAATATTATTTTTATTCAATAAGGCCTATGTAAATCTTTAATCTATAGTAGTTTACCTCTTCCATGAGCTTCATACTTTCTTCCACCAAACCCTCTTCGCCAAGCTGCTCGGCTTTGGCCAGCTTCTTACCAATTTGCTCAGCCAACTCGTGCACAGAGTTAGCCTTGACAGCCACCTCAGCACTCAGCTCCTCCTGTGTCTCCGCTAGCCGCAGTTTAGCCGCCTCTGTTCGTCGGTCGCAGTCGCTTATAAACGCCTGCAGATGTTCCATGGCCTGTGAACAACACATACACATATGGATGGTAGTCAGTGGAGAATAATAAATGATTAGTAAAACACTGAACTTACATCTAAATCATAAAAGTAGTCCTTGTGGGCAGATGCCTTCTCATAGTCAGCTCGGAGCGCCAAATCGTGAATCTTCGGACATTCTCCCAGGTCCATGCGCTACGCAATCAAACACAACGTGACAAAACAGCCAGCGCAGACACACGCAACCTCACGGTCTCAAATTATAACGTTACGGTGCTCAACAATGTCCACAAAGAAAATGATATTGAACTTTTTAATCTTACTCTCATTTCAGTCGGCACTCGTCAGCAAAATAGATTCAAATAAATATTACGATATTCTATATGAAAAGCGACTATTTCTTCGAATTTTTCTTCAGTTGCGACGACTCGACTCTTTCATCTGTATTTACGAACAACCAATCGTTTAATATTTAAAACACCCCAAGTAACATTATACGTTAATCTAATAAAATTGGCTTGTAGTTATTACATACTCACAAAATGGTTCCCGTATCAAGAAAATGTATGACTTTCTTTTTATTTTCAATACTCACAAGATATGGTGTTCCTATCAGATGGTTTACATACAATATTTGTTGCAATCATGCACTCTCCAGTTATTATTTTACGCATTTTATTTATTTATTAAATAAATCAAAATATCTACGTGAGTGAAAAGAAGAAAGAATTTTGTGGTTTTATTAGTAAGTAAAGATTATATTATAGAGAAATTACGATATTTATGCGTTTTACTGTTTCAACAATATTTTTTTTATTTCCGTTACTATACTTACCAGAATACACCTGCCAGAGTATACATCTACACAAATATTTTGTTCTGTTTTTAAATTGTACCATACCTTCCCTCGTTGCAGTGATTTCACCTTACCAACAGGATAACAAATTCTCTACCGATTGCACTTTGAGTAAATAGAATTACAAATTTTTTAAACAAATTAAGAAACGGCATCCTGTAGATAAAGGTATTAATCACTGTTTAACGGAAATTCTAACAACAAAGGTTTGTGAACATGATAGATGTCTTGAACACATATCTACTGTCTGCACTTCAATTATGAAAACTATTACTTAATATTACTTTGCAATAGATTGCAAAATGAATTTTTAAAATACAATCTGATAACAGCTAGTAATCAGACAGTAACAAGAAAGTTACTTCGTGAAGATGAAATAAAAATGTTCAACAAACAGGTGACACTGTTTTGTTCAAGACAAATAATAACAACGGGTGTTGGTATACAATTGAAAGCCTTAAGATCAACCCTGTATTAACATAACGCTAAGAATTTGTAATGAGGTGACATACGTACGTCTCAGTACTTACATAACAGCCTACATTATAAAACACCTATCCTCATCTTAATATAGCAAAAGTGACGTGATATTCTGAAAAGTACAGTGTGCATTATTAGAAGCTGACATTGCCAAAACTTTAGGATTATTTCTTTTACACGAATTTAATCTGGCTTAATTTGGTCTAGTCTGTCTGAAAATACTCACTTGAAAATATTTAAAGTTATTTAACCACAGAAAAATACAAAATATTATTCACATTATTAAGGTTAAAATTCAAACATTATAAGAATGCAATTTTCACTACTTGTTGATTCTGATAAATATGGATATAATTATCCAAAAAACAATGTAGGAAAAAATAAGAAAACTTAAAAAATGTGCATTAGATTATTAGTATGAACATGAAGTACTTTGAGACGGACTATGATAATTAGCTGAAGTGCTATATTCATGAGGATTGTTTCACTTTGGGCTTCAAATGATTCATTGAATGTTTTTAATTGTATAAAACTTACCGTTGACAGAAGAATTTCATGAGGGCAACACGCAAGGAGAAACGATTTGCAGACTTTTGGGTCGGAGAATTTTACTTGAAATTTGTTGTTCTCACCTAGTCAGTTTATTCATCATCGTTACATTAATTTTACGCTATTATTTTTATGACTTACCATTTCGTCCTGTACCCATCAGCTGATCGAGCATCGCTCGCATTTGGTCATGAGCTGACATTTTTGTTGATTTATTTTAGTTACACAAAGCACAAATAAAACGTTGTACTCTACAAATGAATCTGACAAACAATGGCTACTATTTCTGACTTCTGACTGACAGGAAGTGAGTGGTAACCTGGTAACTGCTTTTTATTATATTATTGTAGATGTCGTTACTATAATTTACATAATATTTCAAAATATTTGCTTAATTTAAATTAAAATAATTTGTAGAAAATATTATAAAGAAATTCGTACATACATTATTTTTTCTTCAGTTTCCAATGAAAAACATTGAACGGATATCCGTTACGATTTATATATTGCGCGGGTAAAATAAATACCAGTATCGCATTAAAAAGTTGGTATATTTATGAAATAAAGAAAGTATATTTCTTAAAAGCAGTTGACAATTACAATAGGGTCCTATACATGTAATATACTTTGTGCATACTGAAATAATTCTTAATACATTTAAATCACATTTTGTAAGTTTTACATCGAATTACGAACCCTCATAGTAATTTCAGTACATAGCAATGCTCAAGGCACCTGTTTTTATTATTGCACTCCTTGGTAATCACAAGAAGATCATAATACTGATTCTTTTTTACAAATTCAAGATAGTGAATCAAGCATAAAAAATAAATAAAATAAAAACTCATTTATTGAAATGTACAATGCATTTTAAAATACAATAATGGGTGATTTACATAGGGGCACCAATAAGAAATATAATCTTTATGAAATTTATAATATTGTATAAATGAATAAAGTCACACTAAATATTAAGTACGGAGCACATCACTTATTAATACTGACCCATAGATTAATAATTAAAAGTAATTTAATTTCGTAATACATTGAAAGATGACTTCATGGCATATTCGAAAGAATTAAAGATAAATACGGTTTGAAAACATCATAGGCATAAATGCAAGAATACAAGTGAAATAACGAACAAAAATATCGATCGTTTCCCAATAAACAGTGCGCAATATAGACACAAATTGTCCTATACTAAAACGTGCACAATAAATCAGTAACATATTACGAAATATTTATATAAATTGTACAACAATTGGCTGAAACAAAATAGCACCCCTTTGTGTAAACGGCAGTATAAACATTTTTGGTCTTATATCAATTTTGAATAATAATATTACAAATATTTTTCGAAAATATTTTACACACAAAAAAAAGTTGAAAACAGCATTTTCAACCCTGTTAATACAAGTGTATAAATTTCAAAATAGATTACATTTTATCTTTGTTACATTGTAAAATACTTTTAGTATTTTATTTTTCAATATTCTCAAATGCAAACAGCATGAAGTGAGGTTACCTAAAAATAAACACAAAGATTAAATAAAATAATACATTTTTATAAAAATACAAGAATCCCAAAATTAAATTTATTCGAAAAAAAAAAAGGGAGCGAATTCAACAAGAGTTCTTTTAATATTTAATCAACCGTTCTACTGATAAACACATTGCAAGACTTTTAAGAAGCTAAAATTTAACTACAATTAAAAAAGAAAATAATGTTCCTGATCATTATCTCGTTTAATTAATGAGATATTTAACTCACACTCACGGCGGTAAAGCACTCCACAAACTCTTCACTCCATTTTCTCCCTGAATGATTATAGTGAAAATGTAAAAGTAAATGGTAATAAATGAGATATAGATAAGAGTGAATGCTAGTTTAGTCTGAAGAATGGTAAGAGTTCTGTTCGTACATGGATTTTTTAAAACATGGTTTTGAAGTTTGAGAAGTACGATTCAAATTGTCTATCAGAGGCCCCGCTATATTAAAACTTCTATGGATCTTGAGAATTCCATATCAATATGATTGAGATTTTGTTATTTGTAATTGTAATCTTAAAATAATCAAGGATATAAAATAAAAATCAATACATTTATCTAATTTACACAAACTCAGGACATATGTTTACGTACGTAAATTGTATTTCTCCATATTTTCGCGACGAATCTGGCAATTTAAAGAAGGTAATTTCTAAAAGAACAACAATAAAAAATAATTCTAACTTTACAGGATGATCGAGCGTCTGGTCACACAGGCATAAATGAAACATAAAACTTATATTCTGCCTTATTTATTTACCCTATATTCCTAATAAATTTCCTAAATAAATTAATTGTGGAAATGTAGAATTTATTTTTTTGATAAAATATTTACTTCTTTTCTTTTAATTCAGAAATATTAAATAAAATAAATATATCAACGCGCCTTTTACCCTTTACTCCGTCAGTACGGTGGGGTGAATAATGATATGGAATTTGAATCCGGAGATCCTGAGTTCGAATCGCACTTAAACTAAAATTTATATGATCTACCACACTGCGGCTCCTTGAGTGCGGACCCTGTACTGTAAGTAGGATTAAATTCCTGTTATCTAGCGTAATATAAATTAAATAAATTACTGAGTGTGGCACTCTGACGTAGCAGATCTCGGGAAGTGATATATTTCTTCGCGTGAGTGAGATTACCAGCCGTCAAATCACGACCCCTAAAGATGTTAGTGGAGGGGGAGCCACAATTTGGTGAAAATTGTTTATCGGCTGTGGGGATCGAACCAGAATTGTCAAAATCTACAGGCCGGATCGATACCACTGAGCCACCTACCTTATAAAAATAATTTATAATACTGTTAATAATATATTTATAATATTGTATTAAATGGTATTTCGTAAAGTAGCAATAGCAATATAATTGTATTTGAAAACAGAAATAAGATATAAATTATTAGACTACAAATAAGCTCCAAATGTTCTTCTTTTCAGGCTTCAAAAGCATGAAAGTGTCCTCAAAGAATCCATATGCGATCAGGACTTAAAGCTCCCATACAATAAATAAAATTGATTCGAATTTATAAAATTCAAGTACATTTATTTACTATGTCCTTTATAAAACAGATTGATACGAGCACAATTATTTCAATTTATAAAATATGATAGTGATTCAGATGATTTTGACAGAGTAGCAGATAAAAACAAAACATCATTTTCGGCGAGTAGTTGCATCTGCAAGTTAATCTATTTTTGGCGATTTTTGCTTCATATGTCGGTTTTGTATAATTACGTAAGACACAGCATGGTAGTTATTTCACAGTTTACACTATTACTGTCCGATTTTATAAAAAAAACAGAATAAATTTACTTCCACAGTATTTAAATTAACAAATATGAATCAATTTTATTCATTTTATGGCATATATAACATTATTATCAAAAGTTGAATTGTCATTTGAATGAGTAAATTTTATTTACTTTCGTTTTCATTTACAAAACCGGCCATAATTTGGTGAAAAAAATGCATTTAACCGTTTTTCTATTACTCTTAATAAGGAATCAATTGTTAAATGTAAACACCGGTAAACTCAATAATACTGAATAAACAAATAAATCTAGATATCACAATTTTCGAAAAATAAAAATAATTTTGAAAAAAATTCTTATTATTAGAAACAAGTCCTATTATAAAACCAGAGAACAAAGTAATATAACAGTGCTTGTATACCTTGTAACATGCACTTAATCCTTCCAGTCTTTTTTAATTTCAAAAGTCCACTCCCACTTGAGGTGCTCGTGCTTGTCGTCATCAGTGAAAAGCGAGTGTACGGTGTAGGAACCCCGAGCCATCATGCCTGACGGAGCATCTTCTGGTGGCGTCGTATACGACTGCATCTCGTTCTTCGGCGCGTACGAACCCACCATATGAGTCATTTTGTCAACTAAATAACATACAACTATGATTAAATTCATCCACGGCATAATACAATGCATACTAGAAGGGTTATAATAAATTGACGCAACCCATGTCACTTTACAAATTTCCAAAAACTAAACATTATATGAAAAATAATGAGTACCTAGCGGATGAAAAATTCTGGGTTTAAATCCCGACGAATGCTCATGATTTTTCAAAATTATTTCTGTATATCTACGATCTGATTTTACTGTAAATAATCTAATTCTTATTATTATTAAATATTAATAATTTTTTTAAAATAAAAAAGGTGCTCGATACTTTATTTTTTGCTTCATATAATGTTAAATTATTGTTAAAATGAATAATAACTACTAAAAATTGTAAAATCATAGTTAGAATAATGAATTTTCGGTAAAATAATAATTATAGAATAAAAATAAATTATTTAAAAAAATTAAAATTATAAACGCTCCCTAAAAAATCCTTTTATTCAGTAAAAATAATAAATACACGATAAAAATAATAAACTCTGGCGCTAATGATTGATTCACATTAAACTACTTCCATATTCTAGATTGCAATAGCGAACGAAGTGCAATAATTTAAATACTATGCAAAATCTTAAATAACAATAATGCATATTTCTTAAATATATATATATATATATATATATATATATATATATATATATATATATATATATATATATATATATATTGAACAAATTATATTATGTATCTGGCAAAATTTATCAATCATTTATTATTTTTATCGTACATAACTTACTTAAAATGAATATTTCAATAATGCGGTTACATTTTCTTAGCGAAAATGTATAATTACTTACCTTATACAGTTCAATAAAATATCGAGCATCTTATTAATATATTTTTTTATAATGTGGGAACTCAAAAACTATAAATTAAATATTTACAGAAACAAATATTTACTAAATATTTATAAGAAGATGAATATCAAAGTTGTTATTATGAACAAGTATCAAATTATTAATCATACTTAAGTGGAAATACTATTTGGTAATATCTTTTTAGTTTAGTACGTAAATTAGGGCGTGGGATTGAATTAAAATGATTCGTGCAAATTATTTACCTGGGTCACTAAGTCCTTGATGCAATGCAGGAAAAACAAATAATTTAAAAAGGATACATTCAATGTCAAGACAATAGGTACTTTAGTGATTAGATTACGTGTCAATTAGATGGTGTTATAATTTTTAAATTGTTGTTACTTAAATGTTTTTGAATTAACAGCAACAAAATGCTAATACATGAATGTAGATTATAATATGTAACAAAAAAAAACACAGTACCTGGTACACCAAGTCGATAAGTTTTTTGCACGTATTTTAATCCGTGTACGATTTCACGTTGAACAATAAAATCAATACGGATACGATATGAGACACCTTCTTTAATAATGAACACTTGCTTTTTTAGTTTTTCTAAATCACCCGTTAAATCAAGCTCAACGTCTAGTCTATCAGGAACGCAGAGTACAAGTTTTTTCACCAAAACTTTGCGATCATCAGATGAATCTACAAAAAAAAATCATCATATTTCGTTTGAAAATTTTATATGAATAAATAAATTCATATAAAATTTTCAAACAGTAAACTTAAGATAGTAAAAAATATTTGTTATAATTAGCTTATTATATACTAAAGGAGAGAGTGCATGTTTTTCTTTTCCCCAGCAGTGTAAATTTGAAGTACGAGGCGAAGCCGAGGGCTACCTACTATATACCAGATGTCTACCAAACAGGAAATTTATCATTACAATTTTCGTTAGGTGATATATTACCTATTAATTTTAGAGTAAAAGTATAATGAAGAAAAATGCTCAGCATGAAAGACTGCATACTAATGAATATTAAGTTATACAAGTTGGAAGCAAAAGAAAATAAATGATTTAAGACAATTATCACAGTGAAATGAAAAAATTAAACAATTCGCTATGATAATTGTGTGTTCTTTATATTTGAAATTAAGTGCTTTTTTTCATTTTTGTGAAGACTCTATAGCTGGTACCACAAACTTTGTTTTTGGGTGTTTTAAGAGCATGGTTTTAACATGTTAAGAGATAGCTAAAACACCCAAAAACACAGCTCTTAAAACAGGTACAAACAGCTTGTGGTACCAGTCAATAACCCCAAACAAAACAATAAAGCCAGACATGGCAACTTCTCCCTCTACAAAATTTTTGAAGGAATTTGTAATTTTTAAATATTTAAATAATTCTACAAACGCAATTTTGTTTATATATATTTTTTACATAATTAGATACTGTACAGTACAATAATAAAGCTAGAACAAAATTTAAATAGTTTTTATTATAAAATAATAATTATAACTTTCATATTTACGCCTTTGTGCATATTTGAAACTGTTTATCGAAATAGTTCATCTATGCAGTTTTACTGGCAGTACCAATTAAATCTGCCATTTTGTGCAAAACATCACCGCCGTACCGCTCTTATTCATCACGAATAATTATTTTCGTAACACATGCACAAGAAACACGTTCTTATTCCCTAATTTTAGAGAGAGAAACACTGCTTTTCTCCCCTAGGTAGCATGTTTCTCTCCCTAGAGAGCCTTCGGCTCTCGCTTATATCTCGGTTTGCTAACTTCACACGCGGGAATAATCGCTTGTTTCTCTCCCTAATAAATAAAAGATTTATTCAGCGGTATTTATGAAAATTGTTCTATTCCGTCCATAGCGACATCTAAATAATAATTCGGTAATTTAAAGAAACTGGAAATGTGGCAAAACTATGGGTAAACTGCAGAATAGGAAGATCAGGAAGAGAATATAACCCATAACAGATTCAACAAACAAATTAAATGTGCTTTTGTATGTATGAGAAAATACAAATTTTAGAGTGCGTCAGATTGCTGCTGAATTAAATTTACATTTTTCAACAGTGCATAAAGTGTTAAAAATGGAAAAGTACTGTTGAAGGAAAATTCCATTTCAAATACGGATTTTAATTTGCAAGATGAAGTTTTTCCGTAATTCTACAAACTGATTATAATAATAACAAAATGAAAAGAAATGTCAAATATGATAAATTACTCATACATAATAAACAATTAAACAAGAATAGACTTTTCATTCTGAATATTTTTCTTCATTATACTTTCCTTTAAAATTATACGTTTTTTATTTCTTCGCATGAAGTGCGGTTACCAGCCGTCAAATCACGGTACCCAAAGATGTTAGTGGCCGGGAGGCCACAGGGGTAGTTTTTGTGTAGTTAAAATTGTTTATTTGAAATACACAGGCCGAGTCGATACCACTATATATAAATAAAATATTGGCTCATATTACAAGCTCTGCTTTTGCCTGTTTTCAGAGCAGTGTATTTGGGTATTTTAAGAGCATGGTTTTTACATGTGAAAGATAGCTAAAACGCCCAAATACACTGCCTTTAAAACAAGCAAAAACAGAGCTTGTGGTACCAGTCAATATGTTTAAAATATATATACGAGACAACACTGACAGTGATTTGTAAGAAGCTTCAGTGAGCAACAAGTTTCGAATATTAAATACGCATGTAATTGACAGACAATTCACAAAAAGACCACGGATTATTCTTATAGTTTGAATCCAGTTTTCAACAAATTTTTATACATGCTTGCAGAACTGATTTCAAGATTGCTCGAAGAAAGCTATTAAAAATACAGAAAATAATCGCAAAATCAATATTAATTCTAAACAATCGGCATAAAAGTATGTGTGCAACATGACAAAAATGCAGATTTATTGACTTGGTTAGATTCATAGCCTCCGAAAAAAAAAAACTCGTCCCGCAGCAGTAAATCTGCTACTGTTTTGCCTAGTTAAACAAGTAACTATTTTTTCTTGTATAAGTAATGAGAGAAAAGCTTACGTTAGTCTCGCCGCTTTTAGAAACGGCACAGCGGGCTAAATATATTATTTCTGTCACGATTTTGATGCAATAGAAACAAATTTTACTACCGGTCAAAGAACATAACAACTCGTGAGATTGGTTTACCTGGTTTATGAAATATAAAAATGTGTATACAATATATTGTACTTTCGTAGCAACGACAAGAATACAATAGGAGAAATCTTAGCAGTTGTAGAAAAAAATATTTAATTATTTTTTATTTACCAACAATGATTTTGCCTTCCTTGGCTTCACCAAGTAACGCCTCTTTATATTTTCGTAAGCTCTCATCTTCGTGATCAGCAGCAATAATTTCTTCGATCGTCTTTTCTGGTGGTGGTTTATAACGAGCATCTAATTCATGCTCTTCTTCCTCCGGAGTTGGAATATCACCTTTTTCAGTATCCGTCATTCTGTGACACTATAAACTAAATAAATCTAAAATACAAAATCAGTAAGCGGCTGAAAATGAAAAAAACATAATATGCTTCATTTATTTATAAATAGCAAAATGAGTAAACAGAGAATAAGGCGTTACAACTTAATCAGAAATCCATATATCCGCAATATTATTTTTAATAAATTTTATATATATATATATACATATTAATAAAAAATAATGTTTATCTGAAATAAGTATAAAATCTTCGTGGGTGACTTGTTTTCACCGGTGAAATCATTAACTATTGACAGATGATTAAAAATGACAAAAAAACTATTTATACAAATATAAGATATATATTTTTTATAAAATAAAATTATATAAGAAAATAAAATCGTACTTACATATCTAAAACAGTAAAATTTACAAAGAAACTCTAAATGTACTAAAAACGGATTTCACTGATAATCGGTCTTTCTGATTAAATTTTTCGATTATGCGCATTTGCAAATGGGTGGGTAACTTCCCGTCTCACTGGCATGCGTAGTATCAATAGCACAGCATAGCGCGAAATTTGAATTACTTAACAATACCTACTTTCCGATCCTCAAAGATTGTATTATCAATGTGATTTGGATCAATTAGAATCCAAAATTTAAAATTAGCTAAATCTTTTTTCTTAATCGTGGTGTTATTAAAATAATAACCTTAAACCGCAAAGTAGAAAGGCACAAGGATTATGTAAGTAAAATTAATTGTCAAAAAAACATTATCTTTTTAGCATTCGTAGATATCCGTATAATCTATATTTTATATATTACATTTTCGTCAGATTTTTTTATGTAAAATTTATTTTTGATAAATTTTTATAAAATACAAATTTACTTGCTGTTATAATGTGGTAATATTTATTTATGTAACAAGTTCGCAAAGCAGTATATTGTCGCAAGAGTATCAATTTTGATCGTTCGAACCAGCTGAAAGCAAGCTCTACTAATCATACTAGTAACAATACATAACTTTGCGAAAGTATTATATATATATATAATTCGCGTACCGTTTTGATATAATGCCCAAAACGATTTTATCATTTTGCATACATTAAAAAAAATGTATTGTCGTAACAGTAGTTTAACAGAACTAAAAAAAAGGTGTATAGGTCGTTAGGGTTTAGAATGGACGCAACAATTAAGGATTAAGTGTTTCTAAAAAAATCACAGCATCATGAGCTGTTGCCAGGAAAAATGTATGAACAATAACAAAGAAATAGTTCCTAAATGTCTAAATTTTATATTACAAACTTCAGCCGCTTCCGTTAGTTGCTTTATATCGGCCTAATGAAGTTAATAACTATTATGCTTTACTTTGCACACCTTGCTATGGGAGTCGTAGAATAAAAAAACTATTTCTTGAAACTACTACTATAAATACGCGACATAATACAACCCAAATACTATGTGCAATCGAACGATTTCACGCACGACTGTGCTTACACAGTATGTATAGTAATACAATGTTATATATAATAAAACATTTCTTACTAGCCATAAAAAAACATAGTACACAACTCGAGTTGTTTTATAAAAAGATTAAAATAGTTAAAATAGTACTATTAAGAGAAAATAATTAAAATAGTACTTTTTTCAAAATTACTTTTTTCACACCTTATAATTTAAAATAAACTACAATGAGCATTATTAGTTTTTCTGACAAAAATATAACAATTATGTGGTATAGTTTAACAGTAAATAATATCTGAAAATTTCTATGAAATAGTAATATAAATAAAATTCTATATCAAATATGTATTTAAAGAAATTTTTCAGTAAATATATATATATATATATATATATATATATATATATATATATATATAAATTTTGTTATTTAATTAATCATGATACTTGGGATAAAAATAATAAGTAATTAAATTAAATAGAGAGTAAAGAATTAAGGTATATAATTTGATAATGAACTTATTTATGAATAAAATAAACCTTATTATAATAAAATCCTCATCCAATTTATTTTAGCAGAGCTTGACTCAGATACGCACACATAAAGCAGCATAATAATACAAAGAATAATTTTTAACTAAATTTATAATAAAAATACATTATGTGACAATAAACAGATTTTATCAAAAAAATGCATTTTAAAAGTTTGCGATATTTAATAAGACAAGACAGCAAATACATAATCTCAAATTTAAAATAAACAATTCTAATATCAACCTTCAAATAAAAAGCCACAAATATTCGTTGAAGAGCAAGACACCTAATAGAAAAGACTTATATAAATATGAATTATACGTCAACATTTTCTTTATACATTTGTTTAAGACTTGTTCTTATAAAATGAAATTGACACTATGTCATATTAAAAATATACACTTAAATATCACCGTTAACGTATAATCATATTATTTACAGCAGAATCCTCAATGAACAGTTCTATATATTCAATGTACACTTGCACATGGCATGTGAAATCTCAGAATTGATAAACAACAATTTTAAAAATAGTTTCCTCAAGTGTACACAAAATAAAACTTACCTATATTTATTTTTAACAACAGAACTCAAATATAACAGTAATGATCACAAAGTTACATAATTTAATTTTATAAATGCTATTTTGTTAATATTTTAAGCAAGTGCATTTATAAACGTCGCCAATTAAAGTTCAATTTTTATAACATATCAAAATCGTCAAGGCAATTTTTTTTTATTCTGTACGATAAATTGAATTGATTAATTTTCAATTATTAAAAAGCTGGAAATATTACAGGAAAATGAAACAACGTGAAATAAAATTATCAATTATCATATTTCATAAATTTATGTACAATGTTTTACAAATTTTGAAATATTTACAATCAAAATATTAATATAAAACTGACTTATGAATTTGTTTTTGTCGCGTCAATCATGATAATAAAACCGAAGAATTTAGCTGAATGATTTGTTATATTTCCAGCTGATTAATACGAAAGCACCTGTGTATTATGTTACTTCTGCGTTATTATAATTTCATATAGTACAGTTCTATTTATCATATGCAATAGTAAGCATCTCTCTCTAACATTACTGTACAATAAACAATAATGATTAATGTAAGCTGGATTTCATGCAGTCATTTCCATATATGTAAAAATCATTCGCATATATTACAATAAAATCAAGTATTTTAAATACATTTTGGTAAATTTCTCCTAAAATACAAAATATTTACTTACATAAAGAGATAAATCATTCATTCACAGAGCTACTAAACAGGAAATTGTTATAATTGAGCATTTTTTTATGTCATCTAATGAATGATAAAATAGAGAAAAACAATATTGCAATATTAAATTTGTCTACTTGATAAACTATACCTACTTTAATAGCGTGTTATAAAAACTCGATTAGTTTTCTTCAAAAATTAAATTGTTTATTCCAAAACGATATTTTACAGCACCAGATAATCGATATAACATAAATTGCCAAATTTTAAGCAGTAAAATATGTTGGCAAAAATAAACAACTGATATTAAATGAAATCAATAATTAAATTTGGGAATTAAAAATTAATCATCATAAATATTATTTTAATAGTATGTATAATAATATATAATATAGTAATAATATATAACCATGACTACAATTTAATCAGCGTACACTCACCATTCATTCATAACTGATTCTCTCACTGCTCACTGTCACTACAGACTCATGATGTGCCAACGTAGAGTTAGCAACAGCGCGGTCGAGAGCTGGCAACGTTGCTTCGGCTCCCAATTTGTAATAAAATGTCGTAGTAGTAGAAACATCTTATAGCCTAGTCTATAACCTAGTCTAGCTAACGTAATCTATTCGATAACTTTAAGGACTTTGCCGATAGCAATTGTTTTATCTGTAAATAAACATGTCAATCAGCACCATAAAATATATACCTGTTTTCCGCAAATATTTCGAAAACAAAACATTTTACGCAAAAATGACCTAAATTAAAAATAATCAAACAGAGGGGTGCCATAGTTCTGTGATAATGGTTTTGTCACAGGTGGCGCAGTTGTCGCTATAACAAGGTCAACCCATTTTTTTTTTTTTAATGGGAACCCCTATTTTTAATTGCTGATTCAGATTCCTTGTAAAAAATAAGAATTTACTTAACTCATTTTTTGTCAGCATAGATAACGCCGTAATCACGAAAATTTGATTTACCGTACTTTTCGGGAGATTAAACGAAAAAAGGGGCCTCCCCTTATGGGAAGGTAGTCTTAGTAAAAAAATAATTTTCTGATCATGCATGTTGACTTTAATTAAAAAACTACGTTCGGCATAACCCAGCAACAACGACGTGGACGTAGTAGTTTTATGTTCCTTTCGCTATATCGAATTTTCGCGTTTTTTGCGCTATATATCACACGGAAAAGATGTTTCAAATAAGTTACTTATTTTTTGATGGAAAATCCGAATCTGCAATAAAAATTGGGGGTTCCCATTAAAGATTTTAAAGTTGCTCCCTCCGCCGCCTGGGGGATGACAAAGGAACATAAAACTACTACATCGCGAAAATTCTATTTACCGAAGGGAACATAAAGTACTACGTTAACGTCATTGTTCCTGGGTTATGCCGAACGTAGTTTTTTAATTAAAGTCAACATGCATGTTTCCAAAATTATTTTTTTTCTTAGACTACCTCCCCATAAGGGGGAGCCCCTTTTTTCCGTTTATTCTCCCGAAAAGTACAGTAAATCGAATTTTCGCGATTACGGCGCCATCATGCTAACAAAAAAATGAGTTAAGTAAATTCTTCTTATTTTTTACAAGGAATCTGAATCTGCAATGTAAAATAGGAGTTCTCATTAAAAAAAATAAAATGAATTGACCTTGTTATTGCGACAAGAATAGTACCTTCTATTTGGTAATTTTTCATTTAAGTCATTTTTGCGTAAAATGTTTTGTTTTCGAAATATTTGCGAAAAACTGGTTAAAAGGACCACCATATATAAATATATATATATATTATATATATGGCGAAAAGACTTACTTTCATCTCTGAGCGTAAATCTTCCCATCTGTGGGAAAAGCTTAAACTGCTCTAGGCAAATAACACCAGCACATTCTATCCTCATTATGGCCACTTGATCTTGTTTCACAAATCTTGGTCGAGTTTTTGATTTATCACCTGTTTTTTTATCTACCAAACAAATTAAGGCCTGCAAAATAAAAACACACACAATTAGTCTTTCTAAAAGAATCCATTCAATATCGTAATATTCCAACACAGTAAATGTTGATTCTAAGAATCAGTAGCTTATAAAAGTAGAATTTCAAAGTAGCAGTATAACTAATTAAATCATCTCTCATTAAAAATGATTATTTACTCGATTATAATAGATTTTCTAAAAACATGATACTTCTCTAAATTTTAAATCTTATCTGATATCTGGTTTTCTTTCATTGAATAACTTTATAATAAATATGGGCTAAAAGTATGTTTAACTCACTTTAACGGTAACCTCTTCGGCAGCACAGTGTATGTGCATAACGGCCGAGTAGCCGGCGCAGATGATTGACTTGTGCTCGAGGATGACGAGCTGCGCGTCGAACACGCGGCCCGTGCGGATAGGATTGGAAGCATCGCATAGTACGAAACCTGGACTAACATCTTCCTCTTCAATGCCTTTCACTTTGATCTTTACGTTCTCACCCGGCCCGATAGCCGTTACTTCCTCGTCATCTGACCACAACTGGTCTACAGTTACGGGAGTCTGCACACGAAATACATTTTCAATTCAAGAAACTCAAATTATGATACTTTTTCGATTACAGTTAATAACACATGAAAATATTAGGGTTGTTTGAAACGTCCGTGCAAACTCAGAGAGATGGCACCACTGGTGAGTATCGAGATTATGGTATCATCTTTTGGAAGAACGCACAACAAATTTCAGCCATATTGGTTTATTTATTCTGTGTTTAGCGATCGTTTGAATTGTGAAAGTTGAAGGATTTCCAAAATATATGAAAGAAAATTTATTATGGAAAAAAATGAAAAGCAAATCGCCTTAAGAGACTAAAGAGAAACTTAATCAACATTATGGTGAATCAGCACCTTCGATTAGAACGGTTTATAAGTGGTTTCAACATTTTTCGGAGTGGCTATATGAGCACAAGTGAGGCTGAACGTTCTGAATGTCTTGTTGAGGCTACTACTCCAGAAATCATTAATAAAATCCATGATCTGCTGATGGGTGATAGAAGGATGAAACTGCGCGAAATTGTTAGTGCTGTAGGCATCCCAAATGAACGGGTCATTTTCCATCACGACAACGCACCAGCTCACCTGGAGTTAAGAGTGAAGAGATTGTATTCTAACGACAAGGAGAGGAAACGAATGCCAATTAATCCTACGTTCGTCGATCTATATAAGCCTAAGAGTAGACTACGTTAAAAAGTAAAAAAAGGTGTATTCAGAAAAAAAAAACTTTTCAGTTTTGCACGAACTTTTCATACCACCTCGTATATACTAAATGAGAAAAGATACTAGACATCTTTTTTTAAAAATCTGAACTTGTACTTTTGTACGGTATAGAAAATTACATTTTCAGTTAAATTCATAAAATACATTAATATATATTAATTATAAATTAACTGTACTCACCCTATTCGGCATGACCATCAAATTTTGACCCTTTTTACATTCTCCAGCTTCCACTTTCCCCATGACAACCGTTCCCATATCTTTATATTTATCAACAATTGGCATTATAAATGGTCCATCTACTTTTCTATTTAGTGATGGTAGTTGATCAATAAATGGAATAAATGCTGGACCACTGCAAAAATATATACAAAAGTATTGAAATAAAAAAAAATGTATAAAAAGGTTATCATTATTTATCAATTAAATATTATTATACCCTATTTTTTTTAAAAAAACCTCGTATCTCCATTTTTGACTAAAATGATATTTCAGGCCATCTGGTTCATAAAAACAGAACACGTCAATTTAGAAAACCATTAAAATTATAACATGCGCAAATAGTTAATTTTTATAATTACGTAACTTCATTCAATACTCCAGCACTCATATACAAAACTCGTAACTCCAGTTATTTACTGACAAATAATTTTTACTCAATTTAAGCCATCCCAGTAAACAAAAAAATAATTTAAAAGACTTTTGTGCCACCTGCAAAGTTACGAGGTTTTAAAATTAGAGTGACGATTTATTTGTTAACTTCTTTTTTTAATATATAGAAAAAGTCTTTTTTTTTAATTAATATTATAATTAATGTGGTTATTTCACTTTTTATATATCAAGTACCTATAAATTATCAATATTTGAATTTTTATTAGCACTATTGTAGTTATTGTCGTATTTAAACGGTCTACCAAAAGTACTATTAAAGGTTTACTCCATATAATAAAAAAAAAAACATTAATATTGCTTATATATAAAATTAATTTCAGTTTTGATAAATAAAATGATCTATAATAAATCTCTGAACGTACTTATACCACGAGCAAATCTTATCATCAATTGGTTCCTTGAGTCCGGCACCCGAAAGTCCTGAACATGGCAGGAAGGTAAGGTCCTTGGCGGGGTTGAAACCTAGCTTCTTGAGATACGGCAGAATCTTGTCCTTGCATTCGTTGTAGCGGCCCTCGTCCCAATTCACCGTGGGGTCATCCATCTTGTTGACTAACACGACGAGATGTTTCACACCTGCTGTCTTCGCTAACATTGCGTGCTCACGTGTTTGGCCGCCTCGGTCGAATCCGGTCTCAAACTCGCCCTTCCGAGCTGATATCACCTATATAACAATCAATATTAGTCTGGTATTTGTAAAATCTTTAAAATAATCAAATCAATTCACACGACTATATTAACATATAATGAAATATGTTAAGTGTTGTGTAATTACACTTTTTTTTTATAATAAACTAAAAAATATAATTTCATGATATAAAACTAGTACAAAGTTCACAAGATATATGAATATAGCCATACAATTATTACAGTAAATATTCAGATAACGATACAAATATAGAGAAGAAAATATCCGCTTCTCAACACAAAAAAAAACTGCAAAATTTTAAATATCCCTTTAAGACCTATTTAATCATTTTATTTCATTCTATAATATCCTATTTCATAAATAAATGAAATTTATGAGTATAGCAAATACTTCAATATATTGCAATAATTATATAATAGAGTACCTCTTTAATAGATAGCTAAAAGTAAATTTAATTTAAAAAAAATAGCTATAAATAAATAATACTCTGACTGAATTTTCTGACTTTGAGTGTGCATACTTACAAGAACAGCGAGATCAGCCTGTGCTGCCCCGCCAATCATGTTTGGTACGAAGCTCTTGTGTCCGGGTGCATCGAGGATCGTGAAGTGTTTCCGGTCGGTCTCGAAATAAGCCCGACCCACCTCTACCGTCTTGCCCTTGTCACGCTCTTCCTGATTGGTGTCGAGCGCCCAAGACAGATACCACGATTCACGGGACTTCTCGCGCGCCTCACGTTCGTATTTTTCTAACGTACGCTTATCTACCATTCCGGTCAATGACATTATTTGTCCACCAATAGTTGATTTACCAGCATCTGCAACAAAAATAATTTAGCATCTACTACATTGAAATTTTATATAAATGAAAATAAATATATCATCACGCCTTTTACCCATTACTGGGTGTGGCACTCTGCCTAAGCAGATCTCGGTAAGTGATATATTTTTTCGCGTGACGTGCGGTTACCAGCCGTCAAATCACAGCCCCCAAAGATATTAATGGAGGGGGAGTCATAGGAGTAGATTTAAATTGGTGAAAATTGTTTGTCGGCTATAGGAATCGAACCAGGATTCTCAAGATCCACAGTAATAAAAATTAATTAATTTATTACTATATAATATATATATTCTGTGTTGTATTGCAGACGTTTCCATGCGAAATATCATCTCTTAAATCTTATCTCGGTAAAAATAGCTCAGATTTATGTATTACGTACGTTAATATATTTTATTTGAACAAAACGCATGTAAAATAAACTGTAAATCAATAATTATTTATTTTAAGCAGCATATACTAAATTTAACATTAGTTTAACAATAAAAGCATATTGGTAGAGATTGAAATAGAGAGATATATATATTTTGCCTCTATTATATAATTTATACTGATATTCTATTTAAAAAGACCATATTGTTTTGTTTTTCAAAATACAGATTATAAAATATACTTGAATAATTGGTGTCAATATTGTCAATATACATACCGACGTGTCCAATAAACACAACATTGACATGTTCCTTTTTGCTCTTGGTTTCTTCAGTTTTGACAGGTTTCTTTTTGGGCACTTTGACCACCTCCTCATCACCCTCGGCGATTTCGTCATCTTCATCTTGATCTGGCGTAAGGATAGGGTCTTCAGCTTCGACCTCCCAACTGTCAACTGGTGCCGTGGGGGAGTTGTCCTCGGCGGCGGGGGTCGGCGCTGGCGCCGCAGCCGGTGGTAGAGGGGGCGGTTCTTCCATCCCTGCCACTCGTGCTACTGGTTCTGCATTGTCTATACCTCCCCCTGGAACACGTCATTACTCAATTATAGCTAAAGACTACATTATTTAGGAAATATAATGGCTGTATTTATCTGACATTTTTAAGGTATCTCACAAGACAGTAAACTGTCTTGTTCATTTAATAGAAAAGTCCATAGTACACAAAACAAAATCAGAGTAAATTATATTGAAAGTGTAAATATGTTTCAACTGAAAAGTAGATTTCTGTTTTATATTATTAAACTAATACTACGATTACATAATTTTTATATTTAAAATAGACAAAAAAAATAACTTATTTAATTTTTTGCGTATAATTGTGTATTTAAAAGTAAATTCTCTCACCAATTCAAATTATAATTTAGTTCAATGATAATTTCAGATTTTTACACCTATTATTGATAGTATACTCACACTCAACTTTCAAATAAGTCATTTCACTGCAGTAAAAAAATTATGAAAAAGTATTAATAATTATCATCAGAATCTTGAACTTTCCCAAGTATTTGTTGACAATTAAAAGATATCTATAAATAATTTCTTTGGTTATATGTAAACACGGAAACAGATTTTTGTGAAATATTGAATGAATAGTAATGTAATTTAAAGTATAATATATCAAAGGATATTTAATATCCCCGTAAAAAATGACATATTTTAGTGGGTTTGTTATAAATAAATTCAAATAAGTAGTAAAAAATAGTTCAAAGTGCTGATTCAAGACACGTACCATTTACGACTGGGCTTTGATCTGGTGAGTTAGTCGAACTCTCTGATGTTTGAGATTTTGTTGGAGAGTTTTGGTCATCGCCCGGAGTGGTCTTGACACCGAAAGAAGGCACAAATTCCACGGCATTCACGTTCAACGTGGAAAACTTAGTAGTCACATCTGTAGATTCTGATGGCGATGTTTCACCAGGACCACTGTCTGCTTGTTGTTCCCAAGAATCTGGTGCAGTATTATTAGACATTTCGTTAATGTTCCCTAAACTTTTTACTCGATATTAACACTAAAAAAATTATTATTAATTCCTAAGTTGCTGCTCTAAATATCCGCGTGCGTTCACTAGCAAATACCGGAAGTAAATGGCAGAATCAGCAGTAACGTGAAATTAGGCATGATAAAGTGACATTTCTGAAAAATGTCTAAAATGTGCAATTAAAAACATAAATTCATTTAATATTATCCTTTTTAAAAAGAAATATTAGTTTTCGTAATACAATATTTGAAAAAAGATTAATTCAAACAATGACAGGTATTTAAAAATTATTATGGCGGTAAATTTAAATTTGTAAGTTAAAGTTTCGTTTAAATATAACTAAAAAGAACTTTTTAATAATTAGTAACATTTATTAAGAAAAAAATGTTTTATATAATTATAGATATAAAATTATTTTAAAGCTGATCTTTCCAATGACGAACTTCTTTCTTGCTTCAGTTGTCTCTTCACAGCTTTATGTTCTAGTTCTTCATAATGCTCAGCAAACATTAATCGTAAGGCAGGATATAACAGCGGCACTAGAGGTAATTCATCTAATCTGACCTATAAAATATAAAATTTTAGGAAAGATAATGGAATATTTCAATAAAATATTACCTGCATATTGTCAAATGCTATGCCCACATTTTCTGTAAAATTATCATTGAATCGAGGTAACTTCGCATATCTCTGACTGAAATGGGTCAACAAAATATGCTTGGCCCTCATTCTTTGTCCAATTTCTATTGCTTGGGAAGTTGTTGAATGCATTTTGGAAACTGCTTCATGTTCCAACTCATCTTCCATGGTTGCCTCATGTATCAAAATATCAGAATTAATTCCTTAAAAAAGATAGTTTTTTAAATTAACTTAAAAAAAGAAAAACTATAAGAAATTACCAAGATCAATAAGCCCACTGCAAGGCATAGTATCACCGGAATAAGTCATTTTCCAACCATTTTCGTGAAGAAAAGAAACCCCAAATGCATTTGGACAATGTCGAACTAAAACTGTACTTACTCCATTCATTCCTAAATCATTTTTAAGAAGATGTTTCTGTTCTGAATTTAATTTATAATCACCGAAAACCTACAAAATAAGTAATTTTATAAATTAAAGTCTTAAAAATAAAAAATAAATCAATTCTAACCATGTCTCCATTGGCAATTAGTTCGAAATCATCGAAAATTTCTTCAAATCTCCTATGATAAAAACTCAACCAAGATAAAATTTGTCTAGGCGCAAGGAGCATCAAAGGTTTAAATGGCAGTCCTAAATTTTCTACTGCTTTCCGGCGGCCCTTCAGTACACCAACTAAGCCAATGTGATGGTCTGCATGTAAATGAGAAATGTACACAGCTTTCAAATTGGCAAGAATGTATTTTGCTTTTTCATATCCGTGGAAACGAATTAGCTGGCCATAAGTTCCTTCTCCGCAGTCCATTAAAAACGCTGCTTTATCACTGAAATAATAGCTATTTAAGTATATACCGTCCGATTATGTACAAATTGTTTTCTTAAAATATATTAATGTGAACATTTTAGATGTATTTCAAAGTGTGCTTTGTTAAGAATGTTACTCATATTTATTAACAGTCAAATAATACTACAAAACTTAGAAGATTCCCAAATGAAGTAAAATAAACTGCTTTAAATGCTGAGGAATTAATTAAGTAATGACGTATAATATTTATTTTGACTTTTACTTTCCTACAATGACAGACTGGAATTTAGCTACTAGTAGTAGTCCGATAAAATGTTAGTTTATAAACACTAAACAATGTCATAAATCTAGTAGTTGATGATAATGAATAAAATTGTATCTTTCTTAGAAAATATTTCCATACCTAAAGCAGTTTACAACAATTATCAGTGTTATTTAACAATCATTTGACGTAAATATTGTAGTAACTGTCAAAATTTATAAAAAAAAATTACTTTGTTTCATTGTTTTAGACAGCACTCTCAATTCGTAATTTTCTTTATAAAAGTCATTTTTCGTTTGCTTCTTAGTCTTGCATAAAACAATTCAGCAACAAATAGATATTAATTAGATGTAGTTTTTAATTCTAAACATTTTTTGTATTTACATTTTTGGTCTAATTTAATTATGGAAGCAAGAATCACCATATTAAAAAAATACCATAGTATTTCCTATGTTACATATTTCAATTCTACACCCGATATAAAAATAATTTATTCGAGTGATCATTGTTGCCACTAAATTAGTTTTTATATTTAAATATTTAAACTAAAACTAAAATAAAAATAGATTGAATTTGGCAAAGTAAGTCTGTATTTGTACCGGCATGTACAAAAAGTTTATCAAAAGATGATGATATAAGATTATTTAATTATTCTTAATAATATTATTATAAAATTATTTTTGTGTATTCAATCGTATATTTATTTTTCCACTGTATTCATTTTTTATTTTAGGAGTAATAATGATTTTGTATTACCTTACTAATCAATAAATGTGTTGATTTAAGAACAAAAACAAAAATTAATATTATTAATATAGAAATAATTGTTATGTTTTCAATCGTATATTTACTTTTTTCGCTATGTCAATTTTTATTTTCATCAATAAATGTGGATTGGACCGAACA
This sequence comes from Pterostichus niger, assembly GCA_947425015.1. NCBI lineage: Eukaryota > Metazoa > Arthropoda > Insecta > Coleoptera > Carabidae > Pterostichus > Pterostichus niger. The sequence goes on from OX380336.1 coordinate 16,312,192, forward strand.
ATTTAGTAATCTAAATACCGAGGATAGGTACACTTTCAAAATTTTATGAAATTGTACAGGACGCAATTAAACATTTGTTCCTAAAAATATATTGAATTGAAGCGAAGCATAAGAGTAAATATAAACGGTTTCAACATCACTCAGATTACATCTTATGTTAATAATATTGAGGAAGAAATTCCTAATAATGTAAACAAATTTTAATCCTATGTATCCTCTGTTAAGAAATAAAAAATTCCTTCTAATTTTAAATATAACGTTTGCTCTAATAATGGCGATGAAATTTGTAATATGTTCGCAACTTATTTTTAGTCAGTTTTTTCAAACAATGATTCCACAAATACTGCACATATCATATAAGGTTCGCCATCCCTGTACTAGGACATCTAAACTCCTTTCAGTATCTCATTACAGAACCAATGCGGCATTGAATTTTCCAATTTATCGATTATCTCTTACCTACAATATAATTGTATCTGTGGCAAATTGTCTTGATATATTTTCTAATAGTTTCTTTAAATTTAAAACACTTGTTAGAATTTATTAATTCTGGCTAATGTAATAATATCTATAAGTACCTATTGTTTTTTAAATTACATTGATTTTATTTTTATTTAAATTATATGCAATTGTTTAATTTTGCTTTGATCTGTTTGTATATTTTATTTTTTTTACTTTGTGCTGTACTGTTGTACGGCCTTAAATTATAAATAAAATAATCATAGGAATGGACTTGGGAAGTGCTTTCAAACAAAATAAAAAAATATATTTTTAATTTTCGATTGGCAATTGTTTTATTTTAATATGCTTCAAAATATATCTTCTTTGGCTTATAAAAGTGCAATTTAACAATCGAAAATTGTGTATAGAAAAAAATTCGAATCATATTGTGTTTGGTATATGAAAGGGCTTTGCTTGCAGAATATATATATATATATGGTGTTTCACAACTTAGAGCAAAAAATTAAAGGGTATATTCTGTACGACGTGCTGATCATGAAACAAAAAGAATTTTTTTTAAATTCGAAAAATTAAGGGTTGTTAACCTAAAACATTTTTTGTAGTTCTGCACAGGATTCGCTTTCCTATTAAACACAAACAATGAAGTAGGTATCAACTACGAAAGAATAATTACACAATTCAATTATTAGCAGTTATATATAATAGAATTTTATGTAATTAATAACTTTAACATAATCATCCACCCAGTGGCAGTGGCAACGAAAAATTTTGGACTGGGAAACATGGAAAATAGTTTTGCGATTTAAAAAAAATTCTTTTTGTTTCATGATCAGCACGTAGTACAGAATATACCGTTTAATTTTTTTGCTCTAAGTTGTGAAAACCCTATATATACAGGCTGTTAATTAAAAATCTGGCCATAGGCGTTTAACATGGGAAATCAGTTTTTCCTTGCGCGTTGCTTCCCAATTGATTTTAGACAAAAATGCTTCAAATAAAAGTTGTAAAGCTTAAAATTCTGCATGTAAGCCACTAATCAGATTTTATTTGTGGCATGTCATAACTAAGAAAATAAATTTTACAGATTTTTGAAAATTGCTTATTTGTAGCGATAGCCATGGAACTCAAACAAAATTACAAGCAATTGTATGACATTGTAACTGTCAAAAAAAGTTTGTGTTTTGTGATTTAAAAATTTAATAATATGAAGTTATTGAAGAATATGAAGAGCAGTTTCGAGCAGAATAATTAAAAATTGAGAACGTGTGTTTAAATATTAAATAAAATTAAATATTTTAAAGAAAAGTCTCTTGCAATTGTTTTTCCCAATAGTTATTAAATGTTTTGAAGAAAGATTTCGAACAGAATAATTTAAAATAATGGTCAACTCTCAATTATTTTGCCAAAAAGTCATTAGAAACTTATCGTATTTCCTATCAAATTAAAGGCTTTGAAGAAAGATTTCATGCAAAAAAATAAAAATGATGACCGATTGATTGTCAATTGTTATTCTCAAAAGTTATTAGAAACCTATTATGTTTACGATCAAATTAAAGGTTTTGAAGAGAGATGTTAATCAGAATGGTCAAAATGGTGACAGAACGATTGACATTTTTTTTGCCCAAATGTCGTTAGAAATCTAAAGTTTTTGCTATCAAATTAAAGGTTATGAAAAAGATTTTGGAGAGATTGATAAAAATGGTGATTGTTAATTATTTTTCCAAACAATAATTAAAAATCTATTGAGTTTAGGAATAAATTAAATATTTTGAAGAGAGATGTTCAGATTCTACTGAAATTACAAATATTATATTAATATCCAAATAAGGACTAATATAATGATGACCTGAAATATGTAAATTTAATGTTTAAAAATATTTACGTTTTTAAAATATCTAATGTGGGGTAGGTCGCTCAGTGGTATCGAGTCGGCCTGTGGATCTTGAGAACCGTGGTTCGATCCCCACAGCCGACAAACAATTTTCACCAATTTAAATCTACTCCTGTGGCTCCCCCTCCACTAACATCTTTGGGGGCCGTGATTTGACGACTGGTAATCGCACTTCACGCGAAGAAATATATCACTTACCGAGATCTGCTTAGGCAGAGTGCCACACCCAGTAATGGGTAAAAGGCGTGATGATATATTTATATTTATTTATTTATTTAATTTTAAAATAGAAAATGAAAAAATCATTTCTTATTCTGATAATAGTAAAATACGATTCTAGCTTTGAAAACGATTATATAATTTTTATTAAATAATCATTAAAAAATACCAAAAATATCTATAAATAATATTTTAAAATACATTTACCTGCTACTAAATCGAATTCGAACGAAAATTCAAATAAGACATAAAATAAAATATAAAAAATACAGACCACAAAATACTAGTAGGTAGAGAATGATTAAAATTAGAGATAACTTTTAATTTTCGCGGACTCTTTGAGAACGTGTCACGAATCCGATTAAATTAAGAATACGATATACTGATTGTCACTGTTAAAAATTATCACAGATTGTAAATAATTAAGAATGATGACCGATTAATTGTCAATTATGTTTTCAAAAAATCAGTAGTAACCGAACGTGTTTGATTAAATGTATTGAAGATGTCAAAAAATATATTTTTTCCACAACTGTCAAAAATGTTAATTTTTTTTCACTAATATCAATACGCGAAGTACGTTATTTTTTCATCATTTACATTACCATGACGACGACTATTTTTCACATTATTTTGCACCCTAGTGCGCAAAATGAGTATCTCGCGCACGCTCCCAAATTATTTGTTGTCAGGTTTCATTAGTTACAACACATCAATAGTCTTAAATTAATATTATTTTAGATTGTTTTCCTTCAATTTACTTAAATACATCAATAATTATTGTATCATCCTTTATTTACAATTGTAGAAAAAATGTTGTTTGTATTTCGTGGACAAAATTCTTGTTTTTTGGCGAGTTCGAATGACTTTTATTTTCTCGACCTGCGGTCTCGACTAAAAGTAACACTCATTTTGCGCACTTAATACAAAAATATCTGATGTGGACACCACATGACTTCCTTGTACACGTATTAAATTATAGATATTTTTTTAATTGCACATATTTGACATTAAATCTTTTATTTTTTGTTCTAATCCATAGCAAACTTAATTTTTAAAAAAATCAAAAAATATATAATATTTAAATTTAGATATCTCGTTTATGCAAAAAGCTAATTTAAAAATTCTTAATGTGCTAGACGCAGAATTTAATTCTCTAAAACTTTTATTTGCAGCATTCCTTTCTAAAATTAAAATAATACCATTTTTTTCAAGGAAAACTGTTAGCAGCTTCATGTAATGTGCCACTTCCGGTTAGTCTATTTTAACCAAAATCTATTATGTTATTTCCATTGATATAGTAGTCTTATATACCAAATTTGGAAAGTTTTAAATTATATTTGAATATAGATTTCATGAAAATCTATTATAGGCTTCAAGTAAAGTACCACTTCCGGTAGTTGTATAATGACCAAAAAGGGAGGTGCACAACTAGATGTTATAACAGTCCTAAATATAAAGTTTCAATTTTCTACGGCTTACCGTTTTTGAGTTATGCGAGATACGTACGTACGTACGTACGTACAGACGGCATGACGAAATTAGTCAAAATGGATTCAGGGAGGGCCAAAACACCTATTTCCGTTGAAATCTGAGAACCGAAAATTTTCGCGATTACAATACTTCCTTTACTTCGTACAAGGAAGTAAATAACTATTTTTTATTTTATTTTATTAAATAAATTTAAAAAAACAAACTTTTTTTCCAGAGTCCGTCTAGTCTAACGTGAGGTTCGGACATTTTGATTTGGGTTGTGTTCATCATTAACGTAAAAAGGTTTGAAGGTGGCACCTGAACACTAAAAATTTTTGAAGAAATATCGTATTGTTATTATAAATGAAATTTTTTTTTTCAAATTGTTCAAACTGAGTTGTAAATCCCTATTAGCTTCATTCTCATTAGAATTGTAGTCAATCCTGAATTTTGGATTAGTCACATTAAGTTACATTATACTTTCAACACGGACTTACACAGCTTAAACGAATCGATTGCAATGAATTTTTTTTAGGGTCGTAAAGAATAGATTGAAGTACGTGTTTTATTTTTATATATTTTACATTTTTAGATAGACTGACATTACAAGATAAATTTTTTTTCGTGAATGTGTTTTAAAACTCACAATCTATCATCTAAAAGACATGGACTCAAAATTAAAAATTAGTTGATCGGCAATTTTTTGAGTGAAAGTGCTTAAAAATCTGTTTGTCAGTTGTTTTTCACCTATCTTAATTGGTATCAAATGTATCGAAAAGAGATTTCAAGCAAAATAATTTTAAAAAGTGGTCCACTAATTGTCAATTATTTTTCCCAGAAATTATTAGAAACTTTTCGCGCTTCAAAACAAAATTTTTGAAGAGAGCTTTCAATCATAATAATTAAAAATGGTGACCGACTGAGCGTCAATTATTTTTCCCCAGAAGTCATCAGAAACCTATTGAGTCTGGTATTAAATTAAAAGTTTTGAGGAGAGATTTCGTGCAACATAATTTCAATTTAACCGGCTGGTTGTAAAATGTTTTTTCGATAATCTTTAGACTCCTTTCGCGTCTTGAATGTAACTACATGTTTTTAAGAGATATGTTAAGCAGAATGGTGAAAAAATGAGACCAACTGTTTTCTCAAAAGTCAGTAGAAATCTATCGTGTTTGAACAAGGTAAACTAACCCCGAAAAATCTCGATCTGTTAAAAATTGGATGTGATAGAGTAAGTTAGTGCCCAGATTTGAATTCAGCACATTTAAATCTATTATGATATTAAAATTTTCCAAGGGAGGGAACTTTTTTTGACCAGTGTAATATCAAAGGTTATTTGCATATTCATTGTCCCACTTTCATTTTTATATTTATGATAACCGAAAAAAATATCATGCTGTTGACATTTGAGTTATTTTTTTAAAAATTTACATATCGGACGAACTACTAAGGTCATATGCCGATATGTCCTTTGTATGGTCGCTACGGGCGGGACCCGAACCCACGACCTTATGGTTGCGAGTCAGGCCCTCAACCCGCGCGACCACCACGCGGGACATTTGAGTTATTAAATAATTATATATGCGTCGAGGGCATTAGGTAGATGATAATGCACAAATGGGGAATGTATCCAGCCCGAGGGCATTATCATTTATAACGTCCATGGTACATGCAAGATTTAATTTTTCACTACAATATGTAGAATTAGTTTTAATTCATAATAATTTAAATTATAGTAAATAAGTTTAAGAGTATTAATCAACTGTGACGTTGCATGAACGTAGCTAGCATTATGTGCAGATGTTATTCATAGTAATGCCAATAGCACAATAGTTATGGTATGGTCTTCTTAATGTACTTTATACCATAGCAATACAAAAGAAATAATATTCAAGCAAAAAATAAATGTCATTTATATAAAACTGTGTGTAATATTGATTTTGAGTTGGCTGTTTTCATTTCGTAAATTGACTTTTTAATAACAAGATTTCATTAGTCATGAGTTTGCTTATGTTTTCGGTCGTAAATAAAATATTGTACGAAACACATACGAATACGTAAAGCATATTTAGTCACTCGCAGGTTTTAAAACTCTCGCATTTTAAATCTGACCCGCGTGTGACAAAAAACTAGTTTTATTTATTTACTTATGTTACGCTGTACAACAGGAATTTAATCCCAATTACGTATTAGTATCGTAAATAACTATTTTTGTATAACTATTATGGAATTGTTTACATTCAACTGTAGACAACTGTAGACAATTGTTAGACAATCGATAACACATCATAGACTATTAAGAAAATTCTTAACAACCCGCTTTTCTTAACGACCCGATTTGATTTACTCTTTTAAAAAAACTCAACTGTTTATAAACAACTTCTGCTGTCATGATAACAGCGGTATTTATAATATTAAAATCTATAACATTTAAATTGTGGGTATTTAAAAAATTTGAGATGTGATTTCTAAAGTAACCTAGTAAGACGCAAAACGTTGTATGTACTATGTTCTGTTAAGAACTATAACGACCACGGGGACATTAATCCCTCCGCTACACATAAGGATTCAAACAACTCCCTTGGTCGTTATATCCTTTTTAATAGTCCTTAATACGTAGTAGTTATTTACGTGGCTAGCGTAGTAAATTAATTTTTACAGACGAGTTGGAAAGTTTGTGGGGTTAACGACCAAGTAGTGAGCTTCCATAATTCAGTGAGCTCAATAAAGATCGATTGCAAGCGTGCCGCGTAGAAAGTTTTATTTTCACCTTCACAGTCTTTTTTTTTATTACTTTATTAGTTTTAACACAGATACATTACATTTTATAAACGAAGGTTGTTGGCGGTAGGACAATTTATAGCTAGTTGTTGTCATGTTAGGATCTTTGTGATAAAAAACAACTACAATCCGTGTCAATAGTTTCGTTAATTCTAGAAATAAATCATTTTAAATAATGTATATAATGCCCCTTGAAGACTTCAAAAGCAATTACCTTGTAGCAAAGAGCATACATTACATACTTCGTACAAGGAAGTAAAAAAGAAACAAAATATTGATTCTACAAGTATTAACTATTAGTTAGTTTATATTTGTTTTTACTTCCTTGTACGAAGTAAAGAAAGTATTGTAATCGCGAAAATTTTCGGTTCTCAGATTTCAACGGAAATAGGTGTTTTGGCCCTCCCTGAATCCATTTTGACTAATTTCGTCATGCCGTCTGTACGTACGTATGTACGTACGTACGTACGTATCTCGCATAACTCAAAAACGGTAAGCCGTAGAAAATTGAAACTTTATATTTAGAACTGTTATAACATCTAGTTGTGCACCTCCCTTTTTGGTCATTATACAACTACCGGAAGTGGTACTTTACTTGAAGCCTATAATAGATTTTCATGAAAAACTATATTCAAATATAATTTAAAACTTTCCAAATTTGGTATATAAGACTACTATATCAATGGAAATAACATAATAGATTTTGGTTAAAATAGACCAACCGGAAGTGGCACATTACATGAAGCTGCTAACAGTTTTCCTTGAAAAAAATGGTATTATTTTAATTTTAGAAAGGAATGCTGCAAATAAAAGTTTTAGAGAATTAAATTCTGCGTCTAGCACATTAAGAATTTTTAAATTAGCTTTTTGCATAAACGAGATATCTAAATTTAAATATTATATATTTTTTGATTTTTTTAAAAATTAAGTTTGCTATGGATTAGAACAAAAAATAAAAGATTTAATGTCAAATATGTGCAATTAAAAAAATATCTATAGTTTAATACGTGTACAAGGAAGTCATGTGGTGTCCACATCAGATATTTTTATAAGCATTGTAAAATTTTACAGGTCTCTTCTATGAGCCGAAAAAAGTTTAAAGGGCTACGAGCTTTAATTATTCTCTTACTTAGTTACAATAAATATCTATAGTGTCATTTACATAGGTGGAAATAATAGCTATTAACAAAGCTAGGAATATTAAGAGTATCATGACTCATAATATTCTTTTATGATAACGTCATTGTCATCATTTTAGAAAGTGATCAAGTAAGTCTGTGGACTGGATGTTTTTATTTAACCTCATGGTTACAATTATTTAGTATGATTTATAAATAATTTTTGTATTTAAACGTCATAACGTGGTCATCTCTAATTTGAAAGACTATACAATTAATATGAATTATGATAAGCAGGAGAAGTAATCTTTGTATTATTTTTGTTTTCAGTATGGTAATATTATCGTACAGAATACAGTTATTACTTACTTACCAGCTTACTTTTGTAACATCTTAATTACACAAGTAGAAAAATATTGACTTCGAGCATTATAGTCACAATATAAAGTTAACAACTGACGTATTAAGTACGAACTGAAGTAAGTTGTCTGCATCTGTCATTATAACAAAATGATTCATAAAATTTTACATTTTTCTGTTGCCTGAACTTGCGATCGTAGAAAAAATAGAGTATGTTTTTAAAGCTTTTTAGAATAGATACTTATTTTTTATATACTAGAAACTAAAGAGACGTTTATAAAACTTGTTACATAATTTATTACTAATAACTCATTGGTTGGCCAACCGTGATTAACGAAATTTTGTTATTAAACTGTCGTTTTAACAACTAAAAAAAAAAACACCTAAAATAAATCTTACACACGGTCGTAGATAATATTAATTTATTTATAATCCAAAACTAATTTATGATGGTGAATTATTATCCATATTTATTTTATTTATTTTATTTATTTAATAATCGAAATAAAAATGACAAGAAAAAATAAATATTTCTGCACGTACCTGGTTTCAACTAAAATGCCACTCGTATTTCTAGTTTTATTAGGAATACAACTTCCTGTTCCTAAAAACAAAATACGAGGATATTCATTAACAATTAACTGTTTATGAGTTGACAATTGATGTTTCAAATGCTGAAGAGCTTCTGGAAACCCTTCAACTGACATTGTTTCTTCAATGTACTGAGAAGGCACTAATTGCAGTTCTTCCTTCCTGTAACAGTTAAAATCATATTAAGTAATGAAATATTAATAATATAAAAATAACAATTATTTTCTCACCTGTCAAACCCTTTCTTAGGCCTTAGAAAAATGTTACAAAATGTATTTGGCTGAATAAATATATGATCAGGAGATGATGGTCTAGAATGCATAGATAAATTTTCTATCATTTTTGTTGTTTCACAATTCTGGGCAGATCCGTTATCAGTTTTTAACTTTTTCAAAACTGGTGGAGAGTTAACGGAGTCCTAAATATATAAAATAATTTTATACTTGAAATATAAATGTTATATTAATATTAACATACATTTTCTTCAACAATATTTGTACCAGTGTCTCCCAGCAAGGGAAACATATTAGTATGTAACATATTTAATTTATATTGAATTCGATGAACAGCTATGCTTCCCATACATTTATTTGCATCATTTAGTATTAAATGCTGAGTGCTCAATGAAAATTTGTCAATCCACATCTTATACCTGGTAAATAACAATAATAATATTATATATATATATATACAGGGTGTTAATTAAAAATCTGGCCATAGGCGTTTAACATGGGAAATCAGTTTTTCCTTGCGCGTTGCTTCCCAATTGATTTTAGACAAAAATGCTTCAAATAAAAGTTGTAAAGCTTAAAATTCTGCATATAAGACACTAATCAGATTTTATTTGTGGCATGTCATAACCGAGAAAATAAATTTTTAAGATTTTTGAAAATTGCTTATTTGTAGCGATAGCCATGGAACTCAAACAAAATTACAAGCAATTGTATGAAACTGTCAAAAAAAGTTTGCGTTTTGTGATTTTCGTTTAAAAACAAATATTTTTGAAAGAATGGAACAGTTTTCTCATGAAGAAAAGCTTCAGATCATAAAATGGTGCTACTCTGGACAAAGCTACAGAAAAATACGTGATTTAATAAGTGTAGTCTGGACACATCGACGAATTCCAAGTAAAACCACAATAGAACATTTTATTCAAAAATGTGAAAAGACTGAAACATTCAATTTTAAGAATCAAGAAATTAATCATGGGTCTTATAATAATGAAGAAAATGTCTTGGCCATAATTGAAGCAAACCCTACCCTTAGTTTAAGGGAAATCGCTACCGAGGTCGGAATTAGCCATGTATCAGTATACAATATTTTTAAGAAATATAAATACTATCCATACAAATTCCACTGCCATCAGGAACTTCTTCCAAATGATTATGAAAATCGTGCCAACTTTTGCGAAATTATTATGGAAAAGGCAAATGAGAATAGAAATTTTATAAAAAATATTTGTTTTACGGACGAATGTACGTTTACTTTAAACAAAAAGCCAAATCTACATAATTGTCGGTATTGGTCACAGCATAATCCGCACAACATCTTGGAAACTAATTCTCAGTACATACAAAGAGTAAATGTGTGGGCTGGTATACTTGGTAGCCATATAATTGGACCGTTTTTTATTGAAAAAATCAAAAACAAATACTTAGAACTTCTTATCGAGAAGGTGGGACCAGAGATTGCTACTTTAAATTTGGAAAATGTGTGGTTTCAACATGATGGATGTCCTGCACATAATGCTCTTTTTTTGACAGTTACAATGTCATACAATTGCTTGTAATTTTGTTTGAGTTCCATGGCTATCGCTACAAACAAGCAATTTTCAAAAATCTTTAAAATTTATTTTCTCGGTTATGAAATGCCACAAATAAAATCTGATTAGTGGCTTACATGCAGAATTTTAAGCTTTACAACTTTTATTAGAAGCATTTTTGTCTAAAATCAATAGGGAAGCAACGCGCAAGGAAAAACTGATTTCCCATGTTAAACGCCTATGGCCAGATTTTTAATTAACACCCTGTATATATATATATATATATATATATATATATATATATATATATATATATATATATATATATATATATATATATATATGATGTAAAGTAAGTAAGGAATATTGAAATGATCTGAAATAATCATTTAATCTTAATAATTATAAGAAAAACGTTTCGAAGGTTTATGATTGCGGATTTTTTGGCAAAATTAGATCTTGTTTATCGATAGTCATTTTTTCACAGTGAAAGGGACAACATGTTTTTAATGGCATGCTATAATTTTTTTGTCATTCGAAAATAGCTATTGAAATCGACAATGTACCTACATTAGCGCTCGAAACAAACAAGACTTTTTCTACAGTCGCCACAATAAATGTTTCCATTTCAAGAATTTAATTTTACAAATTTTCAGCGTTACAGAACATCAAAAATGAAAATCGTTTATTTGCGGTCACTGATGTGCGAGCATTTCTTATCCTGTGTCGCATAAGAGAAAAGTGATGATTTGCGTTGACAAATACAAGCGCAAATGTCAACTTTCTAGGTATATCAACTGTAGAAAAATAAGTTTTCTCTATACAAACATATCAAAAAATAATAATACTTTATTTGAAAAAAAAGTCTGTGTTGAATTACACTAGTAATCATTACGTAAAATTATTTATTAACAAGAATAAAATGATTAGACCTATTAAACAAGACGTCGTTTACCCTAAAAGTTCTACTAGTAATGTATGATTCGATTAGTTCAACATATGTTTTAGGAAATATTTTGCTTAACGTGTACATCAGTGCAGGTTGCCATACTTTATCAAACGCTTGTGACACGTCAAGAAAAATGGACAAGCAAATTTGTTTTTCTTCCAAGGCATTTTCTATGATGTCAGTAATTCTGTGGATTTGATCTATGGTCAAGTGTTTTTTCCTGAATCCAAACTGGTAATCTGGGATACTTTTCCTCTCTTCTATTATCGGTATTAGCCTTTTTAAGAGTAGTTTCTCAAACAATTTTGATATTAGGCAGCATTGATTAGGTATGTCAGTTTAATTAATCCTTTCTTTGGTAGTTCTTTAAGTATTGCACCTGTTATCAGATCAAAGCCAGATGATTTCCTTGCGTTGGCGTTTTGTTTAATTTCGTTGGCAACCTCTTTCGGAGTGACATGTTTAATCTTAATATCATTGCCTATTTCTTCTCTTTGTAGTAATTTTTCGGCTTATATTTCGTTTGGTTTGAACGTGTTTTCTAAATATATAGCGAAAATTTCTGCTTTTTGGTCACTTTTTCTGGCCCATAGTCCATCTGCATCCCTTATCGGCGGCGTTTGAATGATCGGTCTTTTGAGTTTCTTAGTTGATTTCCACAAGGAGTATTCTGTATCATTCTCTGCTGTTAATTTACTTAGATAATTATTAAACGATTCTTCTTTTATCGTTATGATTTCTCTTTTTAGCTGTTGTGAAAGCCTGTTGAAAACTGTTTTGTCTCCCGGGTAACGTGTATGCTGCCATTTTCTTCTTGCTCTCCTCTTCTCGGTTATTAATTCTCTGATTTCGACTGGATAGTTATTGTCAATTGTTTTCCTTGTATATTCCTTTGTATTGTTCCATGCAGCATGTTGTATATCATTCATAAAATTGGTAGCTTCTTTATCCAATTCTTGGGTTGATTTAAGTCTCACATTGAGATTTAGTCTAGAGTTCAGGTCTATTCTGAAGCTTTAACAGTCCGTAGTTTTGTTTGTTAATGTTGGGTTTGTGGTTTTCTTAATAATTGTTTCACTTAGGGTTCTGATCACTGGGGTGTGGTCAGAGATTAGGTCTGCACCTCTCCCTTCCACCTATACAAAGTTTGAAGACACTCTTTTAGAGATGAAGAAGTCGAGAACTGGATTTTTGTAAATATCTGACGGCTAGTAAGTAGGTTCGCCTGCTGTATGGAAATTGCATCACTCTTCTTTGAGAGTCTCACGTAGATTTCTTCGTTTTGTTGTTGTGTTTTCTTAGCCCCAGTCCGTGTGCTTTTAAATCTTTATATTTATCTTTAGAATTATTATGTCGTGGTGGTAAATAGGCTGCTCCTATTGTTAGATGTTGGCGAGCTGTTTTAATTTTAATTGCTGTTAATTGGGCTTCTGGGCTCTGTACATTCTCTTCTTCATAATGGTTAATATTATCTCTTATTAAGATTTCACTTCTCCCTCTAGGTTGGTTGTGAAGGTGAATTGTATGATACATTTTGTATACAGCCATACGCAAGTAGTTTTGATTTGTAAAGTGCGTCTCAGATATAAGGCAGATATCAATCTTTTCTAGTTTTAAGTATACCTCTAGTTCTTGCTGAAGCCCCAGTAGGCCGTTAGCATTCCAAGTCATTAGTCTTATGTCACTGCCTGCCATTGGAGTGTCGAGGGACTGCCGTCCTATTGCACATTTTTTCCAAGTTATCCATTCTTTTTTCGATCTGGCTGAACTTATTTAAGATTTCTTGAAACATCTTATTCGTTGTCACTTCAGGACCTATATTGTGTTTTTGTTCACTGAGTTGTTCTACAATCTTGCTTTGATCTTGTTTATTATGCAATTTTTGGGGGTATGAAACTTCTTTCGGAACTAAGTTCGAATAAACTGTCTATGTGCTGTTGTTTTTTGCTTATTAAGATTATCTCTACGTTTCTGTAGCTCCTTTGCTAGTACACAGCCTCTATAATTGGCAGGATGTTCTTCAGCACAGTTGGAACATCTTGGTTTGGCATCTTTTTGCTTTATAACAATAATGAATATATTATGTGATATTTACATATTAATAATATAATATATTGTATTTTTGTATAGATTTATTTGGTGTTTAACCTCAAGCATCAAATGTATATAACGAAAGTAGATGTGTAGATATAATTATTTATTGATTGATATTAATGTTTTTATTCACCAGTTTTGAAATGAACGCAGAACTAGTAAGATTGAACCGACAAAATACTACTAAAATATATATAAGAAGAATAGGAATGGTGTTCATGAATGAACGTACTCCATAAATGACGTCTACTTTGTTTTAATTTATATTTTTTAGATTCAAGTGCTCAATAGAAAACATCTCAAGCTCTAAAGATATGCTGGTGCCAATGAGGTTGATTCAGCAACTTCGTACACTTTCATCCAGCGAGAATATCTCCAAGTTGTTATCCTTTCAACGTTGATGCTCAGTTATCGTCACTCCTTCATGCGAACTTGTTCACTGGGAAGGAGTGGGTTATACTATACTGATGAGCTCTAAAAAAGAGCGAAACGCATCTATGGTTACTAACTGTGCTAGCCGGTTTATGAGATGTTGACCTGATAAGTCGACTCAGAGGTTGAAATTTTGTGAAACTTTACAAGTGTTTTTAAATATTTTATTTAACCTAGTTTCACCGAGTATTCACAAAATGGACAATACATATTTTGTCTTTTTGTTTGAATTGTTATACAAATCTTAAGCTTAAAAATTATATATTTAATTTTCAACATAATCACCGTTAAGGCTAACATATTTCTTCCAACGTGTAACAAGTTTCTCGTCCTGTTATGTTATTTTATAAGATATAGCTCCTTGGCTTATCTTAGTTTATAGTAAACTAGAGAACAGTAACACACTTTCACTTGCTCTGCTTTTACACTACCACTTGACATTAGCTCAAACGGTTTAATACGCTTGAGCCATTTAATAAATAATATCTACTTATTAAATGCTTGAGCCTTCTCACTAAATCGCTGTTGTCGAGTAGCTGGGAAACTTCGACGTTGACGTGTCTAGAGATTCTCTCTAGGTGCTTGTTTGTGGACCTCTTGATCTCGTCTGCTACATAATTGATTGCTAAGTTTTTGTATAGGTCCTTATTTCTAATGTACCAGGGTGCAGATGTGATGGTTCTTAATACTTTATTCTGGAAGCGTTCAATTATTTCTATGTTGGATTTTTTAGTGCATCCCCATAATTGAGAACCGTACGATCAGATGGGTTTTAGGATCTGTGTGTATATTGTTAATTTGTAATGAACTGATAAGATTGATTTCTTACCGAGTATTCAATACATTTTCCTGTATCTTATCTCAAGTTATTTTTTTATTTTTCACGTTTTCCAGCGTAGTTTAGCGTCTAAGTTCATACCTAGGTATTTTGCCGTGTTAGAGAATTGTATCGGATTATTATTTAATTCCACAGGAATATTGTTTATTTTTGTATTAAAAAAAATTATATGTACTCATTTTGATACATTTAATCTTATTCACAACTTTTTAGTCCACGCTAATTTTATTTATAGCTTTCTATAGTTTTTTAGTGGAGTTAGCCTAGGATTCGTCCGCAGAGAGTACAGCAGTGTCATCCGCGAACGTAGCTATCGTAATCTCATCACTACTCAGTAGATCATATGTGTATATTAAGTAAAAGATAGGTTCCAGAACACTTCCTTGTGGCACTCCTGCCATAATTTCTTTTAGTAAAGAGTATTCTTCTTCTTGCTTGATTCTGAAGTATCTTCCCGTAAGATAGGATTCAAGAATTTGGTTGTATTGTTTTGGTAGTAGCGTTTGGATTTTGCGAATCAGGTCCTCAATCCAAACTTTGTCGAAGGCTTGAGAGACGTCTAAAAGGTCAGCTGAACATATTTTCCCCTCTTTTAGAGCTGTTTCAATAATGTTAGTGATCCTATGTACTTGATCAATTGTGCTATGCTGATTTCTAAATCCAAACTGGTGGTTTGGAATTATATTTTTTCTTCTATTATCGGTTTAAGTCTTTTAAGAAGTAGTTTCTCAAATAATTTTGACATTATGAGCAGTAAGGATATAGGTAAATTGTAACAAAAAAAAATCATGAGTTTCAAAAACAAATAAATAAAGATGATTTCTTATTTGAATATAAAAGCGACAGTATGGTTAGTATACGATTATTTTGAGCGAAGTTTTAAAACAGTAATATGCTCGGTCATTTTTATATTTTTATCTAACCGACAATGACCAAAATTGGTAATATGACCGCCATCATTTTTTAAGTACCTACCAATCCGATTAATTTCCTATATAAAAATAAAATCTTGTCATTCTAAAGCACAGAATCAACCAAAAAAATTACAACAGATTCTGTTGCTGACAGGCATTCGTACTTAAACACATAAATTGAACACATTCATACAGATTGCATCATTTTAATACTACTACAATGAAAATAGTTTAAGAAAACCGCCTACTAACTATGAATTTTGTTACAACTAATCCATGAAAACGATAACTTTTACTTTGTTTCAAATTAGTAGACATTGTTCAGAAACGTTTTAATTAATTTTTCTATACGTGCCAATATAATGAAATAATCTCTATTAAATAAGGTATTTGGATAGATCTAGTAATATGTAATTTAATACTATAATTCTTTGCAACACACTATTGATTTTCCGGGTAAAACGCGTATGACTTAATTTACCTATAATCATGCAGGGTATAAAGATAATAACAAAAAAATAATAATAGTTATTTATTCAAAATATTAATTGAATACGGCTATAACTAGAGAATAAGATTTCCGCTATCATAGCTTAATACATAACAGCAAAAAAAATTCAAACAAAATAAAATGATGCACAATTTAATTATCCGCAACTTTTATTTCCAACTCCATACTTTAATAGAAAAATTTATTTCCCATTATAACCGATTATGCCGCAATTTTCGTAAGAAATTCTGTTTATAGGTATTCCGATTAACTGGCACATAGTTCTATTTTGGGTATGGTGTGTTCTATTTAAAAATAGTATTTTTGTACATTTGGTAAACGAGCCAAGTTTAGTCATATCTTTTCAAATTCGTATATAAAGTACTTAACTGAATTATATACAGGGTGTAACAGCGAAACCAATCACCGCCTATATTTTCTTTATTATTATAGTTACAAAAAAATATTATAAAGCAAAGTTGTAGAAGGCCAAGGGGGACATCTGCTTAAAGAATAAAATAATTTTTTAAACCAGTGGTTCTCAAGTTACAACACAAAGTTATATTTTTTCAAATGGGATTGTACTTATTTTTTAAGCCTATTCGATAGAGTATTTTTTTCTGTATTCAATCATGTAACCATTCTACATCCTTACATAATAAAAATATTAAGATAAATTCAATTGAAATTTAAATAATTAAAATTTTTAATATTAATGTGCAGTAAGCTATGGATGAAAAACAAGTGATTAATTAAAGTTGAAAAAATAATAATTACAAAATACTTCTTATAAATAATGTTCTATTTGATATCCACTATTTTCTAAACATAATTTTATTCGACTTAAAACAGAAGAAGTAGCTTTCATGAGTGTTTCTGATGTCAAAGCAGCGCAAGCTTCTCTAACTCGTTCCATCAAATTTTGTTTCGTTGTCACTGGTTTTGCGTACACTGTATTTCTAAGATGTCCCCATAAAAAAAATCAATGGGTGTCAAGTCCGGGGAACGAGCGGGCCATTTGTCGCTAACCAGCGACCTTGAAACATTTCATCGAGCCGTTCGTACACTCGACGAGTATTGTGAGCCGGCGTTCCACCTTGTTGGAACCACATATTTTGCCTTTAATTCAAGTTTAAATTATCCAAATAATTTAATATTTCATTTTCTCTTTTCTCTTCATAAAAATTTGGTCCAATAATTTTGTTCCCTAATATTCCAACCCACACATTAAAGTTCCATCTGAGTTGATTATTTTTGTCTCTAAATTCATGGGGATTATCTACAGCCCAAATATGCTCATTATTTCTATTAACTGAAAATTTCGATTCATCTGTCCATAGAATTTGCTGAAGAATATTATTATTTTCCTGATACTGCACTAAAAACCATTCGCAAAACTCGATTCTGAGTTCATTATCATTATTATGTATAGCATACAACAGTTTGTATCAGTATGATTTTAAATGATGCTTTTTCAAAATGCACCACACGGACATATTAGAAATAAAATGCTCTTGGGTAATTTCACGTGTGGATGAATTGGGATTACGCGCAATAGAAGCTAAAACTGCGATTTCAATTTCTTCATTGTTTCTCACTGGACGCTGGTTCTCACGTTTATGTGAAAATGAACCATAGTTTTTCAAATTTCGTACTAGTCGCCTGATTACTTGTCTCCCTGGACGTGGTTTGTTTGGATATCTCGTGGCATAAATATCGCAAGCTTGTATGGTATTTTTATTGCACTCACCATAAATTAAACAAATCTTTATTTGTATAAATATCAGCCATACTGTCACAAAATAATCTTAAACACACAAAGAATAACAATTTACAACAATTATTATTACTTGACAGCAGCTAAATTTTGTTCTTTTGTTTTTGTTTTTCATCCATAGCTTACTGCACATTAATACAAATATGTATTTCTGATACGAACAAAAAATATAATATTTCCTTTAAAGTTTTGCTTCCATAGTTTTAATAATATTTTTAAATTAAACGATGATAGTGACAACTTTTTGAAGCGGAACGTCAAAATACAAAATTGTTTTAAACACAAAAATTACATTTAAAATTAATAAAAATCAACAGGAATAGGTAAATTCTTGGAGTCTAAACGTGATGATTGGTTTAGTTTAACAAACAGCCAATAGTTGTTAATAAAAAATGTACTATTAAAGCCATGAAATCCAAACTTTTTAATTTTATTTTAATTTTTTTCCTTATCAAAATAATATTTTCGGTGAAAACAATGGTAAAAAATGATCGCAACTTAGAATTGTGCAATTTTCCCCCTTTCCTGGGGGTTGCGGGTGAAGGGGGTGCATTCTCCATAAAAACTGTAATTTATTTGAAAATTTCAACCTCATCCCCCCAACTCCTTGGGAGTGGAAAAAGGGAAAATCAATAAAATTTTGAGAAACGATAATTTTTTATCATTTTCTTCACCTTAAAAAATGCACATTTTCGAAGATGCGATAATTTTTTATCGTTTTTTTTACTATATAAAATATTTATCGTTTCTCATATATTTGATGTCAGTTTCATTATTACAATTTAGACCGATGCACAGAGTCCATGGTGCAGCAAGTCATTGAGAAAAAACTAGGGAAAGACCAAGATGTGTGTTTCATTGATAAGAAAAAATATTTCGATAATGTGAGTAGAAGGAAAATATGGGAAAGCTAAGAGAACAAAAAAATAGATAAAAAATAGTGGGAGCAATAAAAAGTACCTATAAAGATACGAACAATCAAGTTAAAGTGTGTAGTAGATTCTCCACAAAACCTCAAGACACCTCAAGAATTAGGCAAGGCAGCGTACTGAGCCCACTACTGTTTCTATGCGCAATAGCCGATGCTATGAAGGAATGCCAAGCAAAAATGGAGAAATTCGTTATAGGATACAGAAACCTTCAACCCATATACGTAGAAACATGTGCATTTGCTGATGATATTGTCTTGTTTGCTAATTCAGAATATAATTTGGAAAGGAACCTAAAAATATGGACTGAAGTAGCACGCACACAAAACTTATTACTGAATACGGACAAAGCAAAAACAATGCTAATAGGTAATAGAGAAAAAGAAATAAGAGTGGAAACAGGCAACGAAGATATAGAACAAGTTCAGAACTATAAATATTTGGGAACCACTATCAATAAGTGAGGAGCTAAATAAAATAATCCAGGCAGCAAACCTCAAAAGAAACAAATAGGAAAACGAAAATGTCCGTCTACAAAACTATGTATTTGCCAGTACTATTATACGAAGGAGAAAATTGAATCCTGACTAAGAGACAGAAAGAAAGAACATAGGCAGCGGAGATGAAATACCCTGGTATGAGCCAGGTGAATAGAAACGAGGATATAAGACAAGAATTAGGAATAAAACCAGCGAATGAATTGTTGGAAGATAGGGAACTGATGTGGTTCGGACACCTAGTAAGAATGGGAGAAGAGAAACAAGTCAAAACAATATGACAGACAAAAACAGCTGGAAAGAATAGAATAGGAAGACCACGGCAAACCTGGAACAAAACAGTAGAAGATATAATAGTTTGAACAGGTGAAAACTTAAAATCTGCCAAAGAACTCTCAAAAAACTGTAAACAGTGGAATAACTTTATCTTAAACAGAAATACGAGTATCAGGAAGACGGACTAACCGCGACACCCTAGGGTATAAAAAGACCGGATTATGTAGGAATGTATGTATTTTTTTTTTAAATTTATATATCGGACCAACTACTCAGGTCATATGCCGATATGTCCTTTGTATGGCCGCCACGGGCGGGACCCGAACCCACGACCTTACGGTCGTGAGTCAAGCCCTCAATCCGCGCGGTCATCACACGGGACATGTATGTATTAACATTAATGTTAATGTGGAAAAATGGTATCTATATTGTGTTAGTACGAATAAATGTGGTATTTTTGTGCGACGAACACGCAAGTTTGTGTGACGAGTAAAGCTAGTCCGACAATTATATCTAGGTTTTCCGAAATTGTCCCGATTATTAGGTTGAAAAAATTAAATAGCTTTAAAATTTATATTGCTAGTTTATAATTTTTTTCATTCTTTTACAATTTTTCGTTTTAAAAAGTCTACATTTGCATGTCTAATTTTGAAGATTTAATTTTTAGATACTCCATATAAGTCATTTGAAGACAATTCCGGGAGCATGCTGACTAGTTTACTGGATCACCTCGTCTTATGAATCAATTTCGGAAGTATTGGTTTAAAAAAGGTATAATATCATTTGTAAAATGAGGAGAACGGTATTCCTGCTGAAACTAAATCATACTTCCGTTGCAAGATTATCAATAGCAGGCTCAATCTCAATATGAAGTAAATACAAATATTTAAGGGAATTTAGTGTGCCATCAATAAAGAAGATGCTACAATATTAGAACCTAAGATTAAGATTATTCGATTCCATACCTAGAACATTTATTTCGTTAAAGTTATCTTTCTTCTTCTGCTACAATATGTAACTATTTGTAATGCTACTGAGGCATGAAACGAACACTAGCCCATATTTAATTTGGATATTAATAAGTCTTCAAATTGTTGATACTGAAGGAATTGGCCTGTGAGGGTATGGACCCACAAATAAATCTCTCACTAGTAACTAATAGTACCATAATAGAACTTAAGAAATTCGTTATTTCTCTAATTCAGTAATTGTTTACCATATTTGTTTATAATTAACTTTATAAATTAAACACCGACAAATAATTACGGGTAATAAACTCATGAAACAATTATTCTTCTCCCAAATAAAACGTAAATCATTTGTTTATGATTGGTGTAGAGTATGGAATTGAGAACCCGGGTTCGAATTCCACATTCGACGAACAGTTTTCACCACAATAAAATTACCTTTGTGGCTCTCCCTCTATTAACATCTTTGAAAATGTGATTTGACTCACAAAAGTACGATTTCTCAAGGTCTATAAAATATACATCCACAGCGTCGATGACTTCTTCATTGGATGAGACTCTCTTCCCACCGAGCCATGTTTTCAAATTGGGGAACAAAAAGAAGTCGCACGGAGCCAAGTCTGACGAGTAAGGTGGATGAGGAACCAATTCGAATTCCAATTCGTGCAATTTTATCATTGCGATTGCGGAGGTATAATCCGTCCTGAGGAAAGAGAACTTTTTTCGTCGTCAATCATGGCCGTTTATTTTTTAGCGCGGCTTTTAAACGGTCCAGTAAGGTTGAATAGTACGCTTCTGTAATAGTTTTACCCTTTTGCAAATAATCGATGAGGATAATTCCTTGAATATCCCAAAAGACTGTGGCCATAACTAGCAATTATCACGTACTTTGAATCGGTGGTCTTTTATAACCATATGATGGATTTTTTCTACCATATTTGATGTAGTGACTTCAGTTGGACGTCCGGAATGCGCTTCATCTGGAGTCCAGGTTCGGCAATATTTAAATTCGTTTATCCAAAAATAAACAGTTTTCAACGGAATCGAGTCCCCAGGAACTTCGTCTAACTCAGCTTGATTACTTGTGGCTTCAAATGAAAGTTTCATCACTGTTCTAAACTCAGTTTTATCCATTTTTTAGAAACTGCTGACTTACTGCAAACGACTACCAAAATTAAACTAAGCGTTGCTTATAGAAAAAACGGTGTATCTAGAGGTTTGAAAAGTGATACTTTTAGGTTATGTAGTACAAAATTTAGTGTGGCGCCATCTCTGGGAAATTTACCAGACTTATCAAACGATTCGCGTATAATTTTTAACTTAAGTGCGATTCGAATTCGGGATCCACACCGCCCGTAAATGGGCAAACGATGTGATGATATATTTAAATCTTGTATTTTATTTTCAACATTTTAATATTTAATTTCTATCCTTATAAGCAAGCAAAATTTCTTTATTTATTAATTTACAACTTTTCAACTTTATTTTGTTACAACCCGATTTTATTTAATTATTATCTTCTAGTTTTAGTTTACTCACGCGATAACTGCACAAATGTTTCTGAGGGCTGCAAAGACGCACCAAAGTACCCTTGGCTCATACGAAGACTTGGCTTTGTCTTATACAGTTCATTTATGCAGCGCAGTGTTATCTTTGATATAAACTTGTAATTACGTGTCTGGTTAATCAACTAGTGTATTCAGAATTACCTGAGAGATTCTATTCATCGATGAGTTTATCAATCAATGAGTGTTACGTATTATACATGAATTGTACTGTTAGATTCACTTAAGGTGGCGTCACGCTGAGTGTGCGTGTACTGGATCTCTATTTAAAACTCTAACTAGAGAATTCGGTGCCACCGGTGCACAGTGCCTCAGAAGAACCTGTACCGACTCAATTCGCTATCTTGTTCGCGGTGTTCACGCGGGCGACGCGGAACCAACCCTCACGAGGGCAACGGTGTGTCGATACTGGTATTATCATAGATGACGCCTTATGGGAGTTAAAACATTGCTAGCTACATGTACCTGGGAAAGGCTGATGACCGGGGGTATAACATTATCCTATCGGTTCGGCGGTGATGAGCGGAGGTATGTGTATGCCGAAACCCTTTAAAGGGAAATACATCTGCGTTCAGTACGGTTAGTAGTTAGCTGTGTCAGTGAACTAAACGGCCTATCTTTTAGCCTGAATTCCTATACTGCTTTTGGAGGAGGTATATCATTGATAATCCAGTCTAATTAAGCTACAGGTCTTCAATGATGAAGATTGATGTACGTGACTCTATGGTGACACTCTCAACTCAAACTCATCTTTAATTACAAGAGACGGCTGATAAATTTACATGAGTCACCTGACTCACCTGATAGCTGCATGTACACCTTCATCTGGTTCACGCCACATCATCATCATACGCTCTGATTATATATTCAGTTTGTATAATTGTTCACCCTGTTAATATTTTGTCATCCCTGTTCACATATTTAATTCATTCAATTCATCTCGTCAGTCGATAATAATTTGATAAATCTTCACATATTAAAACCTGCTGAACCTCAATCTGTCGGTTATTAAAAACACGTGTACAATCTTTTATTAAATATATTTGTAATACCAAATAGAGCCAGGTTACAACAGACACATGTCCGTAGTGCGTTTGAATTATTATAAATTATTCGTTTGTTTTTAATAATGTAAATAATAAATTAATTTATGGGTAATATAGAATCAACTATATATTTCCGTATCCAAATACATGTTTAATAGTTATTTACGTGGCTAGCGTAGTAAATTAACTCTACGGATGAGCTGGAAAGTGGATGGAGCGAGCGACGAAGGAGCGAGCCTCCATAATCCAGTGAGCCTAGTAAAGATTAATTGCAGGTGTCGCGTTTTATTTCCACCTTCACAGCGTTTTTTAAATTAATTTACTTTACTAGTTGTTGGCGGTGGTGTTGTGATCGTTGTGATGACAAAACAACTACTGTCAGTGTCAACAACAGTATCGTGAATTCTAAAAACAAATAATTTGAAATAATGGAATTAATGAAGACAAAGACTTCGAACGCGATTTTTTTACGTTTCAAGAAAATATACCAAATATTGCAGATGCTGCAAGTAATCACTCTTAATTAGTTTATATACGCACTGTAATTTCTGATTTACTTAGTTACCATAAATGCCTATAAAGTGTTATTTATATAGTATGTGGAAATAAATTATTTTTTCACTCAAAATACTCCATATTACCAATTTCTAAAATACACATATTTACTATTTTTCCTGTATTCAAGTAATGGTACCATCATTTTATTCATGATTCTTTTTTTTAATTTTGTTTATTTCCTTCGACCAACTAAAGTGGAGAAAGGGAACTGGCCCATATAACTTTGTTTATAAATAAGTTTTTAATGGTATATTATGAGTTTGTTTTTAAATGATATTTTCATTTTATGGTTTGCATATTTAATAATATTATTTATCGAAATTTATTCAAAATATTTTTATATTTTAAATAAATAATGCAAGGTAAAAAAAACGTATTAATTAAATTATATCACAACACAACTGTTAGACAAATGTAAATAAAAATATATCTTTGTGGGTCAATGATGGGATCCTGAATATACGCTATCGCAGCATACGCTAACTTTGCATTACCCCTCCACACCCCATACGCTTTTTTGCTATTATCATCACACACTATTATGCTAGGGCGGATTAAACATCGATAGTACTATCGATAGACTATCGGCTTTTTAAAGAAAATGTTGGATTTTTTTCTCTGTTTTTTACATTAACCTTTATTAAAATAGGCATTTGTTTACATGTTTGCATATTAAATAATACAGAAACAAAACCGGCAAATCACCAAGATCGTTTGTGTTGTTAGTCTTAGTAAAACCTCGAACACAATACAGACACTTCCAGCTATCCAACGCGCCGTGGTGGCTGTCAGCGCGAGACGAAATGAATGACAAGAATTGCTGTATTTTTTTTAACGTTATTTTTTTTTTTAGATTTTAGATTTTGCAAGGATTAAGAAAAGCTGTGATGTAAGGTTAGATTATCGACGAGGAGGCCCTCTCGATGTTCGTTAAAATGTTTTAAAGACATTTATGTAACATATTTATTAAATATAATATATTGATTTACGTATGCTCAGTGCTCATAATTATTTAAAACCTTTGTCATTGTTTAAAACGATACATTTTATCATTTTTTATTTCTAGTATAAGTTAATATTTTTTATTTTTTGTAAAATTTCTTTTTCAAAACGATGTCTGTAAAAGTTAGATACACCCCCTACCACCAACTACCCCTACCATCATTTTCACCACCCCCACTATGTTAAGGATTCAGTTTTAGTTGATAAGAAAAAATATCTCTCTGTAACCAACTGTCGTACAGTAAACATCACCTATTCATCAATGTAAACTCAGATCATTTGTGTGAATGTGAATAAAGTGATTAACATACAGACATCAAAATCATTTCCGTGTGATCACACACGGTGGTCCTTCGAAGTCCTCAACAAGTACTATCGATAGTATTAGATAGTTTTTTCAAGACTATCGATAGTATTCGATAGTCAGACTATCGATGTTTAATCCACCCTATATTATAGCGTAAATAAAAAATCTGTGCTAAAACATTCGTCAGCATTTTTATTTATTAAAAAAATAAGGCAGGTGTGTTTTGTAATTTATATTATCTTTAAATTTTGGTTATGTCAAATTAATTACTGCCACGTAGTTACCACGGAAGTTAGAAATTAACATTTATATTATTTTTATTGAAATATTGTTATTATTTCTATTATTAATTAGAATTTTAGATGAATTAAAATTAACGCGCTGCGTGAACAATTAAAAAAAACAAAAAAATTTAATGTTTGATTTTCTTGAACCTAATCCGGGATTTGAACCCAAAATCTTTCACACGTTAGATGACCACTTGAGTTACAAATGCTCGGTATAATACTTATTTTTTATGTAATATTTAGTTGTTAGAGTTTTGTTCAAATCCCGGCATATGCTCATGATTTCTCAAAATTATTCTATTTATCTACGATCTGACTTTAACGTGAATAACTTAATTCTTATACTAATCCTGTTATATTAAAGTGCAACTTTAATCAACCCTAGGCTGTCAATTTAGTTCTGTTGTAGAGTAGCGTATTTGATTCATAGTATGCATTAATAATAGCATAGATATGCTACGCTATTACGCTAACGCAAAATAATCAGGATCCCACCACAGGGCCGGTCCCCTTACCCCACAACTTCAAGTCGGCTTGACAACATTATGTAGCTGGGCATAGGAATTTCCTTGTCTATTTTAGATCGTCGACGTTTATTTCGTAAACTGCAGCAAAAATGTAATAACTAAAATTGACCCCAATTGAATGAAAACATTTCAATAATTTTTTTAAATATATCATCATCACGCGTTTTACCCATTACTGGGAGTGGCACTCTGCCGTAAGCAGATCTCGGTAAGTGATATATTTCTTTGCGTGAAGTGCGGTTACCAGCCGTCAAATCACGCCCCCCAAAGATGTTAGTGGAGGGGGAGCCACAGGGCAATATAACCTCCAAATCTGAACAAATGCATAAATGTCAATCACCGTTAACAACCACAACATTTCATATGCCACTAACCCTAAATTGACATCGTAGATTTTTTTAAATTTTAATTTATATTAGTACTAGTACTTAAAAGTGACATTAAATCACTAGTGCGTACAATTTAAAATAAAAAAAATATCATTTTTTTTATTTTTTATAAATATTTACAACAAAATTCATTAAGTTACTAAGTTAAACATTTGATTTTTAATTCTTCTTCTTGGTTATCTTCAATACAGGTAAAAACTGAAATAAATATGCTGTTAGTTTCTGATTCTTTGTCAGTAATTCTTATTTTTTTAATTAATGTTTCTTTTTCCCACAAAATTCTACTTGAAATTTCCTTCTTATTCTCCAATGAATTTTCAACGAGCCTTTTGGCACGACATCCTCATGTCGCTTGAGTACTGTAATGTATGCTTCTGAATAAGCCAAAAATGTTGCAGAACTCCGCCGAAAGCAATGTCCAGAAAAACACTGTAATTTTTAGGTACCTATCCACGGAAAACGTGCAACACTTAAAATTTCTATAGGTTGGAAAAAACCGTTGATGTTCAATATGAGTAGGTTGAAGCTGTGTACACTGGCGAAATATTTTCAAAACGTTGATTCCATCCATAGACCCGTCATTTATCGTAAACCATCGTGAAATATACATTTTAATATTTGGAATATTGATTTTTATGAAAGAAGTAGAATCTTCAATCTTCTACACGCAAAAAGTAAGTTTCTCCCGGCGACATGCCCCATAGACTCCAATAATTAACACAATCTTTGCCACTACGAATCTTTCTCATCAGCTTCTTCATGAAACGTACTATCTCCTGTTTGTGAATATTTTGGATTTCTGGGATCCGCTAGTTTTTCTTTTTAAGAATGCGTTAAGATTGGTAAATTTGCTTATATCTACATTCTTATTAAGCTAAATCATAGTTCGCAGCATAGAGTAATTACTCTATAAAGTGGATGGCTTATAAAATAGTTATTGCGTAAAGTGCGCGAGCCGAAGGCGTGAGCTGCAATAGTGCAAGAGGAACAAAGAAACTTTACACTCGTGATACACACATATTTTTTTCTACGATTGCATCTTAAAATTATTAAAAAACGTATGCGTACTGAAAATAAATTCGTTCTGTCAACTGTTAATATGACAAGTTTCTGTTTTGTTTGTATTACTGGTAACTATTGAAATAAGCTCGCATTTAATATCTTTTTCACGCGTTGCCATTGGAGACGCGCAAAAAAGATATTTGTCGATTGTTCCCCAGAAAACGCCAACTTTACGATGACAAATGAGAGCGTAATTGTCAACTTTTC
The DNA here is from genome assembly GCA_947425015.1 of Pterostichus niger. Taxonomy (NCBI): domain Eukaryota; kingdom Metazoa; phylum Arthropoda; class Insecta; order Coleoptera; family Carabidae; genus Pterostichus; species Pterostichus niger. The sequence continues at coordinate 16,339,963 of OX380336.1, forward strand.
ATAGCAATCGTAAAAAAAGATAATTTCGAAAAAAGTCTAAAACTACCTTTTTTTACGATTGCTATGAAAAGTTGACAATTATGCTCTCATTTGTCATCGTAAAGTTGCCGTTTTCTGTGGAACAATCGAAAAATATCTTTTTTCTACGATTGCTATGAAAAGTTGACAATTACGCTCTCATTTGTCATCGTAAAGTTGACGTTTTCTGTAGAACAATCGAAAAATATCTTTATTGCGCGTCTTCAATGGCAACGCGCGAAAAAGACATTTAATGCGCGCGTTTCCAACGGCAACGCGCGAAAGATTTTAAATGTGCGCTTATTTCAATAGTTACCAGGGATACAAACAAAACAGAAACTTGTCATATTGACAGTTGACAGAACGAATTTATTTTCAGTACGTATACGTTTTTGAATAATTTTAAGATGCAACTGTAGAAAAAATGATGTGTGTATCACGAGCGCAAAGTGTCTTTGTTCCTCTTGCACTATTGCAGCTCTCGTCTTCGGTTCGCGCTGCAATTACCGTACTCGAGTAACAAAGAATCACTTTACGCTCTTAATACACAAATAACTATTTCTGTAATATGCCTAATTTTTTTCCACACACCAACTGTCAAACTTTTTGTAAGTTTCTTTATAATATAATTTGATTTTTCTGGAACCAATGTAGCCAATTTCGATATGAGAATTAATATCTGAGTCACTCATTTTAAGTACAATTCTTATAAAGAAAATTATACACCAGGCACATTGACAGCAATATTTATTAAACAACATAATTAATCCTATAGCAACCAATAGTTGAACTTGATGCCTGCCTACTTTTGAAATTTAAAAATAAATTATCTATTTTAAAACGCTAGTATAAAAAATCTTGTATGAAATACGTTGCGAAATAATGTTTTAAGCACTAGACGTGTTATCCAACTCGACTAGTCCTCGTATGATAATTTTCTTTTGCAACTTATTACATAAATATCTTTTGAAAATTCTTATGTTGTTGCAAAACATATGATTAACATAGTTGTGGTCAGTGAGGTTTGAAATCGGCCTCGAATAGTGGAATTGTGTGTAGATCCGTAAATCTCTAAAAGATGAACAAAATCGCAACGAAACATATGATTATTCAATATTTTCTACAAATTAATATTGATTTGTTTTTGTTCGTTATTTACGGATTTACAGATATATAAACTTATAGATTTATTACAGAATTCTGCCATAAATTTACTGAAATTAGTAGCACACCTTTAAACTTTTTTCGCAGATCATTCACTTGGATAACGGAAAAAAATCAATGTTTGTGATTTGATGTTTTACACGATATAATTGAACTCAAATGATAGTTTACGATATTCTGATTTACTGAAGTACTGGCCTGCGATAATCTACTTAATTAGAAGAAAACTAGAATGAGTTGCATTATTTCTAACCAGACACCGTTTAAAAAAGATAGCTACTGAAATAATGAATTGTCTTATGATCGGTTTTATAAACGACAAATTAATATACTTCCAAAGTAAATTAAATGCATTTATTTAAATGACTAGTAATATTAAATATGTCATAAAATAAATAAAATTTATTAGAATTTGTTAATTTAAATATAGTTATTATGAAAATAAATTTATTGTTCTTTACAAAACCGAACATTAGAAAAGTGAATAATTTATTCATTTTACACAGAGTAACTAGTACCGCATCATAAACAACCGGATATTTATTCCATAATTATTTTAAAAATTATATTTTAATCACATGTACCTTGGATCTTGCATGACTTTCGATGGAGTGAAATGAACAACTATGAAAGCTAAGTCGTTATCATGGGTGGCAGACGATTGGTGTTTAACAAATGCTGTATTCTGTACTAAGGAATCCAAATAGTCCGTACTGGGGCAATCGACAACTACGAACAAAAAATAATTTGCATTGTAAATACATTTTAGCAGCATGACTATTTTAGCAACCATAATAATATTGTCAAATTGTACTTCATGGCCTAAAGTAAACCTTCGGACATTTTGATCGAATCATTTCGTGTATTATATACAAAATAAACGAATACAAAAAAGTATCTTAAAAAAACAACATAATAATATAATACAATTTTGCACTTATTTTTTGTTTGGAACTGATTTAAAAGCAAAAAAAGACATTCATAATTCAAATGACAGTTCATACAAACAAAATCGGAAAACTGGAAAAGTGTCACCTACACTGAAAACCATATTATATATATATATATATATATATATTTCTTCGCGTGAAGTGCGGTTATCAGCAGTCAAATCACGGCCCCCAAAGATGTTAGTGGAGGGGGAGCCACAGGGGTAAATTTAATTCGCCTTCTCATGCACCTTTTTAAGCTTATGCACATTTCAAATATGTTATTGTATTTTTATTGAATCTACGTTGGCATGACTTTGCTTATAAATTTTCATATATATATCATTAGTGATTATGATTTTGCCGGAAATTTTTGTAGTCATGATCACGACTGCTTGTTGCGACGAAAATCGACAGCACGAGTGTAGATTTTCTTAAAGCAACAAGCTGGAGTGGTCTAGACAAAAATTACCAAAGGAAAATCATAGTCACGTATGGTATTGACAATTCCTCGAAATGTTTTATTTACTCCAAAAAAAAATTTACCTGCAATATTTTTAAAACAATGTCTGAACTACTATTACATTGTTAAATTTTTTGACATAACTAAGCAAAGTAAAGAAAGTCAAATAAAATTCAACAATATCAATCTACTCAAAATAGTTAACAAACGTTATATCTAAGCAACGATTTGCGACAATTTTCACTAGTGACATTGTCGCTGTAATACTACTGTGATTGGTTCAATTTAGCAAAATACTGTAATTTGATTGGATGAAAAGTTATGAGTGGAATTGTCATATATAATATAACAAGTAGTATGAAACTTGCTGAAAATTTTTGACATAAATTATGAGTTGTTATGAAAATGGAAACATAACGAGTGCGAAGCACGTACATTTACTTTATTTGGATACTGTGTGTGAGTTGCGACCATAAACGAGAATTTTCTTTGCTTCAATATTTAAAATTTTGTGCTATTTAATGAAAAAGTAGATTCAACCGAAAAAAAAAATGTTTTAAAAAATTCCTATCGAAATATAATTTTTCTATTATAGTTTCACAGAAATAATTTCTATAAATTTTGTTTTGCACTTTTTACAATTTTTTTTCAAAACACTAAATAGATCACGCACTTGATTCAACAAATTATCCGCATAATGCCATTTCATAAATAAAATTGTATGATTCTTAGAAAATATTTCTATATCTAAAACAGTTCACAACAATTAATACTTTAACTAAAGCTTTCAGTGTTATCTTTTAGCCATTTGATGTTGATATTTCAGTAACTCTCAAATTTTATAATAAAAATTATTTTGTCATTGTTTTCCACAGCACTCTCAATCCCAATTTTTCTTTATAAAAGCCATTTTTCGATCGCTTGTTACTCTTGCATAAAAAACAATTGAGCAACAAGTAGATACTCACTAGATACTTAACATTTTTTGTATTTACACTTTGTCTAATTTAATTAGGGAAGCAACAATTATTATATAAAAATATACCATTGTATTTCTTAAGTTATTTCAATTCTACACCCGGTATACCATACCCTTAAATTTATTTGTATTAATTTTGATACAGGATGATTTTTTAAAATCAACCAATCTGTTTTTCTGGTTAACTAATAAATTTAGAGACGAAATACAGTCTTATACAGCAAGAAAGAGGACATAGTAGTATGGTTGGTAAAATAAGATTATTAGGGGGATGTGCCGGGGGGAATTAAAGTTATATTTTCTTAAATGGAACGGGGTACTTTTTTATTGGAATGGATACCCTGAAATATTCATTTTATTTTCCCGAATCTTATGTTTACATTCATCTTCAGTAGTTGGAGGTACGGAGACTTTATTTTTTAGGTAGGTATCCCCAAAGAAAAGAGTTTAGTGGCGTTAATTCAGGTGATCTAGCTGGCCAAAGAATGGAACCATTTTTGCCTATCCACCTGTCATCAAAAATATTCGCATTATACGCTGAAGCTCCATCCTGTTAAAAGTAAGTGTATTTCTGCTATTGGCAAATTTTTCATGTATTCTGTTAAAAAAGAAATTTAGATAACCTCTCTAGTAAGATTTTCTCTATAAAACACTGGGCCAATAATTTCACTATATTTAATCTCGCACCACACATTAAACGACCAGGACAATTGAAAATTTCATTTCCGATGCTGATATAAGTTTTCTTCACTCCAGTAATGCAATAATTTTGCTGGTAAATGTAGTATCTTCTTGTAAATTAATCAATAACCATTCACAAAATTGTATTTTTGTAAACTCATCACCTCCGTAAAGACTATGGCTAATACCACTAGCTCTGTTTTTATATATTTTAAGAGTAGTTGTATTTGGGTGTTTTAGCTATCTGTAACATGTTAAAACCGTGCTCTTAAAACCCAAAAACACCCAAATACAAAGCTTCTGGTAGCAGCCATTGTGTCAAAGCAATCATTCTACGAAGACGATGTTTTGCAGATTTATAAAATGAGCCAATAGTTTCTGCATTTCCAAAAATTATACTTAACAACTAACGAGTTGAGAATATATTCGGGGAATAAAGTTCCGAAAATCTTCGTATAGTAGCAGATATATTCCTTCTACACTCTCCATTCAAAATAGTAACATTAAAATAATCTTTATTTGTTAATTCTTGACAATGCAAAATCATTGTTGACATGAGTATCAAACAAACAATAACTTCTTTTGTTTTACAGTTTACCTGAAGTTTTATTTAACTTAGTGGCCTTAATTTTAAATATAGGAACATGTTACATCGTTGAAAAGGAAATCTATTCCAATAAAAAACTACCCGATTTCATTTAAGAAAATATAACTTCAATCTCTCCTCCCCACATCTGTCTAATAATATTATTTTACCAACTATAAAATTATGTCCCCCTCATTGCTGTATAAGCTCGTGTATTTATTTTTTCCATAAAGTTATTAGTCAGCAAAACTGAGTGGTAGTATAGTAGAGTTATCGTCAATTTCAAAGTTTAAATTAAAAAAGACATGGTTATTTTGCTACAGCCTATTCTCTACGTGTTCAAAAGGTTAATTGTTATTGCAAATATCTCATTCCGCACGGTCAATATTTTTTAAATTGCGGTAACCCTTAGCTTATACTTCATTTGAGATGTAGTTTAAATTTAAATTAATTCTGACAAAAATGGTTTTGCGAAACAATTACATAAAACTTCATACCACAGTACCATGGAAAAAGCAGAACAAAAAAAAATTAAATACAAATTTTCATGTTTAATGTCGCTAGAAAAAATAGCAGCATATAACTCATAGACCACTTACTGATGAAAACAGGTCCAGGGTCATCGGGTAAACACACATCCTTAGATTTGACCACAATTCCTGAATCTAGTATGACGTCTTTGCCGGCCTTAAGTTGGCCGAGTAACGGACCTGGCGGCACCCCCGCCTCCACACAGCGTTCTAGCGACAGCGCGCCTGGCCGCGGCTGCAACTGGCACACATAGCACATGGATGTGTGCTGTTCTCGCCCATCCTGTGTCAGCTGAGTCGGTAGCGGAGGTGGGGCGGATCTGGTACCACTGGCTGCAATCATCAAAGTGTTGACATATTACCAATAAAACAATTAATTATCTTTTTTTTTAATGTATAAAATTTTACTTGGTGCCTTAAAGATTGCTTTACTGTTGACGTCATTTTACAGTCCATTAATTACAATGGACCGAGAGACCCAAAAAACAGGATCACCTCCCAAAAAAATCAAATATGTTTTAATGTAATAACATACATATTGCAGATTTATAAATTACATAAAAAAGCGCATCAAACTACATAAGAAGTGAAAATATTCTCTTTCTGATATATTTAACCAGAAGTGACAACTTTCTTATTTTAAATGGAACATTCTGAACTCAACTGTTTTATAATAACTGCATTCATTATAAATCGGCGTAAAAAATAAACTATAATTACTAGAGCCACTTCCAGTTACCCGAAAAATATAATATTTTCTCTTTTTATGTAGTTTCTAAATCTGTAATATGGATTAATTGCTTTAAAAATATTTTTTTGGGACATCCGGTTTATGATTATTATTATATTATCAAAAGTCCTTACATACCGGGTGTCTACTTTTTTTTAACTATAGTAAATACAAAGTTAAAATTTGAATCTATTAATTTAAGAGAAAAAGTGTAAATACAAAGAATGTTAAGAATTTTTTTAAATCCAACGAGCTCTGATTTATTGATACAAAACGATCTGTTCTCAGAATACACAATTTAAAAAAATCTGTTTATAGAGTACCATGAGAAATAAAGCAGATAATTTTATTGATTGATTGATGAAAGGTTCAGTGTGTTGAATGGTAGTTTGTTTAAGAAAGATTTATTCGGTGATATTTATAAAAATTGTCTAATTCCGACCATTTCGGTCATTCAAAGGATAATTAGACAATTTAACCAAACTGAAAATATCGCAAAAGTATGTAAAAACTGCAGAAAATCAGGAAGATAATTTCGGTCATAATAGATTCAATGAAAACAAAATGAATATAGTTTGTATGTAAGAGAAAATCCAAATGTTGGTATGCGTCAGATTGTTGATTAATTAAATCTACATCCTTCAACAGTGCTTAGTGCATCATTCATACAAGTAGTCGAAACTTCAAGAAGCTGATAAATTTACAAGAAGTGTGTTTCGTGAAATTATTATCTAAAAATCAAGTTTTAGAAAATGATTTGTTTTACCGATGAGAATACATTTACATAGGGAATCTAATACTCTACATTTTTGTTATTGTAATCAAGATAATTCACATTTAATGGTAACTACATATTTTTGGTAGATTCATAATTAGACCATTTATATCGAAAATAATTTAAATAGTAACAATTATTAAAACATGTTACAAAATAATATTAGATCAATACTAGAATATGCAAACCAAATTAACGAAGCCTGGTATCAGCATTATAGATACCCAGCACATTGTATTCTATTCAGATCAATGTCTTCCAAATACTTAGATTAGTAATGGTGGCCCAATTAATTAACCAGTTAACCATCTCAAGAAGTAAGTATATAAACACCAGATTTATAATATTATGGACTTCATAAATGCAGTTGTTGAAGAGTGCAACAAGTACAATTAAGCTCTGTCTGACATTTTATCGTTATTGCTTAGTAGTAAGTTTTATTTAAATGTTCATCTTATTTCCAATCTATTAATTGTTTTATTTATTTGGAATACTAATTTAGTCAATTAAATAAAATATCATTACAATAATAATCATGTTTTCTTTATTAGAACAAAAAAAATCTAATTTAAGCTACACTTTATAATAATTGAAGTATTTATTTTTTGATCTATCAAATTGATAACTCTGTAAAGTTAGAAACTTTAATTTAGGTCTATTTAGTAGACAGAACGTTTGTTGGATGCAATTTTTAATTCTAAACATCTTTTGTATTTACACTTTTGCTCTAATGTTAATAGATAAAAACTTAAGATAGAAATTACAATTTTAACATTATATTTCCTATAGTATAAAGGATAGAATAAATTTACCGCCATAATAAAGTCAATTTAATCAACAAATTTGAATCATTATTATTTATTACATATATACCATTCCTATCAAAAGTTCGACTCTCATTTGAATGAATAGATTTTATTTACTTTGGAATTAAATTAACATGTCGTTTATAAAATCGGCCATGAAAGTAATGCAATGTAACAAATTTAGTTTTTTTTAATCAGAGTAAGAAATTGTAATGAAAATGTATTACAGATTTTTATATGAGGTAGATAACCCAATGGTATTGTTGGCCTGTGTTCGATTCCCATAGCCCAACATACCTTAGTCCTATTTAAAAATACCCATGTGACTCTGCCTCCATTAACATTTTTGGAGGCCGTGATTTGACGGTTGGTAAGCGAACTACACGTAAAATATACTACCTAGTTAGATCTGCTAAATCAGAATGTCACACCCAGTAATGGATAAAATTTCAATTATAGTTTGCCACCATTGCTATCTCGAGAGAACTATAAGAGCTACAAGGTTGGTTAAATTAGCAAAGAAATACTAAAATCTATCAGAAAACTATTAACAGTAGTTCTCCACATATGGGACAAAACATTCTTATTTTTGATTAAAAGATTTTTTTAATTTTATTTTTGTGTATGTGTGACATTCAATGTGTACAAAATTCAGTAGGTACCCTAAAATTACAACCTTTTGAGTAAATGCATATTAAATTGGCATTAACAAAAACAAATGAATATCAAAATTTATTTAACAGTTCTATAATATATTATAATTTGCTTACTTGTTTCTTTTATAGTAGGCTGAATCCTATACCATTTGAATTAAATGTGAATTTGATATACATTTTTCTCAAGGCTCCTTCGCACAAAAAAAATGTTCTTATTTAAAATAAGAAAATTATGTCTCAAAGTTGGATAACCACAAATAAATATATATATACAGGGTGGTGACTCGCTCAGCCGGTCATAGGACTTTAACGTGGGAAATCAGTTTTTTGCAATTTCCTGCTTCCCTAATTATTTTAAGCAAAAATGCGTCAAATAAAAGTTTTAGGGCATCAAATTCTGCATCTAAATCAGTAAACAGAATTACTTTTCCGTGCTTTGTAACGACAGAAATTAAATATGAAAATGTCGAAAATTACGTTGAAAATATTGATAGCCATGGAATTGAACATAAAATATAAATAAAAGCTTGAAGTTTTATCTGTCAAAAGAACAACGTTTAACGTTGTGACAGATAAAATGGCCAGCTCGATCACCGGATTTGTCACCTAATGACTCCGTTCTGTGGGGTCATTTAAAAAATAAAATTTACTAAAGTAGGCACCCAAATGTGAATTCTCTAAAACAAAGAATTGCAGGGGAATGCAGGAATAGTCCAGCCCGGCAGCTATCAAATATGCGCCGTAATTTTTACGAAAGACGTGGGCTCTAGACTAGAATATGTATTTATTATGTCCATTATAGTTTAATTTTGTTATAAATAAATGTTTATTCTGATATTAAAATTAAATAAATAAACTGTTATGAATGTTTTATAATATATAAATATTTTCTCCTGCAGGTCCAACGTCAAACGTTGACATGTTATCTGTCACGACGGCAAACGTTGATGTTTTGACAGATAAAACATCAAGCATGTATTTATTTTTTTGTTCAATTCCATGGCTATCAATATTTTCAACGTCATTTTCGACATTTTCATATTTAATTTCTGTCGTTACAAAGCACGTAAAAGTAATTCTGTTTACTGATTTAGATGCAGAATTTGATGCCCTAAAACTTTTATTTGACGCGTTTTTGCTTAAAATAATTAGGCAAGCAGGAAATTGCATAATATTGTCTTATACTATTTTATTGTATCTTTATTAGTATAGTATATTATTTGAGGTGTCCCATATCCGTGAAATATATATATATATATATATATATATATATATATATATATATATATATATATATATATATATATATATATATATATATCAGCAAATATCTCGCTTATTTATCAACTTAACAATTTCCTTCATATAACATGATTTATACAGCAACATGTAAGCTAGTTGATGACGGACGTACATTCATGATATCATTTCCGGATTATTAGTAATTAATACCAACTTTGAAATTTCAAATGGAACATACTATATTTTTTACAAATTTGAAAAGTGCATCAAATTTGCTTTACAATCATGTAAAATAATCCATATGTTACATTATTAAAAAGTAAAATGGCGGGCACTTTATTATACACCAAATCGGAAAGAGAATAGTGAGCTATGACTGTGGCTTGTCCAAGTGGGACATCCGATTAATAAAAAAAATAAATTAAATCAGTGGTTCTGAAGACAGGGTACAAAGTTATATTTTTTAAAATGAGATCATACATATTTTTATGCCTATTCGATTTTAGTATTTTTTTCTGAATTCAACCATGTTATCATTTTATATCCTTACATAAAAATATTGAGAAAATTCAATTTAAAGTTTCGATAAATTGTATTTAACATGACACAAAGCAGTAGGATATGATCAATAACAAAACAAAATAAGTTCATTGTTATTTATAATAATTAGTTTTTATTGAGAAGATAAATTATGAGTATTGTATTAGGTAATTAAATATTTTTGTTTATAACCATTATGTCTATTGCTTTGTTATTGATCATAGTCTACTGTTTTGCATCATGTTAAATAAAATTTATCGAAACATTAAATTTTCTCAATATTTTTGTCATGTAAGGATATAAAATGATTACATGGTTAAATTCAGAAAAAAATACTCTATCGAATAGGTATAAAAAATATGTATGATCTCATTAAAAAATATATAACTTGGTAACCTAACTTCAAAACCACCGGTTTAAATAATTATTTTCTTATTTAATCGGATGTCTCCCTTGGACTTCTATAAGATTGTCTTATACCATTTTATTGTATCTTTATTAGTATAGGAATTATTTGAAGTGTCCCATATCCGTGAAACACCCTGTATATAATAAAAATTAAATAGTACAGGACAAAATATAAGGAATTAAGGAAAGCAGGACACCTGAATGACAACGATTTTGACTTCGTTTCCTTCGTCGATGCTTTCGCTTACTTTCATGTGCATAGTAATCCGTATCATCATCACTCAATTCAACCTGGTTAAAAGATTGAGATCGTTTATTTTGTTGAATTTTCTCTCTACGCGTTGATGTCGAGGCATCAACTGTTTCTTGTGCGACTTGTGTGCTTTTTTCATTTTTTGATTGACACTCTTTTGTCTCATTGCAGTTATTTAAACATTCAGATCTGACAATAGATACATAAGAAACAGACATAACGTTGTCTTCAAATTTTTCTGTTGTTTTGCAATCTGCCATTCTTATTGTTAAATCTTTCAAAACAACAAACCGTCTTGTTGCAATAAACAATTCATCCTACAATATATAGATATATTATTTTACATTTTAAAACATGAGTGTTTTATGTTTACCAATCCTTCAGGTCCATGAAGAGTTATTTGTGGTACACCAACATCTTGAATTGTTAAAGATACTCCAGGTAATCCACCAATATTATCCCATGTTGGATGAGTAATAAAAATATGTTCCAATTTCGACAGTTTCATTTTATGCTCATGAGCAAGTCGCTGCGTACCTTCTCCACAATTAAATAGATATCTAAAATATGATTATACACAATTATAGCAAAACTGATTAATTAAATATATAAATATTTATACCTAGATTGATCTGTAAACATGTACAAAGATTTTGGAGCTCCTTCTGCACCTGTACCCAATACTTGCAGTGTAACTTTACCTGGGACATATTTTTTAAATTTTTCCTTAATTTTAAGACGTTGTCGTTGAGCCTGGGCTATGTGTTTTGGTTCTTTCGGCATGGTTTCTAATAATTTTTTAAGGTTGGATTTAGAAAAGTAGGAAATATATTTATAAAAAATACTAGGGATCGAAACCTTTAAACTAATGCAAGTTTGTGTGAACATTCGAATATATAGGTATGTTAACAAAATTTAAGGAATTTATGAAAATAACATCACATGGTGAAATACATGAATTTGACGTGCAAAATACACAATGATCAGATAAACTAATTTCATTATCATGAGTTACAGTTGATACCAAAAATTCCCTAGATTGATCACTAGATTCATTGTCACCGTTTGAGGTGAGTTGTACTAATCAGATTCCCTGTTTCATTGTTACGTTTTGGCACTCTAATTTTCTTGTAATTTGACATGAGAACGAAAATATATAATCCTGAAATTATTATTTTTTGTTAATTATATAAGATTGTAATACAGAAATACCCAAGTCAGGGTAGCTAATATTCAACTCTCTAATAATCATGGGTAGCTATTCAACTCTATTCAAACACTGCTTATGCCTATGGCACACTGGTCGAAGAGCGTCGATTTCGATGAAACAACAGAACGCACCCGTCATCCACGAAAATTAGAAGCTCATCTATTTTCATCGAAGAGCTCATCGATGAAACGAACGTATCTCATTTCACTCGTATCTTTTGTGTCTCATTTCACGTTAGCATATTTTTGAAATTTAGTTTTTCTTTTTCAACTTTAGAAGCTTTTATTGTTTGTCAATGAAGGGTGCGTTCTGTTGTGTCATCGAAGAGCTAATCGATGCTCTTCGACCAGTGTGCCATAGGCATTAGCGAGTACATAGCTTTATGCAGATGCATAGTTATGCAACACCATAAAATGAAAATACCTAAAATGGCGGATTTAGCAAAGATCCGAACCAAAATATAGTGGTTACATATTCAAACTATTACCCAATAGATGGCAATTTAGTGTAATATTAAAAAAATTTAAAATGTTTATTAGGAAACTTTATACACCGCATTATTTACAGAACAACAAGCAGATTTAGACACTGTGTCATAATGTAATGTTCCGTAATAACAATGCACTGTATAGTCTTCAAGTTTATGATGAAAAAATTAATGCTTTGAATGCCAACATATATTTTTAACGTAATTTTCATGAGGATATTTTTTAGAATGATTAATATCTTGTTTAAATTTATTGGTACACATAAATCTGCTAAATGATTAAATTTTATTTTGATTTTCACAGTAGTGCTAGTACGAATTCTGTCAGCAATACAAACCCAGGCTCATATAGTTAATTTACATAAATCTACATCTACAATTGAAAAAGTAACACAAATAAGCTATTTTTATTTAATACAACAGTATGATAATAGTTTGTTTCATGACATACGTAGAAAATTAACTTTCTTTTCGTGAAATAGTGAGAAAACTTGCATTTTCCTCACAAGAGACAAAAAATAGCAATAGATATTTAAATAAAAACACTTTTCAAAATTAGAAACAAATTCATTATTTTATTGAAAATTCTTATTTAATAGTAATATACTTTAAATTATCTTACAATTTTGATTAAAACAAATAAAATGTTATATTTATTGTATCTACTAATATACTCCCTGAGTGTACTTAAAATTCAAATAACACTTTTTTAAGGTAAAAAAAAAAAATGTGCCCAACACGAAAGAAAAGTGATGTTTCAACTTTAATTTGCCAAACAATAATTGTTGTATTTTTGGGACAAAATTATTTGATGTAGGTAGTCTTTCAATATTATATTTTTTTATATTCCACATATACTTACTACTAAGGATAAGAACATGTATTCATTTACATATTTAACATATTTCAATTATAAATCGGCCTTGCATCATTGTTTAATCGATAATCAAAATAAATTTTTCATTAAAAATACGTATGCTACTAGATGTGGATTATTGATTTAAAAAAAAATCATTTTCAGTTCGCACAACAACTATCAGCAAAGTAAAAAGAAAAATAAACTAAAATAATACACCTAATATAATTGTATATAGAACAGACAATCAATGATAATGTATATATATATATGTACTTTGCTGATCGTTGTGCCAACCAAAATGTCCGTTTAAATATGTACATATTGTAGTGAGTACGGTCCTGTTCCGTCTGGATTAGTCGACGCGTCAAAGTGTGCAGCACGTTCACCGCTGTCTCAGACGCAATAGACAAGTCCTAACCTGTTCGCTCTGCGTCATGTGTTCCAGACGCTCTCGTATATTCTGGAAAATCTTGTTCCAGTATAAAAAGGAGAGTTTCGGCCGGGAAGAGGCATTCAGTATTTGAAGTGTGAACAGTGCAAGTCGTTGCTAAATACTTTGTTGTGAATATAAATCCGTGTTGTATATAAATATATGTCTTAGAAGTTGTACTACATTATATATATATATATATATATATATATATATATATATATATATATATATATATATATATATATATATATATATAGGGCTACTACAATTCCTAAATATATAAAAAGTAATTAGTAAGGTTTTATTTAAAATTTTATTAAATTCGCGTGACTATACTCCTCGTGCTGACTTACAAGTGGCCCGCAGATCGCTAGTTGAACAGTGCTAGTATAGAGGGTATTTTCTTCTGTGGAGACAAATATTGAAATTGCAGGGGTGAGATGGGACAAATTATAAGAATTCTTTTGATTTCATTTTTGTTTTGTTATTTATATTAAGGTCCCTCCGGAGTGAATACAATTTTCGTATTTGTCCCATGCACCCGCTAAACCCAGTATCTTGCCGTGTTGCTGTTCTTGGAACCATGGTCTGCTGGCCGAAGGTCTATTTATTAGGGGTTGTAATTTTTTTTACAACGCTGTTATTGTGTATTCAAATATTCGTTGTGTTATCTTTGACTTCCGAAATATCTAACTCAGATGATACGGGTTTCACATACTTTTAAGTTTTAGATGAATTTGCACATAAGTTATTTTGTATTAATTATCTTTTCTTAAAATATTTATTAGATTAGAAACAACAACAATTAAAATAAATGAACTGTACGCAATATAATTAACAAATCATTTTCAAATTATTTATAGTACAAAAATGAGAAATTGCTTTACTTAAATAAATATTAAAGAATGACATCATGTAGATATTACTTATGTACGATTCACCACTGTACCACAGTTCTTAAAGTCTCAATCGATAACATTTTATAATTTTTCTACGATTGCTATGAGAAGTTGACAATTACGCTCTCATTTATCATCGTAAAGTTGACGTTTTCTGTGGAACAATCTAAAAATGTCTTTGACGCGCGTCTCCATTGACAACGCGCGAAAAAGATGTTAATGCGCGCGTTGCCAATGGCAAAGCGCGAAAAAATATTATTAATATCCAAGACAACAGAATAAACAACACTTGTCCGTCAAATAAGAAATTAATTTTGGTTTTTGACTGGTAATTTTGAGTTGGATTGATATATATATTGTTTGTCACCAGCATTCCTGCATATCCTTTTACTAAGGTAAGTGTTATCTTTGATTTTCACAATAGTTTATTTTTTTGTCTTGTATATTTTCTTTCATATCGTTATTTGTTTATATTAGTTACGTGCTTAGATACGCTGAGTTATGATTTGTTTTTAGGTGTGATTGACACTTGACAGGTGTGTGAATGTAATTTATTTCTTCTTTCTTTTATAGTTATGGATAAGCCTGGTAAGCTACCTTAACTTCTTCACTCTTACCGAGAGATCCCTATTTATTTTATCTTTTGTTCAAATGAGGAATAAATGGGCGAAATTTGATGAATGTAAGTTTGGTACGTGGAATGTAAAATAAAATAAATATAAATATATCATCACGCCTTTTACCCATCACTGGGTATGGCACTCTGCCTAAGCAGATCTCGGTAAGTGATATATTTTTTCGCGTGAAGTGCGGTTACCAGCCGTCAAATCACGGCCTCCAAAGATATTAGTGGAGGAGGAGCCACAGGGGTAGATTTTTTAAATATTAGGGGTATAAATGGAAAAGAAAATGAATTGGTGAATATAATGCGTGTGTATAATGTAGATTTTTGTGTGTGAGCGAGACTAAGAGGAAAGGCTGTAATGAAGAAGAGGTAGATGGATTGTTTTGCTTGAGGTCGGGTGTTGCAGAGGATGAACGGGCAAAGTATGGTGTAGGAGTACTTGTTAGTGAAAGAATGAAACCGTTTGTAAGGGATTATAGTTGTATTTCATTGCGAATTCTTTGGTTGAGACTTAAGATAGACTTTCATAGAATCTTCGTTTATTACCCAACTGAATCCGAAAGTGATATTGAAAAGACTGATTTTGGAATTTGTTAGATAGTGTGATTGATTCGTGTGATCCAGGTGAAAAAGTTATCGTATGTGGTGATTTGAATGGTTGGGGGGAGTAAAGAGAAGCATGTCTGGGAATGTATTGGGTAAGTTTGGTGATGTGAGAGTGAATGACAACTGTAGGAAAATAGTATCCTTCTGCTTTGAGCGTGATATTTTCGTTTCTAACTCTGTCTTTAAGCATAAATTAGCTCATTTGTATACATGGGAGAATGTGAGTGAGAATAGACGGAGTGTTATTGATTTTATTTTGTATGATGAACGACTAAGAAATTTAGTTGTGGATACGCGTGTGAAGCGTGTTGCTGAATTGGGTACGAATGACCATTATTTGGTGGTGTCGCGTATACGTCTGGATAGATGTTGACGAATGAGGGTGAAAGACACCGAAAAAATTTTTCGTGTGAAATCTAGTGTACTACAGAATGAGGATATTAGAGATATGTTTGTTGAGAAAATAAATGAATCTTTGCCTGTATGTGAGCCTAATTTTGAATGCAGCATAAATGATGTTTGGATGAAATTTAAGCATACAGTTCTTAAATGTGAGAAAGAAGTTTGTGATAAATGCAGATTAGGCTCTTGTCCAAGAAATGCATGGAGGAATGATGAAGTGAAAGAAGCAATTAAGGAGAAAAAAAAGAGCGTATTTGCGATTTCTACATGTAAAAGATGTGCCTGGAAGTTTACGTGATGAATGTTTGCTAGAATATAAAAGGTTAAATAAATATGTCAAGAGAGTAATGAGAAAAAGTAAGGCGCGTTTTGATGATTTGATGAGTGAAAGATTGACGAATGATTTTAGTATGAATAAAATAATGTTTTGGTAGAGTGTGATGAGATTGAGAGGTGGTAATGTAAGGGCGGTGAAAGCGATTAAGAGTTATTGTGGAATGAATTAGATGTTAGAAATAGATGGTGTGAGTATTTTAGAGGTTTATATGGTAGCGTAAATGGATCGAATTATTGAAGTGAAAATGCAAGTGAAAATGTTAGAAGTGATGAATGGGACATAGATGAAAGTGATGTTAGTTTTGCATTGTTACGATTGACGAATGGAAAAGCTCCTGGTTTGGATAGTATATCGAATGAGATGTTGAAGTATGGTGGTGAGAGATTATTTGATTGGTTAGTTTATTTATTTAGATATGGGGTAGATGGCTCAGTGGTATCGAGTCGGCCTGTGGATCTTGAGAACCCTGGTTCGATCCCCACAGCCGACAAACAATTTTCACCAATTTAAAAATTTACCCCTGTGGCTCCCTCTCCACTAATATCTTTGAGGGCCGTGATTTGACGGCTGGTAACCGCATTTCACGCGACAAAATATATCACTTACCGAGATCTGCTTAGGCAGAGTGCCACACTCAGTAATGGGTAAAAGGCGTGATGATATATTTATTTATTTTATTTATTTATTTAGATTTTGTTTGACACGGTGTGTGGCTCCTGATGATTGGAAACGTGCTATCATTTGTCCTTTATTTAAGGGCAAAGATAGTTCGAGTGATTGTAATAATTTCCGTGCGATAATTTTGTTGAGTGTGGTAGGGAAGTTGTTCGGGTAGATTCTTATTCACAAGGTACGAACCTTAACAATGTCCAAGTTGAGAAATATGCAAGGTAGATTTTTGCTTGAGAGAAGGTGTGTAGATCAATTGTTTTCTCTTCGTATGATTGTTGAGAAATCACTTGCTAAGAACAAGAAGGTGTTCTGTGACTTTCTCGATCTTAAAAAAGCATATGATAGTGTTCATCGAGATATTCTGTGGGATGTATTTCTAGAGTACGGTATAAATGGTAATTTGTTGGAAGCGATTCGTGCATTATACTGGGCTGCGGTGAGAGTTGATTGTAGATTGATTGATTGGTTTTCTATAGATGTTGGCGCGAAACAAGGTTGTGGGATGTCTCCGTGGTTGTTTAATTTGTATATGGATGTGTTGTTACAGATATCGCTGAATGGGGTGGATGGTGTACGTATTGGTGGTAGTGCAGTGCCTGCGTTAGCTTATGCGGATGATGTAGTTGAAATGGATGAATCTGAAGAACAATTGAGAAGAATGATTCTAAGTATAAATGAAGTAGGAAAAGGTTTAAATCTATTACTGAATGTTGATAAATGTAAAGTGTTAGTGTTTGAGAAGGGTGATTTAGTGACTGATTGCAATGTTTCGGTGAATGGTGTGAGATTGGGTCAAGTAAATGAGTTTGTATACTTGGGGAGTGTGTTTTCGAGGGATGGACGTATTGATCGAGAGATTGAATGAAGAGTATCTGCTGGATGTAAGATATTGGGTGTTCTGGAAACCTTTACTCGGAACGTGAATGTATCCAGAGATGCTCGATTGAGTGTTTATAACGGTGTGTTAGTGCCTACGTTGATGTATGGTAGTGAATATTGGGTATGGATGAAGAAACATGAACGGCGTATAACTGCTGTATTTGCGGGGTGTGTATGGATATACTAGAAGAGATCGTGTGCGGAATACATTGGTGTATGATGAATGTGAGATTGGGAAGAATGTTGTTAGAAGAGTGGGAATAAGTCAGTTGAGATGGTTTGGTCATGTGGAACGTATGTCGAATGAGAGATTGGTGAAACAGGTGTATGCTGGTGAAATTGAAGGTGAAAGTTTGCGTGGACGACCTAGGAACAAATGGATAAATATGATTGAAAGGTTGATACGTGAACGAAAGATTCCGAGCGAGAAGAATAAATGAGCTTGTATGAAAGGAATTATGAATGTGGTTGAAAAAAAGTGGTTTGTTAGGATAGGAACATTCGGCGAAAATTAATTGCGCGATAAATGTGATGGATAAGCACAAGCGTATGATTCTTGATTTTAGATTAATTGGTTAGAGGGTTAGACTTTTCGAGTGTTTGCCTGCAATTGTGTGGAATTCACCTTCAAAAACAAGCGCAGAAAGAAGTTCCCTTTCTTTCTTATTGTTTTGATTCATTTTCTGTTTTTACTATAGAGTGTCCAACTGCAATTGTGTGGAATTCAGTTTCAAAAACAAGCGCAGGAAGATACTCCCTTCCTTCCTCATTCTTTTTTCTTCATTTTCAGTTTTTACTATACAGTGTCTAACTGCAATTGTGTTAAATGTATTTTTAAACAAGCGCAGGCGATGCTGTCTTCATTTCTTGATAGATTCGTTGTTAGAGAAGTGAGCGTAAGTGAAGATTTACGAAACAGGTGTACAGGAGCGAATGGATGGATGTTTGTTGCATGATGATGGATTTTGGTTGTGAGGAAGGAAAGAGTTCGTATGGAGGAAGTGTTAATGTGGTCGAAACGAGTATCGTGTGTCAGGATGAGAATGTTGATGTGAACTGATGCTCTATGTATATTTATTTTGATTATCGATTAACCAATGATACAAGGCCGATTTATAATTGAAATATGTTAAATATGTAAATGAATATATGTGCTTATTTTTAGTAGTAAAAATATGTGAAATATAAAAAAATATAATATTGAAAGACTACCTACATTAAATATTTTTGTCCCAAAATACTAGCACCTTTTTATACAAACTTTTCTAGCGATTACAACAATTGTTGTTTGGCAAATTAAAGTTGAAACATCACTTTTCTTTCGTGTTGGACACAATGTTTTTTTTTCATATTAAAAAAAAGGTTTATTTGAATTTTAAGTACACTCAGGGAATACATTAGTGGGTACAATAATAAAGATAACATTTAAAATAAATAAATATATACATCATCACGCCTTTTACCTATTACTGGGTGTGGCACTCTGCCTAAGCAGATCTCGGTAAGTATTTTTTCGCGTGAAGTGCGGTTACCAGCCGTCAAATCACCCTTAATGATATTAGTGGAGGGGAGCCACAGGGGTAGATTTAAATTGGTGAAAATTGTTTGTCGGCTGCCGGGGATAGAGCCAGGGTTCTCAAGATCCACAGGTCGACTCGATACCACTGAGCCTCCTACCCCATTTTATTTGTTTTAATCAAAATTGTAATATAATTTAAAGTATATTACTATTAAATAAGAATTTTCAATAAAATAATGAATTTGTTTCTAATTTTTAAAAGTGTTTTTATTTAAATATCTATTGCTATTTTTTGTCTCTAGTGAGGAAAATGCAAGTTTTCTCACTATTACACGAAAAGAAAGTTAATTTTCTACGTATGTCATGAAACAAACTATTATCATACTGTTGTATTAAATAAAAATAGCTTATTTATGTTACTTTTTCAATTGTAGATGTAGATTTATGTAAATTAACTATATGAGCCTGGGTTTGTATTGCTGACAGAATTCGTACTAGCACTACTGTGAAAATCAAAATAAAATTTAATCATTTAGCAGGTTTATGTATACCAATAAATTTAAACAAGATATTAATCATTCTGAAAAATATCCTCATGAAAATTACCTTGAGAATTCACCACACGTCACTGTCAACCAATAGGATCACGAATTTGTTTGAAAATGAACCAATGAAATGTACATTTCGTCGGAAATTCATAGCTGGTGCAATTGATAATGGAAATACCACTGTTAATAATATCCTTGGTTACGAATAAAATAAATGATATTTTCAATATTTTCATAAACGTCAATTCTACATTTTTTCAGTGTACATTATTCAAAATTTTCATCACTGTAATACCTAATTAATAATGTGCAAATATAGTATATTGTACAACCAGCATGAAATGGACATTCCATGCGAGTTGTACACTATACTTTTTCTACGACTACAGTATTATTTCTTAATTTATATTTTAACAATAAATTTGTCCTGCTTTCACCATTCCAATATTTGAAAATTCTAAATAAGTATCCTAGCAACGGCCGATTTCATCATTTCAATGTCTGTCAATCCTAAGTTAGTATTCTAGCAACGTAACAAAAATTAAATAACAGTTCGGTTTTTATAAACGTCTTTTAATATTTTGTATATTGTGAGTGATAGCGACGAGACCACCAAATATCTTGGAAGCAGCAAAAATAACTTCCTTAAATTTATTACCCGAAAAATCAAGAAAAAAATATGAAGTTACATATAAATTATTTATGGACTGGCGAAATGATGAAAACGTAACATCATATTCCGAAAATGTGCTCATGGCTTATTTTGGTTCTTTATCGAAATTATACAAAGCTTCAACTTTATGGACACAGTATTCCATGTTGAGAACTACTCTCAATATAAATAAAAATGTGGATATAGCAAAATATGCAAAATTAAGAGCATTCCTAAAACGACAATCTGATGGTTATAAAACAAAGAAATCATAAATTTTCACCACAAATGATATTAACAAGTTTATTAATGAAGCACCAGATGAATATTATCTCCTGACAAAGGTATGGTTCATATAAATCGAAACATAATAGATATCTACAAATAAGTATTTTTTTGCAGGTCGCGGTGATTATGGGAATTATGGGTGCCTGTCGCAGGCATGAACTATACCAAATGAAAATAACTGATTTGAACGATTCGAGTTCAGCTGTTTTAGTTACAATTCCCGACACGAAAACAAAAATTGTGCGAAAATTCACAATAACAGGTCAATTTGACGAAATTTTTAAAAAATATGCGTGTCTTCGCCCATCTAATGTTCAAAACTTTAGTTTTTTTTCTGAATTATCAAAAAGGAAAATTTACAGTTCAGAAAGTTGGTTTTAATAAATTTGGAGTTATGGGAAAACAAATAGCAAGATATTTGAATCTTCCAAATCCTGAATTATACACTGGACACTGTATTGCACCTGTACTGAAATGACTACAAAACCAATTCATTTCGCACGATGTCTTGCAATGTACCTCATTTCCATAGCAACAACAAACATACAATGAGCAGATTTCTAAGTGGTCGTAGAAAATAGTTATTTACGTATCAAGTGCAGAAAGATGGGTTTTTTTGAATGAGTGGTCCGTTGCTGCATGAGCGAAACAAATTTCAATAATTGTAACATCTCTGAAATTTTTTATTAATTTAGAAACTTTAGAAAGATACCTGGTTTAATGTATCCATGACAACTGACAATGACAAGCAAAATCAATTATTTTGTTGATAATGAGGAAAAATTTCTCCGTGCTTTCAATTTTAAAAATGTTTGAATCGAGTGGCGAACACGTATTCTATAGACATTATAGAAGAAGCAAATGCTGCAACATTAAATTTGCTTCTAAATAAATCGAGAAAAAGAACATGATTTGTTTATATTAAATTACTTTTCTGCACTAGTGCAAAAATCTGCTACTTTCATAATAAAAATAAGCTCAAAAACGCGTACTTTTTTTAATGGTTGTAGAAAAAATACATTACTATTCTTGTTAATTAACTCTTGTTTGATAAATTCTCAAGCCGAATACAACTCGTAGTATGAAAATTGACAGATAATATTTTGACATAAATATACATTCGTTGTTATGGAAATGAAAATATAACGAGTGCGAACTAATAATTTATGTCAAAATATTTTCAGCAATTTTCATACTACTTGTTATATTATATATGAAAATATATTTTGGGATTCAAAGCATTAATTTTTTCATCATAAACTTGAAGACTAAATCTGCTTGTTGTTCTGTAAATAATGCGGTGTATAAAATTTCCTACTAATAAACAATTTTTAAAAAATTGAATATTACACTAAATTGCCATCTATTGGGTAATAGTTTGAATATGTAACCACTATATTTTGGTTTGGGTCTGCTAAATCCGCCATTTTAGTTATTTGCATTTTATGGTATTTCATGATTATGCATCTGCATAGCTATGTGCTTGCTAAGCTGTGTTTGAATATTAGAGAGTTGAATAGCTACCCAAAGGTTTCTTAAACGGTCTTTAAAATTGTTGAAAATAATGCACATTTTTCACTGTTTGTATTAACCAGCAACTAAAATTGGTTATAACAAATATGGAAGTGTAACAAATAAGACAGGCAAAATATATAAACGTTAATACACCAGAAAAAAGCAAACTTCAAAAATGACGAAGAAATCCTTCACCGAAAATGACGTCAGCGTGAACAGCTGTTGTGTGCAACGTCAAATTTTTGACGTTTGAAAATTTTGACGTTTGTTTTTATCTGGTCTTTTTACTTCCTTGTACGAAGTAAAGGAAGTATTGTAATCGCGAAAATTTTCGGTTCTCAGATTTCAACGGAAATAGGTATTTTGGCCCTCCCTGAATCCATTTTGACTAATTTCGTCATACCGTCTGTACGTACGTACGTATGTATCTCGCATAACTCAAAAACGGTAAGCCGTAGAAAATTTAAACTTTATATTTAGGACTGTTATAACATCTAGTTGTGCACCTCCCTTTTTGGTCATTATACAACTACCGGAAGTGGTACTTTACTTGAAGCCTATAATAGATTTTCATGAAAATCTATATTTAAATATAATTTAAAACTTTCCAAATTTGGTATATAAGATATCAATGGAAATAACATAATAGATTTTGGTTAAAATAGACTAACCGGAAGTGGCACATTGCATGAAGCTGCTAACAGTTTTCCTTGAAAAAAATGGTATTTTAATTTTAGAAAGGAATGCTGCAAATAAAAGTTTTAGAGAATTAAATTCTGCGTCTATCACATTAAGAATTTTCATATTAGCTTTTTGCATAAACGAGATATCTAAATTTAAATATTATATATTTTTAGATTTAAAAAAAAATTAAGTTTGCTATGGATTAGAACAAAAAATAAAAGATTTAATGTCATATATGAGCAATGTAAAAAATATCTATAGTTTAATACGCGTGCAAGGAAATCATGTGGTGTCCACATCAGATTTTTTATAAGAATTTCATACAAAATGAATCATGATAATTATTTCACTTTACAATTAATAAATAGAAGACTTTTTTATTACGTGTTGATAGATGATTAGTTTTATGTAGATTTTTTTTCGTGTTGCTGACTAACCTACTTTATGAATTTACGTATTATAGGAGTTATACTAGTCTTACAGAAATCACATTACAATATAAATATGTCCGTGAAAATTAAACTTGCCACTTCACTTAGTTTATAATTTACTATTATGCATAACTGAATAACATTGTAAATAAAAAATACTATATGTTATTACATTTTAGTGATATTGTGTTAACATATCATTTAGAATTATGTTCTGTTCTTTGAAATAATTTTCTTGAAAATGTTCACGTTTGTATAATTTTACTATATTCTCATACTTGGTTTTTTATGATTGGTTAGGTCAACATTTTTGTCAAGACCACAAGAAACCCTACTTACACGATAACAAATTGTTGGTTTACGACCTTCAAGCCGTATACTTCACCCTAAGGTGTAGCATACGGCCTGAAGTTCGTTAACCAACAATTTGTTATCGTGTAAGTAGGGTTTCTTGTGGTTTTAACAAAAATGTTGATCTGACCAATCATAAAAAAACAAGTATGAGTCTATGCTAAATAGTGGTAGGGGTATTGGCACGTAGTTTAAAATTATACAAACGTGAAGATTTTCAAGAAAATTATTTCAAATAACACAAAATAAGTCTAAATGATATGTTAATACAATAAACACTAAAATGTAATAACATATAGTATTTTATTTGATATTATGACATAAAAACGACATTACAGCAACTTGAATATTCTGACTTTAGAATCGCAGTTCTCATTTCTCATGTATTTTCTAATCATGTTTACGTACTGTAATCCTAAAATGTATTGAAAACATGTAAACGCTTCAATTAAACAAAATACATGCACTATCAGCGTTGTAGATACTTTTTTATATATCCAAATATGAAAATATTTTTTTCGACAAACATTTGTTTATAAATTTATGTACGTATTTTCAATTTTGCATCGACGAGGTATATTTGTTCTGTTTTATGTTATCATTCATCTTATAATCTGTAAGAAATATAAATAAATTCCTACTTCCTTTTGTGAAATATTTAAGGTTAGAATAAGAATTGTTGTCTATAAACGTTAAATTAAAACTTTGATAAAAATATCGGTTTTTAAAACAAATAATCCATTTCAATATTACTAACCATACTGTTCTACTAATCTGCTCTTCTAAAATTGATCAAATGTTTGCAGTAAAACCTGATGTATCGTACTAATAACTTCGAATATTAGTGTAATATAATACGAAAAATAAAATAGATATATGTCAAACAACAAATTCTGAAATACTCATTCATAACATGTATCATAGACCAGACATATATACATATATCTACATTGTGAAATATATCATGAATGACAGCTGTCAATCTAGATGTTCATTTTTGCGCTGAGTATACGAGAAAGCACACATCAAGTGGGTAAAATGAGTATTTCGCAAAGTTGCTGCAACAAATTCAAATTTCAAGAAAATATTTTATATACTTATTCTCATCTAAATGAAGGAACAAGTAGTGCAGAATAATCTCACAACATTCTACTTTTTGATATGTACAATATAAAGAATGTGGAATTTCTATAAAATAAACAAATTTGAATTGATATGCAGCAGGTCAAGATATCAAAATTTCGAGTCTGAATTTCTCAAAAATGCCGAGTACGATTTTGTTTAAAAAATTCTGTATATTTAAGAATATGGTCCTCTATAACATATACAATTTTTATCCAATTTGAATTTGTAACTTTTGAAGAAAAAACAAAAGTATCCGAAAAAGCCTGCTTTTGAGCGTTTTTTCGCATGTTTATTTTTTTTTCTCAAAAGTTACAAATTCAAATTGGATAAAAATTGTATATGTTATAGAGGACCATATTCTTAAATATACAAAAAAATTTAAAGAAAATCGTATTCGGCATTTTTGAGAAATTCAAGTCCATTTTTGAACCGTTTTCTATCAATTATTTATACATAAATTTAATAATATGTATATTATTACTACACCTTGAAGTATTGGCTTTAAAATTATGTATAATTCATCGTAAGTTTCATTCATAAAAACAAAGATATCTTATTTGAAAGAGATCAAGTCAGATCAAGTGTACTGCAGCTAACTTAAGATTTAATTAAGCGGATGCTTCACCTTAAAAGCATATATTTATTAGTACTAATGCATATATGCTTAAAAGAATAAATTTTCAGGTTATATAATTTCGTTTTCATGTCACATGATAAGAAAATCAGTGTGGTTATGTTCAGTGTTATTATTCTAAAGCAATCCATGCAAATCGCAATGATAGTTCTAGCTTAATCTGGGAACTTTGGTCAGTTACTAAACACCAAATCGTGACGAAATAAGGCATCTGAGCAATATTTATCTCAGCTCATCTGGTTGGGGCCTACTGTGGTAAGAGGGTGTTGCGACCAGTGCGACAACAGCACCGCCTATGTTCAATTGAAATGAAGGAATAACTATCTAACGAAACGACAGGACAAGACGCCCCATTAAGTGTCTTCAATTATCTCTGTTAAGTGTCAACTACCTGCTCCTGACACTCAATTAGCTTTGTGTCGATAATTTTCTGAAAAAAATTAAAAATGCATCCTTTAGAAGACAAAAAATTGGAAATTGAAAGCAAGTTTTTAAAGGTATAAATCTATAAATATTAAATAAATATTAAAATTAACATTAGTTTCACAAATTTTGTAGGAACAAGCAAACTTGACGTTATTGAAAGAACGAATTTCCAAAAGTGCTCATTTAACACAAGGAATGGATAAAATATTAAATTCATTTGAACAAAGGTTATCTAAACTGGAAGAAACAATTCTACCAGTTTACAATAACACTGAAAATTTACGACGATGTCAATATAGTGAGTGATATACGAGTCTATTTTGAGTAGTTTGAATGAATTCCTTTTATTTAGATATTGAGCTTACACTCCAATCATTGGATAATGTGATTGGTTTTTATAATGTGTGTCATGAAGTTGAGGATGCAATTAGGAAAGGTCCCAGTTTAGAAGGATCAGGTTTAGACACATTTCTTCAAGCCATGAATCGATTAAACAAAGCTACATTATATTTTCAGAGAAATAATCCAGAAAGCGTTGAACTTGAAAATGTGGTATGTGGTACAAAAATATGTAACTAAGTACTAAATTATGCTTGCTCTAGTTTGTTTTAACTGTTTTAGAGAAGTAATTTTATGTTTTTAATATTGTTTAGACATCACTTTTTACATCGGGAGGTGATACATTACAACGTGAATTCAAAGATTTATTATCCAAACATTCTAAGCCAATGTTGCCAGTAGCATTACTCAATATAATCAACATGGATGACGGTAAGAAACTTATTTTTAAGCAATTTAATTAGAACTTGACTTTTTTCTTAATAAAATATATTTTGTTATATTTTAAATTTCAAATGAATTTTTAAAATTGTATAATTTATTTGAATATTTTAGTATCTGCGTTAGTAATGCATAATTATTTTGTTTGTAAAGATACGTCCGGTGAAGATGCGCCAACGCCCCAGATTCCCGATACTGTTGTCAGTGATTTAGAAAGGATGGCGGATTGGTTAATAACAAATAGCCGAGACGAATTCATGACTGTATATGGCAAAATTCGTGGATCGATTTTGATCCGGTCTTTGCAGATGTTAAAAGAACATCAGAGATCTGTTAGTGGTGGCAGTGTTCAAGGATTACAGATGAACATGGGCTCGCCAATGCTTGTAAGTTTGTTGTATTTACTGAATTGGAATAGTGCCAGTAATTCTGATTTTAGAGGGCAAAGTTTCCCACTAGACATGAAGCTAGCAGAAAACCTTCCACCAGGCGTTTGCAGCATGTGTATGTATATATTTACTTTTCCTAATTAGTTTTTTGCTTAATTGGTAAAAAGGAAGCAGATTTTCTGCTGCGGCGTTGTATCTAGCCAAGGCAGTAAATCTGTATTTTTGCCGTGTTGGTTATATAATTTCTTTGTCGATTATTTAGAATTCATATTAATTTTGTAATTATTTTCAATATTTTTAATGTTATCTGCATCATCATAGTCATTATGTTATATGTCTGGTCTATGTGTTATGCCTTTGTTAAGCGCTTGATTGTAAAAACAAATTTGACGTTTATAATTTTATAAATGTCATTCTATTTTTTATAAATGTCAATTAGCCTCTGGATCGCGATAATTTTGGTATTGTCAAACTGTTAGTACACTTTAAATAATTCTGCAATAGAAATGTAGTTTATCTCTTTTACTTTACACCATGATACATAAAACATCGAATATTTTGAACTGTATTATAGAAAATTTGAAAATTATAATTTATATTGCACAGATGATAGCTATTTCTATTGTCACAAATAGACTTCTATATGATGCTACCGTGTGCAGTATATATATATATATATATATATATATATATATATATATATATATATATATATATATATATATATATATATATATATATATACTGCACAGATGATAGCTATTTCTATTGTCACAAATAGACCTCTATATGATGCTACCGTGTGCAGTATATATATATATATATATATATATATATATATATATATATATATATATATATATATATATATATATATATATATATATGTGCAGTATATATATATATATATATATATAAATTAAATTTTAAATATACCGTAAGTGTTTAAAAATAAAACATAGGTTATCATGTAAACATTTGTATCAGTACGGTCATTTACATCGTCAGAAGTTAAATTTTAAACTTGGTTTAAATAAATAAAAGAAAATCGAATGTTTAACAGTAATATCAATTATTCCATTTTACATATAACTACGCTTTGCTTTTTTATATAAACGAAGTTTAAAATTTAACTTGTGGTGATGCAAATGATTATTAATGTCGTATTATTAATTATTTGCTACGTGTAAATAATATATGCAGTTGAAGAAAATATTGAAATTTTTTTTTTCAAACTTGATACATTTTAATTTTTATTTGCCTGTTGAGTATTAAAATCAATGAAAAATACCTAAGAGAAGTATCAATAATCGTGTATGTCACTTCATAATTTTGCTGGATATTTTTGCGGATGAAAAAAACTGATTTCTCATAGTTATGTGATACTGTTTACCGTAATAATTATAAGTAATTGTTATATTTTTAACTCGACTGTTTTAATCATTAATGTAGATTTATTACGATGATAAATTTAATGTAATTTGTAGATTTGAGAAAAAAGCCAACAGAATGTTGATGAAAGCATCACAGACTTTGGAGCATTCAACTGGATTATCTTTAGGAGCTAGACGTACTTCTACACATTTAGGTAATTAAAAATACGAATATGTTATGAAATTCTATTTGAAAAATTTACATATTTTCTTAGACACAAGTTATAGTGGAGAAGAAGTTGATAACGAACAAGAAATGGAAAACTATTTAGTTTGCGTGGTAGCACTACACCGTTTAATGCAAATAGAGCAAAGTCTCATGCGTGGAATTATACCATTACCCCATCAACCCCGGGTATTTGAACTTGTGATCAGAGAGGCCATGGATGTCATTGTTCAGGATGGTGAAGTAATGAAAAATAATAATTATATTCTGAAGCAAAGAATAATTGTATTTATTTTCTTTTGTAGAATATTGCATCACGAGCAAAGCGCTGCATTAGCAGACATGATTATGCTGCTGTATTAGTTGTTTTCCCGATTATAAAGCAACTTTTGTCTTTGAAACCAGAATTTGAAAGGACTGTTGAGGAATGTGATGTTACTGTGCGATCTAAATTTAATTCTATTCTGAATATTTTACACACTACTGTAAGTTAACACCAATAAATTTAATATAAGTCGTCTTTTAAAAGTTTTATAATGTTGTGGAACTAATTATTAGATTACAGCTTTAATGTTTTCGTTAAAAATTTTAAATTATTATTAGATCTAACGTACATATTGTATTGACCGTACAGTGAGAAGTGGTAACTTCGATTTGAAATCCCATACTGAATAATAGTGTCCGAATATTTACTAATAAAACTTTCTACATCGATTGTACTCTTCAATCTAAGATATTTTGATCCCAATAAATGAAGACCGGTGGAGGGTGCATTAGTGTAACCTTTTCATAACAATTTTGTGTCTCTGCACACGAACAATTCAGCCGCCACTTCTCACCTTACGATCTATAAATAAAGTTAGAATTAATAATGTTATTTAAATTGCGTTATTCAAAATTATATATCAGCTTTAGGGCCACATTCAATAATTATACTAAAAAATATATAAGTAAATGTATGATAGTATTAAAATTTAATGTTTTAGGGTGCAAAAGCATTGGAAGAATTTATAGAAAATTTGCGATCAGAATCTGTAACTCAATTACCGCCTGACGGTACAGTTCACGAGTTAACTAGTAATGTTCTAGTATTTCTAGAACAACTGCTAGATTATTCAGATACTATTGGAGGAGTGTTGTCTCGAGATGCTACTTATAGTGCTCCAATCGACAAAATACAGAAACCAGTAGATAAAAATAGTGCCTTGTTGGGAGTTTATATCAGTAAGTCAAAATATAATAAATTATATGAGTAAAAACTTGATTACATCTATTGATTTTAGGAAAAGTTCTTAGTCAACTAAATCATACATTGTTTAGTAAAAGCGAGCAATACAGTGATGTAGCATTGAAATCAATATTTAGATTAAATAACAATAATTATGTTCTGAAATCATTACAGAGGAGTAAGTTATTAGAACTTGTAGCTGTAACAGAACCTCATTGTGAGCAAGAGTTTTATAAATTGATTCATGAACATAAAAAAGCATATATCCAAAGGTAGGTTTTAATAGCATTCGTAGTTCTTAGTAGTATAAAAGTTTAATAACAGTATATTTATTAATATAAATATTTTTCCCCGCGTACTTAAAAAAGGAACATTGGAATTTTCTCTGGTATACTTACCTTTAAAAGATAATTTAATTTGTCCAGCCTGCTGAACATTCAAGAGTTACATAATATTATATTTCTAAATATTTGTTAATAAAAAAGTATATCAATTGTTTATAATTATATTTTCAATGTTATTATATTTTGAATTTTATGGGGTAGTCGGCCTTTGGGTCTGGAGAACCCTCCTTCGAGCCCTACAGCTGATAAACAATTTTCACCAAATTAAATCTACCCCTGTGGCTCAAACCCGTGTTCTCAAATCCACAGGCCAACGCAATACCACTGAGCCATATATCTTCAAATATGGACTATCCTACAATTTCAGTCCTCTCCTATACTCTGTATTCTAAAATTGAAACATTACAAAGTAACATCCTCTATTTTGAAAAAAAAAAACAGAACAACCAGTTTGGTGAACTATAAATTTAAATATTTAATTTCTTTAAGAAGTGGTCAAAATGATTGACTATAATTTGTTTCAGCTGGAGTAAATTATTGAGCTATATTTGGACATCAGATGATTCTCCTATTAATCTTATTCATGGACATGGTGAAAAATTGAGAGATAAAGATCGAACTGTAATTAAGGAAAAATTTGCTGTACGTATAAGTACAATGACTGGTAAAAAACCGGTCATTTTGAAATATTTTTTAAAGATTCCCTTAACCGGATATTTTACAACTAAATTAGAAACTGAGTTGATTGTTTTTAGTTATCAATGCTTTAAGATGTTTATTTCATCCTAAAATACGTTTAGTTTTAATCTTAACACGGTAGTTGCTCTTTTCAACAGCATTAACATGTTTTCGTAACTCTCGCAGCAGTAGACTACATATCGTTTCGTATCATTTATTTGTCATAAAATTCATGTAACTTTAGCTTCATTGTTTTTGGAATTGTGTTTGACAGTTTAAAAAGTTTTAACACAATAACAATACCATTTGCTGTTGCGCCAGTTGTTGCTTTGATCGTGCATGATCGTAATTTGCGCTACGCGTCTCGTAACTCGCAGTTCAGGATGCTTGAAATCGGTTTCTGAAGATTGGCAGATTCGCGAGGCCAGCAGGATCTGGAAGAAGAAGAACTACAACTGCGACTGATGATTTCATTGTGCACAATACATTAAAGGAATCGCAGAACGACAGCGGTACAACTTTGTAAACAGCGCAAGGGGCTGAAATAAGTGAGAGGACCATCAGATGGAACCTTGTTGAAAGCGATTTACTTTGCAGAGAACTGTCACTGGATCGCAGTTTTTACCTAGCCATCGAAGGGCACGTTTTCAGTTTCCGCGATTACATGTAAATTGGACTTTTCCACAATGGAGTGAAGGAGTGAAGTACTGATGGGTCGTGTCTGCGAGCATCTGATGGTTGGGAAATGGCGTAGAGAAGACCAAACGAACGATATGCGAACTGCACTATAACTAAACGGCTATCTTTTAACGGAGGTTTTGTTATGGTATGAGCAGGTATTTCCTCTAAACACATAGCAGCCTCATAGTTGTTAAAAATGGTGCTTTAAACGTCCATTTATATGTGGAAGCTATTCTTAAAGAGTCAATCCTCCTATTTTTTTCCTATTTTATTGGAGATGGCTTCGTTTTAATGCACAATATTGCTAGACCATACGTTACACGAGTCGTAAATGAATACCAGAATGATTTCGTATTCGAAGATTAGACTGGCCATCACGCAGTCCGGATCTTAATTTGGAATGCACTGAAGAGATATATTGTTATCGTTTAGCCATGCCAGAAATTCTTGAAGAGCTACGATTTGCCCCTTCAAGAAAATTATGAAGCAATTCCTCAAATTTGTGTACCAAATTTAGTCAAATTCTCAGCAAGCTAAATAAAAAAGACATCTTTATATTTTTAATTATTAAACAATCGATTTGTATTATTCCTGTTATTTAAAAAAATTAAGTTCAATAGTACATTCCGTAGGTATTTTTTAATGAAATAAGCATCGTAAAGCATTGATAATTAAAAACAATTAGTACTGTTTCCTATTTAGTTGTAAAATATTCGGTTGGGATATTTCAAAGTGGCCTTATTTTTGCCGGTTAGTATATACATATATCTATAGTCACAAGAAATAAAGCATATTTTGTTCGCAGGGATTTAATAAAGAAATGGAAGAAATATCAAAAGTACAGAGAAGTTATTCAATTCCTGATGTAGAGCTTAGAGAAAGTTTGAAAAGAGACAACAAGGAATATATTTTACCAAAGTATAATGCATTCTTTCAAATTCACGCTAGTGTTAATTTTACAAAAAATCCTGAAAAATATATTAAGTTTACACCGGAACAAGTTTCTGCCAATATTGATAGATTTTTCGATGTTGCAGCCTAAAAGATGTATATACATATGATAGTACTCCAAATTATGTAAATATGAAAAAATTAGTTGAATACTAAATGTATGATATAGATTTTGAACAAATAAAATTTTATATATTATAATTACGTAACTAATTATATATTTTTAAAAATCTGCGAATAAGTGTTGATTATAAAGCTTGTTCCAGAAAAAATTGTCGCTTAGATTTGAACCTTTTCGTATATTGCTTTTATAGATATACAAAATTTTATGTTATGCGTTTTTATTAGTTGGCTATGCATTATACAAAAACAATTAGTTGACAACTTTCATACTAAATTCTACAAAGATGTCATATAAACACGAAGAATTACGCGAAAATATTTTGTACAAATGTGTTCAAAATAGGCATGTATCCACATGAAAAGTAGCTTTAGAGTTAAAATCTACAACAAGAACTGTTCAAAGGGTGTTAAGAAGATATAATGAAACGGGTAATACACAAAAAAAATGTGGAAGTGGATGAAAACCTAGATTTGTAGATTAAAATATTGAGAAAATGTCTTTAAAGCTTTGGTAAAAATAAAAATCTTTCTGTGAGAGATATGGCTAAGAAATTTGGAACTGCTCAATCAACAGTCCAGAAAATTAAGCTAAAGAATTCTAGAAAGTCTTTAAAAAAAAACAAAAGTGCCTAACAGGAATGCTAAGCAAGAAACTAACACAAAATCAAGATCAAGAAAACTTTACTTTCAAGTGATATCAAAAAAATTATATGTCGAAACGTATTGTTAACTTGAATTAAAATCTCGATCAGGTCATTATTATTATTCTGGAAAGTTCAGAAAATCTGTTAGTAGCTAATTGAAGGTAATTAAAATACAAAAATTCTTTAAAAAGATGCTTGTATGGCAGGCCATTTGTTCCTGTCGCAAACGCAGTATGCCTTATTTTTCGACATCGACAATCAATGGCGAAATATAGTGTTTTGAAAGACGATTATTGCCCTTTATAAGGCTTCATAATACACCAATACTATTTTGGCCAGATTTGGCAACATGTCATTACACAAAAAATGTCATTGGTTGGTATAAAAGAAACCACACAGAATTTGTACATAAATTTGAAAATTCTACAAATTGTCCTGAATTGCGCCCAATCAAAAAATATTGGGCCCATATGAAGCAGAAGTTATTAAAATATAAGAAACAAGCCAATTATATCGATAATTTCAAATATAAGTGGAAACAAATTATAAAAATGATATCCGATTAAGCTGAACAAATTTTAATGAATGGGGTGAAAAGGAAATTGTGCTAGTTTTGGATGAATCATAAATAAAATAGAAATATTTGCTATAATGTACTATTTAGTTGTTGATAAATAAAGCCTTCAATAGTTTTAAAAAAATTCATTTCATTATAAGGTTTTTAGTTAAAAATTATACGCG
This sequence comes from Pterostichus niger, assembly GCA_947425015.1. NCBI lineage: Eukaryota > Metazoa > Arthropoda > Insecta > Coleoptera > Carabidae > Pterostichus > Pterostichus niger. The sequence goes on from OX380336.1 coordinate 16,374,463, forward strand.
ACATTTTTTTCTGGGACAAGCTTTAGTTGTAAACGTAGACCAGTCATATAAATCTTTGTCAAAATGATTTTCAGAAAGTTAATTAAACATATGAAGAACAGTTATAGTTGGCAAAGATATTATTCAAATAGAAATATATTAAAATTGAAAGAGCGAGGGATGTTACAAGATATTTTTCCGAATACATCGGCGTACGTATTTTGAGGTTATGTTTTTATTTTGCTTAAATATTATTTAAAATAAATTTGCAGGTCCGAAGTAACTGATTTATGTAATGCAGCTCCACAAACAGTTTATGCAGGATTTGATCCAACAGCAGATAGTTTACATGTAGGAAATTTATTAGTTTTAGTTCATTTATTACACTGGCAAAGAGCGGGACACAATGTTATAGCAGTGGTAAATAATTATTTAAATAACTGATTTCTAGCAGATTATTAATTTATTTTCATTTACAGTTAGGAGGAGCAACTGGTCGAATAGGAGACCCAAGTGGTCGAAGTAGTGAAAGAGCCGAGTTAACATCATCGTTTATAGACGAAAATATTGCTGCAATTTGTTCTGACATTCAAAGAATATTTAAGAATCATGAAATTTATTTTTGGACAAATAAAGAAGAATCATTGCCTAAGGTTAAGTATGTATATAAGTAAACAGTTGCAATAATTTAGGAAGAACTTATCATGACACTCTATGACACTCCTAAAAAGTTTGCCATATATACACATGAAACATCAAAAATAAAAAGAAATTGTTAAAGTAATATTTTGTGCGATATTTATTATTATTATATTATTTACTGGTTATTTTGTAGAAATAGTAGATAGGTTTTTTGGTCTACAATTAAACTTTATTTTCTGTCTTTTTTTTTTCAGAATTATTAATAATGAATCATGGTATAATAACATGAGTGCTGTACAAATGATAGGCCATATTGGTAGAAATTTTCGAATGGGAACAATGCTTTCTCGAACAAGTGTTCAAACTAGATTATGTTCAGCAGCAGGGATGAGTTTTACGGAGTTTAGTTATCAGTTATTTCAGGCTTATGATTGGTTACATTTATTACAAAAATATAATTGTAGATTTCAGGTAAAATAAAATTCGAAATATATTCTTTTTTTTAATATATAAATATATATTTATAGATTGGTGGTAATGATCAGATGGGAAATATTATGTCTGGGCATGATCTTATAAGTAGACTTACAAAAAAAAATATCTATGGTAATTATAACATATTTATACATATAATGAAAGAGTACATTTACTTTTATTTACATTAATTATTAATAAGAGTTTAATTTCCTATTTATATAAAGTATATTTTAGGTTTAACGTTACCGTTAGTAACAACAGAAATTGGTGATAAATTTGGTAAATCTGCAGGAAACGCTATTTGGCTGTCTAAAAAAAAAAGTTCACCATTTACTTTATATCAATTTTTAATTAGAAGCACAGATGCAGATGTTGAAAAGTTCCTAAAATTATTTACATTTGATTCCGTTGGAAGTATAACAGATTTAATATGTAAACATAAAGAAAAACCAGAACTTAGATTAGCGCAAAAACGATTAGCTGAACAAGTTACTCTTTTAGTTCATGGTGGTAAGTATTGTGTAAGTATTCATTTTACTAATATTAATTTTTATTTGTTTAAAGAAGCAGGATTGAAGTCTGCTCAAATTGCATCTTCAGCATTATATGAGGGAAATTTAGAATCATTGAGGCAAATTCCCTCATCAGACCTCATACAGATCTTTAATAATGCCACTTCAGTTGAATTACTGCCAGAAGCTGGAATGACAGTTTTGGATTTAGCAATGAAAGCAAAATGTTTTCCTACACAAAGTATGTATTTATATACATTTTATGCAAATTATAAGAAATACTTAACTAAACATTTAAAATAGATAATACATATTATAATGTCAAATACCTGTTCATACATATTTTACTTTACATAAATTATTTGAGTTTTTTTTAATACTTTATTAGATTACTAACTTTATGACATATTCCAGATGATGCCTTAAGAATAATTTCTGCAGGAGGATTTTATATTAACCATCAAAGAGTTCAAAATATTAACGAAGTTTTATGCCCATCATTACATTTTCTTTCAAATGGAATTACGTTAATAAGAGTTGGAAAAAAGAATTATTATATTGTTAAATGGTTCAAATGAATTAAGTAAAAACGAGTATAGTTATTTTATCCAATAAATTATTCAAATATAATTATTTATCTGTTCTTAAACTTTGTAGTAAATTACAAATAATAGATGATAATAGATTTATGTCTTGAGTAGGAATTTTTGTGTAATCGGATACTTTATCACATGTACCATTATAATCAAATAAATTAATATTTTTACAAATTCTTAATGCACATACTAAAATTCCTGTTGGAAAATATAATTTACGTTCATATAAGGTTCTTAATAATATAGTATTTTTATTTTTAGAATAAACTTCATCTAGAAGTTCAGTAATAATTTTAGAATTCAGATAAAACAAATTCAAAATATCCAAGCATTGCTTACGTATTAATTCCACAAATCGAATTGGTTGCACAAATACTTCTATTAATACATTCATGTCATCCATTGTTGACAACAATGGAATATGACATTTTAAATTTATCATAATGGATTTTTCTGTGTTTTGTATTAAATTTAAATTATATTTCTTCAAACCCTCTTTTCGCATGAATGATAGAATTGTAGAACCTGACAAATCAGATCGTTGTCCAGTATGTTTATTACATATTAATATTAGTACAAGTACTATTAAAATTGGCTCTTTTAGTTCAATATTTTCTTCTTTCGCTATATCTAAATATTTTCCAATAACATCTACCGTCATGAAAAATACATTTCTTTCTACTTCAAGTTTTTCGCAAGAATACATCACAAATTCAACTGTATGTTTATCAATTGTTGGTTTGGGAAAATGCCTGGTGGTTTCGTTCGAATGATCTAACCATTCTTTAATCATTTCTCTCTCAGACATATAGCAATATTGTTTTTTTGTATAGTTTTCTTCAGTTGGAATCATCTTAGTTGAATTTTAACTAAAAATATTGTATTTAATGAATTTTGTTAGATCCCTTTAAAAAAGGCAAGTATGACAAGATACATAATTTGATATAAATATCTTTTTACTTATGATGGATATAGACAGTAAAATTTATTTACAATGCATGGAAACTAGATTAATAAATTATTAATTAATTCTGTGCAGAGGTATATTTTAAAAATTCAACAAAATAAAAATATACTTACATGTAAGCTACAGAAATATATATATGATAAATTTTATATTATCAAACTAACATTACTACAAATTAATAATTTTTGTTTCTTTGAATGGTTATGCATTCATTTGGTTTGCACGCGTACATTGTTTTTGAAGATATAGAATAAATATCCATGTCGAGTGTTCAGAATAAATACTCCTGAAAATAAATTTAATCAAAAAATGAATAAATACTACTTGAATAATAAATTATGATGCATGTTCTGGCATAATAATAATTTCTTTTGTTTTGTTGACAGGAAAGGGTAGCTATAAAACTCTGTAATATTCAAACACCGCTTTAAGTGCAAAAATATTTATGCAGTGGATGACACTGCAACAGCCGAATCTATTGCAACAGATTCTAATTGAACAAAATCTGCATCGGTCAATTCCGCATTTTCCGTAAATTTTATATTTGGCGCACTGTCCTCATCGTTCGATTTTACAAAAACCGAAAAATAGGCGTGGCTGCATTTATATCTGCAACAGCCATAAGTAGTCTGAACCCAATGATCTATATGTCTGGTCTATGATCTATAATGATAATAAGTCATTGTCTGATCCGAATGCTATGTGTGGAACCTTACCGGTAGGTGACAGTATAAAATAGTTGTTGCTCGAGTGCCTATAAACTGAGAGTGATGACATACGACTCTGGACGCCATATTTGTTCCAATTTAATATGGATTGTATAGGAGTAAAATACGGAAATATTATTTTACGAATATATTACTTCAAATTAATATACCTTTTATTTATAAATTTGAAGCATTCACGTATTTGAAAATTTTAAAAAATATATCGACTAATTAAATGTTTGTAAAATAATTTAAATAAAAAGAAAACTTACCGTCAGAAGAGACTTCATGCATAAGATGAAATATTTCATTTCAAATCAATTTAATACAAAATTAGTATTAAATTTAAAATGAACAGCACTAGTGAACAAAATACACCAATAAATTTTACATGAACAGAAAATTTAATGAGTACATTACGGTAATATAAATACATTAAGATATAGGAAAAATGGTTCAAACGTCGCTACATTTTCGAAGGCAGGTAATTGAATAATTGGATATCTTCTTTAACCGGCAATCTTGTACTCTTCGGCACACTAAAACTAAATACTGTGGGAATAGCATTATGTTTTAGAATCCTCTTGCCATCTTCTCTCGTCTTTTCCCACATTTCAAGTGTGAAGTGGATCTATAAGCTGAAAATTATTAGTAAAAAAAATTAATAATACATGAATACACTTTTAAATAAAATTAACTTACTTCACAAAATCGAGATGAATTAGTTGCTGTCCAACCTTCTCGTTTCAATTTAACTGCCCATATTTTTCTCCGATTCGGATCCGTAGGAAAAGCTTTCATAAGAAATCCTTTCTCTGACCGATTAGAGCAATCAGAGGCACAACAACCAATTATCTATAAAAAAAGTTTCATTTTAATAAAATAACAACAATTACGAATACACTGCCCGTTTATTATTATATTGTCAACAATCAGTACAAATATGCATGCAATAATTTAACGTACTGATTATGTTTAGTAACTAATAAAATTTTAAGTATTTTCTTTAAATGAAATATAAATGTCCAATCGAAATAATGACAGCCGAAAAGGTTATGTCTCACAATTTGGTTTCGATTTGATATAATTAATTTAATAGTTATTTACGTAATAAGTGGGATATAGACAAAATTATCGCACGCATGTGCAATTTGCACAACGAGGCCGTAGGGCGAGTTTGTGTAATCACATATGTGCGATAATTATTATTGCGTACAAAATTTTATCTACGTCTGTTCGGGATTTAAATTGTTATTTTTATAATTAAATATAAATTTAATTAAATTTCAAATCAAAGTAGCAACATGTGCTGATTGTTTTCTAAATGATAGCAACGCGTTGACAATTGCGACAACCAAATAAACAGAAAAATTTTGATTTTGCCTTTACGAGTGTGTAGAATAGTTCGATAATAGAAAATGAGTCATTCAGATATAGATCTGCCTTCAGATATAGAAGAAGCAGCGTCAAACGTTATTTTGGATCTGGTTCCTCAAAAATCAAGAGTAAAATATCAACTGGCTTATGACAGGTATGAGAAATGGTGTGAAGAGAAAAAAATTAAAGATACAACAAATGAAAAGGCTTTGTTATTGTACTTCGGAGAATTAAGCAAGATTCAAAAATCATCATCTCTTTGGTGCTATTATTCCACAGTGGTTGGAGGTCAAATTCTGTTGCAGAATACATTGAGACTTCCGCTGAGAATAAAAAGAAAACGGCTACCAAAATTTTGGGAGGAAAAGAAAATGTGTCTCCAGTATCACACAATATAGAAATTACTCATTCTACGGTAACATCAAATCATCCAAATGTGTTAACATCTGCATCAATTTATATAGCTGTAAAGACTGTTATAAATGTATACAATAAATAAGTTTTCTTTAGTTTTTTTCCTACATTTTGCATTATCGCTTGCGCGTGCGGTAAAAATTCAAAAAACGCACGTGTGGCGGTAAAGAAAGTCATTCCTGTCTGAAATGAGTGGGATATTAAGGATATATCGCACGGTCGTAGATAAAAATACTTAAAATTTAAATAATAGAGGTGCAACTCGCTATTATAGTGTATATAACTTTACCCTATATTTATACAGGATGTTTCATAACTTCAGGTACATACTTTAATGATATATGTTATTTGATATGCTGATTACGAATCAAAAAGAGTGTTTTTTTAAATCGCAAAATTATTTTCCATGTTTCCCAGTCCAAAATTTTTCGTTGCCACTGCCACTGGGTGGATGATTATGTTAAAGTTATTAATTTAATCAATTCTATTATAAATAACTGCTAATAATTGAATTGTGTAATTATTCTTTCGTAGTACGTCAGTAGGTCAATTTATTGTTTCATTTGTGAATGACATAACAGTGTAAAAGAATTGGTGATTTGTTTTAAAAATGGATAACGCGTGAATTAGTGGACATCATATACATATTAGCTTATTGTGTAAATACTTACGAATGTAAAGAAACTGCTGGACATTTCGCACTGCACAATAAACACTTCCTGTTCACCATTTTGATATATTCGCAAGATATAACAAAATGCAAGTAAGTAACCACTTTTAGTTCATAAGCGACCTTTAAATGAAACATTCCAGCTGACCGCTGTTGCTGTTGAAATCTAATAGCCAAATGAAAATGATGCTTCCGAGCATGCGCATTTTAAAAAAGAGGGTAGGTAAAGATAGCACTAGTGTATGTCTGTCTTTCTTAGATACGCACGCTCTCCGATCATTGCCAGAATAGGCACATCAGCAGTATACGAAGCTAATATGTATATGGTGGACATAGTGCTAGCATATGGAGAGGCGAGACAAAATGCGAGACTAGCAGAGCGTATTTATGCGGAACGTTTTCCTCAAAGATGGCATCCTAACCCCCGTATGTTTGTTGGAATTACACCACGCCTGCGTGACACAGGATCTTTGCGACCTAATCGTGGTAGAGAGGGAGGCCCTCGGCCAAGTAAGAAATCGTCACATTGTTGAAGATGCAATTTTAAACGCCGCCCATGCTGACCCTACAGCTAGCACAAGAAGAATATCACGACTTTTACATGTTTCACATTCCAGTGTTTGGAGAACTATTCGGAATCATGGTTATCATCCGTACCATTTTCAAAGAGTGCATGGACTACTACAAACTGACCATCCAGCTCAGGTAAATTTGTGTGAGTGGCTTCTACAACAACATGCCCTAAATCAAAATTTCACCTCGCACATAATCTTCTCTGATGAAGCAAATTTTACGAGAGACGGAGTTTATAATTTTCACTCGGGAACAACTGAGGGAACGGGTTGAAAACGCTGCTAATTTTATGAGATATCATAATTCGTTCAACGAAGCTTGCAGCGTATCTTTAATTCACCGTGCTGCATTATGTATGGCAGAGAATGGCAACAATTTTGAGCAATTTTTATAAAAATTATTCCAATTGTATGTGTTTTATTTATTTTGACATGTCAGTTATTTTGAATACATAATAAACTATAATTATCGTTTCATTAAAAATAATTAAATTTTGTTTGTTTATTTTACTAGTATTATGTAATTTAATTTGTTGATTACCTACTTCATTGTTTGTGTTTAATAGGAAAGCGAATCCAGTTCAGTACTACAAAAATGTCTTAGGTAAACAACCCTTAATTTTTCGAATTTAAAAAAAAATCTTTTAGATTCGTAATCAGCATATCAAACAACATATACCATTAACGTATGTACTCGAAGTTATGAAACACCCCTGTATATTACATATATTTGGATTATTTACTTACCTTGTTATTAAACAATCTTTGATTCAGTCACTTGCATTCACTTAACACAAATTATGATTTTAAACTATACTAAAACTACGAAATACATCAAACCTAAGATTTAATACTTAACATGAAATGAAATTAAACAATGATAATTAAATAAATTCAATAAAAACTGCCCAACGAACGCGAACTCCTATACAACGCAAGCTAAAACATGAACAGAACGAAACAAATATGGTGATCACTGCTGTAGCCAATGACAATGAAGACCATCATTGGCATTATTCTCTTTGTAGGCACTCTAGTTGTTGCTGCTCGTCCCTAGATATCAAACTGAGCATTTATCAACACTTTATTACCGACTTGAATGCCAAAATTTACGACATACGTTTTCAACTGTCAAAATGATAATTCATATGTCGACATTATAATAATTTTGCAATGAAATACAAAGCAAAATTTTAAATAATAGAAAGAAGTAAACATGGTTAGCATTCAATTGCTAATATTTCGTATATTAATACTTTTGCACGTTCATGAATTAAGCAGCACTGAGTGCGGATAGTAAATAGATGGGTGACCGCCCTGCGATAACCTGTTCTTTTGAACACCGCGTGCCGTTGTCAGACCATCGACAATGAGCAATCAAGGCGGCATATTTATGATGTACGTAGTAGTTGAGTGCTTGAAAGAAAAAAATCCACTATTGTATCAAAGTTAGTTAAATTTCAACATTCAAATTATAATATAAAAATCTGATGTGGACACCACATGACTTCCTTGTACGCGTATTAAACTGTAGATATTTTTTTAATTGCACATATTTGACATTAAATCTTTTATTTTTTATTTTTTGTTCTAATCCATAGCAAACTTAATTTTAAAAAAATATATATAATATTTAAATTTAGATATCTCACTTATGCAAAAGGCTAATTTAAAAATTCTTAATGTGCTAGACGCAGAATTTAATTCTCTAAAACTTTTATTTGTAGCATTTATTTCTAAAATTAAAATAATACCATTTTGTTTCAAGGAAAACTGTTAGCAGCTTCATGTAATGTGTCACTTCCAGTTAGTATATTTTAACCAAAATCTATTATGTTATTTCCATTGATATAGTAGTCTTATATACCAAATTTGGAAAGTTTTAAATTATATTTGAATATAGTTTTTCATGAAAATCTATTATAGGCTTTAAGTAAAGTACCACTTCCGGTAGTTGTATAATGACCAAAAAGGGAGGTGCACAACTAGATGTTATAATAGTCCTAAATATAAAACTTCCTTTACTTCGTACAAGGAAGTAAAAATATCTAAATAAGAGGCCTACTCCTGACATGGCAAAAGTATTCATTAGTTTCTGACATGGCAAACCTACAAGACAAAATATACGACATAATCCAATAAGCAAGATGTCCAAATATAGTTCCAGCATTTTTAAATTTATTCAAACTCTAAAACTTGCATTGGGTATTCATTGCGAAGTACTTTCGCTATCATTTTGGCAGTAAATGTGGGCGACATCCGACATATCTCGAAAACGTCATAACCTCAACCAATGATGCCAGAAATTCTAAATGCAACTTAATATGCCCGTGGGTAAATGGGTTGCGGGCACTCACGTGACAAAATGACGTAAAAACAGCTGTTTGGGTACAAACATAAAAAAATTAGCCAGCGATCATTGCGCCACCTATATAATTAAGTATTTTTTGGGACGAAATTTGAAAAGAGATTCTTTCGTAGTTCACCACTTTGGCTGTAAACAATTGTTTAAAGTTTTCTGTGTTGACTTTATCGTTTGTGTATAATAATAAACGTGTCTGATACTTTGAATACTAGTCATGTTTTCCATTTCTTATATAAAATTGCAATTATAACCCTAAAATGAACAAAACTGTACAATGTAAAATTATTCAATAATATTACAATAAACATTTAACTTTTCGAGAATTTAACAATAAATATAACAATAAATAAATACATATTTCACAATGTAACAGTAAAGCACACACACATGTCAAATGTGACAGTTTGAAAGATACTTACTATTCAATCTGAAATTTGCCTGGGACTCCCAAACTTGAAATTAGGCGCCAATTTTAAATTCAGAATTAATATTTTCCTTCCATTTAACGAGTTAAATAAGTTCAGAAGCTTGAATTTCTTTGAAAAGTGACAGTTCTCATTATTTACCTAGGTTAATAATAATCCATTATTGACCGTTGTTAAGGACGCGGTAGAGAAAATCAATTGCACGAATCAAACCGAAGTCAATAATGGCATGTTGCTAGGCCAGTAGTGAAAAAATCTATTATAGGCTTCAAGTAAATTACAAGGAATTAAAAAAATAATTAAAAATCGGTAAAGAATGTCTACCAAATATTCTACCGTTTTATATCTCGAAGAAAAGCAAAAATGCAGAAAAATACTACATATATTATTTATTTATTTATTAATTACAACCACCCAACAGGAATAAAAATTCCCAATAGCAGAGGGTTGGAAAATACAGTAGTATAAAACAAAAATACACGAGTATGTAAAACAGAAACAATACAAGTATAATTTTTTTGAAATTCTGAAATGAGTGACTGAAAATATCAACCTCTACTTCACTTTCGATAGTATTGAAAATATTACATAATCTTCTAATAGCAGATCTAAACTCATAATTAGTTTTGGCCAGAGGTAAAGCAAAAGTACGTTTCGATCTATAAGGCAGTCGAGGAATTTTAAAATTTATGCGACTCAAACATGACGAATCATCAATTCCATTGTTTCATAGTTTATATAAATACAAGCAGGCATTCTAAATTTAATGAGAAATTGTAATGAGGATAAACTGTAGCTATAAGTTAATGGATTTAATACATTTTGAATATGTTTAACAGACTAAAATCCTCTTGTGCAAAAGAAACCAGTAACTGCTGTTTGTAGCTGCATACAATACAGGAAACAAAAATTAAAGTAATCCGTTATTGTGTTGAAACTAATTTTGAAAAATTATAAAAATTTATAGACACAGTATCATATTTGTAGGCAGCGCCTTCTTGTGCTACGCTTTTGTTTTACGTCCCACGGACAGACAGACACATTTAATAATAATATAGCATAGCACAATGTAATTTCAGAAGGAATTACTTAATCTGCGTATAATGAATATGGTGTTGTAGGCATTTTCTTTTTGTATATTTATTCTAAATTTACAACATTTGTTACTACAGTTTGTGAATTTTCAGTAGGCCTTACATCTCTTCGATACTTTGGTTTCAAAAGAATAGCATTCAAATATTTTGGTAAAATTGCAGAATAATGAGCAATGTTTGTTCCTCCATCAGTATATAGAACGGATATAGGCTTTAAAGACACGGACTCATTGTCATTGTTGTAAGTATGTTTAGTAAATAAGAAATGATTTTTATTCAATAGTCCTGAATCACATCTATCTTGTAATTCTCGTAAAGTCTTTCTCTCTATTTCTTCATAAACATAAATATCTCTTGAAGCTGCAATTGCTGTCGCTTTTGTATGCGCTTCATTTCCCCAAGTTTAAATGTTTGCAGTATTATTTATTAATTCTTTTACGCTTGCATATTCGAACAAAAAATTCATTCTGTCAGGGTGTTCAAAGTATAACCAATTTTTGAAAAAAATATAACAACACAACATTCTAATACATTTGTGTAATTCTTCTGTCCCGAATAAACATAACGATAACGAACGGAATAAACATGATCCATCACCTTCTGTTTTCACTACTGAGAAATTTTTCCTTAAAACATCATAAATTTGTTTGTTTCGCTGAAAATCGATAGGTTGAGACTTTAAAACTGCATTATATTCTGTTAGAACACTTCTTTTTACCATATCCACAAAGTCTTCATATCGTAAAAATATCATTTCTAAACGATTACAATAATTTTCTTTAGACGATGCTATATTAATTTTATGAATCTCAGACAACATTATATCAGCAATTTGTAAAATTGTTTCATCGAGATTTAAAAGTTCAATCGTATTTAGTTCAATATTTTCTTTTAAGGTACTGACTTCATGATTACTAACACTAATACTATAGTGTGAAATTGTGTCTTGTTTCATTAATGATGATTGTACATTTTGTTCATACAAAGGATCGTTACTCTTTAAATTAAATTTTACAAATATTGGTTTATGGTATGAGAAGTATGTTTCATATACATCTGTTGCCACAGAGGCACTTGTAGAAAATATAATATCTAGTTGTGTATTTAAATCTGTAGTAGATAAATCAGTTGCCAACACAGATTTTAAGTTATAATTTTTAAAAATGTTAATTACATCAATTTTTCTTTTACATTTCATATCGAAATTGAAATCTCCAATAACTATTAATTCTTTGTCATTTTTATATATTTTTTCATATATATTTTGAAAACTTTTTTCAAAAATTATACTTGTACAAGAAGGAGATTTATAACCACTGATAATATAATAATTTTCTATTTGAATGCCAAATAATTCTACATGAAATTCAATTTTATTTTGATTTTCTTGTATTTCAAGTGTATGATTTAAATATAACACATTAATTCCTTTTCTGGCAAAACAAATAACACCTCTTGAAGAACGATGTACGTTGGATCGAAATATTTCAACAAATTCAGGAATTTCAAATTTGTCAGTCGATTTTGACAGTGTTTCCGAAAATATTAAAATATCACTTCTACAATACCATTGATCGCTTAATATTAATTTTAACTTTGTCGATAATGAGTTTATATTTTGATATGTGACCGTAATTCCATTAACTATTTTTAAATTGTCAAAAGATAATTTTAATGATTTTTTTGTTCGTAATCTGTATAATTCTACCAAAACTGGATCATTTGATTTGATTAATTTTGGTGGTTTAAATGTTCCTAAAATATATAACCCAGATAACATTGTAACCCTACATACAGCATGGACCTTGTAATTCTGTTTGATTTATTAAAATCTACGCATATTTCCTGGTAAGTCTGACCTTGACTTTTATGTATTGTCAATGCTTCCGCAGGCACTACTGGAAATTGTTTTCGTAATATTTGATACTGTAATTTATTCGAAATATTTAATGAAATACTGGTTTTCACTACAGGCGTTAGATTGGAATCGATATTTTCGGATTTCATTAATTCTTTGTACGGAAGTCTTGTTTTTTTACCAACAACGCTGGATGCAAAATCTATCCATATTATATACGGATCTGTAGAATTTGAATGAAAAGTAATGTGTTTTAAGCAACCACAAGATCCGTTCACAAGTCCGTCTTCGACATCAATGTTACAAGTAATCATGTATTTAATATTTAATTTCAATCTTACTCTAAAGGGTAAACCATTTGTCTCAGTCATACTTTTTGTTTTTAATGATTCAACTATACGACTTCTAATTGTATCTGATACTTTGCCTAAAATCATATCCTTTGCTTCAGAAATGTATTCTGTGCCGATTTGATTTTCTATTTTCTTCTGGTTGTTATTATCTACATTAACATTTTCCGCAAACAAACGTATTGCACTTTCAGGAACATCTGATTCTTGAACCTGTCTTGATTTAAATAGCTCTATATCATTTGCAGTCATTTGGCCTACAGCTAAGTTATTTAAAGCTTCAATAAACAGTTTTTCATCTTTTTGTCTCATAATTTGCGTCAGTTCAAAAAATTCAAAATCTTCCCATAAAGGATTTATGTCAAAAAACATTTCATTATTTTTTGATATTTTATAAATGGGAGAATCCATTACAGGTGGTGGTAACTGATTCAAATCTCCAACTACAATAATTGATAAGTCACCAAAAGGTTTATTTATTCCTCTTATTTGTCGCAATCTTGTATCTACACGACTTAAAAGTGTGCTGCCTACCATTGATATCTCATCTATAATTAGTAATTTTAAATGAAACAATTTTTCTCTAATATTGTTTGCTAAATCAGTAGATAGTTCAGGCATTTGGCCACCAAACTGCACTAGGGTAGAGCAAATGCCGTATGTAACGTTACTCCGTTTATTAAAAAGGCAGCTTTACCAGAAGGTGCGCAAAGTAAAACAACCAATTTATCTTTTTCAGAACCAGTAAATTATCGTGATGACTAGTAATCATTTGATAAAGACATTTAATAACTGTAGATTTTCCAACTCCAGCGGAACCACTTAAGAATACTTTTAATGGTAATTTGTGTGTTTTGAAACACTTCAACACATGCATTACAAATTCACGCTGTAAATTATTTAACTTGGACATTATATTTAGCAATTCTTTAGGTGATACTCGTTTAGGACATACAAAACGATTATAAAATTTGTCTTTACAAATCTCTTTGCCATCTTGTTGTAAAATATCAATTCGTTGGTGCCTTGATAACTCATCCTCTAAGAAACTATTAATTTCTTCATCTTCTACATTCTGAATTTCATTTTGAGCATTTTCTAAAGCTTGATCTAATATATCATCACCTATAACCGAATATTTTTGTCGATTTTGTTCGATTGTTTCTATATTATTATTGTAAACGTTCTCTGTATGTACATTTTCTACTTCTTTAGCTTCATTACGCCACGGTAAGAATAACAAAATTTGTTCGCGATAATAACTGAACAATTCTTGATCTAACTTATACCGTCTGTATCTAATAATAGCAATTTTGTCTTTAGGTCGATATTCAACTAATTCATCATCGTTGTCATTATTTTGAACTTTTCGTTTGGAATAACTAGAAACAAAATCTGCTAAACATATATTTTCGAGTGTTGGTGGTCTGTTGGCATATTTTGTCATAGCGTTATCCATGAATATTTCAGTAGAATCGGAATTCAATTTTCGTAATTCAGCCGGAGACTTTAACATTAAAGCGCGTTCATTTATTGGACTTGTGTTAATATAAATTGTTTGTCTACTACTTTTTGACAATGGCAACGATAAAACGTGGTATGCCGCTTCTTGTGCCGACATTAAATTACTATTCAAAAATACATTAGTGATTTTTCGAAATTTTTCTTTTACACTAATATTACCACTACTAACATCAGATTCTGCATCACGTAAAAGTTTAGAAAGACCTGCATCCACTTTTCCTACGTAATTAATTATATACGATGCTATACCGTATTCTTCCAAAACAAACTGCACGTCTATATTAGCTTCAAATAAATGTAATATGGTTTTATTCATCATCATCATCTGTGGCGCTACAGCCCAAATCGGGCCTGGGCCTACCGGACACACCGAGCCGCAGTTTTTACACTGCCGTACTGCCGGTTTTCGTAGTCGAATGCTACATTATTTAAGGCGTATAAGTGACTAGCTTATAGCGCCCGAGTGTGATAAATACAAGTAGCTGTATTTTTTATATTTTACGACAAATCACACATTGTCGACAGGCGGATTCGAACTGACGAACCTTGGCTCGGGTGACGTCACAGTATGTTAAGAGATGTGCCTTAACACGCTCGGCCACCGCGCCTGTTTGGTTTTATTATAACAGTTAATATTTACTTCTAAACTACTGCGTTTTAAAAACACTTGTGCTCTTTTTAATGAACTCCTTAAAGCCAAAATATATTGTTCTTCTGTTATTTTTAATCTAATTAAAATATTTTCAAAAGTAACAAATTCTTGCTTTTTTGAAAAATATAACATTAAATTGCGAATTTCAAATAATGTTTTCGTTATTTCATCAGTCTTTTCATTATTATTTAGTGGCTCTAAAATCATTATCAAATTCATAACAGGCTGTGGAAAATTAAATCGGCATTTCATTTTATTTTTTGTACCTTTGTAACATGTATGAGTATGTCTATGTCGTTGAACTGCCATAAAAATATCATTTTCATCATATCTACAAGTTATAAATCTATCTATAAATCGAATGCATTCATTTACACTTTCACTATTGGAAGGATCATATTTAGGAGCCTCTTTAATCCAAAGAAAAATATGTTCGTGCGGAAATTAGGTATTTTTGTGACTTACAAGTTTTACAAATAACTTTTGAATTATAATTGTAAATTTTTGAAAAAATATCGTCGGAAACAGTCTCTTTCATTTTATCTACATTAAAGTTAACTACAGAGTGGATAAAAAATAGGCCCTCACAAAAACAACATATATATTCAGGCATACATGCACGATCTTTCATAAATTGCAAAAAATACTTATCTTTTAGTTCATTACTTCTCTGATATTGTCGGAAGATATTCTCTCTTAGTCGGAGTATATCATCATAACGTTTATTTGCTTTTTGTTGCCTATCTTTTAATCTCTCTTTGGTTTTATATAATTCTTGTGATCTTAAATTGTGTACACGTTCTCTGGTTTCCACATTTTCTGTCTCTTTATATTCATCATTTTGTCTTAAATTTTTTATTCTTTCCTTCGTCTTTACATTTTCTTCCTCTTTATATTCATCATATTCTCTTAATTTTTTTATTCTTCTTTTGTTATTAACAGTTTCTTTCTCTTTATATTCTTCACCTTCCCTTAATTTTTTTATTCTTTCTTTTGTCTTAATATTTTCTTTCTGTTTATGTTCACCATCTTTACTTAAATTTTTTATTCTTTCCTTCGTCTTTACATTTTCTTCCTCTTTATATTCATCGTATTCTCTTAATTTTTTTATTCTTCTTTTGTTATTAACAGTTTCTTTCTCTTTATATTCTTCACCTTCCCTTAATTTTTTTATTCTTTCTTTTGTCTTAATATTTTCTTTCTGTTTATGTTCACCATCTTTACTTAAATTTTTTATTCTTTCCTTCGTCTTTACATTTTCTTCCTCTTTATATTCATCGTATTCTCTTAATTTTTTTATTCTTCTTTTGTTATTAACAGTTTCTTTCTCTTTATATTCTTCACCTTCCCTTAAGTTTTTTATTCTTTCTTTTGTCTTAATATTTTCTTTCTGTTTATGTTCACCATCTTTACTTAAATTTTTTATTCTTTCCTTCGTCTTTACATTTTCTTCCTCTTTATATTCATCGTATTCTCTTAATTTTTTTATTCTTCTTTTGTTATTAACAGTTTCTTTCTCTTTATATTCTTCACCTTCCCTTAATTTTTTTATTCTTTCTTTTGTCTTAATATGGGGTAGGTGGCTCAGTGGTATCGAGTCGGCCTGTGGATCTTGAGAACCCTGGTTCGATCCCCACAGCCGACAAACAATTTTCACCAATTTTAAGAAATCTACCCCTGTGGCTCCTCCACCACTAATATCTTTGGAGGCCGTGATTTGACGGCTGGTAACCGCACTTCACGCGAAAAAATATATCACTTACCGAGATCTGCGTAGGCGGAGTGCCACACCCAGTGATGGGTAAAAGGCGTGATGATATATTTATTTATTTATTTATGTCTTAATATTTTCTTTCTGTTTATGTTCACCATCTTTACTTAAATTTTTTATTCTTTCCTTCGTCTTAACATTTTCTTCCTCTTTATATTCATCTTTCTCTCTAAGAATTTTTATTCTTTTTTTGATGTTAAAATTTTCTACCTTTTTATATTCATCTGATTGTCGTTTTTCAGAAATGTATTTCTTCATTCTACCCTTCTTTTGCCTGTTTGATTGTTTCTTTCCCATCCTTTAATTATTCAATGAATACGACGGGAGGTGCACAACTAAATGTTACTAATACAATGACATTGACATTTAATTTTATTTTTGTCTTATTTTTTGTTCTAATCCATAGCAAACTTAATTAATAAAAAAATAAATGTATAATTTTTAAATTTAAATATCTCGCTTATACAAAAGGCTAATTTAATAATTCTTAATGTGCTAGACGCAGAATTTAATTCTCTAAAACTTTTATTTGCAGCATAAAATTTAAATAATACCATTTTTTTCAAGGAAAACTGTTAGCAGCTTCATGTAATGTATCACTTCCGGTTAGTCTATTTTAACCAAAATCTATTATGTTATTTCCATTGGTATAGTAGTCTTATATACCAAATTTGAAAAGTATTGGATTATATTTTGATATAGTTTTTCATTAAAATATATTATAGGCTTCAAGTAAAGTACCACTTCCGGAAGTTATATAATGACCAAAAAGGGAGGTGCACAACTAGATGTTATAACAGACCTAAATACAAAATTTTAACTTTCTACGGCTTACCGTTTTTGAGTTATGCGAGATACGTACGTACGTACGTACATACGTACGTACAGACGGCACGACGAAATTAGTCAAAATGGATTCAGGGATGGCCAAAATGCGTATTTCCGCTGAAATCTGAGAACCGAAAATTTTCGCGATTACAATACTTCCTTTACTTCGTACAAGGAAGTAAAAAGTAAGTTTTTCTATGCAAAAATATAGTTTTTATGGAACTATGAGCAGAAAGTATTGCTGCTGGCCCATGGGGATCGTAGATCGAAGCGCAGCTGAACGCTGAAGATAACCACGCAAGAGCAGTAAAAACAAAAATTATTTGTTTGACAATAAAACCACCGTTTTTACTTCCTTGTACGAAGTAAAGGTTCTCAGATTTCAACGGAAATAGGTGTTTTGGCCCTCCCTGAATCCATTTTGACTAATTTCGTCATGCCGTCTGTACGTACGTATCTCGCATAACTCAAAAACGGTAAGCCGTAGAAAATTGAATGAAATTTATATTTAGGACTGTTATAACATCTAGTTGTGCACCTCCCTTTTTGGTCATTATACAACTACCGGAAGTGGTACTTTACTTGTAGCCTATAATAGATTTTCATGAAAAACTATATTCAAATATAATTTAAAACTTTCCAAATTTGGTATATAAGACTACTATATCAATGGAAATAACATAATAAATTTTGGTTAAAATAGTCTAACCGGAAGTGACACATTACATGAAGCTGCTAATAGTTTTGCTTGAAAAAAATGGTATTATTTTAATTTTAGAAATAAATGCTGCAAATAAAACTTTTAGAGAATTAAATTCTGCGTCTAGCACATTAAGAATTTTAAAATTAGCTTTTTGCATAATGCATATCATAGCAACGTTTTTGGGTTTCTAAAAGTACGGTTTGAACATGTTACAGATAGATAAAACATGCAAGTTCACTGCTCCTAAAATATGCAAAAATAGCTTATGGCACCAGCCGTAGTTATTTAGATTTTAAGGGCAGTAAGTGTTTTCTAACATTTGTGAATGATTTTGGAAATGAAAATGAAGTAGAGATCTCCAAAAGATATATTACCGGTAGAATACTTTCTATTTTTTTGATATTAATAAACATTTTTCTACAACTGTAAAAAAATGTTCATTTTCTCACTAATATCAATGTGCGAAGTATGTGATTTTTTCATCATTTACATTACCATGACAACGTGTATTTTGCAACCTAGTGCGCAAAATAAGTATTTTGCGCACTGTTTCGCGATAAGTTGGTTTCTCGTGGGACAGATGTTTGGTCACCAAGTAAAAAATGCTTCTGTTTCGGCTCGACTGTTTGTCGGCTATCTGTAGCACTGTGCCGACACATGGATGTTGTTGCCGTAATTTTTCAAGTTGACCGAACTTTTTCTTAAAAACCACGGCGATTCCTCGAGACATCTATAGATCTTGTGCCACACAATGCGCCAATGAATATTCTGTAGGCACTTTGAATAGGTCTCCCTGTTGTTCTTTGGTCACACCATTTCGTACTTTATGACCCGTAGAAAAGGAGGCCATGAACAAGTTCTTCTGCTACTGTAGCGACTTCTTGATTTGGCAAGGCATAAGCTTCAACCTACTTGCTAAACTAGTCCATGACCACTATGATGTATTTATTTCCCTTGTCGGATTCTGGAAATGGACCGACCACGTCGATTGCGATCCTTTCAAACGGGCTCCCAACATTGTATTGACGCATTGGGGCTCTCCGACGTCTCTGCGGTCCGTTGCTTGCGGCGCAAACTACGCACTTCTTGCACCACTCCTTTACGTCCTATCGACAATTAACCCAGTAAAATCGCTCACGCAGCTTCTGTACTGTCCTCGTTACTCCTAAGTGTCCTCCAGCAGTTCCATCATGAATCTCCTTAAGTACCTCCGGTACTCTTTTCCGTAGTCCATCTTCTATAACAATGGAGTCCCACTGCGCCCTGTACGATTTTACGGTTTTCGAGTGTCGTGCAACCTCTTGCCAGGTTGGTTGTCGGCCTTCTTTCTTCCATTCCAGTATTTCAATTCCGGATCAACTTTTGGTCTTTCACAACTTTTTCAGTCAGCCAATGATCGTCTATCACTGTGGTCCGTAAGATTGGAGCGGACTTCTCTTCTACACGGGTACAGTGTTTGCAGTTTTCTGAGCATGGTCGTCTTGATAATGCGTCGGCGTTACAAGGACTAATTCCGGCCCTATGCTCGATGACCAAATCATATTCCTGTAGCCGTTCTATCCATTTTGCTACCTGCCCTTCCGGATTCTTGAATTGTAACAGCCACTTCAACGCAGCATGATCAGTCCTCACCAGGAATTTCCTTCCATACAGGTATTTGTAGAAGTGTTCAACGGCTTTAACTACTGCCAATAATTCTCGCCTGGTGACGCAGTAGTTACGCTCCGGCTTCGACAGAATTTTGCTGAAGTAGTCGATGACCTTCTATTGTTCATCTTAAATTTGCGATAGGACGGCGCCGATTCTGACATTGCTGGCATCTGTATCCAATATGAAGTCCCCGTTGGGTAGAGGATAAATCAGGACTGGTGCTGTTGTTAGGGCTCGCGTGAGGTTGGCGAAAGCGTTTTGGCAGTCTTCTTCCCACACAAATTTCCGTCCTTCCTCCGTGAGTCGTGTCAGTGCTCAGTGGCTTAGCAATGTTGGCGAATCCAGAGACGTATCGTCAGTAGTACGTGCAAAGACCTAGAAAGTTTCGCAATTGATGTTTGTGAGTCGGTACTGGCCATTCTTCTACTGATTGGATCTTCTGATTGTCAACGGCTATTCCGTTTCCGAACACAATATGTCCCAAGTACTGCACTTCTTTACATAAGAGATTACATTTCTTTGGACTAAGCTTCAAACCAGAACTTCGTAGTCTCAGGAATACCTCCTCCAAATTCCTTATGTGATCATCGAATGTTCTTCCGACCACAATAATATCGTCAAGGTACACCAAACAGGTTTCCAGGATAGTCCTTACAGTACCGTTTCCATAAATCGTTCAAACGTGGCGGGGCATTGCAGAGTCCGAACGGAATTACTGTAAATTGCCACAGTCCGGCACCGACAGAAAACGCAGTTTTCTCTTTATCCGTTGGTGCCATGCCAACCTGCCAGTACCCACTTTTCAAGTCTAATGTTGAGAATATTTTCGACCCAGCCAGCGTATCCAATGTGTCATCTATTCGGGGCAATGGGTAGCTATCCTTCTTCGTCACGTTGTTGAGTTGACGGTAGTTCACGCAGAATCGTGTTGACCCATCTTTCTTCTTTACCAACACCACTGGTGAGGCCCACGGACTGCTTGAGGATTCGATGACATCATCTTTTTTCATGTCTTGAATAATTTTCTCGGTTTCCTCTCTCTTGGCCAGTGGTAATCGTCTTGGTACTTGGCGAATGGGGTGTGTATTGCCGATGTTTATTTGATGCTGGACTATGTTGGTTCTACCCTTGGTCCCACAGCTGGTGTCGAAAACGTCTTGATATTCTGTTATTATATTTCTCATTCTGATATTCTTGGCAAGATGTTGACAGTAGATTTGTCAGTTCTGCGGGAAGCTTCTTTGGTGGATTTTGTGTAACGGATGTTCGTCTGATAATCGAAGTTACTGATGAACAGTGTCGTAGGATAGTACCCTTCTTTAGTGTAACTGGATAATAATTCACATTCATTACTCGAACTGGTACTACATTTCCAGTATGCACGAGAGATTTTCCCACCAGTATTCCTCGAGTAGTCGTTTCATTATGATTTCCAGCTTCTAACATCATGGTACATCCTGTTGGAAGTTCACGTTCCAGGTGGGCATCCACAATCATCTCACTTCGATTTAACACGACAGTATCTTCAGCTAAGGTTACACGTACTGTCTCTTCTCCTCGGGGATGTAACACGATCTCTTCACCATTGATCTTAAGTATGCCGCGTTTTAAATTTAGTTCGACACCATTTGCGTCCATGATGTCTATCCCAAGACTGAATTCGTCTTCAATGTCAGCTACCAGGGCTCGGTGCTTAATTCGTGTATTTCCAATGGAGATGGTAATGTCTGCTTCGCCATGGATGGTAGCCGCGGCTCCTGTTGCAGTGCGCAGTCGCCATTTTATTGATTCAGTCGTTATCGTTTTTTGAAGAGTATCAGGTCTGATAATGGTTTTTGTCGCACCTGTATCAATCAGTAAGGTATGTGGTTTTCCGTCGATCAACCCATCCACAAAGATGCTATTTAGTCTAGGTTGTAAGGATGCGACATGACCAGCTTCAGGGCATCTTGATGATGGATCGACGTTCGCCCCCTTGCGTCGACCCGCTTTAGTTTTCCGCTGCCTTGTTCTTTATTTGTTCTCCGCAGCGGTTTCGCACATGCCCTAGCTCACCGCAGTTCCAGCATCGAAGTTGTCTTCTCTTTGGCAATATCTCGGTCAACACACGTCGTACTATTTCTTCCGTAGATTCACTGTGATTTTCCTCCACGCTTTCTATTGTGCGAATATCTCCTTGCCGTCTTGAAGCGTGTTCTGCCGCCTCGAATTCTAATGCGCTGGCCAAGGCAATGGACAGTTTACTCGAACGAGTCAGAATCAGGGCCCGCTTGGTTTCTTTATCTCGGAGACCATCAATGAATCCTTGCACAGCCAGTCGTTCCAACACACTATCTGGGGTGTCAGGATACGCCAGGCGAACTAGACGAGCAATATCAGATTCAAATTCTTGTAGACTTTCATTTGATTTCTGATAGCGATTCCTCAGCTGCGAGTGATACACTTGCTGCAGATGTACGTGTCCATAACGCATTTCCAAGCGTTTAACTAGTTGCTGATAGTTCTGCCGTTCTTCTGTAGGGATTGTTTACAGTATATCCACTGCGTCAACACGCAGCGCAATTATCAAGGCCGTTGCCTTCTTAGATGATGTCCAACCATTAGATACTGCGGCAGCTTCGAATTGGGCGTAATAATTAGGCCAAGATACCTTGCCATCAAACTGTGGTGGTTTCATGTGGAATCTACTCAATGATTCTGGCCCATCTGTCACTAAATCTT
The DNA here is from genome assembly GCA_947425015.1 of Pterostichus niger. Classification (NCBI taxonomy): domain Eukaryota; kingdom Metazoa; phylum Arthropoda; class Insecta; order Coleoptera; family Carabidae; genus Pterostichus; species Pterostichus niger. Next base: position 16,397,317 of record OX380336.1, read on the forward strand.
CGACTTTTCCGTTACTGGTCACTGGATGACGTTTTCTGAATCAAGTCGTTAATTTGTTTGACATTTGGCTGTTCGTGATTCAATGTTGCCAATCTTGCCTCGATTTCTTCAATTTTTTCTTTAAATTTAGCTTCAAAATTTTTCGAAAGTTCTTCAAATTTTTCACTTATAATATCATAAGAGCGTTAATTCTTTCCGGAAATTTTTAGGAGTGCATTTCAACAACGTATTAATCGGCCCGAGTGGAACACGAGGGCCCGATTACGTTGTTGGAATGCACGACAAAAAATTTCCCGAATATGAATTAATGCTCGAATGTAGATTCGGTTAGAAAATCGTAACGACACCGCTACAAAAAGCAAAAATACATAAATTAATATTTAAATTTTATTCGAAATAATCAAGTTGGAATACAAGTATAACTATAGCAACGTAATAAAATTATTGACAAAAAAAAGCAATTACTGAAAAATTCGAGCAAAATGTCACGTTTTGGTTCCCTGTCATTACAAAATATTGATAAAGCTGTAAAAGAATCATTACCAAAGAATACTGTAAGAAGTAAATCTTCGGTATGGAGTCAATTTTTAACTTTTTGCGAAGAAAAAAAGTACAAGTTGAACATCATAAAAATATAATAGAAAGCATGAGAAATGTAAAAAAAACCTGAATCTGGTAGTATCATTTGTTCTTCTACTGCTAACACTTTATCAGATTCTTCTTACAAAGGAAGCATTACTTATAACAATTGTGTTTTTAATTTTAATTAATATGCGTTAGTTACTGCTTTCTTGATTATACTGACCGTTAAAATAAAACTATAATTTCTAAACATTCAATATGACGTTTCACTATATTGTCCAACTGTCAAATTTGACATAAAAATTTCCACTTATTAATTTCACTTAGGTTGGTCTAGGAATGAAAAATTTCCAAGAAAATCTTGACGTTGCTAGGTAACCCATGCTCGTATAAGTGTTTCTATTGGTCGTTAATTAGTGTCGTACGATTTTCTTCAAAATTTCTGGAATGTTCCTATTGTGTATTTAATTAATAACACATTAAATAGTTTGAATCGTATTTATTCTATATTTTAAATCAACTGTCATAATTCAATACAATAAATAATATGTAACTATGTGACAAGAAAATAATTCATTTCTTTTCATAACATATATGATTTTAATATAATAATATATAATAATTCTCCGCCGCCTAACTTTACAACTGTAAACGTTGAATGGGTTTTCTGATTCGGGTAGATCGACGTAACCCTGCTGACTCTGGATTGCTGTGTACAGGACTCGGAGAATGCGTTGCAGATGTGGGTGGTCGACGTAAAACTGCTGGCTCTGGAGGGATGTGTATAGAATTCTTTGTTTCCGTTGTAGACTTAGTTGCAGATGGTGTGTCTTCCTTCTTATTTGATTCAGAATTCTTTTCTTCTACTGGTTCTTCAGAAGATGTCGCTAATGGTTGTGTATTAATTGAAAGTGGTTGTGTCGTTTGTGATTGACATGTAGATATAAATTGGTGAAATTGTGAGTCTGGTATTTTATTATGTGGTGGAGAAGTAACTATATTTCGATTATAATAGGAAAATTGTTTTTCTACCTGGCATGATCGAAGTTGATCGTAATGACGTTTGAGTATATATCCATCATCAAGTTCTATTAAATAATGTATTTTCCCTAAACGTTCCACTACTGTACCATACTTCCAGAGTACTGAAGACGTATAATTTCGAGACTGCACACGTTCGCCTACCTTAAAATATTTTTCAAATTCAGGTTGATTTGACTTGTTTTTGTATCTTGATTCTGGTCGAAGTAAGTCAAGTTTTGTACGAAGATTATGTCCTCCTCTCATTATCTCAGCCGGTGTCTTTCCACATGCCAATGGTGTTGCACGATACCGAAATAAAAATCTATGTAATTTTTCATGTAAGGTTCCCGGTTCTCTTAGCATACATTTTAATTTAGCTTTAAGCGTCTGACAATAACGTTCAGCTTGACCATTTGTTGCTGGATGTCCAGGTGCTATCATTCTCTGTTGAATTCCGTTTCGTAGACAAAACTCTCGAAATTCTGTTGATTTAAAAATAGTAGCATTGTCACTCACCAGAATCTCGGGTAAACCATGTCGACTAAGTATTTCGCGAAGGATGATAATTGTCGAAGAAGATGTTGGGGCTTTTGATGTCATGTAAATTTCTGGCCATTTTGATTTTGCGTCAACCATGATGAAGAAATAATGATCTAAAAACGGTCCAGCATAATCCATATGTACACGTTGCCAGATTTTGGATGGTGTTTCCCACTGATGAATTGGTGCTTTTTCTGGATTTTTCTTAATGTTACAACATTCTATGCAACTCTTTACTAAATTTTCGATATCAGAATCAATATTTTTCCAATAACAATATCTTCTTGCTATTGCCTTCATCTTCACTATTCCAATATGTGTAGAATGTAATTCTTTTAATATTTCTTTTTGCAATGTTTTTGGAATAATTACGCGTGATCCTCGAAATAAAATTCCGTCTTGAATTGATAATTCACAATTCCGAACTGTTCCATTTAATAATTCTGTTTTTAGATTCCTTAATTCTGTATCGTTATTTGTCTCTCTTCTTATGTCACGATATCCTATAGAATCAGTTGTAATTTCGTTTATCATGGAATGATTCAATACATGTTCCTCGTCGACTTCATTTTCTTCATCTTTGCCTATTTTTAATGGATTTCTTGAAAAATAATCAGCATTGCAATGTTCAGTAGATTTTCTATGTTCAATATCGTAATCGAACCCGGATATGTATTGTGCATATCTGAGCATTCTACTTGCAGACAAAACTGGCATCTGTTTTTTAGGGCTGAAAATAGAACTGATTGGTTTATTATCTACAATTAAGATAAATTTTCGCCCAGCAATATATTGGAAAAATTTTTTAAATGCCCAAAACACGGCGGTAGCTTCTTTATCTAATTGACTGTAGTTTCGTTCAGCTTTCGTTAAAGACCTGGATGCAAATGCTATTGGTCGCTCTGAGCCATCTGACAAGCGATGTGACAGTACTCCTGATAATCCATGAGGACTAGCATCTGTGGCTAATGTTATTGGTAATTCTGGATTATATGAAATTAATACCTGGTCGCTTGATATATATTTTTTAATTTTATTAAATGACATTTCACATTCTTTTGTCCATTCAAATTTTACATTTTTATGCAATAGACGATTTAAAGGATATAATATTGATGAAGCATTTTTAATAAATTTTGAATAATACATAACTAATCCAAGTAATTGTTTAATTTCATCTACATTAGTTGGACGTGGCAACTCCATAACAGCCTTTACTTTATCATAAGATTTTTGTAATCCTTTTCCAGAGATGACATGACCTAAATATTTGATTTCTTTTTGAAAAAATTTACATTTATTTTTTATTTAAATATATATTATATTTTCGCAAACGAAATAACAATTTGATTAAACGTTCTTTACATTCATCGATTGTTGTGCCTTGAACAATAATGTCATCAAAATACGCTGCAGTGCCATCAAGATCTTGAACTACTTGATCAATAATTTTATGAAATTCGTTTGGTGCTGTTTTGATGCCAAAAAATAAACGTTTTGCTAAATACGTTCCACGATGTGTCGAAATAGCTTGAATTTTTGCACTTTCATTATCTACTGGTACATGTAAATAAGCTTTGTATACATCGAGTGTACAAAAATACTGTCCGTGTCGCATTTTATTAAAGATATCTTCTATTTTTGGAATTGGATAACGATTATTAATTAACTGATGGTTTACAGTTACCTTGAAATCGGCACAAACTCTGACGTTTCCATCTTTTTTCGGAATGATGACTAAAGGTGTACCCCATTCAGAATAATCGACTTTCTCAATAATTCCATTTCGTTCTAGGTTATCGAGTTCTTGTTCAACTTGTTCCTTAACTGCATATGGTACTGGACGAGGCTTCATAAAAATTGGTTTCGCATTTTGCTGTAATTGCAAGGTACATTCGAAATTAGGAATTTTCCCTACTTTTTCTTTGAAGACATCCTGAAATTCATTTAAAATTTTATCTATAGATGGTGAAATTTTCACAGAAAATATGTCAGCTAAATTTAATCCCTATAGTCTTATCCAGCGTCTTCCCATTATTGCAGAGTTACAATCTGGCACTATATATAAATCTCCATAAATAATTTTATTTTTGTATGATACTGGAACTCTGACAAATCCTACTGGTTTGAAAACATGTTTAGTATAGGATCGAAAACGTACGTTTGTTTGACGTAATGGTAATTTTAATTTAAGCAAATCAAAATTTTGTTTCGATATTATAGAAACGGGACTTCCGGTATCACATTCAAATTTACATGACTTACCATTGATATCAACTTGAATTATAATCTTTGGTTCGTAAATTGATGTTGACGTTTCAGTAAAAATATCGATTACTTGATCTATTGAATAACTATTATTGAAAATCTCATCTTCTTCATTGAAATTGTGATCGTTTACATCATCTTTGACTGCTTGAATATCAGTTTTCGTCTTTAACAATGTCTTGATACATACCTTTGAAATGTGACCTGATTTCTGACAAGCATAACATGTTAAATTATTTTTATTTTTACAGTTTTCAGTTCTATGATTATTTTTCCCACAATGTAAACATAATCCTGATAATCCTAAATATTTCAAATTGACATTTTGTTTCGAAATACCTTTATAATTTTCTAATTTACTTTTTCCATTAAAATTAGTCAGTTTTTTGCTACGATAATCGACTTTATTTACATTGTTCGCTATTGACTTATATACCTCCCGGTTATGTATTTTTGATGCTTCAATTGCTAATGCTGTTTCTAAACATTTCTCGAATGTTATATCAACTTGTTGTAATATTTTTTCCCGGATTTCGAAGTCGTGCAGACCACGAATAAATTGAGCTCTTAACAGGCAATTAATTATTGACGTATTACACTCACCTGTATTACATTTAGATTGAAATTCGCAATGATTTACTAATTCTTTTAACGCTACTACGTATGTTGTAATAGATTCATGTGTTGCTTGTAATCTTGACAAAAATTTATGTTGTTCAACAAGTATATTTCTTCTGGGTATCAGTTGATTCTTTAGTATTATAATTAAATCTTCGTATGACTTGTTGGCAGGTTTTTCTGGTGCTGATAAATCAGCTAGGAGTTTGTAATATTTGCTTCCCAAGCAATTAATTAATACCAATACTTTTGCTTCCTTGGTTTGTTCATCATTTTGATCCAATCCTTTGAGCTTGAAATAGTTTTCTAGTCGTTCACAATATGTATTAAAATCTTCTATGTTTTCATCGTAATGGTCGAAGCTGATTGCCTGTCTTTTTAGAACATCTTTGACATCAGTTGATCTGTTTGCTGGTTGTTGTTGTTGTTGTTGTAGGGAACTCACTAAGGTGCTTAAAGCCTGCACTAAATTATGGAATTCTTCTGTCATTTTATTCATACAAATAGAAAAATAGAAATGCTTTAATCCTCGTCGCCAAATTATTGTGTATTTAATTAATAACACATTAAATAGTTTGAATCGTATTTATTCTATATTTTAAATCAACTGTCATAATTCAATACAATAAATAATATGTAACTATGTGACAAGAAAATAATTCATTTCTTTTCATAACATATATGATTTTAATATTATAATATATAATAGTTCCTCAAACTTTTAAAATTTTTGCTCAAATTTAGTTTCCAAACTTGTTTATAAGCATATAGAATTTTCTTCTAGTTTAGCTTCCAAGCATCTAGAATTTTCTTCTAATTTAGCTTCCAGGCATCTAGAATTTTCTTCTAATTTAGTTTCTAAGCTTGTTTCCAAGCTTCTAGATTTTTCTTCTAATTTAGTTTCCAAGCTTCTTGAATTTTCTTCTAATTTAGTTTCCAAGCTTCTAGAATTTTCTTCTAATTTAGTTTCCAAACTTCTGGAATTCTCCTCTGTTTTCCTGGAATTTTCTTCTAATTTTTTGTAGATGGCGTCCAAATCACCCGGAATTTCAAATTCGTAAGTATCCGCTATTTCACCGGCCTCAACCAAAAATTGACGAAGTCGCTCTTGCAGTATACTTTTCTTGTCTGTAGTGTCCAGATCACGTTCTTCTAATTCTCTCTTGAGATCAGTCACTTTTAAATCACTTAGATTTACTTTTCTTGAATATATGTCTTAGTAGTTATACTACATTATTTCCGTTTTAAATAAATATTTTGTTAGTGTTTTCATTGCTCGTGTTTTATTTAATAATAAACTTCACCGAACTCGAAATTGTAATAAACGTTACAATTGGTGTCAGGTGTTAGGGTTGTGTTTCGTGAATTAAAAGTTAAGTTTAAGTGCAAATAAATAAAAATTGGTTCGAAAATCTAAGTGATTTAAAAGTGACTGATCTCAACAGAGAATTAGAAGAACGTGATCTGGATACTACAGGCAAGAAAAGTATACTGCAAGAGCGACTTCGTCAAGTTTTGGTTGAAGCTGGTGAAGTAGTGGATACTTACGAATTCGAAATTCCGAGCGATTTGGACTCATGCTCAAAAGTTTGGAAGCCAAATTGGAAAAAAATTCCAGATATACCGTGGAAAATTCTAGAAACTTGGAAGCCAAATTATAAGCAAAATTTGAAAAGTTTGAAGAAAGTTCCAGAAGCTTGGAAACGAATTTGGAAACTAAATTTGAACAAAAATTTGAAGAAAAATTTAGGAATGTTAAAGAAGAAAATCGAGGCAAGATTGGCAACATTGAATCCGTCATTGAATCGCGAACAGCCAAATGTCAAACGAATTAACGACTCGATTCAGAAAACTCCATCAAGTGAACAGCCATTGAATAACGGAAAAGTCGAAGATTTAGTGACAGATGGGCCAGAATCATTGAGTAGATTCCACATGAAACCACCACAGTTTGATGGCAAGGTATCTTGGCCTAATTTTTACGCCCAATTCGAAGCTGCCGCAGTATCTAATGGTTGGTCGTCATCTGAAAAGGCAACGGCCTTGATCATTGCGCTGCGAGGTGTCGCAGTGGATATATTGCAAACAATTCTTCCAGAAGAGCGGCAGAACTATCAGCTACTTGTTAAACGCTTGGAAATGCGTTATGGAGATGCACATCTGCAGCCAGTGTATTACTCGCAGCTGAGGAATAGGTATCAGTAATCAAATGAAAGTCTTCAAGAATATGAATTTGACATCGCTCGTCTAGTTCGCTTAGCACATCCTGACACTCCGGAAAATGTGTTAGAACGACTGATTGTGCTAGGATTCGTTGATGGTCTCCGGAATAAAGAAACCAAGCGGGCCCTGAATATGTCTCGTTCGAGTAATCGGGCCATTGCCTTGGCCAGTGCATTGGAATTCGAGGCAGCAGAACTTGCTTCAAGATGGCAAGGCAATATTCGCACAATAGAGGGCGCGGAGGAAAAACACAGTGAGTCTATGGAGGAGACAGTACAATATGTGTTGACTGAGATATTGCCAAGAGAAAAACAATTTCGATTTTTGAACTGCGGTGAACTGCGGCATGTGCAAAGCCGCTGCGGGGAACAAATGAAGAACGAGACAGCGGATAAACTAAAGCAGGTTGACGCAAGGGGGCGAACGACAATCCATTCTCAAGATGCCCTGAAGCTAACTGGACATGTTGCATCCCTACATCCTCGAGTGAATAGCATTTTTGTGGATGAGTTGATCGACAGGAAACCACATGCCTAGCTGACTAATACAGGTGCGGTAAAAACCACCATCAGACCTGATACTCTGCGCACAGCAACAGAGTCCGTCCCAATCTTACGGACCACAGTGATAGACGATCATTGGCTGACGGGAGAAGTTGTGAAAGACCAAGCAATTGATCCGAAATAGAAATATCTACTGGAATGGAAGAAAGAAGGCCGCAAACCAACCTGGCAAGAAGTTGCACGACTCTCAAAAACTGTAAAATCGTACTGGGCGCAGTGGGACTCCATTGTTTTAGGAAATGGACTACTAAAACGTGTCCTGGAAGGTCCTGAGGCTAAGGAGCAAACGATGCAGATCATAATCTCCAGGAAACGAGTACCGGAGGTACTGAAGGAGATTCATGATGGAACTGCTGAAGGACACTTAGGAGTAACGAGGACAGTTAAGAAGCTGCGTGAGCGATTTTAATGGGTTAATTGTCGGGAGGACGTAACGGAGTGGTGCAAGAAGTGCGTAGTTTGCGCAAATATGTCGGAGGGCCCCATTGCATCAATACAATGTTGCTAGTCCGTTTGAAAGACTCGCCGATGACAACAACGATGGCAACGCCAATGAAGCTCGAGCTCGACGAATTAATCTACAAAACTCGGAAACCACATTCGACGAGTTCATGGCCTCCTATTCTACAGGTCATAAAGTACAAAAAAGTGTGACCAAGGAACATCATGGAGACCTATTCAAAGTGCCTACAGAATACTCATTGGCGCATTGTGTGGCCCAAGATCAACAGATGTCTCGAGGTCATTATATTTATCGTGCAGTTCAGCAGGTTATTCTAAATCTACTTGAAAAATGTATCCAATACTAGAGTGTTCATCGATATTTGTTATATTTAGGTTTTCTATTTCATTTGGTGATAACCATTTAAAATTATTTGTTGGTAAATACTTTGACATGGCTAGGCCAAATAGATTATTCGCATCCCAGTATGTAATATATTTAATTTTTTCTGTATGATTAAATTCAGATGTATTTAAATACTTATTGTTAGCTTTCGAATATCGATTACAAGAAACTGAGAATCCACCTCTAATTCCTCTCTTTATAAATTTTATCATTTCAATATCAGTTAATAATTCCAACTTAATTTTAGTACATTTTAACATAGCATCCCAACTTAACCCGGGAGTTGTATAGAATTGGCAGGGATCTAAATTATAAATTTTCATACAAACAGCCCGAAAATTTTGATATATATCAGCCATCAATAAGACATCAGTTTTTAAATATATATCAGAATATTTTTGATTTGTTTTACAGTTGAATGTATTCCAAACATTTATAGTATGCTTATATTCGTTTTCTGATATATTCGTTTTATTTAACCTATTGTAAAATAATTTGTGTGCGGGTAATTTTGTTTCATTTAATTTTTCAAACGCATCCATGTATTGATGCACCTTTTTAAATTACTAAATTTAACTCTTTAGTTTCAGGAAAATATTTTTTCATTTCCAGAAATTGTTCAGGCTTTAAATCTTTTGCTAAACTATCCAAAGATTTACTCATAAATTTGTAAGAATCTAAAAATCTGAATTTCATATAAAAAATTTTATTAGCTATTCTGAAACATATACCGGGTGGTGCTCGGTGAGTGCGAACATAGGAATTTAACATGGGATATTAGTTTTATGCAATTTCCTGCTCTCCTGTACATTTTACGGAAAAAACTGTAGAGGGAAGATTTGTTCAGAATTAAAAGCTACCCATGAAACTGTTTTTACATGTTTTATTAAGTTTTTGGTTTAGCCGTAACATTAAAAATAAATTTCGAAATTTCTGTTACTTTGTAGCAATAGCCATGACTTTTCTTTTATTTTTATGACAAATGCGTTAAATGTCAATTTTTGATGTTTATTAAAGTTAATCTTATAATTTAAATTAAATCTTTGTGTAAGCTATAAAATGAATGTTTATTCAAACGAAGAACGTGTCTTCATTATTAAAAATTATTATGGAGGAAATAGTTATAGGAGGGTGCGGGATTTATTTTCAATTAAATATGAAGATAAACCAATTCCAAGTGTATCAACAATTTCAAAACTGGTTACAAAATTTGAGAGTACAGCTAGTGTAGCTGTGACCGATGGTAATGAAGGCAATAATAATAATAACAGAATACGTCATAACGAAGTGAATGAAGAATTGGTATTGGCTATGATATCTCAAAATTCAAGGTACAGCATAAGACATATTGCTTCTGAATGTGGTTTGCATCATTCAACAGTTCTGAGAATTTTAAAAACACATGGATATAAATCTTACAAATTTCAAACACATCAAGAACTTCTTTTGGCTGATTTTGAAACTAGAAGTACATTTTGTGAAATTATGCAAGAAAAGGCAAATCGGGACCAGCACTTTATTTCGTCGATTTGTTTTACAGATGAATGTACATTTACTTTAAATAATGAACCAAATGTTCAGAATACTCGTATGTGGACCACAGAAAATCATCATTTAACTGTGTGTACAGGTACCCAATATCCTGAGAAAATTAATATTTGGGTTGGAATTTTTAAGAACAGGATTATACCATTTGAAATTATGGGAAATTTAAATTCTGATATGTATTTAGAACTTCTGCAAAATCATATAGGTCCTGCATTGGATGAGGCAGCTGCAGTAGATGAGGATATTTGGTTCCAGCAGGATGGGTGCCCGGCTCATTATGGAATAAATGTGCGGGAATATTTAGATTTGGTTTTTCCTAATCGGTGGATTGGTCGTGGTGGTGGAATAAATTGGCCTGCAAGATCTCCGGACCTAGCTCCTTGCGATTTTTTTTTGTGGGGGCATCTTAAAAGTAAAATTTACTCTAAACACTACGAAAATTTAGATTTACTAAGACAAGCTATATTCGAAGAATGTGATAATATTACTGACAGGCAATTAGCCAATGTTAGAACTTCGTTTTACAATAGACTTGGTTATTGTCTTGCTGAAAATGGTGGCTTGTTTGAACATTTATTGTAATTTCTATATTTTTTTATGTAGGTATATTAAATAATATTGTTACAATTATTACTTATTATTTCACATTAAATTATTGTAATTTAAAATTTAAAAAAAAAATTGAAATTGTTGATAAACTTGAAACTGATTTATTATTAAATATGAAAATAAAACTTTGTTCAAAGAATAAAAAATGTGATTTTTTTGATTTAATTTAAATTATAAGATTAACTATAATAAACATCAAAAATTGACATTTAACGCATTTGTCATAAAAATAAAAGAAAAGTCATGGCTATTACTACAAAGTAACAGAAATTTCGAAATTTATTTTTAATGTTACGGCTAAACCAAAAACTTAATAAAACATGTAAAAACAGTTTCATGGGTAACTTTTAATTCTGAACAAATCTTCCCTCTACAGTTTTTTCCGTAAAATGTACAGGAGAGCAGGAAATTGCATAAAACTAATATCCCATGTTAAATTCCTATGTTCGCACTCACCGAGCACCACCCGGTATAGTGAATGATATATACTTCTCCTTATTTTGTGGGATAATTTCAATATTGTTATTATCATGTGCTAAATTTTTTATAAACAAATGTAAGTCATAACCATTTAAGTTATGAAAAAAAAATTGGTATAAAATTTGGAATTTCAAAATTTAAATTACATGCATTATGCGCAGGACCAACGTATCGGCCAGTTATGCGAGAATGATCCTTGTCAGAATCATCAATTTTTTTTCACATATATGGCATTGGGTTGAGGAATAATATGTTAGCTTTTCAATGTACGTATTTATTGAACGCGCATTGTATTTTTAACGCAATATTGACATTTTAAAAAGATTAGATTAAAATTAATAGGTTTATAACTTAGTTTACTTTTTATACTGGTTTGCTGTTATATTTTTAAAATTCATTGTTTTATATATTTTTTTGAAATTTTCATGAGTATTTTTTTTGCTTGTTTTACAAAAATAATGTAAACATTTTACACACTCGTACGATGGTCTAAGTTTGTATAGCTTTCTTTCACAAATCAGACAGATACATCTGATCATATAATTAAGATTTGTCGTGTGTGTTTTTTTTCCATCTAAACAATAAATCTTCCGAATCATTTACTCTCTTGGCATCATAACACGGTAAACAAAAATATCTTAACGGCTCTTGAAATTTATTTTTAAATCTGTTTTAAATTCCTGTGACCGCGTTTCCCGCATAATTTATTAATATATGTATTTTTAATTAATTTTGCGGTGAGCTGTGAAAATATAAAAAAGTTGTTAGCAATATCAAATATTAAATAAATAATTGTTTCTTACTTAGTAAATTCTATTTTCGTGAATGTGTCTGTCTCCTTGGTACGGTTAATAATACCACAACTTCATCTTCTGTCAGTCCATGATATCGCGCTGGTAGAAATACTCAAAATCTTCAAATTTGATGATGATTCTTCGTCCGAATTTTGTACCCACCGCTCTTGCAAATGTGATTTTATACTCCTTGTCAATTTCTAAGTCTGTAATTTTTCGTAAGGTATTACCCATACCCAGACCGTTCAATATACTCAGATTCATGATTCGTCTCTTACTGATTATATATATATATATATATATATATATATATATATATATATATATATATATATATATATATATATATATATATATATATATATATATATATTGTATGCACCAGCATTTATATACGCAAAGTGCATTTTCTCTCTGTCACTTAAATGAGGATATATATTCAGTGTTTTAAGCAGATCAAATAAGTAACTAGACAAGAACGCACGGTTTTTGTGAAAACAGAATAATTTAATTGAAACGTATATATAAATCACAAATTAAATATATTAAATTAACTTTCACAATTTAATTTCTCACTTTTATTATAATAAACATAATACATTAAAGTTCAAATAAAAACTCAAATACACGGAATTCAGTTTATAATTAACGGCAAACAACTCATTAACCTTCAAGATGATAAGAATCTGGTTTTAAAAAAATATATTAGTTACTTTATATTCATGTAAAATCACATTTTATGTGTGTATTTCAGGTAAAAAAAACAAACAAACAAAATAATATAATTACTACAATAATTTTTTATTTATAAAAGTTTCGTTTACACTGCAGTTCATATTTTTACACATAGAACAATTTATAATTATTGGTGAAGGTCCATCCATATGATATCTTTGTGTTGGTAGATTATAATGCTCTGCACAAGGTAATCTTTCTAATACATTGTGCTGTTTTTTAAATTTTAACGGAAAATTCATCCATATCCGCTGCAAAGCGACACCCTCAAAGATGTTTAATATTGTGATGAATTTTCTTCGGAAATTTTATTACAGATGTATAAAATTGGTAGAAACTTTCCAGTAATATCATTTATTTCACAACAGTTCAAATAATTTTTATTATTGACACATACTCTTTGTATTGTAATTCATTTATTACATTAATATTATGTGCAATAGATAGCAGTTCATTTGCTATTACTTGTTCAGTCATAATATATTGATATTATTTTTAATAACGTGTTTGTTTAACGTTCAAAATAACAATAAAGTCAGGTTGTGTGTTGAATGTGTATATGTAGGAGTTCATACTTACAGTTATTATAGACATAAAAAAAAATATTCTATTATATCTTTTTTATCAACATAAGAATTAAATGTTTTATCAAATCCCTAGCCACTTTACATAACATTTATTTCCTTTCTTGCGTAGAATTTTTTCCACTAAATATAAACCAGGATATTTTGTCTTACTAATTTCAAACTCGTAAAATCCTCCAGCAATATCTTGACCTGTCTCATCTTGCAATAAATATGTAACGGGTGAAATGGATTGAATTTTTCTAAATTGAAATATCTCTGTTGTCCAGTTTGGAGAATAATTTTTATTAAAAATCGTCTTATAATTACTTATACGTACATAATCGCCAACTTTATATTTAGAAGGATGCGTAGTTTTAATGCTATTATATACTGTGTCGAGCAATTTCTTCTAGTTTTTAAAGTTCACATCAATCGGTCTCATACCTATAGTTGAATGTTTTGTGTTATTATATTTTTCAACCAATTTATCCATAATGTTAATCCATCGATAGGATCCTTGCAAACTAAATTCTTTCCATACCATAGCTTTGAGTGTACGGTTGAATCTTTCAATTATACTCGCCTTTAAACTGATATATGTAGAATAATGTTTAACACCATATGTCTTCATTAGGTTTTGAAAGTCCACGTTATAAAACTCTTTTCCATTATCAGTTTGCAAATTTCGAGGAATAATAGTATCACCATGAAAGATTTTACTCATTCCTGCCGTTACATCTTTGCCCTATTTTGATTTAATTGGTATGGCCCAAGCTCTTTTCGAGAAAGCATTGATAACAGTTAGAATATATTTGTATCCTTTGTTCTCCTTAGCGTATGGTATCATTTCTACAAGATCCGCCTGATAAAGATCTCTTAATCCCTTTATAACAACATGTCTGCGTGGAAAATTACGACGTGCAGGCAGAGATGTGCATCTACGTGTAATCTGTAATTGTATACATCTACACGTAGACAATACGTCGACAATTCTAGAGACGTAGACAATGTAAACATTGTAGACAATGCATCTGAAAGTTGTAATATTCAACATAACTTAAATGTATTCCTTTGCAACTATTACATATATTCGTATTCGTGAGCTCGGGTCATTATCGGTCTTTATATAATAAAACTAATAAAGCAAGTGTTCGTACATTACTAGACGAATGTCTGTCTTGGGTCTTGGGCGAACTGTCATATCTTTAAAATCGATCAACGCGCCATCTCACCAGGCGGAGTTTTCTTTGGCGCTATTTTTAATAGTAACCAGTTGACAAATTTTGAACGTTTTTTCCTGCACAACTAATTTTTTTTTCATGTAATCCCTAGAATAAAAATAAAAATCTCTAACAACATTTAAAATTCCCTACTTCTAGGGATAAAATTTCTAATCTGACTTAAGTGAACACAGGTGGTTTCTTTGTCTACATAGTCTACATTGTTTACATGAAAAATGAAGACGTAGACTACATGATTGTTTACACGTAGAGAATGGCGTAGATAACTTGCAGTAGACTACACGCACATCCCTGCGTGCAGGTTTGTGTAATTCATTCACAATATCTTTTTTACTCATTTTATTAGCTTGGTTGCTAGCATTATTTCCACATAAAGTTTTTGTGGATATTTTTTACCTTTTATTATTATTATTATTTATTACTTAATTTATCGTTTACAGCGACAGCGCGACCGATTAAAGAAACCGGTCTATTATTCACTTTTGTTTCAATTAACGTTCGCTATGCTGCACTATATCGAACTGCTTGAATCGTTGCGTTACAAGGAAATATGTAGAACGATTTTGAATCCGCATTCTCTATGTTACATGTGTAACCCTCAAAATTTAGTAATAAATTTAGCATATGTAAACTGTGACTCGCTTTTAATATATCATCAAACTGATTTTTTAAAACAAACTCCTTTTGATTAAAGATATATTCAGCATGCTGCTTCAAATCTGCTTCTAATTTCTCCAACTTGCGTGAAACATACCCCAAATTTACGGCATCACTTTGATGTATAGGTTGATCTATGATTCCAGTGACGCGACTTCCTCTCGCATTGTATATACCGTGCTCTATTAGCGCTTTATTGCTTACATTGGTAAATAATTTTCTTGCTATACTGTTATGTGTGTATTTGCTAATGTGACGTCCAAACTGATCAACAACCACTCTCTTAATAATTGTATATTATTTCATATTTATATAATAATTTCAGCTTGACGTAAAGCTTCCTCAATTCGAAATATTTCATCTTCATGTCCCGTATGTTCTGCGAATTTAGAGGCTAATAATAGTTTCAGTCGCTTCACGAGCCTATTGGGATTATGCCAGTATACGTACTAAGTCCGTTTGTTTGGCACATTTAATTCAGACTGTAAACCCTTTCCAGCTTTAATTTTGAAAGTGATTCGGATCTTGTTCTAGGTTTTACATATGGCACTATTTCTCTTATAATATTTTTATATTTCCAACTATTATTCATTCTAATGGCCCCCAATCTATTAAAATGTTTGCGATGAGCGTTCGTTTTTTGCACAATATCTAAATAAGTCCTTTTATCGGCCTCATTAAATATTTTACTATCAGGAATTTTTTGTGTTAAAAGCTTATATAGTCCAGGAGTACCATCATACCACTCACCGCCAATATTTATATCATTATTTTCAATTTCAACCAATTGTTCCATCTTCTACTACTCTAATTCCATAAATATTATCAATATCTGGACTGTCAATTGCATACATCGCCATATATTTTCCAGCTTTGTTTCCTAATATTTATTGTGAAGACGCTTCTAATTCGTTTA
Source organism: Pterostichus niger (assembly GCA_947425015.1). NCBI lineage: Eukaryota > Metazoa > Arthropoda > Insecta > Coleoptera > Carabidae > Pterostichus > Pterostichus niger. The sequence goes on from OX380336.1 coordinate 16,413,527, forward strand.
AATCATCTTCGGTTTGAATTTGCTGCTTTATTAATAATTTTGGGGTCAATGGTGGTTCAGAAATAAATTCTTCTGTTGGAAATTCTTCGTTTCTGCTTGTATTGGCGTTGATGTTGTTGTTGCTGTTTCGCTTTGTTTTGCATATGGATTAAATGTTTTAATCTTTTTTTATCACAGGTGTTGTAAAAATTTCTGCTTCGTCTTCTTCGTGTTATTCTTCTTCTCCTTCTCTTTCATATTTAGATTCTGTTTTAATGGGTAATATATTACCTTTTTATTTATTTTCATTAATGTTTCAGATAGATTAGTCAATGGCGTAACAATTGGTTTGAATGTTTCACTTCATAAATGTTCGGTTTCATATCTTCCACGTTTAAGATTCATAAGTTTATTTTTACTATTTCTCTTCACTATATCTCGCAATGTGTTAGTCTGACTCGTCGTCCTCGTCTTCAAGTTGAGCATAAGAATGCTGCTATCAAATTATAGGTATAACTATTTATATACTTTTTAAAAATGTATCGAAACCTTTTCTGTAGCGTCAATTATGAAAATCATTATCCCTGTTCATAACAACGAATCCATATTTTGTATTCCAACACTCTGTGCATAACGCTCTAAAATCAGTAAATGTCATGTCTATATTTACGTGATCATTATATACGTGATGCAAATTTAAATTGTCTTGTTTAAAAAGAATCAAGAAGTTGGCATTGTCATGTATAAGATGTTTCGTTACACGGGAGTAGTATAGGAGACACTCCCGTGTAGATGACGTGCAGGTGTACTAATTAGGTTATTGACTTTTGAATGGTGGGGGAGGTGGGGTTATGTTGTTTGTGAAATTTGGAATGTCGTTTTCGAAGAATTTGGAAAAATTAGTGCTCCCTCGCGAGGGTTTTTTATTTTTAGGTTATTTGTAAATTTTGGAATGTCGTTTTCCGTAATTAAGAAAGAATTTTCAAAAATTTGTTTTTGCGAATTGTTTGTCAACAGAATTAACTTTCAATCTGGGGAAATTTTATGTATGTATGATTTTTGATGATCTGTAATTATGAAAGAATTTGGAAAAATTTGTATTTGTAAGTTATTTGTCATTAGGGCGAGTTTATATTTAAACTGAAAGTTATTTGTTATTACAGTAAACTTTCGATTTAGTTAATGTATGTAGGTTTTTATTTTTAGGTTATTTGTGAATTTTGGATTGTCGTTTTCCGTAATTAAGAAAGAATTTTGAAAGTAAAATATATTTTTGTGAAATATATTTGTATATAACAGCATGATATGTATAAAAGAAGAAAATAAATTATTTTTCTTTCTATTACTATACAAACATCAAGTAGGCTAGTTCGAAGTGCATTAGTGTAAGTATTTTTTATTGTTTATATTATTATTATTATTATATAATATTCATTTTATTATTTTTATTTACAGAACAATGAATTTTGATAAAATAAATAATTTAGGTTTATTGAAAGACTTGAAACCTACAAAGAAAATTACGGACCTCGTACCAGATGAAAAATATAACATAGTGAATGCAAACACTGTAGAAACAAAATTTGGAAGAAAAGTTAAAGTAGAATTCAAAGACTATGGTGTTTTTCTACCAACACGCTTTGACGACATGTCTGATGATGATATAAAATATTTAAACGAATCAAAAGGTCGTGTAGCCATGATTTATAAGGGAAAGAAGGATTGTGGTTTAGGCAGAGAAGCTACGTGTATTGTATTTGAAAAATGGTAAATGCTTATTTACTACATTTAAATATATTATTATATTAGCTATTATTTATTGAATATTATTGAATTGTATTTCAAGTATTTTGAGTTAAAAATGACGCCTTTAAGTGGAGAAGCGTATTTTACGCAAGCTCATTAAAAATCAATTACCAATATTCTTTAAAACCGAGAAATCTTGAACATAAATTTAGTTTGGTATCTATATTGTCTTAAATTATAGAAATTTATTTTAAATAAATATTTTATAAAATTATTCTGTTTTCACTTTCACAAGCCACAGGCTTTTGTTTGTCTATTCTTCTATAGCGAACGCTACATATTTTTGTGTTTGAATAAATTGTTTTTGTAAGTTATTTGTCATTAGGGCGAGTTTATATTTAAACAGAAAGTTATTTGTTATTACGATAAAATTTCTATTTAGTTAATGTATGTAGTATTGAAATGTGATTGGGTTGAAAATAGCGTTTGCATTGTTATGAAATAAACATAGAAGTTGGTTTCATAAACGGCCTTGAGCAGTAAGTGACAGCGTGACTTCTTAGTGTGCCTATAAATTCCAAATCCAAATCAAAAACTGATCCAAAAATTCTAAATTCCTATCCATTCTAACCCCCCTACCCAATCCCTTCAAAACATATGATATTCCAACGTTACATTGGATATTATCAAAATCAACCTAAGATAATTTTTTCGAAACCAGTACAGATATAAACAAAACAGGTGGAGACATCTAACAATAAGTAGTGTCACTGCGTGACACTACAAACAATATATCATTACCGACAAATTAACAACAACAAAAATGTCAAACATAACCAAATCATACTCAGAAACGACACAAAACAATCAAAACATAACCCAAAAAAAGGACATATTTCCATCGAAAGAACAAGCCATAATAATAAATGCCATTGACGAAATCCCTATTTCATCGTACGTCTATGAAATTGGAAAATCCGTACCACCAAAAAACATAACACATGCATTTAGAATGTCTAACAAAAGAATATGCATTTTTTTCAGCTCAAAAAATATAGTTGATGAATTCACAAAAAACACACCGTATATATTAATTGAGAATCATAAATTAGATGTAAGAAGGCTGATTTCACCGACAAAAAGATTAGTTATATCTAACGTATGCCCTTCAATTCCTCATAATATTATTGAAAATGCGCTACAACAATTAGGTATCAAAACAGCATCACCAATTACACCCTTACGTGCTGGTATGTTAGATGGCGAATTCTCACATATTTTAAGTTCTAGGCGACAAACATTTATACAAAGTGACCAAGAAATATATATTCCTGAAACTATAGTAATAAACTTTGACGATACAGACTACAGAATTTTTCTTACAGATGACAGTTTAATATGTCAAACATGTAAAGTACGTGGACATTCCGCACAAAAGTGCAAGAACAAAAACAATGTGAACCAAGAAAAAAACAAAAATACACTTCTAAAACCAACAGTCAGTGGCAACACTAAAAATAAACCAACACTGCAACCAAAACAAACCTCAAATCTACCAGATAAAAATACGACAGAAAACAAAATGATAAATCTAAACCAACTTAACGATCAAAGAAAAAAATTGTTAAAACCATCACCTGAAACAACGCAACCCCTATTAGCAACAAATTCTACAGAAACAATTTTAATCAGTCAAACTGCAAAACGCCCAGCTAGTATCGACTTAGAAATAACCGAGATACAGAACGACGAAACACCAATAGAACCAAAAACAACCATAACATCTAGTCAACCAAAATCCAATACCAAAAACAAAAAACCACGCTCAGACAGTCCGTCAAACTCAACGGAAAATCTACAAAAAATTATAAGCGACAACCCAAAATTATATCCTCTCGACCACAACGAATTCATGGAAATCCTGGAAAACGCATGTGGCGTGGACGATCCACTTAGCATTGTTAGAGACTTCACAGACGAACCACACGAAGTAATAAATATGTTACAATCCCTATACAAGTATATACCGAGAGGATTAAAACTAAAAGGTACAAAAATAATGAATAAACTAAAAATCCAATTACGGGAGGAACAAATACTTAATACACAACTAGATGACGTCAATAATACAATGGAACAGTAACGGTCTCATGTCCCATATAGGAGAACTCCAAAATCTAATTACACAAACAAACCCAAATTATATATGCATCCAAGAATCAAGATTCCATACTCACCAAAACCCAAAACTAAAAAATTACACAATTTACAGGAAAGACAGAATTAACACTCATGCAAGCGGAGGTGTAGCTATTCTTGTTAACAATAAAATACATACCGAGGAGATCGATCTACAAACCGACCTGGAAGCCGTTGCAATAACAACAGACATACCCACAAAAATGACAATCTGCAGTTTATACCTCGCACCTAACATCTTAATAAATGAAAATCAGCTAGTTAATTTAATAGATCAACTACCACCTCCATATATCATATTAGGAGACTTTAACGCTCACAACGAAATATGGGGTTCCACCCATGACGACAGAAGAGGAAAACTAATTGAAAAAATCATCAGTGACACAGATAACTTAAATTTATTAAATGATGGAGCGGAAACACACTTTTGCACAAGAACAGGTAATTTCTCATGTATTGACCTCTCGCTATGTGAATCTAGGCTAGCATCGAAAGTCACATGGGAAGTGATGCAACATCTACATGGCAGCGATCATTTTCCTATAAGAATATCATTCAGTTCAAAGAAAAATGCAATCACACACCCTATTTACACACACTGGAAATTAAAAGAAGCAGACTGGCAAAAATTCGCACAATATGCAGAAATAAATGACACCACCATTGAGGAAACAAAGAACATCGACGATGTAATCAAACAATTAACTTCACTCATAAATGATGCTGCAGAAAGAACCATAGGTAAATCAGAACCTTCAAAAGCAAGAAAAAAATGTCCGTGGTGGAACCAGGAATGTCAAAGTGCCATTAAAAACAACAAAAAAGCTCTATATAAATACAGGAAAAATAAGAACACCGAAAATCTTATAGAACTCAAAAGAACAAGAGCATTAGCTCGACGAGTTATTCTGCAAAGCAAAAAACAGTCATGGCAAAACTATATATCAAGCATCAACACATCCACACCAACAAAAGAAGTTTGGGAAAAAATTCGGAAAATAAACGGGTTCAATACAAATAATCAAACAGCAACTCTAGTAAAGAACGGAAAGGTTATCACGGCACCACAAGAAATGGCGGAAACATTCGCAGATACATTTTACTACACTTCAAGCAACCACCACTACAGTGACACTTTCAAAGAATATAAAGAAGAAATCGAAAAAGAAAAAATTACCATAGAAGACAGTAATCTACATATTAACAAACCGTTCACTAAAACTGAACTACTATCAGCAATAAAACAATTAAAAACTAACCGTAGTCCGGGACCAGATGGGATACCATCCGAACTAATAAATAACCTACCGAACAAAACACTAGACTACATTTTAAACATCTACAACTTCATATGGAAAAATAAGACGTATCCAGAACAGTGGCGCAAAGTAATTACAGTCCCAATATTAAAACCAAATAAAAACAAAACTGAACCTTTAAATTACAGACCTATTTCAATGTCAAATATACTTAGCAAAATACTACAAAAAATGGCAAATAAAAGACTAACTTGGTATCTTGAATCAAAAAACATTATATGCGACATACAAAATGCATTCAGACAAAACAGATCAACTATAGATGAACTAGTTTATATACAAAACGATATATGCAAAACCCAAAAGAATAAACAACATATGATTCTTATATCACTAGATTTAGAAAAAGCTTACGATACAACATGGAAATATTATATTCTACGTACACTGAAAGAATACAAGGTAAACGGCAATATACTGCACTACATTCACAACTTTTTAACAGACAGAAAATTCCAAGTAAAGTATAATGGCTGTCTATCAGAAGAACGAACTCAAGTTAACGGAGTACCTCAAGGCGAAACCCTAAGCGTAACTCTATTTCTCATTGCAATAAACAAAATAAAATCATATATTCCAAAACAAACAAAAAGCCTACTCTTTGCGGATGATTTGATAATATACTATAAAAGCAAAAACTTAAAAACAATAAAACAACAGTTACAACAAACGTTAGAAAAATTAGAGGAATGGACTACGAAAACAGGATTTAGCTTTTCTGCTACAAAAACCAAAGCTATACATTTTACAAACAAAAGAAAAAACATCACAGATCCAGACATGAAACTAAACAATACTAGTATCGAATATGTACGAACGATGAAAATACTAGGTCTTGTATTTGACAAAAAATTAACATGGGTGCCACACCTCAAAAATTTAAAGAAAGAATGTACCCAACGAATAAACCTAATAAAAAACTTAGGACACCAAAAATGGGGAGCACATAGAATAAACCTAATTGAAATCTATAAAGCAATGATACAATCAAAACTAGACTACGGATGCATATGCTACGCAACAGCAAAACCAACTATATTAAAAATAATCGACCGCATACAAACCACTGCTCTGAGAATATCAATCGGCGCCTATAGAACAAGTCCTGTTACCAGTATCCTATGTGAATGTGGAGAACTCCCCTTACAACTTCGTAGAACACAACTCACCCTATCTTACATTACAAAACTAGCCCAAAATCCAAACAATCCAACCTTTAAACAAATATTCATAAATTATAACAATAATCTGAGAATCCAGAGGCACACAAAAATACATCAATATATCACAAACTCACTTAATAAATTAAATATAAACCTAATAAATATTCAGCCAATTGTATCTAATAAAAGTCCACCCTGGATCCTCTTACAACCCAAATTTAACCTCCAATTGTACCAATACCCGAAGTCCAATACCCCACATGAAGTTATCAGTCAAAAATTTCTAGAAATATATCATTCCTACCCAAATCATCAATTTATCTACACTGATGGATCAAGAAATGAAGATAAAACAGGAACTGCAATCTACACTAACAAAGAGAGTAACAAGTTTCGACTACCAGGAATATGCAGTAACTATACAGCTGAAATGTACGGGATACTAGCAGCAATTAAAAATATAAACCAACAAGAAACCCCAGGTAAATATGCTATATGTACCGACGCCCGTAGCGTGATAGAAAGCATACAAAAACTGTATGTCTCAGACCAAATGATTCAAGATATTAAAGAAGAAATACATGAAGCCATAATACACAATAAAGACATTATACTTATATGGGTGCCATCACACTGTGGTATACAAGGAAATGAAATTGCAGACAATCTCGCAAAAGAAGCCACAACAAAAGAAATAAAAAACATAAAAATCCCAGCAGCTGACCTTAAAAGTCAAATAAAAAAACGTGTGAGAGAAAACTGGCAAACAACCTGGCAACTCCAAACGGATAACAAACTGAGGCAGATCAAAGAGCATACCAACCCGTGGCACAACATACCAAACAACAGAAGAGACCAGATCATCATGGCAAGACTGAGAATAGGCCATACCAAATGGACCCATCAACACATTCTACAGAAGGCCGACCCAACACAATGCGACACATGCCAGGCAACACTAACAACCAAACACATTATCACAGATTGTTACAAATATCAAAACCAAAGACAAAACAATCAAATACCGCAAACACTAAAAGAGACCCTCAGAGACAATCAATCCACAATAAAACACATACTAGATTATTTACACGATATACAAATAAAACATCTCATATAAATGTAAAATATATTGTACCAAGGACACTAATAGCCCCGTTGCTGAAGTGTCCTAAAGATACTTAATAAAAAAAAAATAAAAAAAAATAAACATAAAATAAAAATATTATTGTAAATTTTAGAAGTTAATTATTTTGTAATATTTTCTATTTCTACTATTCTTTTTAATATTTAAAATAAATAAATAAATCATCGCGCATTTTACTCCGTACTGGGTGTAGTACTCCGCAGTAGCAGATCTCGATAAGTGATATATTTCTTCGCGTAAAGTGCGGTTACCAGTCGTCAAATCATGCCTGTTTATATTATTATTATTTATTATTATTATTATACCTAATATTAATTTTATTATTTTTATAACGTAGTGAATGCAAAATCTGTAGAAACAAAGATTGGAAGAAAAGTTAAAGTAGAATTCAAAGACTATGGTGTTTGTCTACCAACACGCTTTGACGACTTGTCTGATGATGATATAAAATATTTAAACGAATCAAATGGTCGTGTAGCCATGATTTATAAGGGAAAGAAGGATTGCGGTCTAGCCAGAGAAGCTACGTGTATTGTATTTGAAAAATTGTAAATGCTTATACATTTTAATATATTATTATTGAATGTTATTTAATTGTAAACATAAAATACCTATGTATGTATATATTTATGTGTTTGAATAAATTGTTTTTGTAAGTTATTTGTCATTAGGGCGAGTTTATATTTAAACTGAAAGTTATTTGTTATTACGGTATAATCATAATATAGCTAAAGAGTTCATTTATAATTATTTAATAGAGTACAATGGAGCTGACAGTCGAGTATTTTGGGATTTATTTAATAATTATAGTTTTAAGGTAACTAGAGACATAGAAAATGCAAAAATATTTATGTTAAAGACTGGAAAATATATTATTTAATAAAACAATATTTAAATACTATATGCTTTTGATGATGATATAAAATATTTAAACGAATCAAAAGGTCGTGTAGTCATGATTTATAAGGGAAAGAAGGATTTACTACATTTAAATATATTATTATATTAGCTATTATTTATTGAATATTATTTAATTGTATTTCAAGTATTTTGAGTTAAAAATGACGCTTTTAAGCTCATTAAAAATCAATTACCAATATTATTTAAAACCGAGAAATCTTGAACATAAATTTAGATTGGTATCTATATTGTCGTAAATTATATACATTTATTTTAAATAAATATTTTATAAAATTATTCTGTTTTCACTTTCACAACACACGGGCTTTAGTTTGTCGATCCAACACCGCTATACCGTAGTTTCAATTCTATAGCGAATGCTACATATTTTTGTGTTTGAATAAATTGTTTTTGTAAGTTATTTGTCGTTAGGGCGAGTTTATATTTAAACAGAAAGTTATTTGTTATTACGATAAACTTTCTATTCAGTTAATGTATGTAGTATTGAAATGTGATTGGGTTGAAAATAGCGTTTGCATTGTTATGAAATAAACATAAAATAAAAATATTATTGTAAATTTTAGAAGTTAATTATTTTGTAATATTTTCTATTTCTACTACTCTTTTCAATATTTAAAATAAATAAATAAATCATCGCGCATTTTACTCCGTACTGGGTGTAGTACTCCGCAGTAGCAGATCTCGATAAGTGATATATTTCTTCGCGTGAGGTGCGGTTACCAGTCGTCAAATCATGCCTGTTTATATTATTATTATTTATTATTATTATTATACCTAATATTAATTTTATTATTTTTATAACGTAGTGAATGCAAAATCTGTAGAAACAAAGATTGGAAGAAAAGTTAAAGTAGAATTCAAAGACTATGGTGTTTTTCTACCAACACGCTTTGACGACTTGTCTGATGATGATATAAAATATTTAAACGAATCAAATGGTCGTGTAGCCATGATTTATAAGGGAAAGAAGGATTGCGGTCTAGCCAGAGAAGCTACGTGTATTGTATTTGAAAAATTGTAAATGCTTATACATTTTAATATATTATTATTGAATGTTATTTAATTGTAAACATAAAATACCTATGTATGTATATATTTTTGTGTTTGAATAAATTGTTTTTGTAAGTTATTTGTCATTAGGGCGAGTTTATATTTAAACTGAAAGTTATTTGTTATTACGGTATAATCATAATATAGCTAAAGAGTTCATTTATAATTATTTAATAGAGTACAATGGAGCTGACAGTCGAGTATTTTGGGATTTATTTAATAATTATAGTTTTAAGGTAACTAGAGACATAGAAAATGCAAAAATATTTATGTTAAAGACTGGAAAATATATTATTTAATAAAACAATATTTAAATACTATATGCTTTTGATGATGATATAAAATATTTAAACGAATCAAAAGGTCGTGTAGTCATGATTTATAAGGGAAAGAAGGATTTACTACATTTAAATATATTATTATATTAGCTATTATTTATTGAATATTATTTAATTGTATTTCAAGTATTTTGAGTTAAAAATGACGCTTTTAAGCTCATTAAAAATCAATTACCAATATTATTTAAAACCGAGAAATCTTGAACATAAATTTAGATTGGTATCTATATTGTCGTAAATTATATACATTTATTTTAAATAAATATTTTATAAAATTATTCTGTTTTCACTTTCACAACACACGGGCTTTAGTTTGTCGATCCAACACCGCTATACCGTAGTTTCAATTCTATAGCGAATGCTACATATTTTTGTGTTTGAATAAATTGTTTTTGTAAGTTATTTGTCGTTAGGGCGAGTTTATATTTAAACTGAAAGTTATTTGTTATTACGGTAAACTTTCTATTTAGTTAATGTATGTGGTATTGAAATGTGATTGGGTTGAAAATAGCGTTTACATTGTTATGATTAATAGAATTTGTCAAATTGTAAAATATATTTTTGTGAAATATATTTGTATATAATATAGCACGATCTGTATAAAAGAAGAAAATAAATTATTTTTCTTTCAATTACTATATAGCATTGATATATGTTATACAGTTGTAGTTTTGTATTTCAAGTATTTTGAGTTGAAAATGTCGACTTACGAAGATATTGTCCGTGAAACTTTAAGTGGAGAAGGGTATGGTATACCACTACAGCCAGCACCAGGTTTAAAAACTGTGTATGACGGGTCCGCTGTTAAAAAATTCTGTAACAACAGCAGCAAACAGATGGATGAGGAGTCCATCGCCAACGAGCTTAGCATCATGAAGAATCTTATAGATTTTTGCGATAATGTGTCAGATATCAACAGTATTAATATTGATAACATTGATACTGCATTATTGACGTCGAACATTGGTATTGATCTTATGAATACGAATGAACGTACAACATCTAATACCAGTGAAATACCGCAGTTAAATAATCAAAAAGCGAAGGAAAACAAGAAACCGTATGCTCAGGTAGATAATTTTGATTGTTTATTTTACTTGGATAATCAGGATTATTCCACGGACGAGAAAATGAAGAGAATGGACCTAGTCAACGGTACAGCGTCAGTAATCGATAAATATGATCTACCTCTTATGTTTGACGCTAGGGATAACCAAGACATTTTATAAAAAAAAAGTGATTATAATATAAATGGTACCCAGGACCGTAAATGTGTTAGTGTGGGTATTGATCCCAATTTAAAATATGAGATTAGGATAAGATTAGTTAATAACAAAAGTAGATTTATAGATATAAGTAACATATATAACTTTTGTAAGAAAATAGCATTATTTTTAAAAGAAACTAAAGTAAATAATAAAATGTATAAATTTAATAAAGCTGTAATTGTTAAGGTAGAAAATAGTAGTGAAATGAAAATAAAAACTTGTAAAATTTGTTTAACATTTTCTTCATGTTATAATTGTATAATGTTAAGTAATGAAGATATGCAAAATATTATTAAAGTTAAAGATATAGTTTTAAGAAAACAAGAAGAATTAGAGAAAAAGTTTAATAGTGTAAATATTTTTAATAATTACTTAAATTTAATTAAAAAAGTTGGTGTAGATAGTATTAGATATAATAATAATATAGTTAAAGAGTTCATTTATACTTATTTAATAGAGTACAATGGAGCTGACAGTCGAGTATTTTGGGATTTATTTAATAATTATAGTTTTAAGGTAACTAGAGACATAGAAAATGCAAAAATATTTATGTTAAAGACTGGAAAATATATTATTTAATAAAACAATATATAAATACTATATGCTTTTTTTATTTCAAATAATAGTGGAACATGTATACAACAAAATTATCATTATCAAACTTATTAAATTTATTAAATAATTGCAGAAAATTTGTATGTGTGTAACCAATAATTCTAAACAAAAGATAAACTAAACAGTAATATCCACAAACTGTTGAGTAGAAATCTTTCAAAACTATAGTATTAACTGTCCATGTTTTAGTATTTTTTCTTCCAACATCTGTCTTAATATTAAAAGTACTATTATTTACTTATGAATATTTATTATATTATATATATATATATTTATAAAATATTTATTATACTTACGTGAATTTCAATAGATGGTTGTATGTGAAACGACTTGAAGAACTGATTCAATCTTGTCTCGTAGAAAGTTTAGGGTGCTTAGCGCAGTAATTATATTTTCAAAATTCCTATTTATATTTACAAACGTTAAACAATTTCAAAACTATAAACATAAGGAGCAAAAATTTCTTTCCGGATATAAATGGGTACTTATAAAATCTAATATCTTTTAAGTAAAGACTTTGAAAATAATATTTAATGGTTAATAGAATAATATTTGTACATTATACAAATTCTATAATAACCAAAATTTTACAAGTTATTGGTAAGACAGTAATGGACCATATATTAGGTGAACCATCGTTTTCTTTCAAACTGTAATACGAATATAACATGTAAGAAATTAGCAAACTTATTTTAATATTTTGAATACGATTTGTGATATATACTTAACAATTAACTCAAACACACCAAAACGCTTTCTGCTGCATAGTAGCCATTATGATCGTCGGAAATAAATAAATAGTAAAATTATTTGCTAAATTATTTATTTATACTAGGTTTATTATTGGAAAAAAAGTAATCGGCGAATGTAAAATCTTTATTATGATTTATTTTACGGGACAAATTGACAATTAAACATGTGAAGACATAGTTAATTTGAGAAATTCTTAACAAAATGGTTTGTAAAATTTGCTCAAATGAAAAATTATTGTTCTGATAAGCAAGCTAGATTAATGAAATTTGTTGAATTGTAAAATATACTTTTGTGAAATATATTTGTATAGAATTTTTTCGTAACAAATAAGTATTAATGTATTTTGAATAAAATATTTAAACGTTACAAACACTTGACTTCCATAGTTAATATTAACTATTTGGTTAATTTAATAATAAATAATTTTGTGTACCTAATTCCATTTATTTCAATAAATAATGCATAATAATATTAGAAACAGTGTAAAAATCTATAATTTATGTGTGTCTTTGCGATTTCGTTATGATATTTTAATTTTTTCTATATAATGAAAGTAATTTTCAGTTAAATTTTGTATATTTGTATATTAATACAATTTGAGAGTTTAACATAAAACTATTATGAAATTTGACTTATTTATTGCATGTTACACTGAAAAATATAACGTAGGTAGTATATTTTATACTTTAACAGTTTAAAGAAAATATTTGGATAATTTAAAAATAAATTATTAGACATTTTACAGTATCAGTTGATTACTGCTGATTTTGTGTAATTTCAATTATTACAAGAAACAATGAATAATAATAGTAGAACACAATATAGTACAAAAATCTATAATTTCTATGTGCCTTTGCAATTTCGTAATATTTAAATTTTTCCTACATAGTAATAAAAGTAATTTTTTGGCTAAATTATGTATTTATGTGTATTAACACAATCTGGGAGCATAACATAAAACTATTATGAAATTCGATTTATTTAATGCATGTTACATAGAAAAATATATATATTTTTTTTTTTATATATATTTATATTTTTATTTACAACTGGCCAATTCAGGCCAACAAGCAAATCTGATACAGTTGTTTGACAGGGGAGAGGAGAACTCCCAGTGGAGTTTCCTCTTAAGTTTACATTTGGTTTATAATTGAGTTTTATGTGATTTGAATGTATCTCAGGTCTAGTGGGTCGGTTCTGTTGAGTCTTCTGGTGTTGTCTTCATTGTTGAGTAGATTAACAGCTAGTTCGTTTTGATGTGTGTTTAACTTCCTTTCGTGGGATGTTGCGAATTTTTTTATTTGTTCTCTTACATGTTTTATTTTGAAATCTTTATGTATCGTATGGTTACTTACGAACCAGGGGACATCGGTAATCATGCGTAGGGTTTTATTTTGGATTCTCTGTATTATGTTTATATTCGTCTTTTTTGCGCAGCCCCATAGCTCTATACCATAGGTCCATATAGGAACTAGGATTGTTTTGTATAGTAGTAGTTTGTTGTATAGTGAGAGCTTTGATGTTCGACCGATGAGCCAGTGCATCTGCTTTACTTTTATGTTTAACTGTTTTTTCTTGGACAGGATGTGTTTTCGCCATGTTAATTTTTTGTCCAGATACATTCCTAGATATTTCACTTCGTTTTTTGTTTCTAGTTGCGAGTTGTTTAGTTTAATTGGTGGGCATGATACTTTTTTTGTTGTAAACGTAATGTATGTGGACTTTTCTTCGCTGATTTCTATGCGCCATTTTTTTGCCCATTGTTCTAGCAGATTCGTTGATTCTTGCAGTAATGCAGTTGCTATGCTAGGATCTTCATTGGACGCAAGAATAGCTGTGTCGTCAGCATAAGTTGCGATTATCACGTTGTCCGAGCTTGGTATGTCGGCAGTATATAATTGGTACAGTATAGGACCGAGAACACTACCTTGTAGTACTCCTGCTTTTATTTCTTGTAGTTCGGATAAGCTCTCTTCATATTTTACTTGAAAGTGTCTTTCTTCTAAGTATGATTTTATCAGCGAATAATACTGTTGAGGTAGTTTGGTTTTTATCTTGTGAAGTAGTCCGTTGTGCCAGACTTTATCGAAGGCTTTAGCTATATCTATGAAGAGTCCCGAGCATATTTTACCGTGTTGGAGGCTGTGTTCCACTTCGTTGACTACACGGTGGATTTGTTGGATTGTTGAATGACCCTCTCTAAAGCCAAATTGATGAGATGGGATTAGGTTCTTCTCTACAATTAGTGTTTTTAGTCTTTTTAGGAACAGTTTTTCAAGTAGTTTTGCATGTAGGGGTAATAGTGATATTGGTCGATATGAGGTGATTTCATGAGCAGGTTTGCCTTTTTTGTATATTAATATTACCTGTGCGTATTTCCATTGTACTGGAAAGTAGGAGAGTCTTATGGTCGCATTAAATATTTGCGTTATTGCAGCAAGGGCTTTTCTTGGCAGTTCCTTCAGGATTTTTGCGTCTATTAGATCATAGCCTGGACTTTTTTTGTTGTTTAATAGTTTTATTTCATTTGCGACTTCTGCAGGTGTGAAGAATTTTATAGGTGTTGATAATTGTGGCGGACTCGTTAGAGAGTCTTCGATTTCTTTGTTTTCTTCGTCTGTAATTGTTTGAGGGTTTGGTTGAAAGACTTTAGATAAGTGTTTACCGAATTCGTTTGCTTTCTCTTTATCTTCCCTGGCCCACGTGCCGTCTTCTTTTTTTATTGGTGGTATGTGATGTTGTGGTCTTCCTAGATTTTTTGTCGCTTTCCATAGCGAGTAGTCGTTCTCTGCGTAAGATGAGAGGCTGGTAATGTAGTCTGTGAAGGTGTAGTTTTTTATCTCTTGTATTCTTGATTTGATTTCCTTGGTCAGATTATTTAATTCTTTCTTATCGTCCGGGTGTCTTGTTCGTTGCCATTTTTTTCTTAATTTTCTTTTTTCTTCAATTTTTTGTTTAACAAACTTAGGGTAATTGTTTACGTGGTTTTGTTTGTTTGATGTGGGCGTTGAGTGCCAGGCTGATTGTTGGATTTGGATCGTTAGATCTTCTACCGCATCTTCGATTTCTTTTGGAGTTTTGAGAGAAATTTTTATATTCAAGTTGTTGTTTATTTGGGCTCTGAACTTTTCCCAGTTTGTGTTTTTGTTGTGTAGGTTTGGTTTCGTTTTTTTGTTAATAATTGTTGTGCTTAAGGTGAGTATCACTGGGGAGTGGTCGGATGATATGTCGTCACAAGCTTCAATAATACTGTAGTTTGACGAGACACCTTTCACGACAAAGAAGTCCAATAAATCGGGTTTTTTATTCGGGTCCGAGGGCCAGTATGTTGGCTTTCCAGTGCTGAAGAACGAGTATTTTTTTGCAGCAATTTCTTTTTGGAGTTCTGTTCCTTTGGGATTATTTAGGCGAGAGCCCCATAACGTGTGTTTCGCGTTGTAGTCTCCACCTGCGATGAATCTATTTCCGAGCTTGCTAAAGAACTCATCAAAGTTGCACTTTTTGGTGTTGTGTTTGGGTGGGCAATAGACAGCTGATATTGATATTGATCCGTGTGAATCTTTTACTTTAATTGAAGTTGCTTGTAGATATTCTTTACTGTGTTCTTCCATTTCTACATGTTAGATTTTTTCACTTATTATTATTGCCGTTCCTCCGTGCGCAGTTTTGTCAGGATGGTTTGTGAGGTACGTCTTATATTTAGGAATTTTGAAGTAATTTTTCTCTGTGAAGTGTGTCTCTGAGATTGCCATTACATCAATTTTTTGTAGATTTATGAATGCTTCAATTTCATGGCAGTGTTGTGCCATGCCGTTGGCGTTCCATAGTGCTATACGTAGAGAATTAGACATTACCTTTGTTGACTAGAGTAGTTAAAAGATTTAATATCGTCCTGTTTTGTTGGAGTAGTTGATTAAATAGTGATTCAAATTTGTGTAATAGTTGTTTGAGGATTTCATTATTGTCTGTGTTTTGTGTCTGATAATTTCTAGATTCGTTGTTGAGACTTTGATTTGTCGTTTGTGCGTAGGTAGTGTTGTCTTTCACTGCGTATGTTGTATAATTTTTTGGCGGGTTAGCCGTTTTTTTTTTGACTGGTTTGTGTTGTGTTATTTCTAGCCTTTTGAAGTTCCTTATATACTTCGCATCCCTTGTAATTTGCTGGATGTGGACCCGAACAAAGTATGCAGAGGGCTGGTTCGCTTTTTTGTTTTGAGCATTGTGTTGTTGCGTGATTACCTGCACATTTCACGCAGTAGTACGGTTTCTTACAGTACGCCTTAGTGTGTCCGTACTCCTGGCAGCGCATGCACTGCGGTATGTCATTTCGCTTTCTTGGTGGCTCTACTGTTATTTTGGTTCCTAGTATATGCTTTAGTTCAAATATTTTGTTGTTGTTTTCTCCTGGCTCCTGGTCCACGAAGAACATGGGAAGGGGTTCTTTTGTCTTCCAGCTTTTTATATTTGAAATGTTTCTAATTACAAATCCTTTTTCTGTAAGTGCTTCTTTAACGTCATCTATTGAGGTGGAGTGGTGTATGTTTTTTATTACGGCTCGATAGGCTCTTTGTTCTTTGGGTTGATACGTGTGATACTTGATTTCGTTGGCGTTTAACAGATGTATTAATTTCCGGTATGCTTCGGAGGAGTTTGTGTTAATTTTTATGTCGCTGTTTGCTACGGTTTTACATATGAATTCTTCAGGTTTTAGTATCGTTTGTAGACTATCTAGCATTAATTTGAAGTTTGTAACGTTCTCCACAAAGACTGGTGGTGGTTTTTGGCTGTTGTTTGTCTTGTTTGTGTTGGTTTCTTCATTTAATGTTTCGTATATGTTAGTATTGTATATTGTAGCTGTCCTTATTTGGTTTGCATTGCTGTCTGTATTGTATCGTTTGTTTGTGCGTTCAATTTCTTTTTCTCTGGGTCTTTTCCCGGCCTTTTTAAGGACCACTGTTTGCCAGTTGGGTAGGTCTGAGGTATCTGATTGGAGTCCTGTGACTGGAGTTGCAGGTGACATTATAGGTGGGCTTGGCGAGGGAGTGCTCGGTGATGTTTCCATCGTGTTTAAAGGGTAAGATTGGTTTGGGGTTAAGTAAATGGAGTCTGTGGTTGTTGAACTGGAGATTGGTCCTAATTGTGTTTGTGTCGAATGGGAGTAATATTGGGATGTTGCTAGTGTGGTTGTTATATTCGTAACCGTATTAGTTACTAAGTTCAGGCCTCCACTCGTTAATTGCATTTTTTAAGTTTTCGTTGCAATATAGTTGGCAACACTGATCACTATTGCAGAGACCGCGCAAGGTTTATGATTTCGCGACACTAAGCACTACTGACAAGGATGATGTTGTCAGTTTGTTTTATTTTATGGTGGATCTGTTGAAAATTTAGGTTTAAGTTTGCACTATTACACAGGTCACTTTACGTTTCCGGTAAGTTGGCAACACGTGTAATTAATTTAATAGTTGTTTGAAGTTAAATTAGGATTATCTAATCACTCTCTGGAGCTATATCTAATACGTCCGTTCACTGGGAGTGACGAGACGAGAATGATAGAAAAATATAACGTGGTATATTTTGCATTTGAATATATTGAAGGCGCGTTGTAATTAAGTTTTAATGACTCTAGAACTTTCGGGTTACTTATTTTTAGATTATTATTTGTATTCGTGAATTTAGGAATAGTTGGACTTTTGTGAAATATTTTTGTTACCAAATAAGTAGTAAATAATATTATTTTTACGTAAATACTTGGCAAAAAGTCTTTAGAACATAGTTTAAAATGAGATGTAAACACCAATATAAAATAAACATAACATTTTGTTTATTTTTATGTCATTTATGTTATTTATTTGTATTTCTGTAATGATGAAGGTATTTGTTTAAAATACCGAAACGTCGAGTTTTTTGAATTTTAAATATATACAGAATTTAAACCAGAAGCCCCCTTTTATTTATATATATATGAATTCTGAAAGATTTTTCCCTATGATAAAATAAAAATATTATTGTAAATTTTAGAAGTTAATTATTTTGTAATATTTTCTATTTGTACTATTCTTTTCAATATTTAAAATAAATAAGTAAATCATCGCGCCTTTTACTCCTTACTGGGTGTGGCACTCCGCAGTAGCAGATCGCGGTAAGTGATATATTTCTTTGCGTGAGGTTCAAAATATTAAAATAAGTTTGCTAATTTCTTACATGTTATATTCGCATTACAGTTTGAAAGAAAACGATGGTTCACCTAATATATGGTCCATTACTGTCTTACCAATAACTTGTAAAATTTTGGTTATTATAGAATTTGTATAATGTACAAATATTATTCTATTAACCATTAAATATTATTTTCAAAGTCTTTGAATTACATTTACTTAAAAGATATTAGATTTTATAAGTACCCATTTATATCCGGAAAGAAATTTTTGCTCCTTATGTTTATAGTTTTGAAATTGTTTAACGTTTGTAAATATAAATAGGAATTTTGAAAATATAATTACTGCGCTAAGCACCCTAAACTTTCTACGGGACAAGATTGAATCAGTTCTTCAAGTCGTTTCACATACAACCATCTATTGAAATTCACGTAAGTATAATAAATATTTTATAAATATATATATATATTATAATAAATATTCATAAGTAAATAATAGTACTTTTAATATTAAGACAGATGTTGGAAGAAAAAATACTAAAACATGGACAGTTAATACTATAGTTTTGAAAGATTTCTACTCAACAGTTTGTGGATATTACTGTTTAGTTTATCTTTTGTTTAGAATTATTGGTTACACACATACAAATTTTCTGCAATTATTTAATAAATTTAATAAGTTTGATAATGATAATTTTGTTGTATACATGTTCCACTATTATTTGAAATAAAAAAAGCATATAGTATTTATATATTGTTTTATTAAATAATATATTTTCCAGTCTTTAACATAAATATTTTTGCATTTTCTATGTCTCTAGTTACCTTAAAACTATAATTATTAAATAAATCCCAAAATACTCGACTGTCAGCTCCATTGTACTCTATTAAATAATTATAAATGAACTCTTTAACTATATTATTATTATATCTAATACTATCTATACCAACTTTTTTAATTAAATTTAAGTAATTATTAAAAATATTTACACTATTAAACTTTTTCTCTAATTCTTCTTTTTTTCTTAAAACTATATCTTTAACTTTAATAATATTTTGCATATCTTCATTACTTAACATTATACAATTATAACATGAAGAAAATGTTAAACAAATTTTACAAGTTTTTATTTTCATTTCACTACTATTTTCTACCTTAACAATTACAGCTTTATTAAATTTATAAATTTTATTATTTACTTTAGTTTCTTTTAAAAATAATGCTATTTTCTTACAAAAGTTATATATGTTACTTATATCTATAAATCTACTTTTGTTATTAACTAATCTTATCCTAATCTCATATTTTAAATTGGGATCAATACCCACACTAACACATTTACGGTCCTGGGTACCATTTATATTATAATCACTTTTTTTTAATAAAATGTCTTGGTTATCCCTAGCGTCAAACATAAGAGGTAGATCATATTTATCGATTACTGACGCTGTACCGTTGACTAGGTCCATTCTCTTCATTTTCTCGTCCGTGGAATAATCCTGATTATCCAAGTAAAATAAACAATCAAAATTATCTACCTGAGCATACGGTTTCTTGTTTTCCTTCGCTTTTTGATTATTTAACTGCGGTATTTCACTGGTATTAGATGTTGTACGTTCATTCGTATTCATAAGATCAATACCAATGTTCGACGTCAATAATGCAGTATCAATGTTATCAATATTAATACTGTTGATATCTGACACATTATCGCAAAAATCTATAAGATTCTTCATGATGCTAAGCTCGTTGGCGATGGACTCCTCATCCATCTGTTTGCTGCTGTTGTTACAGAATTTTTTAACAGCGGACCCGTCATACACAGTTTTTAAACCTGGTGCTGGCTGTAGAGGTATACCATACCCTTCTCCACTTAAAGTTTCACGGACAATATCTTCGTAAGTCGACATTTTCAACTCAAAATACTTGAAATACAAAACTACAACTGTATAACATATATCAATGCTATATAGTAATTGAAAGAAAAATAATTTATTTTCTTCTTTTATACAGATCGTGCTATATTATATACAAATATATTTCACAAAAATATATTTTACAATTTGACAAATTCTATTAATCATAACAATGTAAACGCTATTTTCAACCCAATCACATTTCAATACCACATACATTAACTAAATAGAAAGTTTACCGTAATAACAAATAACTTTCAGTTTAAATATAAACTCGCCCTAACGACAAATAACTTACAAAAACAATTTATTCAAACACAAAAATATGTAGCATTCGCTATAGAATTGAAACTACGGTATAGCGGTGTTGGATCGACAAACTAAAGCCCGTGTGTTGTGAAAGTGAAAACAGAATAATTTTATAAAATATTTATTTAAAATAAATGTATATAATTTACGACAATATAGATACCAATCTAAATTTATGTTCAAGATTTCTCGGTTTTAAATAATATTGGTAATTGATTTTTAATGAGCTTAAAAGCGTCATTTTTAACTCAAAATACTTGAAATACAATTAAATAATATTCAATAAATAATAGCTAATATAATAATATATTTAAATGTAGTAAATCCTTCTTTCCCTTATAAATCATGACTACACGACCTTTTGATTCGTTTAAATATTTTATATCATCATCAAAAGCATATAGTATTTAAATATTGTTTTATTAAATAATATATTTTCCAGTCTTTAACATAAATATTTTTGCATTTTCTATGTCTCTAGTTACCTTAAAACTATAATTATTAAATAAATCCCAAAATACTCGACTGTCAGCTCCATTGTACTCTATTAAATAATTATAAATGAACTCTTTAGCTATATTATGATTATACCGTAATAACAAATAACTTTCAGTTTAAATATAAACTCGCCCTAATGACAAATAACTTACAAAAACAATTTATTCAAACACAAAAATATATACATACATAGGTATTTTATGTTTACAATTAAATAACATTCAATAATAATATATTAAAATGTATAAGCATTTACAATTTTTCAAATACAATACACGTAGCTTCTCTGGCTAGACCGCAATCCTTCTTTCCCTTATAAATCATGGCTACACGACCATTTGATTCGTTTAAATATTTTATATCATCATCAGACAAGTCGTCAAAGCGTGTTGGTAGAAAAACACCATAGTCTTTGAATTCTACTTTAACTTTTCTTCCAATCTTTGTTTCTACAGATTTTGCATTCACTACGTTATAAAAATAATAAAATTAATATTAGGTATAATAATAATAATAAATAATAATAATATAAACAGGCATGATTTGACGACTGGTAACCGCACCTCACGCGAAGAAATATATCACTTATCGAGATCTGCTACTGCGGAGTACTACACCCAGTACGGAGTAAAATGCGCGATGATTTATTTATTTATTTTAAATATTGAAAAGAATAGTAGAAATAGAAAATATTACAAAATAATTAACTTCTAAAATTTACAATAATATTTTTATTTTATGTTTATTTCATAACAATGCAAACGCTATTTTCAACCCAATCACATTTCAATACTACATACATTAACTAAATAGAAAGTTTATCGTAATAACAAATAACTTTCTGTTTAAATATAAACTCGCCCTAATGACAAATAACTTACAAAAACAATTTATTCAAACACAAAAATATGTAGCGTTCGCTATAGAAGAATAGACAAACAAAAGCCTGTGGCTTGTGAAAGTGAAAACAGAATAATTTTATAAAATATTTATTTAAAATAAATTTATATAATTTAAGACAATATAGATACCAAACTAAATTTATGTTCAAGATTTCTCGGTTTTAAAGAATATTGGTAATTGATTTTTAATGAGCTTGCGTAAAATACGCTTCTCCACTTAAAGGCGTCATTTTTAACTCAAAATACTTGAAATACAATTCAATAATATTCAATAAATAATAGCTAATATAATAATATATTTAAATGTAGTAAATAAGCATTTACCATTTTTCAAATACAATACACGTAGCTTCTCTGCCTAAACCACAATCCTTCTTTCCCTTATAAATCATGGCTACACGACCTTTTGATTCGTTTAAATATTTTATATCATCATCAGACATGTCGTCAAAGCGTGTTGGTAGAAAAACACCATAGTCTTTGAATTCTACTTTAACTTTTCTTCCAAATTTTGTTTCTACAGTGTTTGCATTCACTATGTTATATTTTTCATCTGGTACGAGGTCCGTAATTTTCTTTGTAGGTTTCAAGTCTTTCAATAAACCTAAATTATTTATTTTATCAAAATTCATTGTTCTGTAAATAAAAATAATAAAATGAATATTATATAATAATAATAATAATATAAACAATAAAAAATACTTACACTAATGCACTTCGAACTAGCCTACTTGATGTTTGTATAGTAATAGAAAGAAAAATAATTTATTTTCTTCTTTTATACATATCATGCTGTTATATACAAATATATTTCACAAAAATATATTTTACTTTCAAAATTCTTTCTTAATTACGGAAAACGACAATCCAAAATTCACAAATAACCTAAAAATAAAAACCTACATACATTAACTAAATCGAAAGTTTACTGTAATAACAAATAACTTTCAGTTTAAATATAAACTCGCCCTAATGACAAATAACTTACAAATACAAATTTTTCCAAATTCTTTCATAATTACACATCGTCAAAAATCATACATACATAAAATTTCCCCAGATTGAAAGTTAATTCTGTTGACAAACAATTCGCAAAAACAAATTTTTGAAGATTCTTTCTTAATTACGGAAAACGACATTCCAAAATTTACAAATAACCTAAAAATAAAAAACCCCCGCGAGGGACCACTAATTTTTCCAAATTCTTCGAAAACGACATTCCAAATTTCACAAACAACATAACCCCACCTCCCCCACCATTCAAAAGTCAATAACCTAATTAGTACACCTGCACGTCATCTACACGGGAGTGTCTCCTATACTACTCACGGGTATGTTTGAATAAGGCAAAATGCATCAATTTCTTTATGTCTGCCCATATTAAAATAATCCCGCATACAGTCTTGAGGATCGCACACAATATCGTCAAATATAAAAATTGAATTTGGTTTTGCACTAGTCGGTGGAAGAATATTTGTATTATCAGAGTATTGAAAGTAACCTATATCCTGTATAGGCATTAAAATTTCTTGTAACAACCTATATTTATCTTGATACAACGATTTTGAATATACTGTGACGCGGCAATCGTCTAGTATCGAAATTTATTATTTTAGATTATTTAGGACCAATTAGTTTACGTTGTGTTTTACGTTGTGTTTATTTGATTTTACTAATGACCAGATTCTTTAATTTGAAGTCGTGAATGTGGTAGGTTATGAGGAAGTAGAGAAATTACACATTGCAACTATTTAAAGGTTATTTATTTCGGCTGTGGAGATACAAAATCCTCTGGTATTCACCTGACACCTGAGGGAAACCACAGAAAACACACAGGCAGAGGAATTCAAAATCAGTAATGGATAAATCGAACATAACATGATAACATGACATAAAAACATAAGATGTAAGCAAAGAGGGTGAAGCAGTAGTTACGATAATGGTGTCGTCCGCGGCTTTGGTGTTTGACAGATGAATCTCGGCACCCACGACCACAAACGGAGGGTGACTCTGAATCCTCGTGCAGACGGATTCGGCCAGTTGGTCTGTTATCGCCAAAATTGTTGTATCTTAAATGGAAAAGCCAGGCGGCGTCGGCATCTGAAACTTAGAACAAAGACCACCGAGTGTCACCGTGATGACACCCAGCGGGTGATGCCAGGGAAGAAACAATTCTTCCCTGAGTTATGCCGTGTAAATAGCTGGGCTAGCAATGCTAACGCAGGTAGCGGTTGGACGGCCTGTCGTAGGTCGGTCGGTAGACGGGAACCCATCGGCGACGGCTGGTAGGCTAGCAAGGCTAGCGCGGATGGCGGGCCGCTGCCTGCAGTAGGCCGTGGCAGCGTGCAGGCTCCTCTCGGTGACGGCTGGTAGGCTAGCAAGGCTAGCGCGGATGACGGACAGTGGCCTGCAGTAGGCAGTGGCGGCGTGTGGGCACCTCTCGGTGACAGCTGGTAGGCTAGCAAGGCTAGCGTGGATGACGGACTGTGGCTTGCAGTAGGCCGTGGCAGTGTGCGGGAACCCCTTGATGACGGCTGGTAGGCTAGCAAGGCTAGCGCGGATGACGGACAGCGGCCTGCAGTAGGCCGTGGCAGTGTGCGGGAACCCCTCGGTGACGGCTGGTAGGCTAGCAAGGCTAGCGCGGATGACGGACAGCGGCCTGCAGTAGGCCGTGGCAGCGTGCGGGAACCCCTCGATGACGGCTGGTAGGCTAGCGCGGATGACGGACAGCGGCCTGCAGTAGGCCGTGGCAGCGTGCGGGAACCCCTCGATGACGGCAGGTACACCTCTGTGTGTCACCAGAGTGACGGTCGGAGGCAAGATATGTCAGTGAGGGAATAATCCTTCACTCAATTATTTCTGTGCTCAAAGAGCTAATATTTCAAATCTGGGTAAATAGTCCCCAGAAATATATATCCATCACAAATTAGAAGGTCGTGAATCTTCGCCTTTGTGATTCTTATTATGTGCTCAAAGAGCTGTTATCTCAATTAATTCTGGGTAAATAGTCCCCAAGTATATCTATCGCAAGTTAGAAGGTCGTGAATCTTCACCCTTGTGATTATTGTTTTGCATTACTGCATTAGAACGTGCGACGGCCAATTCTGACAGAATCGCAACTGGACTACGATGATGATGGCCAGACAGCCTTTCAGAACGTGCGACGGCCAATTCTGACAGAATCGCAGCTGGACTGAAAGGGGTCGGTGTTGAATTCAACCGAGTATTCACGGAACGTGCGACGGCCAATTCTGACAGAATCGCAGCTGAACGGTGAAAGTCGGTGAATAAATAATACAGGTTCTAACAGAACGTGCGACGGCCAATTCTGACAGAATCGCAGCTGAACTGAGAGAAATATGACCTACTGAACGTGCGACGGCCAATTCTGACAGAATCGCAACTGAACAATAGCTGATCTTGGCCGGAACCAAGATGCTGTTCCTGGATAAAACATCGTGTTTTATACAGGTAGGCGCCGCCCTCGATCCTTGATTGAACTGCGATCGAAGATGCCATTTCCCTAAGCTAAACAGAAATCACAAAATATTTCGGGGAAAACAGTTGTTTATGTTACTCTTATTGGTTAACATAGTCTTGGCGTGATCGAGGACAAAAGATCAGGTTTTGTATGTGTCAGAGTGAGCTAACAATCTTTCCAATCACTCTTATTTGTCGCGAGCAATTCCCAAATACTCAGAGTGACTTGGCGGGGTGAAATTCCTGCATGTTTATTCGTTCGTTGGATTCTTGTAGGAATTCTCACCCATGGTGGTGGTCCGTCGGGTGCTCTGGTTCGTTTTTCAATGCAATAGAGACAGCTATAGTCTACCTCAAGTGGATGAGAAAGAGACGGAACGAAAACGTCTTAAATTTTGCCCCCTCTTATTTCTAAACCCTTTTGTATTTTTATCAAATGTTTCCTCGCGCATGTAATTTCTTCAAACTGCACTTATTACAATGAATTAAATCAACGCGAGCGCTACTTGTACAAAAATGTGATAGAACTTTACATATTGTCATGTATCGTCTTTGCAATATAACTCCGAACAGGGTTGGTTTCTCTTTATTTTTAATGGGCCGACGATGTATTGTACATCTAGATGTTACTGAGGACATGCAATGCTTTAACTAAATTGATTCTTCTAGTTCATCGCGTTCTTTTTGATATAGTAAGAGTATTAATCTAATTTCCACATTCTATGATAATTTTAGTTTGAGAAACACAAATTTATCGGCACGGCCCTGTTAACTACCCTCGCCTAGACACTTGAAACTTGGCCTGCGACATTCCCAGGCGTTGGTTAACGTCTTTCAACTCTTGGTCGTTTGTATTAATTTATGATACTGCATTTTTTGTGTTTTGTTTACATTTGCAACCACCCGATTAGTTTCGGCGTTCTAATAATAGTTAAAAAAAAAAACTCTTGTCACTACATGCTTTTACTTGGTTATTCAAAAAATTTAAATATGCTTGAATTATTGTTAAACATGGAAAATTATAATCCAGTAAAATTGGTGTACCGTCTCAATCTCCCCCTGATATTAAAATTGAAGTTCATGAGTATTTTAATGTCATCCTGTGCTGGTACACCTATAACATAAGATCAGAACAAAACAAGAAAAGAAACAAACGCCTAAGGGTAGCTGAGCGTACTTTTTGCAGCAGTTGTTTATCTGAAACTAACAAGAACACATACACAACAACTTAAACAAAAATATCCTTCGCTCTAAAACAGTAAACATATACATATACATACACATACACACATATATTCACACATACATTCAGTATTGAAGGTGACACTCGGCAATAGTAGATTTGATCTGTTACACATTTTTGGTACGCTAATTGTGGTAACCAACCGTCATTCCAGGTTACCCAAGGATACAAAAATATACCAGACGTTGTACGCGAGTGGCCACTGCGTTTTTAGATAAGATTCCTGCATTTGTCTTCATTTAATTTCCGAGATATAAGACAGTACAATTTAGTACCATAACAATTACAGTCACTTCGTTTTTCCGACTACTTTGTTAAAGTTTATTCCTTCTTTAATTCTGAATTTGTAGTTGAAGATCAAACCCTTTCCGTTAATTCATTGTTAATTCAAAATATTAAAAACGATGTAGCACTCTGCTTAAGTCCGTGATCACAAATTATTTTTTTTGATTTTTTCCTTCTTTCTCAGCATTACTTTTGTTTATGGGAATTTCTTTCCCATTTTGTAGATGTGGTAAGATATTTGCTGGCCTTATCAATTTCTTTGAACTTTTCTTCCTTCAAAGTGAGCATGGACTTTTTCCCCATTAATAATTTTTATTTTGTTATTTTGACTTGTTTTACATTTCGTCTCCGACTCTCAGACAGAGTTTTTTTAATTCGATGATCCTCGTGGCGTGGTTTGTCCTTCTGATGATTTATTAAGCTTACTAATACGTGTCGTTAGTCGACAATTCTAATATGATTGATAAATTAAATCTTTTTAAACCTTCTGGTGTAAATATTATAATACTGCCGTCTGCTAAAGAACATAACGTGTTACAAAATAAATCACTGACATTTTTCTCCCCCGGTTTCTAAAGTTCGAGTGGATGCCTATAAAACAGAGCAAAAATAGTGTGCTATGGGCTTTGACGATATTGTCCTGTAAAACGGTAATTGTTGTTTCTGTAAACATTGAACACAATCAGAATGATAACAATTGATACAAGCATAACATGAGGTACTAGCTATCAGTTAAACATTCGTTGGTGCTCTGTAACATAATACACAAGACAAATACATTACAAATTATGTACTCAACACAAATCATAAGCCATACTGAAAAAAACAATTTATTAGTTATTATTTCTCTCCACCAAACAGATGTTCCTGTAAAGATGTAATGAACATAAAAGCAACAATATATTTTCTCTAATTTCCAACCACCACACTCAACCTCAAGAACTTCAAATCCTGGTCACGGCACCAATTCTGTGACGCGGCAATCGTCTAGTATCGAAATTTATTATTTTAGATTATTTAGGACCAATTAGTTTACGTTGTGTTTTACGTTGTGTTTATTTGATTTTACTAATGACCAGATTCTTTAATTTGAAGTCGTGAATGTGGTAGGTTATGAGGAAGTAGAGAAATTACACATTGCAACTATTTAAAGGTTATTTATTTCGGCTGTGGAGATACAAAATCCTCTGGTATTCACCTGACACCTGAGGGAAACCACAGAAAACACACAGGCAGAGGAATTCAAAATCAGTAATGGATAAATCGAACATAACATGATAACATGACATAAAAACATAAGATGTAAGCAAAGAGGGTGAAGCAGTAGTTACGATAATGGTGTCGTCCGCGGCTTTGGTGTTTGACAGATGAATCTCGGCACCCACGACCACAAACGGAGGGTGACTCTGAATCCTCGTGCAGACGGATTCGGCCAGTTGGTCTGTTATCGCCAAAATTGTTGTATCTTAAGTGGAAAAGCCAGGCGGCGTCGGCATCTGAAACTTAGAACAAAGACCACCGAGTGTCACCGTGATGACACCCAGCGGGTGATGCCAGGGAAGAAACAATTCTTCCCTGAGTTATGCCGTGTAAATAGCTGGGCTAGCAATGCTAACGCAGGTAGCGGTTGGACGGCCTGTCGTAGGTCGGTCGGTAGACGGGAACCCATCGGCGACGGCTGGTAGGCTAGCAAGGCTAGCGCGGATGGCGGGCCGCTGCCTGCAGTAGGCCGTGGCAGCGTGCAGGCTCCTCTCGGTGACGGCTGGTAGGCTAGCAAGGCTAGCGCGGATGACGGACAGTGGCCTGCAGTAGGCCGTGGCGGCGTGCGGGCACCTCTCGGTGACAGCTGGTAGGCTAGCAAGGCTAGCGTGGATGACGGACTGTGGCTTGCAGTAGGCCGTGGCAGTGTGCGGGAACCCCTTGATGACGGCTGGTAGGCTAGCAAGGCTAGCGCGGATGACGGACAGCGGCCTGCAGTAGGCCGTGGCAGTGTGCGGGAACCCCTCGGTGACGGCTGGTAGGCTAGCAAGGCTAGCGCGGATGACGGACAGCGGCCTGCAGTAGGCCGTGGCAGCGTGCGGGAACCCCTCGATGACGGCTGGTAGGCTAGCAAGACTAGCACAGATGATGGACAGCGGCCTGCAGTAGGCCGTGGCAGCGTGCGGGAACCCCTCGATGACGGCTGGTAGGCTAGCGCGGATGACGGACAGCGGCCTGCAGTAGGCCGTGGCAGCGTGCGGGAACCCCTCGATGACGGCAGGTACACCTCTGTGTGTCACCAGAGTGACGGTCGGAGGCAAGATATGTCAGTGAGGGAATAATCCTTCACTCAATTATTTCTGTGCTCAAAGAGCTAATATTTCAAATCTGGGTAAATAGTCCCCAGAAATATATATCCATCACAAATTAGAAGGTCGTGAATCTTCGCCTTTGTGATTCTTATTATGTGCTCAAAGAGCTGTTATCTCAATTAATTCTGGGTAAATAGTCCCCAAGTATATCTATCGCAAGTTAGAAGGTCGTGAATCTTCACCCTTGTGATTATTGTTTTGCATTACTGCATTAGAACGTGCGACGGCCAATTCTGACAGAATCGCAACTGGACTACGATGATGATGGCCAGACAGCCTTTCAGAACGTGCGACGGCCAATTCTGACAGAATCGCAGCTGGACTGAAAGGGGTCGGTGTTGAATTCAACCGAGTATTCACGGAACGTGCGACGGCCAATTCTGACAGAATCGCAGCTGAACGGTGAAAGTCGGTGAATAAATAATACAGGTTCTAACAGAACGTGCGACGGCCAATTCTGACAGAATCGCAGCTGAACTGAGAGAAATATGACCTACTGAACGTGCGACGGCCAATTCTGACAGAATCGCAACTGAACAATAGCTGATCTTGGCCGGAACCAAGATGCTGTTCCTGGATAAAACATCGTGTTTTATACAGGTAGGCGCCGCCCTCGATCCTTGATTGAACTGCGATCGAAGATGCCATTTCCCTAAGCTAAACAGAAATCACAAAATATTTCGGGGAAAACAGTTGTTTATGTTACTCTTATTGGTTAACATAGTCTTGGCGTGATCGAGGACAAAAGATCAGGTTTTGTATGTGTCAGAGTGAGCTAACAATCTTTCCAATCACTCTTATTTGTCGCGAGCAATTCCCAAATACTCAGAGTGACTTGGCGGGGTGAAATTCCTGCATGTTTATTCGTTCGTTGGATTCTTGTAGGAATTCTCACCCATGGTGGTGGTCCGTCGGGTGCTCTGGTTCGTTTTTCAATGCAATAGAGACAGCTATAGTCTACCTCAAGTGGATGAGAAAGAGACGGAACGAAAACGTCTTAAATTTTGCCCCCTCTTATTTCTAAACCCTTTTGTATTTTTATCAAATGTTTCCTCGCGCATGTAATTTCTTCAAACTGCACTTATTACAATGAATTAAATCAACGCGAGCGCTACTTGTACAAAAATGTGATAGAACTTTACATATTGTCATGTATCGTCTTTGCAATATAACTCCGAACAGGGTTGGTTTCTCTTTATTTTTAATGGGCCGACGATGTATTGTACATCTAGATGTTACTGAGGACATGCAATGCTTTAACTAAATTGATTCTTCTAGTTCATCGCGTTCTTTTTGATATAGTAAGAGTATTAATCTAATTTCCACATTCTATGATAATTTTAGTTTGAGAAACACAAATTTATCGGCACGGCCCTGTTAACTACCCTCGCCTAGACACTTGAAACTTGGCCTGCGACATTCCCAGGCGTTGGTTAACGTCTTTCAACTCTTGGTCGTTTGTATTAATTTATGATACTGCATTTTTTGTGTTTTGTTTACATTTGCAACCACCCGATTAGTTTCGGCGTTCTAATAATAGTTAAAAAAAAAAACTCTTGTCACTACATGCTTTTACTTGGTTATTCAAAAAATTTAAATATGCTTGAATTATTGTTAAACATGGAAAATTATAATCCAGTAAAATTGGTGTACCGTCTCAATACATAAACATTTTCAAATCTTAACCCATTTTGATTTGTAAGTAAAGTTATCATTAAATTGCTTTTTCCACAATTTGATGGACCGCAAATAATACAACGCATATTATTGGGAAAGAGTTCGCCATGTTTACTAAAACGTTTTTGCTTGTGGTCAAAATGATTCACTAAGATGCACTTCTGTGTTTCAAACTTCATCTCACAAATATTTATGTGATGAATAAATAATGTGCACGCCTATTTATGGTTTCAGTGTTGCTTGAACTGCAATCATTAAAGCATTACATAGTATGGAGCAGCAGCAGCAGCAAAAGCAACGGAGAGAAAAAGTAAAAAAAAGTAGAATACTTCGAGCGGTTATAAGAAATGCTAGAGAAGCTGCATTAAAACAAGCATCGTACGCAGATAAAAATAATATTATAAGTGCTGCTTTGAAAGCTGCCCAACAAACTGTTAAAAAACGTCGTAATGGCGACAATGATTCTCTTACATCTCCGAGAGTGATACCTATTCCTAAAACTGGAAGAATTTTACCCTTTCTTATTCCATTATTTGCTGGATTATCGGCTGTTGGAGGTTTAGCCGGAGGTGCTGCAGGAATAACGATAGCTGTTAATGACGCGTCAAACAACAGTTGCTTGAAGCTCAAAGACATAATAAATCAATGGAAGCAATCGCACTTGGAAAGCGTGGCGAAAAGGATTAGGGTTATTTCTTAAACCGCCGCAATCAAAAAACTTCCGTTGAGAGCGTTGACTGATATAGATCTGAAAAAGTTTGTAAACAATGTGCCATACTTTCGCGGAATCTATATGCGTAACGCTCTTCCAAAATCAGGACCGCTCATTAATGAATCAGCTATTGTAAATCTCGATGATAAAAATGGCCCCGGTACACACTGGGTGTGTTACAAAAAACGAGGTAAATTAGTTCATTATTTTGATGGCTTTGGAAACCTGAAACCGCCAAACGAGTTACTTAATTATTTTGGCGATAAAGTCAAGCTTAAATCCAACTATCACAGACATCAAAAATTTCATTCATATGAATGAGGTCATCTACGCGTAATTTCTTAACAAATACTAAAACGTAAATAGTAGTTCAGTCATAATGTCGTTAACTTTCACATTAACAGGTTCAGAATCGGTGTTAAATGCAGATTATTCACCACCATTAGATGTTACAAATGGTGATTGGGTTATTGGTTTGGTTGATTTTCAGTGTTACAATTCTATTCCAAATATAGTAGAGGGTAAAAATAAACTATATTATTACAATAAGAATAAACTTGAGCATATTAGCATTCCTGTGGGATCATACGAAATTGAAGATTTTTGTGATTATATACGTTCTCTGACGCATGATTCTAATTACCACGGACCTCATCGGAATGGAAAGGTGAACTTTGAGTTTCTATTACGTCCGAATACCAATACTTTAAAATGTGAAATTTAATGTTCGCAAAAAATCGATTTTACACATGATGATAGTATAGGTTAATTATTGGGATTTACTAAACGAACTCTTGAACCTAACATATTACATGAATCCGATTTACCTGTAAACATTTTAAAAGTAAATTGCATACAAATTGAGTGTAACATTTCTTCAGGTTCATATCAAAACAATTCTCTTGTACATATTGCACGTTTTTTTCCCAACAGCCCTGCCTGGCTATAAAATAATTGAAGTACCGACGAACGTCATTTACTTACCTGTGAGCGTTGGCCTAATCAACAACATAACAGTGAAAATTGTGGATGAACAGAGTGATATTATAAATTTTCGCGGAGAAACTATTATAGTTAGACTCCACTTAAAAATAATCAATGGGGATCAATTTTAGTAATAAAAGAATAGCAACTACTAAATTCCACATTTCTAAGGTGCCGTTCAGCAAGAGATTAACAACAAAAAATATCAAATTTCTTCAATCGCAAGGCTATAATTTAAAAGTAAAATGAGTGAATTAATTTTGAACATTGATGATGAAGTTTTATTTGATGAATCAATAATTGCCAAGGAAATACATACACATCAACCCTACATATCGTCTACGTTCAACAACAACGATGAAATTCGAATTCCAATACAGACACAGGATATCCTCACGGAACCCAGTGACAGTGACATCGTGATCGAGGGTAAATTGTTAAAAAAGGATGGATCAAAACCACCCGCTCCATCAAAATTTACAACAAACGGTATACTACATTTATTTGACGAAATACGATATGAATTAAAAGGCATTAAAATTGATAAATGTAAAAATGTTGGCATTACAACAACAATGAAAGCTTATGTTTCATTAAATACGGCACAAAGTGGAAAGCTTGAGAATGCTGGGTGGGATCCCCAGTTTGTGACTGATGAGGAAGGAAGATTTAATGTGGCAATACCTTTAAATATGATTCTTGGCTTTGCAGAACTTTATGGGAGAGTTCTGTTGAACATTAAACATGAACTTGTTCTCATAAGGTCAAAAGTAGATTCCAACTCATATGTTAGCGGTGAGGAACTGAAAATAAATATTTCAAAAATTTCTTGCCGTATGCCGTACATTTTTGTTTCTGATAAGGAAAAACTTCGATTACTTAAACGACAAGAAAAAAATAAGCTTGTTCTCATGGCGTTCCGTTCATGGTAATGTAACAGTGGCCAATCCAACCCGATTGTGCCAATTGTAATAGTGGCCAATGTATGTGGCTGTACAAAAACCACTTTGGCAGTGACACGCGAAAAACAGGGCACAACGGCCTTAATTCGCGCGGAGCCTAACTAATATTAGAGGGAACACTCCCAATAATAGTTTTAACGTTTTAACGAACAATCTCGGAAATGACAGACGAAGGGATATTGGATATTAACAACAAGGGAAAATGTACTTTAACTTCAACCAACCTTAATAGCTGTAGATGATGGCAGGCTATTCAGGAGTCATCAGCGGCTGGTGGGTCTCGAAGTCATCTGAGTGTCAACGAATGACAAACACACACACCACACTAAGGTAGTTTGGAAATGTACACTTTCCTCAAGAAACACAACCACTCTTCTATTACGTTTAACACTATTTATTATAAATATATGATATATATATATATATATATATATATATATATATATATATATATATATATATATATATATATATATATATATATATATATATATATATATATTAGGGTGGGTCGAAAATTTTAGATTTGAGACGGGTAGTGAAAAAATGATAGTTTTTATGATTCTATGTAAGGGAGCGACCGTGGTTTCGATCATGGGTTTACCCCCAGCTCGCACAAATGCCTCAAAAATGGCCATTTTGGTAGTTTTTTCATATTTCACCCAATAGCTCATACTGTACATGTTATTTTTGCGACTTTTTGGTCACAAATTACTCATGGGTCTTCAACCTTTAGATAAAGTCCATTGGGACCATATTTTGATGGTAAACCGATACAGTTATTGTCCTCTGAAAATATCGATTTTTGGGGGTAAAACTGCGAGATGCTTGTTAAAATGATAAATAGGTAATATTTAGATTCTAAACCACTCCATTTACTAATTTAGACTCTAAACTGCACCGCAAGCGCATGAAGTTGGTTTTCGACCGAAGAAAAACTTTGTTTTTGACATACATTTTCGATTTTTTACCTCAAATTGGCGAAAAAACAGGAGACTCTTATTAAAGTGATTAATAGGTGATGATTCGCTTCTAATCCACTCATTGTATACGTTTAGAATCTAAACTGCACCGCAAGTTTATGTAGTTCACTTTCGACCGAAGGAAAACTTTGTTTTTGCCGTTTACTTTCGACTTTTTAGCTTAAATTGTCGAAAATGTCGAGATGATTATTGCTGTGATAAATTTTCTAAATGTGGATTTAAAAACCACTCTCTGTCCTAATTTAACATCTTAACTTCACCGTTAGCTCATTAAACTGAAGTCCGACCGAAGAAAACTTTTGTTGAAGCCTATTTTCGACTTTTTATTTCCTGATGTGCCTATGTCAGGTTTGGTTAACAAAATGTTGAATATAGTGTACTAAACTAATTCTCTACACTCATTGAGCACATTAACTTGATATCAGATTCATAAGATATGGATTCAAGGAAAATGATTCATTTGCAGAGGCACACAACTGAAAGAAGTGTAATGAAAAGTATGATGCATTATTATGTTTTCATTTATTTTTATTTATAATATTACAGTCTATAATCTCGTTTTGTCTCGAACGTTGGCATTATCTTCTGAGAATCTAAAGTGTTTCTAATATTTGCCTCTCGAGCATTTTGCGTTAACGTAGCGATTTGTTTTCTTAAACTTGTTCCACACAGAGTCAATGGATTAATGGCTTCACATTCAATGGAAGCTTCTCGAAGAACTTTTGTTGCTGATAGATGAGAGTTTGTAGAGGCCGCCAGACCAAAAATATATTCATTATCTGGAGAAACTGTTGCATTGTTTATAAATTTGAGAAGAGTGTCAATATACTGTATCATAATATCAGTCAATAATACTGGAACATTTCTTTCCCATTTTCTCTAATTTCCATCCGATGAAATTTGTCGCTAAACACTTTCTCTGATTCACTTAATGTCTTATAAGTATCAGAATCTTTTAGTATTTTTTGTTTCGTGTTATAATTATCCACAAGTAATCGCTCAGTCTCACCTGTGCGTCTTCTATTAAATTAAAATATATAAGTCATGGTAAAGCAAGCTAAATTATACCAAGTAATATAAGAAAAATTATTTTGTAGAATTTGGAAAGCTCTTGTTCTTTCACATATTTATTTAATTATACAATATCCTCAGTTAATGGAACAGATTTACATTTATTTCTTCGATTGTCAGGTAAATTTGTCATACATACGCGAGTTACTGCTTCACGATACTCCGTACGAACAAGTGATTTAACATTTTCAATCTGTCCTTTTATTACGTCGCAGTGTATTTGCATATAATGTGAAATTAAAGACGTACAACAATTCTGTAACACCGTTCCTAAATGCACTTGTTGGAGATTTAAAATGTCGCTTTTCAGAATTGTACTTGCAAAATTTCATTACTGCAGAAATAATATTTTTCCATTGGTCTATTTTGAAATAATCCAAAAGGCAAGAAATAGAAGAGTCCAAAGTTATCATTGTTTGCAATAATTTAGCAAGCAATCTTAACTGATACCGAATTAAGGAGTCCAGATGAGGTTGACACTTGAATTTCGAACACAATCTTGCACCGAATAATAATATGGATTAATCTTGTTTAATTAATTCGGTGATATTATCTTGACGAGCTAAAAAGTCGAATATAAACGGCAAAAACAAAGTTTTCCTTCGGTCGAAAGTGAACTACATAAGCTTGCAGTGCAGTTTAGATTCTAAACGTATACAATGAGTGGATTAGAAGCGAATCATCACCCATTAATCACTTTAATAAGAGTCTCGTGTTTTTTCGCCAATTTGAGGAAAAAATCGAAAATGTATGTCAAAAACAAAGTTTTTCTTCGGTCGAAAACCAACTTCATGCGCTTGCGGTGCAGTTTAGAGTCTAAATTAGTAAATGGAGTGGTTTAGAATCTAAATATTACCTATTTATCATTTTAACAAGCATCTCGCAGTTTTACCCCCAAAAATTGATATTTTCAGAGGACAATAACTGTATCGGTTTACCATCAAAATATGGTCCCAATGGACTTTATCTAAAGGTTGAAGACCCATGAGTAATTTGTGACCAAAAAGTCGCACATATAACATGTACAGTATGAGCTATTGGGTGAAATATGAAAAAACTACCAAAATGGCCATTTTTGAGGCATTTGTGCGAGCTGGGGGTAAACCCATGATCGAAACCACGGTCGCTCCCTTACATAGAATCATAAAAACTATCATTTTTTCACTACCCGTCTCAAATCTAAAATTTTCGACCCACCCTAATATATATATATATATATATATATATATATATATATATATATATATATATATATATATATCATATATTTATAATAAATAGTGTTAAACGTAATAGAAGAGTAATTAAATTATATTGCTATAATTTAATTACGAGCAAGTGCTCAAATTCTGTATTTGTTTGTCCTGTGTTGTGTAAACTATATATATATATATATATATATAGTTTACACAACACAGGACAAACAAATACAGAATTTGAGCACTTGCTCGTAATTAAATTATAGCAATATAATTTAATTACTCTTGAACTAAAAACAGTAGTTCAAACAAACTATAAACCAAAATAGTTTGAGACGATGAGTTGAACTTAATCACTAAAGCATTTCTAGCTTTCCCGAGTGATTATCAATCTACTGACCAGGTTCTTCTCAAGAGCTGGAGTCAACTCAATCACTAAAGCATTTCTAGCTTTTCCAAGTGATTATCAAACTTCTGTCTCGGCTCACCCAAAGAGCCGGCGTCACAACAGGTGACCCGCATCCAAAGAGCTCGAGACACTTGAACTAATAACAGTAGTTCGAGACAACTTAACCACTAAAGCATTTCTAGCCTTTACAAGTGATTCACAACAATTTACTGATCAGGCTCTAGCTCATCCAAAGAGCTAGCGAGAACTTTACTCATCCGAAGAGCTGGTGAGAACTTTAACAATATCTTACTGACCAGGCACCAGCTCATCCGACGAGCTGGCGAGAACTTTAACAATGTCTTACTGATCAGGCACCAGCTCATCCGACGAGCTGGCGAGAACTAACTAAGCTCGGAGCAACCAGAAGGGTGCTGAGAAACTTACGGGGAGATGCATTAGGTATCTTTATCAATGACTACGTGTCAGTTCCTTCTAGAAGGAATATAATTTGCATCATCTTGTCGGCATATCAAAGATCTACCGCAGACGCTGAATAAGCAAAAGTCAATCTATATTGTTTATAGCTGAGGCAATTATCAATTAAACAACAATTAATTCCAAGTAATTGAAGCTACAAATATGTTCATTCTAAATCAACAATAATAATTTAGTCTACAACTCATCAGCTATCAACAATTATGAATGTACATGATGAAAAGCATCAACCGCGATACCGCATTGTTACAGTAACTTTGTGAATATCCAGTTCTACCAATAGCTCAAAAACAAACGTGGAGTACAAGAACATCGTCACAGATGGAGAAACCGCGATTTATAATTTTAGCCTTCCAGACTAACCGTAAAAACCAACATGGGAAAAATGCAAGTGAATTTGATCATTGTGATATCTCTAATGTTAAACTCTTCTTGAATTCACAAAGTTATCCTTATGAAAATTAAAATTAAAATATTAAATAATAGCCATAACATCAAAAAATGGTGATAAAATACAACATTATATGCTGAAACCTCCTTTTCCTTGGAAGCGGTTAAACAAGGCACGCAAGAAAGAAGCTCAGTGGTTATTAAATCATTATCACGGATTATATTGGAATTCTGGCAGTAGTGAGTTTAAAGAAACGGTTGCTAGTGTGAAACGTATTTTAGCTTCAGCGTCGCAAATTTACGTGAAAGGAGTAAAAAATAAAAACTATTTAGAGAATCAATTAAGATACAGTGTGCCTGTAATTGATTTAGTAAAGTATCCATCGTTGAAAAATGCAAATTTAATACATTTTTCCTGCTTTGATCATTCTGCACCGTTTCTGTGTGCACTAAGAAACGTGTGAATTAGAAACTGGTTCTCTTTTCAAACAATGAATAACTGCCCCACACAACTCCAGTAATTTGCAAATAACTTTTAGTTCTATTTAAAAATATTTGGGATGTTATATACCATTATGATGGAAGTGAAGTTAATAAGTACGGTTTATTTATAAATGAGAACAAAACAATTCATGTAAAAAAAAATTATTATACCACAGGAAAATATTATACATAACACTATTATATAAATTTGTCTTTTCTTGATTTTTTGGCTGCAAAAGTTTTGATTATTTCGTCAAATGAGATTGATGACGCTCTTTGAGGTTCAATTGATATGGGACTTAAATTGGTGAATCTCTGTTGTTTCATTGTGCTTCTTAAATATTTTTTTATTAATTTTAGTTTGCTGAAGTTCATTTCACCTGAAGCAACAGATACTGGAGGAGTAAGGAATAATTGCAGAGCTGTTATTATATTTGGGTAGCCCTCTTGGAGGTGTTGCTCATAAATAATTTTTAAAGTAGATTTAAATTTCAATTGCATTTTTCCAGATTTTTTTTTAAATTTATAAAAGTATAATTTTTTTACATGGTTAAATTCAGAAAAAAATATGCTATCGAATAGCCCTATAATATGTATCATGTTTTTTCAGAAAATAGAATTTTGTGCCATAACTTGAAAACTATTGGATT
Organism: Pterostichus niger; assembly: GCA_947425015.1. NCBI lineage: Eukaryota > Metazoa > Arthropoda > Insecta > Coleoptera > Carabidae > Pterostichus > Pterostichus niger. Next base: position 16,453,167 of record OX380336.1, read on the forward strand.
AAAAAAATATTTTACTACATAGTTTAGTGTACCCCTCAGATATGAACATACTTCCCAAATAACATGTTTTAATATGACTACCTAATAATAAATAAAATAATCGCGATGTCCCATAAAAAAAACAACCTGTATATTAATTGTTAAACGTTTAATGTTTAATGATAAATGATATTCTTAATTCTTAACCCTGTAGGTTATAAAATTACCGAGCGCAGTGTCTAGTGCATGGTGCATACTAGACTATCTATGGTTTAGTGATGCGGAGAGGCGAAGGCGGTCATAGGGAAAGAAGACGAATTACGCGTATACAGTAAACTGTACTGCCCACAGATAGTCAGTATACTGACTGACACACACGCGATTTTGAAACACAGGCCATGTACTGTGTCAAGTAGTTACTTAAGAACTTTTTGTTACATATTACAAATTACAGGTTTGAAATTAGTTTAAAATATTTGAAGTGTGTTCATAATTTTGCTGCCTCCAAAATTTTACCGCCCTCCCTGCCCCCCCTTGCTGCGGCCCTGAGCGCAAGTATGAACTATCAAATAATGTAATATTCAACAAAAAAAAACATTGTTTGGTCAGGATAAATGGTATATTTCGTAACGTTAAAGAAAACAACTTTCAAAAGTAATTAACAAAACCAGTATCTGACGCATTACTTGATGCATATTGCGACCTTGACCTCCATACATTCATAACTTGATTAAAAAACAGTCATGGTCAAATACAGCCACAAGTGGCTGCTGCAGGAGCTGTGAAACACTCTACTCCGACAGACAGTCGAGCCGACACAGAAGTATTTTTTACCTGGTGACCAAACATCTGTCCTACGAGAAACCAACTTACCGCGCCGTCTGGGACGCCCTATGTGATCTACGAGGTCGATCAGGATATTCTAAAACTGGCTGTACCAAAGCTAGGCTGTGGCCTTGATGAATTGAGCTGGAGTATTGTAAGAAACATGCTGGAAACTGTTTTTCAATATACCGGAATTGAGATCCTGGTGTGCAGCTATAATCCCTGTGGTTCAACAGTAGTGAAAAGAACTGTGGACTGTTATTTCCACCAAACGTCACAGTGCTCGCGGGGATCAACGTACAGATATCGGCATGGCGCAGAAAAGTAGTACGCCCCTGTTCCCTCTGGATTAGTCGACACGCCATAGTCTGCAGCGCGTTACCGCTGTCTCATACGCAATAAAGAGACAAGTTCGAACCTGTTCGCTCTGCGTCATGCTTGTACAGTGTTCCAGAAGTTCTGGAATATTCTAGAAGATCTTGTTTCAGTATATAAGGGAGAGTTTGGACCGGCAAGATTCATTCAGTATTTGAAGTGTGAACAGTGCAAGTCGTTGCTAAATACGTTAATGTGAATATAAATACGTGTTGTAAATAAATATATGTCTTAGTAGTTTAACTACATTATTTTCGTTTTAAATAAATATTTTGTTAGTTTTTTCATTGCTTGTGCTTTATTTAATAATAAACTTCACCGAACCCGAAATTGTAATAAACGTTACATTATATTCCTATTTCATAAATAAATATATGATACTGTAACGGTTATTACAATTTCGGGTTCGATGAAGTTTATTATTAAATAAAACACGAACAATGAAAACACTAACAAAATATTTATTTAAAACAAAAATAATGCAGTACAACTACTAAGACATATATTTATTTACAACACTTATTTATATTCACACTTCGTATGTAGCAACGACTTGCACTGTTCACACCTCAATACCGACTGCCTAATATCGGCCCAAACTCTCCCTTTTATACTAAATCATGTTATTTCTACACTATTTCAGAATATTCTAGACCATTGTACACATATTTCAACGCAATGCTAATGACGCACCGCTAAAACTCGCGCTACCGTCATATATCGATGGTTCCAAAGAGAACAGGATCGTATTCGTTATATTATTTCTTATAAGACAGAGCTAAACGCTTGGCAGACAACGTCATATCGACTGTTCCAGAGAGAACAGGTCCGTTCTCGTTACAATATAACACAATGAATGATTATGTAGGATATTGGAAACATGAGAAAATATTATATTGTTGAAGGTCTTTAATTAATATATGTGTTAATAATTTATAGTACTCCTATATTTCAGTATTCTTTAATATGGTTCTTATACTTTCATAACAATAGTTTGATCTGAAAATATTATTTAAATAATATGACTTTTGTATAGATTTACTTCTTCAGCAAATAAATAATTATTATATGGATTAAATCAAGTTATATATTACAAAAAAAATTATCTGATGTACACTCTTCAGCTTAAACAGAAGAAAAAAGTAATCGGTACGTACATAATTGTTTATACTATCAAAGTCATTGACAGTATTATTTTATATTAGAATAATAGTGATTTTGGAAATCAAAAGGTATCCTGTTTTGGACCTCTTGTCTATATTCTTTGGTTTATTCAGGTACTTTTACTTAATTCACGACAACCCGCAATACACAGCATAATCTTAAAATCCGTTCATTTTTCTAAAAGCAGCCCGAACAATAACACTAAATTGTAATTATAGCTGAAATATAAAGTACCAATTATACTTACCATTATTTATTTAAATTTCAGACTGCTTGTTGTATGTCACTCTTTTTTAAAAGTATCTTTTCATTTATTTTTGACTACATTTTTATGTTTTATACTAAATATATCTACATTTGTTATACTTTCTGTAAATAAATAGAGTAACTTATGTACGGTTTATTACTTGATTGTTCAGTAACTGTTAATTAACAGCAATATAAATTATAAACTCGTATATTGCTACCCTCTTCTGCTCCGGCTTTACCACGGCTAGCTTGAACAGTGGAGACGGCGTGCGGTTCACGTTGCCAAGTGTCCAAAGTAAAAAAATAAGAGGGGCGCCAGTTGGCCTGGCGGCTGGTGTACAATACCCAGGAGTCGACTCCAAGGAGGCCGGAGCAAGGTTTCAAGGCGTACTCGAATCAAACACAGCAATAACAACAGGTAACAAAGTATATTGTAAACTCCAAATAAACAATACAAAAAACCATAACCGGTGACGTCGAAACTATCGCCGAATTCACCAGCCTGATCCCGTGAATCGGCAGGTTGAAATAAAACTATCGCGTAGTGCGCGAACGCAGAGGCAATTAGGACTCGCGTTAAACAAAACAGTTACGCGCTCAACGGAATCACGGGGCATTCGATGGTCGACCGCGGAGCTCGTGACGCGCTATCCAAACTAAGACGCAAGGCCCTAACCACTACCCGACGTGCGGATAACTATGGCGATTTGTGCCAACAGTGCACCCACAAAGAAAGTTACTCACGCAGACCAGTCTGAAGAAAACAGACGATAATATCAAGTACGGAAAAAAAATAACAAAGGTCAAATGGTGAATTTACAACACAAGAAATATATAAGGTAACAACGTAAGTACGCTTATAAATACAAATAAACTAAATAGAATATAAGTTGAGACTTAACCTCAACCAAAAATAAAATAAATAAAAATATATTTCGCTTAGATGCAGGGGTGAAGGGGTGATGTTGGTTCCTCTGTCAGCAAGCGACTGTCGAGTCGGTCCCCACCACGGAAGATGTGGCTGCCACGCGGCGTTTTGATCTCCAGTGGCGTAAATCGCCGAACTCGCCTTAGCCTTCTGTGTCCCCTAGGACTTTTATCCAGCATGAACACCACAGGAATATAGGAGAAACTGCTTTAATGTCCGACCCAAAAGGACAACCCAAAATTCAACAATAAAAAGCCTGAAAGAGATAGCGAATTAGGATATTCGAATGTGGGCAGTACGCTACTGACTTTATACTAAATTGACTTAACTGAAAAACTGACGCTACGTTACTTAAATAAATAAATAAATAAATATATCATCACGCCATTTACCCATTACTGGGTGTGGCACTCTGCCTAAGCAGATCTCGGTAAGTGATATATTTTTTCGCGTGAAGTGCGGTTACCAGCCGTCAAATCACGGCCCTAAAAGATATTAGTGGAGAGGGAGCCACAGGGGTAGATTTAAATTGGTGAAAATTGTTGGTCGGCTGTGGGGATCGAACCAGGGTTCTCAAGATCCACAGACCGACTCGATACCACTGAGCCACCTACCCCATTACGTTACTTAAATAAGACTGAATTGACTTTGTACAACATTAAGACTTGAATACTAAATTGAATGCAGAATAAATGGTTGAATTTAGAATTTTCATTAACTGAGTTATTGGGCGACTTCAGTAACAAAATAAATAGGTGGGTCTCCGTAATCCGACAAAGTCGCAGAATATTAAATTCTCAAATGGTTGTGCTATACTTTCTTTAAAATCCAGACTACTCTGTTTGTAAAACTCATAAAAAAAACACGTTTTACTTCCCAAACAAAATAGTAGCACGACTCAGACTCACGATATCTACTTATCTACTGACTTAACTTGAAGTCATGAAAAATCCTGATGGTACTTAACAGTAAGAGAAAGAGACACAGAATTCAAAACGCGATGGCTGTCCATAATTCAAAAGTCCGCAATTCCTATCTCTCCGACAACAGTGTTACTCCCCCGCTTCGACGGTTCCGGCACCGAGGCGCCATAACAGAAACGAAAGAACAAAAAAAAACGTAACAATATTCATCTATAAGTTTAAGAATTATATATTCGACATCTCTGTCTGTCCAGTAAATATGTTAGAATTTTTGAAAAATCATGAGCATTCGCCGGGATTTGAACCCAGAACTTTTCACTCGCTAGGTGACTGCTCTACCACTTGAGCTACAAATACTCGGCGAATATTGATGATTTTTCGTGCATTATAATTTAGTTGTTAAGTAATTTGTAAAGTGACATCACTATGTCAATTCGTTACAAATCAACAACTGTAGTATGCAGCGGCCAACAGCCAAGGAAGAAATAGTTTAAGAATTATATATTCGACATCTCTGTCTGTCCAGTAAATATGTTAGAATTTTTGAAAAATCATGAGCATTCGAATATATAATTCTTAAACTATTTCTTCCTTGGCTGTTTGCCGCTGCATACTACAGTTGTTGATTTGTAACGAATTGACATAGTGATGTCACTTTACAAATTACTTAACAACTAAATTATAATGCACGAAAAATCATGAATATTCGCCGAGTATTTGTAGCTCAAGTGGTAGAGCAGTCACCTAGCGAGTGAAAGGTTCTGGGTTCAAATCCCGGCGAATGCTCATGATTTTTCAAAAATTCTAAAATATTCATCTATATTTAACAAGCTGATACTTGAAAGTTACAATTATAGATAGATAGATAAAGTTTATTTTATTTTTAGATTTTTACAAATCTTGTACAAAAGAATGGCGAATAATGGTTACATATAAACTTAATAATACATTTATATAGTAATACTTAACGAGAGTTATTAATTTATACAGAAACTTCTGAGCTTAAGTGCTCCAGTTTCATAGTAGAAAAGATTGTTTACTTTATCCCTATCTAAATTGTGTAAAATCATGAAAATGTTTGATGGCTCTAAATTATTAATATTATAAATTATATTATTTGTGTCCGTCAGTACGGTGGTGTGGATAGCGATACGGAATTCGAATCCGGAGATCCCGAGTTCGAATCTCACTCAAGCTAAAAATTATATAAACTACTACACTGCGGCTCGGTGAGTGCGGACCCTGTACTGTAATTGGGATTAAGGTCCTGTTGTACAGAGTAACAGAAATAAATAAATACATAAAATTTTAAGTACTGATTTCTTAAAACGATATAAATTGGGCAAATGATAAGAAAATGGTAGAGGTTTTCAGGTTATTGTAAGTTACAAATTGAGCAATTAACGGAGGTCTCAATAGTGTACCTAACCTTATTGAATTGCAGTGATATTATTTTCTTACTCGACAATCTTAATTGAAAAATTATGCGGAGCTTAGATATGCTCACGTTTAATTGTAAGTAGTCTGTTAGTTTATGATCAACTTTTAGATATTTATAATAATTATTGAAGCTTGAAAGCAAGCATTTGTTTACATCTTCCGCTTCTAATTTGTGTTGATTTGACTATAGAGTTGTAAAGAAGTATTTTCTCTGGCCAACTAATCGATTTTCCTTTACAGAGAATCTGGGTAACTTTTTGAATTGCAGTTATACCTTTATTATAATTGTCATGGGCAGCAGGACCAAATTTTCCCGAAAAAAAAAGTAAATTTTCTACGCAATATTCTTTGAGTTTGATTAGTTTTCTTTGAGTATCGACTGGCGAGTCACTTAGTATCACCATATCATCTGTATAAGCTAATAAAATGAGATCTTTATTATTGTTTATATTTATACCCCTGAAGCCTGCATTTTTAAAGTATTCTTCAAGATCTGCGATGAATAATATGAATAGTAACGGGCTCAGAATTTCGCCCTGCAAAACGCCTTCAGTTATTGCAATAGAATCTGAAAGAGTCGAATTAATTTTGACCTGAAGAATCGCATTGTTATATAAACTTTGCATGATGCTAATTAAATTCGAAGAGATACCGAAATTATAAAGTTTGCTCCACAAAAGATTGCGATTAATTGAGTCGAAGGCTCGCGAAAAGTCGATGAATGTTGCAAAAACATATTTTTTTTAAATCTTAATTTTAAGTGGGAAATTGCCATCAAGGAAAATACATGATCAACTACTCTCCTGCCCTTTCTGAAACCTGTTTGAAAGTCAGGAATTAAATTATGTTCTTCACGCCAAACTTGCATTCTATTATAAATTATTTGAGTAAATATTTTGCTTATACAGTTCAAGAGAGCAATTCCTCTATGATTTAGTGGGTTTTGTTTGTTACCTTTTTTATATAATAAAAATAAATGAGAAGAAGACCAGGATTTGGGCACAATTCCTTTATTTAATACAGTGTTGAAAAATTTTAACAAGTAGTGATGCCACTTTGGAGTTTTTGAAAAATTCATTGTCCATCTGCTTCTAGTGCTTTATCATTTTTGAGGTTTGTGATCCCCACAGCCAACAAACAATTGTCACCAATTTAAAAATCTACCCCTGTGGCTCCCTCTCCACTAATATCTTCGAGGGCCGTGATTTGACGGCTGGTAACCGCACTTCACGCGACAAATATATCACTTACTGAAATCTGCTTAGGCAGAGTGCCACACCCAGTAATGGGTAAATGGCGTGATGATATATTTATTTATATTTATTTGTGATACAGATTAGTAAGTTCATTCAAAGTTATTGGTTTATCAAAGAAGGGGTGTGCGCAATCGTAATAAATCGGTATGTTAGTTTCTCTATATAGGTAAACTACCTTATAAAAGTTTTCCCATTGTAATATACTAACTTCATTAATGTTATTATTTTTTTTGGGAATTAGTTTATTCACGGCATGCCAAAATTCAGAGTTATTTTTATTATAAAGATACAATTATATAAATTATAATTAAAGCAATTTTTTTGTTTGCAACATGCAATTTTTATTTTAAAGTCGCCGTTTTGATGCATTCATCGTATATCTTCATCATTACAAATTAAAATAAATAATTAACAAACACATATTCAAAGTACAAAGTAAATAAATTATACATTTTTAAATTAACAGTAGTTAAATTTGACGAAGCATCCCGCGCCACCGAATCCCACTCCACCGATATTCCACGCGCCCCATTTTCCACGCCACCTAAAATCCACCCGGCCGAAAGATACTCTCACCACTTTTGTCCACAACACCGAATGTAGTTCTGTCTCACTTTATCATGGACTACGTCAGAACGATGACGATTATTGGTGATGTCACGGGTGGCGTCACTTAGTCAGTACAAAATTTATCTCATAGATGGCGCGGTGTACTACAATAAACCAAATAAATAACAAATACGACAATTTACGAATTGTCATTAAAAATAAATAATTAATAATTTCAATTTTATTTTAATTGAGCAAGTAAATCTGACATTAAACTGACGAAAATACATCAAAAAAATAGGTAGGTATCAAAGAAAAAATATATATTTTTTTATTTTCAAAAAAGTTATAAGTTTAACAAGTTGTTTTCGTTGCCAATAAATTTGATTTGTAAGTTGCTGTATGAGAATAATTTCGAAGTACCTTCAAATTCCTTAGGGCCGGTTATACTAAGCTTAGTTAAAAAGTTATTCATTATTTAGCATTTTTAATTATCCATTAAGTCAAAATTGTGTTATAGCAAATTAAAATGTAAATTAAAATAACTGACGATTTTGGGACAATGAAAATATTTTAAGAAAGATTAAATGTTAATAAAAGTGAGGTTATTCAGTATTTTGACAATATAATTGTGTAAAACTGTCAGTTGTTTAATTGTGTACTTTTTCTTAAATATATTATCATCAGAGATGTGCATCTACGTGTAATCTTTAATTGTCTACATCTACACGTAGACAATATGTCGACAATTCTAGCGACGTAGACAATGTAAACATTGTAGACAATGCATCTGAAAGTTGTAAAATTCAACATAACCTAAATTTTATTACAAGTATTCGTATCGTGAGCTCGGGTCATTATCGGTCTTTATATAATAAAACTAATACAGCAAGTGCTCGTACATTACTAGACGAATGTCTGTCTTGGGTCTTGGGCGAACTGTCATATTATTAAATTCGATCAACGCGCCATCCCAAAAGACGGAGTTTTCCTTGGCGCTATTTTTAACAGTAACCAGTTGACAAATTTTGAACGTTTTATTTTATGTAATAAAAATAAAAATCTCTATCAACATTTAAAATTCCCTAGTTCTAGGGATAAAATTTCTAATCTGACTTAAGTGAACACAGGTGTTTTCATTGTCTACATAGTCTACATTGTTTACATGAAAAATGAAGACGTAAACTACATAATTGTTTACACGTAGAGAATGGCGTAGATTACTTGCAGTAGACTACACGCACATCCCTGATTATCATTATTAATACATATGTCATCGTCTTATTTAACTTCCAATTCAGGATTAAAGTTAAATGTAATAAATATACTCAAAAACTACATTTAATAAGACAACGAAATAATTCGTATTAAGAATAATGTATGATGAAATTTAATTTAACTTTAGAATATCATGGGCTGCAAATGGAACCGGCTCTTTTTCTAGAACCCCGAATCGATCGTTCATGTAGAATCAAACCGACTATGTGAACCAGTTCGAACATATATCTAAATATTTACAGCAAATAAGTATGTACATTAAGATGGGAAATTTTCGACTCAGCTCTTCAGATATGCATTACATTTCGTTATTATGCTACATTTCAAACAATTTTTAGAGATTACTTAAACGACCATAAATCAACCAACATGTACCTAATGTACTTGTATATATAGCAGGTCTGCGACAACAGTATATCAATTTTGACAGTTACTTTATTTGTCAGATTTACTTGATTTAGTTGCCAAGTAAAATATAATCATAGATTATTTTCTTTTCTAAGATTGACCCTTAATTATTTTGGTGCAACTTAATTATATTTCATAAAGTTATTATCTAATAGACAATTAATATTGTTTCGGTGCAACCGGTCCTTAGACCAGTTATTGTTAACTGGTTTCTGTAATTTAATTGTGAAGCATCACGTACCTCTTGTAGTTGCTAATAAAAAATATTATCAAAATTAACATGTGAACTAAAAGGAAGTGAAATATTTTCAAGATAAGTTTATTTTAATAATAAGTACATTCTATAACAAATGAAGACATATTCTAAATTAATAAACACCTTTTTGCCCAAAATAGGTATGTAACAGGACCCCTCTGGCTTCAAAACACACTGGAAATTGTTATGTTTGAAGATATGGTACAGTTTTTGGTATTTAATGAGTTTCAGCTCCTGTTTGAATTGGGCCACATTCTCTTGAAATTTATTGTATTCTTTTCAACTCTATTTGTTACCAAGTTGAAGATGAGCCTTGTTTTAGGCTCGAAACGTCCTATTATCCTATAAATACATATGCAAATGAATTGCTTAATCCTGTCTATTTAAAATATTTTACTGTTACTTCATTTGTTAAGCACTTCTCTAGTTTACTGAAAGCAACATTAATTTCCATGGAATACTGTCATATATTTCCCAATGCTGAAAGTAAGAACGATTTCCAGTAACTATCGTAACTGCTCCAATATTATAATATATTATATTATAGGTTACGTGCAGTTAAGTGATGAAGGCAACCCTTGTACAACGTCATATTTTTGACGTTTGATGTTTGCTTTTTTCTAATGTATTATCGTACATATATTTTGCTTGTGTTATATACAATTTTAGTTGCAGCTTACTACAAAAAGTTAAAAATGTACATTATTTTCAACAACTGAAAAGAGCGCCCAAAATAGCTTTCATTGAAGATGGCGCTTCGATCGGATGCTATAATTTTATTTTGCACTGATCAGTAACAAAAAATGTTTATAATAATTAAGACGGACAAACAAATAAAAGAAGCACAAGAAATAAAACATAATACATTAGTAAAAATAAAATATCAAAATTTGACGTTGCACACTAAACACCTGTTCTGTGAAACTTGTCTTCGTAGCGGAATCATAAAAATCAGATAAACTAATTAATTATCACGATTAACGTTTATAACTTAAATTTCCTAGATTAATCTCTAGATTAACAACTAGTTTCATTCTCACAAAATTAGCTATAAATATCAAAATAGCAATGAGTTAGAACAACCATAGGATTAAGTTGGTTTGTTTGACATTTCAAAATTCATAACCTCAAAAAATAAATATTAGATGACAACAATTTTTTAATTGTTGTATTTCTATTTATGGTTTCATTTGTTTTCTTTATTTGTGTATTTTCATTTTTAGTCCAAAACAAATTAATAAGGAGATCCAAATCGAGTATCCAAGATGTTTACTCAAATTTACAATAAATTTGACTAGAAGCATGTAGAAAAGAATAACTACTTTCTATAATATCTATATCACATATTCGTACAAGAAATTAATAATAGTTAAAATTTCTTTTTAACAGTCTTACATATAAAGGATACTCGGTGAATAGGTGTTTAATGCTAATAAATGATATTTAAAACATTTCCGAAAATAAATTGAGAAAAAGAAAACAGCTGCGTATTAATATATGTTTTTGATATTTTACTCTGAACTACGGATTCTTGTTACTGTTGTAATGAGGCTTAATTAAAGGAGTCATTCATCTCGGTCATAAATATATACAGTTATCACTCTGTACTACAACTTTTCTCATTACTGACTATTATATACTTATTCGTAGCTTGTGTTATAATTAAGTATACGTACACTACAAACAATGCCTTTTAAATGTTCTGCCGGTCAATAACATAAATGTTTCTAATCTAAAAAGAATCACAATTAACACTCATAAGAAGAAAAATTTAGAGTTGCCGTGTCATACTGCTTGGTCTCAGGGCTCAAGTAGGATTCAACTTCACTTACTGCCATCATTCAATGGATATTTATTTCTTCAGATAAAATCACTTTGCCACTATTCTCGTTAGCCTATTTAGAATTCTAGTATTGTGAGGATTACAATATTTTTTTTAATAAATTTTTTGTTTAGTAACCTTTTAAAAATGCTACTTTAATTTAAATTGGCGCCATTAGTGGCGGACAAGTAGGATTAAGTTTCGTTCCAACCACAAGGGGGCGCTGATGTACGGTTCGCTTGCTTATTAATATATTTTTGGTCTATGATTGTGAGCATGCGCAGCACAGACACATGCGCAGTATCGTTATGTATACCTGTGGTCTACTGGCTAATCTACTAAGAAGTGATAAGCTATTTTGTCTCTAATAAGCTGTTAACTGTAATGTTATTGAATATCAGCAGTATATCGATCGATAAAGTATACTTATATTGTTCAAAAATACTCCAGATATTTCAGTCTCTAGACTATATTGGAAGCAAAGTTACTGTGTTCGTTTTTTGTTAAGTGCTATCTACTCTCAGAAAAAACCTAACCTTAACCGAGAATCACGAAATTACAAATTTACGCATTGTAACATTCGTCCTATAATTTAAATAAGTGCGTAATAATAACTGTAAGTATTCATGAGTTTTTTCCAAAAGTACATAATTAGTTTTAGTGTATTTTTACTTCCTTGTACGAAGTAAAGGAAGTATTGTAATCGCGAAAATTTTCGGTTCTCAGATTTCAACGGAAATAGGTGTTTTGGCCCTCCCTGAATCCATTTTGACTAATTTCGTCATGCCGTCTGTACGTACGTATCTCGCATAACTCAAAAACGGTAAGCCGTAGAAAATTGAAACTTTATATTTAGGACTGTTATAACATCTAGTTGTGCACCTCCCTTTTTGGTCATTATACAACTACCGGAAGTGGTACTTTACTTGAAGCCTATAATAGATTTTCATGAAAAACTATATTCAAATATAATTTAAAACTTTCCAAATTTGGTATATAAGACTACTATATCAATGGAAATAACATAATAGATTTTGGTTAAAATAGACTAACCGGAAGTGGCACATTACATGAAGCTGCTAACAGTTTTTCTTGAAAAAAATGGTATTATTTTAATTTTAGAAAGGAATGCTGCAAATAAAAGTTTTAGAGAATTAAATTCTGCGTCTAGCACACTAAGAATTTTTAAATTAGCTTTTTGCATAAACGAGATATCTAAATTTAAATATTATATATTTTTTGATTTTTTTTAAATTTAAGTTTGCTATGGATTAGAACAAAAAATAAAAGATTTAATGTCAAATATGTGCAATTAAAAAAATATCTATAGTTTAATACGTGTACAAGGAAGTCATGTGGTGTCCACATCAGATATTTTTCTAGAAACTTGACAGTGAACGCAAGTATTATAAAACATAGAATTAGGTAGAAACTATTTGAGGCTTACAGACAAGTTAGTGCTGGGTCTGATAGTTATGATCCACAAGGACTTGGACAAGAGATGCAAGAGTGTATTAGAAATTTATATAGTGTGACGATGTTTGGTCTGGCACAAGGAGCGTGGATTGCTCAGGTGCCAAACGGTAATGGATAGCGGTGTTGGGGTTGTGTCCAGGATATAGAAATAAAACAGCGGATGGCTTCAGATTTCAGATTTATTTCGCGGATCTTGGTGTACACTGATTTTCTCGGGTTGGTCGCGGTAGCGGCCACTGACTTGGTCTCCGGAACACCCCTTGAGGGCGTCCTGACGTAAAACGGTGGGTTTCGGAAAACCGACGCCCGGCGTCGGTCGGGCGGCGGTGTGTCGGACGGGTCTTTGGCGGGTCCCTGAATCGACCCTGCGAAGCGCGGCGCGTTCTGGCGACTCGTGTTGAAACGACGCTTGGCGTTGCAATGTTGCGGGGTCTCTCGGTCCTCCCGAGGATGGCGGAGCCGATTCCCGCGTAGTGGAAATTAAAAACGGCCGTAACTCGGAAACGACGCCCGGCGTCGCGGCGGTGTCGGTCTCTATCCACTGCTGACAGTGGTTAGGATGGGTTCCTGGTGCAAACTCAAAATCGACGCCGGCGTCGCGACGACTGATTTCGAGTATGTTCGTCGGGAGAGTGTCCCGATGTCGGTGGCGGTTTCGGTGTGCGGAGCGTCGTTCGGCCGGAACGTCGTAAAACGCGAAGCTGACGTCACAGCGGGTGACGTCACGGTGGGTGGTTCGGTGTTGTACGACCTGGTGCTCTCGAGTTCACTACCTCGAGGATGGTGGCAGAGATACGAAAAGGACGAAGACGGGTTGTTCTCTCCAGTCGTCAGACGCGAGGAGGAAGGGTGCGGAGTGCGGGGAGGTTGGGGACCTGGTGCTGATGTTTTACGGCGGACCCGCGTTGTGACCTGGATTAACCCTGCCGAGGATACTCTCTACTCTTGCGAGTCGAGGATGCTCTCCACTCTTGCGAGTCGAGGATTCTCTCCAGCCCGGGAGGGCTCGAGGAAGGCGGCGCGCTCGGAGAGTACCTCTAGGTCTCAAAGCAGACGGTATCGTGCTCCCAACTGTGGAGCCGCGGGTGCTGAAGGCGTACAGTGAAATAGCCGACGTTGTGACTTGGGACCCCCTGATCAGGGTGACTCTCCACTCTTGCGAGTCGAGGATGCTCTCCAGCCCGTGGGCTCGAGGATGACGGCGTTCTCAGTCAGGGACTCCAAGTCGCAATGTTGGTTTGAACTAGGTAGCCTGAAGGGCTCGGAACGGACGGGGAACGGTAAAAACGGTAAACTAGAATGTATCTCTTACCCTGGTGAATCTCGCTGGACGGCTTCTCCTTGGTTATCACGGTAACACTCTCTCATGAAATGAGGATATAACTGTGTCTTTCGCTTCGCGGATCCCGGCTTATATACAAAAAATCTGATGTGGACACCACATGACTTCCTTGTACACGTATTAAACTATAGATATTTTTTTAATTACACATATTTGACATTAAATCTTTTATTTTTTGTTCTAATCCATAGCAAACTTAATTTACAAAAAAATCAAAAAATATATAATATTTAAATTTAGACATCTCGTTTATGCAAAAAGCTAATTTAAAAATTCTTAATGTGCTAGACGCAGAATTTAATTCTCTAAAACTTTTATTTGCAGCATTCATTTCTAAAATTAAAATAATACCATTTTTTTCAAGGAAAACTGTTAGCAGCTTCATGTAATGTGCCACTTCCGGTTAGTCTATTTTAACCAAAATCTATTATGTTATTTCCATTGATATAGTAGTCTTATATACCAAATTTGGAAAGTTTTAAATTATATTTGAATATAGTTTTTCATGAAAATCTATTATAGGCTTCAAGTAAAGTACCACTTCCGGTAGTTGTATAATGACCAAAAAGGGAGGTGCACAACTAGATGTTATAACAGTCCTAAATATAAAGTTTCAATTTTCTACGGTTTACCGTTTTTGAGTTATGCGAGATACGTACGTACGTACATACGTACGTACAGACGGCATGACGAAATTAGTCAAAATGGATTCAGGGAGGGCCAAAACACCTATTTCCGTTGAAATCTGAGAACCGAAAATTTTCGCGATTACAATACTTCCTTTACTTCGTACAAGGAAGTAAAAAGTTAATGAATCGGGTTCGGACGGGTTGTCAGTGGTCGCTACCATGTATTTACATAGGGGTAACTTACATGCTGTGGTTGAAGGGCTTCTCGTGCCCTTAAGACGTTCATACTAGCGCCAATCGCTAGCCCTGGAATTATGCTGCCAGGAAAGTATAACTTTATTCGGATCGGATGCTTACAGCCGGAGTTATTAACAGAAAACCGGGGTTGCTCTTATTTCCGGAGAGAGCAGTTTACGAATCACCGATGTTTCGGACGTCTCCGGACATCGGTGAGTCTAAACTGCGAGTGACGAAAAACATTTCGTCACAATAGGATCAGAGTTCATCTAAGGGCAAATGATTACACTGTAATTAAAAATGCTTTGGAAATCTGATTATTACAATATCTGAAAATGACAACCTACGTTATGTTGCATATTCGGCTAATACTTTAAATAAAAGTAGTAAGTAATTCACTTCTTGTAATATAAAAATATTTATAGCTATAATAATTTGTATAATACGAGTTTAACATGATATTCAAGTATTTAAAATAGCTTATTGAATATAAATTTCAGCTCCTGGTCGTCCAGCAATACCATATCATGACCATACAGCAATTAATGAACTTGTGAATGATCGAGAAACAATAAATGATAGAATACAAAATATATTTCAACACCAGTATGGTTTAAATACAACAGCGCTTGCTGAAGACGTTAATGCATCATCACGGGCAACTAGTGAGGTAGAACTTACAGAACATCAATCTTTACATCTAAATGACATAATAAATAGTAATATTTCAAGCGTTGAAAAGTATTTGGTATGCAATCGATACATAAATATTGATTAATATTTCAATTTTGAAAATGAGTCGATTATTTAAAATATATTTTTAAGTAAAGTAAAACCCCGAACTTATAACATGTAATATCAATTTTTTGGAGCACATAATTGCTTTTTGTTGAACTGTAGGAAGAACAGTATTGGACTTTAGAGAAAAAAAATACGATTTTTTTTGTATAAGAGCGCAAAAAATAATTAAATATTAGTAGAGTTGGTAAATTAATTTTCTAAATGGAAAACTTTCCTCATCAATATTGCCGGAAATTTTCCGAAGCAATTTGTTTTTGCATTTTTACATTGTTTATGCTTTGAGCTTTAATTTAATACCAAATACTTATAAGATTGTAGAAGCAAAAACTATGTTTTAGTGAAAAACATGTTTATTAAAGAAATAAATATATTGTGCAATATATAAAACATAAATAAATCATAAATCTGCATTTTTGTAACGTTTGGTACGTACTGTTTAATACAATAAATGTACTTGTAGTATACTTCATCTTCATTATTATTAATTATCCGAATATATTTTCAGATAGCTTTTATTTGAAGCATTTTTGTCTAAAATCAATTGGCCACTTTTGCGCAAGGAAAAACTGATTTCCCATGTTAAACGCCTATGGCCAGGTATTCATGTTACACCCGGTATATATATATATATATATATATATATATATATATATATATATAAATAAATAAATAAATAAATATATCATCACGCCTTTTACCCATTACTGGGTGTGGCACTCTGCCTAAGCAGATCTCGGTAAGTGATATATTTTGTCGCGTGAAATGCGGTTACCAGCCGTCAAATCACGGCCCTCAAAGATATTAGTGGGGAGGGAGCCACAGGGGTAGATTTTTTTAAATTGGTGAAAATTGTTTGTCGGCTGTGGGGATCGAACCAGGGTTCTCAAGATCCACAGGCCGACTCGATACCACTGAGCCATCTACCCCATATATATATATATATATATATATATATATATATATATATATATATATATATATATATATATATATATATATTTATATATATATTTATATATATATATATATATATATATATATATATATATATATATATATATATATATATATATATATATATATATATATATATCTTTATATATATATATTTATATATATGATATATTTATTTTATATATATATATATATATATATATATATATATATATATATATATATATATATATATATTTATATATATGATATATTTATTTTATATATATATATATATATATATATATATATATATATATATATATATATATATTTTGTTGATTTTCTTCACCACCACCCGCCATGCTTGCCTGAAACTCAGGTAGCAGATCTACGATTCAATTTTTTTGCTGGATTATTTCTGTAGTTCATTTTTTTGTCACGAGAGAGAGATGAGTTTTTTTTTTGGCTGGCTGTCAAACGGGTTCTGCTTCGAGATTTCATCGAAGACGGTCGATCAAGGCATAGACCAGACATATAGTAGACCGCCTACTCTCTAATATTTCTCTGGAACACTATTCGCGACTTGAGCGCCACTGGCTACTAGCGGTTGTAATATATACTAATGTAAAGCGGGTTGCGCACATACTAATTTATTTATTTATCGTGTCAGAAACATACAGAGTATACAAAAAGAAATACATTTAATTTATTTGGAATTAGATTAAAATCGTCTTATTTAATTTAGTTTATAATATAAATTCAAATTTATTTCAGACCAATATTTGGCCACGTCCAAGGCATTTGGTGTTGCGTGTATCAGATCATTCATATTGCACGTTGCTGGGCACTTCGTACATTCCAATAGGTGTTCATTGGTCTGTTCGTAGCCGCATTCACATCTGGTTGTTTCATGAGGCATGCCCCATTTCTATATATATAGATTACATACTAATGTAAAGCGGGTTGCGCACATATTAATGTAAAGTGGGTTGCGCACATTGATAGTAATTCAATAGAAATTATGATATTTGAATTATTTACTTGATTTTAAAAGTAGATATTAGTTAAAAATTATTTTACACCATTATTAAGTAAAACTTTCTAATCGTAGACTAATGTAAAATTATATTTTAACTAATATCTACTTTTAAAATCAAGTAATGAATTAAAATAATATATATACATAATATATTATTATAATTTAATTGGAACATTTTTAAATCACTTTGTCTACAGTAAAAAAGGAATCAGTATCTAATTAAAACAAATTTATTATTATAAATTATGAACATTATTTTTGTAGCTTTTCTTAGCTTTCATTATTAACATGTCGGTGTTATTGCCAATGTCCACTCTTCTACCACTTAATATTCTGTTGATTTCAATTATATAATGGAAAAAAATGTTCTAATAGCCTGAAGTTCAGCTTTGCATATTTCGCAATTTCCTTATAAAAATGTCAAGTTTTTTTAAAATGTATCCGCCACAAAAATTTGACAAATTGTTGTCTGTGACATTTTCATTAATATTTATATGCATGAGTCTTGATACTTCTGGCTCTGCCTTCGTCGATTCTCCATTCACCTCTGCCACTGAGAAGAGCTTCTTCAACGTCGACAAACAAACAACTAATTCACACACCGAAAAATGAGAAAGCAAATGACAACGTCTAAATACACGAGCGGTTGAGACCAGACAATAACAAACTATTCAAATTGACATCTGTAACAAATGAAAGCGCATGCGCGACTAGTACCGCAGCGCCTGCATGCGGATGTAATAGGCATTTATTAGTGTTCAAGGTCATATATAAGAGTAGGAGGGGCATGGATCAAGGGTTCTGCCTTCAGACTTCGTCGTGATCGGTTGATTTTGTGGATGCTGTCCGAGATCTTATTTTGTTGTCGGCCATGTTGGCTTGAGTTTTTTGATTTTGTGAAGATAACGACGATATCCATGAACATCACCGTGCTGACTGCATCTTGAGAGTAAGTGTTCAAGCTAAGATTTTACTGATTTGAAGTTTATTAGTTGAAACTGTTTATTTTTGATATTTGATATCATTTATTTTGTTTTGTGGAGCACATGTTCGTGTCTCATTTTTAGGTTAAATTTAACGTAGCGTCAATCATCTTAGTAAAATTTTAGACTCAGAAGCTTATGATCAATTGTAGTATTTAGATCGATTGAACTATGACAGAATCGCTTTTGTTGAACTTAGCTAGATTACCAGTTCGTGTATGAAGTCATGTTCTGTCCACATGCACTTGTCATTTTTGTAGCATATCATTTTAGTAATTCTGTATAAACATTCTGGGGGGTTTTGCTTTTGTTTGGATTTAAAATTTAGTTTTTGTGAAATACATGCTTCACGTGTATTTGAAACACGTGTTGCTTGGTTCATTTTGTTTCTGAATTGCATTTCCGGCCACCTTCTTTGTATCCCCTCTCCCTTCATATCATGTCCGTTCATTATCATTCATTGAGAACATGTGTGTGAGAATGTGTTGAGACCCGACTGTTTCTTTTGGACAATTTAGGAATTTACAGGCGTTTTTGTTTGTTGAGAACTTTTCTGCTCAGTTAGAAAAGCTGCCTCATCTTTTTTTTTGGAACATACTTTGCTGGCTTTGTGCTTTTTGATTAGATATTAAGGTTTGTGATATTTAGTTTAAGTTTAGTTTGGTCTGGTTTGACTTTTTGGTTGCTGATGAGCACATTTGTGATTTTTGATATTTTGAGTCAAAACCAACCACCACAAAGCCGCGAAGCCTGTTTATTGTGTAAGTAGAGACTTACTTCCTGTCCAACGTCCCTGTCTCAACAGCCCCATCATTCATTATTCATCTCTTCACCATTCTCATTATTTTCATCGTCATTTTCTATATGTGCTTGCGTAACGTAAAGTTAATTCTGAAACATGCTGTACCTCTTGAAAATTTTGATTCTGATACTTTTGTAATACTTTTGTTTGATTTTGTATTTAAGTTTTGCTTTGTAACCCGTAGCTTGTTAATTAACTTGAACTTTGTTAACGATTTAGATTTGGAATTTTTGCTTTGTCATCCTTGCTTGATACGCTTTGCGCTTTTGTATGTACATTTGTGGTATGGTTTGCTGCTGGTTCATCCCCTGTTTTAGGTGCAACCAGTAAGGGATTTTAGTCTGAGCTACCTAAGAGAGGAGAGGCTTGGAGAAGTGACCTATATTAACCTTCTGAAGACGATTGTTGAGATAAGCGGTGTATTGAGTGGCCTCACGCACTTTACCAAGGACCAACACATCTATTTACGTCCGGAAGCTCACCATATTTGATCTCCAGTCGAGAAGATCGGTCTACTTCAACTCTTCGTCTCCGTCCTCCTCTCCAGGAGTCTCAGAAGAAGAGGATTAGATAGTCCAACCTACCATTTTTTGCAGCGTACGTCTGACACTGTCTTAGTTGGATAGCAGATTCCACCGCTCAGTTAAGTTACATCTTAGTCTCTGTTTTTTGATTTAGTTTGTTGTTTTGGTTACAAAGATTAGATTAAAGTTTAACTTGTATTTTAGTTGTGATTTTGATTTATTATGTTATGCACATCATACCTTTTGTGTCACTAGTTCCTAGCTCACTAGAGTGTCCCTTCTTTTTTTCGAGCTAGGTGGCGCCTCCGGAACCTACGCCCAGCACCGCTGAACATAGTTAGCCAGGTATTGTATATGTGGTGCTTCCTTTGATTTTGTTGTGTAAGCCGAAAGGCCTTGGTTTTGTGTGTAGCGCGCCAAAAGTAGAAGAAGCATTACATATATAAGTTTTAGCGCCCGAACGTGGGGCTGTAATTTTGTTAATTTTTGCTTTGTTAGTTGCTCACTGCAGTAAAGTAAAGTTAAATAGCAGTACAGCGACACTGGAGTTTGTCTTTCTCTTATCATCCTTCTTTCACGTCATTATCATTTTCTCATCTTTGTTTCATCCACTAATCCAGTTTAAATTTTTGTTTCAATATCCCTGGCCATGGAGAATATTCATCACTTGTTAGAGGACGAGCTAGAGTACGAGCTTAATATCAGAGGAATAGTTAACCACGGACCAAATTTTGACATGACCGAGACATTACGAGGATTATTACGAATGGAAAGTATATCTGGATCATTCACTCAAAACATTACCATACCTGTTTACCCCCGATCCGAGTATGAAATTTGCAAGGAAAAACTCCGGAAAATCTATGGTGAGTTATCATTCCATATTTGCTCACCATCACTCCATTCTAAATGTACCACACGATTAGGATACTTACAAAAACGAATTTCGCGTATTCCGACTCTTGAATACCGTTCTCAGCTTTTAATAGATTTAGCTACAGTTCGTGAATTATTAGCTTCACATTGTAAAAATACCGAGGATTTACTAGATTTGGAGAATAATTTAGTTTCATCCCCACCTTCTCTGGTAGCTTCACGACCTTTACTTGCTATGATTCCACCGGCGAATAGTGTTCATCAGCTTCCACAAGCTTCTGTAAGACAAGTTGTGCAACCTGACTTCTCGCATAGCACTCAAATAGTTCCGTCACCCACCACCAATCCCTTTTTGCCAAGTTCAAGAACTTTTTGGATTAGCAAACTCAATATTACATTTGACGGCCATGGTAGTTTAATGACTTTTCTTGACCGAATTCAAGAACTTGCCTTAGCTCGAGGAATTACGAATCATCAGCTCTTTCAACAAGCTTCTGATCTCTTCATCGGATCTGCTCTAATTTGGTTTAGATCAATAAGACCATCTGTTAATTCTTGGGATGCCTTAGTGCTCCGTTTAAAAGCAGCTTTCCTACCTACGGATTACGAAATGCGTCTATGGGATGAAATTCGTCACCGAACACAAGGACCCGACGAAAAAGTTGAAATTTACGTGGCAATCATGCGAAATCTCTTCAGCCATCTTTTATCACCTCCTGCAGAACTAACTCAAATTATGTTCATTATTGGCAACCTACAACCTTATTTTCAGAGAGATCGCTCTCTATTTAATTGTCAAACTTTTGATGCCTTAATTTCAAACCTCCGTTAGATTGAAGACACCCGTTCTAGAATCCTGCTCTTTAAAAATTCACCTGTTCGATCTTCTACTACATTAGTACCTGAATTAGCATATCGTCGTGAACGTTTGCCCGTGCGACAAGTTTCTGAAGTTAGTAACGATCATTCTGTTCTTGCTATTACCAATTCTCGAGTTCGATCCTGCTGGAATTGCGGACAAAAAGACCACCTATCAGCGTTTTGCACCCAACCTCGTCGTAAACATTGTTTTACGTGTGGCCCACCAAATGTAACTCGTGCTACTTGCCCGCGCTGTTTGCGTAAGCTTTCAAAAAACGATTTGGCCGGTCTCGAACCATCAGCACTCGAAACCGTCGGCCAAACACCTGTGCTAAACGACTTCGTTGGACACAATGGCTTAACGAAATAAATAACTTTATGAATGCTTCAATATCACCTGTTTTTCGAAATGTGGGACATGATCAACGACCTTATATCGACGTTACTATCAATACTAAGCACGTGACCGCTTTACTTGATTCTAGAGCTAATTTAACCGTCTTAGGAAAACCTGGTTTATCTTTGTTATCTTCTGAGAACTTAAAATTCACCTCTCACGCGACCAGCAATGTCTTCACTGCTGATGGCGTTTCACAACCAATCCTAGGATATGTTTTGTTACCGATCACCCTAAATGGAACCACCAAGTTAGTTAACACGGCTGTTGTCCCTTCATTGCGCCATAAACTTATTCTTGGCGTTGATTTCTGTCGACAGCTTCGTTTATCTCTCCATTTTTCCAATAACACTTGGCACTCGTCGTCACCTGAAATAGCTAGTATCAATGCTATAAAAGGCTTATCCGATTTATCTTCTTCTCAGTTAACAGTTCTTGAAAGTAATAAGGCTGCCTATCATCAGCTCAGCTCTCAAGGTTTTAGGTTCTACCCATCTTACGACTCATATTATTGACACAGGCTCGGCTTTGCCCATTAAACAACGGCATTTTCCCCTGTCTCCAATTATGTTGGCGCATCTAAATCAAGAACTAGATCAAATGCTTAAACTAGGAGTAGTTCAGGAATCCCAAAGCCCTTGGCCATCCCCTGTTCTTTTGGTTAAGAAAAAGTCTGGCGAATTTCGTTTATGTTTTGATGGTCGCCAATTAAATGCTGTTACAAAAAAGGACGCATACCCATTACCTTTTGTGTCATCCATCTTGGACAAATTAAGGGATGCAAATTATTTATCTTCTATTGACCTTAAGTCAGCTTTTTGGCAAATTCCCTTGCACGAACAATCCCGAGAAAAAACTGCTTTCACTGTACCTGGTAGAGGTTTATTCGAATTCACACGAATGCCCTTTGGCTTGTGCAACGCGCCTCAGAGCCTGCAAAGACTCATGGACCGAGTTCTAGGTCCCCAGTTAGAACCGAAAGTCTTCGTCTATTTAGATGACATCATTATCGGTACATCATCCTTTGAAGATCATATTGTCACTCTATTAGAAGTCCTGGATCGTTTAAAATCCGCCAATTTAACCGTAAATGTTGAAAAATGCGAGTTTTGTCGCCCTAGTTTAAAGTTTTTGGGTTATGTTGTCGACAGCCACGGTTTACGTACTGACCCGGACAAGGTGTCCGCCATTGTTAATTTTCCACGCCCCAAAAATACCACCGAAATTAAACGTTTCATGGGAATGGCATCGTGGTATCGTCGCTTTGTCCCCCAATTTAGCTCTATCGCTGCCCCTATTAATGACCTTTTAAAAGGCCAGAAAAAAGGTAAAGCTATAGTTTGGAACTCCATTGCAGAGCATTCATTTAAACTTTTGAAGAACGCTCTTATAGCCGCTCCTGTTTTGGCTAGTCCTGACTTTAAATTACCATTTACGATTCAAACTGATGCTTCACAATATGGAATTGGTGCAGTTCTCACTCAGGTCTCGGAAAATGAAGAACACGTCATTTCGTACATTAGTCGCTCTTTAAATAAATCTGAGAGAAATTATTCGGTCACGGAACGTGAATGCTTAGCTGTTTTGTTCGCTATAGAAAAGTTTCGTCCTTACATCGAAGGTTCATCCTTCACAGTCATTACCGATCATTATTCTTTGTTATGGTTGATGCGTATGTCTGAACCTACGGGCAAATTGGCTCGCTGGGCAGTTAAACTGCAACAATATAATTTATCCATTCAACACATGGTACACTAATTTGCGTACTAAGGTCTGTACTCAGCCCAATTCGTACCCTGATTGGCGTTTGGAGAACAACATTCTTTATAAACACCTTCCTCGCAGTAGCGCAATGCCTACTAACTTGTCTGAGTGGAAACTTGTTCCTCATGAACAAAGATCCGAAATTTTACGTCTATGTCACGACTCTCCTGCTGGCGCTCATCTTGGTGTGCAAAAAACCTTCCTACGAGTTGCCGAACATTATTACTGGTCTCAAATGCGTTCTTATGTGCACAAGTATGTCACTCGCTGTGCTACTTGTTTAGCTAACAAAACTTCTCACTTGCGTCCGGCTGGCATAATGGGAACAGAAAAGAAAGTTCGCTTTCCCTGGCAGTGTATTGCCTGCGATCTTATTGGACCCCTACCTCGTTCTACGACTGGACATACTTACATCCTTGTCATATCTGACTGGTTCACGAAATTCACACTTACGTTTCCTTTGCGTTCTGGTACAGTTTCCAAAATTTGTGATTACCTGGAAAAAGACGTTTTTCTCATGCACGGCGTCCCGCAAATTATTCTGGTTGATAATGCGACTCAGTTTCGTAGTAAAGTATTTAGCAGTTTGTTATCTAAGTACGATATACCTAAGTTATGGTACAACGCTAAGTATCATCCTCAAGTAAATTTTGTTGAACGTTGCAACCGTGTCATCAAAACCGCTATCCGCTGTTTTATCAACAAGAATCAACGACACTGGGATGTTCACTTACCTGCCTTGTCACAAGCTATTCGTACCGCAACTCATGAAGTGACTGGATACAGTCCTGCTTTTCTAAATTTCTTCCTGTCTCCGGAAAATTCTACGGTACTCCTGCGGATCAACTTGAACTTGGTTCACGTGAAGAATATGCTCAACAACTAGCTAAATTTTCCGATATTTACAAAGAAGTCGTCCACAAGTTATCTGCGGCTCATCATCGTAATACTCGTACTTACAATCTGCGCCGTCGCCCACTTCAATTTAATGTTGGAGATACTGTTTGGAAGCGTAATTATGTCTTGTCTAATGCAGCTAATTATTTTTCCTCAAAGCTGGCACCCAAATATATTCGCTGTTTAGTTTCCAAGAAAATTTCATCTTTGGTTTATCAACTCACTGATCTCGATGGTAACCAACTTGGAAGATGGCATGTCAAGGATCTTAAAACTAATCCTGACTCTGACGAAACATCTAAGTCTTCATATCATGTTCGTTCATTATCATTCATTGTTCGTGTCTCATTTTTAGGTTAAATTTAACGTAGCGTCAATCATCTTAGTAAAATTTTAGACTCAGAAGCTTATGATCAATTGTAGTATTTAGATCGATTGAACTATGACAGAATCGCTTTTGTTGAACTTAGCTAGATTACCAGTTCGTGTATGAAGTCATGTTCTGTCCACATGCACTTGTCATTTTTGTAGCATATCATTTTAGTAATTTTGTATAAACATTCTGGGGGGTTTTGCTTTTGTTTGGATTTAAAATTTAGTTTTTGTGAAATACATGCTTCACGTGTATTTGAAACACGTGTTGCTTGGTTCATTTTGTTTCTGAATTGCATTTCCGGCCACCTTCTTTGTATCCCCTCTCCCTTCATATCATGTCCGTTCATTATCATTCATTGAGAACATGTGTGTGAGAATGTGTTGAGACCCGACTGTTTCTTTTGGACAATTTAGGAATTTACAGGCGTTTTTGTTTGTTGAGAACTTTTCTGCTCAGTTAGAAAAGCTGCCTCATCTTTTTTTTTGGAACATACTTTGCTGGCTTTGTGCTTTTTGATTAGATATTAAGGTTTGCGATATTTAGTTTAAGTTTAGTTTGGTCTGGTTTGACTTTTTGGTTGCTGATGAGCACATTTGTGATTTTTGATATTTTGAGTCAAAACCAACCACCACAAAGCCGCGAAGCCTGTTTATTGTGTAAGTAGAGACTTACTTCCTGTCCAACGTCCCTGTCTCAACAGCCCCATCATTCATTATTCATCTCTTCACCATTCTCATTATTTTCATCGTCATTTTCTATATGTGCTTGCGTAACGTAAAGTTAATTCTGAAACATGCTGTACCTCTTGAAAATTTTGATTATGAACATTTTGTAATACTTTTGTTTGATTTTGTATTTAAGTTTTGCTTTGTAACCCGTAGCTTGTTAATTAACTTGAACTTTGTTAACGATTTAGATTTGGAATTTTTGCTTTGTCATCCTTGCTTGATACGCTTTGCGCTTTTGTATGTACATTTGTGGTATGGTTTGCTGCTGGTTCATCCCCTGTTTTAGGTGCAACCAGTAAGGGATTTTAGTCTGAGCTACCTAAGAGAGGAGAGGCTTGGAGAAGTGACCTATATTAACCTTCTGAAGACGATTGTTGAGATAAGCGGTGTATTGAGTGGCCTCACGCACTTTACCAAGGACCAACACATCTATTTACGTCCGGAAGCTCACCATATTTGATCTCCAGTCGAGAAGATCGGTCTACTTCAACTCTTCGTCTCCGTCCTCCTCTCCAGGAGTCTCAGAAGAAGAGGATTAGATAGTCCAACCTACCATTTTTTGCAGCGTACGTCTGACACTGTCTTAGTTGGATAGCAGATTCCACCGCTCAGTTAAGTTACATCTTAGTCTCTGTTTTTTGATTTAGTTTGTTGTTTTGGTTACAAAGATTAGATTAAAGTTTAACTTGTATTTTAGTTGTGATTTTGATTTTATTATGTTATGCACATCATACCTTTTGTGTCACTAGTTCCTAGCTCACTAGAGTGTCCCTTCTTTTTTTCGAGCTAGGTGGCGCCTCCGGAACCTACGCCCAGCACCGCTGAACATAGTTAGCCAGGTATTGTATATGTGGTGCTTCCTTTGATTTTGTTGTGTAAGCCGAAAGGCCTTGGTTTTGTGTGTAGCGCGCCAAAAGTAGAAGAAGCATTACAATATACAGGATGTAGAATTGAAATGTGGCGTATAGGGATTTCAATGTTATTTTTTAAATATTGCTGTATCTCTTTACCTATTCACTTTAGAGCAAAAGCGTAAATACAAAAATTGTTCAGAAATTAAAAACGCTTCCTATAAAGTAAATTTCATTACATAAATGTGAATAGTTATTAAATGAAATTCAAAATTTATTAAAATTTTTTGTAGATTGCGTTGGAAAATTAAACAAATGAACTGAATATTTGACATATTATAAAAGAGTTTGACATTTGTTACAGTGTTGTAATATTTGTTGAACAAGTTTTTGAAGAATATACGAGTATATATATGCTTCTTCAGCGAATAGACAAGAATTAATTTCCTTTTTCAGGTCTTGATAAGTGGAATAGTTTGTAGAAAGTTCGAGTGAATTAGAACATGTGCTTACAATTGGTCTTCTGGAAAGTCCAACAGAGTTGCTGAAGTAAACTTTGATACATTCAGGCATCTGAAATCCATGCATCTAATATACATTTCCAAAAAATGTAAAATGGTTTGTTCATTTGTTAGGTCACTATTTGTTTGTAAGCAGTTTACAATCTTATCTGGAGTTGGTTTCTGCAAATCTTGTAGAACTGTAAAATCACATCCTTGCCAAAATGAACCATATTTTTCAAAGGAAATGCCCTGTCTTATGAGGTCCACAAACTGTTTCGATTTATCAAATAAGATGTCTGTTGCAATAGAAAGGATTTGTTCTTCGATTTCAGATTCCGCAGGTAATTCAAAAAATGATTACTATGAAATATGTTAGTTAATATTTCTTTTTCTTTGCAATTGAGATCGGAGAAATTGTTGACAGCTTTTTTTTAATGTGGATCTTTCACAGGCATTGACAAATAAATAAAAATCTTCTAAAATAATGTTTGTATTAATAATTTTATCAGGATGTCCAATGCAAGATAAAGTCACTCTTGATAATTTCGATGGCACATTTCCCGTAAGCAGAAGCATGTGTTTAATGGCTCTTCCTATTAATATAAATTTTTCTTTATCTTTCCTCATACGATTTAAAGGAATAAATGGGATAATGCAGTCTTCTCCTTTAAAAAAAGTATTTTCAATGGTCCCAAAAAATATATTAAAATAAAAAAAAAATGCATATTTTGTTTATTTGCTTAAATTATAGTATAAACCCTAAGGAATAAGGGACAATTAATTTAAATGCCGCGCGGAAGTATTTCAGAGGAAAACAGCATATATCTATTAGTACTAGTATATATTATCTATATATGACTCGAAACTTTAAACGCGTTTTTCTCGAAATCATATTTTCAAAATCGCGCGAAAAGAAATTTTACTTTTTAATAATGTAACATATGGATTATTTTACATGATTGTAAAGCAAATTTGATGCACTTTTCAAATTTGTAAAAAAATATAGTATGTTCCATTTGAAATTTCAAAGTTGATACTAATTACTAATAAACCGGAAATGATATCATGAATGTACATCCGTCATCAACTAGCTTTCATGTTGTTGTATAAATCATGTTATATGAAAGAAATTGCTAAGTTGATAAATAAGCGAGAATTTGCTGGGTCTAAAAATATAACAGCCTGTATATATATATATATATAATAATAATAATAATAATAATAATATTTATTTTGTCTTCCAGGATGAACCCTGATACAAAAGAAATTCAGTACAAATGAAATATAAAAATAAATATATAGATAAATTTTAGTTATTTATAACAATATCTTAATGCTATATTAATTATTTTTGGTACAATACAATATCTTATTTATACAATATTTTAAATTATTCATTTAATAAGAATGAGCGTAGTTTTAGAGCGTTAGCCATGAAGTAAAATAAATTATTGGCCTGATTTTTGTTAGATATATCCAAACAAACAGAACATGTTTTCTCCAAAGTCGATGATAGCCACGATTCTCTTAAGAGCTCATACATTGGACAATAATATAAAATATGTTTTAAGTCTTCCAGCTCATGCCTATTACATAAGGAGCACATCTCGTTTGGATTTAATTTGTAGGAAATATTATTTATAACTACCCTAATCATAAGAATGTCACTTGCTCGTAATTTTGCCAATACTCTACAGATGTTTATTTTACAATTTAATGTTAGACAAGGCTGCGGTCCCTCCTTAATTTGTAAGTGCTTGTAAATAGTACAGAATTTTCCATTGCGAGCTTTAATTAAATCACTTTCCCTTACTTGTTGTTCGTAGTTAGATAATATTAAATTAGCGGTGTTCTTCAGTAGTGAAACATTTTCTGATTCCATCATATCAGCAAAACCAGCATTCGCAAACATAATTTTTACTTGCGAGACCCAATTATATTTTATTTTATTGCTAGGGTACTTGTCTAGATGACACAGACGCCTGTAACAAATTTTTGGATATCTACTCTCTGGCATGTTCCATAATTTGATGATCCAATTAATTACGAGTTTTAAAACTTCAACTACTATTTTTCTTATTCCCATTTCTAAACGAATCACATAGTGTGGTGTATTTTGCGGTAAAAATAATAATCTTTTAAAATAGTTTGTTTGTGCTCTTTCCATCTCTTCAGTATATCTTACACCCCATATTTGTGATGCATATAGTAGCGTGCTAGTAATAATAGATGTGTATAATTTTATTTTACTATTCCAGTCATTAGCTTTAGCGGAGGATAAGGTATTTAAAACAGAGCCAGTTGCTATGTTTGTTTTTGCTATTGCTGTTTTGGCCGCTTCCAGAAATAGGGATGAACTTGAAAATGGAATACCCAAGTAAATATATTTGTTATTGGTTTTAATTTCTTTGTCTTTAAATGTAAATATGTACTTGTAACTAGTTGAACCCACCTCTGTGAAAACGAACTATTTCTGATTTTGTCTCATTTACTGAAAGGCCTTTTTTGGAGCAGTATTTTTCTAAAATATTTAGTTTACGCTGTACGTCTACTGGAGAATCAGCAAATATTACCAGATCGTCGGCGTAAAGTAGTATTAGTATATCATTGTTGTTATCAATATTTAAACCTTTCGCTCCGTTACTACGAAAGAAAGATTCTATATCATTTAAAAACATGCTAAATAACAACGGGCTTAGGATTTCTCCCTGTAAAACACCTTCGTGTATGTCTATGTTATGGGTATGAGAAAAGTCTTTCAATCTTATTTTCATAGAAGCATTTTCATATAGTTTACTTAAAATCCTAATAATTTTCTCGCTCATCCCCAAACTGTGCAGCTCGTTCCACAATAAAGAATGGGGAACGGAGTCGAACGCTCTTTTGAAATCTATGAAAATTGCATAGACATATTTCTTTGGTAGTCTCAGCTGTATTTGGACTGCAGCATTTAAAATAAAGATATTATCAACGCAAGAGCGGCCCTTGCGAAATCCAGACTGACTTTCTGGTATAATTTGCGCTAAATCAGCCCATTCTATCAGCCTACTATGTATTATTTGGGTAAAAATGTTTACTATGCTATTAATGAGTGCAATGCCTCGGTAATTGATTGGATCGTCTTTAGCATGTTTTTTATGAATCATTATCATTTCTATTTCGGACCAGCCATCAGGAATTGATTCAGTTTGCCATATTTTGTTGAAAAATGATATAATATATAATACCCAATTGTTTGGTAGATTTTTATAAAATTCATTACTTATGAGGTCAAGTCCAGGTGCTTTTCCCAACTTACATTTACTTAGAGACTGGTAAAATTTATTCATCAGTTGTAATTTCATTATCAAGAATGGGGTGTACATGATCAAAAATTAGCCTATCATAGTTAGTACAATTTCTAGCTAAATTATCATAGTAATTTTCCCATGTGTGTTTTTCAATTATATTCTTTTTGTCGACTTTAAATCTAAATGTATTAACAGTTTGCCAAAAAACAGTTGCGTTATTTACATTCTCTAGTTTTTTTATAATTATCTGTCGTGATTCAGCTTTTTTCTTTATTAACGCTTTATATTCTTTTTTGGTTTTTAAATACACATGTTTGCAGTTAGCTTCAAAATTGGATTTTTTACAAAGTTTTAAATTATTTTTTACTAATGTATACTTGGCTTTGCATTCCGCGTCAAACCACGGGTTATTTTTATTAGCATGTACTTGTTTTATATTCCTAGTTTTATACATTTCTAGTATGTTTGCTACATAAATAATAGAGTTCAATAAATTATCGTTTAATTCGTTCACTGAATGGGTATTAGTTGAAAATCCAACACTAGGAGCAACTTCCATAAGGTCATAGTAATTTTGAGAAAAGTTTTTGTTCCATTGCACATAATGTCTTTCTACGCTATTAGTTACTTTAAGCTGTTTTTCGACTACAAGTTCTAATGTTAGTGACACTGGAAAATGGTCGGAGTCGTTTACACATGATTTTACCACCATATCACTAATTACGGCACTGCTACGTAAATCACACAAACTAGATCAACAACACTTTTACCTACAGCACTACAAAAAGTAAATTGAGCAGGACAGTCGCTTTTGGTTCTTCCGTTTAGTACAACGAATCCATTTTCTTGCATGAAATTTGTCAAATCTTGTCCTCTTTTTGTAATTGTGTTGTCGAATGTTTCTCTCGTTGCATTTAAATTTGTGTCAATTAACATTTCTTCTGATACCATATTCAATTGTCCAATTCTACAGTTTAAATCTCCCCCTATGAACCAATAGCAGTTATTATATTTGGTTCTGATTTCATTTAGAGTAATCTGTAGTAAATCCATATTTATGCCTAGGTCTAGATTAGGTCTAAAATAAATTAATCCTATTATAGCATTAACGTTGTTATGCCTGATATTGATAAATATCCAGCTTTCGCTTTTATCGACACATTCAAACATTTTAATATCTTGTTTAATAAGCATTGCAAGTCCCCCACTTGTATATATATATATATATATATATATATATATATATATATATATATATATATAATATATTTATTTATATTTTGCCATTCCAACAACCATATGCCTTTACTATTCTTTCCACCAAGGAATACATCCAAATATAATTTGATAGTTTTACATCTCACAAGAGCAATAATTTTTTAAACAATGTAAAGTAATTATAATATCCTTACTTACCTATACACAAAAAATACAGGGCATTTACAATTCATCTACAAAAATACCTTATATTTATTTCTGTTTATATGGTACTTTATCGATGCTGGGAACGCTATAATTTTGAATTATTCTTCGGTGACAGTTGATTAATTTTGGCCGGTGGTCGAGTAAATGGTCAACAATTATGAGTTAAAACGTTTGGAAATTACATCAATAGAAAGATGACCAGTTGTACGACTTTCTTCAAAAAAATCCTGCTTCTCAAAATGATTTGAACAATTTTTTTTCAAATCTGATTTTTAATTTAACTACTTTAACCATAAATCTTTTCTGATTTTATCTTTTGGTAAACAATGCAGATTCTTTTTCATTTCATTCAAACGCAAAATCTTGTGTTACAATAATCAACCATATGCTCCCTGGATGATGAACCCGGATGGAACGGTTGAACCGCGGCTAGACTCAGTGAAGAAGGGGTGAGTCGGAATGAGTAATCGGTAGATTAAAGGGCGCCAGCCGGCCTGAGCCGCGACCGGTTCAACAAAAGTATGACGGCCGACAAAATTCGGGATACTTCCCAGGACGGGACTACGAGAGGTGCCAAGTATTTTAATAACAAGATTGGAATACGGGAAATTAATAAATATATTGGAAACAACTAACGAGAAAATTACACGGGACACAATAGTTGTTGCTACACGATAACTGGATCGTAAATCCACTTAAGCTAAAAACGGATGATGACATGAACGAAGGCGGGGCGCTGTGACTCACAGTAGCGACTAGGACTGCGGTAACGTCGACACCTAAAATGGTGCTAACAGTGACTTGGCGTATGCCGACGTAAGACGTTTCACTGGCCAATGATACATTTACGCGGCCCGACCGAACGTACGTGACTACGGAATCGCAGACCCTAATAACTATTACGTTGCACGAGCGACACACCTCGTGGGTGACAACAACGTCACGACTAATAACTCTAACAAATGTTCTTAAATGGATTTTCACAAATAAATCTGTATCTACTATAGTTATCTCGCTAAACATTAACTCAAATAATCTCGTGAGCTGAAGGCACACAAGCCAAAGTATAACAATACGGTACATAAATCGAAAATATGACAATATATGAATACAAGAAAAATAATGAATAAAAATACACAAATGATTCTGGCTTAGCTGTAATGGCGTCCAAGCGCTAACGGAGAGGTGGCAGCAGTGGCACAACTCGATCTGCCAGCCGGATGTCCAAGATCGTCAACTCCAAGATGGCGGACTTCCGCTACACGTGGTTTCTTTTCCCACAGCTGCTGGGCTTCCAATTCCTTAGTAACCAGTATCAGGAACTCCAATTCACAACCAGGGGGAATTCTTGCGTACAATGCCAGCGAGCCAGTGCGCTCACAACAACTTCTATGCCAGGAACACGGCACACGGGACGGACCAAAAATGGTACGAACAGGCTGACCAGCCACAAGAGTACGTAAACACGTAAAACGTAAACGTAACGTACAACGTAAAGTAAAACGTACAATAAAACGAACGTAAAAGTGAAACGGACGTAAAAAGAACTAGCTGACGTCAAAAAAAGCCTAAAACAAAAGACTGTAATTAGGACCATGTAAAACTACGGATCGGACTAACTTTACTTGACAAAAAGGCAGATTCAATAACAACGAACAGAAATCTTTACCTGAGTTCTTGGGCGGCTTTCAAGTGGCAGAAAATATGTGACCTTTCCTATTGGAAACTTAATCCGGAACAACTCCGCTGAATAATGCAATAACCACTAATGCAATATTCCCTAAATGGCACTATCTCTTTAATCCCCACAAGGGTATTTCGCAAACAAAACCAGTTTGCCGAAATCTAATTGAAATAGCTCAACTTCCAATATCAAAATCTCACACTTCCGCAACAGACGTCGTTCGAAAAGACAAAAAAAGAATGAATTCGTTCGAAATCGAACTTGTAAAATTCTGCCAAGAAAAGAGAGCGATGCGCGAAGATAAAGACAGCTTCCGCCTAAATCTGAACGGTGCCGGTAAAGATCATACCTCGCAGATCGTATTATCGACAGAGCGTTGACAGCTAAACAAACAGATGTAAATAACCAACAAAATTAAAGCAACGTAAACAAGAGAGACTGAATTTAAGTTTTACTAATAAATGAATACTACAACGAGAGTGAAATCTAAATGAAGCTAAGTATCAGAAGGATCTAATCGGTCAATATCTAATCAATAATTAAGTTTCAGGAATTTTGACGACGAAGGAAAAATAAACAACAACAACAAAAAGTACGGAAGGCATGAAAAGAAAACAAAACTGGAGAATACAAAAAAAAAACCGTTGCAAACTGTTGTCACTTTTTATAACGGATCCTTAAATTATGTAACGCGCGCCTTCGTAAGTACACATATTTCTTTACATACTGCGAAACAGTACAGGCCTATGGTGGAGCCAGAATTACTCTACAGCGTGCTCAAATTTCGGCACGTTACCTCAATATGTCGTCGGCGTTGCCAAAGTGTATAAGACAAGTTGATAGTACGGATAACCGCCACGCGACTACAGAGACCAATTAAAATTATCAACAAACATTTTAATTCAACAATCATTTTAATTCAACTAACATTTTAATTCAACAAACAATTTAAATGTATCATTTTAATTCAACAAACATTTTTATTCATGTAACATTTTAATTCAACAAACAATTTAATGCAAGTATCATTTTTATTCATGAAACAATTTTATTCAAGTAACATTTTAATACAACTGTAACAATGCGGTATCGCGGTTGATGTGTTTCATCATGCACATTCATAATTGTTGTTAGGTGATGAGTTATAGACTAAATTATTATTGTTGATTTAGAATGAACATATTTCTAGCTTCAATTACTTGGAATTAATTGTTATTTTAATTGATAATTTCCTCAGCTATAAACAATATAAATTGACTTTTGCTTATTCAACGTCTGCGGTAGATCTTTGATATGCAGACAAGATGATGCAAATTATATTCCTTCTAGAAGGAACTGACGCGTAGTCATAGATAAGGTCGGGAATTTATTCCTAATACATCTCCCCGTAAGTTTTCAGCACCCTTCTTGTTGCTCCGAGCTTAGTTAGTGGTCGCTAGCTCTTCGGATGAGCTGGTGCTTGATCGGTAGTTGTTAATCACTCGCAAAAGCTAGAAATGCTTGAGTGGTTAAAGTTCTCGCCAGCTCTTCGGATGAGCTGGTGCCTGATTAGTAAGTTTATTGTTAAAGTTCTCTCCGGCTCTTTGGATGAGCTGGAGCCTGATCAGTAAATTGTTGTTAATCAAGTGATTAAGGCTAGAAATGCTTTAGTGGTTAAGTTGTCTCGAGCTCTTCGGACGTTGTGACGCCAGCTCTTTGGATGGTGCCGGTTCAAGTTGTGACGCCAGGTTTTTGGATGGTGCCGGGTCAAGTTGTGACGCCAGCTCTTCGGATGGTGCCGGGTCAAGTTGACGCCAGCTCTTTGGATGAGCCGGGACAGTAGTTTGATAATCACTCGGGAAAGCTAGAAATGCTTTAGCGATTGAGTTGACTCCAGCTCTTTGGAAGAACCTGGTCAGTAGATTGATAATCACTCGGGAAAGCTAGAAATGCTTTAGTGATTAAGTTCAACTCATCGTCTCAAACTATTTTGGTTTATAGTTTGTTTGAACTTCTGTTTTAAGTTCAGTAGTAATTAAATTATATTGCTATAATTTAATTACGAGCAAGTGCTCAAATTCTGTATTTGTTTGTCCTGTGTTGTGTAAACTATATATCATATATTTATAATAAATAGTGTTAAACTCAATAGAAGACTGGTTGTGATTCTTGAGGAAAGTGTACCTATCCAAACTACCCTAGTGTTGTGTGTGTGTTTGTCATTCGTTGACACTCAGATGACTTCGAGACACACCAGCCGCCGATGACTCCTGAATAGCCTGCCATCATCTACAGCTGTTAAGGTTGGTTGAAGTTAAAGTATATTTTCCCTTGTTAATATCCGATATCAATTCGTCTGTCATCTTCGAGATTGTTCGTTAAAACGTTAGAACTATTATTGGGAGTGTTCCCTCTAATATTAACAATTTAAATATAACATTTTAATGTTATATATTAAAATGATAGTTGAATAAAAATGTTACTTGAATTAAATTGTTTGATATCTATCTTAAAAATGTTGTGTTATTAAATTGATTGTTATAAAAAGTTGACACACAACAAACAATTTAAATCAACAATCGTTTTATTTAGGCAAAGAATGTTAAACAAACATTTTAAATGTAACAATTAAATTCAACAAACATAAAAATGAAAGAAATTAAATTGTTAGTTGAATTATTATGTTTGTTTTTAAATGTTACAATAAAAAGTAAAACGGCGTTCCATAACTGTGAGTTCTGTTTACTTAAACGAAAAACAAAATAATCATGGATATTAGATGCATAGATGTGCTATTGAATAGTGTAATAATGCTAAGCTATTTGAGAAATAAAATTTGAAAATAAATATTTTAACTACAATCTTTCAACATAGATATATTTCATTGTATTCGTACATAAAAGTAAATTTTATTACGTATATTAAGCATGTTTTACTACTAAGCGATCTATATTGATTTTGCAAGACCTCATTCTAAATTATGCTATAATTAAAAATAGGCTTGTACTGATATAAAATAATCCAAAAAATAAATCATAATTTGTCCCGCGTGATGGTCGCGCGGGTTGAGGGCCTGACTCACAACCATAAGGTCGTGGGTTCGGGTCCCGCCCGTGGCGACCATGCAAAGGACATATCGGCATATGACCTTAGTAGTTGGTCCGATATATAAATTTAAAAAAAATCATAATAGAGTGCCCTTCTTTTAATGTTTGTTAAATTGTACAATCATTTAAGTTAGCGCCCTCTGAATACACTTAGAGTAACTAATTAACCATGAATACTCTGATTCGTTTACAAAAATATATTGAAATAAATATTAAATAAATGAAAAAATAATTATAATTTTACATTCTCTACAAGATAATTTTATTTTAAATTTGAATAAGAATCAGTTTCTCTACATAAAAAGTGTACTTCATGTGGACATGCGTTCAAGGCAGATGTTTGCACACATAGAGCATATATGTGTATGCTCTTTTCAGTTTTTTTTTATCACACCACATGAAATAATGTGCCTTGCATTGATAATTTCCTCTCCTTCTGCAACACATCTCGAATTGTGTTCAGGGGCGGATCCAGACTTCGAATTACAGGGGGCTCATGGAGTGAATTTTGTATCTGGGGGGAGGGGATATTGCCCATCTTCTAAATATAAAAAAACATTTGTATTTGCTCATATTATAATCCTGCTTTAAATAATTTTTACAATCACATTAAATCGTCTTTGGAATCGCATTAAATCACATTAAATCATCTTTGGAATCACATTCATTCACATTGAATAACATTAAATCATCTTTAGAATATACTTAGATAACAAAATTTTTTTTTCACCTCAAAAACTTCTCCTAAGAGCGCCAACACTTTTTAAATAATAAAGTATCAATATCTAAACGTTTCTTCGATAGAATATAAAATTTATTGAATTAGAAGTTAATTTTCCAAGTGCAAATGTCGGTAGTCACGTACTTGACTAGGTCTTAAATAGAATACCTCTCTCATCTGCGGGTCGAAATAATATCCCCACAAAATATTGGTTTTTGGCTATTTATTAGACTAATCAATCAAACAATAGTTCTTAATTATTTTAGAATTTTAAGTTCTTAGATAATATTTTCTATTTAATTTGTTTAACAAATTGAGTTATCGTAAATAATGACATCATTATTATGTATTAGGGCCAATTAACTATTAGGGCCAACATTAAAAAAGTCCATGCTTAGGGGGGGGGGGTCATGACCCCCATGACCCCCCCGCTGGATCCGCCTCTGATTGTGTTGTGCACGTAAATATTCAAAATATTGCTGAAACTGTAATCTCATGATAACCTAGAATTAAATTTACATGCTTAATAAACTTAGGAAAGTTATATGTATCAAGAACAAATTAGATATGTTACACTTACCTGTAATAAGTATTATTAATAATTAAATTCAAAACAACTTGTTAAATAACAATAATCAAGTTAAACAAGATTTACTAAGTGAATGATAGCTACTGCCATATGGAAACACCAGACAATAATAATTTATCCCCGACATGACGTCACTGCAATGCAAGTTGCATATACATAAATCTTAATTTGAATCGCGAATATCAAGTATACAGTTCATATTAAATTCATATTAAATCGCCGATGGATATATAGCCGCGTGAGCGCGCGGGCGACTCGGAAGCGGAAATTTGTCCACGCGCGAATTTACAAAATGAAGCGTTCTAACTCGTTTAGTCTTGTTAAAACATGCATTACTTGAAATCGTCTATGAATAAACATACATATTATTTGCTTCATTCTCCTTCAGCAAGCAGTACTCCACTAGTGTAGAATTTATATACCTTGTATTTTTAAAATATTTGTGAGTGAATGTGAATTTAAGAATATCAGCCACTGCTTGTCAAGATGTGATTAAGATAAAGGTAAGTTATTTTGCATTTAAAATAAACATTGTGACGCCTTTTCGGGTAAAAACTTACCGTTCGAGAACGCCCACAAAAGTGACCGACGGATGTTAGTTGCACGAGCGGGTCGGGGTAAAGAGAGCGCCACCAAGTCTGAAATAATGGCTGAAAACGAATCTAGTGACTTGGAACTGGATGGGAAGAAAGAGGAATACACACTAAACAACAACAATCCTGAATCCTACAATGATCTACGTCCTATAAGCATTCTTCCAGTTCTTTCAAAAATTCTGGAGAAGATAATGCATTTTCAAATATCTACTTACATAAATAACATTAACATTCTCCCTGACAAGCAATCTGGTTTCAGGGCAGGATTTAGTACTACTACTGCACTATTAAATGTAACAGACGATATATTTAAAAGTCTGGATAATAAGGAAATGGCTCTTCTTGTTCTTTTGGATTTTAGTAAGGCGTTTGATACTATTAATCATGATCTTTTGTTAGCAAAAATAAAATATCTAGGTTTTGACGAAGCAAGTTTAGCATTTATCAGGTGTTATTTTAGTAATCGTACACAAAAAGTTGTTAGCAATAATAATGTTTCTCAGTATTTATCTATTACAAAGGGAGTGGCACAAGGATCTGTATGTGGTCCATTATTCTTCTCATTATATACATTTGATTTACCCAAGTGCACGTTGTATTCTACTATGCACATGTATGCAGATGACAGTCAATTATTTCTTTCATTCGATCCTAGCAATTACATGCATACCGTTAATTGCATAAATAAAGATTTGGAAAATATCTCCAATTATTCTAAAAACAATAGTCTCCTAATTAATTCCTCTAAGAGTGCTGTAATGTTGTTTGGCAACAGAAATGTGCGTGAAGATTTAATAAATAATAACTTGTTTGATGTCAGGCTGAACGATCAGAAGCTTAAAATCTATAAGGTTTTTAAAAACCTTGGGTTAATATTTGATTGTGAACTAAGGTTCAACCAATATATTACACTGCTGATAAAGAAAGCATATTTAGCCCTTAAAAATCTTTATATGAACCGTTTCATTTTATCTAAAAAACATAAAGCACTTTTATCTGATGCTCTTGTACTCTCTATATTTAATTATTGTGACGTTATTTATGGTCCCTGCATAAGTGTAAGGGATGCGCTAAGAATACAGAGAGTGCAAAATATGTGTGTCAGATTCGTGTTTGGGCTTAGGAGGTATGATTCTGTGAGGTCTCATATCTCGACTCTTGGCTGGCTGAATATGGAACAAAGGCGTCTCCATCATAGTGCTTGTATGATATATCGTATCTTAAGTTCATCAACACCATCCTATCTCTTCAATAAAATTTCATTTCGTGCATGTTTACATAAACGAAATTTGAGACACCCCAATACACTTCATACTCCAACTCATCATTCCTCTATGTTTCAACGAAGCTTTAGCTTCAACTGCTCACTAATTTTTAATAACCAGGTTCCTGATCACCTAAAGTCACTAACGTCACATGCTTTTGCATTGTATTTCAAAAGGCACTTGCTGACGAACTCGCATTAAAATTTCTCGAATAGGTATAATTAATATGTGTATTTCATGTATAATATGTATGTCTTCTTCTAAATTTATATTTTTTGTTGTATGTAATAACTTTGATTGTATGTCACAGTCTCTGTAGAATTTTTCTTGTATTTGTAAATGGAAAGGTTAAGTGTAAGAGGAGCCATTGGCTCAACTTTGCCAAATAAAATTCGTTTATTATTATTATTATTATTATTATTAAATAAAAATGTACAATTTAATGAGAGCTGAATGGTGAATACAAAACTCAATGACCTAAAGCGTAACATACAATCTTAGGAATGATGCAAAAAAATTAATAGAGCAAACAAAAAAATGAACTTACAGTTTGTGCAGCAAATTGTGTGTGTAAACTAAAGCTAGCTAATAATCTTCTTGCTGGAGATTCAAGAGCTTCTGGGTGGTAAGCGGGGCGTCCTGGCTAACGTAGGTATACGGCCAGCACGGAGATTTCCTCGAGAAGACGTATTAGTGAAGGCAGGCGGTGTTGTAGTTGTCCGTAAGATTCAGCGTAATTCAGGCGTGAATTTCTGCCAGTGAGATAGTATTCAGCAGCTGATGAGTACGATCGACAGTCAGTGGCAGCCGACAGGATAGGTTTTCTTGGTGAATTCGAGGTATACGTAGTCGTGCTATTGCAGGATCCAAGCCGCACGCGAATCACACCCAGAATCAGCTATCGTCTCAGCCTATGATCCCTTCTGGCTGGTATCAACGCTAAAACAGTACAACACAGCGCCAGTAACTAGTTCAAACAATATTGTGTAAATGATTTTAATACTCAACACAAAATGAAGCACAAATACTTCTAAACAGCTAAACTATTAATAACTATGAGCTCTCAAAAGAAAAATTACTTACAAAGATACAAGTATGAATATAAACAAAGTTACAGGTATATTACAAATCTACTGTCAATGAATACAAAGCAAAATTTGAAAACTAACAAAATCTTTGATTGAATTTACGCAAAGTAGGGAGGTGGAGAGGGAAGAAAGGGGGTGATAAGATGAAGGTGATTTGCAGAAAACGGACTTTCGCGACGGATGATGCGAGCGCATCAAGTACACCAGAGCCCCAGAGTTTCAGTAACTAGTGTTGGCTGTGAATTATCCCAAAAACTAATTAACTATACTAAAAATTCAAGCCAACCAAACAAACTTATAACTAAAACACTTAAACTACAACGCTACTGAAACTCTACGTCTCAACAGGTTGTAAACTAACCTGCAAAAAGTGCTACGGCACAAGACTTACTCCGGGATCGTCCAAAAGTCTAAGTCCAATCGTCTGTCACAGGCACATGCACATCCACTCGATGAATGATGACATTGAGATGAACATAGCCGCCGTTAAGAAATGAAATCGCTGTCGATTACGGTGCTCACAACACAAATGATTTATAACCCAAATTTATAGATTTAATATAAAAAATTAACCCTCCCAAAATTTTAATCGGTGTAAAAATAATTATTTGCCGTGATAGGTGAGAATCCAAACAAAAAGAAATAAATTTAGAGACCGGAATGCTAAAACGAGACTCACGCTACCAGTAACAAAAATTATGCTATTGCTTCCAGACCGCGATGCCGGGTCCAGGTGGGAAACGGACATCTGTTTTCACAGACACGCTAACTAGATTGAGCATCAACAACCAAAAACGTTGTAATGCGATAAAATAAGATAGAATATTACTTACTTAGGATGTTAGTTCAACGCAGAATTAATAGTCAACGATTATAAAACTTAAATGTCGTTCAGGTAAAGCAAATTCCACAGCGGTAACAGAAAACACGTGTCGCCTCATTCACGGTCTGCCAGCAAGAGAGCGATCATCGCTTCCGCTGCGCAACCCACACAACGCGGAACGGCTGTCAGCACAAGTTGCACAAAAATGCGCGCGAAGAAGAATTGAACGTTACAACATACATACATAACAATACGCATTTCCCAATAGGGGTAGCGATCATGTTTGCAAAATCTAGAAAAAAAATCTGATGTGTACACCACATGACTTCCTTGTACGCGTATTAAACTACAGATATTTTTTAATTGCACATATTTGACATTAAATCTTTTATTTTTTGTTCTAATCCATAGCAAACTAATTTTTTTTAAATCAAAAAATATATAATATTTAAATTTAGATATCTCGTTTATGCAAAAAGCTAATTTAAAAATTATTAATGTGCTAGACGCAGAATTATTTTCTCTAAAACTTTTATTTGCAGCATTTATTTCTAAAATTAAAATAATAGCATTTTTTTTTCAAGGAAAACTGTTTCATGTAATGTGTCACTTCCGGTTAGTCTATTTTAACCAAAATCTATTATGTTATTTCCATTGATATAGTAGTCTTATATACCAAATTTGGAAAGATTTCAATTATATTTGAATATAGTTTTTCATGAAAATC
The DNA here is from genome assembly GCA_947425015.1 of Pterostichus niger. Classification (NCBI taxonomy): domain Eukaryota; kingdom Metazoa; phylum Arthropoda; class Insecta; order Coleoptera; family Carabidae; genus Pterostichus; species Pterostichus niger. Next base: position 16,495,935 of record OX380336.1, read on the forward strand.
TATTATAGGCTTCAAGTAAAGTACCACTTCCGGTAGTTGTATAATGACCAAAAAGGAAGGTGCACAACTAGATGTTATAACAGTCCTAAATATAAAGTTTCAATTTTCTACGGCTTACCGTTTTTGAGTTATGCGAGATACATACGTACGTACCGACGGCACGACGAAATTAGTCAAAATGGATTCAGGAAGGGAAAAAATACCTATTTCCGTTGAAATCTGAGAACCGAAAATTTTCGTGATTACAATACTTCCTTTACTTCGTACAAGGACGTAAAAATGGACAGAGTTGCTTCTATCGTTCAAAAATAAAACTACTGTTGATTATTTACAGCAAACAATATTAGACATTGAAAGTAAACGATGGTATGAAGTAATAAAGCGAATAATTTATGTAATTCAATTTTTATCTAAACAAAATTTTTCCGTTTGCACCATCTACCAACAATTTTGAAAAATACTTCGGATAAAAGTTACATACTTTTTAACCCTCTATCCGAATCTGCAATAAAAAAAATAGAGGTTTCCATTTAAGATTTTAAAGTTGCCCCCTGTTCCTGCCCCCCTCCCTCGGGGGAGGGCGGTGGGAGAAGTCGACGTCATCAGATGTCCCCCTCATAACCATTAACTTTTTATTTGGAACACTTTTTGTTTTAACGCACTGTTTCAGAATTATCGCTACTGGCGGATTAAAATGGGACAGCCTGTATATATATAGCGGGTGTAACACGAAAAGTGAAACATAGGCGTTTAACATGGCAAATCAGTTTTTCCGTGCGCATTGCTTCCCTAATTATTTTAGGAAAAAATGTTTCAAATAAATGTTGTAAAGCATAAAGTTCTACATCCGAATCAATAAACAAAATTAATTTTGACTACTTCATAACTGCAGAAATTAAATTTAAAAATACACGTAATTTCAATTTAATAGTAAAAGCCATGGAATTAAAAACAAGAGATGAACAATTGCGTAACGTTTTATACGTCAAATTATTAGTATTTATTTTGACAAACTGTGATATTAAATCAATATTAGGGTTTATGATTATCAAAAATGAATAATTATTCAGATGAAGAAAAGTTGCAAATAATTAAATGGCATTATTCTGGCCAGAGTTTACGACTTATTCGTGACTATATTAGCGCTATTTGGCAGCATCATAATATTCCTAGTACGGCAACTATTCAGAGGTTTATAGTAAAGTTTGAAAAGACAGGAACACTAAATTTCAAGAAAGAAATAAATGAAAGAATTTATAACACTGGAGAAAATATTCTTGCTTTAATAGAACTGGAGCCAAAAATGAGTGTGCGGGAAATTTCCAGAGAACTAAATATAAATTTTATGACAGTGCATAGAATTTTCAAAAAACATAAATATATTCCTTTTAAATTTCAAAACCACCAAAATATTTTGGAACGAGATTTTGAACTGCGTGCCTCATTCTGTTAAATATTTAATAATAACCTACCTTACATATTTTATCGAGTTTATTATTTTATTATTCTTAAATAATAAATCTAAAAAATATTTTGCCCTATTATTTGTATTTAGAAAATAAATATTTAGTACGTAAAAATGATTTTGACAATTTATTCTGACATTGACGTATAAAACGTTGCGCATTTGTCCATCTCTTGTTTTTAATTCCATGGCTATTACTATTAAATTGAAATTACGTGAATTTTTAAATTTAATTTCTGCAGTTATGAAGTAGTCAAATTGAATTTTGTTTATTGATTCGGATGTAGAATTTTATGCTTTACAACATTTATTTGAAACATTTTTTCCTAAAATAATTGGGGAAGCAATGCGCACGGAAAAACTGATTTGCCATGTTAAACGTCTATGTTTCACTTTTCGTGTTACACCCGGTATATATATATATATATATATATATATATATATATATATATATATAACTTAACTTTCTCAAACCACCAACTTAGTTTTTAAAAAAGATTTATTTAAGTATAACGATTACATTTGTTTCTACTTCTAAGTTTGAATCTGAACTGACTAACATTATTACATCTACATACTAAATAACTTTACATATTACTAATGTCACGTTCGGGGGAAGGTGTCTATGTCAGCAGTTTGGTGATGAGTGGAACACTATAACTCCTCCCTCCTTAGAATTGAGCTCCCCCTGGAAGTTGAAGTTCGATGTCCTCTGGCTGAATTTCAGGTGGTGTCCTTCTTGAGCAGGATCGTGCAGCTCTTTTTGTTCTTATCCATTTTATGGAAAAGTAGCCGGCGGTGATTGCAATCATGATATACAGCAGCAGAGACCAAATACTGGGAATATGAATGTTGATGGATTCTTCTTTTATAGGGACCATTGGGTTAAAGGAGATATCATTGAGTTTTAATGGATTTAGGTTAATGGAGAAGTTTGTAATATGTTGTGTTTGAATTTTGAAGTTTAATTTAGGTAATAGTAATGGTCGTCCTTGAATTTTATTTGAAAATACCAATTTTCGTTCTTTAAAGTAAATTTCACAATTATCCTCATTGTTTATTAAGTAGATTCCCACTAATGGTTTGATGCTAGTTTCTTGTAGGCATTTAATTACTACATTTTCTTCCTTTGGGAAGACGGCTAGGTATTTGTTGAGTTCTGGAATCACTTCAATGTGGTTTTTTATTAAATTTATTTTTGTGTAATGGCAGTGGTTTGATGTCTGCTCTTGGAATATTTCTTCCTCGCAGGTTGAAGAAAAGTGGGCGTGATATTTATTAGGACATTGGAATATTTTTGCTCGTACACACATGTCACTTAAAGGAATAATTTCCTTATCCGATTTTAGAAGATATTTTGTATTTGGAATGATTGTAACAAAATCTGAACCATATTTTGTTGGAATAGGATATAAATAAAATAATTCGAAATTTTTTTCAAAGTTGATTGGGGTGGAAATAAAATAAATTATTTGTGTAGGTTTCACTTTACAGTTAATTTTTAATAAGGATTCAAAATCAAGTAAATTTTCTTGTCTAGGTTCGAATGGCAGTTGTGCATGATAGAATTTAGATATTTTATTAAGTTCTGACAATAATTCAAGAGGGTGTATTATACTCGGGTGTAGGGTTCTTAATTTACAGAAGGTAATAGAGTTCTCAACATCTTGTAGGATATTGAGCACCGAGTTATATAGTATAATTAGTTGGTCGTAAATATTTTTGGCATAAAGAATGTCTTGGATATGCATATTATTTATTATTTCTGAAAGTTGTAAAATTTTAGATTTTAATATTTCTTCATTATGTTGAATGTCAATAACTGTTTTATTAAAATTTGTGATAATTTGGTGGTTTACTGAATACGCTTGTTTAATTTGATTTTCTAAATTATGCTCATTTTCTTGCATATGTGCTAACATGTCATTATATCTTTTACCGTCTTCGGCGTCCAAATTTCCGGTTAAGGATTTGAAAATAGTTCCCAATCCATCTATGAGGCCACGTTTATTTCGGTGACTAGCGTGTAATCCGATGTTTGTAATTTTAGTGTCTATGCTGGTTCTGATGAATTCTAATATTTTATCGTAATTATTGAGTTCATGGAGATACTGCGTGTTGTTGGAAATTGTTGATTTTAGTGTTTTGTATTGTGTGTTTAAACTATCATACTGATCTAGAAGAGGTTTGAGATTATAGTAGTGTATGAATGTGTGTGTAGTTTTTTCAAGCTTGGCAGGACTTAGGTTGATGGGAAGGATTCCAATGTTTTCTGTTATGTTTCTTATGATTGTTCCTCGCCCGCATGCGAACAGCCTGGAAGTGATTCAAATTGATAAGTTTTGTGTCGAGGTCGTTTTATGTTAGAAAGATGTATTTTTTCTACTGTATTACCATGAGTTGGCTTTAATTTGCCAGTTTTGAGTGTTTTATTTAATTTAGATAGTTTTTCGCGTTTGAATTTATTTCTGGTTTTTTGCTGTTTTTGTTTATTTTTGACATATACTGTATCCGATATCTCGGGTAAATTTTCTCTAATTTCATTAAATTTACCAATCACTTTTTCCTTGTTCTCTTTTAATTTATCGTTAATTGTTCCGTAAAGTAATTTTGTTTTATTTTTATGATTTTCTATATAATTATTTATAAGCTGTTTATTTAAGTCGATATTAAAGGGTGATTCTGTATCTAGGTGACCGGTAATGATTTCACATGGTTTGAGTTTTGTGACTGAGTGATTTGTGTTGTTATACGCCAAAAGGGCGTAATTTACTTTGGATTCAATGGGTTCGGTTTTATATTCGTTTTGATTGTTAAACATTCGAACGTGTTCGATGAGGGTAGAATGAAAACGTTCAATCGTACCATTAGAATCAGGATGCTGCGAACTTATAAAATGGATGTCAATTTTGTGTAGTTGTAATAGTTCCTTAACGACAGAGTTTTTAAATTCTAATCCGTTGTCCGAAATGATTTGTTCTGGTATACAATGGTGTGTGAAATATTTAACTAAATTATTAACGACTTCTATACCTTGTCCGGAGTTTAATTTATAGGCTTGTGCGTATTTGGAAAATGAGTCTATTATAGTTAGGAATTTGACGTGTTCTAATGTAATGCTGTCGATATGCAAAATTTTGAAAGGTTTAGTAGCTGTGGGTGTGATGTTAAATTTTAATTTTAATGGTTTTCTGTCGTACTTTGTTATTTGACACGTTTCGCAGCTATTAATAAATGTTTGTATAGATTTCCTTAATTTAGGCCAGTAGTATTGTTGTTTTATACGTTTTTCTGTTTCGTCGATTCCCCGGTGATTAGTTTTACTGAGATGGTGATTTGTTATGATTTGTATGATTTCTTCTTCGTCGATTACGTCAGTTAGATATTGAGTGCATTTAACAAGTTTTATCTCAGAATTTTTAAAGTAATTTTGAAGTGTTAAGCTTAGTTTTACATATAATTCATTTTTGAAATAAATGTGATATTTTACCTTAGGAACAATGTATTCTTTAAGAAATGTTATCATTTCGTTTTTGCAATTGTTTTTTGAAAATTCAACTAGAATCCTTTGTTTTGTTTGATTATATAATTTAAGTATTTTAGGGGGTTTAGGGTTATATTCGACTTCTGATATTATTATTTGATTTTTCCCATAATTAACTGGGCATTCTACAATTGGGATTCCGATAATGGGGTTTTCTCTGTTAGAGTGTACTGTGATATCGCTTTCGCTTGGAGTGTCGTCATCGTTTATCTGAGTCACCTACTTCAACTGCTAGGGATTGTGCATCGTCATCGTTATTCCTATCTTTAGTCTTTTCTAATTCCTTATAAAAATTTTCCATATATTTGTTTAATTGTTCAATGTTATCTGATTCATTTATATTTAATTGAATTCGAGAAATTTCAGAAAGTTCGAAAACTGTTATCATTATATCAGTATTTTGGAAAATGTACTCTATCATTGATTTAACTTCATGCCAATTTAATTCGTCCAAGCCACAAGCAATTTTAGGAATGCTCAAATTTTTTATTTTTTTATTTAAACAGAATTCTTTTAATTTTAAAAGTGTATAAAATAAACCTTGTTTAGTAGGTTTGTTGAAATATCTTTCTTTTGTTATTAAATAAATTAAATATCTATTTTGATATTTTAAATAGACTAGATTATGAAGTTGTGGTTTTTGTGCTTAAAGTTTATCAACGTTACTAAATTTAATTTTGAATTTTTCTGCTATTCCAGATTTCATTTGTAAGTCTTTACTTACACAATGAGCTAGACTAGAATCTGGTGGTGCATTAAATAAATCACCTGTTACTTCTATAATGATATTTTTAGAATTTAGATTTTTATTATTTAAGTAATCCTGATATATAATTAAAGGTGAATCGTTATCGAAAATTTTTGGTGTGTTTTGGGTTACGTCGTCGTCTTTTGGTGGGATGCGGCTAAGTGCATCGGCATTGGTGTTGAGTTTGCCTTTTTTATATACTATTTCATAATCGTACTCCTCAAGTTTGAGGCGCCACCGAATTAGTTTTTGACTACACTGTTTTAGTGACATTAGCCATTGTAACGGTCTATGGTCTGTGTAAATTTTGAATTTGCGTCCGAAAAGGTATGGTCTGAAGTATTGGGTCGCCCAAACAATAGCTAAAAGTTCTTTTTCTATTGTTGAGTAGTTTGTCTCGGTTTCGTTGAGTGTTCTGCTGGCGTAAGCTACAGGAAAGTCATTGCCAAGGCTGCCTTGTGATAACACGGCACCTAACGCTACGTTGCTTGCGTCAGTCGTCAGATTAAATTCTTTCTCGAAATCTGGGTATTGGAGTAAGGGTTCATTAGTCAGTAAATTTTTGCAAAGTTCAAAACATTGTCTGTATTCAGGGTTGTTTATGTCAATAATTGCGTCCTTTTTTAAGCACTTTGTGAGAGGTTTGGTTAACTTTGCAAAGTCTTTAATAAACTTCCGATAATAGCCTAAAAGTCCCAAAAAACCTTTAATTTGTTTACTAGTTTTCGGTATAGGATAATTTAAGATGGCTGATATTTTATCTGGATTCGGTCTCACGCCTTCGGGTGTAACGATGTGCCCGAGATAAGCTACTTCTTTTTTTAAAAATTCCGACTTGTCAACTTGAATTTTGAAATTAGATTTTCTAAGTCGATCGAATACTAATTTTAAGTTAAGCAAATGTTCTTGAAGGCTAGTGCTAAACACAATTATGTCGTCGAGGTAAACGAGGCATTTGTCGTGTGTAAGTCCGCGTAAAATGTTGTTCATAACTCGCTGAAATGTCGCTGGTGCGTTTTTTAGACCAAACGGCATTCGCAAGAATTCGTAGTGTCCGTCTTCAGTATTAAATGCAGTTTTAGGTATGTCTTGTTTGTCCATTTCTATTTGATGGAAGCCCGATGCCAAGTCGAGTGTAGTGAAATATTGACAACGTCCGAGTTTGTCTAAGAGGTCAGTAATGTTTGGAAGTGGGTATTTGTCACCTATGGTCTTTTTGTTTAATTTTCGGTAGTCTATGACTATGCGCCATTTTCTTTTACCGGATGCATCAATCTTTTTGGGAACTACCCAAATAGGGGAGGACCACGGGGAGTTGGAAGGCTTGATGATGTTTTGTTCTAACATTTTGTTTACCTGATTTCTTACTTCTTCCCTATGTACGTTGGGGTATCGATATGATTTGGTGTAAATTGGAATTTCATCTTGAGTTTTAATACTGTGTTTTATTTGGTTGGTAAGAGTCAATTTTTGATCATCAGAATAAAATATGTCGGGATAGTCTTTAAGTAAATTTAACACAGCATTTCGTTCTTCAGAGTTCATATGTGCTGATCTTATTTTCGAAAAATCAAAATTAGTTTTCTCAACGTGTGTCATGTTTAAATTTGGACCGGTATAAGTTTCATAATTATCAATTTTTTCTGCGATAATTGGTTTTAAGAGATTAAAATTTATTGCCTGGTCAGAAGTGTTAACGATTGAACATAATGCGTGGTAGTTATCTGCGACCGTAATGCACTCTGGTATTCTCAAATGTGTCGTTTTTATTTGGGGTATTAATACAGTTCCTTGTTTTATATCTACTTTAATTTTAATAATCTTTTCAGAATTTGGTTCTACAATATTCTTATTTATAACTGATATATTATTTACATTAGAATCATTTAATGATTTATGAAATTGAATTTTGATTTTTGCATTAGGTGTTATAATTAAATCTTTATGTGTATCAATTAGAATTTTTAATAATTTTAGATTATCCATGCCTAAAAGTAAGTCGAATTGTTCATGAAAGTTAAAAAGATGATACTTAAGATGTGACAATTTCTTATCTTTGTTATTAAATATCTTTGAAATGGGAACTCTTGTACTGTGTAGCTCAGTGGACGTGCCGTGAGCAGTGGTAATTTGAAACGGGTCATTGCGAATGGAATTCTTGTAATATTTATGTGCTATGTCTGGTTTAATGAAGGATTTAGTACTTCCAGTGTCAACGAGAATTTTTAAATTATGCTCGGGTATTATAATGAAAGGAAGTTTGCTTTGGTGGTTAGTAAGATTTAATAGTTCGATTGTTGGAAAGGATCGATGTCCGAGGCTGTTTCTCCTAAAAAACAGTTAGCGGATTGATCAGGAATATTATCGTTATTTATTTCGTTTTGGTCAGTAAGTTGTTCTTGTTCGTCACAATCATAATTTTCTAAATTATTAGCTTGTTCTATGTCTTCAATATTAAATAGTTCTTCTGCTACGTACTTAGGTAAATTTGATCTGAATTGGTTTTGTCCGAAGGGCCTTTGTCCAAACTGATTTTGTCTCTGGTGAAACGGATTCGGTTGAGAACGGGATTGTTGAGTGTTTCGGGTGGAAATACTCATTGGAGTAGGTTTTGGATAATTTTGGCTGGTAGATGGGCCTTGGTTATTGTGTGGAATATTATTTCGTGGTGTAATCATTTGTTGATTATTAGGACGTACTGGAGCTCTGTTATATGGGTTGGAATTATTAGGAAAAGGATTTGTATAATATGTTGGTCTAGGAGAAAAATGCTTTATGTTTTGTGTAGGTGGTTTGTGATTTGGTTTGAAGTTGTTTGAGTTAATGCTCTTAGATGGTTTGGAGATATGTTCAAATTGAAAGTCGTTCGCTAACATGCCTAGCGCGGAATTTAAATCTGAAGGATTTTTTGCTCTCATAAGCTGACCGATAGGTTCTTTCAAACCGCGTAGCAATATGCGTAGAGCATAGTTTTGAAAATAATCATTCATGACAAGAGCTACGGCAGCTGTAGCATGAGTTGAAATATAAGAAATTTGTAAATTTAAAATGTGCTGCAAACTTCCGTAAAAATCGAAAACAGTTTCATTTGAATTTTGCTTAAGATCGGTCATTTCAATATTTAATGTAAACCAATCGCGTTTATCTGCGAACGCGTTCAATAATGCATCTTTCAAATCGTCCCATGTTTTGACCGTACAACTTGCAATATTAATTGCAGCGTCGCCCTTAATTTTTGTTATTATACTATTCATCAGATATTCATTTTGGAAAACTGTTGGGTCGGCGACAATATAAAATTTGTTTACAAGTTTCTCGCAAATATCAATAAAACGAGGTAATAATTCACGTTCGCCATGAAATTCAGGCAGCATATCAAGGTATTCTTTTTTTAGAACTGGCACTGCCATTGTAAATTGGGGTTGTCTTATAATAAAATTTGTATTTAAATTAGTTTCAATAAAATCTTCAAGATCTGGTTCAGATTCTGAATTTGAGCTTGACTCAGAATTAATAAAAATAGTGTCTCTAAATGACATGTATGACTTACAGAAATATTAGTGTCCACTTCATGTGCCCTGAAGTCGTCCACGGGGTTAAGTATGACGGCCGAAGTTCTCTGATGTTCGTTCAGATGGTTACGGGTGTCGAATCTTGGCTTCTGCTGTAGTCTCGAGTTGCTCTGGTTGGTGTGGTTCGGAAAGGTTTTGATTTTTCTTTTTTCTTTTTTCTTGTTCGATAGCCAATTTAATCACAATGTGAAACAAATTATATTCGTTAATTTGTATTGACTATCCTACCAGGACTGCGCCACTTAACTTTCTCAAACCACCAACTTAGTTTTTAAAAAAGATTTATTTAAGTATAACGATTCGGGGGAAGGTGTCTATGTCAGCAGTTTGGTGATGAGTGGAACACTATAACTTATATATATATATATATATATATATATATATATATATATATATATATATATATATATTATATAATATATATAATATTTTAGTTATACATATATATATAAATTATGTAATGGCTGTATTTCTATTCTACAATAATTATGCGATGTCAGCAAATTCTTCTAGTATATTTCCATTATGATAAGTTAGGTAATATAAACCCTTGTAACTAAGATAAGGTGTTCATTGTTCCTGTATTCTTCTATCTCAACACATGTAACCAAGTTGATAATAAAAACATTTTTTATTTCAAATATATTAAATCAAATTATTTAATTGGCGCAGCATCGGTAGTATCAGAGAAACACATAACTGTGTGATGAATATCGATTTTTTACTCTGATAAATCAATCAATAATAAACCAAAACAAAATACATTTCAACAAAACCGTCTACAACTACCTGTGGAATCAATCGAAACGCAGATCCCACGGAGAAATCTATTTTCCTTTGGCAACTCAACAACTGAAGAATCGAGAGAAGAAGAAGGAAGACTTGCTGTTCGAACCCGATCACGTCTCCAAATCCAGGAAGAATCAGCGACCCGGTGATGTCCGTAAAGCATCAAACGACCCTAGTACTATTCATAATATCTCAGTAAGTTAAAAACTTAAGATAATTACCTGTGTACTAGTAATAAATATTTAAAATAAATTTTCAATAACTGTTAGAAAATTTAAGACTATAATTTATGTAACACACTAAAGGGATACCTCTAGCAAACGACTAGTAACAAAGGTATCGAGGAACCGGCACAGTCCCAAACATACAGAACACACTTCATGCTAGATAGTGATAGTGAACCAGAGCCTACTCCGTCAAATTACACGAATAAAAATATAACACTAAGACCGAGTAGACTAAACGTGTTGAATAGTTTAATCATGACTACAACCACATGTACTGAATTAAAAACCCTCTGTGAAATTATCCCTCCATACAACGGAGACATAAAAATACTTAATAATTTTATCAATGCCGTAGATGACGTAAAATCTACACTAATCGGCATTACACTAACTGCCATCCAGAACACATTTCTCTTTGGACTCATAAAAACGAAACTCACACACAAAGCTGCCGAATTAATAGCAGTAAATAACTTTAAAGATTGGGATGAACTAAAATTCCATTTAACAACAAACTACTGTGATAAAAGCACAGCCGAGACAATACTATTAGAAATTTTACAAATAAAAAATAAAATCAACGCAGATAAAACTCTAGAAATCATTTCTCAAAAATTTTCAAAATATAAATCAAACATTTTACTATAAAAATATAGTCAATCGCAAAAAAACGCGATAATAAATGAAAATCAAAAGTTAGTAATCTCTTATTTCATAACTCTTTTACCTTTATCAATAAGAGGAGCATTTATTGTTAAAGAACCCGGCACCCTAGAAGCGTGCGAACGTTTATTGAGAAATGAATTCAATTACTCACAACAGAGCACACATCAGTCACCCATGTTAAAAGATAAGCAAAATTTTAGCTTCAATGTACCACCAAGAAAATTCTCGGCTCAAGAATTCCCATCAAGAGCCATCCAATTCAATAATAACCAACCACAACAAAAAATTTTCGCTCCACGTCAAAATTAAAAAACTTATTACGACACAAAAAAAGCATTTCAACCCAAACCAATGACCCAGCAAACCAGGCTTACTACGCCTATGTCAACACAAACGATAAGACAAAATTACAACCTCAACGAAAACTCATATGAACAACCAGACCGCACTGAGGACGAATACGAATACGCGGAACAAGACAATGAAACCGAACATGACTCTTTTTTAGAACTCGAGACAGAAGTAGACGAAAACAAGTAATGTCTAGTCTAACTTATAATCTACCATCATTACAAATACAAGATTATGTCATTTTATTAGATACGGGGCCAAGCATAAACTTAATACACCCAGATTTAGTTAAATTCAAAAATATCAAAACTTATGAAGAAAAATGTACATTTACCACTGTAAATGGAAAATCCACTATTTCACACTTTGTTATATTAAAAATAAATAAAATTTCATTTAAACGTTATATTCACAAATTTCATAAACAATATAATCTATTATTAGGTATTGAAGCATTTAAGAAACTAGATATCCAAATTGATTTTAAGAAAAACTCCGTTAACATCCAAGGAAAAGAAAAGACACTACAAACCGACTTTAAAAATTGTCAACAGAATAATAATATTCAAATACGGTCAGAACATTTGAATCAGATCGAAAAATCTAAATTAACAACACTCATAAAAAATTTCGGAGACCTTTTTCCAAAACCAAATGAACAATTATCTTGCACAAATTTATGCGAACATAAAATAATCCTAAGTGATGAAACTCCTATTCACACAAAAATTTATAGACTTCCGCAAGTGTACGAGAACGATATAGAAGAACACATTCAAAAAATGCTAAGAGAAAAAGTTATACAACCGTTCCACTCTCCATGGAATTCTCCCATCTGGATAGTTCCAAAAAAATTAGACGCCTCTGGCAAACGAAAAACGAGATTAGTAATCGATTTTAGAAAAATAAATTCTCAAACAAAAGATGACAAATTTCCAATCCCCAATATCGACACTTTATTGGACCATATCGGTCATTCAAAATATTTCACGACTTTAGACCTTCATTCGGGATTTCATCAAATTCCTATGAACAAAAACGATATCGAAAAAACCGCTTTCTCCACTTCATCCGGTCAGTACGAATTTTTGCGTATGCCTTTCGGTTTTAAAAACGCCCCCGCGACATTCCAACGAATGATGAATACCGCCCTGGGAGAATTAGTTAACAAAATTTGTTTAGTTTACTTAGACGATGTGATCATTTTTGGTAAAACTTTTGAAGAACATTTAAATAATATTAAACTAGTTTTCGAAAAATTAAGAAAAGCAAACCTAAAAATCCAAATGGACAAGTCCGAATTCCTACAAACACAAACAAAATATTTAGGATATATTATAACGCAAGACGGAATAAAAACAGATCCTTCCAAAATAGAAAAAATTCAAAATCTTAATATCCCTAAAACAAAAAAAGAAATTAAACAATTTCTCGGTACCATAGGATGGTATCGTAAATTTATCCCAAATTTTGCCAAACTTACCAAACCCCTTACATTATGTCTCAAAAACGGTAAAAACATAGATATTTATAACGAATCCTATAGAAAAAGCTTTGATGAGTGTAAAGAAATTCTCATGTCATCCCCTATATTAAAATTTCCAAATTTTCATAAGAATTTTATTTTAACCACGGACGCCTCTGACTATGCCATAGGATCAGTTCTATTACAGAAAGATGAAAACGGTAAAGAAATGCCAATAGCTTACTTCTCAAAAACTTTAAGTAATACCGAACAAAATTATAGTACTATTGAAAAGGAATTGTTAGCAATAATAGAATCTGTAAAAATTTTAGACCTTACTTATTTGGCCGAAAATTCCTAATCAAAACAGACCATAGACCTCTATGCTGGTTATTCAATATGAAAAATCCCAACCAGAAACTCATGCGGTGGAAAATCGAGTTAAACGAATATAATTTCGATATAGAATTCCTTCAAGGTAAAAATCTCTCTCGACAACGCAAGAAAACACAAATTCACAATAAAATCGGTGACGTAACAGAAACAAAAATATTTGCCCACTGTATTTCCGAAGACCTAGAAATGAGCCAAGGGTTAGCAGACCAAGTTAATAAAAAATTCGATAGTAGAAATTTTTGCAAAAATAAAAATGATTACAAAAAAAAGATATAACGATAAACCATCAATTAAAAACCTAGACAAACCATTAAAAGAACTTAGGGATTATCTTATACTTAACGAGATCTTTCAAATAAACCTACCCCTGCTAGGATGCGGTTTAGATCACTTAGAATGGACTCAGGTGTAAGCAAAAATATTAAAAATATTTGAAGATACAAATATACGTTTATTCTTTACCCATAGTAAATTTACATAGCAACGATAACGAATCAATTTCGTCAAATCAAAACACAATTCATTCAGATCCCGAAAATTTTGTAAATGGAATTAAATATATAGAAGACAGAATAAATATAGCTGATAATCAATTAACATTCGAAATCTATAATTCTGAAACTGAAATCAAAATAATAAAATTATTTGAAAATAAGAAACAACGAATTCAGTGTAAATTTAATCAACAAACTCTCGAAGATGATATCTTAAACTTCCTTAAAGAATATATAATTCCAAAAGTAAAATATTTAGCTATTTTTTATGAAAAAGATTTAGACCTTAAATTCTCAAAAATAATAAAAGAAAATTTCGAATTCAACTCAATTAATATAATTGCTTGTAATAAAATAGTTCAAGACGTAGAAAATGAAGAAGAACAGACAGAAATTATTCATGACTTTCATACGGGCTTAACAAATCATAGAGGCATAATCGCTACTTTAAATTCATTAAAAGACAAATATTTTTGGCCAAAAATGGTCAATTCAATTACTGAATACATCAACAGATGTGAACTTTGTAAATTAAATAAATATAATCGAAAACCAATTCCAGCTATAGATAACCTAACACCAACACCTCAAAAACCATTTGACATAATAAATGTCAACGTACTATGTTTAAATAAAAATAATTTTTTAACAATTTTCGATCAATTCTCTAAACATGGTCAAATCTGTCCATTAGAATATAAAAACTCAAATAATATATCACAGAAATTAATTCAATACTTCCAAATTTACACAATACCAAATAAAATAATTATGGACGCAGGTCCAGAATTTAAAGGTAACATCGTACAAGAATTACTCAAAATTAAAAATATAGAAAGTCATAAAATCTGTGTAAGCAATCCTAAAAGCAACGCCGTTGAACGATTCCATTCAACACTCATAGAACATCTTAGACTCCTTGAAAATAACAATCATTTTAAGAATAAAACATTCTTGGAAAAACTCGATTTAGCCATCCTGGCCTATAACAATACCAAACACACCGTTACGAAATTAACCCCGAACGAAACACTATTCGGTAAAAATAATCAAATCCCTCTTATACCAATCACAGTCATTAACGAAAAAACAATATAAAAATATCAAACAGAACAAGAGGAATTATTTAAAATCATTAATAATAAAATTAAACTAGAAAAGCAAAAGCGGTACAAAGAAAATGACAACCCCCTACAAATAAAAAATACTATTTATGTGAAAGAAAACCCAAGATTAATTAAGAAATTTAAAAATCCTTTATTTAGAAAATATAGAGTTCAACATTATGACCCGATACTCGGAAAGGTAAAAATCAGAGATCAAATAGCAGAAAAGCACGTAAGGATAGACAAAATTAAACAATAAATTGTTGTTCCAGATGTACGGCCCAACTTACGGATATTTCAAACGATAATGGATTTCACCTAGCTAAATTAGGGAAAACACAAATAAAAACATCAGAACAAATAATCTATTTTAATTACAATATTACCCCGATTCACGATGAATTTATTAAAATCACAAAATTAAAAGAAACCCTTCTCTTTCAAATTGAAGACGCTCAGGATGTGTTTCAAAACTATATTAATATCCGAACATATAATTTTAACGACTTGGAAAATCAAATCAGTAAAATATTTCACAAAATCTCAAAACGCGGTTTAATTAATGGATTAGGAGGTAGGTATTATTAAAGCAATATCAGGTAACTTAGATGCTTCAGACGGAGAGCGATACGATAAAATTCTTGAACAAATTAAAAATAATGAAAAATTATTACAAGATCAAACTAATCAAAATTTAAATAAATGTATAGTAAATATGTTCAAGGCTCAAACAAATGATGATTGTAAATATCATACTCTTGAATTGAAAAATACTTGGGAGAAAATTCAAAACACAAATGAATTAATTATAATCAGCCCTAATGAGCAACAAATTCAAATTAATTGTGAAAGTACTACATTAAATAAAAAAATTAAGGGTATATTTAAATTAAAACTTATTAATAAATGTGAAATAAACAATTTCAAATTTGATATAATCCAAGAAAGTTATAAAGAAATAATATTTGAATCTTTTAACTTTAATAAAACATTACAACAATTGACAACAATAAATTTAGAGACAGTAAAAAAGGTAGATGTAACAATTAAAGAATTACCACAAATAAACGAGCCAAAACTGGAAGATCATCATTATTATTATTACATTATTTATATTATATTGATTTTAATTTTAATAATATGTTCTGCTGTAGTTTATAAGCTTAGAAATAAGTTATTGTAACATGAGCGGAATTGGTGAATAAGTTAATTTTTCTGAATTGCGTCAATTGTAAAACGAAAGGAAGGAATGCAGTCTTGAAATTTTATTATTACATTGCTATCAAATATTTTTTACTTATTGTAACACGAAACGCTATATTGAATGGAAACAGAATTATTATTTGAATTAAATTTTTATTAATTATAATACTTAATTAACGAATCTAGATTAAAATCAAAGTAAACGCGAACACCGCGTGATGTGAAGATCTACATCTTCACGCTTTGAGTCGATGGACGAGACTGATGGTTCCCACCAAAACACTTGCTATCTTGGGTACGATACCCACATCTGGAATCCATCCCTCTCGCATCGGGGTGGATACAGATGTCTCAAGTGTTTTGGTTATGTAGTCTGACACTCTGGCCCTGCAGATAACGCGAACATGAAATCTTGTTGGAATTCTAAGAATATTAACTATAACTGTCTCTTTTTATAATTTAATGCCCTATATTCGAAAACCAAAAGATGTCACATTCAGCCTTAATGGCACATGTGGTCACGAGTGTCAAATTACACGAAACCAATCTTGTCTAAACGCAACATAACAACAATGAGATAGCTCATATTGTTACATTATCCCCACGTTAAAACATAAATATATCGGTAACCTCGATATATTTATTTTACCGGTAACTGGGTGAACTATATCATTCCTGAAATGCTGCAGTACTGAAACTAAACAAATATTCGGATTTGTAACTTTTGATAAATCTGAAATATTACAAATATTAATCAAAGTTATCAAGAGAATTAAAAACATATTCACGTACAAATAAACTAATAACAGCACTTAATTTACTGTTGTACACCATGAAACTATTCTAATTCATTGGTTAAAATAGCATGACACAAAATAATAGACAAAATAGAATTGCTAAATCATTAAAGGACACAGGAACAAAATTCTATTTTACATTAATGAACAAAATAATAAACATAATAATAAAATAATCAACAAAAAAAGAATTGATAAAACAAAACAAAATTCTAAACCAAGTCCAATCATCATATTGCACATAAAGCAATACTTTCTTACAATTCCATTAATCAAATTTTGTCAAACACAAAATTAAAATACACAATATCCCACATAATGAAGCAGCTGGTACATTCAGAAACAAAACATGGAATTCGCTAATTCCCACATCTGAAATTTGTACCACAACTAAAAATTAAAGAATTTGCAATACACACATATTACATAATTAAACTAAACTTAACTAACATGCACTTAAACACTATTATTCCTAAAACACACAGATTGTCAATGGTGGCTGGGTCATGTCCGGGTTGTAGGGATGTCAAGGGAACGAGGGGCGTACACCACACTTTACACTAACATCACTACGCACGATTGTACAAAAAAACACTGAGGGCAAGGGGGTGGTTCTTCCTTCAACTGGGGTTGTTGACACTGACCGCACATCAGCTGATGGCCGAACCATATGTTCAGGCCTAGATGCGGTCGTTGTAAATGCTGGGGGTTTGTTTTCCTCAGGTAGTGCCTAACTTGTAATGCATTACTGATGATTTCAATGGGCAAAACACTTGCTGCGATGGACTTAAAGCTGCTGCTACAACTATACTTGTTGAGAAAATATCTTGATCTCATGGGCGCACAAAATGAATTGGATTCTCTCCAACCTAACTTATTCCAAGTTGACGATCGCTCCAATCTTGAGTGTTCTACACATAGAACACCCAGCTCAACACTGGAAACAAGTACGCTACAGGGGACTTGTTCCATGCCCATGTCAAGATTATTTTCTCCTAATAGCATGCCATCTTTTACTAAAGTTGTATCCAAAATTTTCTCATCATTGCCCGTTTTATCATCCTCAGTATACAGTACATCGCAAGTTAAAGCACTTACCTCCTCGTTATTTTCTTCTTCATGCTCAGCTACCTCTGATACAGCCACGATTTCGCTGTTGTCTTCCTTTGGACGCGGAATGTCCACTAACACGCGTTCTTCAGCTTGCAACAATGAATCAAACTCAGCCGCAGTAATTTTTGCAACTTGCAAAGGCTGACTACCAGGCTGAAGAACGGAAGGCAACATATTTGGAAGTGGTGCATACACGTTCGGCTGTATACAGGTAGCTGGCATGGATGTCGGTTGCTGGGATGGCACGAAGTATGGCATTGGCACGTCATACTGCATGGCCATCGGTGGATACGGTGATGGAATCGTACTCCACGGCGCTGTCAGCTGCTGAGGTGGCACGTGATACGGCATTGGCACAGATAGCGAAGGCTGGTGTGGCAAGCCATATTGCACTGCCGCTGGTGGATACGATGCTGGTATCGTACTCCACGGCGATGTCACCGGAAACCAAGAGCCAGGTACTCTTAGCGGGTATCCAGGTGGCGACGGGTACGTTGGCGGAACGTACGGATACATATCGGTTTATTTATCATGCACATACACTTGTTTTAATTTAATCTTTCTGTTTCCATACATTTTTGTAAATAAAATTGAACCAAGCGTTCAAAATAAAATAAAATTTTTCAAAGATTAAAAAATGTACTAAAATTCACAACGAAATATCAAAATAATTCAAAATTGAAATATTTGATAACAAAACAGTGACAAAAAAAGTAAATAAAAGCTATTTTCTAAGATTCTCAAAATTTAATAAAACTTCAAAACACTTAACAAACGCAAACTTGCAACAAAACATTAAACAATTTACTAAATTTCAACTTAAGCACTTATAAAAGATTCGTAGAGATTGACTCACGTATACAAAGTTAAACAAAAAGACTTTAAAACGCTAGAATAGAATTGATTAACTTAATCAAATCTTTTTGCCAATCTTACCGGACTGCGCCAATCTTACACGAAAAAACTGAGTGCATACGTTGATCTTACCGGACTGCGTCAATTGTAAAACGAGCAGAAAAAACGCAGTCTTAAAATTTTATTAAACATATAACTATTAAAGTTTAAAATTAATTAAACGCGAAACGTTATAATTTAATATGAGGATGGAAACAGAATAATGAATTTAAATTAAATTTTTATTAATTACAATACTTAATTCACTAATCTAGTTTAAATAAAGTAAAACGCGAACACCGCGTGATGTGAAGAACTACATCTTCACGCTTTGAGTCGATGGACGAGACTGTTGGTTTCTACCAAAACACTTGCTGTCCTGGGTACGATACCCACATCTGGAATCCATCCCCCTCGCATCGGGGTGGACACAGATGTCTCAAGTGTTTTGGTTATGTAGTCTGACACTCTGGCCCTGCAGATAACGCGAACATGAAATCTTGTTGGAATTCTAAGAATATTAACTATAACTGTCTCTTTTTATAATTTAATGCCCTATATTCGAAAACTAAAAGATGTCACATTCAGCCTTAATGGCACATGTGGTCACGAGTGTCAAATTACACGAAACCAATCTTGTCTAAACGCAACATAACAACAATGAGATAGCTCATATTGTTACATTATTAATAATGTGTAAAAGAAATAAAAGACCTGGTTGTAATAAAGAACAAATAGAATTAAGTCCTATTAATTAATCATTATTGTATAATCTTAGAAGGGAGGAATTATGTAATGGCTGTATTTCTATTCTACAATAATTATGCGATGTCAGCATATTCTTCTAGTATATTTCCATTATGATAAGTTAGGTAATATAAACCCTTGTAACTAAGATAAGGTGTTCATTGTTCCTGTATTCTTCTATCTCAACACATGTAACCAAGTTGATAATAAAAACATTTTTTTTCAAATATATTAAATCAAATTATTTAATTTATATAACTAAAATATTTTTCTTTTATATTTTGGAATTTGGAGGATACAATTTCGTAAAAATTGATTTTATATGTAAATGCATCGTAATACTAGAAAAATTACTGTAATTCTTGGTACTGCCAAGCTTAGTAGTTTGATTGGTTTAAAATGGATTGTATAAAAAGATCACTGGAGACAAACAACAAATAATGTCTTACATTTTCCAGAATGACATTCAGCTTTAAAGTATTTTCATATCTTCCAAGTTTCATTTGTTACTCAGTGAATGTATATCAGAGACTTAATTTTTGATTAAAATTAAATCTTCTGTGATTTACATGACAAACAATCGCTTTCAAGCAACCGACGGGAACATTTGTCGCTTATGAGAATAGCAGACGAAGCAATGCGCGAGACGTCACGTACATCTTTTTTTTCAACTTGAAAGAGCTGCACAAATTATTAAATTTATCTCAGTTATGTTTGCAAATAAACTCAAAATATTATTTCATCTCAAAGAAAGAGAAACTGATTCTTATTTAAATTGTAAATAAAATTAGCTTGTAGAGAATGTAAAATTATAATTTTTTTCTCATTTTATTTAATATTTATTTCAATATATTTTTGTAAACGAATCAGAGTATAAATGGTTAATTAGTTACTCTAAGTGTATTCAGAGGGCGCTAACTTAAACGATTGTACAATTTAACAAACGTTTAAAGTAGGGCACTCTATTATGATTTAGTTTTGGAATTATTTTATATCAGTACAAGCTTATTTTTAATTATAGCATAATTTAGAATGAGGTCTTGCAAATATTTATAACATATAGTTTTTATTCCAGCGTTAGTAATTATATGCATCATAATATCATACGACATAATAAGTTGTTTGAAAATATGTTTATATTAAGAAAAAAAAAACGCAATAAAGTTAAAATGTCTTCTAAACTTTAATGTAGCTAACGTAATATCTCTTATAACCAATGTACATCTAGCAATGCTGTAATGACTGCTAAACCTACCCTAAATCTTTCTGTCAATATAGATCGCTTAGTAGTAAAACATGCTTAATATACGTAATAAAATTTACTTTTACGTACGAATACAATGAAATATATCTATGTTGAAAGATTGTCAGTAAATGAGCAGAACTGACAGTGAAACTTTTCATTGCTATTTTGCTTTCACTTCTTACTGATTTATATATATATATATATATATATATATATATATATATATAAATTATATGATCGTGGCCGATATATAATAAAAAAAACAATATTTTGATTTCAACACAGACTTTATTTAGCAGTTGTAACTTAGAGTTTTCACAGTAAAAAGGATAACATGTCTTTGTTTCACACGTATTTATAGTGTCTTATCAGAAAGGTTCTTATTACAGCGTGAGAGATTCCGTTAGACATTCATCACATATTTGTTATGTCGTCATCTAATAGGGTTACATAATACCTCCCCTTCTAGATGATGGCTAAGAAATAGTGGATGGAAAAGAAATCTGATGTTCTACTTTATTAGTTGAAAGTGGTAATTGAATGATTTTTGTTTTATCAGATGTCTTTCCTTTACATATTTTATTCTTATATTTACTTATCAATTTATAACATATGAGGGTTAAAATAATAATAATTAGTAATACATACAATATAGTAAAATGTGTTTCATGTTTAGTGTCTAATTCTTGCAGTGGTCTTATAGTAGGAATAGCTTTTGTAAATTCTTCTATATTTTGCAAAATTATATTTTTGTTTGGTTTTATTTCTAATATCAATGGTTGTGGAAACTGAAGTTTTATTTCTTTATATTTATTTACAAAAGGTTTGAAAACATAGTCATTAATTTTACATTGACTTGTACTGGGAATCTGAAATATTCCTTGTATGTTTTTTATTTCTTTAATATTTTTGCAATCAATTTCAACGTTCTGTTTATCAGGGCTAAATATATTTAATTCATTCGAATTTGAAATACGAATTATATTATTATGGGATGTTATTTGTTTAATTTCACATTTACTATTATTGCTGTACAATAATTGGTTAGTACATTTACTTATTTTTATATTGTTAGTTTTACAGTAATATTGCTTATTATTAATTAAACAATCATCAACCTTAACGTTATTGTCAATATACATTGTTGTATCTTGGTCATATAAATAGTACATGTCGTTTTGTTTAAAGGGAATCATTGTCATTTGGTACAAATCGTGAGTCTTCTCTGACATAACAGGAATGGTTATTATAAAGTATAATTTATTTTTATCATGATTACAATTAACAGTTAATAATTTTGAGATTTCAACTATATCATACATGGGTAGCATTTGTTTTAAATTTTCAGAGATATTAGACTTACATCGAAAGTGTGCAGGGAACAAAAATTTGAGATAGGGATATTAATCTGTGACAAATTATAATTTTAACTTGTCGATTTTTACTTTTCTATTATGAATTTCTCTTTTACTTCAATAGTATGGTTTTTATCATTATAATTATCAATTTTTACTTTTTCGAAAAGTGGTTTTTTGAATTTTGTTATCAGTCTAGGATTTTGTTTAAGGAAAGCTTGAGAGGCGTTTTGGAATTTTGTGTGGGTATTATTTGGTTTAAAGCGTTTTAATTTTTCGTTCGCGATTTTATTTCGTAATTTATCATGTTCAATTTTTTTATTTTTTTGAAATGATTCTATTTGTTGTTCGTCTGTTAAGGTCGTTCTTGGTCGGATGTGTGAGTAATCTCTACCGTATAGTATTTCATTCGGTGATAATTTCGTGACAGAATGTATGGTGTTATTGTAAGCTAGTATAGTTATCGTCAATATTTCGTCTAAATTTTTATTTGGATATTTTTGAAATAAAATTCGCAAATGTTCTATAAAGGTAGAATGTAGTCTTTCTATTGCGTTTGATTTTGGATTACCAAAGGATGTAATATGTAAATTTATTTGATTATTGTGACAGAAAGTTTTGAACGCTAAATTATCGAATTCTTTCCCTGAGTCGCAAATGATTGTTTGTGGTTGTAATCTTTCTCTAATGAAATTTGAAACTATATTTATGACATTGTTACAAGTTTTATTTTTTATAAAATATATTTGAGCATATTTTGAAAACTGGTCAAATATTGTCAAATAGTATTTTGAATCGAGGGTTAATATATCTAGATTTATAATTTCGAAAGGTCGTTGGGGAGTTGGTGTAAGTTGATCTTCTAATTTTGGGGGTTGTCTATCATATTTGCATTTCTTACAAGTTTCGCATTTATTTATGAATGTTGTTACAGTTTCTGACATTTTTGGCCAATAGTACTTTGTTTTTAATTAATTATAAGTTTCTAGTATACCACGGTGGTTTGTCTTTCCGTGATGGTAGTTGAATATTATTTCGTCCTGTTCATTTTCGTTTTCTACATCTTCTACTTGTTGGTTAACTCTTATTAAATTTACTGTTCCGAATTCAAACTTACTCTGTATTATTTTATTTAAAGTGTTAGCGATTTCGTCCGTGCAAATACAATAATATCGTATTTTAGGTACTATGTAATTTTAAATAAATTCAAATAGTTGTGTTTCTTTATTTTCTGGTTTTAATGAAAATATGATTCTTAATTTTTTATGATTAAATAATCTTTTTGTTTCTACCTTTGCAAGATTATGAGGTAATTCATAAATATTAATTTGGATATTTGTATCTTTAAAAATGTTATTTAATAATTGAACTAATTTAGATTCTTCTAAGTTGTCTAATCCACATGATAAATATGGCATGTTGATTTCAAATAAATCATTTTTGATTAAATAATCCCTTAGAGAGATAAGACAAGATTTTAATTGTTTTAAGTTAACATTTTCTTTATAGGTGTCTTTTGTATACAAATGCAAAATTACTGTATTTTCAAAATTTTGAATAATTATATTTTGGTGTTTGAAGTTATTTTCGGAATACTTTTTACTAGCAAATTGTTCATCTATTTGTAAGGCTAATCCTTTACCAAAACGATTATCTTTAGAAACGCAATGACAAAATATATCTGTTTCAGTTACATCTCCGGTTACATAATTAATTTTGAAAGGTTTTCTTATTCGTGATAGGTAATCAGCAATTTTGTTTATTCTACCTGGTAAATACTCTACTTCGAAGTTGTATTCACTTAGCTCAATTTTATATCTGATCAATTTTTTATTTCCATTTTTCATTTTAAATAGCCAAATTAAGGGTCTATGGTCCGTTCGAATAATGAATTTTCTACCGTATAAGTAGGGTCTAAAGTTTTGCACTGACCAGACTATGGATTTTAACTCTTTTTCTACTGTAGAGTAATTTAGTTCATGATTATTAAAAGTTTCCGAAGCGTATGCTAAAGGTTTCTCTAAGTTATCTTGTACTTGCGAGAGTACTGAACCCATGGCGTAATTTGATGCGTCAGTTGTTAAGATAAAAGGTTTAGAGAAGTCGGGGAAGCTTAGTATAGGGGGGTTACAAATTAGTTCTTTAGATTTTTGAAATGCTTCTTGATAGTCTTTATTTGTTATATCAATTGTTTTATTTTTCTTTAAACATTCGGTAAAATGTTTGATTAATTTTGAAAAGTTAGGTATGAAACGTCTATACCATGATAATTTTCCCAAGAATGATTTGATATCTTTTTGTGTTTTCGGAATTGTAATTTTATTAATTGCTTCTATTTTTTTTAAATTAGGTTTAAGACCTTGTTCTGATATGACAAATCTTAAATATTCTATATCTGTTTTCATGAATTCACTCTTATCAATTTGAATTTGTAAATTTGCATTTTTTAATTTTTCGACAACAAGTTTTAAATTTTGTAAATGTTCTTCTTCCGTTTTGCTAAAAATTATGATATCGTCCATATAAACAAGACAAATTTTGTTGATTAAATCACCTAAAACTTCATACATCATTCTCTGAAAAGTCGCTGGTGCATTGATAAGTCCAAACGGCATTCTGATGAATTCGTAATGGCCTGATGGGGTGCTAAAGGCAGTTTTTTCTATGTCGTCTTTTTCTACCGAAATTTGGTGAAATCCCGAATGTAAATCAAGGGCTGTGAAAAATTTTGGTTTGCCAATTTTGTCTAATAGTGTATCAATATTAGGGAGGGGATATTTATCTTCTCTAGTGTTTGCATTTAATTTTCTAAAATCTATTACGAGGCGTGTTTTTCGCTTTCCTGATGTGTCTGTTTTCTTTGGGACGATCCAAATAGGGGAATTATAAGGGCTGTTTGATTTTCTAATTACACCGGTTTTTAATAAATTTTGTACGTGATCTTCAATGTCATTCTCGTATATCTGTGGAAGTCGGTAGGTTTTCGTATGTATAGGAGTATTGTCTTTAGTCAGAATTTTGTGTTTAGTGTGAGTAGTACATGATAAATTTTCTTTTGGGAAGAGTTTAGGATATTGTTCTAGTAATTTGTTATTTTTTTGTTTTTGGGTGTTATTTAAATGTTCTGATCGAAAATTTAATTTACAAAAATTTGATTCTGACATTGGAATAAAAGGAAATTCTATATTTTTTATTTTAATTTTTTCATTAGCAAAATTTATTTCGCATTTCAAGTCTTTTAATATATTTATACCAAATAATAAGTCGCAATCTTTATTAAAAGTATGAATAAAAAATTTATGAGGTTGATTAAAATTTTTTAAAGTTATGGAATTTTTGCAATGTACTTTTGAATTGGCTGTTTTAAAGGTCAAATTATCACTTACAATTTTTGATTTATATAATTTTGACATATTTTCGCTAATAAGATTTACATCTGATCCTGAGTCTATTAATACTTTATAATTTGATAATTTAATAACTGGAATATTATTTGTGATTGAAGTCATAACTATGTTACTTGGCTTAGGGGCTCTATGAACTCTAAAAAATTATTATCGTTTGAGTAATGTTCAGAATCTGGATTTTCGTCAAGATTTAGATTTTCTTGAGAATATGTTTCAAAATTTTCGGGTTCGTATTCGATATTTTCTTGTAAAAAATTTTGTACTCATAGGAATTGTGGTTTTTGTTATTCCGGACATAGGTTGAGGTTTAAATTGTTGTCTAGTTCTAACAACATTATAAGCGTTTTGTCTAGGAGCAAAAGACGTGCTTGGTTTATTAGAATTATGTTTAACATTTATAGGTTTGGAAGGGAAATGTTGCCCTGCGAATTTTTGTGGAATGTTTTTTGCGATTGTTGAGGATTGTCTGATCTTAACAATGGACTTTTAAAAGTTTGAAGTGCATAATTATAATCATTTGTTAGTAAATTTTCACACATTTCTAATGTTTTGGGGTTGTTGGTAATAAAAGATCCTCGGACGTGAATTGGTAATAATGTAATGAAATGTTTTACGACTAATTCTTGTTTTTCTTTTATTAATATAGTTTTCTGAGCTGTATTATAAGGTAATAAGTGAACTTTTGATTTATATTTTGCAAAATCATTTTTAAATTGTATTAAAGTGTCATATATTTTATTCGTATTTTTAGTATTTAAAATTTTTAATAAAATAATTTCTTTAGTGAGTTTATCTTCGAAATTTTCGGATAAATATCTTTTTAAATCTGTCCAGTCTTTAAAAATATTTTCATTAATCAGATTTACAGCTTTATCTGTTAATTTACTTAAAACTAATGAAAATGCGTATTTTGTTTGCAATGCATTAATAATTGTTGATTGTAAAATTTCGTAGAACAAATCTACTTGTATTATAAAATTTGGTAATCTATTTACATCACCATTATATTCAGGGATGACACTAGCGAGATTTTTGATATCAGTGTAAGTAGTCATTTTGATTTCTGAATTATTTGTATTAGTTATACTATGAATTTCAGAATTATTAAACCTGTTTGGTTGTAAAGTAATATTATTTAATAAGACACTTAGTAATTCAAGTTCTTGATTTGTATCAGATGACTGTGATTCGTTATCTGACATGTGATTGGTAAATTGGAAAAGAAACAATGAACTTATTGTGAGTATCTGTATTGTTGACATCTCTGTTGTTGCGAGGGACTGATAACGTTCAGTTGACGGATACCTCTTTCTGCGAACTGCTTCGCCTGGTGAACTCGATGGGTCGTATGAATAGACCTCTGGTGCAACAACTGTTTAGGTTGATCGTTGATCTCGATGGGTCGTATGAATAGACCTCTGGTGCAACCACTGTTTAGGTTGATTGCTGGTTAAAGCGAAGGCTTATTGGTATAGCTTTGCTTTGGCGAAGGCTTCTTGCTTGTCAGGCTTCGAGTTTCTTCGCACTATTAGTTATTTGGTTCGATCACACTGAGCAACAATTGAAATTGTTGAATAAAGCGTTGTACAGATTTACGGCGAATTTTTCGAGCACACTGACTTCTTTATTTGTGATTCTACCCGGACTGCGCCAATTATATGATCGTGGCCGATATATAATAAAAAAACAATATTTTGATTTCAACACAGACTTTATTTAGCAGTTGTAACTTAGAGTTTTCACAGTAAAAAGGATAACATGTCTTTGTTTCACACGTATTTATAGTGTGTCTTATCAGAAAGGTTCTTATTACAGCGTGAGAGATTCCGTTAGACATTCATCACATATTTGTTATGTCGTCATCTAATAGGGTTACATAATATATATATACAAGTTATATAAAAATTTACAACTATTGCCTTTTTAAAATAGAACTTAATTTTGACAGGGGTTGGTTACAATTAGGCTTGTTGATACAGATTGCCTTATCTTATACATAACATCATATTTATACTCATATTTATGCTGAGCTTATGTCTACATAAGAACATAAGAATTATCAGTTATTTATTATCTATCTTCTTAGTTTTAGTCATATAACTCCACCTTAGAGAAATGCATTGCCGGGAAGATCTAAGTTTGTTCTAGAAATACTAATATACCCTTTTTTCTTAACAAAACATTTAAATTTTCCTTTAAACAAAATACAAATTAATACAATTATAATAATTATTATAATCACATATTTAATTATAATGGCTGGTAGCACAAA
Organism: Pterostichus niger; assembly: GCA_947425015.1. NCBI lineage: Eukaryota > Metazoa > Arthropoda > Insecta > Coleoptera > Carabidae > Pterostichus > Pterostichus niger. The sequence goes on from OX380336.1 coordinate 16,523,792, forward strand.
CTCTGTTTCTGGGTGTTCTAAGAGCACGGTTTTAACATGTTAGAGATAGCTAAAATACTCAAAAACCCTGCTCTTATAACAGGCAAAGACAGAGCTTATGCTACCAACCATTATGTTTATTTATTTCAGGTATTTTTTCTAAAGTTTCCAAATCATGTCTAATTATTTTCATTTCTTTAACAATATGCAATTCTACATCTGATTTTAATTATTGTATTGTACTAACATTAAATTTATAATTTGAAATTACAATAGGTTCCCCATATATTTCATTACTGATAATTTGCTTTTTATTTAATTTGCATTCATTATTTTCAATTAAATATATCCTTTTTAGAATTTTATATTCTTCATTTTCATTTTTACATTTCATATTTAATTTATAATATATTGGATAATAAATTAGTGTTAATTATTTCCAGTCATTATTAATCTTATAATTAATTATAATATAATTACATTGGCTGGTAGAACAAACTCTGTTTTTGGGTGTTCTAACAGCACGGTTTTAAAATGTTAGAGATAGCTAAAACACCCAAAAATACTGCTTTTAAAACAGGTAAAAACAGAGCTTGCGCTACCAGCCACTGTGTCGTATTTAAGTTAAACACAGTTTTATAGGCACATTCATTTTCTTTAATAATTTCACTATTTACATAGTTACAATAATACACTTTGTGAACCCTTTTACACTGGTTTTGCACTGAATATAAGTTATTATTTTCGTTCAACAATAAATGCTCGCTTTAAAACTCAGTAAGCACTTCACTGTTTTGTATAGTAGGTACAGGAGTGTACTGCACAAGGATCAAAAAATCTATTTTATAATTATTTATGGTACAATACGTAGATATTAATTGTTTTACTTCATTATAGTTCATTTCGTCTGAAAATCCAAATTTACTCTCTTTATTAATTTTAATCAAATTATCCTTCAATATATAATAAGGTATTATATTTGGTGTAATAATCTTAAATTACAAAACTCAGAGCAATTTCTAAATTACTTAAGGTATTTTGCCTAATATTTAATAGGTGAATTATTTGATTCATAATATCTGTAACAACCAAGTGATCAATCATTATAGCTTTTTTATTTAAATTCTTTTCTATATTTAATATTCGTGATTTTAATATTACTTGATTATAATTTATGTCTTCAACTGTTTCATTAAATTGCTTTATTATCTGAGTAATTGTGTTATAATTTTCTAACATATTTTTATTTAGTATTTTCTGATTCTTTTCTAAATCTTCGATTAACTTATCATATTTTTGGGCATCTTTACTATCGAAATTACCAGTTATACTTTTCATTAATCAATCCTCTTTTTGATCTTTGTTTATTAGCATGCGTATTTAAATTATGAAATTTTAATAATATACCTTTTTGATAGTACCTAATTATTTTCCAGTAATTCATTAATTTTGGATCATATTTTTCAAATTTTCCTGCTAATATTTTAATTTGATCTGTTAAATTCAGATATTCAATATATATTATTTTAAAGTCGTAATTAAAATGAATAAACCTAATATATTTATAAGTGCGCCAGGGTTGTGTGTTATGTCTGTTAGGTGTTTTGTTGTTGATCCTGATCCGAACAGGATGAATCTGAAACAGTGGGTTTTTGTGTAAGTTTCCTGGGTCTTTTATTTTTTGACAATTTGTATTTCTTGTCTTTTGTTCTTATCAGTGTAGCAAATTTTGATTGTAAACTATCTACTTTATGTGTGACGTATTTGGGTTTGTAATTTTATCAGTGTTTTGTTTAATTCTGACCTCTTCTAAGGTTTCGGAATTTCCCTAATTTTATCTTTCTTGCAACGTTTTCTCATTTAGATTTTGATTTATTTTTTCATAAATAATTTGCATGTTTTCTTTATGAGTTAGCACATAATTTTGTGTTAATTGTTTTTTAAATCTATATTTATTTCATGATTTTTAAATTGTCCAAATACGACATCTATTGGCTTAAAATTTGTTACTGAATGAATAGAAATGTTGTATCCTATTTTAATATATCTAATAGATTTAATGATTTTTATTCTTTTTGGACATTCTTAAATGTTCTATAAGTGTTGAATGAAATCGTTCTGTTTGTGCGTTTGAGTTCGAGTTATCGATGCTTGTGAAATGGATGTTAATTTTATGTAGTGCGAGGAATTCTTTAATTACAACGTTATTAAACTCTTTTCCGTTGTCACAGATTATTTTGTCTGGCATAGTATATTGTTAAATGAATTTTAATAATTTATTAGCTACAACTACAGATGTCATATTATTGAATTTATAAATTTGTGAAAATTTAGAAAAACTATCAATTATGGTTAAGTATTTATTTTGTCTAATGAAATAACTTTCATATGAATAATTTCTAGTGGTTTACTACTTTTCGGAGCAACTATTAAATTTAATTGAAGAGGGTTCCTCTAGTATTTACTTTGAAGACATATTCCACATATATTAATTTGATTTTGAACAGCGTTCTGAAGGTTTGGTAGAAGTCAGGGTCGAATTAAGGCAATCGAGAACCTGGAGCCAAATTAATAATTTTGCCCCCTTCCTCCTACTTTATAATCTGAACCCACGACCTTATGGTCATCAGTCAGGCCCTCAACCCGCGCAGCCATCACGCGGGACATTATTATTATTAAAATATAAATTATTATTAAAAATACAAAAATATCTAATTCTTGGTTTACAATGATCTTCTATAAATTATATAATAGTTTTTACTACTTTTGATTTTGGAATATACAGGGTGTTTCACAACTTAGAGCAAAAAATGTAATGGTATATTATGTAGGACGTGCTGATCATGAAACAAAAAGATTTTTTTTTAATTCGAAAAATTAAGGGTTGTTAACCTAAAACATTTTTTGTAGTACTGCACTGTATTCGCTTTCCTATTAAACACAAACAATGAAGTAGGTATCAACTACTGAAAGAATAATTACACAATTCAATTATTAGCAGTTATTTATAATATAATTTTATTTAATTAATAACTTTAACATAATCATCCACCCAGTGGCAGGGGAAACGAAAAATTTTGGACTGGAAAACATGGAAAATAGTTTTGCGATTTAAAAAAAAAAATTTGTTTCATGATCAGCACGTCGTACAGAATATACCCTTTAATTTTTTGCTCTAAGTTGTGAAACACCCTGTATACTTCTAATCTCGTTTTACCTTCGAATGGTCTAGTAATATTTACTTTTAAATTTTGAAAATCTGTAAGACTAAATATGATTTGATTTTTATTACTATTTATAGGTGATTCTAAAAGTTTAATTCCAAATATAGGATTTTCTTCATCCGAATCACATGTGTTATCTGAGTCTGATGATTTATTCGCCATATTACTTTCATTCAGTATCTATTGCAAGATTTAATTTTTTCTGGTAATGTACAGACTGTTATTTTTATTTTTGTATTTGCGAATACTGCATATAATATTAATTGTACTTTTTCCCAATGTAATTTATCTTTTCCTCATCCTATTCGTGGTATAGATATAATATCAATATTATTACTAATTAAATATAACTTTTCCTAATTTTCTATCGCTGCTTATACAATGAGTTAAGGTGAAGCATACGGGCTGAAGTTCGTTAACCAACAATTTGTTATCGTGTAAGTAGGGTTTCTTGTGGTTTTAACAAAAATGTTGATCTGACCAATCATAAAAAACCAAGTATGAGTCTATGCTAAATAGTAGTAGGGGTATTGGCACGTAGTTTAAAATTATACAAACGTGAAGATTTTCAAGAAAATTATTTCAAATAACAGAAAATAATTCTAAATGATATGTTAACACAATAAACACTCAAATGTAATAACATATATTCGATATTATAACATAAAAACAACATTTTTTATTTACAATTTTATTTCAGTTATACATAATAGTACATTATAAACTGTGAAAAAATACACTTCTCTCACGGGGTGTAAATACTATTTTTCCATGACCCCAAGATATGAAGTAATTATACTAAAAGTATTACAAATAATTATTTAAAAATTCAATATTGTACTTGGCATTGGTTTATTAATTATTATTGAATAATGTAAATTATAATTATTTTCTTAGCACCGGGACTAAAATACTCATAGCAACGGGACTAAAATACTTCACTCTCGTCGTTATTGGCAACAATAACAGCATCGCGGGTTAAAATTAATTATTTCTATCATGATTTTGGAGACTTATAAATTACATTTTTAAATGATATTTATTTAGTTAAGATATGTATGTTTTCTGAATAGTTATTAAGTATTATGAGCGTAAAGTGATTCTTTGTTACTCGAACACGGTAATTGCAGCGCAAGCCGAAGGCGGTGTAAACAAAAACATTTTACGCTCGTGGTACACACATAATTTACTGCATTCCTCCGAAAAATTGCATTATTCACCCTTGTGTCAAATCTATGCACTCATAAACAGATCATACATCTCCCTTAGGCTTGTCGATGGTGACGCAGCGGGCACTTGATAGAACGGCACTGTTGGTATGTATTCTGTCCATTACAGAACACGTATATCTGGCTTGCATTAGGTCCAATAGAAATTAATCTATTTGATACTAGTCGCTGAATTTGACAACTACTTGCATTGGTATTAGACGCAGTTAAATTTTACTTTTACTTCTTTTTTTAAAACGTCGTATTTTACTCACTGTCTTCCATGTTAATCGCATTGTAAATAAAACATGAACATGAACACAACCAACATATAAGTGCGCCTTTCAGATAGTCAAAAATATGATTTGAAACCTGGTACTGGGTGACATTTTAAGCTCATATCTAGAAATATGATACAAGAAAACATACGTACTTTTATCTTAAAAGATAATTACAATTATGTTGACTTGTGTGTCGCTTAGCGTCAGTAGCGAAACATGTAACCTTTAGTCTCTTGGGAGGTATCCACTTCACTGAGATATGATACTGAATCACGGTAACTGTTTGTATTCAGTTGCTTTAACAGTCTATAGTGCTTTTCAAAAATTGGCGATGATAATTTTTTAAAGTATGACATGTTGAAGATCTTTTCGCTGGGTAAAGAAGTGGCGGGTTGCTTTATCAGCTTCATTAGTTAGCATCAGCATACTGTAGAACTTGAGATGATGTTATTGCAAGCGGTCTACGTTTAAGAATACGATCGCGCCATGTGCTTCATACTCATCGCAGTGACAACGAAATCGGTGAGTGCAACGAAAACAATGTTGCGGGTGAATGTTATCTCGGTTATATATAACCAAGGTATTTTCGTGTAAGTGTATTTTTTTTTTAATTATCTGAAAAGTTTATAAATTAGTAAGGTATTAAATAAAGAATTTAGATTTATACTAACTTACCGTTTTTTTTTAAACATTATGTATGGAAAGGAGACATATTAATTTTAGTGGTATTTTAATGTGTTAGAGAAATGGAAAATTGATTGGAACATGGAATATAAAGATAAGATAGGTTGAATAAAATATGATAACCTGGTGCATAAGCAATGAAAACGTAAGTGAAAAATAACTTGTTAAAACGCTATTTGTATTCAAAGAACTGTAGATAATATATGTCTATATTCATGATTTGGCTGACTTTTATAGGTATAGCTTTTTATATACAATTTTTCGCTTTCACCATTTATGTCAGTTTATGCCACTTATATATCAATATATTCTACAGTTATGATTTATAACAGTTTCATTTATATGCATAAAAATATTTTCCATTGCTCATAAATGCACCAGAAACCCCTATTTTGGATCCTACTGAATTAATCAGGCTATTTGACTACTTAAAATTTAATTTATGAATTTCTTATTGTCCACGTTTTTGTGGCATATTCCTAATAGACATACTTCTCTCTTTTCGTGAATCAACTATTTCTGGAGCAAGTTCCTTTATATAAAATTTCCTTAATATTGGAAGCATCCATTGAACAAACTCCTCATCTATTTTTATTGTTTCTATTTCTATACCCTGAGTTGTCCAAATAATAAAATCACATTCCTTTCGTCCTGTTATAAACAACTGGCCCTGTATTTGGTAATAATAATTGTGATTCGTTTTTAAATTTAACTTATTGCCATTTAATACAGAGCAAAAGTTTTTTATTTTAACAGCAGCTTCTTTCGGAGACAAATGTCGAGCTGTATATGGGCACTTTACTTCAATTATTTTATCTTTCCCAACTAAACCATCTGGCGACGCAGCTAAAAATCCTGTATTAGGTTCCAAATATACAAATAAACCACATGGTTTTACTGTAACTCCAGTTACATTCTCGTAAACTTTAATTGCAACAGATTCTCGACTTTTACCCCAATCAGTTGCTGCAGTTGTAATATTCCGAACGTAAAGCATTCTTTCCACAAGTGGTCCGGCTGGAAGTTTTCGTTTACACACTTCTCCAAAGTATGAAGCGGTTAATCTATGTTTCCTTTCCTCTGTCCATAACTTGTTTTCAGATTGTCCACGCGTGTTTTCTTCCAACTCATTGCGTTTTTTGATATCTACTCGTAACATTACTATTAATTTATTAATTGCATCATATAATTCCTGAATACTCATATCCGGTTTCTGACACTTTGTACCATAGTCAATATTTGTTACCTTTTTTGAGGTCTCTGGTACTTTCCTTCTTATATCTTTCCTAGATGATGCTTGAAGTCGTCTAAATTTTTCCTGGCGTCGCCTTATTACATCTTTCATATATTTGCCCGGACTTCTTCCCTGAATGGCTTTCCACACTTTGTAATTCCACTCGGGTCCATACTGATAGTGAAGTCCAGCACCATAACATCTGACATTATATGAATCTCTTCTACCATAGAACACCTGTTTACCGCCTGTAAACTTACTTACAGAATGCATATATTCCTCCGCACTATTCGTCGATAGATTTTGGATTACAGAAGATGAATTTCTCACCAACAGATTCATAATTGAATTCAATTCAATTTTCATGGCGCTAGTAAAAGTGTGATATGTGCTAGTGTCGTCAATTAGGGCTGCATTATCACATACTTCGCTCCGACAGTTATCATGGTTTCCAAAACAATGCGGTATAACCTGCATCAAATCAAAACGTAATAAATCTTCAGATGGTTCAACATCATTACAATTACTTGCAATTACTTTGTTTGTATACTTACATATAAAAGTTATTTTAACATTTGTTAATATGCGTCTGTTGTTACCTTTACGTGCAGCATATTCGTAGAGCTGTTTCTTCACTCTTTTTACTAAATGATTTGTGCATTCAATCTTCTTTATGGAAGAACTGTACGGTATGCACTCCAACAAACGTTTGTGAACCGATGAATCTCCATCACCTACAAACTTTGTGTACCGCAAATTATATAGTTGCTCACTTACACTAAATCCTTCAACAATCAAATCGGCCTCCATTGCTGGTGAAGATCCATGCCAATTTCTGAAACATTTATGGTTTGAGATATTTATGCCTCTCCTCTCTGCCAAGGCACAAATGCTGCAGTATTTGTTCCGGATTCCTAAAAACAATAATTTCTTCGAAAAATGACCTACTATTACCGCAACACCAGATTTCGAAGTATAGCTGTGACCATAGCTCCTGTGCGACCAACCTCCATCAACAATAACAGTGCACATTCCAATGTCATCATTCACCATATCTCCAGTGTCCCGTGCATGATTTAATTCCACTTTTGCAGCATCTTCCATGCCGAGTGTTAATAAATTCAACCAGTGTTCTCCCACTTTGTTGTGACATTTTCTAAAAATTCCTTCGGACATAACTGGAATATTCATCATTCCCAAAATATCTTGGAGTCCCGCTAAACCCTTTCCGGCTGCCAAAGTACCCCACACAGTGGAGAAGTTCAAATTATTTTTTTTCTCCTCATTTTCATCTGTGACGTTCGGATCTGTGTCGATATATCGTAAATGATGACAATCTTCATTCGTACATTTGAATACTAGGTAACTCCTTAAGCCTTCATGTTTCTCGTACTCAAATTCCAAACGCCCTTGTTTAGAATCTGCGCAAAAATGGTCATTTAATTTCCTTGATTCAGCTATGATATGAGCAATGTTGACAATTCTCCGGCCCTCAAGTTTAGCTAGATTTGGATCCTCATAGCTGTTTGGACGCACTACCTCAGGCCTGCCGTCAAAATATACATGTTACACATAGAACACGTATATATTTTTTTAATTACAAATACACTTACAAGGTATTATCATTACTATTACTTGCTGTAGGAAATAAACTACGTCTCACTTTCGAATGCGCAATTTGGTCACTATGACTGCCGCTTGGTTGCGATTCCCTATCTAAATCTTTGCTGCAAGAAGGATTCGAATGACAAGTAACTAACATATTATCTGATTCCTTCAATAGATTTAGGTTTTCCAACTTTTTTCTTTTACTCATTAAGTGTATGCCACGCGCACTTGGTATCTTTTGAAAACGATCTGCCATTTTCAACTAATCTATAATAGTATACTTTGAAAATAACATTATTTTTCACTTTATGAGAATAAAAACTTACCTATTTTGTAGAAACTTAATGGAAAGCGAAAACTGTACTACTAAGTACTTAGAAAAACAATTGTTGTTATTATGTTGCAGAATGATTTTAATAAATAATTACAGAAACAATTATATATTCACAAAATATTACATATAATGCAACAGTACATAAAATAAGCAAATATAACAAATAGCATAACGTGATAATAATGCGTTCTGAAATATTACTAACTTTTGGCGGGTAAACACTCATAAGAAAAAGAAGATATTTGATATTTTGGGAAGTACCTTATGATCATAATATTAGTTTATTTAGATGGTGGCTTTTGACTTGACGCAAAAAATGGAAAATCAAAACCAAGAAGTAAGTATAACTTGTACCTACTTGTGAGGAAACTTTATTGAATCTTGAACAGTAATTTTTTATAAATGTTAGGAGTTTGTATTATAATTATACAAACGGTTATATATACGACGTAAAATAATTTTTAGTGACAATAAAATATACAAATTTGTATCGATTTTATTCGCTTCTTATACCTTAATAATAACATATACAGAAAATTTCTATTGTTTTCTGTAAGTAATAAATATATAATTAGTCAGCCCGAGTCTGTAAAAAGTTGCCAGTTTAGCAACATTTCTAATTTATTACTGTTATAACAACTTTCCTAACAATAATTATTGGTCACGAGTAACTCTTGCAGAAATGAGCGATTTGTTTGTTTTCATTTTTTATTTTACTTCGACTACAGAACATGCATACAGAGCCGATTGCAGAAATAGAAAATATGGTGGATAATTATAATAAAGAGGAAGCAGGCGATTCCTCTACTGCTGCCACTGGTGAATCCGATGCTGGTGCCGCAAGCCATAGTCGAGAGGATCATGTACGTGGGCGCGAACGTGGTCGCGGACGTGGTCGCGTAGCTTACAAAGGCATGGGACGTCGACCAAATGTAAATTATATTGTTATAATTAATTAGGATATTATTATTAATATTATTTTTATTTTAGAGATTCAAGAGCCATATTGTAATCATCAAAATTTTCAAAAATGAACATGTTCATATATCTAATTGACCAAATTAATTTTTATAATTTCGAACTATTTATTTGTCTTGAATAAAAGTAAATATTTAATTCTAAAATTTGTGTTTTTTTTATCACAAAAATTTTATATTTCTTTCTCTCAGATGTTCATAATCGCACTGATTTATGTCTCCAAGCTAAATAATTGAAAATGAACATATTGTTAAGAAGTGGCTAGTTTAATTTTCACGGACATATTTATATTGTGATTTTTGTAATTCCTATAATACGTAAATTCATAAAGCAGATTAGTCAGCAACACAAAAAAAAATCTTCTACATAAAACTGATCGCCCACCAACACGTAATAAAAAGGTCTTCTATTTATTAATTGTCAAGTGAAGTAATTATTATGTTTAATTTTGTATGAAATTCTCATAATGTGTACAAATATATGGGTACAGCTACTTGAATATTCTGACTTTAGAATCGCAGTTCTCATTTCTCATGTATTTTCTAATCATGTTTACGTACTGTAATCCTAAATTTATTGAAAACATGTAAACGCTTCAATTGTACAAAATACATGCACTATCAGAGTTGTAGATGCTTTTTTTATATATCCAAATATGAATATAAATTTTTCCACAAGCATTTGTTTATAAATTTATGTACGTATTTTCAATTTTGCATCGACGAGGTATATTTGTTCTGTTTTATGTTATACATCTTATAATCTGTAAGCAATATAAATTAATTCCTACTTCCTTTTGTGAAATATTTAAGGTTATAATAAGAATTGTCTATAAACATTAAATTAAAAACTTTGTTAAATATATCGGTTTTTAAAACAAATAATCCATTTCAATATTACTAACAGGGATGTGCGTGTAGTCTACTGCAAGTAATCTACGCCATTTTCTACGTGTAAACAATGATGTAGTCTACGTCTTCATTTTTCATGTAAACAATGTAGACTATGTAGACAATGAAAACACCTCTGTTCATTTAAGTCAGATTAGAAATTTTATCCCTAGAACTAGGGAATTTTAAATGTTGTTAGAGATTTTTATTTTTATTCTAGGGATTACATGAAAAAAAATTAGTTGTGCAGGGCAAAACGTTCAAAATTTGTCAACTGGTTACTGTTAAAAATAGCGCCAAAGAAAACTCCGTCTGGTGAGATGGCGCGTTGATCGATTTAAAAAATATGACAGTTCGCCCAAGACCCAAGACAGACATTCGTCTAGTAATGTATGAGCACTTGCTTTATTAGTTTTATTATATAAAGACCGATAATGACCCGAGCTCACGAATACGAATACATGTAATAGTTACAAAAGAATACATTTAGGTTATGTTGAATTTTACAACTGTCAAATTCATTATCTACATTGTGTACATTGTCTACGTAGCTAGAATTGTCGACGTATTGTCTACGTGTAGATGTAGACAATTAAAGATTACACGTAGATGCACATCTCTGATTACTAACCATACTGTTCTACTAATCTGCTCTGCTAAAATTGGTCAAATGTTTGCAGTAAAACCTGTTGTATCAGACTGACAACTTAGAATATTAGTGTAATATAATACGAAAAATAAAATAGATATATGTCAAACCACAAATTCTGAAATACTCATTCATAACATATATACATATATCTACATTGTGAAATATATCATGAATGACAGCTGTCAATCTAGATGTTCATTTTTGCGCTGAGTGTACGACAAAGCACACATCAAGTGTGTAAAATGAGTATTTCGCAAAGTTGCTGCAACAAATTCAAATTTCAAAAAAATATTTTACATACTTATTCTCATCTAAATGAAGGAACAAGTAGTGCAGAATAATCTCACAACATTCTACTTTTTGATATGTACAATATAAAGAATGTGAAATTTCTATAAAACAAACAAATTTGAATTGATATACAGCAGGTCAAGATATCAAAATTTCGAGTCTGAATTTCTCAAAAATGCCGAGTACGATTTTGTTTAAAAAATTCTGTATATTTAAGAACATAGTTTTCTATAACATATAATTTTATTAGCCAATTTGAATTTGTAACTTTTGAAAAAAAAAACAAAAATATCCAAAAAAGCCTGCTTTTGAGCGTTTTTTTACATGTTTATTTTTTTTTCTCAAAAGTTACAAATTCAAATTGGATAAAAATTGTATATGTTATAAAGGGCCTTATTCTTAAATATACACAAAAATTTAAAGAAAATCGTACTCGGCATTTTTGAGAAATTCAAGTCCATTTTTGAACCGTTTTCTATCAATTAATTGTACATAAATTTAATAATATGTATATTATTACTATACCTTGAAGTATTGGCTTTAAAATTATGTACAATTCATCGTAAGTTTCATTCATAAAAACAAAGATATCTTATTTGAAAGAGATCAAGTCAGATCAAGTGTTCTGCAGCTAACTTAAGATTTAATTAAGCGGATGCTTCACCTTAAGTTATCATTTATTTCTTATAAATCTGTTTCTTTCTCTATTAATTCAAAATTACTTAATTTTATTCTAGATAATGCGGCTTTAGTGGTATTCAATTTTCCTTTCTTATATTCTATTTCATAATCATACTCTTTTAATTTTAATTTCCAACGTAAAAATTTAGAGTTTGGTTCATTTAAATTGGATAGCCAAATAAGCGGTTTATGATCTGTCACTATTTTGAATTTTTACCGTAGATATAGGGTCTAAAATACTTTGTGGCCTATACGATTGCAAGAAGCTCTGTTTCTATAGTTGCGTAGTTAATTTCGTGATTGTTTAACGTGCGATTAGCGTAACCAATAGGTAATTCTTTACAATTGATACTTTGAGATAATACTGCCCCTAGTACGATGTTACTAGCATCGGTTGTCACTTTAAATTGTTTGTTGAAATCTGGATATTGTAAAATCGGGTCGTTTACTAATAAGGTTTTACAAGTTTCAAAACTCTGTTTATATTCTTTATTATTTATATCTATGATTGCTCCGTTTTTTTTAGATTTAGTTAATGGACAGAGATGTGCATCTACGTGTAATCTTTAATTGTCTACATCTACACGTAGACAATACGTCGACAATTCTAGCGGCGTAGACAATGTAAACAATGTAGATCATGCATCTGACAGTTGTAAAATTTTATATAACCTAAATTTATTCCTTTGTAACTATTGCATGTATTCGTATTCGTAAGCTCGGGTCATTATCGGTCTTTATATAATAAAACTAATAAAGCAAGTGCGCGTACATTACTAGACGAATGTCTGTCTTGGGTCTTGGGCGAACTGTCATATTTTTTAAATCGATCGACGCGCCATCTCACCAGACGGAGTTTTCTTTGGCGCTATTTTTAACAGTAACCAGTTGACAAATTTTGAACGTTTTGCCCTACACAACTAATTTTTTTTTCATGTAATCCCTAGAATAAAAATAAAAATCCCTACCAACATTTAAAATTCCCTAGTTCTAGGGATAAAATTTTAATATGACATAAGTGAACACAGGTGTTTTCATTGTCTACATAGTCTACATTGTATACATGAAAAATGAAGACGTAGACTACATGATTGTTTACACGTAGAGAATTGCGTAGATTACTTGCAGTAGACTACACGCACATCCCTGTTAATGGATATTATATATTTGTTGTGTTGTGTTTGCTGAACGCAGATTCAAAGGTCAGAAAAAGAAGTAAAGTTTATAGTGTTTTAATACGCAAATATTCTGAAGAAGACAAAGCAATATAGAGAAGTCAAGCAGACAAAGCCTCAGAAGTGTTATTCCTAGTTGGATCGCTCATAAGTATCGCCATCTCTGTCCATTTGTAGAAAATACCTTAGTATACCTACCTGTCATACTTCAAAGACACACTGGTTGCGGACAACAAGATTTATAGCAATATGGACTTGCTACAAATTTTCGACGCGATAAACGAGTCAAAAAAGGATGTCAAGGGAGGAATCGACAAACTGAGAACTGATATGGGCCAAGTGCTGAGCATGGTTAACCAAAAACTAACTAACTTAGAAGAAAGAATGAATGTCAGATGAAAATAGCAAACTAAATCATTTTCAAGAAAAGGAGAGAAGAAAAAGAAACATAATAATCCAAGGAGTAGAAGAATCAGAAAAAAACGAGGACCAAAATAGCCTAAACACAAAAGTACTAGAAGTATTTAACAACATAATGAAAATCCCGACAACTCTCCAAGAAATTGACCAAATCACAAGAGTAGGACAACAATCAACGAAACGAAAGAGACCAATAATAGTAAAATTCGTAAATAAAATAAATAAAATTCGTTACATTCATTAAAACAATAGAAATACTAAAAAACAGAAAAACCTTAAAAAAATCCAACAGTCATTTTTGAAGGAAATAATAAACGAAAGAAAAATGCTAGTACCAATCATGAAATTCGTTGGACTGCAAGGAGCACATGCTATCATAAAATATAATAAACTATATATTAACGGAAGTGAAGCCAAACCAAAAGATCTAGAAGAAATAAAACAAGAACTAACTAAAAACAAGAAGAGACAACTCTCAGATGACTCAAATGAAGCCGAAAACATTAATATGCAACAGAAAAAGTCTAATAAAATGGAACGCAGAGACAGTACAACACAACAAGGTACTTTAAAACAGTTCGAGTACGCTAAGACTCAGAATAAACTAGAAGGTAAGAAAACTAAACCAAAAGAGTCAATCGTTGACTATATGCGCCTCACGCACAACAGACCAAGAAGCAATTCGGTAACAAATAGTGATACAAGCAAAGAACAGGAAGGTCAGGATCTAAACAAATAGCAATAATAGATCACGGATAACGAATAATGCAGACAAACAAGAAACTGAGATAGGAATAGAACACAACTCAACAAGTAATAAACAGAGAAAAAAGAAAATAATGCCCCCAGAAGGCCAGTCACCAGGGGAGCAATAGACCAAATCCCTCCAATTAACCATCAAGTACAAGTCAAGGAAACAAAAGGAGCAAGAAAGAAAAACAAAAATATAGAACTACACGTCGGCACCATGAACGTTAGAACATTACAGTCTGAAGCAAGTCTATTAGAACTAGACCGAGTCTTAGAAAAAGTGAGATGGAACATATTGGGATTGAGCGAGGTAAGAAGAGGAAGTGACACAATAATTGAAAAAGATACAAGTATATTTGCATACAAAGGAGAACACAAAGGCCAAAAGGGAGTTGGATTTATAATCTCAAAAGACATCTCAAAATACATGAACAACGTATCTCAATAATACAAGTTTATGCTCCAACCTCAGCGGCTAGCGAAGAGGAACTCAACACCTTCTACGAAACTTTGGACGTAGTACTCACGCAAACAACGAAAAGCCCAATACTGCTAGTATTAGGCGACTTTAACAGCAAAATCGCCTGCAGAAGAAAAGATGAGGAGTCTGTACTGGGTCCATTTGTATTCGGAAAAAAAATTAAAATGGAACTAGATTGATAAATTTTTCAATGAGTCACAGACTTCAAGTAATAAACACACACTTCAAACAAAGAAAAGGAAAACGTTGGATCTGGATATCACTCGACAAATCACAAAAAAAATCAATAGACTTTATCCTGACAAATAAAATCCAAAATATATCAAACTTCGAAACACTAAATAATTTTGAAATGGATAGTGACCACTTGTTTATTAGATGCACCATAAGTGTGACAGTGGCGGATCCAGGGGAGGGGTCATGGAGATCATGAAAAAAAAACATCTAAGCACATGAACAAGATTTAATCAGCGAACTTCTAGCCACGCACTACTCGACAAAAAAGTTAAACAAAGAACTATACTCCGGAAAAGAATGGTTATCGAAACTAAATGATGTCAGAAACAATCCAGTTACAAATCTAAACGCAATTCTGAAATTAGCTACCGAATACTACAAGAAACTGTACAGCGAGGAACAAAACATTAACTATCATGAAAATTCCAGCAAAAACAACAAGGGCGAAAAAAAGTTACCTCCAATACTAAGCAGCGAATTGGAACAAGCAATAAAAATGCTAAAACCGGAAAAAGCACCGAGGTTAGACTGCATTACAAATAAAATACTAAAAGAATGCGCCAAAGCTCCTGACACACTAAATAAACTACAACAACTATTCAACCGGATACTGAAAACTGCACAAATCCCAAGTCAGTGAAAAAAAACAAAGGTTATATTGTTGCACAAAAAAGGAGATCCGGGATCCACAATTATAGACCAATCTTCTTAATTAGCAATGTATATAAATAAAGGCAGCACAGCAGCAATATTACTAAACATATTGGGACCGTTCTCTGAAATTAGGAGGGGCGTGAGACAAGGAGACCCCCTTTCGCCACTACTGTTCTCCAGCGTATTAGAATAGATTTTCAAAAAATTAAATTGGGACAAGAAAGGAATAAAAATCGAAGGCTTATATATGTCAGACTTGAGGTTTGCCGACGACGTAGTCATAACTTCCAGCAACGCACAAGAATTAAAAACCATGTTAGAAGAACTAAACAGAGTAGGGGAAGAAGCAGGTCTGGAAATGAACTTGAAAAAAACTAAAATTATGACAAACGAGCCACATATAGAAATAACACTCAACGACGAAAAAATCGAACATGTAAAAGAGTACCGCTATTTAGGACAACTGGTTAGTTTCACGAACAACATGAATGTTGAAGTGCAAATGCGTATAAGCCAAGCATGGAAAAAATTCTGGAGTCTAACCAATATCTTTAAAAAGTTACAGGCCAGAGTCTTCAACCAGTGTGTGCTCCCATCCCTAACCTATGGCTGTCAGTCATGGTCCTTAACCTCCAAGAACATGCTAAAACTAAAAGTTACTCAGCGAAAAATGGAAAGAATTATAGCAGGCGCGGTGGCCGAGCGTGTTAAGGCACATCTCTTAGCATACTGTGACGTCACCCGAGCCAAGGTTCGTCAGTTCGAATCCGCCTGCCGACAATGTGTGATTTGTCGTAAAATATAAAAAATACAGTTACATGTATTTATCACACTCGGGCGCTATAAGCTAGTCACTTATACGCCTTAAATAATCTGACTAAAGAAACCGGCAGTACGGCAGTGTAAAAACTGCGGCTCGGTGTGCCCGGCCCCTATGTTCCGCAACGGAATGATGGGACTCTATATATATATAAACCAAATGAAAAAATTAACAAATGAAGAACTAAGAAGAAGAACAGACGTAGAAGATGTAGAAAGAATAATCAAGAAAACCAAATGGAGGTGGGCAGGTCATGTGGCGCGGCTAACTGACGACAGATGGACAAGAAGGACTACAACCTGGCTACCAATAGACAAGAAACGAAGAAGAGGATGACAAGAAAGAAGATGGGAAGACAGCATCAAGAGGACAGCAGGAAGTTCATGGATGAGAGCAGCGGCCGACAGAACCAACTGGAAGAAATTGGAGGAGTCCTTTGTCCTTATGAACACGTAGAATCTAGGCTTCTATTATTATTATTATTATTTTAGCAAGATTTTTTATAAATCTTCTATAGTATCCTATTAATCCTAGGAATTATTTATTTTCTTTCTTTGTTTTTGTGATTGGGAAATTTTGAACTGCATTTAATTTACTGGGATTTGGTTTTATTCCTTCTGGAGTCACTACGTGTCCAAGGTATTCTACTTTTTTTCTGAAGAATTCTAAACTGTTACCTAATATAATAATATAATCAAGGTGAACTAAACAAATGGTGCCAATTAAGTCCTTTAATACGAAGTTAATTAACCTTTGGAACGTACTTGGTGCATGTTTCAACCCGAACGACATTCTATTGAATTTATAATGTTTTCTACAGTAAATGCTGTTTTAGGGATACATTGGAATTAATTTCTATTTGATGAAATCCTGCGACTAAATCAATAGTTGAAAAATATTTACTTTTGGCTTTATTTATTTTTTTCATTATAACGATTCAATTTATATTAATATTATAATAAGTAGATTTTATCATTTCCGAAATCATACTGAGCTTGTAACATCTTTAATTCGTCTAATCCGATTAATAGATCAAATTGAGAATGGAAGTCGAAGACATAAAAATTTAATGAGTTATTATTAAAATAAAGTATAGTGTAATTATTTTCTTTTGAGATACCATGTACTGTACTTAACGTAAATTTTTGTTTAAATAATTTAAATTCATTTGGATGTTCTTTAATAATGTTAGGCTTGATAAATGATCTAGTACTACCTGAAGCTTCTAAGCATTTGTATTTCCCAAGTTTTAAGTATTGTAGTCGTGTGTTTTATATTTTCTATATTCATTATCTCGCCGAATTGTTCCTTTGGCTTAATTGTAAAAAATAATGTTGGTTTTCTGTTTTATAATTTAATTAAAAATTTTGTTCATCATATTTTTGTTCTAATTGGATTTTCTCATAATGGTTTTGTTCAAACTTAGTTTGATCGTCATAATCTTGTTCTGTGAATGAATCAGCTGTTTGATCTAATGTGTCTATGTTGAATAGATCCTGTCTATATTGTGATTGTAGATAAATTTTATATTGAAATTGTCTTGTTTGTCCGGTTGTTGAGATTGACTGGAGTTATTGTTATTTACAAATGTATTTGTTGGTATAGCTTGTGTAAATTGTAGTGTTTGTATTGGTTTTACAAATTGTGTGTTATTTAAATAGTTTCTTTGTACTGTGTTAGGATTTTTATTATATATAGGTTTTTTGTTTGGATGTGTGGATGTTATACGAGCAGCTTATATTTGGTAATCATTCGTTAATATTTTAAGAGCCGCATTTAAATTTTTAGGGTTTTTGTTTGTAAAAATGAGCTAATTGGTTCTCGTAAACTGCGTAAAAATGATCTAACTGCTAATTTTGTTTACAACTTATTATAGCGGATCTAAATGCTACTTCTACCTGTGTATCAGCGTATGCTGTGTGTGCTTTTAATAAACTTAACATCTTATTATAGTAATCAAATGCATTTTCATTGCCGTATCTTAAATTTGTAATTTCAATTGCTAAAGTATAGCAATGTCTTTTATCTACATACGCAGTCAATAAAGCATTATTTTAAATCAGTACAATTATGTGTTATATAATTTGAAATTGCTTTGGCTGCTTCGCCTCTAATCTTGTTTCTAATATTTGCTGCGACTCGAATTTCACGCCCAGTGAAAAACACCATATTTTATCACTTGATATATCTTATATAATTGAATTACAATTTTTAGAAAACCCAAAACGAATGATTTTTTTTACTGTCAATAAAAATGTTGACTTTTCGAACCTCATTTGGTTACAGAAAGGGAACAGTTTCAGACCAAGATTCTTTGCAGACTGTTGCTATTAGGTAACAATCTCTTTACAGACTACAAACGTCAAATTTATAAAATTTTCATTCAACATTTTTATTAGTAAGAATGATGCACACTTGCACAAATAAATCGTTGACATGAATCTGAGTTGAAAGCATTGGATTTGTTTTATCACTTAACTACTTAAAAACTTTTAAATCACTCAGTTTCGCGAGTATCCCATCCTCGTCGCCAATTATATAAAAGTTTACAACTACTGCCTTTTTAAAAACGACCTTTATTTTGACAGGATTTGGTTACAGTTAGGGTTGTTGATACAGAATGCCTTATCGTATAGATAACTTCATATTTATACTGCAGCGAGTACGGCCCTGTTCCCTCTGGAACAGTCGACACGTCGTAGCCTGCTGCGCGTTTAGCTCTGTCTCACGCAATACAGAGACGAGAGAGTTTGGGCCGGAAACAGGCATTCGGTATTTGAAGTGTGCACAGTGCAAGTCGTTTGCTAAATACTTTAATGTGAATATAAATACGTGTTGTAAATAAATATATGTCTTATTAGTTGTACTACATTATTTTCGTTTTAAATAAATACTTTGTTAGTGTTTTCATTGTTCGTGTTTTATTTAATAATAAACTTCACCGAACCCGAAATTGTAATAAACGTTACAATTGGTGTCAGGTGTTAGGGTTGCGTTATGTGAATTAAAAGTGAAGTATAAGTGCAAATAAATAAAAATGGGTTCTAAAATGGTGAATCTCAGTGATTTAAAAGTGACTGATCTCAAGAGAGAAGAAAGAAGAGAGTGTTTTCATTGCTCGTGGTTTATTTAATAATAAACTTCACCGAACCCGAAATTGTAATAAACGTTACAATACTCAAATTTATGCTGAGCTAATGTCTACAAAGAATAAATGAATTGGCAGTTATATCTATCTTGTTAGTTTTAGTCATATAACTTACACGCATCATACATATAAATTCGATATAAAGAATATGAATTTGATCGGATTTAGTTAGCGTAGAGATTTTGCGATATATAGATTTCGACTGTGTGATGATGTTGATTTGAAGTTACGCCCACTATGAGGGTTCTTACCTCCAGAAGTTGTTGTTCTTGGTTTTCATTGATAATAGATATTATAAGACATTACTGAAACGCTGAGGACTTATTATTATTAACTTTTCAAACTGATTTTAACCTGGTGTCATATGTGTTTCACCCCAATTCTAAAACATATAAACATAATAAAATTTATTAAATAAAGTCTGAATATTATCTTTCCACAGTTTGTAACTTGAAACTCTAGATTTAGAAGTATTGTGAATAAATCTAGGTAATAAATATGATTTGATATGACAGTAACGTGATTTTGGGTTTTAAGGGAACTATAAATTAGTCTAGACAATCAGTGTTGCCAAACTGATATTTTAGTTGGTACTAAATTGGAAACATAATTTCGTAATACCCTATGGCACACTGGTTGTAGAGCATCGATGAGCTCTTTGATGAAACAATAGGAAGAACCCGTCATTGACAAACAATAAAAGCTTCTAAAGTTGATAAAGAAAAACTAAAATGCAAAAATACGCTAACGGGAAATGAGACACAAAAGATATGAGTGAAATGAAATACGTTCGTTTCATCGATGAGTTCTTCGACGGAAATAAAGGAGCCTCTATTTTTCGTCGATGACGGGCGCGTTTTGTTGCTTCATCGAAGAACTCATCGATGCTCTTCGACCAGTGTGCCATAGGCATTATATAATTAGCTAAAGCGTAATGTTTATGTAGTGATATTTGAAAAGTTATAGGTATTGGGAAAATAATATGTATATCTATACAGATTTAATAGACAGGTATATTTAAAAAAAATACATAAAATAAATATGTATATCAAACACAAAACCTACTCTTATACATACGAATATACATATTTCTATTTTCTATTACTATAATGACCAATTGCACCGCTTATAGTTAGTCTCAACTAAAGATTAACAAAAAAGTATGTCTCGAAATTTTGACAGTAATATTTTTTAAAAATCATTTGATCTCTCGCTTCGATAAGATATTGTAAATTTAATAAGCAGTTAAACTTTAATTATAAGCAGTGCAACTGGCCATAAGAGGAACAATTTTCAGTTTTACTTATTTCGCACTGCTTTCTTCGCTATAAGTTATTTTTATTTAATATCTCTTTACTTGGTTCGAAACTGTAACAAGTTTTTGGTTACATTCAATTAATTGTTTAGATAGCAAAATAGCATCGCAAATGTCTATTTCGCGTTTTAATTTTCAATAAATTAAATTTTGAAAAATTCTTTGAGCAGATGCTGATGAATGTGCAAAGCCCTTATACTTCAAAACCAGATGACAATATCGAATATATCGGTATCTACTTCAATCTAACCGTCGGTTAAATATTCGTGTGATTGTTGAAACTGTAAGAATTGACAAATACAAAAAAGACCCGAACTGTGGAAGAACAAGTCAAGGTTCTCCACCAAGGCAATGTGTAATGTCTGTTAACAGGTTTCTAGCCAAGTACCCAGTGTTCGACCATCCGCCTTAGATGCCGGATCTTGCACCGCGCGACTTCTATTTGTTTCCTAAGGTGAAATCTGCCAGACCAAATTTAATCAAATTTTAATAAATAATGGTTATATAAAAATATGAACATTTGTCAAACAGTTTTTTAATAAAGTTTATAATAAACAAGACACAGTCATTTTTGTGTTTGGACATTATCAAACTTTTCACAGATTACAGGGCATTTCAACTATTTGTATATGAAATGAAAAGTTATGAAAAAATAAAACTTATTGTCAGTCAACTTTGTTCCGTTCAAGAGAAAACTCTATATTTGTTTTCGATTTTTATATCATATGTGTATTGTAACGTTTATTACAATTTTGGGTTCGGTGAAGTTTATTATTCAATAAAACACGAACAATGAAAACACTAACAGAATATTTATTAAAAACGAAAATAATGTAGTATAAGTACTAAGAAATATATTTATTTACAACACGTATTTATATTCACGCCAACACCGACAAAAAACGCAGTTTTCTCTTAATCCGTTAATGCTATTCCAACCTGCCAGTATCCACTTTTTAAGCCCAATGTTGATAATATTTTCGACCCGGCCAGCGTATCCAATGTGTCATCTATTCGGGCAACGGGTAGCTAGCCTACTTTGTCACGTTGTTGAGTTGATGATAGTCCACACAGAGTCGTGTTGACCCATTTTTCTTTTTTACCAACACCACTGGTGAGGCCCACGGACTGCTTGAGGATGCGATGACACCGTTTTTCTATGTCTATAATAAATTTCTCGGTTTCCTCTCTCTTAACCAATGGTAATCGTCTCGGTACTTGGCGGATGGGACGTGTATTGCCGGTGTTTATTGGATGCTGGACTACGTTGGTTCTACCGTAAGTCCCACAGCTGGTGTCGAAAAGTCTTGACATTTCGTTATTAAATTCCTCATTCTGATATTCAGGTCCGTGTAATTCTTGGCAAGATGTTGACAGTAGATTGACCAGTTCTGCTGGAAGCTTCTTTGGTAGATTTTGTGTAACAGATGTTCGTCTGCTAATCGAAGTTACTGGTGAACAATGTTCTAAGATAGTACCCTTCTTTACTGTAACTGGATAATAATTCACACTCATTACTCGAACTGGTACTATTTTTTCAGTATGTACGAGAGATTTTCTCACCAGTATTCCTCGAGTAGTCGTTTCATTATGATTTTTAGCTTCTAACATCATAGTACATCCGGTTGGAAGTTTGCGTTCCAGGTGGGCATCTAAAATCATTTCCCTTCGATTTAACACGACCGTATCTTCAGCTAAGGTTACACGTACTGTGTCTTCTCCTTGGGGATGTAAAACGATCTCTTTACCATTGATCTTAAGTATTCCGCGTTTTAAATTTAGTTGGCATCATTTGCGTTCATGATGTCCATCCCGAGAATAAATTTGTTTTCGATGTCAGGGTTCGGTGTTTAATTCGTGTATTTCCGATGGTGATGGTAATGTCTGCTTCGCCATGGATAGTAGCTGCGGTTCCTGTTGTTGTGTGCAGTCGCAATTTTGTTGTTACAATCGTTATCGGTTTCTTGAAAGTATCAGGTTTAATTATGGTTTTTGTCGTACCTGTATCAATCAGCAAGGTATGTGGTTTTCCGTCGATCAACCTATCCACAAAAATGCTTGTAGGGATGCGACATGTCCAGTTAGCTTCAGGATGATCGATCGACGATTGCCCCCTTGCGTCGACCCGCTTTAGTTTTCCGCTGCCTTGTTCATTATTTGTTCCCCGCAGCGGCATTGTACATGCCCTAGCTCACCGCAGTTCCAGCATCGAAGTTGTCTTTTCTTTGGCAACATCTCAGTTAAGACAGCTGTTTCTTCCATAGACTCACTGTGATTTTCTTCTACGCCCTCTATTGTGCGGATATTGCCTTGCCGTCTTGATGCATGTTCTGTCGCCACAGAATCAGGGCCCGCTTGGTTTCTTTATCTCGGAGATCATCAATGAATCCATGCACAGCCAGTCGTTCCAACACACTACCGGGGGTGTCAGGTTATGCTAGGCGAACTAGATGAGCGATATCAGATTCAAATTCTTGCAGGCTTTCATTTGATATCTGACATCTATATCTCAGCTGCGAGTGATACACTTGCTGCAAATGTGTGTGTCCATAACGTATTTCCAAGCATTAAACTAGTTGCTGATAGTTCTGCCGGTCTTCTGGAGAGATTGTTTGCAATATATCCACTAAGTCACCACGCAGCGCAATGATGAAGGCCGTTATCTTCTCAGATGACGACCAACCATTAGATACTGTGGCAGCTTTGAATTGGGCGTAATAATTATGCCAAGGTATCTTGCCATCAAATTGTGGCGGTTTCATGTGGAATCTACGCAATGATTCTTTCTCCTCTATCACTAAATCTTCGACTTTTCCGTTAGTATAGTATAGTACAGTATAGTTTATTTGATCATTTTCTATGTTTGAATATATTTATGACAAGTCAATATACTTATAAACTCATACACATACATAAAATTAAATTTTAAAAATATTATTGTTATTAAATAGTTCTGTTCGACCGACAGGTCGTTTCGCGGGAAGTGCGTAGAGAGAGAATATTGCGGATCCGGTACGGACGTTCTTCACTTCCAGGAGCTGCTCTGGAAGACTTAACACAAGGATGGTAGCTCTTTGCTGAAGGAGAGACAGGATAATAGGGGCAGGCCCACAAATACAGCGAGAAATATAACTAAAACTAAAGTTAGGTGGTGGCGCTCAATAGATAGCGCTGGGTGTTGGTGATAAACCGGTGAGCGGCTGAGGAAGCAGTGGCGTCTCAACAAGTTCATTTTAGAATTAACAATGAGAAATATTATATTAGATTATACAAGGAGAGGATAAAAATTCATGTACAGAGTAAAAACATTTAGATATAAGGTATTTCTTTAAACAATTTTTGAAACTGTTGAGAGGTAGTATTTTAATAGTATCAAGTAAATGGTTATATAAATACAGATTAGTCGAATTTCTTGCTGAATTTTGAAGCCTGAAACGAGGTGTTCTTAAATCATTCGCATTTCTAGTGTTATAGCGATGTATGTCACTGTTAGTTTGATAAGAATGTTTGTTAGCATGTATTACCAAAATTGTGGAATAGATATATAGGCAAGGCAAAGTCATCATTTTTAATTTAATAAAAAGTGGAGAGCAATGTTCTCTATTATTTTGATTGGCCATTAGTCTTATTAATTTCTTTTGTAGACTGAAAATTTTCACAGAATAAGAGGAGTTACCCCAATTATCCATATGATATATGACTGCGGAACAGTGAAAAATATATTACTCGTAAAGACTCAATATTGAATATATTTTTTAAATTTCGAAACAAAAAAATAACTGACGAGAGTCGTTTGCACAAATAATCAACATGGGGTAACCAATTCAGAGACCTGTCAAGATATATGCCTAGGATTTTGACTGGATTATCGTTTTCATTATTGGAGTTCAGAGAAAATAATAGTCATTATTAAGTTTAAGATTGTTTGCTGTAAACCAGTGTTCCGCATCCAGTTCTAATTGGTTCATTAAGTTTTGCAATTGGGACGGCTGTTTGTGTGATGTTATCAAGATTGTATCATTAACAAATCATATCGATTTCCCAGCATTCAGCTTATAAAAGAGATCGTTTATATAAATAATGAACAGAATAGCGCCTAAAATGGATCCGTGGGGAACTCCATGTGTAATGGTAATAGAATCAGATAATTGATTATTTAATGTAACACACTGTTTCCTATTTTGTAAATAAGATTTTAACAATTCAAGAAGAAGACCTCTAATGCCATAAAATTCAAGCTTCTTGATTAGTAATTTATGTGAGACACAGTCAAAAGCTTTTGACAAGTCCAGCAGGGTAACTGCAGTAGACTTGTTTTCTTCAAAAGCTTGAACTGCTTCCATCACCACTTGATGAACTGCTTGGATTGTAGATTTTGATTTGCGGAAATCAAATTGACTTTGATTTAACAAGGAATATTTTTCAAGATAGTTACGTAGTCGTTTGTTTATTACTATTTCAAAAACCTTTCCTAAAATTGGAATAAACGAGATAGGTCGATAGTTATCCATAACGAAGCTGTCTACTTTTTATATATAGGTACTACTTTTGAAATTTTAAATACTGTTGGGAAAATTCCACAGCTTAAGAAAAAGTTGATGAGAGCAGCAAGAGGTGAGGCTATAATATCGACGATGTGTTTCAAAATTTTACTGTTCATTTCATACAAATCCGTACATGCAGAGTTATTGAGATTTATAATAATAGATTTTATTTTAACAGTGGTTAATACAAATGATTTGCATGGTGTTTATGTTATTAAGTAGCTCATCAATATTTAAGTTAGATGAAGGAAGAGAATTAATTACAGTATCAGCAATTTGGGCAAAAATCAAGATAATTTCATTACTGAGGAAGTTTGGAGAATTATTTACTTGTAGATTTTTCCTCTCATAATTGATGAGTTTCCAGCAAGTTTAATATTTATTATTTGAGTTTTTAATATGATTACTGTATGCTTTTTTTCTTTGCAGCTTTAATTTCATATTGATATTTTTTACACAAAAATGTGTTGGATTTTGAGTGACATTCGCTATTTGTTTCAATAGAGATAATTTATCTCACATCATTCGTGAACTGTCATTAAACCAACTAATATATGGGGAGTTGGATTGTGATTTAATATAATGTAAATTTGAACAAATAGATTTGGTCAAGGTGCTTACGAATTGTTGTGCCAAAGAGTTTGGATCAGTGTCGGTTAAGTAAAACATAGACCAATCCAAATTCAAGCGAGATATTGTAATGTTGTTGAGCCCGCGTTGAGTAACTCGTTTTTGTACAGCAGGCCGCTCGTCAGTATTAAGTACATAGTCAATTTTTGCAATTAGGGTAAAATGATCTGTGATTCCATGATCCACAACCGAAATATCGAATATTATATCCTGAAGATTAGTTGTCAATACAGGTTGAAGAGGTTTAAGTCTATAGTCTGAAATTATAATCTGAAGATTAAATGAGTTAACTAAATTTTTGAAGTCTTTAACTAGTTGAGAATTCTGACAAAAATTTATGTTAAAGTCATCTAGTAAAATATTTAAAAATGTTTCAATATCGCCACTGCAGGAGCGATACAAGGTAATTGTTACAAAATCATTCAAAATTACGCCCGTAAATTCAGCATGAAATTCGACTAAATAATCATCCAGTTTCAAGAGCTTGTATTTGATATTGTTTTTAATAAATATACATACCCTACCATGTATCATAGTGGATCTGCAGAAAAAATTAACTAGCTCAAATTGAGGTATATGTACTGTACTTAAATTTAAGTCATTGAGCCAATGCTCAGTGAGACATAAAATATTAAATTCCGAGTTTTCTAATAATAAGGAGAGTTGATTTACCTTATTTGATAAACATTGTATGATAACATAGTAAATTTTTAGGTTATAATTTATTACATTGCCTTCTGTTAAGGATTCGGCATTTGACCCTGGCGCCGGTGAAAATATCTATTTACACAGGTACCTCTAGGCCACATAGATGGGTTCATCGCCTTGTCATGTTTTTCAATGGCAAATTTGTTGAACATTTGGCTGTTCGTGAATCAATGACGGATTATATGCTGCCAATTTTGCCTTGATTTCTTAAATTTTTCTTCCAACAATTTGAAATTTCTCCTCAAACCTTTCTTCAAAATTTATCGAATTTTCTTTAAACTGTCCAAATTTTTTCGAATGTTCTTCAAATTTAGTTTCCAAGCTAGAATTTTTCTTCAGATTTTTGGAAATTTCTTCGGTTTTCTGGAACTGTCTTCTAATTTTGCTTCCAAGCTTCTAGAATTTTCCTTGACATTCCAGAAATTTTCTTCTAATTTGGCTCCAAGCTTCTAGAATTTTCTAAAAATTTTGTTTCCAAACTTGTTGAATTTTCTTGCAATTTGGATTCCAAGCTTTTGTATATGCAGTCCAAATCATCCGGAATTTTGAATTCATAGGTATCCACTACCAGGATCAACCAAAAATTGACGAAGTCGCTCTTGTAGTACACTTTTCTTGTCTGTAGTGTCCAGTTCACGTTCTTCTAATTATCTTTTGAGATCAATCACTTTTAAATCACTCAGATTTACAATTTTCGAACCCATTTTTATTTATTTGCACTGAAATTCACTTTTAATTTACGAAACACAACCCGAACACTTGACACCAATTGTAACGTTTATTACAATTTCGGGTTCGGTGAAGTTTATTATTAAATAAAACACGAACAATGAAAACACTAAAAAAATATTTATTTAAAACGAAAATATTGTAGTATACCTACTAAGACATAAATTTATTTACAACACGTATCTATATTCACATTAAAGTATTTTAATAACAACAAAGACAAAATTAATTGTCATCCATATTCTTTGTGAAACTAGGTTTAATAAACTATAAAATAAACGCTAGGCTAAGTCTCACAAAATTAAGCCTCCAAGTCACCTTATGAGGGCATCGTCAGAAGCTGGCCAGCACAGTTAGTAACCATAGACGCGTTTCGCTCTTATTAGAGCTCATCAGTATGGTATAACTCACTTCTTCACCTAGAACAAAGTTCACGTTAAGAAGCTGTGTGACGAAGAACTGTGCTAGCAAAGAATAAGATCTCTAACAAACGGTAAGATGACATGAGAAGTTCTGTGGAACAGGCCAGGAATTTTGTGAGACTTAGCCAAGTGTTTATT
The DNA here is from genome assembly GCA_947425015.1 of Pterostichus niger. NCBI lineage: Eukaryota > Metazoa > Arthropoda > Insecta > Coleoptera > Carabidae > Pterostichus > Pterostichus niger. The sequence goes on from OX380336.1 coordinate 16,552,007, forward strand.
TTATATTTTATTAATCCTAGTTTCACCAAGTGTATGGATGACAATGAATTTTGTCTTTGTTGTTATTTAAATTGTTATTGCGTAGCTTTTCCTTTTTTCGGTAGATATATATATATATATATATACAGTCGAACCTCGATAACTCGAACCATGACTTGCCACAAAAAAAGTTCGAGTTATTAAGACTTCGAGTAAGCGAATTTTACAAAAAAAAATAGTATGTACATATGTATTTATTTAAGTAAAAAAAATACATATTTATTTCAATTGAAGACAGCATAATATGCACAATAAACATATAATTACATAAAATACATACATAGTATATTTTTCTATGGGCAGGTAACGTTGTATTTCAATCTGGCGTAAAATATTCAGTAATTTGTGACTGATGTACCGTTTTTTATTCTTATTTTCAAAAAAAGCTTGAATTCTATTTAAATCTGTATAAATAAAATCGGTTGTATCTTCATTTGTCTGTAAATATAAATTCAAAATTCGTATAGAATTTGCAACCATATCATTCGAAGGTGGCTGAAAATCTTCCTGTATCAATGGTTCATCATCACTTTCGCTGTCATCCATATCAAGGTTTATAAGTTCGGAACTGTAAGACTTAACAATATCCACATCAGTGGGAAACTCAGATGTAACAAGATCGTCATCCACCTGCATATAATCATCAAGAGTGCCAGTGTTCTGTGAATTATTTAAATGTGCCCAAGACTCGTATTCAGTTTGAAGTACTGCTGTATTCTCTTTATTAATATGATTTAATTGTTCTTTGATGAAAACTAAAGGAATATCATCCTCTTCCTCCTACACAGTACACTGACCAAACCCGGCATTTTAAAAATAATTAGCAATTGTTTCAGGCTACTACCAGATGCAATACCATATTCCACTGCTGTAATAATCGATTCCTTATTTTTTTAAATTATAGACACTGTATTTGGAGGTACACCATACTTGCTAGCCACATCTTTTTTCATTGAACCATTTTTAACTTCATTTATCAGTTTATACTTATCTTCTATTGTTTAGGTCTTTAAAATACGCTTCGGTGACATGACGCCTAACGCCTAACAATTAAGCAGTATACGAGTGAAATACTAATTTAGAATAACCATGGAATGTAAACTGCGGCTGAATCAAGAGATGCGTCGTTTCATCGAAAGCGCGGGATTCCCCGAAACTTCGACTTATCGAATATGAGCGCGTCGTTTTCTGTTCGAGTTATCGAGAAATTCGAGTAATAAAAGTTCGATTTATGAAGAAAAATTTACATGCAATTTTCACTCTTGGCGCAGTTGCCAATAAATTTTGTTCGAATAATCAAAAATTCAAGTTATCGGAGTTCGAGTTATCGGGGTTCGACTGTATATATGTATATATATATATATATAAAATGATTTGTGGTACGTATACGACACAAATACCATATTATGTTGCTTTACAACCGGTAAACAAATTATACAACATACTTTTAACTATATTGGCTGTGGATGATGCTTTCCGCTTTTTGCAAATCTGTTCGAAGTGCGAGGCAGTAACACGTTTTATATATATATATATATATATATATATATATATATATATATATATATATATATATATATATATATCTTTGAACGAATATGCATTATAAATAAAAATGATTTGTGGTACGTATACGACACAAATACCATATTATGTTGCTTTACAACCGGTAAACAAATTATACAACATACTTTTAACTATATTGGCTGTGGATGATGCTTTCCGCTTTTTGCAAATCTGTTCGAAGTGCGAGGCAGTAACACGTTTTCGCTTTTCTTCCTTCCAAAGCTGGTCAGTAAGCTCGCCAATAGTGTGTTGGAAAATATAGTTTCGGTCAGCATTAATATTAAAAAAGATTTTTTTCGCTTTTTCATATTCTTTGTAGCTTATATCAGGTTCCGAATTTTCGGCATTTGAACTATAATTCATATCTGGTTTGGGAGTATATAGTTTTATGCAGTTGCATTATTATGAAACACCATAAAATAAAAATTTCTATAATAGCGAATTTAGCAAATATTTGAGTCGAATCGGCCAATTTAAAATGTATCCCTTAGGTCCTCCTCCACTAAAGTCTTTGAAGGCCGTGATTTGACGGCTGATAACCGCACTTCAAGCGAAGAAATTGATCACTTACCGAGATCTGCTACGGCAGAATGTCACACCTAGTAATGAATAAAAAGTGTGATGATATATTTATTTATTTTATATTTTACATTTTTTTATTTTCCAAAAAATAATGCCCAACGTGAAAAATGGATTGAATATATCAGTGATATTAACTTTCATATAAAAGGAACAAAAATAAAGTAGTATGTAAAGCACACGTTTTACTGCTATGTTTATAAGCATCGAAATCGAATATTTCGATTAATTTTAAATTGCCATCAACTTTTTCATCTATTCTTATAATATAAGTCAATACAATATTCAATACACCGCTACCTCATATCATCATACGGAAATATCTAACAACCAGTGGAATTTATTAATATCACCCTCCAACTACTCGTAAAAGTACATCAGGTACATTTTTAAAATGTAGTGAGTAGTAAATAGGCGCCGATAGCCAGACACCTATGGAGTGCGAGAGAGACAGACATATATAAAAGTCAAGGCAAAGACAAAGACGGAATCCCTCGTGTATGACAAAGATATCTGCCTCTTCGTCCACTCTAAACAACTGCCATAGACGTGCGCCGTGTTCGCGGTGGGCTCTATTGATAGATCTTGTAAGTTAGTATTGTGTAGTGAATTGGCAATGTTGATCTCGCATTTGCAGATCTCGTGACGGGGGTGGTGGGATATTTGATGAATAGAATACGTTATAAGAGTTAATAATAATAATAATAAAAAAGAGATTACCTTTAAGTGTGCCGCCACTGAATGCAGCGGTGTGTGTATATATATAAGTAATATTTGGTTTGTGCTCGTTATCGTTTATTGTTTTTTTTTAGTGTAATGAATGATACTTGATATACAAGAGAAACTACGTTTGTAGAATTAACATAAAAGTATATTTTTTATTGAACAGAACATTATAAAATTGTACATTATTAAACACTTATATTTTATAAAAAAGATTTCACATATAATATTGTTTTTTCTTCATACAAAACAAACGTACATAATAATTTCTATTTATAAAAAGTTTTCTTTTGGTATCCAAGAATTAAACTGATGATCAAATCCTAGCCATTTAACAAAGTACTCATTCTTTCGACGTTTCAGAATTTTCTCCACAAGATAGCTGTCGGGATATTTTGTTTTCTGCAGTTCTTCTTGATAGAAACCACCTTCAACGGGATTTCCTTGCAAGTCTTCTAATATATAAGTTACTGGTATTGTGTGCTTAACACTGGCCACTTTAAATACTTCTGTTGTCCAATTTGGCGTGTATCCTTTCTCAAATGTATGTTTATATTTACTGATACGTACTTGATCGCCCATTTTAAACAGTGCCGGCTTCAGTCGACTTAAAATCATATTTGCATTTTTTCTGTATGCTGCTATATGTGTTGATGGCATAACAGTAATAGGCTTCATTTGTATAGTGCGATGTTTAGAATTATTATATTCTTGCACAATACGCTTTATAATATTTAGCCATTTATACGATCCTTGAAAACTGAATTCACGCCACATTTTTTCCTTTAGTGTTCGATTCCATCGTTCTACAATGCTAGCTTTCAAATGTGAAAACGTTGAATAGTGATTAATGTCGTGTTTTTGCATTAATTTCTTACAATGCTGATTGAAAAATTCTTTCCCGTCGTCTGTTTGTAAATTTCGTGGTTTTCGATGTCCGTTGCTAAAAATTGTATTCATTGCTGCGGTAACTTCCAACCCAGATTTCGTTGTAACGGGTACAGCCCACGCATATTTAGAATATGCATCTATAACTGTGAGCAAAAATTTGCAGTTGTTATTGAAACTAGCGTACGCTGTCATGTCCACTAAATCCGCCTGCCACAAATTGTCAAAACCTTGTAGTATAACTTGACGTCGTGGAAAATGGCGACGAGCAGGCCTATGTAGTTCGTTAGTCAGTGATTTTTTAATATTGTCACTTTTCATTATGATGTGTCTTGTGTACTTATAAAATAAGCCATTTGTTCTTTTAGAGCCGCAAGATCTCTTGCAACTGTTCGAAATTCTTGTATCTCCTTATTTACATACTTAAGTTTATTGTCAAATTGTTCAGTAATTAGTGCAGCTAATTCTATATAGATTGACTATCCTCGACTATAGTAATTTTTTTAATTACTTCTCGTGTCTCATGTTCTAACTTCTGAATTAAAATAGCAACACTATCTCGAACTGTTCTCAAATCTTCTGTTAGCTGATGACTCAATGTTTTGATTAAAATGTCAACATACTTTTTGGTAGTCACATCTGTATCCGAGCGTGGAAGGTCAACATTAAACAAACGTTTATTTTTGAAATTAATGTTACCATCATAGCTCAATGAAAATGGAAGTTTACCGCCGCCACCACCACCACCTCCGCCGCCCCCGGCGACGAATGATGTACTTGAATTTAAATAACGTCCAAACTTATCAATAGACATGATATGAATGAGTTTTTATTCAATAATATTCTCTTCCCTTAATTCTTCTTCGATGGCTGCAATTTCGTTGTTTAGGCCTGTGTGTCCACTTGCACGTGCGGAATGAAGTAAATATAAACGATCTACTAATTCATTAATATCGTTCCAATATTTATATTCAAGAGAATTGTTAGAAGCAGATAGCAAATTACTCCCTCCGCTACCAGTTACCGCTGACTGTGATTCTATTATTCTCTTATACTTGTTATTCTTCACAATTTTACCAAACGGTAAATAATTAGATTTGGTTGCATTTGTATTTATAATTATATTTTTATAAATAACCAAGTCATCTTGAGTAAAATCCACTGGATTAGCAAGAAACAACAGCTGTGCAAGCCCTGGTGTAACTTTATATTCTTTGTCATGTATAGTGATAATGTCATTATTATTGTTCAACGAAATGTATGCATCACCTATTTTAAAATTGTCGCCAATACGTCTGATTCCATATCTCAGATCTAATTGTCTGTTTTTACCTTTGCGGTATCGACCCTTATTTAAGTTCTCATCCTTGCTTATTACTACAAAATCGTAATTATTATCTTTCCAACAAAGAGAACATAAATCCTTAAATTTTTGAAATGTCATATCTGTATTGACATGATCATTATATATATGATGTAGATTCATGTCATCTTGTTTGAAGAGTATTAGAAAATTTGTGTTGTCTCGAATTAAATGTTTCGGTATATGGGCGTATGTTTGACATAAATAAAATGAATCAACTAGACTATGTCGACCCATGCTAAAATATTCGCGAATAATATTTTGTTTGTCACATACAACATCGTCGAATATAATGAGTGAGTTTGGTTTTGCTGTTTGAGGTTTCACTATATTTTCACTGCCACTGAAACAATTATAACCAATGTTCGGAATTTGTTCCAATATTTTCTCTAATAGAATATATTTTGATTGATACGGTGTTTTTGAATATAGATATATGTTTTCAAATTTCAATCCATTTGTGTCAGTGATAAGACTTAACATAACATTCGTTTTTCCACAATTCGACGGTCCGCATATAATACATCTTAATGTATTTGGAAATAAGGAACTGTGTCTTCTATAAGAATCTGCTTTATCATCAAAAATAGATTCATATGGATCTATATTTTGAACTTTTAATGATATAGGTTGTTTAACTATCTTCATTGCTCTACACATACTGACAAAAATTTATTCCAGTGTCAACATTTATATTTACATATATAACTATATAATCATTTATATTTTATTTTAGTTTGTTACTGACTATTGAAATGTCAAGATCTCGATATAATACTGGCAGTGGTTTGGTGAATTCAATAATCAATCGTCTTCCTGTTGAATTACACATACCCGGCTATCAATATTGTGGGCCTGGTACTAAACTTAGTAAACGTGTAAAACGTGGCGATCAAGGGATAAACAAGTTGGATGAATATTGCAAGGAACACGATATAGTATACTCTGAAAATAAAGATAATTTAACACGTCGCCACGACGCTGATAGTGTATTAGAAAAGAAAGCTTTGGAACGTGTATTTGCGCGTGATTCTTCGACTGGAGAGAAATTATCAGCATTTGCTGTGGCTAATACAATGAAAATAAAACGTAAATTAGGTATGGGGCTCAAAGTGGTAAATAGAAAAAGACCAACATTCAAAAATGTAATTAAAATCGCAAAATCTGCAATAAAATCAAAAAAGAAGTTAAATTGAAATATTGACAATGTAACAGCACGAAGTGTCATTAAAACTGCGCTCAGAGCTGCCAAACGTGAAGTTAAAAAATACAAATCACATAAACTACTACTACCGACAACTAAGCGTGTTATACCACTGCCTAAAGTAGGAGGCATTTTGCCTTTGATCCCTATTTTTGCGGGACTGTCAGCACTTGGCGCGTTATCAGGTGGAGCAGCTAGCATTGCTAACGCTGTACTTAAAGCAAAAGATGCTAAAAAACAACTAGATGAAAATAAACATCACAATCGTACTATGGAAGCTATTGCTATAGGAAAAGGCCTTGAAGTAACGCCCACAAATAAAGGTTATGGTTTGTATCTTTCACCGTATCCAAAAAACCATTAAATTTGCCGAACGTACCACTGAGTACCGTGGATTTAATTACATATGCTAAATATTATAATATTCCATATTTTCGAAATGTTTACATGCGCAATACATTACCGCGGCGACCAAAATACAATGAATCTGCCATTGTAAATTTAGATAGTGATATAGGTAGTGGGACTCATTGGGTTGCTTATAAGAAACGTGGTAAAAATGTAATCTACTTTGATAGCATAGGTAATTTACAACCACCTGTAGAGATAATGAAGTACCTCGGCAAATATAATATTCATTATAATTATAATAGTGAACAGTCACCTAATACTGTAATATGTGGACATCTTTGTTTAAAATTTCTTTTGAATAAAAACAGAGTTATATAGATGAATAATGTTAGTATTCCCAATATAAACGGTGAGTGAGAAACGCGCATGCACAAGATGTCGATAACAGTAACTTTAAATGGACACAGCTCATTGCTAAGTTCAAATTTTTTTCCGTCAATCGAATTGAAAAAAGACAATGATTATGCATTGGGTTTAATTTTATTTCAAACGTATAATTCTATACCGAACATTGATAAGACCAATAATTGTTTTTATTATGGCGACGCAGTCTTAACGCTTCCTGAAGGTTCTTATGAAATTAAAGATATAAACAAATACATAAAAAATAATCTGCCCAGCAATATTAATTTTGAGTTGAAAGCAAATAATAATACATTACAGAGCGAGATACTGTGTAGTGAACCGATACATTTCAATAAACCTAATAATTTGGGGTATTTACTGGGGTTCACGCCTCAAACTCTTGAAGGGAACAAACTTCATAGATCTGCTCAGCCAGTGCAAATTATTAAAGTTAGTACAATTCACATAGAATGCAATATAACTACAGGCTCGTATACGAATGGACGTTTATCACATACAATACACGAGTTTACACCAATAGTCCCGCCAGGATACAAAATAGTTGAAGTACCAAAAAATATTATTTATCTTCCACTTCGAGTCCATACTATTGACAATATAACTATAAAAGTGGTAGACCAAGATAGAAATTTGGTTAATATCCTTGACGAACTCGTGACAGTTAGACTACACATTCGACAAATATAACATGCTATTCATGAAGAAGAGGAAAATAATAAGAGGGGTAGACCGCTTATTATTATTAAAACAAGAACACGAACAACAACAAGATCCATATAAATATAATAATACATGTGAATCTAAGATCAGAAGTGATTCATTCGCGTCAACAATAACAACAAGCAGAAAATATATTTTAAAATCGTTGGGTTACAATTTAAAAATAAAATACGACGATGAATACTAATACATTTGTGACAGATGACATTCTGGCTGTCGGCAATGAAGTTGCATTTGATGAGTCAATTACTCGCATATCATGGCATTCTCATCAGCCGTATGTTACATCGACTTATAATAATAATGATGAAATACGTATACCGATCCAACAACAGGACATATACACATTACCGTCGCAAAGTTTCATTTACATAGAGGGTAAAGTGGAGGCAGTTGTAGTAGCAGGACAGAATCCAATTCCAGACCAGAATATAAAACTCATAAACAACGGAATATCGTATTTATTTGACGAAATACGTTATGAATTGAATGGCATTGAAATTGACAAGACAAAATGTTTAGGCATAACATCAACTGTGAAGGGCTATGCGTCATTTACAGAGAACGAAGTGAAAGCATTAGAAAATGCAGGCTGGAGTATGGAGAATGCAAGAAATTCAATTTATTTAAACAATAATTTCAATGTTTGTGTACCGTTAAGAACACTACTTGGATTTGCAGAAGACTACAATAAAATTATCATGAATGCCCGTCAAGAACTAATATTGGTACGATCAAAATCAGACAATGATGCTTTAATTACTACATCAGACGAAGAGTATAATGTAAATGTTAAGCTTAAAAAAATAAAATGGTGCGTTCCATATGTGTACGTTGCAAATCCAGAACGTTTAGCATTGCTGAAATTACTTGATCGAAATAAACCTTTATACATAAACTTTCGAAGTTGGTCAACATATGAATACCCCTTATTACCTGCAACTAATAAACACACCTGGACAGTGAAAACAAGTGCTCAACTGGAAAAACCACGATTTGTATTACTTGTTCTACAAACGGACAGAAAAAATTCCATTAAAAAAGATACATCCATTTTTGATAACTGTAACATAACGAATGTTAAGTTATATTTAAATTCTGAATATTATCCCTATGACAATTGGAATTTAGATATGAATAAGAATAAATATGCATTAATGTATGACATGTATGCACGTTTCCAAGCATCATATTATGGACGAATCAGTGGAAATGGAGAACCATTACTAGGGGTTAATAACTTTAAAACAATTGCCCCAATTTTTGTCATTGACTGTTCAAGACAAAATGAATCCATAAAGTCTGCACCTGTAGACATTCAAATTGAAATTGAATCAAAGGAACCGTTTCCAGATAAAACAAGTGCGTATTGCATCATATTACAAGATAGAGTGGTAGAATATAATACAATGACGAATGTTGTTAAAACAATGTAATTCAAACATTAATAACGTCAGTTCAATTTGAGTTATCGGAGTGAAGGCACAAGAATGGACGAGTTTGTAGTTGATATCCAAGGTTTCAATTTGTATAAGAATCGTTTTGTGGCTAAAGAATTTGCCCTGATTAATAGAAATGGATCAATAATTCATCACATGCTAATTCGACCTCCGTGCACATGGGGCGAAATTACTAGTTCTACATTCCGGAAGCAAATAATATGGTTACAAAATAATTACCATGGTCTATACTGGTCTGACGGTCATATACATTATTACGAAGCACAGAATATTATTAAAAAATTATTTTCCTCTAATTATTGTAAAATATATCTAAAAGGATATGTTAAGAAACAATATATGGAAAAGATACTGGTAAATAATTTAATGTGCACAATTGTCGATTTATCAGAAGACGAGGATGAGTACGATCAACGGCCGCCATTACTAAGAGTTAACAATGAGTATACATCAAAATATTCTAGTTTTCATCATAGACCTATATTTAATAAGAAACTATACACGTCAAGCGATGCAACAGCAGCAACAACATCAACAATCCCATCGTGTGCATTGAGAAATGCATTTACATTGCAATCTTGGTTGTGCAGATAGAAGAATGACAATATTATATTATAACGTGTATTCATCTATTGTTATTTTTTTCAAATGTCTATATGTCAGACACACAATTATTATTATAAAATAAAGAAAAAAGTGCAAATGATTAGTTTGCGTATTATTTAGTAATTCCATTTTATTTTTTGTTTTGTTTTTTTTTTTATTTTAACAGATAGAGGTAAGTTGTAATAAAAATACATTTTTATATATACACATATTTTATTTTATTTTTTAATTATTATTTGGTTCTAACAAGTATTTAAATTCATTATAATTACTAGGTACATAATACATATTTGATTTTAAATCGTCCATAATAAAGTTGGAATAAAATGTTAACATTTCTTTATATATTATAACTAGAATATTATTACTAGTATTGCTATTACTACTAGAGAGTAGATTTTTTATGTTATCAAGAGAATTTCCAGGTGTAAAATAGGCTTGAGTATTAATATCTCTGTAAAACTTTATAAAATTTATAGATTTTAAATAGTTTGATACATCTAATATATTATCTTGTATCTTACATATGATATTTAACGTAGTTTCATTTAATGAAATTTGATATTGCAGCCATTTTACATGAATTTTATAATCTTTCTTTATAGCATAAAATTCAATTTGAGAGTTGTTATTGCATTCACTACTAGTTACAATAGTTTGAATATATTGTACAAAATTGCACCAGTCAGACACATTAAATATAATATTATTTTTGGTTTTACAATTTACAATTTTTATAACAACTTCTAAATTTATTGGGTAAATTCCTACTGTTAATATATGTTTATATTCGTTATCAAGTTGAAACATGTGTTGTAACAACAAACGAGATTCATTGTTATCCATCGGATTGATTATTGACATTCTGAAAAAAGAAAGAGAGAAAAAAATATATTTTATAATATACATAATTTATTTTATATATTTACCTCTATGTTTTCGATTTTCTTAGTTGCTACTTGTGATTTTAAAAAGTCTAGAAAATCTTCAACGTCTTTGTCTAAATACTGCCTTATTTCATCGTCGTCAAGTTCATGCAATAACTCAATACTTTTGAATTTAGTGAGAAATTGAACAATATTAATGTCACCATTGAGGTAACTCGCACATATAATTTCTCCTTCAGTATAACAATCTGCTTGTTCTCTGAAGAATTTATTAAGTTTCTCTTCATGCTCCTTGTCAAAATAGTTTTTCTTGTACACTATTTCGTGATCATAATCCTTGGCCAAACAATAGCAACGTTGTTCTAGACTTTGTATTGCAGATTCAAGATCTACAACTTTTATAGGAGTCACATACGCAGCCCACATGGATTCACACTTTACACTGAGATATATAATATATTTCATAGAGTTTTTATTTTTACTAAAAAATAACGTCAACCAATAAAATAAATTATTATTTTAACCAATTAAAAATCATCTTATTATAGCCAATAATATTTCAGCTAAGGTTTAATTCTGAGAAATTATTATTAAGAGCATTCCATTGCAAATAAAATAAACAACACACACACGTGTACTGTTCTAATAATCAATTATATTTTATTTTTTGTGTCTGCAATTTTCGATATCTTATCAATTATAAAGGGAAATAAACAATTACATCATGGCAGTGACACACAGAGAGAAAGAGAGAGAGGATTTTTTAAGATGATATATATATGATTTTATATTATCTCTTTTGTTCATATGTACGTGAAATATTAGTGCTGTAAACTTGTGTTGCTTGCCGCTGACGTCGTTGACACCAAGTGTGGATTTTTTCTTTAATAAACAACATCAACAACAAAAAGGTAAGAATTTTAAATTTGCATACAACTATTTCAATTATTTACAACAATTTTATTTTTTCTAGCAATAAAAATGCATAAATTAAATGAAATTGGTCAAATGACAACCTACAATAAGCCAGTCAAACGTATTCCGGAGTTAATTGTTAATCAACCATATAAAATAAATTACCTAAAACAAGTTAAAACAAAATCATTCGGTGCAAAAATCATATGTGACTTAGGATTATTCAGCGTATTTTTACCTGAAAGATTTTCAAATTTAACAGCAAATGATATCACCGAATTTAATGAAACGGCAAATATGGCATTGATTTATTTAGGCCAGAAGGATATGGGTTCAGGTCGTAAAGCAGCTTCATTGATAGAATTTAAAATAATAACTCCGGGAACAGTTGAATTTACATCAGCTGAAACCGCTGGTGAGAGATTATTGAAAAACGATCCAACACCAGGTCCATCTTCAGCAGCACAGCCAGGACCGTCTGCAGTAACACAACCATCAAATAATGTGAGTTACAAATTCTTTCATACAATTTTATATTATTAGTTTTTCTTAATTAGATTTTACTTCCAACAGTGAAACCACAAACTACTACAGGCCACCATGAAATGCACACACAGTCAACGTCATTGTCCTCCACATCTCAACAACAGCAGCCTCAACAATCTCAAACATCAACAGAATATATTAATGATACTAAAAATTTATTTAAAGTTATAAATATTCGGCAAAGAAGTATGAAAAAATTTAAATCTACATGGCGTGAAATTATTATTGCAATTGACAAATATTCATCAGACATTGATCCTTTGGATTGGTTAAATTCTGTGTTTGATAAAATCCTAAAATATCTTTCTTATGATATGAAAATTGCACCATTTGATCGAATCGGTTTAGAAATTCACAGTGACTCGTCACCGGACAATCCTATTGGAATAAGTTATAAACATTTTTCGGATTTATCAACTAGTATTATTGTGAATGCTATTGAAAGTGTAATGCAAAGTAATAAGACATTTCTCGTTAACGGAGAACTTATGTTATCTGTAGCGCATACAATCATGCCTGTCGGTAAAGGAAAAACAAATATGAATTATATTCCGTTTGAAGATTATTGTCGTCGTAAACATTCAATAATACATATTCAAAATAATGACAATTTGTGTTTAGCTAGAGCTCTTGTGCTAAGTATTGCATATTTAGAAAATAAAGATCTTTATAAAAAATTACGTTCATCTGAAAAAGATTTAAAATATCATGCTGTTGAATTGTGTCGTAAATATAATGTAAATTTAGAGAATGGAGCAGGTATAGAGGAATTACAAGATTTTCAAAATAATCTCACTAATTATAAAATTACTTTGTTCGGTGACGATCGTCTAGGACGGGAGATTATTTATGAAGGCTCAAATGATGCAAATGGCGTTGAAATTAAATATATAGATGTTTTATATCATAATAATCATTATAATCCAATTATTAATATAACCGGGGCTTTTAATGTACGCCATTACTGTCGTAAATGTCATGTAGGATACAAAATAAAAGGTTCACATCGATGCCCATTTACATGTTCACGGTGTAATATGTCCCACGAAAACATAATTAACGAACAGGTTATAACTTGTTCTAAATGTCACAGAAAATTTAATGGACCAACATGTTTGGAAAATCATACGAACAATAAATCATATTCAAACAGCAGATCAATGTGTGATGTTATCAAATTTTGCATAAAATGTTTAAAAACTTACAGTTTGGTATTAAGAAAGACGCCACACGAATGTTTTGAAAAATTCTGCTCAGTTTGCAAGGTAGGAATAAATTATTTTAAATTATTTATTTTTTATTTTACATTTGTTTGTTTAGGAATACGTTCATCCTACACATCAGTGTTACATGAAAAATATTACGTGTGACGAGGAATCAGCACCTGCAGTTCTATACATTTTTTTCGATTTGGAATGTTCACAAAATACGTCATTCAAAAACAACACCACTGGCACACAAGATAAGAAAATAAATAATGAAATCTCTCTACTGGAACATATACCCGTATTATGCATTGCACAGCAGGCTTGTTCAAATTGTATGTATAATAATAGTACTATGTTTTGTAATACTTGTGGCATTCGAGAACATATATTCAGTGATAATCCAATTAAATGTTTTTTCGATTATTTAACGTTACCACGCAATAATTTAAAAGATATAATTGTAATAGCCCATAATTTAAGGTCTTATGATGGTCATTTTCTTTTAAGATATATGGTTGACAAATTAAAACTAAAACCAAATGTACTGATACGTGGAACTAAAATATTAAATATTCGTATAAAAAATATAAATTTTATAGATAGTTTAAATTTTCTGCCTATGAAACTAAGTGAAATGCCAAAGACTCTAAATTTAGAAGGTGAATATTGTAAACACAAAGGTTATTTTCCGTATTACTTTATTCGAGAGGAAAACATGAAATATATTGGTCATATACCATTAAAAAAATAATACGCTATTGAAGGTATGAGTTCTAAAGAATACGTAAATTTTGAAACTTGGTACAAACAAATGAAAGAATCAAATTATGTGTTTGATATGCAAAAAGAATTAGTAGAATATTGTAAAAATGATGTTACTATATTACGTGAAGCATGTTTAAAATTTAGAAACCTTTTCCTGCAGAACAATAATGTAGATATATTTAGACGATCAATTACTATATCTAGTGCATGTTTATATACTTATAGGAAAAATTATTTACCAGAAAATACAATTGCTGTTGTCCCAACAACCGGATACAAATGTAATCAAAGTAATAATTTCTCTTATGAGGCAACAGTTTGGTTATTGTGGGAGGAAAAGGTTCGTAATATTACAATACAGCATGCATTTCGTAAAAATGAACATACTGTGCTTGGGTTTAAAGTAGATGGCTATACAGAAATTTATGATAGAAAAATAATTTTCGAATATTATGGGTGCTGGTTTCATGGTTGCAAAACTTGTTTTCCACAACATCGAGACGATGATTTGTATAATACAGGCGGTGATACCATAAATTTACGATTTGAATCAACTGTTAGAAAAATTGATATATTAAAAAGTGCAGGTTATGAAATAGTAGAAATGTCGCAATGTCAGTTTGAGAAAAAATGTAAAAGTAATGTTGAATTACATACATTTTTAAGTTCAAATGATATTGTTCAAATAAAACCATTAGATCCACGTGATAGTTTTTATGGTGGACGAGTCGAAACTATGACAACCTATTACAAGGTTGATGACGATAAAAATGAGTAAATTTTTTATTCAGATATTTGCAGTTTATATCCATTTATTAACAAATACGGTCGCTATCCCATTGGTCATCCTACAATATATGTAGGCGATGAATGTCCCGAAATAAGTGAATTTGAAGGTTTAATTAAGTGTACAATATTACCGCCTATTGATTTGTATCATCCGGTATTGCCTTTGAAAATAAATAAAAAATGTATGTTTATTTTATGTCGTACGTGTGGTGTAAATATGAGTCTCGACGCATGTACACACTGTGACCGTGACCGGGAAATTACGTCTACATGGGTCGTTGATGAGGTACGTTTAGCTATTAATATGGGTTACAAAATTGTTAAAACACATGAAGTGTGGAAATTTAATACTATTCAATATGATGAGAAAACAAAATCCGGTGGATTGTTTGGTAATTATGTCAATAAATTTCTAAAAATTAAACAAGAGGCAAGTGATTGGCCAACCGAATGTCACAATAATGAAATATTAAAAACTAAATATATTAAAGATTTCTTTGATAGAGAGGGTATACAATTAGATAAAGAGAATATTCAATATAATCCTGGTTTAAGATCTGTATCAAAATTACAATTAAATAGTTTATGGGGTCGTTTTGGGATGAGAGAAGATATAACACACACTAAAATCATTTCCACGTACGAAGAACTTGTTACGTATTTCTGTAACCCAAATTATGAAATTATTTCATCGATACCCATCAACGACGACATTATGTACATTACGTGGAAAGAAAATGAAAAAAATTTGCAACCATCACCTACCACAAACATTTTTATTGCAACTTACACTACTGCGTTGGCACGAATTCACCTTTACAAATATCTAAATAAACTTAACACTCGTGTTCTTTATTGTGACACAGACAGTATTATTTATACACATAAACCAAATGAATGGATGCCTACGCATGGAATATATCTGGGTGATATGACAAATGAACTTGAAAAATACGGTAAACTTTCTTACATTGACACATTTGTATCTGGCGGGCCAAAGCACTATTCTTTTCGTATCCGAGTTAAAGGAGATAAAAATAATCTTAAAACAGAGTATAAAGTAAAAGGTATAACAATAAATATTAGCACTGAAAATATTGTTAATTTTGATACTTTAATTCGTTTGGTCACAGAATACACAGATCCAATAGTTTTAAAATATCCAAATAAATTCATTCGTACCAATCAATGGCGAGTAATGAGTCGAGAACAAATAAAAACTTATCAACCAGTATATCTTAAAAGAAAATACAGTGAACATAATTCAAAACCTTTTGGATTTAATAAGAAACAAAAAATATAATATTTATATTACTGTAGTGGTCTTAATAGTAGTAGTATTAGTAGTGTATGTAATATTTTAAAAATAGTTATTATAATTTCTACTTTATTTGAGTGTGTGTATATTTGTAAAATGGTGGCTCTAATAAAACTCTGTTATGTATAAAACTCGTTTATAAATAAATATAAGTGTGTATTAATGTTCAATTTTATATTTTATATTTTTTCTTCAATAAAATATACTTATATGTTAATTCTTGTATATGTATAAAAACTTTTTTATAAATAAATATAAGTACATAGGCTACGGGCTCATGGTTTTTTTAGTTGGTGCCACTGATTCCCCTACGTCAGCTTATTTCGACTGAATATGTTATTCAGTTCATTTTGAATACCGCTGCATTCAGTGGCGGCACACTTAAAGGTAATCTCTTTTTTTTTATTATTATTATTAACTCTTATAACGTATTCTATTCATCAAATATCCCACCACCCCCGTCACGAGATCTGCAAATGCGAGATCAACATTGCCAATTCACTACACAATACTAACTTACAAGATCTATCAATAGAGCCCACCGCGAACACGGCGCACGTCTATGGCAGTTGTTTAGAGTGGACGAAGAGGCAGATATCTTTGTCATACACGAGGGATTCCGTCTTTGTCTTTGCCTTGACTTTTATATATGTCTGTCTCTCTCGCACTCCATAGGTGTCTGGCTATCGGCGCCTATTTACTACTGTAGTGTCTCTGATAATAAGAATAAATTCACATTACGTACCATATTTTGAAAAGTAGGACCTAACAAATTTGTAAAACGTTCATCTCATAAACTTTATCAGCGCATTATTATGTTGATAAATAATGTACAAAATAAAACAAATATAATTAAAAGACTAAATCAGAAACTATTGTCTCAATTAACTTTAAAACAATTACTTGATAATTCTATAAATTTATGCGAAAACATTACATCGTCGAGTCAAGATGAAAAACAATCATCATCAGAGGGTTATCGTTATGTAAGAAATTGTAAGGAAATAAATGTGCCTTCAGAATCAACTATAAGAACATGGACTAATATACTTAAATACTTGTAATTTCACATCGGAAAGTGGACAAGAAGAAATCAAATTCAGTGATGATATGTTAACATTTCTGTCTATTTAAAACCATCATCAGAACTATTCTTAAAAGTTGCTAGTGTCTTGTTGTCCTTGGCCCAGTTCTTTAGCAGATGATGGGAATTGAAGCGGATCAACTTGATTTTGTGTTTGTTGAAATAAAACAATTTAATGTACGTACGTTGGTTGCAGGTTAATATGACAGAAAAGGTATGCGACATTATGACACTAAAATATCTTATGACTATACATATGAGTTTTCCGTAGTGCAGTGCGCCGATGTGAGCCACAGAACTAGACACAGCGTTGCCACAGCCACATTGTTCGCGACTCCGTCCTATGTATGACGCAGTGGAAAATAAATGGCATTAGAGCACGGAATTTTGTCTCTACTATAAATTGTAGGATATCAAAATTAAATATTTTATAAATTATAATATGATTATAATTAGTATAATAAATTTTAAAATAGTGATGTAAATTTGATAAATAGATTCCGCTGGACGGGCCCCCTACTCGTCGGGGGCCCTGGAGCCATGGTTCCATGGTTCCGTGGTTTATCTGGACCTGGGAACAAATATTCTATCCAGGGATAAGCTTAGTCATTGTGTTAAAAGTTCGCGGTGTTTAAGATTCAATTTCAGTTTTAAAATGCGGGTTAAAGTTTGCGGGTGACTTCAAATTAATGTCTATAGAGTCGAGAAACATCTCTTTCGCGATTGATTTTTTTGAAGGCAATGCACGCATTTGATATAGTGAATAAATAAGTTGCGGTTTTAAAATTAGAGTTTCCACCAGTTAGTTATAAGGAAGAATTATTGAGTGAAATAAAGCGCCAACCGTAAGGATGGAATGAATCAATCAAGATTTATATTGCCGTCATATCCACAATGTTATCGCGACAAAGAACTAAAAATTCGAAAGACTTTAAAGTTGATATACTTATGAGGAATATTTTGCGGTTTTATCAGACCCAGTGCATTAATTAATGTCCGATCCGTGGCATAATTATTCAAGTTGTGTCATCACATGGATGAGCGTAGAGAATCTATCGAGCACTTCGTTCCTACGCCGCGCCGAAATCAAACAACCTTCAACTTAGTCTCGCAATATGAAATTTTCGTACGATGCTTTCGAGTTGAGAAATGTTGCTATGGTTCAACATGGTAGTCGGCCATGATGGAATTGTGGCCAGGCAGACCATTTTGCTGCTTATTGCCATGCACCACACAGGCGGAATTGTAATTAATGCGGCAAGTCGAATGTGACAGTGCAATTCGGGAAATGGAAACAGATGCCGTATGAGACTGCATGCGTAATTACGTTTATTCTATATTGGTTACTACAAACGACCTTATTTGGATGATTTTATATTGGAAAATTCGTTTCTTGGTTTGCTGGATTCCAGTGCATCGTGTACCGGATTCGAAATTGTTCAACCATTTAAACTTGCGGGTACCTAAATCCATATCGCACGATATGGTCGCGAATGAACAACGTTATCGACCCTATAGGGATTTCAGTTAGATTAAGCGAATTTTAAACATCTTAATTCTGAATTGCCGCATTAACTGATACTTGATGTCAACTTTTGGCGAATTATGGGAGATATTTCGCATTTATATCGCGAAGAGTGAACATTTTTAAGTTCACCGTAGTTTGCAGCGGTATCGGTTGACACTATTAATTTTTGCGGTAGTTTAAATGTCAAGCAATAAACCCAGTTGGAGGAATTAAGAGATAAAATCTTCACGGGCATGGTCATAGAATATATGGACAAGGTAGAACTTAAAATTCACACTGACAATGAACCTTTTAAACAACGCTGCAGTCGTATTTCACCTTCTATCCAGAAACATGTAGATGAGGAATAGAATTTTATACTCTGGAAAGGTATTGTTGAAAAATTTGATAGTCCTTGGATTTTCCTTATTACTTGTACTGAAGAAAGACGGAACGTTTCGATTTTCGGCAAGTAAATAAGGTTACACGACGAGATACTTATCTAATCCCTTATATCTTGTTACGTTTTCTTTTTTTGCATTCGTCCTTAATTAGGCAACCCTTTGGACAGAGGTGTATTCGTCGAGTATTGCGATGGAGACAGCACATATGAGAGAGAGTCACTTCTGATTCCGCGCGATTTAATTGTACCGGACGTTACCAGAAATTTGAATCGTGTTCAACATTGCTATTTCACCAAGAAATTAGAATTCATATTGTAAACTTTGAAGGGTGTGGTCGTGTTACCGATTTGAGAAGTAGAGTATTTGGATATTTGAGGTAAATTATATTTGGATCTGCGGTAACCGAACCTGGAGAGTATTTTTAACTCAACGGAGTATTCCGGATTTGTGAGGTCCTCGACAGTTTATCACTTTAAAGCCGCCATCGATCTTAGGTAAGGTTAATTATTTTTTTGCTATAGCTCTCGTGATATGATTTTTAAATATGTCTTGGTTGAAATCTGTAAAGTAATTTAACTTCATTTAATTTCACGCAATCAGATTTAAAATTTATATTACTTAACGGTGGGTTTGCAAAGCAGTGGTGTACGTCTCTCATAGGGTGTCTTAACCGTCAATATTCTTTTCAGGCTTTTTTTCTTTCCCTCTCCTTTTTTGTTGTGGTGTTATCATTGCGTATTTGCGCCCCTGTTACTCATCTGGCTGATGAGACGCAATGATCACAGCGTCACCCCGGACTGTTGGACGTATTCTCCCGTGAACCATGGTCTCGCTGAAGGGAAAATTATCCACATATGCCACTGGAGCAAGCGAGCGTGTCTCAAGGTCCGCCATCTTGGAACCAGGGATGTGCGTGTAGTCTACTGCATGTAATCTACGCCATTCTCTACGTGTAAACAATCATGTAGTCTACGTCTTCATTTTTTATGTAAACAATGTAGACTATGTAGACAATGAAAACACCTGTATTCACTTAAGTCATATTAAAATTTTATCCCTAGAACTAGAGAATTTTAAATGTTGGTAGAGATTTTTATTTTTATTCTAGGGATTACATGAAAAAAAATTAGTTTTGCGGGGCAAAACGTTCAAAATTTGTCAACTGGTTACTGTTAAAAATAGCGCCAAAGAAAACTCCGTCTGGTGAGATTGCGCGTTGATAGATTTTAAAAATATGACAGTTCGCCCAAGACCCAAGTCAGACATTCGTCTAGTAATGTACGAGCACTTGCTTTATTAGTTTTATTATATAAAGACCGATAATGACCCGAGGTCACGAATACGAATAAATATAATAGTTACAAAGGAATAAATTTAGGTTATGTTGAATTTTACAACTGTCAGATGCATTATCTACATTGTTTACATTGTCTACGTCGCTAGAATTGTCGACGTATTGTCTACGTGTAGATGTAGACAATTAAACATTACACGTAGATGCACATCTCTGCTTGGAACCGACACGTCACCAGTCCAAGCGCTCCATCTGACCATCAACTGGGGACCGCAAATAAGCATTCATCAATTAAATTTGGCCCGTTAATTAAGATTATTTTAATTTGTATTACTTACCACTGGAACGCTACGTCGGTTTCTCAGTCCATGTATTTGAGATCACTTATTATTTTGTGCGCATTTATTCTATTTGTCGTATCACATTTATACAGCATTGTAACATCCGATCATTCGACATTGCTCTCACTGATGCGCGACGTTGGCGCTGCTATTCGTCGTTTGTTTTATCTCGGAAGCGTTTAGGGCTTTCGCCGTTTTGCCATAGTGCGATTACGATCCCTATAGTCGACTATCGGTCCCCTCGTGTTTCTGTTGTGCGCTCTTGTAAGTTGTTGAGCGAGGTGATTCCTGTTAGTATTAGTTTTGTTGTTTGTAGTCACCTCAATTTAATATATTTTATGTCACCTTCATACCGACGTGCTAGTATTATTTATTTGTGACGACCTTACCCCGCTGTGATTAGTTGACCGACCAGTAAGAGTTGAACCAGGCGGCAGGTCAACTGGCGCCCTACCCGACATTTGAGATTTACAAATCACTCCCACATCTCCACTGAGTTCGCTGCGATTCAACCGGCCTTGTCCGGGGTCTTGTGGAAAGATCGTAGCAATCTAAAATAATAAAGAGAATATATGACTCAAAATTTTTGACATCGCTAAATATTAAATCAGCGTATTGGTAGGTATCCGTTGCTTCTGAATCCAAACAATATACCGCGTTTATGGTTCCAAATCGCGGTCTTTTTCAATTTCATAGCTAACCATTTGGGTTCCATAACAGCAATATTGCAACAATACTTAAATCAAGTAATGTGATCAGATTTAAACCCACATACGCTCATATATCTTGATGGCATTATTATTATGGGGCATATATACGAGAATTACGGATTTTGGAAGAAGTTTTATCAAGATGAGTTACGTTATCTGGGATATGTTGTAAATAAGAGTGATTTTCATCTGGATCCGGAAAAAGTACGCGCTACTTTGTCTACTTCTATTCCTAAATCTGTCTCTGATATACGTAGACAAGTCAACCTAACGTCCAGGTACCGTCGGTTTGTGTCACATTTTTCCACCTATCCCGCTCCACTTATCAAATGATTGCGGAAATTCTCTTCTCTAAATTGAGATTCAGATTGCAACAGCTCTTGGATTTGGATAAAAATTATTTAGCTTCTGTGCCGTTCTTAACATATTCTGATTACAATCAGAATTTATTCTCTAAACTGATACGCTTAATTTTTAACTTGCTGCTGTAATACTGTCAGCAATATGACTATGGTGAAAAAATTATGTGCTATTTATCGCACTCTTTGATATTATAGAGAATGAATTGTTAGCTTTATTGTTGACTGTGGAAAATTTTCATTTGTACTTAAAAAGTACACAATGGGGGTCTTCCACTAATATATTTTTATATTTTTTCCTTGGAAGATTGAGTTAAGATATTCATTTTAAGGTTTATTACATTTCTTAAAACAACATAGTTTATAATTAGTTTTTTAAGACCCCCTTTATTGCCGTTACTAATTACTACTCTCTATAGTGGCTGCACAAGTTTGAAAATTCGGCTTGCATACTAGGCAGTTTGCTTTCATCATTATGATTTTAAAATAATGCCTCGTAAGGGCAAAGAATATATTGTTCCAGACGCGTTGTTTACATAAGTACCTATTATAGATTCGGTTGAATTGGTAAATTGTTTAGCTTGGTATCCGATAATCTCAGATAATATCCTGACTTTCGTATTACTGACGAAGAATTATATAAATTCGTGTAATTGGATTATTCAGTTTTTGCTGGCTATAATTTTATATGGAAGATAGCTTTACTAAAGAGCAGAGAAAAGAGCTAATTTCAAAAACGAAATCATTCAGCGATCATTTTGGGATATATAAAACATTTCATCGTTGTTTGTTCTTTGAGGGTTTTCTATATCTTAGTCATCTTTGATTTCATTAGCAGAGATGTGCATCTACGTGTAATCTTTAATTGTCTACATCTACACGTAGACAATACGTTGACAATTCTAGCGACGCAGAACATGTAAACAATGTAGATAATGCATCTGACAGTTGTAAAATTCAACATAACCTAAATTTATTCCTTTGTAACTATTACATGTATTCCTATTCGTAAGCTCGGGTCATTATCGGTCTTTATATAATAAAACTAATAAAGCAAGTGCTAATACATTACTAGACGAATGTCTGTCTTGGGTCTTGGGCGAACTGTCATATTTTTAAAATCGATCAACGCGCCATCTCACCAGACGGAGTTTTTTTGGCGCTATTTTTAACAGTAACCAGTTGACAAATTTTGAACGTTTTGCCCTGCACAACTAATTTTTTTTCATGTAATCCCTAGAATAAAAATAAAAATCTCTACCAACATTTAAAATTCCCTAGTTCTAGGGATAAAATTTTAATATGACTTAAGTGAACACAGGTGTTTTCATTGTCTACATAGTCTACATTGTATACATGAAAAATGAAGACGTAGACTACATGATTGTTTACACGTAGAGAATTGCGTAGATTACTGGCAGTAGACTACACGCACATCATTGTTCATTAGTCTCTCTCTGTTTCCCACTTCGAAAAGCGTCGGCAGTAAATATTATTCGTCATTTAGACAATGATGTTTTCCTTTTGTTTGGCGTCTCGAGTAAGATTACCTCTGATAATGGGAAACAATTTAATTTAAAAAAATAGCTATCCTCATATGGTGTTAAATAGAGATGAAAAACTATCGGTAATTTCAACTATCGATTGTTCGATAGTGCTATCAGTAAACTATCGATATATAGATAGTACTATCGATAGTCAATTTAATTACTAAACGATAGTTTTAGTTACTAAACGATAGTTTTAATTACTAAACGATAGTTACTAAACGATAGTTACTAAACGATAGTTACTAAACGATAGTTACTAAACGATAGTTACTAAACAATAGTTACTAAACAATAGTTACTAAACGATAGTTACTAAACGATAGTTACTAAACGATAGTTACTAAACGATAGTTACTAAACGATAGTTACTAAACGATAGTTACTAAACGATAATTACTAAACGATACTATCGATAGTTTTGTTCTTTTAATTACTTATCGATAGTATTTTTTTACAAAAGTATAAGTAATTATTTTTTCAAAATTAAAAAATCTTTGCCTATACAGAGTTTAAAATGTTACCCTCATCCCCTAAAATTTAAAACTGTTGATGTTGCTCTATATTAAGGGATGTTTGCTAAATAATTTCTGTGAATATGGTTTTGTTAGAGATAATATTACCCGCTCTAAGGTATGTAAAATAGGAGAAATAGAAAATAAGGAAATATATAATAAATGTCAAAAATTAATTTCTTTCAGATTTCAGAAGTTACAAATGTGAAAAATAAAAATCCAATGCAAATATGTACTTCTATCCCTAGGTATATATCATTTCTTACATTAATTTATATATTTGTCGAGATCAAGATATTAGAAAAACTAATTGCAATTCGAAACACCTTTTATATTAATTTAGATCAAATAAAAAAGAAATGTGGTGTTGTGATAGTATTTTTGGAGTTGTGAAGCGTACTGGATGAGTGGCAAGCGGAGACTGTCCTGGTTAGAAGGAAAAAATGGTGGATTTTGGGGTGAACAAAAAAGTTTGGAATGTAGGTACTTGAAAAACAGATGTTGTTAGGTTCGGAGAAAGCGGGCGAAGTTACAATAGCAGGTAGTGGAGAAACATGAAAATTTTACAGAAATGATGCTTAGAAACTACAGAAAAGAACGAATATGTGTTTTACTAAGACTATAACAGAATATATACAAGCTGTGTGGTTATTTGTGTATACATGTGTTTTGGGTTTTTACATATGTGTGTATGACTGTGTGAGCATGTGTGTATTACATGTGTATGTGTGGTAGTGTGGTGATGTACTGGCCGCCACATGACCCAATAATATTCACTACAGCACAAACTACAATAAACATCAGAGAACAATTGAATTTAAATTATCTGTTACCCTATAATAAATTTCTTAGAAATCTCAATTTGTCTTTCATCCCTTTAAAGTCTTCCGACAACCAATCGATTTACAGCTAACATTTGTGTACAGTTACTGTACAATAACGATATTGAATATAATTTGAATTATATCATTTAAATGTAGATGAAATCTTGACAAGTCATACTTAACACATAAGCTACCACGTGCCGCAAATAACACACGTATTCGAATTGCTCCGGGAGCATAAGGTAATTTGCTTGTCATTACTCACAGTCCAGCCCGTGTTATTTATTATTTATTTATTTTTATTTTTAAATTATTTTATTTGAAAGATAGTTACTAAACGATAGTTACTAAACGATAATTACTAAACGATAGTTACTAAACGATAGTTACTAAACGATAGTTACTAAACGATAGTTACTAAACGATAGTTACTAAATGATAATTACTAAACGATAGTTACTAAACGATAGTTACTAAACGATAGTTACTAAACGATAGTTACTAAACGATAGTTACTAAACGATAATTACTAAACGATACTATCGATAGTTTTTTTTCTATTAATTACTTATCGATAGTACTTTATTTTTAAAAACTATCGATGTATCTCTAAACCATTTCTTCATTCGTAAATATCTTCAGTATATCATAGTTTAAATTGGTTCCAAGAGCCAAGGTTATGTCCCTGCAGTTTAAATAACTGTATGCAAGTTTTAATTACCGGACACGCGATTTTGCGGGTAGTAACTGATTTAGTAATTTTACTAAAAACAAAAGATAGTTCGTTATTGGTTTTCTGTATGGGCAGCTATGCAATTTCTTTTAAGAATTTCAAATGTTGTTTGTATTCGAAACACAGATAACTCAATTTAATATTTAAAAATGTTTCGGCAAAAGCCGGATTTGCGAATCAACGTTGGGCGACCATCGGTGTTTTCGTGAACTATTGCGTTCTTGTCACCTAGTCATCGCCTCGTACTCCAGATTACGCTGTAGCGGACACTCGTTACGCGATCTTGTTTCAGTTGTTTGTATTCCTTTAATTTCTGCGATCTTATCTAATTACTTGCTTATTGACATTGTTATGTACTTTATGCATTATTCGCCTTCATTAATTTGTTTTTTTTTCTGTTTTGCTAATTAAACTATGTATTTGTGTAACTATTTGTTATTTTGTCAATGATTCGTGTTTGCTTCCGAAATGCTCGTCTTTCTTTTTTTTTCTATCTAGGTTTGGTGATCAACCTCTTAGGTTGAACTTTATGGTTTAGATATTATAAATTCAGAGCTATAATTTTCAAAGAATCCATCCCCATCTTTATTGTAGTTCAATCAGCCTTGCACGGGATTGCCTTTTGAAAGCTTAGGATATTTTGTCTTTTTAAAATCATCTCTTTTTAGTCTTGGTTAGACAAGTCAATGTATTTTGATGTGTTCTGATTTAATTTCAGTTTTTTTTAAATTCGAGATTAGTTTTTGATTGATTTGTTAAACTTTGCGTTTTACTTTATTCTTGTTTACATGACTGTTTGGTATGTCTGGTAGATCTTCGTGTTTTTTTAATCCGTTTTTTATTGTAACTTCTTTGTTGTTTATATTTTTCGTTTGTTTCTTTGAATTTATAATGTAACCACATAGTTTTTATCTTTATGATTTACAATTAGAATTAATAAATAATTGGTTTTCTAATTCGATATGTAATGTAGAATTTAAATAAAGCTTTCCTGACATTATTTTATATGGTTTGAATTTTGTGGCTCAATGAAAAAATTAAGTGCATACTTAATTTTGATTGGTTCTTTAGAATATTTTTGTTGGTTATTCAATAGTGTTCCACTGGAGTTAAATGGGATCATTCAATTAATCTATTTGATTTTGGGAATTGCGAATTTATAAAGTGCAGTGTTATTTTGAGTACTTTTAATAGTTCTAGAACTCTAATCCGTTATCTGAAATGATATCTGGTATCCAAAGATGTGTTATTTGCGACTTCTATGCCTTGGCCAGAATTTAATATTAATATCTGTGCATACGAGTAACTCGAAAATGCACCAATGATAGTGAAAATATTTTCCTTTTCTTAATTATCATCGTGAAAAATTTGAGTGGTTTTGTGGGTGTTGGGGTAATTTTAATCTTTGATTTTAGTAGCCCTCTATCATATTATATTTTGAAAAATATATTGCATTTTAATTTGATTTCCGGTGTCACCAAGACCTTGATGATTAAATTGCTCTTATGGTAATTCAGAATTACTCGCAAAATGTCTTCATTGTTTTTCACATCTAAAGGTTTTTTCGAGTATGTAACAAAATTTATTTGAGAATTTTAAAAATATTTTTGAATTACAGGACTAAATTTTTCATATACTGCATCTTCAAAATATAAGTGATATTTAAGTTTTACAGCAATGTATTCTACAAAGTTAATTTTTTATATATATTTACATTAAAAAATGTTATGTGTTTCGGAAAAGTTTTATTTTTATTTTTTGTTTTGTTTTTGTTATAATGTACTTCTGCAATAATAAATATCAATTTACTTTTTTATAGTTAACTGCCCTTCAAACATTTGCGATACCTATAATCGGTTTTCTATATTTGAGTGTACTGTTTCGTAGTAAGAAATTTAATTAATTTCATTATCAGTTTCAACTACTAGTGAACTGTTATCTTCATTTCCGTTTGCAATATAATGAAGATTTTTATGAAATTATTTTATGTAATCAAATGTTTCTCCTGAATCTTTAATCAATAAGCGAGCTGCAGTGTGGTAGTTCATATAATTTTTTAGGTTAAGTGCGATTCGAACTCGGAATATCCGGATTCGAATTCCGTAACGCTATCTTCACCACCGCATTGTCGGACTATATAGTAAATAATATTAAATGGAGCCAAACAAGTAATATTTAGTATATTTTATCCCAGTATCGCGACGCCGACCGACGCTCACCAACACTGATATACGTTGAAATCCGATGACCCATTGTCAATATTCACTGATTAATATTAAATAATATTAAATAGTCAAACAAGTAATATTTAGTTTATTTTATTCTTGCATCGCGACGCAGATCGATACTGACCGACATTAATACAGACTGAAACCGACTGATCCATGGTTAGTACCCGCTGATTTACACTAAATAATATCAAATAGTGCCTTACATGTAATATTTACATAATTTTACGCCTCCAACGAGACGTCGACCGACGCTGATTGACATAGCTACCCATTGAAACCCGCAGATCCATGTGTAATATCGGATGGTTAATATTAAAAAGATCATTACAACTAATATTTACTATATTGTTACGTTTCTGGTTGAAAATTAAGCGTGTGGGTTATAAAAACACCAATATTGATTATATCGAAAATAAATAAAAGAAAAATTAATGTTATGATATGAGGTAATAACTAACACTAAAATATATCTGAAATATTAACACTAATTATTATTATTGAATTTCGCGAAGAACTCCGAATCGGTATATACATTCTTTCACTAATACTTGAGCGACAGTGACTGCCACTTACAGAAGTAATCCATGACGACTACTATGTACTTGTTGCCGTCATCACTTGCTTCTATGAGTATGGTACAACCAATCCTTTATGAATTTCGAATCCGGAACGTTTTTTGGTCGTCACGTATTTCTTCTGGTTGTCATTTATCATCGACTACCATTGTTCTTAGGACAGTAGAAAGTTTTTTTCCATTCAGCAACAATATTTTCATTCCTTTGGACATGGTCTTTTGGACAATGGATCATTGTTAAGATGGTTAGTTCCTGCTTGGTGTTTGATAACAAAAATGTACTCGTGTAGTCTTTCGATTTACTTGGCTACCTGCCCTTCAAGATTCATGAATTGTAGTAGCCATTTCAATGCAGACTGATCAATTCTTATCAGGAATTGTCTGTTGTACAAACATTTGTTGAAATATTCTACGGATTTTACCACTGCCATAAGTTCTTTCCTGGTAACGCAATAATTTCTTTCTCGTGTTGACAAGACTTTACTGAGGTAGGCTATTACTCTCTCTGAGTCAATTGCAATTCTTTCATCAGAAATCTCTGAAAAACCTCGTCCAAATTCTGCATGTGATCCTCGAAAGTTTTTCCAACCACAATAATAATGAGGTACACCAAACAGGTTTTCCACGACAACCCGGTTAACACGGTTTACGTAAGTCGTTCTAATGTTGCAGGAGACTTGCAAAATCTAAATGGAATAACAGTAAATTGGCAAAGTTTAGTTCCGATGGTGAAAGCTGTCCTCTCATGGTCCTTTGGTTCAAAATCAACTTGCCAGTACACGCTTATCAAGTTCAAAGTCGAGAATATTTTCGATTCAGCCAACGTATCCAGTGTATCGTCTATTCAGGGTAGCGGGTAGTTATTCTTCTTCGTCACATTGTTAAGTTGATGGAAGGCTACACAAAATCTAGTAAATCCATCCTTTTTCTTCACTAATACAACTGGCAATGTCCATGGACCACTTGAAGCTTT
Source organism: Pterostichus niger (assembly GCA_947425015.1). NCBI lineage: Eukaryota > Metazoa > Arthropoda > Insecta > Coleoptera > Carabidae > Pterostichus > Pterostichus niger. Next base: position 16,581,456 of record OX380336.1, read on the forward strand.
GATCACGCTTTCTGCCTTCAAATCTTGAATTATTCTATTAGCATCTTTAAGCTTTGCCAGTGGTAATCGTTTTTCTGTTTGGCGAATGGATCTTGCATCTCCAGTATAGACTTTGTGTTCGATAAAGCCTGTTCTTCCCTTGAATTTCTGCAATGTTCAAACACATCTTCATACTGGTTAAAATTAAACGAGTTCCGGGTTTGGACCGTGTCAAAATTCGAGTGAGGGCTCGACGTTTCGCTCGCCATCGTAGGGAGCTTCTTCAGGAGGAAAGGAAGAAAGATCAAGGTTACCCGACGTGTAAACCACGCTAGAGGCCAAGAGCGATCTTCGAAAAGTAAAAGGAAAAAAGAGTTTATATAGAGAAAGACGTGTCGGATGATTGGTTAGGAAGGTTCATTGGTTAGAGTCAGGTAAAGATGGTTCACTGCGTAATAAAGGTTTCCAAACAGGTGGCAGGTAGTAACCTGTGTCACGGTTGAAATTGTTTGGATGTTTATGTATCTCAATAGCTTCACGAATTTTCCTATCATAGAACTTGGGAGCGGATACGATGATGGAAGATTCATCAAACATAATACTGTGACCAGTATTATGTTGATGTTCAGCCACGGCGGAATTGAGAACTTGCCCAGATTTTAAACAGCGCTTATGTTCGGTGATACGTGTTTGAACGGTACGACCAGTTTCACCAATGTATACTGAACCGCACGAGCAAGGGATACTGTATATTCCTGCTGAGGATAGCGGTGGTCTTTTATCCTTAAGAGATGGAAGGGATTGAGAGATTTTTTGGGAAGGTTTGAAAATGACTTTAATGTTACTCTTACTAAGAATTCTACCAATCCGATCAGTAACACCCTCAATAAATGGTAGTACGGCAAAAGAATCAAAGGATGAATCATTATCAGCTATGTTCTGGGGCCGGGGTTGTTGGAAACGTTTGATGCTATAATCAATTGAGCGTTTGCTGTACCCATTGTTCATAAGGCTACACCGCACGTGCTGTAGTTCGGACTCTAAATTATCTGGTTCTGAGATAATGAAAGCACGGTGAACAAGAGAGTTAATAACAGAATTCTTTTGGGACGGATGGTGATGTGAGTTGGCATGTAAGTATCTATCAGTGTGCGTAGGTTTACGGTAAACTGCATGGCCAAGACTACCGTTAGATTTACGAGAAACGAGCACATCGAGGAAAGGAAGAGTACCTTTATTTTCGATTTCCATAGTGAAAGAAATGTTGGAATGTTGGTTATTTAAATGTTCTAAGAAGTCGTTCAGTGTATCTCTACCATGTGACCAAACAACGAAAGTGTCATCAACATAACGAAACCATACCTTAGGTTTGAGGATAGCAGTTTGCAAGGCCTGTTTCTCAAAGGATTCCATGAAGATGTTAGCGACAACTGGTGAAAGTGGTGAACCCATCGCTGCGCCCGTTGTTTGTTTATAGAATTTATTTTGGAAAACAAAATAAGTGGAAGTGAGGCATTTCTCTATAAGGGTGGCTATACTCGTGGGTTGTTTGTCTTCATGAAGTAGTTGGCGGATAATATCTACCGAATCTGGGATGGGAACCTTGGTAAATAGAGAGGTGACATCAAAGCTAATTAAAATATCTTGTGGTGTAATATTTATATCAGAAATCTTTTTAACAAAATCGGCCGAGTTACGAATAAAAGATATAGAGTTGCCTGTATACGGTTTAAGTATTTTAGAGAGGTATTTAGCAAGTTGATAAATGGGAGAATCTATGGTACTGACTATGGGCCTGAGAGGAATATCAGGTTTGTGTAGCTTAGGTAAACCATAAATGCGGGGTGTTTTAGAAGATTTGGGAATAAGTTGTTTTTGAATCGCTGTAGGAATATCTGAGGATTTAATAAGAGCAGAAACTTCACGTTCAAATTTGGCAGTTGGATCGCGTTTTTTGCCGTACTACCATTTATTGAGGGTGTTACTGATCGGATTGGTAGAATTCTTAGTAAGAGTAACATTAAAGTCATTTTCAAACCTTCCCAAAAAATCTCTCAATCCCTTCCATCTCTTAAGGATAAAAGACCACCGCTATCCTCAGCAGGAATATACAGTATCCCTTGCTCGTGCGGTTCAGTATACATTGGTGAAACTGGTCGTACCGTTCAAACACGTATCACCGAACATAAGCGCTGTTTAAAATCTGGGCAAGTTCTCAATTCCGCCGTGGCTGAACATCAACATAATACTGGTCACAGTATTATGTTTGATGAATCTTCCATCATCGTATCCGCTCCCAAGTTCTATGATAGGAAAATTCGTGAAGCTATTGAGATACATAAACATCCAAACAATTTCAACCGGGACACAGGTTACTACCTGCCACCTGTTTGGAAACCTTTATTGCGCAGTGAACCATCTTTACCTGACTCTAACCAATGAACCTTCCTAACCAATCATCCGACACGTCTTTCTCTATATAAACTCTTTTTTCCTTTTACTTTTCGAAGATCTCTCTTGGCCTCTAGCGTGGTTTACACGTCGGGTAACCTTGATCTTTCTTCCTTTCCTCCTGAAGAAGCTCCCTACGATGGCGAGCGAAACGTCGAGCCCTCACTCGAATTTTGACACGGTCCAAACCCGGAACTCGTTTAATTTTAATGACTCAGACCGTGGAAGTCTACGCTTTTATTCATACTGGTTAATTGCATTTCTTGCTTTTGTTTTTTGAGCCGATGCCAATTCTTGAGAGGATATTAATATATGACTGAGCACTGTGCCCGACATCTTTTTAGATGTGTTTTTCTTGGCTGGCGCAGTTCGAATAATCAACGATACGGATGAACATTCTTCTACTTCAGTGCATCTTTTTATTGTAATCAGATAATAATTCATTTTGATTAGTTGGACTGATATTATTTTGTTGTTCTTAAACAGTCATCCTTCTTGGGTTTCAACATGATAATATTTCCTCCAAAAAATCTGTCATTTAGTTGTGTTTCTACGATTGTTTTACTTTACTCTGACTGAGTTACGTCTTCGGTTACCAATACACGCACAGCTTCCTCCATGTTAAACCCATGTTTCTTCAAAGTATCCATTTCAGCTATAAACACACGATGAATAATGAGGTGTTTACAATGTTGATGATCAAGTCTAATTATTCAGAAGCTGTACCTAGTTCTCCACTTGCGTATTCACCACCTAGTCAAATGTACTTGTTTCGCTCGAATCTTTTTCGTTAAATCGGTTTGTATTATTGGGTTTGTTGTATCCGTAACCAGTAAGAATAACATGCTGTTGGCTTGATATTGAAGAAAAGCGACATAATTAATAGTCTACTAGACTACCAGATTACAGGTTGACAATTGCCCCTTCGCATCAAGCTGATTTAGTTTTCAGATTTTCTTTTGTTGTCTTTTTTGCGGTTTCCCGCAAAGCCTTTGCGGGTGACCGAGTTCACCGAATTCCAGAAGCTTATTTGCTTCTTTTCCAAAAATATTTCTTTGGCGATCACTTTCTCTTAAATCTTCATATCCCCGTCCATTGTTCACACTCGGGATTAACCTTTCACAACTTGCTTTGCAATTTTATATTTCAAAGCATGGGATGGTGCCTTGTCCAACGTTTTGGGACGAGGCAATCTTAATGTATGCTAAATATCGATATCTCGGATCCCAAAAATACATGTTTGGATAGTTAAGCACTCGAATACGCTATCCGGAACTGCAGGATGTGCGATACGAACCATCTATTAGTGCGGCTACTGCAAATCGCTTAACGATGGGCACAACAGGAAAATTTTTAAGGGTCGTATTCAACCTAAAATTATTATTGTTTTTTTCCTATGATTGACCATTTAAAAATTACTATACGGATTAAATTATCCAATGAGCAGTTATATTACTCAATAACAAGATTAAATATCCTGTACTGAATCAGACTGGGTAATGTAGGTAAATGTTTAGATTGTGTTTGTATGTAATATTTATAATATATTATACTTGTATCGTATGAATAAGGAAATATAGTTATTTAAAGATTGTAATTGTTTTGTTTTTATTATACGCGTACCGGCAAATGGGGCTGTACAACCCTGTGCGAACCTTGTGACACCAGTTATAACGGGTCATATTTTGAGTTCCTTTGTAAGCGTAATTGCGGTGCATTTAATCGTTTTATGCCGATCCCTCCAATTTTAAATGAAAATTGTATAGCTGCTGATTTTTACATGTACTATACTGGTGGTACTATTTATGGTAATGTAAATGACGACATCATCGTTTCAATTACTACATGTAAGGTATGTGTATATAAAAAAATTATATCGAATTTGAGCTTAAACATGTAAAAAAAATTTCATATGATTTTAGACAAAAATGCCCAAAATAAAGATTCTAGAGAGTAAAATTTTAGATATAAGTTTGCAATTAGATTTTATACTAGGTTCCTTATGAACTATTACATTAAGATAGTGAAGTCTGTATCAATGTCGATTCGATGTAGTTCTATCCCTGATACTTTATAGGACATAATAAAATAGAAATAAAGTTACAGACAGTTGTATAATATTTTAGCTGTCGAAAAAGTTTGTCTTGTCCGTATTATGTGTAGGTACAAACTTTGTACCTGGCAAAAATTGAGGATTTAAAAAAAGACCGGTCCTAGTAGGAAACGACCGGTCCTAAAAAAGACGAGATTAACCAAATGGTTAAAAGACCAGTTAAAGACCGGTTAAAGGACCAGTTAAAGGACCGGTTAAAGACCGATTATAGACCGGTTAAATGGACCGCTTTTAAAAGACCGGTCTTTTCGGTCTTCTATAAATAAAAAGACCGGTTAAATACCGGTTAAAGCTGGATAAAGGCCGTTTAAAATGTCTGATGTAAGACCGGTTAAAGACCGTTCAAAAACAGATTAAAATACTGATTAAGGACTGAATAAAAATCCATGGAAAACACTAAAAGCAGAGTAAAGAACTGGATTAAAGATCAGTTTAAAAACCAATGTATATATCTGCTTTAGAAAACTGTTTCAATACCAGATAGAATCCGACAGGGGTGGTACTAGAACAATATTCGAAAGAGAGGAAGATCCAATCAAATTTTAATTATTCTTCGTTTTTAATAAAATAAATAATATGACAGCTTAAAATACAAGATATCAATGACTGATTATATTTATAAATAAGTGTAAAAAATCATATATGAGTGATATGTAGCTTAGCTAAGCTACCTACACCTACTTACCTTACCTAAGTAGAAGTACCTGTTAGCCTGCTACCCACCACACAATTATAATGGACATGGGTAATGTAAATGATTAAATACAATGGTGAATAAAAGTATAAGATAAATTTATATTGATTGAAAAATAAATTAAAGGAAACATATTGCATACAAAAAATAGCATACTTTATACGTTATACTAAATTACTTATTTTTTATTATTGTAGTATATAAATATTAGTTACATCTAAATTTTCAGGCGCAAAACAAATTCTTTTCGCTGTTAAAATATTACTAGCAGAAGAAAATACTCTTTTTGATGGTGATGATGTACTGGGAACACACAAATATTTTTTTGCCAACTTAGATAACATTTTCTATTTATAAGAAATTTTTTTCACCATAATAAAATAAAAAACAAATTAAATATATCATCACGCCTATTACCCATTATTGGGTGTTGCACTCTGCCGAGGCACATCTCGATAAGTGATATATTTCTACGTGTTAAGTGCAGTTACTAGCTGTCAAATCACGCTCCCCAAAGATGTTAGTGGAGGGAGAGCCACAGGGGTAGATTTAATTTAGGGAAATTAATAAAGGTGAGTCATTTTTACTTCCTTGTACGAAGTAAAGGAAGTATTGTAATCGCGAAAATTTTCGGTTCTCAGATTTCAGTGGCCCTATTTTGACTAATTTCGTCGTGACGTCTTTTTTTGTAGATGTTTGAGTGAATGCTTTATGCATATCCAGGGTGATGCCTGGGACAGCGCACTCCCCCTTTCGGGAACTGGCTTATGTGGGACTCCCAACCCTCTGGCTACCCACTAAACTCTCCCGTCCTCTCTGTGGTCCTAAAGCCCCGGCCGACGCTGCTAACATCATTACTTCCGGGCGGAGGACTTGTTCCTCCTCATCTTCGTTCTTCTCTTTCCTTCTTCCTTTCCTGTTTTTCCTTTGCACACACGACTTTTACACAGTACCGATACACAGCGTCCCATGCTTCAGCTGTTTGAAGCATTTTTAGGACAAGGGTCAATGCTTCCACTTCTCCCGTTGTCTGTATCATCTCCTGTTTCTCCCTTTCCCAGGCGATACAGACTAACAGACTGTGTTCCGCCGTGTCCTCTTCCTCCCTGCATTGGGCACACTCCGGGCTGGTCCTCTTCTCAATTCCATATAGAAACGAGCCGAAACAGCCGTGACCAGTTAAGAACTGGGTCAAGTGGTAGCACACCTCCCCGTGTTTTCTCTTGACCCAGTCATCCACTCTTGGGATCAGTTCCCTCGTCCATCTGTCGTTCCTGCTATCATCCCACCACCTCTGCCACCTCGCTAAGGTGTAAGCCGCGCGCTCTCCCTTCTGCGAGTGCAGGCGCCTGCCCATTGCTTCCAGGTCAACGGGGGGGGGTCCCCGCAACTACGAAGATGGCGTCCTCGGAGACGGTCCGGTACTCCGAGCAGATCCTCAGTCCAATCTTGCGCTGCACCCTGGCCAAGGTCTTCCGATGGCACTGTCTTTCCAAGGTGCCTGCCCGTACGGGCGCAGCGTTGAGCATGACTGAATTGGCGACTGCGGCGTACAACCTCCTCTTGCTTGCCTTTGCCCCCCCCCACGTTGAGCAACAACCGCGTGAGGGCGTTTACCGTCTTCTCAGCGGTTTCCCTCTCTTTTTTCACATGTTGCCCAAAATTTAGCCTTCTCGAGAGAGTGACCCCGAGATACTTCACCTCGTTCACCGGCTTGATCTCCTGGCCTCCCACTCTGAACGTCAATTTCGTGGCCTTCCGCCATCCAACCAGCATCACCGCCTCCGTCTTTTCTGGTGCCAAGCTAAGCCGGTTTCTCCGCAGCCACTCCTCGATCAGTGCACAACACTCGTTGGCCACGCGCATCAGGTCTTCCACTCTGCGGGCGACCACGTAGGTCGTCTGCGTAGGCGATCTCCGTGGCCCCGTTTGGTAGCTCTAGTCGGAGGATGCCATCGTACAGGACGTTCCATAGTAGTGGTCCTAGTATGGAGCCCTGTGGAACCCCCCTCGTCACCGCGTGCCATTTGCCGTTTTTGGCCCTTATATACCTGTTCTTTATTATTTATTATTTATTTCAAATTTAATTCTTGCTTTTCAGCTTCGAATTTTTACACAAACAAAATACAAATCATTTTAGTTGAATGATAAGGTAGTACATAATATTTTTTTTCATTTTTTCCTCTCTCTTCTTCTTCAGTTCTTTTGCCCATGTTTCTCCTCCACCGGCCTCGTTCAGAATGTGGTATAGACTGTACCGTTGTTGTGGGAGTTCTCTGCAATTATATAACAGGTGTGTTAGCGTTTCTCGGCCTTCTTTACAGAGTCTGCATTTCCTGTCTTCTTCTTCCATCCAATACTTATTTTCATTTTCCTCGTTCCCGCACCTTAGCCTCGCTGTTGTTTTTATATCTTTTCCATTTTTATTTGTAAGATATTGTGGGACTCCTATTGGTCTGATATTTTTGTATTTCTTGTTATACTTCGATTCTTGTATCTTCTTGTCTTGTTCTTGTTTTTGGATGTCTATGTCTCTGCTGGCTATTTCTAAATTAATCGGGTTATTTCCTAGACGCTTTAATTCGACTTCCTCCGATGAGACTCCATTTCTTTCGTAATAGTTTTTACGTTTAATCTCCCAGGGGCTGAGTACTGCTCTTCTTCTTTCTTTCTTATTTATTTCTGCCCAACATTGATATATTACTCTGCGTGGGTCACACTTCCTGATTTTTTCCTCGTACTTTGTTGCTCTTATCCCTGCTGCTATTCTTATTTTGTCTCTATTTGTTTCTTCGAGTACAATATAATGTGGTGTGGATCTGTCTAGTCCTAAGGTCCATTTTAGATATTTCATTTGTACTTGTTCTAACTTTTCTATCTCCTTCCATCCCCAGACCTCTGCTCCATAAATTATTATACTTTTAATAATATAGTCGAATAGCATAATTCTTATTTTATAGTTATTTTTGAATTTGCGTTCCGAGATGCTCCATATTTCTCTCATTGCGAAATTAGCCTTTTTCACTGCCTGCTCTATCTGCTTGTCTACGCTATTACTTTGATTAAATGTGTACCCTAAATACTTATATTCTTTTACACGTTCTATTTTCTGTCCTTTCCAAGCCCAATTTACTTCCCTCTCTCTTCCGCCTCCTTTTTTGAATTTCATTATCTTCGATTTCTCCACGTTCAGAAGCATTTTCTTTTTCTTTAAGTAATTGTCTAACCTTTTGATCATAGATTCCATTTCCTTTTCTGTCTTTGCCAATAATATTAGGTCATCTGCATATGCTAATGTCCAGAATTTTGATTTTCCAATTAATACTCCTCTTGCCTTTGCCTTTTTTGAAAGTGCTCCTCAATGTCTGCCATGTATATTGCAAACAACGTTGGGCTTAGAGGGCATCCTTGTTTCAGACCTATGTCTGTCCAGAATTCTTCCGTAGAGTTTTGTCCAACCTTCACTATATTTGCGGTTTCCTTGTATATTTCTTCTACCTTCCTTATTAGATGTGCGTCTATCTTTTTGTTTTCCATTGCCTTTGTTAGCACCACCCTATCTACGTTATCAAAGGCTGCTTTTAGATCAACGAAGAAAGCAAACAGTTTTCCTTTTTCTTGTTTTAGCTGTTGTTCTATTATGTAGTTCAAAATATAAATGTTGTCTATTGTGCTTCTATTTTTCCTGAAACCTGCTTGAGTGTCCGGTAGTATTTCTTTCGTTTCTATTTCGTCTCGTAGTCGTTGGTTCAGGATCATTGCGTAGATTTTGTATAGCGTGTTAAGTAGTGTTATTCCGCGGTAATTATTAGCTACGTTTGTGGCACCTTTTTTGTGAATCGGTATTATTATACCTTTTGTCCATTGCTTAGGGAACTTATTTCCTTTCCACACTTTATTAATTATTTGCGTGATGACTTTTGCTGTTTTCTCTCCTCCGTAAATCCATGCTTCGTTAGGTATTTTGTCTTCTCCTTGTGCTTTATTCTTCTTTAATTTCCGTATTTGTACTTTCACTTCTTCTTCTGAGATATCTTCTCCGTCATATCTGATATTTGAATCCTCCTGTGTGCTGTTTACTGGGTTTACTTCTGTGCCGTTTAATAATTTTTTAAAAGGCAGTTTCCATTGCTTCATTGTGACATTTTCGTCTATCTCTGTATGTTTTCTTCTCTCTCTTTTTAGAAACTGCCAGGCCTGCGCTTCCGTAGAGATTTCATATAGTTCCTTCGTCACTTTTTTCTTGTATGCCTCTTTTTTTTCTTTGCAAATTTTTTTATATTCTTTTATTCTTTGTTGATACATGTCCAGTGTTATGTGCCCTTTTTTGAAGTGCCTTAAGTGTCTTCTTGATTCTTTTTGTTGCTCCTTACACTCTTTGTCCCACCACTTATTTCTGGGGGTTGTATCAGTTTTTATTCTTGTTTTCTTTGTCATTGCCTTATGTATCTCCGCTGTTATATACCTTATATCCTCTTCTATATCTACTTTTGCGTACTCATATTCTAGGTTGTCCATTTTTTGTTTAAACTTCTTTATTGTTTCTTCATTCCATTCTATTACTGTTTGCTTTTGAATTTTCTTTGCCATGTTGTTTTCCTGCTTCTGCATGGTTATGGCTATCAGTTGATGGTCCGAGGCTGTTTGTTTTGATACTTTGAATTTTGCAATTTTTTCTCGTGCTTCATTGTTGACAATTCCGTAATCAATTACCGATGCGTTATGTCTTTCGTTAATAAACGTAAATTCCCCTTCCTCGTCCCCCGCGTGGTTCCCGTTTAGAATATTCCATCCTCTTTCTTCGCACCACTTAATTAACGAAGTGCCTTCTAAATTCTTTATTTTGTCCTTTGAAGATCGTTTTTCTATTTCTCCTGTACTTACATTGCAGCGTTCGCCTTCCTCTCCTATCCTGGCATTAAAGTCTCCACCTATTATTAAGTTGTGTTCCTTTGTCTCCTCTATATTTTCCTCAAATTCTTTACTTATTGCATTAATCTTGTTATTGTTATATATTGTTACTATTCTCCATATTTCATTATCTATTTGTATTTGTCTTTCCTGTATGTTATTTTTGTAGTTCGCGGTTGAGTTTATCTCTGAAATGTTTTTCTTAACTCCTGTGACGATTCCTCCGCTTGCTCTTCCTTTTTTGTGACTTCTTATAGCATAATGGCATTTCCAGTTAAACTCTTTTGGCATTTTCTGTTTTATTGTATTCCAATTCTTTTCTTCAACCCATGTTTCCGTTAACCCTATGAAATCGTATTTTTTTATGTGCTCCCAAACCATTTTATCTTTCCCTTTGATTCCCTTAATATTCCAAAAACCTATTTTTATTTGATGTTTGTCGCTTACCTCTCTCCTGCTCACAACTTTGTCTAAAAATTTCCTTTCTTTGCTATCTCTTTATTTTCCTTTATGTTTCCTTCTACTTCATTCCATACGAACCACTTTTCGTTTATCTTTATTTTTTTGTACGCCACTGTTGCTGATTTTCCGTGACTTCTTTCTTCTCTCGCAATCTTTCTGAGGGACGCCTGTATTTCTCGTTCTTGTAGAGTGAAATCGTGATCGATGTAAATGTTTGTTCCGTTCAGCAGCTTTTTCTTCTTTATTATCTTTTGTTTTTCCTCCCAGTTCTGTAATTTTACTACTGTTGCGTCACCCTTTTTTGTTCTAAGGTTATACGCGTCTATCACTTCAGTTTCTATGCTCAGATTTTGTTTTATCCATGCTTCTGCCTCCGGTTTTATATTATTTTCTTCTAGTTTAATGCCCTTTATTATCACGTAGTTTTTCTTCTCTCGTTTTTCTCTTTGTTCTTCCTTGTCTTCCAGTTTTTTAATTCTTGTTAATAGTTCGTCTTTCTCTTTTTTCCACTCTTGCTCTTTAGTTTTTATTTTTTCTTCTAATTTTTGTATCATAGAGTTGTTTTCTTTAATTCCTTGCAACAGTTCTACTTTGGTGGACTTTAACTGCTCCGTTACCCCCTGGATAGCCTTCAGAATATGGTCTGTATTCATATTTTCTTCAACTTTGTCTTTTTCTGGCGATCGACCTACCAATTTGCTTTTTTTAAATATATCCTTTTCTTCTCGTGTATCTGTTTTCTCCGTTTGGTTTCTTTTTCGTTTTAGTATCTCATCCAGTGCGCTACTACTTTGCGTTCGACCCTTCAGTAAATTGCTCATTTATATACCCCTAAATTTTTTTTTGTTATTATCACACGTGTTAACAGTGTTGCTGCCCCCAGTTAATTTTTCTAATTAGTGTTATTATCCCAGATTACTTGTTTTTACTTGCCACCATTATATTGACTGTGTCTTTCTTACCGGTATCGGCCTTTATTTAGTTTTTATCTCCTCTCCGTCAGAGATGTCGCTCTAATCCAACTCTGAGCCTTCTAGTTTGCCGATTTTGGCAGAATTTTACTTAACCTCTTCTATTGTCTCTTTAGAATTTTTATTATTGTGTCTATTGTAAGTTAGTTTAAAACAACTTTTCCTTACCTTGTCACAGGTCAGTTGTTCAGACTTATCTTCGTCTTCTAGAAGTGGCTTTTTTTCCTCACTAATCTCCCGTAATCTTTGCTTTTCTTAGCACTGACTTTTGTACGACCTTCACTCATTCAAGCTATTACCTGTTCTTTAGGTACGATTGTACTAGGTTTACTAGGTATGGTGGAATTCCCTTCTCATTGAGGGCCCTGATGATCAGCGCCCACGAGGCCGTGTTGAACGCATTCCTTACGTCAAAAGTTAGGAGAGCGCAGACCTTCCTTTTGCGCGCCTGTTCCCTCTTCACCCGTTTTATGGTGTGAGTGGCAATCTTGTACCCCTGCCCCCACATGTCCTCCTCCAGCTCCTCGCAGAGCCTCTCCCAGGCGACCCTCTTGGCCTCTGCAATTTTCTTTCGGAGTTTCCTCCTCGTCTCCTTGGCCTCCTGCCACAGTGTGTCCATGTGGCTTGTATGCTTGGTGCATGCCCTGTCGAACCTGCGCCTGGCTGCATGCGCACTCTTCCTGAACCGGGCGATCTCGTTCGACCACCAGTACACCGGGGGATGGCCTCCCGTGCCCCTCCTGGGTAGTGCCTTGTTGCAGGTTTTGTTCACCCAGCATATCAGCTCCTCCGCGTCGTTGGGTGGTCTCCTATACATTTTCCTGTATACTGTCGTGACCAGGGCCGGAGAAACGTGTTCAGTTCTGGTGGGTAGTAGTAAGGTAAGGGTAAGGGGGAGGGGGGTGAGTTTTCATAAAATGTGTGTGATTTTTTCAAAAAAGAAACGTATTAACGGAATAAAATAATGATTTTATTTAAAAACTCTATAATCTTTATAATCTTATAAACTTTATAATCTTATAAAACATCTGATAGAATTGTACACGGCTTATTTTAATTTTGCAGCGTAAAAACTGACGCGCGTTTAGAGTTTTTCACAATAAATGCGTCCATCAGTTTGTCCAAATCCATATTCAATTTAAAAAGGCTGCTTTTAAACAAACTTTTACTCTTCGAGCAAATAGATTAAACAAATTTATTTAATTTATTAACGTATTTCTATATGTATTACTTACCAGCAGCAGTAAGAATCACTTCTTCGTTAGTTTTTAATCTTTTCGGATTCGGGCTGTCATTTTTGGAGGTTAAATGTGGTGCACTGACAGTCTGCCGCGTGCTACTCTGACGCTCTTGACTGAGAAAATCATCAGTCTCATCGTATTTCCGTTTCTCTCGAACCCCTCGCACAACAAACCGGTCCATTATCCGATCGTCCGGCTCCCGGTAGGAAGAGGCCGACTTGCTACTACTTCGCTTCTTACGCGATAGACAAGGACCAGAATACCAACATACTGCGCATAGCGCAGGTAGTTTGAAAATCAAATATATTTGTACGTTGATTTCAAACATTTAAAAAATTGTTTCATGTTAAAATTCCCAGGTGGGTACTTATCCACCTTTACATTTTTCAGGTGGGTAGTACTACCCATAGTACCCACCTGTTCCGCCGGCCCTGGTCGTGACCGCCTCCTTCTTGTATCCTTTGAGGCTCCATCCCTGTGGTGCAGGTGTTTGCACCGTGCTACTAGCGCCCATCTCTATAAGTATTATCACTTTATCCCCTCCCGCATAGCCTCCTCGCTCACCCACGTGAGGTCTATGCATGTCCTGCTCGCCCCTCGATCGAACGTCGCCGAGCCATCATTGGCAATCATGATGTCGAGGGCCGCAGAATTGTGCCGCGGCGTTGAAATCACCGGTCACGATCAGCGCACTCTTGCTCCTGTGTCTGATGGACGCTTCCAGGTCGTCCAAGAAATCCGCGTACTTCTAGTCCGACCTGTTAGGTGAGAAGTAAATGCTGTATAGGGTCAGCTCTCCTACCCTTACCCACATGTAGCCATTCCCCTTGCCGTGTTCGTTCGGCGTGCATCTCAGCGCGCAGATTTGTGCGTCGTTTCTTGCATCACTGAAACTACGTGGCCCCACTTTAGGCGTGGGTTCCGTGATGCAGAGGAATTCCGCCTTTTCCCTTCTAGCCGTGGCGTTCATTAAATCCTGTGCTGCCCAGCTCCTTCCGTTGTTCAGCTGTATTAGACGGGTGTGGGGCATGGTTGCGGCGTTACCATCGCCTCCACGACTCTCCGGTTGCTTCCCCCATCTCTTGTACCGGCCAGCGCCTTGGAAAAGACGGGGCACTTTGGGGTGGCCTTCTTCCCCACATGTAAGGCACTTTGTGTTGTCCGAGGAGCAGACTTTGGCTTGGTGCCCCGTCTCCCCGCACTTCCTGCATCGGTCACCCTTGTCGTTCTGAGCTAGAGTGGCCAAACCCGTAGCAACTGAATTTCTGGATCTCGTACCAAAGCTTCACTTTGCAGTTCGACGTCGTGACGTCTGTACGTACGTATGTATCTCACATAACTCAAAAACGGTAAGCCGTAGAAAATTGAAATTTTATATTTAGGACTGTTATAACATCTAGTTGTGCACCTCCCTTTTTAGTCATTATATAACTTCCGGAAGTGGTACTTTATTTAAAGCCTATAAGAGATTTTCATGAAAAACTATATTCAAATATTTTTTAAAACTTTCCAAATTTGGTATATAAGACTACTATATCAATGGAAATAATATAATAGATTTTGGTTAAAATACACTAACCGGAAGTGATACATTACATGAAGCTGCTAACAGTTTTCCTTGAAAAAAAAATGGTATTATTTTAATTTTAGAAATAAATGCTGCAAATAAAATTTTTAGAGAATTAAATTCTGCGTCTAGCACATTAAGAATTTTTAAATTATCCATTTGCATAAGAATTATTATTTTATTACGTCTACCATTCGTAAATTGCATCGCATAGTTGCTCCTTAAAATATTAAATAATAATCACTTGTATGCCGCTCACACATTTTTTGGAGAAACAAAGTAAATGATTTAGACTCCCAATGTTCGTCTATTGCATGTGCAGTTAATGTTATGTAAGACGTTGCATTTCGAGATGTCCAAGAATCAGTCGTTTACGCAATATAATTAAATTTATTTAAATCATTTTTTATTTTATTTAATAATCGATCGATTTTTTTATCGTGTTGCGAGAGAGAATTGTATAATTTGGCGCCAAATAATGAATTAGATTTTAAAAACCGATATTTTCCATTATATTGAGTGGTTGTAAATCTTCTCCTTTCATAGAAGCTATAAGTTGTTTTATTTTTTCATTTTCTTGTTTTATACTACTTGTAGTAGAAAAAACCGCAATAATGTTTGATTGCTTTTTAGGAGGTTCGGTATCATCATTTTATATTGTTGACGTAGACGCCGATGTGGATGATTGACTGAAGTCTTCCAAATTTTCTTGAGTATATATTGATTCCGGAATATGTGAGGCTGTTGTTCTCTTGAAAATGTCACTATAAAAAAAAAAAATAAAATAAATATACAAAATGTATAGAAATATTTTAAAGAAATTATAATATTTAATAAAATATTAAAGTAATAGTGGCAATGTATGTGGCTGTACAAAAGCCACTTTGGCAGCGATACGCGAAAAAGAGAGCACATCGGTTGTAATTCGCGCGGAGCTAAGTAATATTGATGGGAACACTCCCAATAATAGTTCTAACGTTTTGAAAGGACAATAACGAAAATGACACACGAAGGGATATCGGATATTAACAACAAGGGAAATGTACTTTAACTTCAACCAACCTTAACAGCTGTAGATGATGGCAGGTTGATCAGGAGTCATCGGCGGCTAGTGGGTCTCGAAGTCATCTGAGTGTCAACGAATGACAAACACACACAACACTAGGGAAGTGTGAATAAGTACACTTTCTTCAAGAATCACAACCAATCTTCTATTGAGTTTAACACTATTTATTATAAAAATATGATAAATGGTGTACACAACACAATAAACTAATACAAAAATTGATCACTTGCTCGTAATTAAATTATAGCAATATAATTTAATTACTACCGAACTTATAACAAGTTCAACAAACTATAAACTAAAATAGTTTGAGACAATGAGTTGAACTTAATCACTGAAGCATTTATAGCTTTGGCGAGTGATTAGAAATTATCGTCCAGATTCATCCAACGACCTGGAGTCAACTAACTAAGCTTGGAGGAACCAGAAGGGTGCTGAGTAACTTATGAGGAGATGTATTAGGTGTAAATTCTCGACTTTATTTATGACTACGCGACTGTTCCTTCTAGAAGAAATATAAGTTGCATCATCTTGTTGGCAGAATAAAGACCTACCGCAGACGATAAATAAACAAAAGTCAATCTATATTGTTTATAGCTGAGGAAATTATCAATTTAATTAACAATTAATGCTAAGTAGAAATATGTTCAGTCTAAATCAACAATAATAATTTAATCTACAACTCATCAGCTAAAAACAATTATGAATGTGTATGATGAAACGCATGAACCGCGATACCGCTTTGTTACATTATTTTTCTAAACGAATTATTAATTGGAGGAAAAAATTATTGAGCTTTGTTTTGGCATAAAATTATTTATTTTGGTTTGATTGAGGGTTTGACATTATACTCAAAATATAGCATCACTTTGATGCAAAAAATGGGCTATATAATTTACCATTCAAACAATATTTTATCTTTTTCGTTAAAAGATTTATCTAAAGTGGTGAGTATTTATGTCGGACTCAACAGCACTATTTATAAAAAAGATTGTTGAGCGTTTATGACTATCCAGCATTCCGACGAGAGTGTGGTCTCTAAGCGGGCTTAGAAGCTATGTTTCTGTGCTCTGGTTCTGGTATTACGATCGCGTCCAAGTGACTTGATATTATTGAGCAATTTACGACTGTCAGCATATACGGTGGGATCTAGGTCCTGTGCTCTCACTTCGGTATTGTATTATTATAGCCAAAGTGTTGTCATTGAGAACTTCGGTTCTCCGTTATATTAAAATCCAACTAATTCATTATTGCGAGTTCGTTGATGTCACAGAAGCTATTTCTGACTAACATCAGAATTGTATTATTATAGGCAAAGTGTTGTCATTGAGAACTTCGGTTCTTCGTAATATTAAAATTCAACTAAGTCATTAACACGAATTTGTTGGTAATCCACATAAACTTTACCTGTGGTATTGGTATCGCTCTTAATTTATTTATATAAAACATTGTACTAAAACGTCCTCTTTCAGTCAATACATGTGATTGCAGATCATTGTGACAGATGACAACATCCGAGACAGGTCCCAGTACCTGCACTTGTCGCCTCTGACCGATGCGCTTTCCGAGAACCCCTGGGGAACCATAAACTTATTTGTTCCAAATTTTGTGAGCTAGCTACCGAATATTGTAATGTATATTTCTTGATTATTTACTATTGTTTAATGCTGTGTTGGTTGTGGGACACGAATGTTTTGTCCGCGGTTTGCTTGAGGGCCGTGACAGTGTATTACGTTTACTAAACTTCTGCATTTCTATACCTTAGCTGGCTAGGTGGGGAAGTGGACAACACAACGTAGGGTAATTAATTGACGATCATAAAGCCCCTTAACTTTTAAAGATTATTAATTTTAATTAGATATTAATTATTTAAAGAACTGCAGCGGTACAATATATATATATATATATATATATATATATATATATATATATATATATATATATATATATATATATATATATATATATACATATTAGAGATGGGCGAATATCATCGGCGAATAGTCGAATGCCGCGAATATTAACCTTATTCGATATTCGAGATTTTCGAATATTAACGTCAGTATAGCGAACATACGAATACCTCGAATATCGCGCCATATATTGACCTCAATTTTTGACTAAGTTTTTCTTTATCATTTGTACATAAACTTAAAGCTATTACAATATTTTGAAGTTATTAATAACAAAGATATTTTGTTTCAAAACCATGAAGACGTACCATATTTCAAATTTGTTTTTCGCCTACATCAGCTCGTACGTTTCACCTTAAATTTTAAGTTTTTGTCTTTTTTTTTCTTTTTTGTTTGTACTTTTTGTTTTAATTTTATTTTATCTTAACAATTTCATTCAAATAATGAAAAGGACATAATTAGATTATTATTAATAATAAATAAATTCACTTTTAGGAGTATTCGAGTACCTCGAATATTCGAGATCTGATTAATATTCGTATTCGATATTCGAATTCGAGAAATTTGATATTCGCCCATCTCTAATATATATATATATATATATATCACAAGATTCGTTTTAACATTGTGAGAGCTAGTAACAAACTTTTTACTTTTCCCATTTAAAAACTTTTAAATTATTAAAAATATATATTTCATTGTGGACGTCTAAAAATAAAGTTATTTAGAAAATAAAATATATTCTAAATAATTTATATATTTTAATTTATTTTTAACTTTGATTTTCGAAGTCTTGGATCAACTTTACAGGATAATTAAAAATATTACATAATTTAAAAACTGAGAAATTTCAAATTAAACGGGGTGTTTATATACCTCTGTACGAAACTTTAATGACATATAATTTGATATACTGATTATAGAACAAGAAATTCGCAAATATTAGAGTATTTTATTCCTAGCGAACATTTTTTGTCACTGGTTTAAAAGTACATTTAATTATTTTTTCACTACTAGCCTAGCAACGTGCCAATATTGACTTCGTTTTTCTCTACCGCGTCCTTAACAACGGTCAATAATGGATTATTATTGACCTAGGTAAATTATGAGAACTGTCACTTTTCAGACAAATTCAACCTTCTGAACTTATTTAACTCGTAAAATGTAAGGAAAATATTAATTCTGAATTTAAAATTAACGCCTAAAATCAAGTTGGCAATCTTAGTCAAATTTCAGTGTGAATAGTAAGTATCTTTCAAACAGTCACATTTTACATGCGAGTATGCTATACTGTTACATTGTGAAATATGTTTTTATGTATTTATTTATTGTTATATTTATTGTTAAATTCTCGAAAAGTTAAATGTTTATTATAATATTATTGAATAATCTTACATTGTACAGTTTTGTTTATTTTAGGGTTATAATTGCATTTTTATATAAGAAATGAAAAACATCACTAGTATTATTGCTGCAGAACCCGTGTTTAATGAAATTTGAGTATCTCGTATATTTCATGAAGTTGCAGTAAGGTTACCCACGGGCATATTAAGTTGCATTTAGAATTCCCAATGTAAGTTTCTGAGTTATCTAAATTTAAACATGTTGGAACTATATTTGGACATCTTGATTATCGTATGATGTCATATATATTGTCTTGTAGGTTTGCCATGTCGGAAACTGATTAATACTTTTGCCATGTCAGGAGTGGACCTATTATTTAGATATTTTTTAACTATTTCAATCCAAAAAGATTCTACTAGGACAAATTTTCTCGAGGATTCAAATATTTAAAAAACAATGCTAAAAACAAAAGAATTTCATTTCTGTCTTCTTGGTTTTTGTAGACATTAATAAGTATTCATATCAAATTGCTTTTGTTATGATTATTATTATTTTTTTTTTATTTATATATCGGACCAACTACTAAGGTCATATGCCGATATGTCCTTTGTATGGTCGCCACGGGCGGGACCCGAACCCACGACCTTATGGTTGCGAGTCAGGCCCTCAACCCGCGCGGCCATCACGCGGGACAAGTTATGATTATTAAAAAATTCGTTATGATTTAAGAGCTAGTAGTGAAAAAAATTGTATATAAACCACGGTTGAGAAGATCATTATTGACCATGCGCCTTATAACCCGAGGTACAACCGAGGGGTACAATCTTAGCGCTAGGTCAATAATGATCATCTTCTCAACCTTGGCTTATAATATACTATTATAATTATGTTACCAATGAAATAAAAGTATAAACACTGTCTACAAAATATTCATTTATTAATTAGTTATTATATAAGTACCTGGTGTAATGCTTTATTTTTATTTGAGTACCTCTTTTGATTTAGTATACTGTATTGAACGGGTAAGTTGTTGTCCTAGAAATTTGAGAAAAATGCATAACAGTGAATTAGTGGATATGCTGTTAGTCTATGGAGAAGCGGCGCAAAATTCCGAATTAGCAGCGTGAATTAAACCAGTGACACTAAAAATATTCGCTAGGAATGAAATACTCTAAATTTTGCGAATTTAAAAAAATAGTATATTATGTTACTAGGAGTAGAAAATCTTTTTTATTGAGCTCAGATATTTGCGGCCGAGGCGTTTAGCCGAGGCGATGCAAACTGAGCGAAATGAAAAAGAGCATTCTATTCCGAGTAGCATATACTTTTTTCTTCAAGCATTCTAACATAAATTTCAAGTATAAAATATAAATGATTTAATTTTTTTTCCATTAAAGTACCTATTTATTTACCTTTGTTGCTAAATACATGATGTTTGGAGCATTATGTAAAAAAACATCAAATTGTTCTTTGGTTAACTCTTTTGATATTTTAGGTTTGTAGTTTTCACCTTGTCGTTTCAAAAATGCTATTAGTTTAGTGTATTTACATATGTTTACGTTATGCTTGATATTTAATTCAGCCTTAATCATTGAGTATTGTGCCCACAGCGATGAGCTCTTTAATTTATGTGCCAAATGAGAAAAGTAAGCTAGCATAACATTCTCTGAGAAATTCTTCACATTTTGTTCTCTAGTCCAATTGACAAATCTCTCATAAGCGAAATCATAAGCCTACGTGATTTTTCAGTAATCAATGTTTGAATGACTGAATTTGCGATTTCTGCTATTGCTCTCCAGGTGTAAATTGCATTTCATCCACTTCTTGAGACATTTTTTGTGAAACAAATAACGATATTTACCGCTACTGGCTGTCAGTTCAGTTAACCTCACTTCACTTCAGTTGCCAACATAAGATATTGAAATTGTCGTACGGAACACTCAAAATTATGGGCTGTGACTCCTAATTATATTCACGATATTTTTTTTTATATATATTTTGTCATTTTAAGTACGCTGTACGATAGTAACTTACTATTCTACATCGTACAATTCCCCTAATTATCCTACATGTATGATAATTATCGTACGATTGGTAACGTTGAGCCAGTAGCTGGACTGCCCTAGCAAGTGCTGCTGCCTGTGGTATATTTTATAACTAACATTATTATATTAGTACAATAATGAATTTCATTATTGTACTAATAACATAATGACTTCGTTCTACATAGTGTGTGTAGTAGCATAATATGAATATTGTTGTATGCTTGAAGAAAAAATATTTTTGTTCTATAATCAGTATATCAAATTATATATGTTATTAAAATTTCTTGCAGAGGTATAGAAACGCTCTGTATATAGGTATATATATATATATATAATCATCTGTGGCGCTACAGCCCAAATCGGGCCTGGGCCTACCGAACACACCGAGCCGCAGTTTTTACACTGCCGTACTGCCGGTTTTCGTAGTCGAATGCTACATTATTTTAAGGCGTATAAGTGACTAGCTTATAGCGCCCGAGTGCGATAAATACATGTAGCTGTATTTTTTTTATATTTTACGACAAATCACACATTGTCGACAGGCGTATTCGAACTTTTTTTTTTTTATTAAATATTATTACAACTAGTCTTACAGACTAACAAGCAATTTTATTTTAACTTAATCTTCTACTTTATCTAAGATAATTAACCCATTGGCTTTTCTTAGGTTCTAACATTAATGAATAAATATGGCATTCACTTTGCTCTGCTTTTACACTATCACACTACACTAGCTCAAACGGTTTAGTGCGCTTGAGTCTTCTCACTAGTTCGCTGTTGCCAAGTAGCTGTATTGCCTCGACATTGACGTGTCTGTGGAGTCTCTCCTTGTGCTTATTTGCGGAGCACTTGATCTCTTCTGCTACGTATTTAACTGCTAGATCTCTATGAATATCCTTGTTTCTAACGTACCATGGCGCAGCTATGATGTTTCTTAGTACTTTATTCTGGAATCGTTGAATGATGTCTACGTTGGATTTTTTAGTGCAGCCCCATAGCTGTATTCCATAGGACCAAATGGGTTTTAGGATTTGTTTATATATTATTAGTTTATTATGCACTGATAAGGTTGATTTTTTGCCAATTAGCCAGTGCATTTTTTTATATCTTAGCTCGAGTTCTACTTTTTTCTTTTTCACATGTGTTTTCCAGCGTAATTTAGTATCTAGGTTCATACCTAGGTATTTTGCCATATTAGAATATGGGATCAAGTTATTGTTGATTTCCACGGGTAGATATTTTATCTTTTTATTAGTAAAATTTATGTGTACTGACTTGGATTCATTTAGTTTTATCCGCCATTGTTTAGTCCAATTGTTAATGCTTTTGATAGCTTTTTGTAGTTTTTTTGTTGCTTTTTCCTCACATTCGTCTACAGAGAGTATGGCAGTATCATCAGCAAATGTAGCTACTGTAGTCCCTTCACTAATTGGAAGGTCGTAAGTATATAGTAAATATAGAACTGGACCCAGTACGCTGCCTTGTGGCACTCCTGCTTTAATTTCCTTTAGTGTGGAAAACTCATCTTCTTGCTTGATTCTAAAATATCTTTCGGTGAGGTAAGATTTTAGGATCTGGCAGTATTGTTTCGGTAGTAGCGTTTGGAGTTTGTGAATGAGACCTTCGTGCCAGACTTTGTCAAATGCCTGTGAGACATCTAAAAGGACAGCTGAACAAATGTTCTTTTCCTCTAGAGCTTTTTAAATTACGTTTGTAATCCTATGTACCTGATCAATTGTGCTATGATGATTTCTAAAGTCAAATTGGTGGTTTGGTATTATGTGGTTTTGCTCTATTATTGGTTTAAGTCTTTTGAGCAGAAGCTTTTCAAACAGTTTTGAAATTACTGGCAGTAATGATATGGGCCTGTACGATGTTAGATCATGTGGTGGTTTACCAGGTTTATGTATCATAATTACATCTGCTGTTTTCCACAGTTTCGGTACGTACCTCAGACGA
This sequence comes from Pterostichus niger, assembly GCA_947425015.1. Classification (NCBI taxonomy): domain Eukaryota; kingdom Metazoa; phylum Arthropoda; class Insecta; order Coleoptera; family Carabidae; genus Pterostichus; species Pterostichus niger. Next base: position 16,604,172 of record OX380336.1, read on the forward strand.
AACGCTGCATTTATTAAGTTCGTGAGTTTGATTACAGCTTTCCTAGGTAGCTGTTTTAACAATTGACCAGTAATAAGATCAAATCCTGGAGCTTTTTTCGAATTAATATTCATTTTAATTTCATTGATTACCTCCTTCAGTGTTACATGTGTAATATTTTTTTCCTCACAGTAAATTTCATAGAATTTTTGAGTACCCTGGTTCTCGTTGGGTTCAAATATTTTTTCCAAATATTCTGCAAAAACCGCTTTTTCATTATTGTTTCTAGCCCATTCCCCATTTTGCTTTCTTATTGGAGGAATTTGTGAGATAGGTTGTTTTAATCTTTTGGTAGCTTTCCAAAGAGAATAGTCGGTATTTTTATCATACGATAACTCTCTCAGATAAGTATTGATTGATTCGTTCTTTAGTTCCTGTATTTCTCGTTTTAACTGCTTGGTAATATTGTTTAGTATGTTTTTATATTGGGGTAGTCTTGATCTTTGCCATTTGCTCCTTGCTTTACGTTTTACTGCAATTAGTTGTCTTATCTCATTTGGATAATTATTACCTGCTATTTTTGTCTTAATTTCGGGTGTACACTTCCAGGCTGCCTGTTGTATGTCTGTGATTAGTTTTTCGGTTTCAATATCTAAGTGCTCTGTTGTTTTTATTGGAACTCTTAGATTTATTCTGCTGTCAAGTTCTTCTATATAAGCATCCCAATTTGTCCATTTGTTAGTAAGTTTTGGGCTGTTTCCCTTTTTGATAATATTTTCACTTAGTGTTAATATTAATGGTGTATGATCTGAGATCAGGTCGTGACTTTCTTCTATGCGAATGAAGTTAGCAGCTATATTCTTTACTATAAAGAAGTCTATTAAGTCCGGAATTTTGTTGATATCAGTAGGCCAATATGTTGGTTTACCTGTTGAGTAGAATTCGCAACTATATTCTGAGGCTGCATCGTACAGTTCTTTTCCTTTGGTGGTTGTGAGCCTAGAGCCCCAGAAGGTATTTTTCGCGTTAAAGTCTCCCCCAATTATAAATCTGTTTCCTTGGTATCGTAAGCATTCTAAGTAATCAATTTTCTTCAAATTGTGTCTTGGCGGGCAGTATATTGCCACCACTGTAAATTGATATTTTTTAGATTTGAGAGTTACCGCTGTTGTTTGTATTTGTTCAGTTTCAAGTTTTGCTTCTTCGAAGTGCCATATAGTTTGTTTAATTATTATAGCGCTACCTCCTCTAGCTGTATTATGTGGGTGTCTGGCATGGTATACTTTATACCCTTTAAATTTAATATGAGATTGGTCAGAAAAATGAGTTTCAGATATCAAACAAATATCGATTTTCTGAGTGTCTAGGACTGCCTGTAGTTCTGCTTTGTGTTGTAGCAGGCCGTTTGCATTCCAGGCTAGAATTTTAATATTATTAGCCATTGGATTTCCTTGCGATAGCTCCTTTTTTGCTATTACTGATGCTTTCCAGGTTTATAAGTCTTTCGAGTATTGATTTATTTACCTGTTCGTAGTTTTCTAATTTAGCTAGAATCATTTGTAATGTTATATTAAGCGTATCGTTTTCATGCTCAATGTTATTTTGTGTATTTCTGTCAAGGTTTACGCTGACTACACTTCTAGCATAAATTTGTTTAGCTCCTTTTTGATTTTGATTTGTTTCTTGGGTTTTTTCGACTACGCCTTGATCTGGAGTAATTTTTATTTCATTCTGAGGCTGATTGGTTATATCACTGCTCATTCCTGTGTTGGAGAATTTTGGTTCTTCTTTTGTTTTGTTTTCGTTTTATTGCTTCATTTCTAATTTTCTGTATTTCTTTGGCTACTAAGCAACCCCTATAGTTCGCTGGATGCTTCTCCCCGCAGTTGATACATTTTGGTTGGGTGATGTTCTGTTTAGTGCAGGTTGTTGTGTGATGTTTGCCTGCACATTTTACACATCTTGAATCTTTATTGCAATAAGACTGGGTGTGTCCAAATCCTTGGCAGTTTTTGCATTGTGGTACTAATTTTGATTTTCGAAGTGGATGGATCTCGACTCTCATTCCCATGATATCGTTTATTTGAAAGATTTTATTTACGTCTTCTTGTTTACTAAAAGTTAACATAAATATTGGAAGAGACTCTTTAGTTTTCCATTTTAGTATATTGCATACATTCTCTATCTTATACCCTCTATCAGTAAGGTCGTTTTTGATTAAGTCCGGTTCACACGTATGATGTAACTTTTTTGCTACGACTTTAATTGGTCTCGTGTGTTTGTCCTCATACGAGTACCATGAGAGTTCGTTTTCATTTAATAAATTTGTCAGTATTCTGTAGTCATCACCGCTTTCCACGTTGATCTTAATATCGCCACTATTCATAAGTCTTTAATCTTCTTGTAGTATTGATTTAGTTTTGCTTTTATTAGATTATATAAATCATTATAGGATTTCATTTGTTCAATTATAATTGGTGGTGGCTTCGCTACTTTAAGAGGTTTATTTTTTTCTTCTTGTTCTAGCTTTTGCTGTTGTTCTATCAGTTGTTGATTTTGTGGATGAGGTGGAGTTAAGGAAGCGTTCATTTTCCTTTTTTTTGAATTCCGGGATTTATGAACAATCCATTCAGTTTCTTTCGCCAATTCTTCTTCATCCGTAACGTATTCGTGTTCTGTGGGCTTAACTGGTTCCACTTTTTTGTTCAGTTCATTTTTAATGCTTAGAATTTCTTTTTGTAGCTCTCTAATTTGTTGTTGCAGTAAGTGATTATTCTGTTCTGATTTTAACCAGTTTTCATAGTAATTATTCGTCGTTTTTGGTGGTGTTCTAGGTAGCAAATTACTTTTTTGAAAATATTGCAAAGAGTCTATACTGTTTTGCCGGTTTGGGTCTTCATTTTCGCCTTCTTCCATAATGTCATAGATGGCTCTACTATGGTGATTATGATAGTACAACTATTCTTTAACTGATGGCGCTAGTAGTTATACAAGCGGCTCTCTGGAGTTTGAGTCAAGGTCTTATTTTGACTTTTGTTTGGTTTTAGGTTATTTTTTATTTTATCTAAAAATAAAAGCTTTAAAAGGATATCTGCTGCTAACTTTAATCACAGTTGATTGATTGCCTTTTGTCTCCCTCTCTATGGTTTTAAAAGCTTTGATATGGTGTTGTAACCACATATAATAACGTATTACTGAGTACAATACTGAGCACATTCACATGTATATGTAATATTCGAACTGACGAACCTTGGCTCGGATGACGTCACAGTATGTTAAGAGATGTGCCTTAACACGCTCGGCCACCGCGCCTGTAATGACTTCGTTCTACATAGTGTGTAGTGAAAATAATTTGTTTTAAGTTGTTTTTGTTACTGAATTTGTTGCTTTAGTTTGTTAAGTTGTATAACACTGTTACATTTTGTTTATTTTCACATAGCCACCTATAATATTTGTATAAAAATTATTTCTAGTATTTCTCAATTTAAAATAATAAAACTTTCGTATGAACCATTTTTTTCTATTACTCATAATAAAAAAGTTAAAGGGGGGGGCGTCTTCCCAGACTCACCCTGTATATATATATAGGCTGTGCCTGTACTTCGGGAAAAAAATTAAAGTGTACATTTTATAAGACGAACTGAGCTTGGAACAAAACGATTTTTTTTAAATTCGCATAAAAATTAGCATCGTTATTTAAGGCAACATTTAGTTAGCCACTGATTGATAGCTATTTTTAATAATTTTATTTAAATTTTCTTACAATTATTTGTTTACGCAACATCAAATAAATGTCCGATGTTGTGTAATTAACAAATTAATTTAGTTAAATGCAGGAGGTCAAGTAATAAAGTATGCTAATCCAGTGGCTCTAAAAATGTTTATTTCAAGTAAAGCATTCTTAATTTAGCGAAATTTTAAAAAAATCCTTTTGTTCCATGATCAGTACGTCTTATAGTATATTTCCTTTAATTTTTCCCTGAAGTACAGATACTATATATATATATATATATATATATATATATATATATATATATATATATAATTTAACTTTAAATTTTGAATTTCGAGATATGGGTAAAAGTCGTATTCAGTCGTTAAAAATATTTCTGCACTCTAGTTTCCTGCACGCTTGAAATTGTTTTGGCTCAATATATAAAATTGTAGGTATTTGGTTGTTCTACAAATAGATGAAAACAAAGGTGTCGGAAATAATTTTTGTTACGGCAGGGGTTAAATTTCTGGGATAAAATAATATAAAAGCCTTAATTATATGCTGTATTGTTTCTTTTTATCATAACTGTTTCTAAATAAAAAGAGATAGATAATGCGACTACTTTCAATTTCTACAATTTTGCGTATTAATTTTATTATTAGATATATTTAATTATATTGATCAAATACATATTACTACCTATACATACACATTTATATCTTATCTCCAAACACTCTTCATTGTTCTTGAGTTCGAGAAAAAAAACCTTTAAGGATGTTCCTTTTATAAAATATGTTATTATGTGCTATTCGGAAATATAATTAACAAATCAGTTATACAATATTTTATCGATTAAAATATAATACAGAGATATTATAACACTAAAAAATTTCAAAAATTGTTTCGTTTTCTACCCAGTTGTTCACGATCTAAGAGAGGCGCCGCCCTCTCTGATTTCGAACTGAGAATGGCGATCTGTCCCTCCTGTGACGTAGACCTCCGACGCGCCTGATAAAAAATAAACAAGCTTATTTAATTTAACTTAGCTATATACTAATAAGAATTATTAAGCATTAAAATAAATTGGTTCCTGAAATAACGAGTGTTTATTCAAAAAGAGACATATCCATTTTTCACTTAATATGAGTTTTGCATTGTTTCGGTATCATTTTGTTGGTTTACATCGTATCGTATCCTCAGAACCAGTAAAAATCAGACGTATCCCATAGAAATTTAAACGGTAAAGTGAGGTGTTCACGCAAAACCAGACATATCCAAACACAATTCCTAATTTTGCAAAATCAGACATATCCAATAACTACTATTAGATACATATTTTCTAACACAAAATTAGACATATCAATATCTGGCTTATTAAATTGTACTGGTATTACAGGATTACCCTTTACGTTTTTAACCTCAAAATATGCTTGCCATTGAAGGAAAAGGTGTGTGAAATTTGTCTGCTGTTATTTTTTGTGTATTACTATAATGGAACAAACTGTAGGGACTATTAATACTGGATCAAGATATCAAAACTGAACGACAAAGATTATATTCTGAACGAAATAAAATAATCCAAAACCCAATGTTGTGTCACTTCACTGGAGTATGTAACCTTAAAAGAAGCCGACCAAAGGATGGGGTTGCTGAAGAAAAGAAAACGCCCAAAGCTATGCATGTTTATTATTATTTTCGAATTGGAAAAAATAGAAAATTTGTGCAAACAGATTGTAGGAAGTTTTTCATGGCTGCATACGGAATTTCTAAAAATTGAATGTAAACTATTTTGAATACTATCAAGGAAGGTAGGGTTCCCAAGGAAAAATAGGGGTGGTGACAGATACAAGAAGAAAAATGAACAGAAAAAGAAAGAATAAGAGATTTTCTTAAAAATCTACTTGCCTCCAAGAGCGGAATTGAAGAAAAAAGAACTGGAGAAGAGGATGTCGGAGAAGCAATAGAAAACGATGAAGACGCGGTGACTGCTTAGAAAATTATTTTGCCTTACATATCTGAGTTTAATTTTGTATCTATAATTTATGTTTGTTCTTTTTTTTAGAGCACATATGTACTTTAGTTTAAATAAATTTATTTGAATTATCTACACTGATGAATATATTCAAACAAAAGTAGACATGCCCACCATATGTTCAAACAAAACCAGTCATGTTTGAAATATTCATGCAAAACCATACATATCAAAAGTTTTTCTGTAATTGTGCCGGACTTATAAGTTTAATTAAAAAATTTGTCATACCATTATTATTATCTCATTAAGCGCTATTTTCACATTTCTTTAAATAGTTTTAACTTGCAGGGTGTATGTACTATCAGTTTTTCACGATTTTTGAAAAACTAGTTACGGTGGACATGTCCCTTTTTGAAAGAACGCTCCTCAATTAACAGGAATGATTATGTATATTTACATATATATATATATATATATATATATATAGTTCAATTTTGACAGTTGGAAATAGTAACCCCCCGAACAACTTCGTTTCTTTGTATGGTCTGTGTTAATAATGCTGGTGGCACATCAATATTAATAGCAGCAGTGTTTTTTTTGTAGTATGTAGCTTAAGATATTTGATGAATTCAACGTATTTGGTAGATTGGATTGTCTTCTGTTTGCTTCTTTTGTATATCTTATGTGTGAGTGAGTTTGAAAACTTTTACAGACTATTTTAGGCAATTTGTGTTTCAATAAACTTTATTTACTTTCGTAAAATATATTGTTTAGTATAAACTTGTAAACGTGGGTTACAAATACCAGACATGAATTATCACAATGAAATATAGGTAACGTTATTTCCGATATATTATTTATAGAATACCCAAGAAATATGTATCAACATGGTTTACGTTGTTATATACAACACTAAGGAAAAAATCCTTCTAAAGATATTGTGTATATATGAACACAGAATTAAACGAATATTAATCATAACGAAAAATAAAATGTTTCCTGAAGATACATATTATGATATGTTAACACATTGTGTTAAATTGGATATTATGCAAAAAGGTAAATACCATATTTATGATACGCTTGTATTACAAGAAAATCATATCAAAAGATTAGTTGGCAAAACATTGCGTTGTTCAAAAATTAGGCTTCATAGTATTGTAAAATGTATATTGAAAAGGAACAGGGAAATTTAATCAGAAAACCTTGTCTAAATTAGTGCTGTTTAACAGTCAATAAATATTATTTATAAATAAATAAGTACCCTTTTATTTTCCTCAGATATCACACTTACTTTACATATTTTGACAAGTAACATCCATAATTTTTTTATTATTAAATAAAATCTTCCTTAACATGTATTTAAATTCATTTATATTACAATTGTTATATTTATTTAAATAACAAAGAAATATATTTAAGATTTAATAAATATTTTTCTGTTTATTTCAATAATAAATAAATGTATGTCAACATATAACTACGTGAATATAAATTAATGTTATTTGAGTAATTGTAATTACATTTAAAATATATATGATTTCTACTTCTAACTTATTTTAAAATTCGCGCTCGTGATATTCATTAGATTTTGAACTATAGTAAAAAATCTATTTACATTCATATTGTTGAGTTAAGTTCAACAATAAATAAAGAGTGTCACATATTAATGAATACCTAAAAATTTACATACGGAATTTGTTCTGTTAGTATTCGTTATTCTTGTTTTCATTTTTATTTTTGAAAGCAAGGGATATATTTTTTTATATTGTAACAAACTATGAACTTTGGAACTCGCAGTCACTAATAAACAAAATAGAGAAATTAGGTAGGTACCTAAATAGTACGTAGTTATGTTATTACAAACTGTAGACATGTACAAACCTAAGTAGGTATTGTAACGTTTATCACAATTTTGGGTTCAGTGAAGTTTATTATTAAATAAAACACGAGCAATGAAAACACTAACAAAATATTTATTTTAAACGAAAATAATGTAGTACAAGTATTAAGACATATATTTATATACGTATTTATATTCACATTAAAGTATTTAGCAACGACTTGTTCACTCTTCAATGTTGCCGGCCCAAACTCTGCCTTATATACTGAAACAATATTCCAGAGCTTTTGGAACACAATAAAAGCATGACGCAGAGCGAACAGGTTTTAACTTGTCTCTGTACTGCGTATGAGACAGCGCTAAACGCGCAGCAGACTAAGACGTGTAGACTAGAGATGCTTATTAAAAAAAAATTAACTAGACCCGACCCGAACCCGATGGGTACCCAACCTGACCCGATGGATATCCAACCTGACCAGACCCGATGGGTACCCAACTCGACCAGACCCGATGGATATCCAACCCGACCAGACCCGATGGGTACCCAACCCAACCCGACCAGACCCGATGGATATCCGACCCGACCAGACTCGATGGGTACCCAGAGTGCCACACCCAGTAGTGGGTAAAAGGCGTGATGATATATTTATTTATTTTTATTTATGAATTATTATTACATCTTTTACGTAGCAATATATTTACTTTTATTTTATTTATAATCCAGCACATTAAAATGTATTAGCCCTCAAAGGTTTTTATCGTTTTTTAACACCTCGTATATTATATGTATAAGCGACCAAGCGTTAATTCTAAATTTTAAATAAATTCTAAATATACTTGTAATGGGGTAGGTGGTTTATAGTCCTGTAGAATTGAGAACCCGGATTTCATTCCCACAGGCGACAAATAATTTTCACCACGTTAAAACTAGCTCTGAGACTTCCCCTCCACTAATATCTTTGGGAGCCGTGATTTGACGGTTAGTAATCGCACTTCACACAAAGAAATATATCACTTACCGAGATATGTAATGCGTAAACGGCGTGATGATATATTTATTTATTTATTAAAGAACCAGACCCGACTTATCCGTATCCAACCCGCCCAGACCTGATCGTACTTACCCGTAATGAACCAGACCAGACTTACCCAAAAGATGCGCATTTAAAAAAAATAAATTATCCAGACCCGACCCGAACCCGATGGGTACCCAACCTGATCCGATGGATACTCTACCCGATGGATATCCAACCCGACCAGACCCGATGGATATCCAACCCGACCAGACCCGATGGGTACCCAGACCCGATGGATATCCAACCTAACCCGGCCCGATGGATATCCAACCCGACCCGACCAGATGGATATCCAATCTAACCCGATTATGTGTATACTACTTGAACAGATATGTATCCAACTGATCCGAAAATTAATATTACAAGGAATATGTAGTATTTCATTAGGTACAATAAAAAATCTGTTCACCACAACTTGTGCAAAACTACTACTTACTTAAATCTACTTGTATACTTACGAGTAGTTCAAAATGATTTGTTATAAGTATAAATATTTGAGTGAATATTTTATTAAACAAATATATAATGTTTATAGTTGTTACACATTTTTGGTACAAATTGCGGTTTTGTAGCAACGACTACACTAAAATTCAGTAAATATCAGTGGCGAACCGAGAAAATAGAATTGGAGGGGCTTGGATATATATATATATATATATATATATATATATACATAGAAATTATTTAATTACATTTGAATAAATATGACATATAAGTGAAGACCCCTCCCCTTGCGTGCGCCAGTGGTCAATATAAATACTAACGCGGAATGACATAAAGTATACTAAAATCCATGATTAGATAATACGAATAAAAGCGGCAGTAGAATTATAAAAATATACAATTTGTGATACACTTGTTTTGTTATGCCATCTTTATCGTAGCATTGCTTTGATTTATGTTTACAAAGCTTGAATGAGAGCGCAAGCACTGTTAGATTTTCACCTCTGCTCAATATTATAAACATACGGGGTGTTCAAAACAGGGAAAAAACTAAGGCTTATACATTTCAGTGTACTTATTCTCAGCAACATTTTTTTTTTCAAAATTCACTAAATTAAAGGCATGGTTCTTGAAGCGTATATTCCTGAGGCACTGGCCAACATGGAATTTTTAATAAAAATTATAATGAATTATTATTACATCTTTTACGTAGTAATATATTTACTTTTATTTTATTTATAATTCATAATCAGCACATTAAAATGTATTAGCCCTCAAAGTCTTTTTATCGTTTTTTAACACCCCGTATATAATATGTATAAGCGACCAAGCGTTAAATATAAATTTTAAATAAATTCTAAATATACTTGTAATGGGGTAGGTGGTTTATAGTCCTGTAGAATTGAGAACCCGGATTTCATACCCACGGGCGACAAATAATTTTCACCACGTTAAAACTAGTCCTGAGACATTCCCTCCACTAATATCTTTGGGAATCGTGATTTGACAGCTGATAACCGCACTTCAGACGAAGAAATATATCACTTACCGAGATATGTAATGCGTAAAAGGCGTGATGATATATTTATTTATTTAAATTAAATTATGAACCTGACCCGACTTAGCCGTCTATAACCAGACCAGATTTATCCGTATCCAACCCGCCCAGACCCGACCGGACTTACCCGTAATGAACCAGACCCGACTTACCCGTAATGAACCAGACCCGACTTACTCGTAATGAATTAGACCTGACTTACCCGTAAATGAACCAGACCCGACTTACCCGTAAATGAACCAGACCCGGACCAGACCCGACATGAACAACTTACAACTGACCCGAAACCCGACTGCGGGTCGGGTCGGGTCTGGTCGGGTTTCGGGTAAAAATGCGCATCTCTACTTACCCGTAGCCAACGCGATCCGAACCAGATCAGACATGAACAACTTTCAACTGACCCGAAACCCGACTACGGGTCGGGTCGGGTCTGGTCGGGTTTCGGGTAAAAATGCGCATCTCTAGCCTGTAGACTATTCCAGAGTGAACAGGGCCGTACTCGCTACGGTATCTACGCGATTTTTTGAAAGTTGTGGTGGAGTCATTATGTCCCTTCAAACTAATCGAACCATTATTGTTTGGCTTGTTTTTTACTTTTTATTATCTGCAGCTACAAAACAAAAAAGAGGAAATCTACAAATAAAGAGGATGATTCTACTAGCAGTAAAACTAGTGAGGCGGTTCAGGCGGCAGTTACACTATCTCACCTAGAACTGCAATTGAATCAAGATGATGGTTCGGAATCAGAATCCGTAAATCATGTAAACATTATGGACGAGGTAGCTTCCCAATTTCATGCATCTGAATCTCCGTCAGTTCTGGGAGATGGATTTGAATGTCATGAAAATTATTTTGGGCGATGGGTTGGACTATGTAGACCATTTACAAGTAATGGAGTTGGTGGTCTAGTGTGTATGCAGTCGGCTTGCGGTTCTTGAGGACCCGAGTGCGATTCTCGCAACTGACAAACTGGCTTTCACCAATTTAATATCAACTCCTGTGGCTTCCACTCCTCTAACTACTCTGGGGGCCGTGATTTTACGGCTGGTAACCGTACTTCACGCGTAAAAATTTACCGAGATTTTGCTACGGCAGAGTGCCACACCTAGTAATGAGTAAAAGGCATATGTAAATAATTAATGACATCCAATAGTCACGTACGTCTAGTAAAATTTTTAGCAATCCAAAAACAAATGTACAGGTTGGTATGCAAATAGGTCACTCAGAAATAATTGAGGATAATATAAATGCATTAAGACATATTATCAATACAATTACTATTTGTGGAACTCATGATTTATCATTGAGTGGAAAAGAAAAGATGGTGTTTTTTAAGATTTGCCTATATTAAAAATTAATTCTGGTGATGAAATTTTTAAAAAGCATTTAAAAATGCTGAATACACGTTTTAAAACTATAAAATAAGATTGTTTTTCAATGATTATCTGCAGTTTGACAATCCACATTTGTATTGGTTTTATGTATTACGAGTTTTGAAAAGTGCAACTTTCTGTTGGAACCAGTCGTGAACATGTTACAGTCTAAAGACCTGGACGTAATCAAATGTGCAGAGTACATACAAATATCAACTGCAGTTGCAGAAGAAGGCAATATGGAACTATTACAGTCAGCTAATGAAATAGCTGAATCTTTGAACTTAGAGTTCCGTCTTCCACGGGCTGCAGGCCGCTAAAACTACAGGTCAAATCATCCAGCTGTTTTATTAAGCGAGTATTTTCGCCGCTCGCTGTATTTGGATTCTTTATTATTCTTATTGGAAGCGATCTTTAGCCAATATCAATCGCCTGTGTTTGCTTTATCGTTGTTACATCCTGCTCAGATAGCAAAAATTACAGTTCCAGATTTAAGTATTCATATAAAATAAGTCTCTCAATTTATAAACTAGTGGAGATTGCATCAGAAGCCGAGCTGTGGCGGATTTTTTGGACAAACAAAGAGGAGAATATCGAAACTTTGGAGACAATTTTGTATCCCAACGTTGAAATAGCCCTATAAATTTCATTGGCAATGCCTTATTCTACAGCTACCATTGAAGGGCGTTTGGCACTCTCAGGCGTTTTAAACTTGGCTGACACTTACTGTTTAAAAGCATGTTTTGACATTCCATGCGCGACCGGCAACGTGGTTAAACCGAGAACGATAGTGCTACAAATCGAACATTAGTGTTCAGGCAAAAAACGAGCTGCAGCCTTCAGATGTCAACCAACGGCACCAAAAAAGGTAGAGCTCTAACATATTGTACTATACTATTTCATCCCTAAAAAAAAACAAAAACATCCCAACTAACCTATAAATATCCATACCAAATAGCCAAAAGTCATCTAACAAATATAAACAAAACTAAATCTGATAACTTCCCTACCCAACACCAGATAGCCCCACGGGGCAAAATGAATCCAAGCCAAAACTCGCAAACGTTCGCAAGCGCGACTAAACAACCGAAACAAGTAGCTATAGCGTCCTTCCCAACCAAAGAACAGGCAATTATAATAAACTCAATAGATGGAACTAAAATCGAAGAATATGTAACTGCGATCGGAAATATTGTAACTCCAAAAAATGTTATTTTTGCGTCAAGAATATCAAACAATAGAATTTGTATTTACCTTCACAACACAAACCTAGTCGACCAAGTTATTCGCCATACAATCTCAATAGCAAACCACAAGCTAAATATTCGAAGATTAATTACCCCAACAAAAAGAATAATTCTATCTAATGTTTGTCCTTCTATCCCGCACTTAACAATAGAAAACGAACTCAAAACACTCGGACTAAAATTAGTATCAACTCTAACATTCCTAAGAGCAAGCATTCAAAACACTGAATATGCACATGTACTCAGTTTTCGCAGACAAGTCTACATTACGCCAGTGGAAAACTCAAAACTCCCAGACTCAATTGTTTTAGACTACGAAAGCACTAGTTACAGAATATTTATCACGGAAGAAAATATGGCATGCTTCATATGCAAAAAAACAGGCCACAAAACTAGCGAATGCAACACACCCACCCCAGAAATTCTCCAAGTACCAGCAAACAATACACAAAACATCCAATCAGCTATTCCATCCACATCAAAACAAGTCTCCAACCAAAAACGAACAACAATAAACCAAATCGACAGCCCCACCCCTATAAATTCAAATCAAACAATTCCCGAAAATAAAAAAAACACACCAGAATCGAAAACAATGGAAATAGCTCCAAATACGGAACCAGTATTACAAGCATCACAAGTAATCCAACAAGAATTTATTATCCCAAAATACACTCCCCCCACCCCGAATGTATACAGAAAAGAAAAAGATGACTCTAGCGATACACTTTTACAAAACAACAAACGTTTAGCATCAGAAATATCGTCATCTGGCACAGTAGAGAAACTAAATGTCTCCAGTGACTCCTCGTTAAACACTGACATAGAAACAGGAAATAAAAAAACAGACCAAACAAAAAAGAAAGCAAAAAAAGAAAATTTAGACATACAAATAGACTCTTTAAAAGAAAAAATGTTAAACAAAACATACCCACTAACATTTACCCAACTAGAAAAATTCCTAGAAGAAGGAAAAGCTGAACAGGACCAAATAAGCCTAGCGAGAAACTACACAAACGACATTCAAGGGTTGATAAACATGTTAGTCCAACTACACAGCCAACTTAAACACTCAAAAACTAAATCACGATTTACAAGATTAACCGCGCGGCTAAAAATTCAAGCAAAGAGAGAAATAGAAGACGCTACCTACTCCAGTCAAGAGTCAGTAAACAAAATACCATGATTATAACTCAGTGGAACTGTAACGGATTCCATGCTCATCTAGGTGAAATTCAAAAACTAATTCAAGATTCACAACCAAACTTTATTTGTCTACAAGAAACCAGATTCCACCCACACCAACAATCAAAGCTAAAAAACTACTCAGTATTCAGAAAAGACCGAATAAATGACAGAAACGCAAGCGGGGGTGTAGCCATATTTGCATCAAACCTAAACCACACAGAAGAACTCAATATTCAAACCAATCTAGAAGCTATAGCAATATCAACTTTCTCGCCCTCTAAATTAACAATATGCAATATCTATTTCCCACCAAACCAAAATATAAAGAAAGAAGACATCGAGCAATTAATACAACAACTCCCGGCACCATTTATAATCACTGGAGATTTTAACGCCCACAACAACATATGGGGATCCATTCACAGCGACAGAAGAGGCAAACAAGTCGAACAGACCATAAACGACAACAACATAGTGATACTGAACGATGGCTCCCCCACCCATTTCTGCACAAGGAGTGGAAACTTTTCCAGCATAGATCTAACAATTTGTGAACCAAGACTAGCCTTTGACCTACATTGGGAAGTAATTCCATTCCTATACAACAGTGATCACTTTCCCATAAAAATTTCCACAATTTCCATAACAGATACTGAACCAGACCCCTCATACAGTTCCTGGACAATAAAACCCGACAAACTGAATATCTTCAAAAACAGGCTGGATGAAATTATGACAGAAAAAAAATATATCGACGATCAAAAAAATATCAATGAAATAACAAACTCCTTCATAAGCGACATAAATAAAGCGGCAGAAAGTTCCTTTGAAACAAAAACCAAATCATCCAAAAAACCTTCAGTCCCCTGGTGGAACAAGGAATGCTATATAGCAGTGAAAAATAATAAAAAAGCCCTAAACGACTATAGGAAAAATAGAACACTAGAAAACCTCATCAATGTTAAAAGAACTAAAGCAATCGCTAAGCGAACCATCACAAAAAGCAAAAAGGAATCATGGCAACGATTCGTATCTTCAATATCTCCAAGCACTCCTTGCCAGAAAATATGGGAGAAAATACGGAAAATAAAAAACAAAAGAAACCCAAACAATATAACAGCGCTTATATATAATAACAAAACTATTACATCCCCACAAGAAATAACAGATATTATAGCGGAAACGTTCCGCGAAAATTCAAGCAACGAAAACTACACCATCGAATTTCAACAATTCAAACAACAAAAAGAAACAGAAAACCAAATTTCCATCATAGATGACGATGACGAATCCTGTATAAACAGTTCATTCAGCAAAAAAGAACTACTTGACAGCATCCAAGATCTGAAGCCTAACTCGAGCCCCGGACCAGACAAAATCACCCCAGCGATGATAAAAACTTTCCTGAATCAACAGTCATGCATCTTCTAGACATTTACAACTTCATATGGCTAAACAATACATACCCAGAACAGTGGAGCGAAGTATGGACAGTACCGATCCCAAAACCA
This sequence comes from Pterostichus niger, assembly GCA_947425015.1. Classification (NCBI taxonomy): domain Eukaryota; kingdom Metazoa; phylum Arthropoda; class Insecta; order Coleoptera; family Carabidae; genus Pterostichus; species Pterostichus niger. The sequence continues at coordinate 16,619,577 of OX380336.1, forward strand.
AACAAAAGTAAAATCGACCCACTAAACTACAGACCAATCTCATTGTCAAACTGCCTAAGCAAACTCTTACAAAAACTAGTAAATAAGCGACTGCGTTGGTACATGGAAAGTAAACAGATGCTCAGCACAGTACAATCCGGATTCAGGGAAGGTAGATCTACAAACGATCATATCATACTATTGGAAGAAGAAATACAACGAGCATTTATGAACAAACAACATCTAATCGCAGTTTTCTTTGACATTAAAAAAGCATATGACACAACATGGAGACATTACATCATAGAAGCCCTCCTAAAACTCAACATCAAAGGACACATGATAAATTACATAATAAACTTTCTTTCAAATCGGTCCTTTAAAGTAAAAACAAACAACTGCGTATCGGTACAAAAACAACAAGAAAATGGCGTTCCGCAAGGCGAGATACTAAGTGTAACACTCTTCCTGATCGCAATGAACCAAATACCAACATTCGTCAACGAACTAACAAAAATTGTAATCTTCGCCGACGATATAGTAATATTCCAACGAGGTATCGATACTCAAAAAATTAAGAATAATCTACAGTTATCCATAAACAACTTAGAAAAATGGTCACAAAGCACAGGATTTACATTCTCCCCGTCAAAAACCAAAGCAGTACACTTCAGCCGATTAAAAAAACACCTAGAAAACCCGGAGCTCAAATTATATGCCGAAAACATAAATTACGTAAACAACATAAAGTTTTTAGGTGTAACTTTTGACAAGAAACTAACCTGGAAAACGCATATCGATAACCTGAAGAAAGAATGTACACAAAGAATCAATTTAATAAAAATTCTTGCCAGTCAAAAATGGGGATCCCACAAGTCAACACTCATCAACCTGTACAAAGCTACTATTCTATCGAAAATTGATTATGGATGCATCGCATACTCTACAGCAAAAAAATCTCACCTGAAATCTCTAAATTCAATCCAAAATACGTCATTGAGAATAATATGCGGCGCATTCAGAACAAGCCCAGTACAAAGCATCCTATGCGATGCAAACGAACTTCCACTTGCCCAGAGACGTATTCAAATAACCCTAAACTACATTACGAATTTAGCCAGCCGCCCAAACATCCCACTTTATAACAACATGTTCATTCACCATAACGAAAAAGTATATATCCAAAATCAGACACCCTTACAAAAAACTATTAATCACCACCTAAACCAACTTAACGCACAATTTCCAGACATTTGCCCAACCCTCCCATCAAATACCCCACCGTGGAACAAAAAGCTACCAAAAACAAATACTACCCTCACCCAATTTAAAAAAGAAGATACCCACCCAGAGCTCTACCGCCAAGCATTCATATCAGAGAAGAACAAATTCAAACACTTCAAAGACATTTACACAGACGGTTCTAAAACAAACAACAAAACGGGCGGAGCAGTAATCACCCAAGATTCCATACTCAAATTTCATCTCCCGCGACACTATAGCAACTTCTCAGCAGAAAGCTTCAGTATATCAGAAACAATAAAGCATATAAACAACAACGAAATAGCAAATAAATATCTAATATGCACAGACTCCCTCAGCGCAATACAAGAAATAAGCAATATGTACTCCAGAAAAACGATAATAATGCAAATCCAAGACCTAATAAACATTAGCGTAAATAAAGGCAACGAAATAGTACTCATGTGGATCCCTAGCCATATAGGTATAATCGGAAATGAAAAGGCAGACCGTGAAGCGAAAAACGCGACAGAAGAAATCCAACTAAACGTGCCAGTCCCAAAAGAAGACCTCAAATCAGAATTTAAAATGGCAATAAAAAAACATTGGGACAAGCAGTGGCAAGACAAAACAGCAACAGAAAATAAAATGAGGGAAATCAAACACACAACTGCCAGATGGTGGACGCCAGAAGAGAGAAGAAAACAAGTAGTTATCACGCGACTGAGAATCGGCCACACCACCACCACTCACAAATTCATTCTAGATCGTGAAAATCCACCAATGTGCGATCTATGCAACCTACAAATAACAGTGAAACACATCATAGTGGAATGCCCAAAATACGCCAACGAACGCCGTCAGATGAACATCCCAAACTCACTCAAAGAAGCCCTAGGTAACGACCCCGACACGCTAGACAAGACCCTAAAATTCCTCCAAACAATTAATGTTTACAATAATATCTAGCATCAATCAAATAAAATGTAACCATATATAGTAACAAATGTAAAAAAACCAATGTACCTGGGTGTTAATGGTCATAGTTACCGAAACACCCATTATAATATCCTCAATAAAAAAAAAAAAAAAAAAAACTTGGCTGAGGTCAATGACTGAAGACAGACTATACGGGCTCTCCATTCTCAGTGTTCTGCGCCCAATACGATTTTACGCTGTTCGAGTGTCATGCAACTTCTTTCCAGGTTGGTTTGCGGCATTCTTTCTTCCAGTCTTGGTCTTTCACAACTTTTTCAATTAGTCAATGGTTGTCTATCACTGTAGTCCGTAATATTGAAGCGGACTTCTCCTCCACACGGGTACAGTGTTTGAATTCTTCTGAGCATGGTCGTCTTGATAATGCAACGGCGTTACAATGACTAATTCTGAGCACTATGCTCGATGAAGAAGTCATATTCCTGTAGCCGTTCGATATATCTAGCTACCTGCCTTCCGAATTCTTGAATTGTAACAACCATTTCAACGCAGCATGATCAGTCTTCACCAGTAATTTCCCTCCATACAGGTATTTGTAGAAGAATTCAACGGCTTTAACTACTGCCAATAATTCTCGCCTGGTGACACAGTAGTTACGCTCCGACTTCACAGAGTTTTGCTGAAGTAGCCGATGACCCTCTCTTGTCCGTCGACATTGCTGGCATCTGTATCCAATATGAAGTTCCCGTTGGGTAGTGGATAACTCAGGACTGGTGCTGTTGTTAAGGCTCGCTTGAGGTTGTCAAAAGCGTCTTCTTTTCACACAAATATCCGTTCTTCCTCTGTAAGTCGTGTCAGAGGCTCGGCAATGTAGGCGAATCAAGAGACGTATCTTCGGTAGTACGTGTAAAGACCAAGAAAGCTTCGCAATTCATGTTTGTCAGTGGGTACTGACCATTCTTTCACTGATCTGATCTTCTGATTGGCAACGCCTATTCCATTTCTGATCAAAATATGTCGCAGCTACTACACTTCTTTGCGGAAGAGATAACATATCTTCGGTTAAAGCTTCATGTGATCGTCGAATGTTCTCCCAGATAGCCCTTGGAGTACCGTTTCCATGAGTCCTTCAAACGTAGCAAGGGCTTTGCAGAGCCCGAACGGCATTACTGTAAATTGCCACAGCCTGGCACCGACAGAAAACGCAGTTTTCTCTTTACTTGTTGGTGCCATTCCAACCTACCAGTACCAACTTTTTAAGTCCAATGTTGAGAATACTTTCGACCCGGCCACCGTATTCAATGTGTAATTTATTCTGGGCAACGGGTAGCTATCTTTCTTTGTCAGGTTATTGAGTTGACTCCTCGCATAATCGTGTTGACCCATCTTTCTTCTTCACCACTGGTGAGGCCCACGGACTGCATGAGGATGCGATGATACCTTTTTTTTTCATGTCTTTAATAAATTTCTCGGTTTCCTCTCTCTTAACCAATGGTAATCGTCTCGGTACTTGGCAGATGGAACGTGCATCGCCGGTGTTTATTTGATGTTGGACTATATTGGTACTACCCTTGGTCCCACAGCTGGTGTCAAAAAGTCTTGATATTTCGTTATTAAATTCCTCATTCTAATAGTCTGGTCCAGATTTAATTCATGGCAAGATGTTGACAGTAGGTTGGCCAATTCTACGGAAAGCTTCTTTTGTGGATTTTGTGTAACGGATGTTCGTCTGATAATCGAAGTTACTGATGAACAATGTCCTAAGATAGTAGTCTTCTTTAGTGTAACTGGATAATAATTCACATTCATTACTCGAACTGGTACTACCTTTGCAGTATGCACGAGAGAATGTCCAACCAGTATTCCTCAACAGAATCTTCAGCTAAGGTTACCCGTACTGTGTCTTTTCCTTGAGGATGTAAAACGATCTGTTTACCATTGATCTTAAGTATTCTGCGGTTTAAATTTAGTTCGACACCATTTGCGTTTATGATGTCTATCTTAACAATAAATTAGTCTTCAATGTCAGCTAGCAGAGCTCGGTGTTTAATTCGTGTATTTCCGATGGTGATGGTAATGTCTGCTTCGCCCTGGATGGTAGCCGCGGCCCCTGTTGCTGTGTGCAGTCGTCATTTTGTTATTGCAATCGTTATCTGTTTCTTGAAAGTATCAGGTCTGATGATGGTTTTTGTCGCACCTGTATCAATCAGCAAGGCATGTGGTTTCCCGTCGATCAACCCATCCACAAAAATGCTATTTACTGTAGGTTGTGGGGTTGCGACATTTCCAGGTAGCCTGATGGCATCTTGATGAATCGACATTTACCCCATTGCGTCGACCCGATTTTGTTCCCCGCAGCAACATCGCACATGCCCTTGCTTACCACAGTTCTAGCATCGAAGTTGTCTTTTCTTTGGCAATATCTCAGTCAAGACACGTCGTATTGTTTACTCCGTAGACTCACTGTCCTTACCGTCTTGAAACGTATTCTGCTGCCTCGAATTTTAATGCGCTGGCCAAGGCAATGGACAGGTTATTCGAACGAGACAGAATCAGAGTCCGCTTGGTTTCTTTATCTCGGAGATCATCAATGAAACCTTGCATTGCCAGTTGTTCTAACACACTATCTGGGGTGTCAGTATATGCTTTGCGAACTAGTTGAGCGATATCAGATTAAAATTCTTGCGAGCTTTCATTTAATTTGGTATCTATTTCTCAGCTGCGAGTGATACAGTTGCTGCAGATGTGCGTGTCCATAACGCATTTTCAAGCGTTTATCTAGGCCGTTGCCATTATTTAGCAGTTGTAACTTAGAGTTTACACAGTAAAAAGGATAACATGTCTTTGTTTCATACGTATTTATAGTGTATCTTATCATAAAGGTTGTTGTTACAACGTGAGAGATTCCGTTAGACATTCATCACATCACATATTAGTTATGTCGTCATCGAATAGGGTTACATAATATGTATATATATATATATATATATATATATATATATATATATATATATATATATATATATATATATATATATATATATATATATATATATATATTTGAGCCTGCAGCAATATCTAATGGTTGGTCATCATCTGAGTGTGTAAAATTTGTGTAGATAGACTTTTTCCGGATTACTTCGATGAATTCCAAATTCGTAGTACGTTGCGAAACTGATTAAATCCAGATTATGATCTGATGAGCAAACTATATATTTCCAAATTCCCAGTTTTACTCTCTCAGGTAACGCAATCGATCTCACGCACTTTACTCAACAAATTGACCGTTTTTTCCTTTCTCACGACGAATTTTTATTTTTCAGGTGAAATCTCGTAATCCTTAAGTCACAACTCCAAGCGTGAATACATAAAAGAGCCCGCCACAAGTCATTCCGAAATGATGCTACGACGACTGCTGGACCTAGGGGTTGGATTGTTTGCCGTGCTCAAAGGCGCATAAAAGCAGTGAAGTGAACTGCCGAAGAATGTAACAAATCAAACCGACTATGTGAACCAGTTCGAACAAATATCTAAATATTTACAGCAAATAAGCATGTACATTGAGATTGGAAATTTTAGACTCAGCTTTGATTCATATATGCTTTACATTTCGTTATTATGATATGCCACATGTTTGAGACGTGCAAGGTTGAATCAAGTTTGAAAAAAAATCTATTCAACTAAAAAGTAAGCTACCAGACAATGATTCATTTTAAACTTGCATTACTTATGAAATTGTTGTATTATACCTAAATATTAGAAAATGTGGCAAAATTTTACGTTTTAAGTATTTTTATTTAATTTAATACAATGTAAGGAATTTGTAGAGGTTTGTAGATTGCAAGACGAACAGTTTTTAATCACAAACGAAACTATTTATTTCAATCAAATATTACATTGACATTTATGAGACTAACAAAGGAATTGAAAAAAACTATAACAACAAAAGGTGGGCACGTGCACTTACTTATAAGGGTGAATTTGTGAGTTATTTTAACAGAATTCAATCTACAACTAATTTTTATCAAGATAAATCTACTAGGAACCTTGTCTTAGTTCTACTATGAACTCGTTCAATATACTATATTGATGTAAAAATTACAATAAATTTATCATAGATCGTTGAAAACAGATTCAATAACACCGTCCAATACGATTTTTGTGACTCGGTTTTTTTTTTACCAAACACCGGTTCAGATTAACCTAAAATGAAAGAAAATCAGCGTCAAAGTGTAAAAGTAAAAGTTGTAACAGTTTATCATAAACCTCTCGTACGATTAGAAGATATAATAGATCCCACGGTGAAAGAAAATAGCTTTATTATTAAGCTAGAACGTTATAAACATATGATTTTTTTTGTGATTTTACCAGTATTTTGCGATAAAAATTGCTTTTAACAAATCAGTATCACTTTTATGTTGATTTTCCTTCATTTTAGATTAAATCTGAACCGATTTTTTGTAAAGAAAACCGAGTCACAAAAAAGTTCACAATTTGTTATACTGTGTAATATGTAAAATTTGTCTCTTTTTATATGAGGTAAGACAGTCTTTTATTTATGAACACATTTTAAGACAATATTTTCATGTAAGTAAATAAACATTTTTTGCTAAATAATAAGTATATATTAATTGTTAAATGGAACAATTGAAATATACATGCTATAAAATTTTGATCTCGTGGACAAAGAATAATAATTTTGATTTAAATATTTCTTCTTATACAAGTTATGCGAATATATTGTAGATTGGGCTTGTCTTACAAGTTATTTCTTCAACTGTCAAACATTTTGATCTAAAGTACAGAGAAAAGTATTGTAGTAAATCTTCAATTCTGCATTATTTGATGTAATAATAAATTAATTGGATTCTTTTGTATATCAAATTGTTTTGTTATCTACAATCAAAATATAAAATTATTTAAGAAATACAGGTACAAAAATTAATTTTCATGTCTCCATTACTTATTATTTCGTTATAAAATTGATTTTCTTCATTACAATCTTCTATAACTGATTTCTGACAGCTAGCTTTTTTTCTCTGGGAATATTATTTGGTAAAATTTTTTCATTACTCTACAGTCATTATTTTATATATCAAGATATTTTTTTATTAATATAGGTAACCTAAAAATTTCGTTTTTTTCTAGGATTGTTTAGTAAGTAGAAGACAAGTTTGCGTTTACAAGTATTTATATATTTTTCATTAAAATATACAATTAGTTTATCTGATTTTTATGTATTCCGCTACGAAGACAACTTTCACAGAAAATGACAACAGCGTGTACAGCTGTTTAGTGTGCAACGGCAAATTTTGATATTTTATTTTTTCTGATATATTATGTTTTATTCCTTGTGCTTCTTTTATTTGTTTGTCCTTCTTAATTATTATAAACAGTTTTTGTTACTGATCAGTGCAAAATTAAATTTTAGTATCCGATCAAAGTGCCATCTTCAATGAAAGCTATTTTGGGCGCCCTTTTCTGTTGTTGAAAATAATGTACATTTTTAACTTTTTGTAGTAATCATCAACTAAAATAGTTTATAACAATCAAGGAAGTCTAACAAATAACACAAGCAAAATATAGGTATGTACGATAATATATCAGAAAAAAGCAAACATCAAACGTCAAAAATTTTACGTTGTACAAAGATTGCCCTAATCACTTAATTGAACGTGACCTATAATCAGTTACGATAATTACTGGAAATCGTTCTTGCTTTCAGCTTTGGGAAATATATGACAGTATTCCATAGAAATTAATGTTGCTTTCAGTAAACTAGAGAAGTGCTTAACAAATTAAGTAACAGGAAAATATTTTAAATAGGCAGGATTAAGGAATTCATTTGCATATGTATTTATAGGATAATAGGACGTTTTGAGCCCAAAACATGGTTCATCTTCAATTTGATAACAAATCGAGTTGAAAAGAATACAATCAATTTCAAGAAAATGTGGCCTAATTCAAACAGAAGCTGAAACTCATTAAATACCATATCTTCAAACATCACAATTTCCAGTGTATTTTGTAGCCAGAGGGATCCTGTTCCATACCTATTTTTGGCAAAAAGGTGTTTATTAATTTAGAAAATGTCTTTATTTGATATAGAATGTATTTATTATTAAAATAAACTTATCTTGAAAATATTTCACTTCTAACTGCATCCTTTTAGTTCACATGTTAATTTTGATAATATTTTTCATTAGCAACTACAAGGGGTACGTGATGCTTCACAATGAAATTACAGAAACCAGTTAACAATAGCTGGTCTAAGGACCGGTTACACCGAAACAATACTAATTATCTATTAGATAATAAGTTAAGTTGCACCAAAATTAAGGGACAATCTTATAAAACAAAATGATCTATGATTATATTTTACTTGGCAACTAAATTAATTTAATTGGAGATACATTAAGTAATTAAGTAAATCTGACAATTAAAGTAACTGTCAAAATTTTGTATACTGTTGTCGCTGGCCTGCTATATATATACAAGTACATTAGGAATATTTCTACATGTGGTTGATTTATGGTTGTTAAAATAATTTATAAAAATTGTTTGGAATGTAGCATAATAACGACATGTAATGCATATCTGAATCAGAGCTGAGTCTGAAATTTCCAATCTCAATGTACATACTTATTATACTTATTTGCTGTAAATATTTAGATATTTGTTCGAACTGGTTCACATAGTCGGTTTGATTCTACATGAACAATCAATTCGGGGTTCGATTTGCAGCCCCTAAAGTTAAATTTAATTTCATCATACATTATTTTTCATACGAATTATTTTGTTATTAAATCTAGTTTTTGAGTATATTTATTACGTTTAACTTTAATCCTGAATTGGAAATTAATGAAGACGATGACATATGTTTTAATAATGATAATATAATTAGGGAAAAGTACTCAATTAAACAACTGACATTTTTACATAATTATAATTCCAAAATACTGAACAACCCCACTTTTATTAACATTTAATCTCTCTTAAAATATTTTCATTGTCTAAAATCGTCAATTTTTTATTTTACAATTTAATTTGCTATAACATAATTTTGACTTAATGGATAATTAAAAATGCTTTTACCTAAGCTTAGTATGACCGGCCCTAATGCCTATGGCACACTGGTCGAAGAACATCGATAAGCTCTTCGATGAAACAACAGAACGCACCCGTCATTAACGAAAAATAAAAGCTTCTAAAGTTGAGAAAGAAAAACTAAATTTCAAAAATATGCTAACGTGAAGTGAGACACACTAGATACGATGCTCTTCGACCAGTGTACCATAGGCATAGGGAATTGAAAGGTACTTCGAAATTATTCTCATATAGCAACTTACAAATCAAGTTTATTGGCAACGAAAACAACTTGTTAAAATTATAACTTTTTTGAAAATAAATATATATATAAGTTATATGCCCAGCTACAACAATAAACGTGACAAATAAGACATTTACGTAGAAGCACGTCTCGCGGACACGTCATGTTTCAAAAACTTAAAAACAAATGTATCATGTAATTTCATACAGTCTAGATTCAGATGTAACGCTATTAACAACTTATTATTGTATTAACCAGATAAATAGCTAAAAAAAAGTTATTTGCGTTGTTTAAACAAATAGTTGGCGCAGTCGGTAGGATGGCTAAAACGTTTTAGAGAATATAAAATCGTTTCACGTCAGTGATTAATTCAGCCATCGAACATTCGAAGTGTTAGCAAAAATAACACTTTACGTACAAGACAATCAAGTAACCAGTACGAGACCCAAAGGAGAGAGTTGCTGAGAGGACATCAGTCATCCAATCCAGAGAGGTCATCGCATCTACGCAAAGAAGCGTTCATCGAGAGCCGAGTACCAGCCAGTCGCCATCGTCTCAGAGGATATGAAGCGAATCCTGGTGTTGCTGTGAGTACTATATGTCATTTGTTCCTATTTTTATTTTAACGAGTGAATCAGAAAATAGTACAAACTTTAAATCAGACTCTGACCCTGAAAATCTTAATTTAAATCCTAAAATCAGTTCGTTCAAATTAAGACGACCTACATTAAAATTAAAAATGGCAACCGTACCCACACTTAAAAAGGAATATTTGGACATGATTCCTGAATTCCATGGAGAACGGGAACTATTTCCCCGATTCTTAGAAATCACGGGAAAACTTGTAACAAAGTTTTATAATGCCGCCGATGAAGGTGATTTTCAAAATGAATACCTCATGAGTAGCATTTTAGCTTAATTAAAGGGCGAAGCAGTCATTAATATAGCCAGTTGCACTATTGCTACATGGAATGATTTAAAAACAGCTCTTTTAACCACTTACGCGGACAAAAGAGATTGTTATACCTTATGTATTGAAATGAAAGATTTGAAACAAGGCGATAAAGAAACTGTTTTTGAATTTTATAATAAGAGTGCAACATCTCTTAAATATACAAGTATCAAATATTGCTTTAAATTTCGTCGCTAACGAGGCACCAATTTTAATTGGATATTTCCGTAACTATGCTCTAAGAATTTTATTAAAGGGACTTAAAGACCCTATCGGTCAATTAATGCGGACAAAGAACCCTAGTGATTTAAATTCGGCATTACACATGCTTACGAATGATTTCCAATTCGAAGCAAGCCCTAAAACACCTAAAAACCTTTATAGTCAAAATCAAAAATATATTCCAAAACAAAACACCCCAAATTTTAAAATGGTACCCAAATACATACCACCTCAACCCGTATATCAAAATAAATTCTCCACTTGCTAGACAAAATTATTTCACTCCCACAGTAAACAGGAACCCTAATTTCGGAAATCAAAAAAATTTCTAAACGCAAAATTTTTGAAACTTAACGATTAATCAGAGCACGGTTATGCCAAAACCTACTCCTATGAGTATATCAACTCGCAATACTGGTTAGCAGCCTAGACCAGGACCGTCACGTCAAAATTTTCATTCCGCACAATTCCACACAAAAGAACTTTTTAATATAGACGAATATGAATGAAAAGAAAGCAATAGCTTTGCAGATATTCAGCCTTATTCTCGTGACCATTGTATTCGATACAATATCTTATAAAATACAATTATTGTAAACTTTACAATAATTATGAAAATTCGTATTCATGTGACCATTGCATTGAATACGATCTTGTATAGAATGCAATATCTTATACATTACAAGAATTAGTCGAGTGTGGTATTCTAGTGACCAATTTTATAAAACTGGCAATTGCATTGAATAAGATAATTGCATAAACTTATTGTAATCTCAGCAACTACTTCGACGACTTGCTAGGCAAATTGTTTGTTGAAAAATATTAACTATAGTAGTGAAATATTAGTGGAACATGGCAAATGATGGATTTCTACTATATATATATATATATATATATATATATATATATATATATATATATATGTATAATTAACCTTATTTTTGTGGTTGATTTTCACCAATTTAAATCTAGCCCTGTGGCTCCTCCTCCACTAATATCTTTGGGGGGGCGTGATTTGACGGCTGGTAACCACACTTTACGCGATACAATATATCACTTACCGAGATCAGCTTAGGCAGAGTGCCACACCCAGTAATGGGTAAAAGGCGTGATGATATATTTATTTATTTATATATTTTTGTGGTCTTTTAAAGACAAAACTTAAGGGTTTCAAGAAGACAATTAAGGGATACTAGTGATCCACTAACACTGCCCGAAAACATTTTTAAAGGAAATTATAGGCTCTCGCGACAAGTAGCACATGATATTATTTTGGAAATAGCACCATATTTAAAAGATTCACAAAGAGATGAAATAAGTATTCCGAAAAATTTAAAGGTATTATTACTATCAATTGTTGCTTACTGTAAAGATTTAAATGGTTAGGTTTCTTTTAAATATTCAACAATTTATTTTAGATTATTTATTTATTTATGTTACGCTGTACAACATGAATTTAATTCCAATTACAGTACAGGGTCCGCACTCCCCAAGCCGCAATGTGGTAGTTCATATAATTTTTAGCTTGAGTTCTAACCACAACTTTTTTACTGACTCTGGTGTCATATTAGGATTTAATTTTCCAGTTCGTAAAACAGTATGTTGGTTTATACTCTAAATATATTTGCTGCTGGGTTTTCCTAACTTTCTTCTTTGTTGCCATGATTTTGTTTAGTTTGTGAGGTTAAAAATAACTATCAAACGTCAAAGTTCCAATATGGGATACCAACACACGTAAATGAAAAATAATTTTTATTTTCTACAATATCACATTTTTATTAAATGTTCTTTTAATTTTAAAGCATTAAGTGTAAATGTACAACAATTCAATTATTTAATATCACTTTAAAATAATTTCAAACAGTTTTTCATCCATCAAAACAATTGCATTTTATGTTGGTAACAATTATTATTGCTTTCATACTTGTATAGATTACAATATCGTAATTCATACAATATCTTATTTTGTTGTTTACAAGGTGGTCACGAGAATACCAAATTATTACAATGTCTTAAAGTACCTTGTAATCGTAATTGTAAAGTTTATGATATTGTATTGAATACAATGGTCACAAGAATAAGGCTGATAATTGTTATCTCCCAGAAACATACGAAAGCAACGAAATAGAGACAGTAGAAGAAGTAAATATTAACGATAAAAATGACACTGATATCTCTGACCAAGATTTTTTAGGAAATCTAGCCTCGGATCTCACTTTGAACTAATGAATTTAACAATAATCAGAGTAAACTCCTATTTATAATACTCCCAGAGAATAATTTTAAAGTATTGATAGATAGAAAATGAAATGCGCCTTTGTCGAGAGTAGACGTGTTTCGTTGTAGCTCCAAAAAATTTTTAGTGCTGTGTTTTTAGATATTTTTTATAATCTGTTTTTTAATAAAAAAATATTTAAAATGGGTGGAAGTACACGCAATATGCATTCAGCAATCAATGAGTCACTTGCTGCACTTCTTCTGGATGATTCTTTCATCACCAAATTGGTAGACAAAGTCTGTGTGCGCCTTGATGCCAAATTTGATTAACTCAAATTTCACTATGAGACAGCAGTCGCGAAATTATCACAAGAAAAACAATGCCTGCGTGATGAGTTAGATCAATTACAACAATACTCGCGAAGAAACTGCCTACGTGTGTTTGGTGTTGTGAAGAAGCAGGTGAGAATGTGGAATCCAAGGTATGTGACATTCTTAATAATAAACTCATGCTGAGTGTTACTGCACGTGACATAGATCGTTGTCATCGAACCGGCAAAACTGATCCAAAAAATTCTCGCCCACGTCCAATCATCATAAAGTGTGTATCATATAAGACACGTCAAGTGATAATAAAATCGCGTAAACTTTTAAAGGGAACAAAAATAACCATCAAAGAAGATTTGACGACCAAAAGACTCGAGATTTTGAATGCTGCTTCAAAAGTATATGGTTTTAAGAATACGTGGTCCTATGATGGAAATATACCGGGTGTAACACGAAAAGTGAAACATAGGCGTTTAACATGGCAAATCAGTTTTTCAGTGCGCATTGCTTCCCTAATTATTTTAGGAAAAAATGTTACAAATAAATGTTGTAAAGCATAAAATTCTACATCCGAATCAATAAACAAAATTCATTTTGACTACTTCATAACTGCAGAAATTAATTTTAAAAATTCACGTAATTTCAATTTAATAGTAATAGCCATGGAATTAAAAACAAGAGATGAACAAATGCGTAACGTGTTATACGTCAAATTATTAGTATTTATTTTGACAAACTGTGATATTAAATCAATATTAGGGTTTATTATTATCAAATATGAATAATTATTCAGATGAAGAAAAGTTGCAAATAATTAAATGGCATTATTCTGGCCATAGTTTACGACTAATTCGTGACTATATTAGCGCTATTTGTTATTCCTAGTTCAGAGGATTATAGTAAAGTTTGAAAAGACAGGAACACTAAATTTCAAGAAAGAAATAAATGAAAGAATTTATAACAATGAAGAAAATATTCTTGCATTAATAGAACTGGAGCCAACAATGAGTGTGCGGGAAATGTCCAGAGAACTAAATATATATTTGATGACAGGGCATAGAATTCTCAAAAAACATAAATACATTCCTTTTAAATTTCAAAACCACCAAAATATTTTGGAACGAGATTTTGAACTGCGTGCCTCATTCTGTGAAATAATGATGGAGAAATCAAATTATAATAGAAAATTTTTTAATAGTATTTGATTCACAGATGAATGCACATTTACCATGAATGGTGAATCAAACTGTCATAATTATCGGTACTGGTCACAAAATAATCCACATAATATTGTAGAGTCGACGATACAATATCGTCATTCTGTCAATGTGTGGGCAGGAATTTTTCATCCAACGAATAAATTCAGCATGATATTAATTAATGCTGGTGGACCACAAATTGTTGAAATAAACAAAGAAAATGTTTGGTTCCAGCATGATGGCTGCCCTGCAAATATCTAAACCATGTATTTCCTGAAAGCTGGATAAGACGAAATGGACCAGTTAACTGGACAACACGGTCGCCAGATTTAAATCCGTGCGATTGTTTTTATGCGACCATTTAAAATCTTATGTTTATAAAAAAAGATACCAGAATTTAGAAGAACTTAAAAATGCTATATTACAAGAATCCCAGAAAATAAATAATCGACAATTAAGGACTGCTCGAGAAAGCTTCTACAACAGATTAGGTTATTGTTTAGCTCAAAACGGTGGACTATTTTAACATCTAATTTAACAATTTAAGAATATTTAGTTTGTTGCTGTTTTTATTGAATTTAATTTATGTTACATTAATTAATTTGTTAAATATTTAATAACAACCTACCTTAAATATTTTATCGAGTTTATATTTTATTATTCTTAAATAATAAATCTAAAAAATATTTTGCCTTATTATTATTTAGAAAATAAATATTTAGTACGAAAAAATTATTTTGACAATTTATTCTGACATTGACGTATAAAAGTTACGCATTTGTTCATCTCTTGTTTTAAATTCCATGGCTATTACTATTCAATTTATATTACGTGAATTTTTAAATTTAATTTCTGCAGTTATTAAGTAGTCAAAATGAATTTTGTTTATTGATTCGGATGTAGAATTTTATGCTTTACAAAATTTATTTGAAACATTTTTTCCTAAAATAATTAGGGAAGCAATGCGCACGGAAAAACTGATTTGCCATGTTAAACGCCTATGTTTCACTTTTCGTGTTACACCCGGTATATGCAAAGTTAGATGATGGAACTGTGAAGCGTATGAGTAACATTGACCAACTGCAGATTTAACTATCTTTATATTATAACATTCTTGTATGGTTATTGCTATTATATATTTGTGTTGCTTATATTATTTTAAATATCTGTGTTTTTTGTTTTTCTCTTTTTGGAGTTACATTTGTGTTTATGAAAATCAAATTACACTGATAGTCTATATTCTATTTCATTGTTAGTTTATTTTTCAATTTATTAATTTTAAATCTGTTCTTTGATTGAAATTCAAAATTTGTATGCATTTAACATCAGTTTCTAATTACTAAACTTGCTTTAGTTGTTTAGTAAATTGAAACTGAGTTCATTCGCCTCTGTCTTTATATTTGTATTTGTGCGTGATCGTTGTCAATATTAATTAGTTGAGATTGAACTTGTCAACTCATTCTTCAGTAGTAGGTATAGTTCGTTCAATTTCTATGTGTCATTGATTTTTATTTGTCAATATTATAATATATAATTTGTTTTTCTTTTTTTGTAAAACATTTGAACAAATGCGTATTTATTATCAAAATGTGCGCGGTTTAAATTCCAAACTAAACGATTTTTTTAATAATTCCTGTTCTTCTGACTTTGATATCGTTTTGCATAACTGAGACTTGGCTTAGTGAATCCATTTCAAATAATGAACTATTTAATGATAATTTTGCTGTATATCGTGCTGACAGGGATTTTGAGAAGGTTAATAAAATGAGGGGTGGTGGTGTTATTTGCGCAGTTAATAATGCCTTAGGATCTTCTGTTGTAAACTTACCACTTGACTTGAATTCTAAATTTGATATTATTTGTGTTAAAGTCCAGTTATCTATATGTAAGTGTCTATATGTTCTAGTAGTGTATCTTCCGCCGCCTATGTCTTCGGAACAGTTGAATTTTTTCTACAACTGCATTGAATCTCTACCATTTATATATACAAATGACTTTATTATAACTGGTGATATTAACATTCCTCAACTTGCTGATTATTATAATAATGGTTTCACGAACTCTATAATTGCCAATTTTATGGATTTTAGTAACCTCACGCTCTCGAATCAGTACAACATAGTAGTAAATGCAAGTTTTAGAATTTTAGACATTATTCTTGCGAATGTTGAATGTTCAGTCACGCGTGATCCAGTTCCTTTGGTAGCTGAAGATGCTCATCATCCTGTATTATCTCTTGAATTACATTTTACAATTAATACGGAATCACTCAATATATCCGATAGAATTGAATATGATTTCAAGAATGCTGATTTTTTGTTATTGTACAGATCACTTGAGTCTACAGATTGGAATATGTTTCATAATTATAATGATGTTGATACAGCTTTTAATGCTTTTTTTGAAATTATCACAAATATGTTTAATAAATACATTCCTACTAGGAGGAAATTTTCATCTAAATTTCCACCTTGGTTCACTCATGATATAATTAATAAATTAAAAGCTAAAGAGAGAAATAGACAACTTTTTAAACGATATGGCATTGAGTCTTGCAAACTTGATTATGTATACCTTAGAGCTAAGATTAAAAAAGACATTAAGAAAGCTTACTTAGAATATATGTTAAATGCTGAAAAGAATATTAAAGACGATCCTAGTTTAATTTGGAATCATCTCAAAAGTAAAAAATCTACGTCACGTATTCCTCGTAATATGCACTTAAATGGTAACAGATATGATAATGGTACTGATATTGCTGAAGCATTTGCTAATTTTTTCTCTAGTGTTTATTCCAATCTAAATAACATTCCGAATATTACGCAGTTAAATAGTGCACATAATATTAACCGAGATCACATAGAAATCAAACTTATTTCCACTGGCTGCAATTGATCATCTAAAATCTAAACCTAACAGTGGTCCTGATAATTTTCCATCGTATATATTAAAAGGATGTAGAGATATTCTTGTTGAACCATTACATATTTTATTTAATCTGTCTCTCCGTAATTGTATATTTCCTACTGTACTAAAGAAAGCTCGCATTTGCCCTGTTTTGAAATCTAGCGACCCCAGTAATATAGCGAATTACCGACCGATTGCCTTGCTCTCTAATATTTCTAAGATATATGAAACAATTATCTGTAAATACATTCATAATATGACAGATAAATATATTTCTCCAGATCAGCATGGCTTCTTAAAAGATAAATCTACTGTTACGAATTTGATGAATTTTACAGATTATGTTTCTAGCAATCTACTTAAAAATTCTCAAGTTGATGTTATATCATTTTTCTGAATCAAACGATGTAAAATACATTTAAATTTACTTGTAATTTGGTCCCGGAAATTAACTTTTAAGTTTTGTAAATTCACCGACTTATTCAATTTTTAATGAAAATAAATATCGTTAGCTATGACTAAACACGATTTATTTGACGTTTCTGACATTTTGACTTGACAATTTATAAAATATGGTTATTTACATAAATAAATGACTGCATACAAATTTTATTAAATAAATAAAAGTTAAAAAAAAGTTTTGTTTAAATAATCTTAATGTATTAAGAGTTAAGTTTTTAAAATATTGCACAAGAAAATTTAGGTACTCAAACAAACAACAAATGTGTGTTTTTTTTGTATTAGAAAATCATTAACACGTAATTATAATAAATATTCAAAAACACCACCATTTTCAATAAGACAATAACCCAATCTAGTATAAAAATCTGTTCGCACATTAAGTAGTTGCCGTGGAGTTATACGACGACATTCATTAACTATGGCACCTCCAAAGGAATTTATATCTTCGTGCCTTTTTTTATAAATTTGACTTATTATGTGATCCATGTGAATCACATGGAGCAAGATCTGGAGATCTAGCAGGCCAGTTAATAGTACTTCCTCGTCCAATCTAGTGTCCAGGAAATGCCAAATGCAAATATTCTCGGACGTTCCTATTACAGTGTGCTGGACATCCATCTTGTTGGAATCAGACCTCTTGATTTGGGCGCGCAACATCATCTATTGCAGAACCAATATCATTCTGTAACAATCCCAAATTTGTGGCATTTAGATTGCCACATATTTCTATCGGACCAATTATGTGGAGACCCAAAATTACGGCCCACGTATTAATTTTTTGAGGATAGAGTGTTCCAGTTGAAATATTAATTCTTGAATTTGCGGTAGCCCAACAATGTGTGTTTTGAACTTTCTTTAGCCCTGTTTTGCATATCTTCGCAAAATACTCTTCTACTTTCTTCGTCGTATGGCAAAGATCTTGATGACACTGCACTTTGTAGGAAAAATAAGATTTTTTTCAAAATACTGAAAACGATGCTATGATGTACTCCCAATTCATTTGCAATAAATCTAGTGCTACACAAAGGATCTACATTTATCATCCCTAGAACCCTTTCTTCCAATAACGCACGTTCTTCTGTTCTTGCCAAATTACGATTTCCGAGCTTATGTGTACCTTTCATGGATACAACTGCTGTGTTTTTAAATTTTGACACTAATTTAGCAATTGTGGTTACCCTTGGAATCGGTCGATCCATAAATTTAATAGAAAATTGATCTCGCACTCTTAAGTAACTATTTCCTTCATAATACATTTTTATTATAAAAATACGCTCGTCATTAGTGTAAATAACCATATTTTATAAATAATCAAGTCAAAATGTCAGAAACGTCAAATAAATCGCTTGCAAGAAATCAAAACAAACAGTCATAGCTAACGATATTTATTTTCATTAAAAATTTAATATATCGGTGAATTTACAAAACTTAAAAGTTAATTTCCGGGACCAAATTACTAGTAAATTTAAATGTATTTTACATCGTTTGATTCAGAAAAATGATATCTTTCGATTGACACTTCAATCTTTGTTGTTCGGTATAACACCGAGCAACAGCATGCAAAAAACTGATTTCCCATGTTAATCTCCTATATACACTTTTAAAACAGACACCCGGTATACAGACTTTGCTAAGGCTTTTGATAAGGTTAATCATGGTATTTTGATAAATAAATTGTGTAATGACTTCAATTTCTTTCTTCCGCTTGCAAGAAATCAAAACAAACAGTCATAGCTAACGATATTTATTTTCATTAAAAATTTAATATATCGGTGAATTTACAAAACTTAAAAGTTAATTTCCGGGACCAAATTACTAGTAAATTTAAATGTATTTTACATCGTTTGATTCAGAAAAATGATATCTTTCGATTGACACTTCAATCTTTGTTGTTCGGTATAACACCGAGCAACAGCATGCAAAAAACTGATTTCCCATGTTAATCTCCTATATACACTTTTAAAACAGACACCCGGTATACAGACTTTGCTAAGGCTTTTGATAAGGTTAATCATGGTATTTTGATAAATAAATTGTGTAATGACTTCAATTTCTTTCTTCCGCTTTGTTAACTTCTCTTGTCCTATTTACGTAATCGTTTTAAGTTTGTTCAAGTTAATGGATTTAAATCTAATATCTTTCTTGCAAGTTCTGGTGTACCGCAGGGTTCGAACTTAGGTCCTTTACTATTTTTACTATTTATTAATGACATTACTGATGTGGTTCACTTCTCTAAAATACTAATGTTTGCGGACGATATTAAATTGATAAAGAAGGTTAATTCAAAACTTTATTGTTTAGATCTTCAGAAGGATATTATATATATATATATATATATATATATATATAGCGAGTTTTTTTTACAGCTCATAGCCGTTTCTCGCATCCTTGGCGCCATTTTTTTCTATCGTGGACGTCTTCTTCCTCTAAATTTCTCTTCTCCATGGCTTCGTTAACTCCATTTCTCCATGTTTTTCTAGGCCTTCTCCTTTTTCTTTTTTCAGTCGGTACCCACGTTTCCATTCTATATGGCCATCTTGAGTCCTCCATCCTTTTTACATGACCGTACCATTTTAATCTTCTAGCTTCTATTCTATGGATAATGTTTTGCTCTTCTGTTTTCATCATTTCTTTAATTTTAGTGTTTGGGATCTTTTCCAGGCGGGATACTCTGCAACTTCTTCTCAGGGAATCCATTTCAAGCGCTTCTAGTTTTCTTTGATTCTTTTCTGTTAATTCCCATATTTCCGAGCCGTATAATGTTATTCCTTCTACTATACTTTTATGAATACGTTTTTTTGTTTCTTTTGTAATATCCTTACTCCATAGTATGGAATTTAATTTTTGTATTGCTTTTTTTCCTTGCGTGACTCTATTTTTTATTTCTTCTTCACTGTTTCCTTTATCAGTGATAACAACACCCAGGTATTTGGTGCGAGAGCATTTCTTTATTACCACCTTTCCCTCTAATTCGAGATCTTCGGCTTCCCTCCCAATGGTTAAATACACAGTTTTTTCTGTATTTATTTCCAAGCCCTAACTTTCGTACTCTTCTTTCAATTTACGTGTCATGTAGCTCATGTCATCCCTATCTCCGGCGATTACTACCGGATCGTCCGCAAATAACAACGTATGCAGAACTTGTTCGTCGATTGGAATTCCCATGCTCCCACATTTCGCTTTCCATTTTTTTAGGACATGGTGTAAATATATTTTGAAAAGAGTTGGTGATAGGCAACACCCTTGCAAAAGTCCCTTTGATGTTTTGAAGTTATATGAAACTTGGTTTTACACTTTTACTGCTGCTTTATTTTCTCTGTATATGTCTCTTATTGTTCTCAGGTAAACTTTATTTATCTTGGTATTCTGTAACACTTCCCATAGTTTCTTCCTTGGGACAGTATCGTATGCCTTTTTAAGTCTACAAAAACCAGGTGTGTTTCTTGTCCTCTACTGCATCTTTTTTCTGTCAATTGTTGTAGGCAGAAAGTATTATCTGTGCAGGAACGGCCACTACGGAAACCACTCTGCTCTTCCTCATCTTCCCATTCTTCTTCAATTCTTCTCTTTATTATTCGTCCGTACAGCCTTCCCATTGAACTCGTGACACAGATTCCTCTGTAGTTTGAGCAATCAGTTTTGTCCCCTTTTTTATATATGGATGAGATGTGTGATAATTTCCATTCATCCGGGACCTTTTCCCCCTTTATTAGGCAACCGTTAAAGATATCTGCTAAGATATCTTTTGCCTGCGTGGGTGCGTGTTTGACAAGTTCAATACAAATGCCTCCAGGACCAGGTGATTTTCCATTTTTCATTCCTCGAAGTGCCCAATTCATTTTATCTACTGTAATTTGTTGAATTTCCTGTACTTCCGTTATTTCTGTTTCTTCCAGTATTCCTTCGTCTTTATATCTGTTTCTGTTTTCTTTCAGGAGTTCTTCATAGTATTTCGTTTGTTTTTCCCTGCTTATCATTTGCAAATCGCTTGTCGTGCGTACGTCTTGTCGTATATTTTTCAGAGTTTCCCAGGCTTGTTTTGCTCTTGTTCCTCCTATAAAATTTTCTATTTCGGCACATTTATTTTGCCACGTCTCATTTTTTTTCTTAATAATTTCTTTTTCTACATATCTCGCTCGTACGTATTTTTCCCAATTTTCAGGCGTGCTTGTATTTAACCATAAGTGATACTTTTCCTTTTTATTATTTTGTGCTCGAGAATTTCGTCGTCTATCCATTCTTGATTTCTTTTTCCCTTCCTTCGTGCTTTTCCCAAGGCTTCCTGTGCTGATTGGTGTATAGCCTGTTTCAGCCAATCATATTTCTCATTTACACTATTTGTGTTGTTGTAATCATTAATTTTGGAGCATAGACGTAGTTGGTATAAGAATTTCGTTGAGTCTGTGTTTAAGCTTTGTAGATTGTAAGTCGGGTAAATTTCTGTTTCCTCTTGAATTTCTTTTTGATCTATTGCCTTGGGTTGGGTGTGGTATTTGTATAGGTTTGCAACAAGAAGATAATGGTCTGATCCACATGTTGCCTCACGTTTCACTCGTACATCTAGATTCTTGATGTGACCATGTTGTTTTGTAATTACGTAATCGATTACAGATTTTTGATGTTTAGTAGGTTGCCTCCATGTATATTTGTGAATGTGCTTATGATTAAAAAATCCGTTCATAATTCTTAGTTCAAATCTTTCACAGATATTTATTAATCTTTCACCATTGTCATTTACCACATCTTCCCCATGCTGTCCTATTACTTTGTGTCCTTTTTTCCTTCCCGTTCGTCCATTGAAATCCCTCAGTAATATAATTTCTTTTTTGGGATCTATACTCTGTAACGTTGATGCTAACTGTTCTTCGAGTTCGTCTTTTGTGGCTTGATTTGTATGGTCGGTTGGAAAGTACACTGCAATTATTACCAATTCGCATCCGTATATATTTAAATTCATCCTTAGGAAACGCTCGGATATATTCTCCCAACTGCTAATATAGTTTTTATATCTTTTGTGTATCGCTATCGCAATTCCGCTCTTAGCTCTTCTATCTTTACTCACTCCAGAATAGAAGTGTATATACTTCCCTACGTTCTCTGTTCCTTCTCCTTTTTTCTTGGTTTCTGTTAAAGCACAGATATCTATTTTGCAGTTTTCCAGCTCTTGAAATACTTCGTGCTTTTTCGTTCCTATACCCTGTACATTCCAAGTACCGACTTTCATCGTCCTTTTCCTTAGCTTGAGTCGTCGTAATTTGTTTATTCCGTCCTTGTTCCGAGGCAGCGCCGTTGGACTTTTAGCGTATATTTGTTTTTCCGTGTGCGAGTTGCTAACCCACAGCACAACCCCCAACCTGGAGGACCAGGTTATTTTCTTTTTAGGGTTTTCTTCCCTTAGGTTGTTTGTCTTACTGGACTATAGAAAACAACCTCTTCTATGGATGGTTCGTCCGCTTTCATGGTCTATGAAGCCGTTGACCGGGTCTTCACCAGTAACCCTTGGCAGGGGCCCTCACTGGCAAACTATCATCCGGAGCCAGATGAAACCAGGTTTTTTTACGAGGTTGTTACTCCTCGATCCCTCCTCCTTTCTCATCCTGGCTTGGGACAGGCAACGGCGGAGAAGGATATTAACAGTTTAATATATTGTTCTGAATCATCCCTGCCCTTCTTTAATATTGATAAGTGCAAAATAATGACATATTCTAAAAAGCTTCAACCAATCTTATATAAATATCGCATGAATGATAAGCCACTGCAGAGAGTTGTTGAGTTTAAAAATCTAGGTGTATTATTTGACAATCAATTATTATTTGATAAACATATTATGAGCACCATATCTGCGTCATACCGAAATTTAAATTTCGTTATTTGATCTTCAAAAAATTTTATAAGAATTTCCACAATCATGTCTCTATATTTTTGCTATGTACGAACAAAATTAGAATATTGCTGTCAAATATGGTGTCCGTATTATGCGAAATATAATTACATGATAGAAAATGTACAAAAGAGATTTATTAAATATTGTTGGTATAAACGGAATGGTGTTTATGATAATTACCTAAATTACAATTTAGGATTGCGTTCATTTAATTTACTGTCGCTAGACAAACGGAGAAATCATATATATTTTTTGCATATTTTTAAATTAGTTAATAATATGATTTTTGATAGCAAAACTCTATCAAGATTGAACTTTCTTGTCCCACGTGTAAACTCTAGATTTTATTCTACATTTTATATTCAACATTGTCATACTAACTATGAACTTAATTCACCAACTAACCGATTGTCCAAATTATTCAATGAATTAACTTTTCAGTATGATTTATTTTAGAATTCATTCAATTGTTTCAAACTGAAAGTTTTGACTTATCTCTCTGATGAAGTACTATGTTAATTACCATTCTGTACTCTGATGAATTGCTGTGTTTAATTACCATTCTGTAAATTATTTTTATCTTTATTTGTTAATTTGCATTGTTATTTGATTTATATATATATATATATATGTATTTTTTTATCTTTTTGTTGATGAGATGCTATGGTTTTATATCATTTTAATACTATTTTATATAAATACCCTCTGTAATTGGGATTTTTATCCTGTAGGGCGGTAATAAATAAATAAATAAATAATACCGGTAGCACTAGATCTTTTATTCGTCCCAACATAGCATCTAAATTTTATAATAAATTTGTAACAAAAGATCCATTTCATATTACAACAGCACACGGGACATACACAGAATTATACAGTACAATGGTACCTATTTCTAAAATATTAAACCCAAAATTAGAAGATGAAGCTTACTTAAAATATCACATTTTCGACTTTCATGACCAATTCGACATGCTATTGGGCATGGACAATGTAAAAAAGTTAAGAATTTTAATCAATACATTTAATGATTTAATTATTACACATACATACATACATAACATCACGCTATATCCTATTAAATGGGGTAGCACGAACCCTTCAACATTCTCATCCTGACACACGATACTCGATTCGACCACATTAACACTTCCTCCATACAAATTCTTTCTTTTCTCACAACCAAAATCCATCAACACACAACAAACATTCATCCATTCGCTAGTGTACACTGCGCTTGTTTCTGAAGATGGTCTCCACACAATTGCAGGTAAACACTCGAAACATCTAACCAATTAATCTAAAATCAAGAATCATACGCTTGTCTTCATTCATCATATTTATCCCGAAATTAATTTTCTCCAAACATTCCTATCCTGACACACCACTTTTGCTTCAACCACATTCATAATTCTTTTCATACAAGCTCGTTTATTCTTCACGCTCAGAATCTTTCGCTCACGCAACAACCCTTCAATCATATTCATCCATTTGTTCCTAGGCCGTCCACGCAAACTTTCACCCTCAATTTCACCAACATACACCTGTTTCACCAATCTGTCATTCGACATACGTTCTACATGACCAAACCATCTCAACTGACTTATTCCCACTCTTCTTACAACATTCTTCCCAATCTCACATTCATCATACACCAATGTATTCCGGACACGATCTCTTCTAGTATATCCACACACACCCCGCAAATATCTCATTTCCACAGCAGTTATACGCCGTTCATGTTTCTTCATCCATACCCAACATTCACTACCATACATCAACGTAGGCACTAACACACCATTATAAACACTCAATCGAGCATCTCTGGATACATTCACGTTCCGAGTAAAGGTTCCCAGAGCACCCAATATCTTACATCCAGCAGATACTCTTCTTTCAATCTCTCGATCAATACGTCCATCCCTCGAAAACACACTCCCCAAGTATACAAACTCATTTACTTGACCCAATCTCACACCATTCACCGAAACATTGCAATCAGTCACCAAATCACTCTTCTCAAACACTAACACTTTACATTTATCAACATTCAGTAATAGATTTAAACCTTTTCCTACTTCATTTATACTTAGAATCATTCTTCTCAATTGTTCTTCAGATTCACCCATTACAACTACATCATCCGCATAAGCTAACGCAGGCACTACACTGCCACCAATACGTACACCATCCGCCCCATTCAGCGACTTTCGTAACAACACATCCATATATAAATTAAACAACCACGGGGACATCCCACAACCTTGTTTCACGCCAACATCTATAGAAAACCAATCACTCAATCTACCATCAACTCTCACCGCAGCCTCGCTATCTTCGTATAATGCACGAATCGCTCCCAACAAATTACCATTTATACCGTACTCTAGAAGTACATCCCACAGAATAACTCGATGAACACTATCATATGCTTTTTTAAGATCGAGAAAGCCACAGAACACCTTCTTGTTCTTAGCAAGTGATTTCTCAACAATCATACGAAGAGAAAACAATTGATCTACACACCCTCTCTCAGGCAAAAATCCACCTTGCATATTACTCAACTTGGAGATTGTTAAGGTTCGTACCTTGTGAATAAGAATCTTCCCGTACAACTTCCCTACCACACTCAACAAACTTATCGCACGGAAATTAGTACAATCACTCGAACTACCTTTGCCCTTAAATAAAGGACAAATGATAGCACGTTTCCAATCATCAGAAGCTACACACAGTTTCAAACAAAATCTAAATAAATAAACCAACCAATCAAATAATCTCTCATCACCATACTTCAACATCTCATTCGTTATACCATCCAAACCAGGAGCTTTACCATTCTTCAAACGTAACAATGCAAAACTAACATCACTTTCATCTATATCCCATTCATCACTTCTAACATTTTCTCTTGAATTTTCACTACAACAATTCGATCCATTTACGCTACCATATAAGCCTCTAAAATACTCACACCATCTATTTCTAACGTCTAATTCATTCCACAATAACTCACCATTCGCACTCTTAATCGCTTTTACCGCCCTTACATTACCACCTCTCAATCTCTTCACACTCAACCAAAACATTCTTTTATTCATAGTAAAATCATTCGTCATTCTTTCACTCATCAAATCATCAAAACGCGCCTTACTTTCTCTCACTACTCTCTTAACATGTTTATTTAACCTTTTATATTCTAGCAAACATTCATCACGTAAACTTCCAGGCACATCTTTTACATGTAGAAATCGCAAATACGCTCTCTTTTTCTCTTCAATTGCTTCTTTCACTTCATCATTCCACCATGCATTCCTTGGACAAGAGCCTAATCTGGATTCACCACAAACTACTTTTGCACCTTTAAGAACTGTATCCTTAAATATCATCCAAACATCATTTATGCTGCATTCAAAATTAGGCTCACATACAGGCAAAGATTCATTTATTTTCTCAACAAACAGATCTCTAATATCCTCATTCTGTAGTACACTAGATTTCACACGAAACATTTTTTCGGTGCCTTTTAACCTCATTCGCCAACATTTATCCAGACGTATACGCGACACCACCAAATAATGATCATTCGTACCCAATTCAGCACCACACTTCACACGCGTATCCACAACTAAACTTCTTAGTCGTTCATCATACAAAATAAAATCAATCACACTCCGCCTATTCTCCCTCACATTCTCCCATGTATACAAATGAGCTAATTTATGTTTAAAGACAGAGTTGGAAACGAAAAGATCACGCTCTAAGCAGAAGGATACTATTTTCCTACCGTTTTCATTCACTCTCACATCACCATATTTACCCAATACATTCCCAGACATGCTTCTCTTTACTCCCACCCAACCATTCAAATCACCGCATACGATAACTTTTTCACCTGGATCACACTAATCAATCACACTATCTAACAAATTCCAAAATTGATCTTTCTCAAGATCACTTTCGGATTCAGCTGGGCCATAAACTGACACAACGAAGATTATATGAAAGCCTACCTTAAGTCTCAGCCAAAGAATTCGCGATGAAATACAACTATAATCTCTTACAAACGGTTTCATCCTTTCACTAACAAGCACTCCTACACCATGTTTTGCCCGTTCATTCTCTGCAACACCCGACCACGAGCAAAACAATCCATCTACCTCTTCTTCATTACAGCCTTTCCGGTTTGTCTCGCTCACACACAAAACATCTACATTATACACACGCATTACATTCACCAATTCATTTTCTTTTCCATTTATACCCCTAACATTCCACGTACCAAACTTACATTCATCAAATTTCGCCCATTTATTCCTCATTAGAACAAAAGATAAAAGAAATAGGGTTCTCTCGGTAAAAGAAGAAGAAGTTAAGGTAGCTTACCAGGCTTATCCTTAACTATAAAAGAAAGGAAATAAATTACATTCACACACCTGTCAAATGTCAATCACACCTAAAAACAAATCATAATTCACCGTATCTAAGCGTAACTAATACAAACAACTAACGATATGAAATACTATATACAAGACAAAAAAAAATAATTAAACTATTTTGAAAATCAAAGATAATACTTATCTTAGTAAAAGGATATGCACAAATTCTGGTGAAAATCAATAAATATTAATCCAACTCAAAATAACCAGTCAAAAACCAAAATTAAATCCTTATTTGACGGACGAGTGTTGTTTATTATGTTTATAAATAAATTACACCATATAGTAAAATTAAAATAAATTATTTTAATAAAAACAATTTGAATTTAAATATCTTAAAAACTATACCAGTCAGAAAAAATTATAAAAATAAAGGTATACGTAGAGAAAGGTACAGTACTAGTTCCGCAAATTAAATCTCAAAATTTAATTATTCCCGAATGTGTAACAAATGTACAAAACTCTCACTGTGTTGAGAACATTGTAAGAATTTTTAGTATCTAGAGTTGGTGACATTGAAATAAAAAAATTATCACTTGTTTAATGTTAATGGAATTTTTGATTTTGACATATAGAATAAAAATATTTATTTTGTAAAGAAGAAAGTTAATTCAAATAAAGTAGGAAAATAACTACACGAGGTTTTTTAATTCTACCTAAAATTTGGCGACCGTGACAGGACCTCGTGGAAAAAGTTAGGATATACATACTTTGGTTGTAATTAAGATGGAAAAAGAAAAAAGGAACAGAAGAGCTATAAGGATAGCATTTACAAGAATCCATGATAAATTAGCAAATGATTTAAAGGCAGTTAATCCAGATGAAAATGAAATAAAGCTAATTTAAATCTTCTAGAAAAGAAACAGTTAGAACTGGAATTAACAGATAAGAATATGTTTAGTTTTATGCTAGAAAATAGTAGTATTACAAATGATGATCTAGACAATGAAACGTTAGCTGTTGAGGAGTATCAACGAAAATATCTCAAGCTTGTGTTGCAGGTTAATGAATTTTTAATACCAAGAAATGAACAAAAAATAGAAATTGGTAACAATAACATTAATCAGAAAAGATACAAACTTCCTGATATTGAGCTGAAGAAATTTAACGGAGATAAAAAAGAATGGTTACATTTTTGGAGCCTATTTAAGAAAATCCATGAAGATAGAGAGCTAGCTCAGGAAGACAAGTTTCAATACCTATTACAAGCGACCGTAGAAGGAAGTCGAGCACGTGACTTCAAAAATAGTTTTCCACCGACTGGTGATAATTACGAAAAAGCAATAGAGGGATTAAAAAATCGTTTTGGTCGGGACGATATGTTGGTAGAGGTTTATGTACGTGAACTTCTTATGCTGGTCTTAAAAAACGTAATAGATAAGAATGAAACAGTTTCACTGTGCTCTTTGTATGATAAGTTAGAAGCACAATTACGAGCGTTAGATTCGCTCGGGGTTACATCTGACAAATATGCAGCCATGTTATTCCCATTGGTCGAGTCGTGTTTGCCTGAGGAACTGCTACGAGCCTGGCAAAGGAATCCTAGTACAAGTGAGCATGAGAATCAAGAAACGGCGGGTACGAAAAGTCGTCTAACAAAGCTCATGACTTTCCTACGATCTGAAGTTGAAAATGAGGGGAGAATAACTCTAGCGACAGCCGGTTTTGGACTAAATAATGATCAGAAATCGAGAAAAAAGAAAATGATTCAAAAGGAAGAAGAATTTCCGACTGCAGCTGTTCTACTAAATGCAAACAAGGATGACAGAAGAAGCTGTATCTTTTGTGAGAAGAAACATGAGAGTTCAGATTGCTTTAGAGCTCAAAAGATGGACTTACAAGAAAAACGTAAGATAATCAATAATAAAAAATGTTGTTATTATTGTTTAAGGCCCGGTCATCTGGCGAGGAAATGTAAAATACCAATTAAATGCATCATATGTGAGGAACGACATTTAACACTTATGTGTCCGAAGTTACCTGCCCATAAAACAATTACGAATGATTTTAAAGTGGATGGGAAGGTCACAGCTCAAAGCACAAGTGCTTTAGCACAAAATTCTTCAACTTCAGAAGTTTTTCTACAAACTTTGGTTGCAAAACTGATAGGTAAGAATGCTACCAGATTTGTTAGAATATTAATTGATACTGGATCACAAAATTCTTATATTTTGGATAAAACGGCAAAAGAAATGGGATTTTCAAGTACTAGAAAAGAAAATCTGAAACATGTTTTATTTGGAGGGATGGAAACGGTAAGTCAAACACATAATCGTTACGAAATATGTTTGACCGACATGAATGACAAGTACAAATGCATACTAAATGTAATAGATCAACCAACGATAGTAAAAGATATACCTCATGTAAAAAATGGTCGTTGGATGGAAGAATTACGTCAAATGAGTATTCAAGTAAGTGATAATGGGATTGTAAAGGGTGAGATAGAAATCTTATTAGGAGCAGACATTGCTGGTTACTTATTCACGGGAAGAGAAGAGAATTTAAAGTGTGGACTAGTAGCAGTGGAAACTCAACTTGGTTGGACAGTCATGGGAACTACACTGAATGAAAGAAGAGGTAATTGTACCGCTATGACAGTTGTTTCACTATTTGTAAAGGAGGCACAAATCTGTC
The DNA here is from genome assembly GCA_947425015.1 of Pterostichus niger. Classification (NCBI taxonomy): domain Eukaryota; kingdom Metazoa; phylum Arthropoda; class Insecta; order Coleoptera; family Carabidae; genus Pterostichus; species Pterostichus niger. Next base: position 16,650,310 of record OX380336.1, read on the forward strand.
AATTATGGGATTTAGATGTAATAGGAATAAGAGATCCTATAGAAGTTAGACAAAGAGAAGAAAGAGACATAGCTGCGATAAATCAGTTTAGAAAAACAGTTACGATTAAGCAGATGGAAGATATAAGGTTCAACTGCCTTGGACAACCGATTATTTAGAGCTTCCATCAAATTTTGAAATCGCAGAGAAACGTCTCTACAACACAACTAAGAAATTAAAAGAACAAGGTTTATTCGATGAGTACGGTCTCGTTTTAAAGGATTGGGAGATAGAAGGTATAATAGAAAAAGTAGAAAACACAGAAGAACGGTATGTACATTATCTTCCTCATAGAGCCGTCATAAAAGAAAATAGCACAACGAGAATTAGACCCGTTTTTGATGCTTCGGCAAAAATGAAAAATTGCCCGTCTCTCAACGAACTTCTAGAAAAGGGACCAAATATGATTGAATTGATCCCGACAGCATTATTACGTTTTCGATTGGACAGAATCGGGGTCATTTCAGACATTAAACGAGCCTTTCTACAAATTGAAGTAAACGAAGATGATCGAAACTTTTTACGTTTTCTGTGGTGGAACAAAAACAATGAATTGGTAATATTTAGACACACACGTGTAGTGTTTGGAGTATCAAGTAGTCCGTTTTTATTAGCTTCTGTTATTGAATATCATTTGAAAAAGACTTTATCCGAACTAAATGAAGATTATACAGAAGAATTATATTCTAAAGAAACATTACAAAAATTAATGAACAATTTTTATGTAGACAATTGTATTACAAGTGTACGGAATATACAAGAATTGAATAAATTTATAGGTGAAGCACGATGTGTTATGAAAAAGGCATGTTTTGATTTACGTGGTTGGGAACATTCTTCTGATTTAATGAGCAAGGAGAACCCAGTTTCATCAGTGCTTGGACTCAAATGGAATCGCGAATCGGATACATTGGAAATAAATCTGGATTTTTTAAATTCGTTGAAGCTTGAGACTATCACAAAAAGAACAATTCTATCTATCTCTCATAAACTATATGATCCAATAGGATATCTTTGTCCCTTAACATTGTTTCCTAAGTTAGTGTTACAGGATACCTGGGCAAAAAAGATTGGATGGGATGAAGAGGTGGGAGAAAAGGTGAAGAAGAAGTTTAAACACTGGGTTAGCGAATTGAAGCAGCTGTCCGAAGTGAAGATCCACAGGTGGCTGGTCGATGAAGAAGATGAACTCCTGGGAAGAAGCCTACATATTTTTTGTGACGCGAGCCAAGCTGCCTATGCTACAGCTGTGTTTCTCAGAGCTGGTACCAAGAATGGAGTAAGTGTTCGACTGCTACAAGCCAAGACGAGAATCGCACCCCTAAAAAAAATACAATTCCACGTCTAGAACTTCTTGCTGCAACGGTGGGAATTAGACTTACTCAAGAAATTAAGAAAAGTGACGAAAGGTTAGAGAAGATATCAAGTACTTATTGGACCGATTCGACAACGGTACTAAAGTGGATCAAGAAGGAAGAAAATCGAGAAGTTTTCGTTATTTTTAACATATGACTTCGACTGAACGTACAGTAATGAAGATAATTTTAAAGTTAAATTAAATTAAAGTTAAATTTTTATGAAAAAAAAAAAAATTTAACTTTAAAGTTTTCGTTAGATATCGTATTCGAGAGATTCGGCAGTTTTCAAAAGAAAATGAATGGCGTTATGTAGCCAGCGAAAGAAATTCTGCGGACATTCCTTCAAGAGGGTGTACTGTAAAGAAACCATTACAAGAAAAATGGTGGGAGGGTCCAGCCTGGCTGAGACTACAACCTGAAGAATGGCCAGATAAAAGGTCAGAAAACATAGTTGAAGAAACAGTTACCACTTTAACTACAACAAAGAAAAACTTTAAGTGGTATTATAGTTATTTTTCACAGTACCAAAAAATAGTCAGAATGGTTGCCTGGATTAGGCGATTTTATCGTAATTGTAGACATACTAATAATAAAAAGAAAGAAGAACTCTCGGTAGAAGAATTTGAAGAAGCTGAGAAAAGTATAGTCAAACTAATTCAAGAAGAATCATTCAACAAAGAGAAGAATAGTATACCTATATATCAAGATGAAGAAGGTATTATACGAGTGAAAACTAAGATCACACTAAAGCAGGATACGGAAAATTTCAAAAGTCCGATGTTGTTACCTTCAAATCATACGGTGGTAAAATTATTAATAATAGATCATCACAGAAGATTGGGACACGCTGGTACTCATATATTGTTGAATAACATTCGTGAAAATTTTTGGATAACTAGAGGTCGAAAATGTATACGAAATATTTTGAAAAGATGCGTAATATGTAGAAGACAACATGCAAAAAGCATTGAAGTTGCACCAGGTCCATTACCTATTGATAGGATGAGAAGCGCGTTGGTATTTGAAATAGTTGGAATAGACTACGCCGGCCCGTTGTTATTAAAAGGGGGTATGAAAGCATGGGTCTGTTTATTCACATGCGCCGTTTATCGCGCAGTTCATTTAGAATTGGTAACCTCACTTTCTACTGAAGCATTTATACAAGCTCTTAGACGGTTTGTAGCTCGAAGAGGAAGACCTACAACTATCTATAGTGATAATGGAACCAACTTTGTCGGTACTAAAAATGCGCTCACACAAGTTGATTGGAAGAGAGTCCAAGAATTTGCTACCATTCAACGCATACAATGGAAATTTAACCCACCTAGTGCAGCATGGTGGGGCGGGTGGTGGGAGCGACTCATTAGAGTAATGAAAGACCTGTTGAAGAAGATGCTAGGCAGAGCACATTTATTCTATGAAGAGTTGAATACTTGTTTATGCGACTGCGAAGCAGTGATGAACAGTCGTCCGATAACTTATTTATATGACAGCGATCCTGAAATACATCCATTAACGCCTGCAATGTTTCTAGTAGAGATTCAAGAAATTGGTATGGTGGATCTAGACCTGGTGGAAGCCAAGCATTTGAATAAACGGTTGAGGTATCGACAAAAATTAAGAAATGAGCTACGAGAAAGATTCAGAATTGAATATCTTGGACAATTAATACAACCTTTAAAAAGCACAGGAAATTTTAAATCTATTAAAGTAGGAGATATCGTTTTGATAGGCGATGATAACGTCAAAAGGATTAGTTGGCCAATGGCAAGAGTGATGGAAGTTATCTCCGGAAAAGATGGAATTGCGAGAATTGTGAAACTAAAAACTAATAGAGGCAAAATCCTCAGACCAATACAACGAGTTTATCCACTTGAAGTTTCTGAAGAAGATAGAGAAAATCTTAAACAAAGAAGAAAAGCCGAAAGTAACATTTCTCCGAATGAAGAAAAGAAGACAACAGTAACACGTTCGGGAAGAAAAGTACAGATTCCGAAGAAATTAAATGATTTTGATTTAAATACTTAAGTTCCACAATGCTGCCAACTCTAGGTGGGAGTGTTGAGAACATTGTAAGAATTTTTAGTATCTAGAGTTAATGACATTGAAATAAAAAAATTATCACTTGTTTAATGTTAATGGAATTTTTGATTTTGACATATAGAATAAAAATATTTATTTTGTAAAGAAGAAAGTTAATTCAAATAAAGTAGGAAAATAACTACACGAGGTTTTTTAATTCTACCTAAAACACTGTTTATGTACCGTTATCAATCCAACGGAGTATCACGTTACATTTAGATTACCTAGTTTAGTTGCAGTAGAAAGTTTTGATAATTATGTGACATATGCAAGTCCAAATTTAAATTGTCATGAAATAAAAAATTTGAAATTCAATGCATCCAAAATTCACAGGGAACACATGAACATAGAAGAAAAATCAGAAATCTTAAAAATTATTAATCAATACTCTGATATATTTTATAATGAAAATGACAAACTGACATTTACAAATCAAATACGACATAGCATTAAAACCACGGACGAAATACCGACTTATACAAAATCTTATAAATATCCCGAAATCCATAAAATTGAAGTTCGCGACCAAATAAAAAAAATGCTAGACCAAAATATAATTAAACATTCTAACTCACCTTGGTGCTCACCCATATGGGTTGTACCCAAGAAAATAGACGCGTCAGGTAAAAAGAAATGGAGAATAGTGATAGATTATCGGAAACTTAACGAGAAAACAATAGGAGACAAATACCCATTACCAAATATCACCGACCTACTTGACAAATTAGGACGATGTACATATTTTACTACTTTAGACTTGGCCTCCGGGTTCCACCAAATCCAAATGGATGATCAGGACATACAAAAGACCGCTTTTAACACGGAAGACGGCCATTATGAATTTTTGCGAATGTCTTTCGGTTTGAAAAATGCCCCCGCAACTTTTCAGCTAGTAATGGACAACATACTACGTGGACTCAATAACGAAAAATGCTTAGTCTATCTGGACGACATTATTGTTTTTTCAAGTAGTTTGCAAGAACATATTAATAATTTAAAATTAGTTTTCAAAAATCTAGTTTCAAAGTTCAGCTTGATAAGTCGAAATTTTTAAGAAAAGAAGTCGCGTATTTAGGCCACATTGTAAGCCCACAAGGTGTAAGAAATAACCCAGATAAAATTTCGGCAATTCAAAACTATCCTATTCCGAAAACCGTTAAACAAATTAAAGGATTTCTTGGCCTGCTTGGTTATTATCGGAAATTTATTAAAGATTTCGCGAAATTAACTACACCACTTACAAAATGCTTGAAAAAAGACGCAATCATCAACATCAATGACCCTGAATATATAAACAGTTTTAATACGTGTGTTGAGACGCCACTGCTTCCTCAGCCGACCACCGGTGTATCACCAACACCCAGCGCTATCTATTGAGCGCCATCAACTAACTTTAGTTTTAGTTATATTTCTTGCTGTTAATTTATTGTAAATTTCATTTGTATTGTAACTCGCTTTCGCTGTGCACCAAGTCGCTCGTTTTTTTCTATTAACCTGTACGCCTTTTACGCTAAATAATTACGCTCAAGTGTTTAGTGCTAATATCAAACATTATTTCAGCTTTCCGAATACGCATTTATTGTTATTCCAATTGGGAAAGATTTTGTATTGCTACCAGCAAACTGTTTGTCAATAAGTATAATTTTGAATAATTTGTATTTGCTACTGTATCGTAAGTACGCTTTATTTATTTGTATCATCGCACAACATCAATCCATCTCGTTGTTTGGTTATAAGTTGATTCAATTCTGTAATTCTGGTTTATTTTAAAGTCATTCATTCTTGTTTGCTATTGTACAATATTTGGATATTTGTGGGTATTAAAATAGATCCTAGTTTGTGTCTGCAAATCTACCTATTGATTCCCATACTCGCCTTAGGTTGTTCAGCCCTTCAGGCACCTTCATTTGCGTTATTTGGAAATTCAATCCCTCCTGTGGCTCTCTTTTATTTACATTGTTGCACTAGCTTATCTTTCCTTCTCTTTGTTGATTAGACCACGTGACTTGAGTTAGCTTTGTCACTTCCTGACGCATTATTTGTGGGCCTGCCCCTATTATCCTGTCTCTCCTTCAGCAAAGAGCTACCACCCTTGTGTTAAGTCTTCCAGAGCAGCTCCTGGAAGTGAAGAACGTCCGTACCTTCTCCTTCCAGCATTGCATCACTCTGCCTTACTTTCTGCTCTCATTCTCTCTCTACGCACTTCTCGCGAAACGACCCCTCGGTCGAACATTTGGTCCTTCGAGCCGGATCCGTATTATTTGCCTCTCTGTGCAATTCCCGCGAAATGACCTCTCGGTCGAACAACGTGCAAAAATCTGCTTATAAACGAACCACTGTTACAATACTAAACTAAATAATAATACTTTACTAAAGAATTCATCTTGACATCTGATGCCAGTAACGTCGCAATCGGAGCTGTCTTATCGCAAGGTAACTCTGGTAATGACCTCCCGGTCGTGTATGCGAGCAGGACCTTGAATGAATCAGAGATGAATTATTCCACAATAGAGAAAGAACTTTTGGCGATAGTTTGGAGTACACAATATTTTAGACCCTATCTTTTTGGCCGTAAATTCAAAATTTACACCGATCATAGACTATTACAATGCCTATTTTATTTAAGACAATGTAGTCAAAAATTAATAAGATGGAGACGTAAACTTGAAGAATTCGATTATGATATAATTTATAAAAAAGGAAAGTTAAATTCTATTGTTATAGTAGTAATTGTGGAAGTAATACTCGTGTATTAGGTAAGTAGTATATTTATTATAACAGACTTGAGAATACATAGACTGACAGTTATTATTATTCTATTTATATCAAAACCTTAGTATCTATAGTTACTTAAATATTAAATATTCATTGTTTACAATGAAAATTTAAAATATCTAAATACATATTAAAATTTAACTTCAAACGCATTTTCTTTAATGCTGCATTGCCAAGAGGCTTTGTAAAACCATCTGCTAATTGATCACTAGAACAAATGTATTTTATATCGATAATACCAGACGCAATTTTATCTCTAATAAAATGATATTTAGTATCCACATGTTTGAGTTGTCTATGATTTTCAGGATTTTTAGCAAGCCTTATCGCCGACTGATTATCTTCAAATATTGTTGTTGGGTCCTGAATAGAAAATTTTAAATCATTTAGAATACTTCTGATCCAATAAGCTTCACTTATACCAGCACTTAGTGCAACATATTCAGCTTCTGTGGAACTTAGTGCAACTGTCTGCTGTTTACAAGAATTCCATGAAACTGTTGATCCAAAAACTTGAAAAACATAACCTGACGTTGATTTTCGTTCACTGTGTTCGGCTGCCCAATCCGCATCGATATATCCTTGAAGAATTGGTGTCTTAGAATTTCTTTTATAGATAAGTTTTATGTCAATTGTTCCCTTTACATATCTCAGAATTCGCTTGAGACACTTCCATAATTCTTCATTAGGCTAACTTTAAAATCTACTGAGAATGTTAATTGAGATACAAAGATCAGGACGTGATCCCAGTACTGCATACATCAAACTTCCAACTAGTTTTCTGCATGAAGATTCCCATTTTTCATCAACATCTTTTGACGATATACCTTTAAAATTCATATCTAACGGTATATTTACTGGTTTGCAATCATTCATTTTATAACGATTAAGTATTGAAAGAAGATATGCCTTTTGGTCTATTTCTAATATTCCTTCTTCTTTCTTGTAGACTATGTGTAATCCAAGGTAGTTTTTAACATTTCCTAAACCTGTCATTTTAAAATGTTCATTTCATTCTCTTATAAGATGTCTCATTTGTTGTTTTGATGTTCCGAAAATGAGAAGATCGTCTACATACAATACCACATACAATTTCTGTTCCTTTTCTATTTTGACATAAAGACAATAATCAGTTTTAGATCTCTCAAAACCATAACTGTTCATAAAATTGTTAAATTTATCATTCCAGTATCGTGGGGATTTTTTTAATCCATACAAGGACTTATTGAGTTTCAGTACCTTTTCATCACTTGCATCCATCCCTTCTGGTTTCAACATGAATACTTCTTCGTGAATGTCACCGTTCAAGAATGCGCTTTTGACATCCATCTGTTGTATGTACATATTTAACTGGTTTGCCACTGCTAACAGAACACGTACAGTTGCAAGTTTTGCTACCGGAGCATAAATTTCAGAGAAATCAAACTCTTCTTTCTGTTGAAAACCTTTAGCGACTAATCGGGCTTTATATTCTGTTGGTTCTCCTTTTTCATTTCTTTTTATTCTGAACACCCATTTGATTCAATTACTGGTTTATTTACAGGTAAGTTTACTTCATACCATGTATTGTTTTCTTCTAATGCGTTTAGTTCTTTTTCAATAGCCTTTTTCCACAAATGATGTTCTTGACAATGAATGACTTCTTTATAAGTTAAGCAATCTTCGATATTATCAGCAAAATTACAGGTGTTTGAAAATTTTCCTGGTTTTCTTAATGAATTTCGGTTTCGAAAATTGTAACGCTGATTTATTTCTTGAAGTTTATACTTTTTCACCTTCGTCTCCTTCAAGTTGATTTTCATCTTCTTTATCATCTTCTTCAGCTACTATTTTATCTTTTTCTGCGTTTTCAGCTGTGTCTTCTTTTTCTGTGTCATCGTCGTCGTCTTCAGCTACTTCTATTCTTTCCATTTCTTCATCTCTTAAATTCTTGTTATTTTCTTCCCTTGGTTCTTTTCCAGGTATTGTTTCTTCATAAGCTTCTTCATTTTTCTTCAAATTATATTTATTTTTTATTTCTCTCTGTTCAACATCAGTCACCGGTTTAAAAATGACATCACGAGCAATCACTACTTTTTGCTCATGTGGAAGAAATATTCTGAATGCTTTGCTATTTTCTTAATAGCCTACAAATATACCTTTTTTACTTTTTGTATCCCATTTTTGACGTTTTGCCTTTGGAATATGCATAAAAACTTCTGACCCAAAAATTTGTAAATTCTTTATTTCTGGTTTTCTGCCATACCAAAGTTCATATGGAGTTTTATTATTTATTGAGCTTGTTCCGCTACAATTTATTACATAAATAGCAGTGTTGACTGCTTCAGCCCAATAATATTTTTCCATGTTTTTAGCTAACATCATTGTTCTTGCAGCTTCGACAACAGTTCTCATCTCTCGTTCTACTTTACCATTTTGTTCTGGTGTGTATGGGACTGTCTTTTGATGTCTGATAGCAAAATTTTCAAACAATTTTTTGAGATCGTCGTTTACAACTTCTCCACCATTATCAGTACGAATTACTTGAACTTTATTTTTAGTTTGATTTTCGGCACTTACTAGGAATTGCTTAAGTTTGTTGAAAACTTCTGACTTGTTCTTTAGAAAATACACAGTCCTGTAATGCGAATAATCATCTTTTATCAGTAAAAAATATGTTGATCCACCAATGCTTGTTCTTTCCATGGGACCACATAAATCTGCATGTATTAGTTCACACGAATGTGATGTTTTAGAAGAACTTGATTCGAAAGGAAGTCGACATTGTTTACCCATTTTACATTCCTCGCAAAAACTATTATTGTTATCTGTAAAATTGATGTTAAAATTTTTAAGAATCTTTTTGACGTGATTGATATGCTGATGTGCAAGTTTTTCATGCCAAACCATTAGAGAATTGTTCGCACTCATTGTCGAATTTGCTAGTTCATAATTCAATTTTATATCCATAATATATACTTTGCCTTGACGATTTGCTTGAGCACATACTCTTGCATTTTTAATTAATTTACATGTAAAAGAGTCTCCTACTATATTATAACCCTTTTCAAGAGCAACTCCAACAGAGAAAAGATTAATTTTTTATTTTGGAACAAATAACACATCCTTTAGAACAGATGATATCCATTTAGATTTGACTTTTATTAGAATATGGATGTCACCTACTCCTTCAGCTTTCAACAATGTCCCGTCGCCAATTTTTACTAATCTGTCAGTTTTTGTTATTGAATGAAACCATTCCTTGGATCCAGTCATGTGGTCGCTGGCCCCACTGTCTAAATACCAACTGTTTTCTTGTAATTCTGAATCTGACAGCATAGCCATACTTACAAAAGCGTTTTTGAAATCAAACTTCTTAAAATTATTTCTATGTTGTTCGATATGTGAATCATTATTTTGCTTTTGAATTCGAAAACGACAATTTTTAATAAAATGTCCAGGCTTTCTACAAAAATGACATAATAGAGGATTACTACAATTTTTATTTCTAAAACATTGTTGCGAATAATGTCCGTTCTTGCCGCAAATTGAACATTTCTTATTAGTTTTCTGTCTGGCTGTCAACGCAAAATTTTCATCATTATTTACAGGTGTTTTATTTACAACTTTCATTCTCTCTTCTTCAATTAATAAGCGTGACAATAAATCGTTCAAATTTTGATTTAGTGCAGGAACTGATTCCCATGCTGAAATGAAATGTTTGAATTGTTCTGGCAATGACATTAATATTTTTGTCATGAGCATTTGATCTGAAATATTTTCGCCCGCTTGCTTCAGTTGATTTACTATTTCTTCTAATTTTGAAACATGTACTGATATTCCTTGTCATTCGTATTTGTAATTGAAAAATTTATGTTGAAGCATATGAAGACTGACTTCTGTTTTCTGTTCATATACAGCCAATAGTTTGTTCCATATTTGAAAAGCTGTCTCGCAAGTAAGAATGTGATTCATTGGTGCTTCTTCCATTCTGGTTACAATTATTTCTTTGGCTTTATTGTCTCTTCCAATCCACGCTTCAACTTGTTTCTTCTGTACAGTTTCATCAGCCTCATCTACATTTTTAAGTTTTGTGTCCTTTTCGATTAAGTCTGTTAATTTCTTAGCCGCCAGCACAATTTTAATTTGAAACTTCCAAAGGCTCCAGTTAGATTTGCCTTTTAATTTAATTATGCTTGATTCCATTATTCGGACAATAATACAAATTTAAATACTGACCTATTTACCACTCTGGGCCCATAACCTATTGTTATAGTAGTAATTGTGGAAGTAATACTCGTGTATTAGGTAAATAGTATATTTATTATAACAGACTTGAGAATATATACACTGACATTATTATTATTCTATTTATATCAAAACCTTAGTATCTATAGTTACTTAAATATTAAATATTCATTGTTTACAACAAATTCTAATGCCGATGCGTTAAGCCGTATTCCTCATGAAACTAATGACAAAATTCAAAATTTACCTACCGATTTAGACAATAAAGACCCATTAACACAATATCAGTATTATTTGACATCAAAATTTAATAATACGTCAACGAATAATAATGTTTTAGAAGTTGTAGGGAATCTATTCGACGCGCCGCTATATAGCAGTCTAGCGCACTGCGTCAGTAAATATTTATATATGGCACGAGGAATAGCTAAACAGTTTAAAGAAAATTTTAATAATGTGGATAAATTAAAGAAACAAAACCCAAAACTTCATTCTTTAGTTCATTTAAAAAGTAATTTCAGATATATAATTTACATGATTACTAAAGAAAAATATGATGATAAACCTTCAAAGCAAAATGTATTTTATGCACTTTTAAATTTAAAAGCTTTTTGCATTAAAAACAAATTTAAAATTCTTGCCATACCACAAATAGCCTCAGGATTAGATCGAAAGAATTGGTTAGATGTCAAATCAATGCTTCAATATATTTTCAATAATACTGACACACTCGTTACAGTTTTTAAACTCCCCGACGATAAACCAAATTTTGAATTAAACATAAATGATACAGACGACATTGAATCAGTAATAAAAGACATTAAACACTTAAACGAATTACTAGAACCGAGACAAACAGACGAAAAAGATAATCGTCGAAACAGGCGATAAACAAAGTGATGTTGACGACTCTTCTAGTGAGAGCAACGCCACCTTTCATTCAAATAAAGAACACCCAATTATAGGAATCCAAATAATAGAATGCCCTGTAAATTATGGCAAAAATCAAATAATTATTTCAGAAACACAACATAGCCCAAAAAATTAACTATTCTAAAATTACACGCAACAAAAAAACAGAGAATACTGGTAGAACTTTCTCAATTAAATATTGAAAGGGAAGCTATTAATTTTATTAAAGAATACATAGTACCCAAAGGTAAATATCACTTATATTGCAAGAGCGGTACGTATGAAAAGTTTAACCTGATTTTACAAACTTATTTTAAAAATTCCCAAATTAACACAGTACCTCACGGATGTTACAGACGGAAACGAAAAATCTGAAATTATTTGTAAATTCCACGAAAGAAAACAAATCATCGTGGTATTGAAGAAACAGAAGCACGCATTAAGCAAAATTATTACTGGCCTAAACTAAGGAACTCTATCCAAACTTACATTAATTCATGTGAAATCTGCCAAATTACAAAATACGACAGGAATCCCCTGAAGCTAAAATTAAATTTAACACCTACGTCATCAAAGCCTTTCGAATTATTACATATCGATACTATTACATTAGAAAAAATAAAATTTCTCACAATAATAGATTCATTTTCTAAATATGCACAGGCATACAAACTTAATTCTTCTCAAGGTATTGAAATTGTTAATAATCTTGTAAAGTATTTTACGCATCATGGAATTCCCGGACAAATAATTTCTGACAATGGGTTAGAATTCAAAACTTCAATTGTAACAGAACTTTTAGAGCTTCATAAAATAAACATACACTTTATTAGTTCGCAACACCCTGAATCGAATGGTATCATAGAACGATTTCATTCGACTCTTATAGAACACATAAGACATTTAATAATCAACAAGTCTACAATAAGGAATCCATAGAAATAAAAGTTAATTATACTCTTTTGGCCTATAATAATACAATCCATTCAGTTACAAAATTAAAACCGTGTGAAGTAATTTCTGGTCATCTTGATACTAAATCCCCACATCGACAAACAACTCATAAATAATTATGTAGAGAATCATAGGAACAAAACAAAATTATTATACGAATCAATAAAAAATAAAATCGATCAGAATAAAGAGAAAATTATTGGCAAATTTAATGGATCGAGAGAAGAACTACCCGAAATTCCAAATAAAATCCTTGTGAAAAATAGACAAAAACAAGCAAAAACAAAAAATAAATTTAAACCCGAATCATTAAAATCTATTAATAAAAAATTGAAAACAGCTAAACTTAAAGTAAAACATGGTAACACAGTTGAAAAAATTCATTTATCTAATATTAAACAATCAAGAAAAATAACTTATAATTTTGATCCACTTCCAGGTCCCTCGCACTCAGCGATGGATAATTATCAGAAATATCACGGAGAATCTGGGAATACTACCCATTAAATTGGGTCCTGCAAAATTAGAAAAAAACCACTCACACCTTCGTGCATTACTATAACGTCAAGCCCCTGTTTGAACAATACTATAATTTAAACGATCAATATGAAAGTTTAAAATGACAATTTCAAACAATACTAGATACATTGATGAACTGCATAACTACGATAAAATTGTGGAATTCATTCGAAATAGTATTAATAACAAAATTACAAACATTGGCTTCCACTCAACCGCATTAAAACGAAATAAAAGAGGACTTATAGATGGCTTGGGAACCGTTTTCAAATTTGTCACCGGAAATTTAGATGCCGAAGACGGCAAACCATATAATGAAATACTAGAGCACTTACAAAAAAATTACCATAAATTGGAAAACCAATTAAAATTGGCCTACTCTGTAAATGATGAAATAATTACAAAATTTAGTAAAATACTGTTAGATATACAACATAATGAATCAACTTTGAAATCCAAAATTTTACAATTATACAAAATTATTAATAATATGCATATTCAAGATATATTATTTGCAAAAAAATATTTATGATCAACTTATTATACTTTATAATTCTATTTTAAACGTACTCCAGGATATAGAAAATTCAATTACATTCTGTAAATTAAGAACACTGCACCCAAGTATTATACAGCCTGAAGAACTTCTATTAGAAATACAAAAAAATTCAAAATTTTATAAAGCCCAACTCCCGTTTGAACCAAATCATGAAAATATTTTGGAATACGAATCACTATTAAAAGTTAACTGTAAGATTGAATCCTTTCAAATCATTTAATTAATATCAATCCCAATTAATTATGAAACAAATTTCGATCTTTATTACTTGCATCCTATCCCAACAAGATATGATTCAGATTTTGAAACTATAATACCTAATTCAAGATATTTTTTAAAGTCAATAAATGAAATTATTCCATTGAGCGACATATGTATTCCAAGCAAAACATACCAATGCCCAAATAAATTCCACGCGCATTACAATCCAACATGCGAAAAAGAAATCCTCAACGAACAGCAAAGCAACCAGTGCCATTATACAAAATTAGATATAAAGGAAAATCACTTTGAATTAGTGCCCGATATAAACCAATACTTGATTATTCTACCCCGAGAAGAGAAAATCACTATAAACTGCCCAGAAGGAATTAACGTAGAATCATTAACTGGAATTTTCCTTATTAAAGTGGAAAATAACTGTGACATAGTTTCTAAACAACAAAAATTTGTATTTTGGGATAAAACTCAAGGAACTCGTTTAATGCTTCCAAACTCAATATTAAATTAAAATCTAATAAAATTTCTAATTTTACAATAAATCTAAAATCTTTAAAACTTAGTGAAATAAAAACTAATTCATTCCACCAATTCAAGAATCGGATACGAACTTTCACATCCCGAGCATTTGGACAATTCTATTTTAGCATTTACTTTTCTGAAATAGGAAATTAAGGCAGGCACTGAACACAACAACCTCGAAGAAAGAAGAAATCGAACTTCGACCTCCAGAGGGTGCTTCCTTATAAGAAGGGAGGAGTTATATGCCCAGCTATAACAACAAACGTGACAAATAAGACATTTACGTAGAAGCACGTCTCGCGGACACGTCATGTTTCAAGAACATAAAAACAAATGTATCATGTAGTTTCATACAGTCTAGATTCAGATGTAACGCTATTAACAACTTATTATTGTATTAACCAAATAAATAGTTTTTAAAAAGTTACTTGCGTTGTTTAAACAAATAATTTATATATACATACATACATAACATCACGCTATATCCCATTAAATGGGGTAGCATGAACCCGTTAACATTCTCATCCTGACATACGATACTAGTTTCGACCACAATAACACTTCCTCCATACGAACTCTTTCTTTTCTCACAACCAAAATCCATCATCACCCAACAAACATTCATCCATTCGCTCCTGTACACCTGTTTCGTAAATCTTCACTTACGCCCACTTCTCTAACAACGAATCTATAAGATATGAAGGCAGCATCGCCTGTGCTTGTTTAAAAATACATTTAACACAATTGCAGTTACACACTGTATAGTAAAAACTTAAAATGAAGTAAAAAAAGATGAGGAAGGAAGGGAGTAACTACATTCGCTTGTTTTTGAAACAGAATTCCACACAATTGCAGTTGGACACTCGAAAAATCTAACCAATGAATCTAAAATCAAGAATCATACGCTTGTCCTTATTCATCATATTAATTTTCTCCAAACATTCCTATACTGACACACCACTTTTGCTTCAACCACATTCATAATTCTTTTCACACAAGCTCGTTTATTCTTCACACTCAGAATCTTTCGCTCACGCAACAACCCTTCAATCATATTTATCCATTTGTTCCTGGGTCGTCCACGCAAACTTTCACCCTCAATTTCACCAGTATACATCTGTTTCACCAATCTGTCATTCGACATACGTTCTACATGACCAAACCATCTCAACTGACTTATTCCCACTCTTCTTACAACATTCTTCCCAATCTCACATTCATCATATATATATATATATATACTTGCTCAATTAAAATAAAACTGAAATCATTAGTTACATTTTTAACTAATTCGTAAATTGTCATATTTGTTATTTATTTGGTTTATTGTAGTACACCGCGCCATCTATGAGATAAATTGTGTATTGAATAAGTGACGCCACCTGTGACATACCAATAATCGTCATCGTTCTGAGTAGCGATGAAAAACTATCGGTAATTTTAACTATCGATGGTTCGATAGTGCTATCAGTAAACTATCGATATATCGATAGTACTATCGATAGTCAATTTAATTACTAAACGATAGTTTTAATTACTAAACGATAGGTTTAGTTACTAAACGATAATTACTAAACGATACTATCGATAGTATTTTTTCTTTTAATTACTTATCGATAGTATTTTTTTTACAAAGGTATAAATATTTTTTTTTTTCAAAATTAAAAAATCTTTGCCTATACAGAGAGTGATTAAATTCGTTCCTTTTTCGTGAGAGAGGTAAAATAAATTTATATTTTTTTAAATGCTTCTCTTATTCCCTAAAACTTAAATCTTTTGATGTTGCTCTATATTAAGGGATGTTTGCTAAATAATTCCTGTGAATATGGTTTTGTTACAGTTAATATTACCCGCTCTAAGGTATGTACAAATGGGAGAAATTGAAAATAAGAAAATATACAATAAATGTCAAAAAAATATTTCTTTAAAATTTAGACTTAATACAAGATATCAGAAGTAACAAATGTGAAAAATTAAAATCAAATGCAAATATGTACTTCTATCCCTAGGTATATACCATTTCGTACATTAATTTATATTTTTGTCGAGATCAAGATATTAGAAAAACTAGTTGAAATTCGAACACCTTTTATATTAATTTAGATCAAATAAATTAAAAGAAATAATATCTTACCTTCAGTGTTATAATAATATTCACTGCAGCACAAGCTACAATGAACATCAGAGATCAACTGAATGTAAATTATCTCGTACCTGTCACCCTGTAATAAATTTGTTACAAATCTCACTTTGTCTTTCATCCCTTGAAAGTCTTCGGATAACCAATCGATTTACAGCTAACATTTGTGTACAGTTACTGTATAATAACGATATTGAATATAATTTGAATTATATCATTTAAATGGAGATGATATCTTTATAAGTCATATTTAACACATTAGCTACCACGTGGTCCGCAAATAACAGACGTATTCGAATTGCTTCGGGAACAAAAGGTAATTTGCTTGTCATTACTCACAGCCCAGCCCGTGTTATAAATTTATTATATATTTATTTTTATTTTTAAATTAAATTATTTTATTTTAAAGATAGTTACTAAACAATAGTTACTAAACGATAGTTACTAAACGATAATTACTAAACGATACTATCGATAGTTTTTTCTGTTAATTACTTATCGATAGTATTTTTTTAAACTATCGATGTATCGATAGTACTATCAATAGTTTTTCATCTCTAGTTCTGACGTAGTCCATGATGACACAGAACTACTTTCGGTGTTGTGGACAAAAGTGGTGGGAGACTAATTCGGCTGGTTGGATTTTAGGTGGCGTGGATAATCGGTTGCGTGGAATATCGGTGGCGTGGTATTCGGTGGCGTAGCATTGATTCTTTGGGAGGGTTCCATCGTTTTATCTATGTCAATCCTTAGTTTATTTTCCAATATAGATTGAAACATTTTTGCTGATGTATATAGTAAAGATATCCGTCTGTAGTTGGAGCACATCATCCTATCACCTCTCTTAAAAATCGGAAAAATGATTACAGTCTCCCACTTCCTGGGGATTTTTTCTTGTTCTAATATTGAATTAAATAGGATATTAGAAAAAACTATCTCATTTTCGCTTATATATATATATACCGGGCGTCTACTTTTTTTTTATTTAGCGATATCTCTTTACCTATTAATCTTAGAATAAACGTGTACGCAAGAAAAATGTGCAGAATGAAAAACTGCATTCATAGAGTATAAGATTGTTGTTCAACTGTTTCTTATATCCGAGTTAGAAGCAAAAGAAAATACACGCTTTCATGCAATTATCAGAGTGCCATGAGAAATAAAACAAATTAGATAACCTTTCTTAAAAATCTCATTCCCTGGGGATTTTTCCTTGTTCTAATTAAATAGGATATTAGAGATAATTAAACCATTTTTTCCTGTATATATATATACATATATATATATATATATATATATATATATATATATATATATATATATATATATATATATATTTATATATATTCTAGATATGAAAGTGCTGTTCAAATTTAGTTTCCAAATTCGTTTCCAAGCTTCTAGAATTCTCTTCAAATTTAGCTTTCAAACTTCTGGAATTTTCTTCCAATTTAGTTTCCAAGCTTGTTTCCAAGCTTCTAGAATTTTCTTCTAATTTAGTTTCCAGGCTTCTAGAATTTTCCATAAGTTCTTTCAGATTTTTGGAATTTTCTTCGGTATTTCTGTAACTTTTTTCCAATTTGGCTTCGAAACTTCTAGAATTCTCCTCTGTTTTCCTGGAATTTTCTTCCAATTTGGCTTCCAAACTTCTAGAATTCTCCTGCAGATCTTTCTTCAGAGTTTTGGAATTTTCCATGAGTTCTTTCAGATTTTTTGAATTTTCTTCGGTATTTCTGGAACTCTCTTCCAATTTGGCTTCCAAACTTCTAGAATTTTCTTTCAGTTCTTCCTTCAGATTTTTGGAATTTTCTTACATGCTTCTAGAATTTTCTTCAAATTTAGCTTCCAGGCTTCTGGAATTTTCTTCCAATTTTTTGTACATGGAGTCCAAATCGCCCGGAATTTCGAATTCATAAGTATCCGCTATTTCACCAGCTTCAACCAAAAATTGACGAAGTCGCTCTTGCAGTATACTTTTCTTGCCTGTAGTATCCAGATCACGTTCTTCTAATTCTCTCTTGAGATCAGTCACTTTGAAATCACTTAGATTTACTTTTCTCGAACCCATTTTTATTTATTTATACTTAAACTTTACATTTAATTCACAAAACACAACCCTAACACCTGACACAAATTGTATCGTTTATTACAATTTCGGGTTCGGTGAAGTTTATTATTAAATAAAACACGAGTAATGAAAACACTAACAAAATATTTATTTAAAACGAAACTAATGTAGTACAACTACTAAGACATATATTTATATTCAACACGTATTTATATTCACAACAAAGTATTTAGCAACGACTTGCACTGTTCACACTTCGAATACAGAATGCCTGTTGCCGGACGAAACTCTTTCTTATATACTGGAACAAGATTTTCTAGAATATACGAGAGCGTCTGGAAAACATGACGCAGAGCGAACAGGTTAGGACTTGTCTATTGCGTATGAGACAGCAGTGAACGTGCTACACACTATGACGCGTCGACTGTTCCAGACGGAACAGAGCCGTACTCGCTACAATATTACTGCATAAGCTTCAGTATCAATTCAACTTTTCTTCTGAGCTAATTCAACTCATGAAATCATATTTAACCTTCCTACTACTGATTGGGGTAATTCTGTACCCCAACTCAGATTTTTTTCACATTTTTCGCTATAACTTTTTTATTCGTGTAAATTAGTTCAATTCCATTTAGGTATGTAAAATTTAGGGATACTGGAATATATTGTTGAAAGTTTTTGTTAAAGAAAAAAATTATAATCGTTTTTACACAACAAAATATAGCTGGGGTACAAAAGAACCCCACATGGTATTTCGTGTCATTCAAATTTGTAACTTGATTTTTCTTGTTTGGTTCCGTGTTTTGGCTCGTGTTTCGGTGACTTCTCTTGAAAAAATAAAAGTAAGTAAATTTTGTATATGTTGGGGGATTATTGGAGATGTTTTATATGATTTTATATATTTATTTTCCAGAAATATGGAAGTTTCACGGCAACCTAAAGATCCCGCGAACCTTACTGTTGAAAAAATGAAAATGTATTTGTATAGTGATGTAGACATTGGGGAACATCTATTTCAGATTCAGGAGGAAAGTGATATTGAAGATGATCATGTTGAAGAGATAATTGATGAACTTGATGCGATTGAAATACCGGATGAATTTGAGAATACTGCTTATAACGAAACATCAGCATTTCAGATGCTGATGTTGATATATAAAGAATTAATGCTTTTATTAGTTCTTTATATCAACATAAATAAAAAGAGAGAATGCCTCAGACCTATTTTGAAAATTTTCAATTTTCTGTGTAAGGCCTAGTGGGTTTCCTGAAATTGCCTGAAAGGTCGTTTGCGCCAAATCGTGCCATCCTTTGCGGATCAGATGCTGATGTTTCGTTATAAGCAATATTCTCAAATATTATTCGAAGATACAACGAAGATCCGAATATACAAAGACATATAAAACAATATATGATAACTGTTGTTCCAGATTTGCAAAAGAATCCGCGGCCACAATCGGCAAGCATTTCGGGGCGTTGTGTTCTTTGTCTTCGACGAAATTACAGGAAGACACGTAATAAATGTGAAAAATGTGGTTTATTTATATGTTTAGACCATAGTAAAAAGTATACCATCTGTAATGCATGCGGAGAATAAATGTAACAACGTTTTATAATTAATATGACAAAAACTGTATTTACTCTATATTTATAAATTCTTTTCCCTGTAATTATTGTTATATTTTATCGATAAAGTTAATTTTTGTTATATGGGCTTATTTGATGATAAGTAACAACACTGTCATGTTTTTTCCCCAAAAAGTTAAATAAAAAGCTGGGGTACAAAATTACCCTACATGGTATGTCGAGGTTGTCGAAACACTCGGTAGTAGGAAGGTTAAATGATCGTAGGCAATATGTTTATTATAACAACTTTAAATGTGATCAATTTACTCCCCTCTCGGGTGTACCCCAAGGGTAAAATTTAGGCATGCCCTTTATTATTTAATCTATTTATAAATGATATTACTTATTGCTTACGATCTTCCAATACTTTATTATATGCCGATGATCTTAAACTGTTGAAAGTTATCAACTCAGATTCTGACCGAATACAACTTTAATCTGATATTGATAATCTATTAGTTTGGTCTTCATCCTCACTTTTATTTTGTAATGTTAATAAGTCTAAAATCATGACTTACTCCATGAAACAGAATCCTTGTCATTATAATTATAAAATGAGAGATACGTGTCTTGATAGAGTTAGTATTTATAAGGATTTGGGTGTCATGTTCGATTCAAAATTTTCTTTCCCTGCTCATCTCGAGTACATTATCAAAAGTTCGTATAAGAATTTAGGATTTATTATTAGAAATTCGCAACTATTTCAAAATGTATTGACGCTTAAATTCTTATATTTTTCTTTTGTTCGTTCAAAACTTGAGTACTGTGTAATCATATGGAATCCAATTTATAAGAACCATAACGCAGATATTGAATGGATTCAGCGAAAATCTGTAAGATTTTGTGCTCAAAAATTATTTCCACCTTTCAACTCATACACGTATAGTTACACAGCTACTCTAGTTAAACTTAATATGATCACTCTTGAGAATAGACGTAATGTGCACTCATGCTTATACTTACATAATCTATTTTGTAATAAAATTTATGATATTTCGAGCTTAACTCGAATTAATATAAATATTCCTAGAATATCGTCTAGGTCTAAACAAACTTTCTTTCTGACAAGTATTAAGTCAAATTATGAGCTCAGAGGTCCTATACGACGATTATGCTCAATATATAATCAGTTTGAGTGTCTGTTGAATATATATATTTTCTATGGTTCTTATTCATATTTCAAATGTATCTTGCTTAAATTTTTGTCCACTTGTGAAATGTAAACGTAAATTTATAATGTATATGTCATTTAAAATTAGTTGTTTAAATCTCCTATAGTATTTAATTTCTATTGTGTTATGTCGCAATGTTTATAATATTTTAATTTGTATTTTTCTTTTTCCAACCCTCAGTAATTGGGATAATTTTATCCTGTTGAGTGGTTGTAAAATTCATAAATAAATAAATAATTATTATATACGTTACTCATTTATTACGAATTTAACAAATCAAACAAATATAAAAAATTAGGATTGAAATAAACAAACTCAAATATTGAAAATATAAAAATTATCAAAATTAAAGTCGAACTATGGGGATCAAAATACAATATTTTCCCCACTACAAAATTCATGAAGGGAAGAGGAACTGCTCTCAATAGTCTCATAAAACTGGAGCGTTATTTCTTAAAACATATTTCACGGCTGTTCACAATTTCCAATCTGTGACGGACACATGCAGTTTAAAATATAATTGTTCGGTTGGGTGTAGAGTTTTATCTTAATATGCAACGCTATATTCCTTTTTTTTCAATTTAGTCCATACAAGTTTTCAACATTTTATTTAATGGCACGTAGTTTGGTCTGTATTTGATTTTATATTTTTGACTATGGTAAATAATATTTTTTAACAAAAGTTGGATTGTTTTATTCATTTATGTGTTGTGTATTTATTATCGTTTAAATTTTGACTACTGTGACTATAGATATTTTTGTAAATGTATGGTTTTGATGAATAATTATGTTTCGTTTGTAACAACCCAGAAAATTACTTCAGTAAGGTCAAAACGTTGGTATGCGTCGGTAAATGTTAATATTGTGACATGATCTGGCTACTTATTTCCCTAACACATGTATTTTATCTTATTATTAAATACAATCAACTTACGTGCAGGACTTAAACTGCTAAAAAGAGAGGAACCTAGTTCTCGAATTCGAACTAATCTTTGGCTCGGGTCTTCTCCGATTAACCAGTATGTTCTCATTTTACCTTTACCCTATAATAAAGTTGGTTATATTTTAACTGTGTTCTGTTCTATACAAGATGGTTCTAATTGTATAGTGAAATACCTTTATAGCTACAATTCCTCTATCTTCACAGCGAAAACCACTAAGACGTTGAAGCAAGTCGTACGTGGACTGTGATATATGTATTTTGAAAGCTTCGCCAGAACTCTCCATTCGGGATGCTGTATTTACTGTGTCCCCGAATAAACAAAATCGGGGCATTTTCATTCCCACCACTCCAGCCACGCACCGTCCTATTGAAAAACATGTATTTTCATAACATAACATAAATAGTACTAGTATAACAAATAAGTAAGAAGCACATTATTTCACACATAAATCTTTATATTAAGAACCTGAATGTATGCCAATTCGAAGTTTTAAAAGTTCTCCTTGTCTATGACGAATTTCAAACTTTTTTATTTTATTTAGAAGGTGTAATGCCATTGATGCTATTTCACCCGCATGTCGATCGCCATTCCTAATTGGTAAACCACTTACTACCATGTAAGCATCACCTATTGTTTCAACCTAAAACAAATATTTATTTTGAACTTTTATTTCTTTGAATAATAGTACAACCAAGCAGTGCCTTATAAAATTTAATGATAATATTTTTAAAATGTAATGTTTTTGAATTTGAAAATTTGTAGGAGAAAATATAAATAGTCGGAATCCGAGAAATATTTTTTTTTTATTCTACCACATTACCAGTTTCTCGTCTTGAGTTTGACAACAGTAGATAATAATTTACAGGAACTTATGCAGAATTTACATTCGCATATTTATGCACCCAACCTATTTTGATACGAAAATAACAAAAAAAAATGCATTATATAGAATTATGGACAGTTCACGCGGTTCCTCTGCATCTATATTAAAAAAGAAAAATTACCTAGTCGATAATATTACAAATTTGCTGTGACCACCACAATACTCTCCTGGCCATAATTAACATTTTTAATACTTCTAACCGAATTCCCTACCTGGGAACTTTAATTTGATAGTAAAATCGAAGTAATTTAAATAATTTTTGAAAGAAACAATTGCTTCAATGTAATTTATGTTACGTTTATTAAAATTTTCTGCTCGAGACCTTTACTTATCCCGAACCCGGAATATATGAAATAACTTCTGAATTGACTAACGCTGAAACTATGAATCATGATAAATTGAATTTTATATTAAAATTTTAATAACTTCTTTTTATTCACATGTTGTGCAATAACAAAGCGATTCAAAATTATTAAAATGTTACCAATTACAAATAAACCGATAACAATTTTTTCAAGAAATAGATGTTTTTAGAGTCCATTTTAATTATTACGTATTTTGTGCAGAATACTATCTTTAACGGAATAAACATAAAAGCTTATCAAGACTCATTTATAAAGTTGTTACAAATACAAACGAACTTAACTTTTTAAAGTTATCTACGCACAGATAGTTTGATTTGTGCCGATTTTTTTAAAGATTAATAAAAATCTCTAGATAAAAAGCACCTGCATATTAGTTTTCCTATGTGAGTTGGATTAAAAAAATTTAAAGTAAATGTAATATAAACTAAATAGTTTTTAAAACACTTTCATGCTTTTGAAATAGAGATGAAAAACTATCGATAGTTTTTAAAAAAGTACTATCGATAAGTAATTAATGGAAAAAAACTATAGATAGTATCGTTTAGTAATTATCGTTCAGTAACTATCGTTTAGTAATTATCGTTCAGTAACTATCGTTTACTAACTATCGTTAAAATAAAATAATTTAAAAATAAAAATAAATATGCATATAATAAATTTCTAACACGGGCTGGGCTGTGAGTAATGACAAGCAAATTACCTTATGTTCCCGGAGCAATTCGAATATGTGGGTTATTTGCGGACCACATTGTAGCTAACGTGTTAAGTATGACTTATAAAGATTTCATCTATATTTAAATGATATAATTCAAATTATATTCAATATCATTATTGTACAGTAACTGTACACAAATATTAGCTGTAAATTAGAGATGGGCGAATATCATCCGCGAATAGTCGAATGCCGCGAATATTGACGTTATTCGATATTCGAGATTTTCGAATATTAACGTCAGTATAGCGAACATTCGAATACCTCGAATATCGCGTCGTATGTTGACCACAATTTTTGACTATGTTTTTCTTTACCATGAAGACGTACCATATTTCAAATTTGTTTTTCGCCAACATTTGAACCTTAACCTTAAATTTGAAGTTTTCGTCTTTTTCTTTTTTGTTCGTTCTTTTTGTTTTAATTTTATTTTATCTTAACAATTTCATTCAAATAATGAAAAGGACATAATTAAATAATTATTAATAATAAATAAATTAACTTTTAGGAGTATTCGAATATTCGAGTACCTCGAATATTCGAATACTCCTAAAAGTTAATTTATTTATTATTAATAATTATTTAATTATGTCCTTTTCATTATTTGAATGAAATTGTTAAGATAAAATAAAATTAAAACAAAAAGAACGAACAAAAAAGAAAAAGACGAAAACTTCAAATTTAAGGTTAAGGTTCAAATGTTGGCGAAAAACAAATTTGAAATATGGTACGTCTTCATGGTAAAGAAAAACATAGTCAAAAATTGTGGTCAACATACGACGCGATATTCGAGGTATTCGAATGTTCGCTATACTGACGTTAATATTCGAAAATCTCGAATATCGAATAACGTCAATATTCGCGGCATTCGACTATTCGCGGATGATATTCGCCCATCTCTAATTTACAGCTAATATTTGTGTACAGTTACTGTACAATAATGATATTGAATATAATTTGAATTATATCATTTAAATATAGATGAAATCTTTATAAGTCATACTTAACACGTTAGCTACAATGTGGTCCGCAAATAACCCACATATTCGAATTGCTCCGGGAACATAAGGTAATTTGCTTGTCATTACTCACAGCCCAGCCCGTGTTAGAAATTTATTATATGCATATTTATTTTTATTTTTAAATTATTTTATTTTAACGATAGTTAGTAAACGATAGTTACTGAACGATAATTACTAAACGATAGTTACTGAACGATAATTACTAAACGATACTATCTATAGTTTTTTTCCATTAATTACTTATCGATAGTACTTTTTTAAAAACTATCGATAGTTTTTCATCTCTATTTCAAAAGCATGAAAGTGTTTTAAAAACTATTTAGTTTATATTACATTTACTTTAAATTTTTTTAATCCAACTCACATAGGAAAACTAATATGCAGGTGCTTTTTATCTAGAGATTTTTATTAATCTTTAAAAAAATCGGCACAAATCAAACTATCTGTGCGTAGATAACTTTAAAAAGTTAAGTTCGTTTGTATTTGTAACAACTTTATAAATGAGTCTTGATAAGCTTTTATGTTTATTCCGTTAAAGATAGTATTCTGCACAAAATACGTAATAATTAAAATGGACTCTAAAAACATCTATTTCTTGAAAAAATTGTTATCGGTTTATTTGTAATTGGTAACATTTTAATAATTTTGAATCGCTTTGTTATTGCACAACATGTGAATAAAAAGAAGTTATTAAAATTTTAATATAAAATTCAATTTATCATGATTCATAGTTTCAGCGTTAGTCAATTCAGAAGTTATTTCATATATTCCGGGTTCGGGATAAGTAAAGGTCTCGAGCAGAAAATTTTAATAAACGTAACATAAATTACATTGAAGCAATTGTTTCTTTCAAAAATTATTTAAATTACTTCGATTTTACTATCAAATTAAAGTTCCCAGGTAGGGAATTCGGTTAGAAGTATTAAAAATGTTAATTATGGCCAGGAGAGTATTGTGGTGGTCACAGCAAATTTGTAATATTATCGACTAGGTAATTTTTCTTTTTTAATATAGATGCAGAGGAACCGCGTGAACTGTCCATAATTCTATATAATGCATTTTTTTTTGTTATTTTCGTATCAAAATAGGTTGGGTGCATAAATATGCGAATGTAAATTCTGCATAAGTTCCTGTAAATTATTATCTACTGTTGTCAAACTCAAGACGAGAAACTGGTAATGTGGTAGAATAAAAAAAAAATATTTCTCGGATTCCGACTATTTATATTTTCTCCTACAAATTTTCAAATTCAAAAACATTACATTTTAAAAATATTATCATTAAATTTTATAAGGCACTGCTTGGTTGTACTATTATTCAAAGAAATAAAAGTTCAAAATAAATATTTGTTTTAGGTTGAAACAATAGGTGATGCTTACATGGTAGTAAGTGGTTTACCAATTAGGAATGGCGATCGACATGCGGGTGAAATAGCATCAATGGCATTACACCTTCTAAATAAAATAAAAAAGTTTGAAATTCGTCATAGACAAGGAGAACTTTTAAAACTTCGAATTGGCATACATTCAGGTTCTTAATATAAAGATTTATGTGTGAAATAATGTGCTTCTTACTTATTTGTTATACTAGTACTATTTATGTTATGTTATGAAAATACATGTTTTTCAATAGGACGGTGCGTGGCTGGAGTGGTGGGAATGAAAATGCCCCGATTTTGTTTATTCGGGGACACAGTAAATACAGCATCCCGAATGGAGAGTTCTGGCGAAGCTTTCAAAATACATATATCACAGTCCACGTACGACTTGCTTCAACGTCTTAGTGGTTTTCGCTGTGAAGATAGAGGAATTGTAGCTATAAAGGTATTTCACTATACAATTAGAACCATCTTGTATAGAACAGAACACAGTTAAAATATAACCAACTTTATTATAGGGTAAAGGTAAAATGAGAACATACTGGTTAATCGGAGAAGACCCGAGCCAAAGATTAGTTCGAATTCGAGAACTAGGTTCCTCTCTTTTTAGCAGTTTAAGTCCTGCACGTAAGTTGATTGTATTTAATAATAAGATAAAATACATGTGTTAGGGAAATAAGTAGCCAGATCATGTCACAATATTAACATTTACCGACGCATACCAACGTTTTGACCTTACTGAAGTAATTTTCTGGGTTGTTACAAACGAAACATAATTATTCATCAAAACCATACATTTACAAAAATATCTATAGTCACAGTAGTCAAAATTTAAACGATAATAAATACACAACACATAAATGAATAAAACAATCCAACTTTTGTTAAAAAATATTATTTACCATAGTCAAAAATATAAAATCAAATACAGACCAAACTACGTGCCATTAAATAAAATGTTGAAAACTTGTATGGACTAAATTGAAAAAAAAGGAATATAGCGTTGCATATTAAGATAAAACTCTACACCCAACCGAACAATTATATTTTAAACTGCATGTGTCCGTCACAGATTGGAAATTGTGAACAGCCGTGAAATATGTTTTAAGAAATAACGCTCCAGTTTTATGAGACTATTGAGAGCAGTTCCTCTTCCCTTCATGAATTTTGTAGTGGGGAAAATATTGTATTTTGATCCCCATAGTTCGACTTTAATTTTGATAATTTTTATATTTTCAATATTTGAGTTTGTTTATTTCAATCCTAATTTTTTATATTTGTTTGATTTGTTAAATTCGTAATAAATGAGTAACGTATATAATAATTATTTATTTATTTATGAATTTTACAACCACTCAACAGGATAAAATTATCCCAATTACTGAGGGTTGGAAAAAGAAAAATACAAATTAAAATATTATAAACATTGCGACATAACACAATAGAAATTAAATACTATAGGAGATTTAAACAACTAATTTTAAATGACATATACATTATAAATTTACGTTTACATTTCACAAGTGGACAAAAATTTAAGCAAGATATTCCTATGTGAGTTGGATTAAAAAAATTTAAAGTAAATGTAATATAAACTAAATAGTTTTTAAAACACTTTCATGCTTTTGAAATAGAGATGAAAAACTATCGATAGTTTTTAAAAAAGTACTATCGATAAGTAATTAATGGAAAAAAACTATAGATAGTATCGTTTAGTAATTATCGTTCAGTAACTATCGTTTAGTAATTATCGTTCAGTAACTATCGTTTACTAACTATCGTTAAAATAAAATAATTTAAAAATAAAAATAAATATGCATATAATAAATTTCTAACACGGGCTGGGCTGTGAGTAATGACAAGCAAATTACCTTATGTTCCCGGAGCAATTCGAATATGTGGGTTATTTGCGGACCACATTGTAGCTAACGTGTTAAGTATGACTTATAAAGATTTCATCTATATTTAAATGATATAATTCAAATTATATTCAATATCATTATTGTACAGTAACTGTACACAAATATTAGCTGTAAATTAGAGATGGGCGAATATCATCCGCGAATAGTCGAATGCCGCGAATATTGACGTTATTCGATATTCGAGATTTTCGAATATTAACGTCAGTATAGCGAACATTCGAATACCTCGAATATCGCGTCGTATGTTGACCACAATTTTTGACTATGTTTTTCTTTACCATGAAGACGTACCATATTTCAAATTTGTTTTTCGCCAACATTTGAACCTTAACCTTAAATTTGAAGTTTTCGTCTTTTTCTTTTTTGTTCGTTCTTTTTGTTTTAATTTTATTTTATCTTAACAATTTCATTCAAATAATGAAAAGGACATAATTAAATAATTATTAATAATAAATAAATTAACTTTTAGGAGTATTCGAATATTCGAGTACCTCGAATATTCGAGATCTGATTAATATTCGTATTCGATATTCGAATTCGAGAAATTTGATATTCGCCCATCTCTACTGTAAATCGATTGGTTGTCGGAAGACTTGAAAGGAATAGAAGACAAAGTGAGATTTCTAAGAAATTTATTACATGATAACAGGTACGAGATAATTTAAATTCAATTGTTCTCTGATGTTCATTGGAGTTTGTGCTGTAGTGAATATTATTCTAACACTGAAGGTAAGATAATATTTCTTTTATTTTATTCGATCTAAATTAATATAAAAGATGTTTCGAATTGCAACTAGTTTTTCTAATATCTTGATCTCGACAAAAATACAAATTAATGTAAGAAATGGTATATACCTAGGGATAGAAGTTCGATTTTAGTTACCTATCACATAAAGGCGCCACTATTTTGAAGCTTCCATGAGTTTTATGTAAATTGTTGATAATTATAGATCAAAATAATTGAGAATTTGTTGAAATTTACTATTTTGACATCTTTAACTAAACAAGTATGTAGAGTGTAAATTTGGAGAATTACAATTTGCGTATTAAACATTAAATCCAAGTTTATGTCAATTTGATAAATGTATTGATTTTTCTTTTACCTATACAGGGCGCGAAACTGATTAAGCATTGTAATCTCGAGAACTATGATATACGAAGTTGGTTAAATTAGATAAATTTACCTCATTCGTTTAGTCATGTTTCTGGTTTCCTATAAAAAATCCTAGATGGCTATAGATAAGAAAAATGTAAAATTTGTCAATATCATTTTTCTCTTTTAACTTTTTTATTTGATTTATATTGAGATTTAAAATAGTAGGTCACTTTATTATATGTAAAATAGAGTTAATTGTATATATAATTTTATTAGGATGTTTAGGTCAGCAAGCCAAAAATTACAGAACATAAAAATAGACGAACAAGAGTTATAAGGTTAACAATAATCAATTACCTAAATTTAATTGATGAACACTACGTTAAATTTTGATAAGATTATAGTACACATATTATAATTATCAAAAAGGGAAATATAGAAAAATTCATGCCAGGGACATAAGTCAAAACTAATCGCCATTTGTTAAAGTTACAATCAAGGCAGTAGTACATGGACATTTGGACATGTAAGCTATGATATTCAAAAAGTATCGAGGACCAGGCGCGCGAATTTGTAAAATATCATTAAAACCTGCATGGTTGTTCATGTTGTTGTTTTTGAATTTGCTGATGTGTAAAAGTTTGTAAGGTCAACCTTTTAAATTTATGTGTTTTATTTTTAGTATCTTTCCTCCTTTGCATGGTATTAATGTTGAAATATAAATTTCTTCAATGGTTTGGTAGTCTCTCCGATATAGACTTTATTGCACATTTAACTTTGTAGACAACGTTGTCTTTTTATTTCGAGAATGAACATTGCAATGTGTATTAGTTAGAGTTGGCAATAACGATGTTCGGATTTTTAAATATTTTTCTAAGGCCTACATTAGTGGACGCATGGTATAGAACCATAATACAGGGTGTTTCAGGACTAGTGTAACAAACTTCAAAAGCTTATTCTTGAGGTCATTTTGAGCCAAAAATGTCATATGAAAATAGGTCCTATTCCTTCTAGTTATCAAAGTACAAGAGGTTGAAGTTCTATAAATAACACGAAATTTTCCAATTTTTGTAAACAAGATACTTTTGGAAAACAAGAGTTTTATTGAAAAGTCATACCTTATTTGTCTTAATTACTTTTATTTATTAATATTAACAAATACGACTTAGAGAACAAAACATAAAATGACACAATTAAATAGACACAGAATAACATAACCAAACATGGAATAGGTTAACACAATATGAAATAAGATAACAATTTTTTTTAAAATTACAGCAAGTGCTAAAAATGCGCGCCTTGAACTCGTATGCATGATTGACATCGGCGAATCATAGAATCATATACACGATAAATTCATAATTCGTTCAAGTAACTGTGCACGCGTGTTTATTTGTACCCTATAAACTTCTTGTTTCAAGTGTCCCCATAGATATAAATCAAGAGGATATAAGTCTGGAGATATTGCAGGCCAAAAATTTGGACCTCCACGTCCAATTCACCTATTGGGAAAGTTTTGGTTTAACCACTCAGTCACTTGTCTACCATAGAGAGGAGGAGCACCATCATGCTAGTATCACATCTGTTGTCGTACAAGAAGTGGAACATCTTCTTTAGTTCATGTAGTCTGTTTTCCAGAAAGTTTCTGTAGCCATCAGCTGTTAATCGGTCAATTAGAACTTCAATGTCTAGTAATCTAGTATTGAAAATTACTGCCCAGACATTTATGCTAAATCTTTGCTGAAAACGGGACTGAACAATCGTATGTGGATTTTCAATGCTCCATAAATGGTAAGTATGGAAATTGTTTACTCCATCTCTCGTGAATAGGGCTTCATCAAATCATAACACTTTGGAAATAAAGTCAGGATCATTTAAATTTTGACGGAGAAACCTGCGACAAAATTCTAAACGAGGACCATAGTCTCCGGGTTGCAGAGCTTGAACTCGTTGAAAGTGATAGGGATGTAATTCCTCACGGTTTAATATCCGCCAAACAGTGCTGTGAGACATGTGTAATTGAGCAGCGATGCGTCTTATGCTGATTTCAGGATTATCGAGAACAGCATCAATTATATTCTCTTCATCTTCAACGTTATTATTAACACCAATGTCATCATTTTGTACACCTCCCCGTACAGTTGTTGGTCCAGTTTCACGTAGACGCTGAAAAATGCGCGCAAATAGGCGATGGGAAGGTTGGCGTCTATTTGGATATCTGTCTCGGTATTCCCTGGTATACCATAATCCATAAATAAAAATCATATCTGCATATTCAGCAATACTATAACCATCCATTATGAAACAAAAATACAATCCTAAGTACAACTATTTTTAATTAAGACAAATTAGGTACGACTTTTCAATAAAACTCTTGTTTTCCGAAAGTATCTTGATTACAAAAATTTGAAAATTTCGTGTTCAACTTCAACCTCTTGTATTTTGGTAACTAGAAGCAATAGGACCTATGTTCATATGACATTTTTGGCTCAAAATGACCTCAGGAATAAGCTGTTAAAGTTTGTTACACTAGTCCTGAAACAGCCTGTATACCACAACTTCTGTAGTTCTTTTCAGGTTTGTATTTAAGGCTATTCGACCCCTGTCTCATAGAACTGGCATTTTTGTTTAACTTTTGCAATTGATTTCTCGTCACTGAAGTGTTTGTTATGAAATATATAATCATTAAAAAAATATCGCTTCTACAAATTGCAATATAATAATGCTCATATTTTCTATCACGATTTTTTTATTTAAATTTGCTTCATGCTATTTTGTAGCATTATTATTCTCAAGGAGCCTAAAATTATTCGTTCTCGCAAAAAATGGGAAAATGTGTTGAACAAATACACATTTTTCAGTCAATTTTCGGACATATTTTTACACGTTACGCCGGTATTTAGGCAACTTATTTCACTCTTAGTTTTCTACCTACCTCTTCAAGTAACCCAACCGTAATAAAATCAGTAGGGGATAATCTTTCTGTCCTCAAACACAATATCGTCCAATTATAAATATGAAATAATACTATTTCTTGTTTAAATATAAATTTTTAAATTTGATTGATTCTCAATACAAAATTTTTGTTACATTAATATTATATACTTTGAATTATATATCTCAATAAAGCAAATGATTAGCTGCCAATGATACAAAAAAATTTTGGTCCTAATTAATATTTTGGTAAGAAATGGTTAGCTGTGAGCACCCAGTGCAAAAAATGCAGAAAATTGAATAGATAATAATTTATTTACTACAGGTTCTATAAATGCAGAAGTCAAAGAAGTTACATAATTCAGAATTATAATTATATATAACAACTATTACCAAAAAAAAGTTTTGTTTGATAAATAAATATATATCTTAAACACAAACTACTAATACAAAAATTACACTCTGCATGTTTCATTTTTTCATTTTCACTGAGAAAATAACAAAAATATTAGACTAACATGATATGCCTCAAATATTATTAAAAGTCCAAATTACAAGATTAAAAAGTACTAATATGCTACGCGGGGAGGTAAGTTACGTATATATCTCGAATCAATTAATTCTGGCAAAATCCCTTGGTAATAAAATTTCTTCAATTGCTCTTCCATTTTTTCTTGCCAAAATATCTCGTCACGATGAATTTCTTGTACAAATATATCAAGTGGGGTCCATACAACAAAATAACATGATTTTCTTTTCGTTATGTGGAGTTGACCTTGAATTTGGTACATATAATTATGATTTTCTTTTAACATTATCTCACCGTTGTGTATTTTAAGAAAGTTAATTTCATTTTGTTCTATTGAGATTTTTACAGTCGACGCTTTTCCTTTTGCGGGGCATTTAATTTCAATAATTTTGTCATTGCCAATAAGCCCATCTGGAGAAGCAGCCAAGAATGGCAACATTTCGTCGATAATTAATCCACTTGGTTGAACTTTCACATGAAACTTCTCTTCAAATGTATGTATAGCAACTTTTTCATTTTGTACGCCGTACATAGTGTTCAAATTTCCTCTAAAATTACTATACAGTAAATTAAATACCTTCTGTCCCATAGGTGTTGAATCTTTTTTTTACAAATACTTCCAAAATTTTAAGCCGTAAGTCGCTTTCTTCTCTCTTGATGCCAAATATCAGAGTAGCTTTGTTCCACTGTTTTTTCAAATATTTCAATTTTATTGGCTTCCATTATTGATTGCAGAAATTTTTTTTTCTTTTTCAAATTTTTCATTTGACATGTCTTCAATTGGATTTGCTGCATTTGGTCCATATTCCGACTCAGCATCTGCACCGTTATTAGTTTTTCTTTTCTTATTGGCGGTTTTTGATGTCCTTTTTAATTTATTTTTTTGAATTTTTCTTGCATATTTTCTTATGTATACGCCTGTGTTTCTGCTACCCAAATATGTCTGTAGACTTTCATGAAAATTGTCTGAATTTTGAGAAAGTATAGCTGCATCACATCGCACATTATATCCATTTCTCAGTGAGAAATTCACTCTTTTGCCTCCAATAAATTTAGCAACAACACTATTAAATGATTCTGCGGAGTTGTTATTTTGACCTTCAATTAAACTTTCTGCATTACTGGCTACTCTTTGAACTGCAGCCATTACTTTTTCAAAAATATCTTTACTGTCCAAGGCATTAAAGATTGGGAACTCATTTCGTTTTGTACAGAAATAATTTCTTTCTTCGCAATTATTATGGTCTCCAAATATGTGAGATGGACCGTTTAAAATATCTTTTCTTAATTCTCGTACTTCTTCGGTGATTGGAACTTACATTTTTTGTCTGTATTCGACTGCTTTGGTTACAGCCGTTCGAAATCGTAATAAATTTTCTATACGACTATTACAGAATAATACCATTCTTGTATAATTTTCAATTATGGAATGGTTACATTCTGCAAACCTGTGCGGAATTATTCTTTCACTAGTTACGGAATAGCCACAAGTGGCGCCATCTATGTATTAAAAAGTGAATTTATAAATTCCTAATAATAAACAGTTATTGTAATTCCTGTTAAAGATTTTATAATTTTAGTATAAATATAGAAATCGTATGTTTCCGAATTACATAATTTTTAAATTTTAGAATCCAAATAAGAATTTCTAATATATCTGATGAGAAATATCTATCTTAAAGATTGGCAACACTGCGCTTAACAGTTTGTGATTGTTTTATTGCCATATCTGTCAAACAAAATTTGTTACTATCTATAACAGTTTTCATATATTATTTTGAGTTATTAAAATTATATAATATTAAAAATGAGTGAATCCTGCACTCCACCAGAAATTGTGGAAGTTGCTGCAGCTACAATTGGTATTTTAATACCAAAAAAGTCGAAAGATACATACGAACAATGCTATAATCAATTTATAGATTGGAAGAAGAATAAAAATAGTAATTCATTCTCCGAAAATGTTATAATAACGAAATTGCTAATAAAATGAAGTCATCCACTTTATGGAAAATTTACTCCATGCCACATTAAATATAAAACACAATGTAGATTTGGCTAATTATGCCAAGTTACGATCATTTTTAAAAAGGCAATCAGATGGTTACGTAGCAAAAAAATCAAAAACATTGTCCGCAGACGAAATTAAAGAATTTATAAATAAAGCACCAGACAACATCTATCTTGCTACCAAGGTAAAATCAAATAGAAATATTAAATGAATAATTGACATATAATTATGGATCATTTTTGTTTTAGGTTGTTTTAATTGTTGGCATAATGGGCGCGTGCCGAAAACATGAACTATGGCAAATGCAAATTAATCATATTCAGGATTTGGAGACAGCAGTTCTTATATCAGTTCCTGACACTAAAACAAAATTTCAAAGAAAGTTTACAATAAGTGGTGATTTTTATAGAATTTTCAAAAAATATCTGGAATTGCGCCCTTCAAATGTGGAAACAAACCATTTATTCTTAA
The DNA here is from genome assembly GCA_947425015.1 of Pterostichus niger. NCBI lineage: Eukaryota > Metazoa > Arthropoda > Insecta > Coleoptera > Carabidae > Pterostichus > Pterostichus niger. The sequence continues at coordinate 16,685,749 of OX380336.1, forward strand.
ATTATCAAAAAGGTCGGTGTACAAAACAAATAATCGGCATTAACAAATTCGGAAATATGCCGAAACAAGTCGCAACATTTTTAAATCTAAAAAATCCAGAACTTTACACAGGGCACTGCTTTAGACGGACCTCTGCAACGATGTTAATCGATGCAGGAGCTGATATAACAACATTAAAACGACATGGTGGGTGGAAGTCAACCGAAATAGCAGAAAGCTATATAGATAATTCCATAAACAGCAGAATGAATATTGTAAATAAAATAATGAATTGTGTAATCGAACCAGAAACTTCTTCAAAAGAAAATTCCTCTACAATATCATCTTCAATAAATTAATGAAACTAGGGCATCAAATTTATACAATGCTCCAAATTTCATTTTTCATAACTGCACAAATAATATAACTATCAACATTTCAAATAATAAAGAAGATAAGAACTAATGATCATTAATTGAATTTAATAGTAATTACATGTATTTAAATATAAGTTTAACTTTATTTATTGTTGGTGAAAATTGTATAATATAAATATAACTTAATATGAAGTTTTTTATCGGTTAAGTTTTTTAAATTCAACTAACTTTATAATTGTATAGAAAGTATAGTCTGCAACATGTTTGGAATGGCCATTCTGCCCTCGTGGAACCGTCACACTCGCCTACGGCTCGTGTGACAAACTTTCCACTCGTGCAGAATATGCCTCATTCCAAACTTGTTACAGAATATACTATTCCGCTACATATTTTCGCACGTTTATATTTGTTCGGGGTGTCTTACCAATCTCTTTTAATTTATTTATGTAGCACCGTAAAAGATGATTTGTACATTCAATTTTTCGAACAAAAAAATTCTGGCCATATGGTGCGCAATCCCTGATTCTTCTATACACACTGCTGTCGCCATCAGCAATGATACATCCATATTTAACATTATGCATCTCGATGCTCTTTTTAAAACCTTCTAAAATAATTTGTGCTTCCATTCCTGTTGAAGGACCTTTCCAGTTCATATAGCACGTGTGGTCATCTTTTTGTCCTTCCTTTCTGAAGCTTCTTCGTGCACAAACAGAACAATATTTGTTTTTAACGCCGGTAAACAATACCTTTTTAGTTCGTGCTCCAATTATACATGCTACACCAGATAACGCATTATAATTAGATCTGTAACTTCGCTTACTCCACGCCCCGTCTGCAATTACAGATATGATAGGTATACCATCCACGTCAACTTCACCAGCTTCTATTGCAAGCGTAGCTTCTTCTTCTCCCGCTTTCTGCATTTCTTCCCAAGCCGCAGGTGTTAGACACGAGGAAACAATATCATGGTGTTTTAAATATGTTTTTTTGTGTCATTGATGGAATATCCATTGTGGCATTTATTTCTTGATATTGGCTGTATCCTCCCCCTGTTATCAACATTGCTGTTACGGCCAGAGTGTTTACGTCGACATCTGAATCAGGATTTTCGGAGTGCATAGTTTCTTCTTTATTGCACATCTCACATTTGAAGCGAAATACACTTTTTGTCCCCATACGTTTTTCCGACACAAGGTTTACATCAAAAAACGAACAGCCAAATCCAATATGTTTCAAGGATTTTAGTGAAGAAATAAAATAATTTATATCCACAATTCTTCTACCGGTGACGACTGATGATTCAATATCATTTTGCTGAATTTCTGTCTCGAATGTTAATTCATTTTCTTCGATAGATGAGATCGTTGTATCACTAATATTTAAGTAATTCAGTGCACTTGCACTGTTATCACTTTCATTTTATGTCTGGTAATTCCATACATTTTCTGAAGCAGATTCTTTCGAATCATAATGTTTTTCACTTTCAATAACATTTTGAGACGTAGTTTCTTCAGCGATGGTACTCGTACTCTCAGAAGAGCTATAAAAATAAAAATATCGTATGAAAATGACTAAAAACGATAAATTTAGCAATACAAGCAGTAGTTATATTTAATAAAATAATAAACACATGGCAGAATAATAAATGTTTGATAAAATTAGTATAAGTACGCTCAGCTACTAAAAATTATAATTTCTAGTTACTATTAATATTATATCATTATTTATTAAAAATATTAGTAATTTATCAATTTACAAAAACTTACCATTTTTTCAATTCCTTTATTTTTCGCAGTCTTCGCATTCGGCTTTTAGCTGACATAGTTTTATCCATATTTACTTTTCACAATATAGTATAACTAAATAAAACAAAAGAATATTTGAAAAAACAAACAATATCGAGAACAATCCGAAATCTAGATGTAACAAATATCTCTGTAATTGCACTACTTACTGTAACAAGATAAGTAATAGAATAACAACAAAAATATTTTGTAGGAGTAAAGATGTAGGTATAACGGTTAATCTTCGCAAGTCTTAAAATTGATTGGGTAAAAATGTTAAGATTAGGTAATTACGAAGGGTCAACCAATTAGGAGTGGATACGACCAGGGGGTCGGTCGACCGACCAGTTGCTGAAATATATTTACAAACGAACTAAGAACAAAGAACTAAAATATATTTACAAAATTTCCATATTTATCTATTATCTTATATAGATTAAAAATCGAATAGTTCTCTTTATCTTCATCTGGATTAAATATATTATTATCTATTACAACACTGTCTACATGTATTATAATTTAAAACAGATTTGACGTGGTATTATGTCTTCTGTTTCCATATGAAAACAGCTGTTTGCATAATATTCAATTAAACTCAGAAATATATTCATGAGGTAACAAGTTTACTAATGTTGGTAGGTATTATTAGAAATATATAAGAAGTCGTCACACTGAAAAACTAGCTTGTTGGAAAGCATTGAAAATTTTAGTTTTCCCCGCAGGGATAAGGTTGTAAATTTTATGATTTATGACATGACCCTTTTGAGAAGAACTTAAATACAACGTGCAGTGCTGGGCTGGTTGTATAAGTGCAAGGCGAATATTTCAAAATCAAGAAACGAAATTTTATTTTAGGGTCGAACAGCCTTAATGCTATAGATTCGTTGTGATATTGTCTTATCTAGGAACTTTACAGGCTAGCCATTCTTGATAAGTGTGGTCTTTATGAAATTCAAATTTACTTTCTGGGACGACTTATTTGAAAGTAATATAGCTCGATCTACGAGGATGCTAACAACGTTAGTTTTGCACCCAATCCTTATGATAGATTTATATATCTTCCTGAATAAATTGGTTTTCTCCATCAATTTGTGGTCAGTTTGTTTTTGTGTCTTATCACGGATAAATCTATTAAGTTTAGGTAGCCATGTGGTTATAACTTTATAGTAAACTTCAATCTTGGATGGACTGAATTAACAGCATCAAGAACAGTAGTAAATATATTACTTATTGTAAAAAACTAAATTTTTAACAATGAAGTTTTTCAATGTGTATATATATATAATCATAAATATAACATTAGACATATACAAACTGCCAAACATATTATTAACTTCGCTCATCCTAATATTTAGAAAAGTACAAATACAAGGAAGTATTGTCCAGTTCTTCGTGTTCTCTAGCAAATGTGTCACAAACATCACATGAATGTACATTTAAACATATCCTTATCATATATCCACAAATATAACGAAGATAATTTTCTTATCTCAATTCGATACTTCCTATAGCATATATCAGGTAACATATTAACAAAAAATTAAAATAAACTCTTGTCAAAATTTAACAAAATTTTACAGCCTCCGAGTCAACTTATTAGGTCATCTCAGAATGGTATAACCCACTCCTTTACGTAGGACAAGTTTACGTGAAGGAGCTTTGTGTCGAAGAACTGTGCCAGCAAAGGATATGATTCCTAACAATTCGGTAGAAAGACATGAGAAGTTTTGTCGATCCGGCAGTGCCATCTACCGAAAAAAGCAAAATAAGTAAAAACTCAGGGGCTGATAATTTTTGTGAAACTTTGACAAGTGTTTATTTAATTTTTTTATTAAAAATGGTTTCACAAAGCAGATGGACAATTAATTTTGTCTTTGTTTTTCTTGTTTTTAACATTTTAATGATATGCTACTCCTATTTTGCATTATCGTAGGTTTCTGATTGTGCAAAATTTTATATTTTCATTAGAATTTGAATCAAAACCTTCAGCATAATTTTCTCCGCCTGTATGAAAGTAATTACTATTCCAAAATATTTTTTGCTGAACTATCTTCGTTACTCCTTTGTGTCCTCCAGCAGTTCCATCATGAATCTCCTCCATTACCTCCGGTACTCTTTTCCTGGGGATTATGATCTGCATCTTTGGCTTCGTAGCCTCAGGACTTTCCATGATACGTTTCAGTAGTCCATCTTCTATAAGCCTTACTGCGCCCAGCACGATTTTACGGTTTTTTAGTGTCGTGCAACTTCTTGCCAGAATGGTTTGCGGCCTTCTTTCTTCCATTCCAGTAGATTTTTCAATTCCGGATCAATTTCTTGGTCTTTTACAACTTCTTCTGTCAGCCAATGATCGTCTATCACTGTGGTCCGTAAGATTGAGACGGACTCTGTTGCTGTATGCAGTTGCCATTTTGTTGATTCCATAGTTATCGGTTTCTTGAAAGTATCAGGTCTGATGATTGTTTTTGTCGCACCTGTATTAGTCAGGAAAGCATGCGGTTTTCTGTCAAACAACTCATCCACAAAAATGTTATTCACTCTAGGTAGTAGGGAAACGACATGTCCAGTTGGCTACAGAGCATCTTGAGAATGAATTGACGTTCGCCCCCTTGCATCGACCTGGTTTAGTTTATCCGTTGTTTGTTCTTCAGTTGTTACCCGCAGCGGCTTTGCACATGCCCCAGTTCACCGCAGTTCCAACATCAAAGTTGTTTTTCCCTTGCCAATATCTCAGTCAACACACGTTGTACTGTTTCCTCCATAGACTCACTGTGTTTTTCCTTCGCGCCCTCTATTAAGCGAATATTGCTTTGCCATCTTGAAGCAAGTTCTGCTGCCTCGAATTCCAATGCACTGGCCCGATTACTCGAACGAGACAGAATCAGGGCCAGCTTGGTTTCTTTATCCCAGAGACCATCAACGAACTCTAGCACAGTCAGTCGTTCAAACACATTTTCCGGGGTGTCAGGATGTGCTAGGCAAACTAGACGAGCGATGTCAAATTCATATTCTTGCAGACTTTCAGTTGATTTCTGATACCTATTCCTCAGCTGCGAGTAATACACTGGCTGCATATTTGCGTCTCCATACCGCTTTTCCAAACGTTTAGCAAGTAGCTGATAGTTTTGCCGCTCTTCTGGAGGAATTGTTTGCAATATATCCACTGCGTCACCACGCAGCGCAATGATCAAGACCGTTGCCTTCTCAGATGATGACCAACCATTATATACTACCGCAGTTTCGAATTGGGCGTAATAATTAAGCCATGATATCTTACCATTAAATTGTGGTGGTTTCTTCTGGAATCTCCCCTATGATTCTTTATCCTTTTTTAACAAAATCTTCAACTTTTCCGCTATTTAATAGCTTGTCACAACTTGGAATTTTCTGAATCAAGTCATTATTTTGCTTGACATTTGGCTGTTCGTGATTCAATGATGGATTCAATGTTACCAATCTTGCCTCGATTTCTTCAATGTTTCCTTTCAATTTTGCTTCACACTTTTCTTCAAATTTTTCATGAAAATTTCTCGAATATTCTTAAATTTTTCAAAATTTTTCGAATGTTCTTCAAAAGTTTCCAAACATGTTTCCAAGCTTTTAGAATTTTTCTCAAACTTTTCAAATTTTTTTCAAATTTGGCTTCCAAGCTTCTAGACCTTTCCACGGTATCCCTGTTATTTTCTTCTAATTTGGCTTCCAAGCTTCTGTACATAGAGTTCCAATCGCCCGGAATTTTTAATTCGTACGTATCCGCCATTCCACCAGCTTCAACCAAAAATTGACCAAGTCACTCTTGGAGTATACTTTTCTTGCCTGTATTGTGTAGTTCACGTTCCTCTAAATCTCTCTTGAGATCAGTTACTTTTAAATTACTTATATTTGCAATTTTCGATCCCATTTTTATTTATTTTCACTTTAAACTTCACTTTTAAGTCACGAAACACAACCCTAACACCTGACACCAATTGTAACGTTTATTACAATTTCGGGTTCGGTGAAGTTTATTATTAAATAAATACAAGCAATGAAAACACTAACTAAATATTTATTTAATGATAAACTTCACCGAACCCGAAATTGTAATAAACGTTACAATATTTATATTTTTACTACTAACGCTCATACATTTCCATTTACACATTGCGAATAATAAAATCAGTGCAAATCATTTGGTATGATTTTTCCATTTGCGGATGTCGTAGTTATAGACCTTGTTTCGCGATTTGAATGGTTTTCTCTCGTTGACAAGTTTTACAGTTACGAACATATTTTGCTGTTCCGTAACGTGGTTTTGGTCAATTATCGTAGAGGAATTTGACAAAATATCTTCGAATCACATAAGCATTCATTGCAATTTTGTTGCAATTGTGGAATTACGCATATTAAACATCGCCTTGATCTTATCTGAATCTAATATGATCTTGTAAGCCAAATTTATTAACAACGTATCCTAAATACTTTAACTCTGAACGACAAAATTAGCCTTTATCTTTACTAATCTGTTTCTCAAATGAATTGATTACAATTACTATATCATCTATATAAGCGAATGCGTATGTTTTAAGTTCTGGGCTTAATGACCAATCCATAAGTTTTTATGGTTATCCCACCTGAATGCAAGCTGAAACCCAGTCTTTTAGATTAATATAAATCTCTTCCTGGAATGCAAAATGTGGTATATTCAGGGCTTTTTTACTGGTATTTACAACTATGCTGTTTAACATCTAGCGTAGTTAGTAATGGATACGCGCACGGTTTTGAAACTTAATTCAACTTTGTATAATCAATGCAAAAGCGATATAGGCGATGATTACGGGCTTATCGAATTTCAATTGCATGTGGCTCAAGCTTTATCTTTATATCCTCGTCGATATATTTTTGTGTGTAAGGAGAAACCGGATAATAATACTGTTTTACTGGAGGCGAATCGCAAATGATTTCGTGCATACTAATTTATTTCTCGTTTCAACAAACTGTTTCTCAGTTAAATTATTTGAAGAGAAGTTAATTTGCAAGGTTGTGTGAAACTTCATTCGTTGCTTCTTAAATCTGGTACGATATTCATTATTTTCCAAGAATTTATTCAGAATATAAAGTCATGTGTAATTTCTGGAACTAAGATTACACTATTAGCTGTTCTTGCTCTTGTATGGGACATGAACATTTTAATCATTTGCCCTGTTTCCACTTCACACGATACAATATTATTTTTCTTAAGTTTATAACCTGTCGATACTAATCATTCCCATCCCTCTTTACTAACAAATTATAGAGATTGCTAATAAATTTGAACTTCTTTTTTCTAATAGCTAGGTACTCGTCCATTTTTACATGATCCATAATATAATCTAAAATTAATTTTATATTCACCAGATTATCCTCTGTATCGTGTTTCAAGAATAAATACCGGTAGCCTATCGTCCTTCTCGTGCGTGTCTCGAATTCATACCAGAACAATAGTTAGAACATTTAATTTAATGAAACCTTCTTTACCGCAATCAAAGCATTTAATCTCTTGATTTTGTCTACATTTGCTTGCATTATGTCCTATTTTCGCGCATTTAAAACATTTACGCATCTTGGGGAGAAAAAATATAGTTATTTTTAATAAGCCTTAAGCATTTATAATTTGAAATATGCCGAAAGATTGATTTCATAAATTTTATTGTTTAGTAGATTACAGGCTTTATGTAAAAAATGAAAAATCAAAACATTTCCATTTATTTACAACGTTTCGGCCATAAATTTTTGGCTATTTTCAAGCAATATTGAAAATACAAAATAATTTATTAAAAAAATCATATCTCCATTATATACCGAAAGGCGCGGTGGTCGAGCGTGTTAACTAAATCAGTGAACCATTTTCGAGTAGTAATTATTTCAAAAAAATCCACACAAATGGCGAAATTAAATCCAATCATTTGTGTTTGTTTGTGCTTCATAAATAAAGCAAGCGGGTCCGACCATATACGAGTTATAAACAATGCATAAAAGCTCACCAATTAGAATTTAAAATTTTGAAACAAGAAAAAATTTAAATAGAGATGTTTTCGAATATGATAATTTCATTAGTTGTAAAGTATTTATAAAAATATTTTTACTCACGTTCGATTCAGAATTGATTAAAAATTAAACCTTTAAATGATGCTAATGAGTCCTTATAAAGTTATAGTATAAAAGTTAATTATTATTAAAAAATAATACATACTTTCTCACTTTTACATAAAAAGCCAATGTAGTATTTTATGTATATCATAATGGTATTTTTCATTTTTTTAATATGTATCATGAAAAACAATTTTTAAATGAATAATCGTGATGAAAATAAGTTGCCGGTCCTTTTTGAAACGTTTATATCTCAGAGATGGTTGGCTCCGCAGTTTTTATTTATGAAGCACAAACTATTCCAATGACAGAAAAAACATGAGTGTCGTGGTGCAGAGGGTCCCTGGTTCGGATTTTTCTTTCTGACGCTTTTACCTACATAGTAACCAACATTGTTTGCCTCCCAGTAAAATAAAGATTATATTTCAGTTAAATTTTCATAATTATAAGTGTTTGGTATGAAGTCGAATCGAGATCACTTTGGAAAAAAACAGTAGATATTTTCATGTCAATAAAAATATTGTATTCGTTTGCTATTTTGTATAAAACCATTAAAATAAACCTTTCTATGAGAAAATAAAGTGTTGTTGTGTCAACACAAAACATTTTGGTCCTTTGAGCCGGATACGATTGGTCACATCAGTGAAAAATCAATATAATTCAACAAAAGTTGTCGCACGACAAAGGGGTCAAAGAGGTTTATTTCAACCAGTTTTATATCAATAAGATATAAATCAACAATAATTAAGGGACGTTAGTCTCTCTTAACATCTACCGTTACTAATTCTTTTCTTTAATTTTGAGTAAAATATCAAAATGTCATCTGAACTGAAGAGTTTAAAAATCAAACGACGAAGTTTGAAAGCACAACTTACAAATTTTACAACATACGTCAACAGCTTGGCGTCTACCCAAGATGTGCTACAGCTCAAAATTAGATTAGAAAAAATAAAGCCATGTTTAGACATCTTTTTTTAAACACAAACTGCAATTGAATGCACAAGTTTACCTACTGATGCGAATGGTTCAGAAGAAGAATCTGAACAAGACATTAATGAAAGAACCAATTTTCAAGATATGTATTTTGATTCTCTTGCTCAAGCTGAATCATTTATTGTGTCAACACAAAACAATATGTATTTATTTATTTATAAATAAATAAATATATCATGACTACTTTTACCCATTATTAGGTGTGTTATACGCCGTAGCAGATCTTGATAAGTGATATATTTCTTCCCGTGACGTACGATTACCAGTCGTCAAAGATGTTAGTGGAGGGAGGAGCCACAGGGATAGATTTAATGTGGTGTAAATTGTTTTTCTGCTGTGGGAATCGAACTCGGGTTCATAAATCCACAGGCCGACTCGATACCAGTGAGCCACCTATCCCATTATTTATTTTATAAGTTAATCAATTTAACATACTACCGGGTAAAAACTTATGAAGAAATTTATACGTGAAAATGCGTTCTTCTCTTTTCTTATCGTGATTGTAGCCATATTTCATGACGCAGGCTACAAATTAACCTTTAAATTTATCGTACCACACTCGTGGTACATACAATTTTCTTCTATTAACATTGAGATATAAATTCAAATTTCTGATGAGAAATGTTTATTACCATAAAAATAATATCAAAGTTTTCTTTACCGCCTATGAACAATAATTGATTCATTACATCATTTATTATCAGAAAATATTTTAGCCGTTTTGATATAAAATTAAATATATATATTAATATATATATATATATATATATATATATATATATATATATATATATATATATATATATATATATATATATATATAATATATATATATATACAGAATATCTTGTGCCAGTATATAAGGGAGAGTTTCGGCCGACAGGGGCAATTTGAAGTGTGAACAGTGCAAGTCGTTGCTAAATACTGTGTTGTGAATATAAATACGTGTTGTAAATAAATATATGTTTTAGTAGTTGTACTACATTAGTTTCGTTTTAAAATAAATATTTTGTTAGTGTTTTCATTATTCGTGTTTTATTTAATAATAAACTTCACCGAACCCGAAATTGTAATAAACGTTACGTTACGTTTGTTGGTGATGCAGCAGGCTTATATTTAGCGGTCATAGTTGGATGCTTCACTGAGTTGTTCCGGGTTGTTGGTTCTGGTTGCTTGGTTTGGTCTTTCTGCGTCATTGATTCCGTTGCTGGTGTAGTATTCGGTGTATTTTTTACCTTATGTGCCAATTTGTTAAGTGCTGGTTTCCATGTGGGTGGTAATCTACGTGTGTCGTCCCTTGTATTCAGGTTATTTGGTCGTTTTTCGATTTCTATGGCTTCTCTGATGATTCTTTTAGTTGTGTGTCCGATGCTAGCTATCATCCTTGTGTTCTTGAAATCGATCGTGTGTGATGTAGTTTTCACGTGCTGAGCCAGAGCTGAGGTTTTCTCGTCTTTTTTCACAGAGTTTTGATGTTCGTTTCTTCTGATGTTGATTCTTCTGTTAGTTTGACCGATGTAGGTATTGTCACAGTCTTGACAAGGAATTTCGTACACTCCTTGGCTCTCCAGGTTGATCTTGGTCTTCGGATTTGGCAGAATCGTATTAATTTTCCTATCTGTGGTGAAGATGGTCTTGATTTCGTTTTTCTTCAGTACTCTGCTTATTTTGTCGGTAGTGCCTTTAACGTATGGAAGGTAGGCGTAAGTAGGTAGTTTTTCTTCATCAGTTTCTCTTTTTGTTTTTTGTGGTCTAAGAGCCAATTTTATGTTTCTCTGGTTGTAACCGTTTTGAAGTAGTGCGGCCTTGATAGTTTCCATTTCTTTTTGTCGGTTTTCGTTGTCCGCTAATCGTTGTGATCTTGTGATGAGTGTTTTCACTACTGACTGTAGCTGGGCTGGATGGTGATGAGAGTCAGCATTTAGATAGCGATTAGTATGTGTTGCTTTTCTGTAAACTGTGTGGTTCAGGCTTCCGTCTGCTGTTTTCTTTACAAGTACATCTAGGAACGGAAGTTGGTTTTCTTCTTCTACTTCCATGGTAAACTTGATGTTGGGATGAATTCCGTTGAGATGGCCCAGAAATAATTCCAGCTGCTCCCTTCCGTGGTTCCAGATTACGAAAGTATCATCGACGTATCGTAACCATAACTTTGGTGTCTGGTTAGCGGATTGAAGGGCTCTAGTTTCGAAGTCATTCGCAAAACTATTTTACATGTTATCAGTCCAAAATTTTTCGTTGCCACTGCCACTGGGTGGATGATTATGTTAAAGTTATTAATTAAATAAAATTCTATTATAAATAACTGCTAATAATTGAATTGTGTAATTATTCTTTCATAGTTGATACCTACTTTATTGTTTGTATTTAATAGGAAAGCCAAGCCAGTGCAGTACTACAAAAAATGTTTTAGGGTAACAACCCTTAATTTTTCGAATTTAAAAAAATCTTGTTGTTTCATGATCAGCACGTCGTACTGAATATACCCTTTAGTTTTTTGCTCTAAGTTGTGAAACAGCCTGTATATATATACATATATATATATATATATATATATATATATATATATATATATATATATATATATATATATATACCTATACGTACTTTTTAATTAAACATAATTGTTCAGAAATATCTATAAATCAGACTATGCAACTATTAGAATCTGTTGATCATTGGTGTAAAAATAATTCATTAATTTTAAATCTAGAAAAATCAATAATAATAGAATTTAAGTATACTGGCTCTGTTAACTTGAATGCTACATAAAATCTGCGAAATGTCCTCGTATCACCTTTTATTAATATATTAGGCTTAAATGTGGAACAAGAAATGAAATGGACCATTCATGTGTCTTCGTTAGTACCAAAATTGAACACAGCTTGCTATTGTATTCGAGCACTGTCGAAAACAATTGCTAGTGACGCACTAAAATCAGTATATTTCGCTTATTTCCACTCAGTATGGTATTCTTCTTTGGGGAAATTCCTCAGAGGCAATTAATATATTCACATTGTAAAAACGAGTAATTTGAATATTATCCAAAAAGAATGTTAGACAAACATGCAAAGGAGAATTTCGTAAATTAAATATTCTTACTATTCCAAGTCAATATATTTTTGATGTAATAAAATTTGTATTTTCCAATATAATAAGCTTCAAATTTATTGATAGTGGAACTTACTCAATTAGACAATTAAACAGAGTACTTGAAATTCCGAAGCATAATTATAACAACTATGAAAAGGGTCCTTACTATGTTTGTTTAACTTTTTGCAATCTTCTGCCTGCATGTATTAAAACCATGACAACAAAAAATGCTCTACTAAATGTAAAGAATATCTTACTTGCCAAAGAATATTACACTGTACAAGAATTTGTAAATTATTATTCACGTCATAATATAGTTAAATATAGTCTGTACCTAGTACTCAGCTACACAATGGTGATGGTGAAGGTTTTATGTCATGTTTATTCTTATTTAAAATATCATGTTTAATTTAAGCAAATGTATAATACTCTTAAAATATCCTGTATATTTTTTGTAACTTCTGCATGCCGGCTAGGCTTAAAGGAAATAAATTTATTATTATTATTATTATGCGTTCTTTGATCTGGTAGATTGCTAGAATAAAAAAAAATAAATTCGGAGCTGTATGAAAAATATTTTAATATCTTTATGAAATTATATGACTATAATTAAATTTGTTACCTTGTAGACATCATAATGAGAAATAATTGAATCGAAGCAAGTATATAAATCGTTTAACAAATCTATTACTTGCAAAGGAGTGCTAACGGCTGATAATTCTGTGAACCCAACAATATCACTGAAGTAAATTGTAACGCAATCAAAGCTCTCAGCTTCGACAGGTTCTCCTCTCTTCAAGGATTCCGCGACCGATTTTGGTAGCATACGATGAAGTAATGCTTCAGTCTTTTTCTTCTCTTCGCTAAGCTGATTCGTACGTTCTTGAACCAAACCTTCTAGATTATAAGCATATTTCTCCATAATCGCTAACATATTGTCAAATATATTAGGTTTGAGTCCAGCTTGCATTTCTTTAAGTTTAACCCGTACAAAACGAATATCTGGACGTTGATCCGGATCTTCATCCCAGCAAGATTTTATACACTTAGCCACGTATTCTGGAGCACCTAGCTCGGATAGAGGTGGACGAATGGGAACTTTTCGGTCAGGTAAACGAACTTGTTCAACTATTTCTAGGGAAAAGAAATAAGAAGCAATTATTAAACAAATATTGCATAGCAGTGTAATATAAGTTTTTTAGTCAGAATGGTACTAAAATTATTAAAAGAATAACACATTTTCTATAATAAAATTAGTCATACTTAAGTAAAAAGTATTATATTGTTATTACTACAAATTCATGTATGTAGATATTACAATTAAACTGGTTATTGAAAACTAAGAAATACAAAGTAGGTAAAATTGCCAAAGTAATGCCTTTATAAAAGACGATTTTTTTATGTTTTTTTTTTAAATAATGCATAGCAGACAAGATAAAAGTTGAAATTTTCTTCTATGTCTGTCGAATAAAAAAATATTTTCTGCGACGTATAACAACATGAGTTGCAAATGGGAAACCAATGTAATCGTAACCGTATGTAATCTCAATACAGAGGAGAATTAAGAACATTTTTACTTGCATTTCCTATCTACAAACCGTATAGAGACGTTTATCTGAGCCAATACATATCCTCAAATACGGAATACCTAAAGATTTGTACCTTGTTAGGTATGCTGGATTGCGAAAAAATAAATAACATTTTTTATTATACTGCTAATTGTTTAGTTTTAAGAAGATTTTGTTTATATATATATATCGGGTGGAACATCATACCTGTGTACATAGGCGATTAACATGAAAAAAAAAACAGTTTTCCCGTGAGCATTGCTCCCCAAATTATTTTAGGCAAAAATGCGTCAAATAATTGTTGTAGAGCATAAAATTTTACATTTCAATCAATAACCATAATTAAATTTACATGCGTTGTAACGACAGAAATAAAAAAAGCATTTATCTATTTTTGTTTCAATTCCATGGCTATTTGATATTTTCAACGTAGTTTTTAATATTTTTTATTTAATTTCTGTCGTTACAATACATGTAAATGTAATTCTGTTTATTGATTTAAATGCAGAATTTTATGCTCTACAACATTTATTTGAAGCATTTTTGCCTAAAATAATTTGGGGAGCAATGCGCACGGAAAAACTGTTTTCTAATGTTAATCGCCTATGTACACAGGTATGATGTTCCACCCGGTAAATATATATAAATTATATTTTTGATTTCGCAATTTGTTAAAAAAACTAATTTTAAGTTTCAATATTTATTCGTGACAATTTACAGGCTAGCGTACTTCCAGCTAGACAAGTTAACACAATCTGTCTTACATGTGTCTTTACTCCTATTTATTACATTTCTTATCTTATATTCTGAGAAACATGAATGACATTGTTTCTAGTGTCGACTAACGAAACTGCAGCGTTTCGAGATTCATAATTCCTCCCCATCAAGAAACAATGTTATTTTAGAGGGTTTAACTCTAAACCCTTATTATTTTGTTGAATAATCCTATTTTGTTTACATTTAATAATAAGAGTATATATTTTATTTTTAAATAGTATTAAGACAATGATGATTATCATAATAGAGAAAATTATATAAAATGTAGGTACATGGTGATTTCTAATTTGTTTGATAGATTCAATTTCTTTTAAATGTGTGACGTTCAATTTTAATTCATTTACTTTAGTAATTTGCGGAACTTTCTTTAATTCCATATTATTTAAGTTATCGAAAATATATTCTTGATATAATGGTTTATTTTTTTGAAATTGTCAATTTTTATGGCGCACATGTCTTGATCATTAAGAAAAATACCCTGCAATTGTTTATATTTATAATTATTTCCACAGTTAAACTCTAATTTTTGCGGGTTTGGTGAGAAAATTATTACTTTATTTGTGAATGGTAGTTGGGAAATATAATTCTTTGTTGTAATTTCCTCACTTAAACAATCATCATATACTTGCTTATTTAATATATTATTAATACAACTATTTATTGGGTTATAATTTGAGATACAATATTTTTTATTTATAAACTTACTAATAGATATATACTTATTATTATGTGTAATATACATGGTATTATCTTCTAATATTTGTTTATACGAGGAGTCATAGTATGGTGTAGGAGTGAATTGTTGTATTTTGTGTAGACCATTTGTGTAGTTTGGGACAGCTAAATCGTGTACTCGTAATTGTCCACCATTTTTTCTAATAAGTAACTTTATAAATTGAACACTAATACATAATTAATATTCTTCTGACAGATAAATCGTCAATCTTTTGTTTACAATTTTGTTTCATTTCCAAGGCTAACCCGATTTTTGAGCTAATTTTTAATATCTTCATATTAATTTCGGCCGTTATAGGGCATGTAAAATTAATTCTGTTTATTGATTCTGATGTAGAATTTTATGCTCGACAACTTTTATTTGAAGCTTTTTTACTAAAAAAATTAGGGACGCAGGAAATTAAGTACGATTTTACATGTTAACGATCAACACCCTGTATATATATATATATATATATATATATATATATATATATATATATATATATATATTGTAAGACATACATTTTAATAATACTATCCACTTATTTGGAATCGCTGGTGGTCATATATCTGTCAACGAAAAATATGACGAGGCAGCCTGAATTCGGGTTGGAAGTGAATACGTGAAGTGAAGGACTAAAACATTCATTGTTACCTGGACACTGTATTTGATTAGCAGTAATTAAAGGTGAGTCGTCTCACTGTCTTTCTAGGTCTAGATTCAACGTATGCGGAGGACTGCAGTGATTTAACATATATCTGTTGTTTATTGAATCTCACATTAATTGATGATATATTGATATATTGATTGGAGATCTGTACTGATTTGATATGTGTCTGTTGTTTATTGAATGACACGTAAATTGATGATATAATGAGTACATTATGTTTATGTTTTGGTGTGGTATTTGTTTGGGGATATATGTGATTGATCAAATATTGTATTCTATTTTATTGAGAACTGCAGTGATTTAACATATATCTGTTGTTTATTAAATGCCACATTAATTGATGATATATTGATATATTGATTGGAGATCTGTACTGATTTGATACGTGTCTGTTGTTTATTGCTGATATAATGAGTACATTATGTTTCTGTTTTGGTGTGGTATTTAGTTTGGGGATATATGTGATTGATCAAATGTTATATTCTATTTTATTACGTGCTATTCTGTGTATTCACACTTTGCTTTCCTTAAGAACTCAGTACTGAAGTCCCTCCGTCAGGTTGCGGCATTTAAGAGCATACTGCAATTGCTACTCAGATGGTGGTGACATACAGGGCCCTATTGAGGGCTCTCCGCGCTGAGTCTGCGAATCCAGCTGCGCAACTGTCAATGGCATAATAACCACAGAGTGATATTTACCTGTGTCTGTAATTGGAGTCCCTCCTCTTTTGTGTTTAGCGGTCTTCAGCGCATACGACAGTACTGATCCTTGATCAGGTTGGAAAGGACCTGCTACTATCGGGTCTAAATACCCGCCACGATCGGGTCTAAATACCCGCACCGAAGAGGTCTGGGACCTCGTGTGGATTGGATCCACACGGATGTCTGGGACATCCACGGTCGCATCAATCGGGTCTAAATACCCGCACCGATGAGGTCTGGAACCTCGTGTGGATTAGATCCATACGGATGTCTGGGACATCCTAATTCGTACCTGCAACCTTATTCCTATACCACTACCTAAAATGTAAATCTCAGTGACCGCTGATTGAGACTAGAATGACATGTTGCGGAACCATTCAACGAAGCCGTATGACTGATGATGCCATAATTACCACCCGTTTATATCTACTCATATACCGGGTGTAACATGAAAACCTGGCCATAGGCGTTTAACATGGGAAATCAGTTTTTCCTTGCGCAAAAGTGGCCAATTGATTTTAGACAAAAATGCTTCAAATAAAAGTTGTAGAGCTTGAAATTATGGATCTAAATCAGTTTTCAGATTTTATTTTGCACGTTTTGTAAGCGAAATAATCGCCTTAAAATTTTATAAGAATTTCTACTTTATAGTGATAGCCATGGAATTGAGACAAAATGATAAACAAATGTATGACGTTTTAACTGTCAGAAAAGTTTAGTTTTAAATGGAGTTGTGATTTATTTAAGTGACAAAGGTGTTTGTTGTTATATCATTATTGAAAATGGATAATTTATTTTATAATTTTTTTATATTTATTATAATAAATAATAGAATTTTTACGCTAATAATTATTTTATTTATTTAGAAATAATATTAAATTACAAAAGATGTTCGAAAAGTCCTCCGTTTTGTGCTAAGCAGTAGCCTAATCTATTGTAGAAACATTTTTAACATTGCATAACTGTTTAATATTTATTTTGTTGCATTCGCCTACAACAGCGTTTTTAAGTTCTTGGATGACATTATATCTTTTATTATAAACGCAAGACTTTAAGTGTCCCCATAAAAAAAAGTCACAGGGATTTAAATCTGGAGACCGTGCTGGTCAGTTTACTGGCCCTCCATGCCCTATCCAACTTTCTGGAAACGTATCATTCAGATAATTTACAACTTCTCTTGTATTATGGGCAGGACAGCCGTCGTGCTGGAATCACACATACTCATTATTTGCGTGGGCTATTTCCGGTCCCACTATTTCTCGTAACAATTCTAAATAATTGTTTCCATTTAATCGATTAATAAAAAAAAGGACCAATAATTTTATTGTCTAAAATTCCTGCCCATACATTTACTGATTGTCGATATTGTGTTCTGGATTCAATAACAATGTGCGGATTTCTCCGAGACCAGTGTCGAAAATTATTTTTATTTAGTTCGCCATTCAGCGTAAATGTACACTCATCTGTAAATAATATGTTTTTTAAAAACCTCCTATCATCGTTGGGCTTTTCCATAATTATTTCGCAAAATGTTGCGCGTCGTTCGCAATCGTGTCCAAAATTTTTTTGGTGGTTTTGTATTTTATAAGAATAGTATTTGTATTTGAAACTAATATTTAGTTCTTTTGAAATTTCTCGTACACCGAGATTTGGTTCCATTTCTATTAATGCTAGTACATAGTCTTCGTTATTATTATTTCTATCTCCATGCACACGTCCCTGTTCCTGTTCCACTTGATTATTAAATGTACCGGTCTTCTCAAATTTGGTATTAAAGTTCAGAATTGTTGTTTTACTTGGAATGTTATAGTGCGGCCAAATAATACTGATTAAATCACGTATTCTTCGAAAACTTTCACTAGGATAATTCCACTTAATAATTTGTAACTTTTCTTCATGTGAATAGTTATCCATTTTCAATAATGATATAACAACAATCACCTTTGTCACTTAAATAAATCACAAGTCCATATCAAACTAAACTTTTCTGACAGTTAAAACGTCATACATTTGTTTATCATTTTGTCTCAATTCCATGGCTATCACTATAAAGTAGAAATTCTTATAAAATATTAATGCGATTATTTCGCTTACAAAATGTGCAAAATAAAATCTGAAAACTGATTTAGATCCATAATTTCAAGCTCTACAACTTTTATTTGAAGCATTTTTGTCTAAAATCAATTGGTCACTTTTACGCAAGGAAAAAATGATTTCCCATGTTAAACGCCTATGGCCAGGTTTTCATGTTACACCCTGTATATATATATATATATATACGTGTTTGAGAGTAGTTTGAGGAATCGAAAATGGCGCGTATATTTTTATTGCATTATAGAACATCTCTCGTAACAGTTGATATACAGCGATGATACACGATTATTTTTATGGATCTGAATTTGAATTATGCAAAATTGTGTACACAGGGTACACCTTTTGGGGAACCTATGCCGGTAGTACAGAAAACTAAATGAGTAATGTTTCAATGTTTCTACTTTCTACCAATAGATTGAGATATATTCACATTGTATTCTGTATAAGCCTAAATTAAACCATAACAAATTAAATTATTTTTGCAAAAAGGAGGGAATATTTAAATTTTATGGTAAGTAGGTATAAAGTTCATGAATATTGCCAAATTTAAAGTGTAAGATAAACTAATGAAAACAAAACCAACTTATAAAGATAGAATATACTTCTGATCAGTATAGTTTCTATTTAATGAGAAATAATAACATTTTCTTATATTTTCAGTGTTGGATTCTTCATTATTTATATCTACAAATTAATAGTTTATTTAGAATTTTCGTGAACCAGTTAAACCTGAAAAAAATTTAAAATGTTCTGATTTAAAAATAAAACATATAAGAACTGTAGCCCCATATAGTAGCAGTAGTTCGTACTGCCGTAGGAAAGAGTGAAAAACATTTAAAATGACATTTAGCTATTATATTTGATTGATTAGCAATATTATTATCAGATCACATAGAATATACATAAACAAATGATGATTAAATTTATTCATTTGTTGAATTAAAGTAACGCGATTCATTTAAATCAATTGTAAAAATACATAAATAAATGTGGTTTTAGTATTTATAATCAGTTGTAAAATGTACTGAAATATTTAAAATGACTGTCACGCACGCTAGAGTGGACCAAATGTTTTTCGAATAGATGATACCTTCTCGTTGGCAGGTCATTTCAGTAGCTATGGTACTTTGGATTGTAGCACACCGTGTTTTCGCAGCTGACTATTTTTTTAATGTTTCGTTACGTATTTTCAAATGGCAATGTACCAGTAATGTATGAAAACAATAAATTTTGAAATTCGTTCAAAATAAGTATGTAACTGTCGTTTCAAAACCATCATACCGGATCTTGTATTTGATTTTTTAACAGTAATATTATTAAAACCGGATATTTGTTTGTCAGTTCACATATAATATACATAAATTGATTGTGATTAAGTATTCATAAGCAAATTAATTAATTTCTTGAACTAAAACAACGCGATTCATTCAAATCAATTGTAAAATGCGTTGAGTAATTTAGCTATTATTTTAGATTTTTTAGCAATATTATTAAAATCAATGAGATTTTTATCAGTTCACATAGAATATACATAAATAAATGATGATTTAGTATTTATTTGTTATTGTTATTAATTCCAGCATACTTTGTCAAGCTAAATGGACATTTGTTAAACAAATTGTCCTTGAAATGTTCATAAAATAGTGAAAATATGTGTCGTTTTAATTAAACCGCGAAAATATGGCATCCACGTAATAATCTTTATTTTAGGGAATTTCATAATTTGATTGTTATTAATAATATCCAATACCTACTCCAGCGTACTTTGTCAAGCTAAATGGATTTTTTTAAAACAAATTGTCCTTGAAATGGTCATAAAATAGTAAAAATATGTGTCGTTTTAATTAAACCGCGAAAATATGGCATCCACGTAATAATAATTATTTTAGGGAATTTCATAATTTGATTGTTATTAATAATATCCAATACCTACTCCAGCGTACTTTGTCAAGCTAAATAGAATTTTTGTAAACAAATTGTCCTTGAAATGTCCGTAAAATAGTGAAAATATGTGTCGTTTCAATTAAACCGCGAAAATATGGTATCCACGTAATAATAATTATTTTAGGGAATTTCATAATTTGATTGTTATTAATAATATCCAATACCTACTCCAGCGTACTTTGTCAAGCTAAATGAACATTTGTTAAACAAATTGTCCTTGAAATGTTCATAATATAGTGAAAATATGTGTCGTTTCAATTAAACCGCGAAAATATGGTATCCACGTAATAATCTTGATATTAGGATTTCATAATTTGATTGTTATTAATAATATCCAATACCTACTCCAGCGTACTTTGTCAAGCTAAATGGATTTTTTTAAAACAAATTGTCCTTGAAATGGTCATAAAATAGTAAAAATATGTGTCGTTTCAATTAAACTTTGAAAATATGGCATCCATGTAATAATCTTTATTATAGGGATTTTCATACTATGATTGTTATTAATAATATCCAATACCTACTCTAGCGTACTTTGTCAAGCTAAATGAACATTTGTTAAACAAATTGTCCTTTAAATGTTCATAAAATAGTGAAAATATGTGTCGTTTGAATTAAACCGCGAAAATATGGCATCCACGTAATAATAATTATTTTAGGGAATTTCATAATTTGATTGTTATTAATAATATCCAATACCTACTCCAGCGTACTTTGTCAAGCTAAATGGAATTTTTTTAAACAAATTGTCCTTGAAATGTCCGTAAAATAGTGAAAATATGTGTCGTTTCAATTAAACCGCGAAAATATGGCATCCACGTAATAATAATTATTTTAGGGAATTTCATAATTTGATTGTTATTAATAATATCCAATACCTACTCGTACTTTGTCAAGCTAAATGAACATTTGTTAAACAAATTGTCCTTGAAATGTTCATAAAATAGTGAAAATATGTGTCGTTTCAATTAAACCGCGAAAATATGGTATCCACGTAATAATCTTGATATTAGGGAATTTCATAATTTGATTGTTATTAATAATATCCAATACCTACTCCAGCGTACTTTGTCAAGCTAAATGGAATTTTTTTAAACAAATTGTCCTTGAAATGTTCATAAAATAGTAAAAATATGTGTCGTTTCAATTAAACCTTGAAAATATGGCATCCATGTAATAATCTTTATTTTAGGGAATTTCATAATATGATTGTTATTAATAATATCAAATACCTACTCTAGCGTACTTTGTCAAGCTAAATGAACATTTGTTAAACAAATTGTCCTTGAAATGTTCATAAAATAGTGAAAATATGTGTCGTTTTAATTAAACCGCGAAAATATGGCATCCACGTAATAATCTTTATTTTAGGGAATTTCATAATTTGATTGTTATTAATAATATCCAATACCTACTCCAGCGTACTTTGTCAAGCTAAATAGAATTTTTGTAAACAAAT
The DNA here is from genome assembly GCA_947425015.1 of Pterostichus niger. Lineage (NCBI taxonomy): Eukaryota > Metazoa > Arthropoda > Insecta > Coleoptera > Carabidae > Pterostichus > Pterostichus niger. The sequence goes on from OX380336.1 coordinate 16,708,018, forward strand.
TGTCCTTGAAATGTCCGTAAAATAGTGAAAATATGTGTCGTTTCAATTAAACCGCGAAAATATGGTATCCACGTAATAATAATTATTTTAGGGAATTTCATAATTTGATTGTTATTAATAATATCCAATACCTACTCCAGCGTACTTTGTCAAGCTAAATGAACATTTGTTAAACAAATTGTCCTTGAAATGTTCATAAAATAGTGAAAATATGTGTCGTTTCAATTAAACCGCGAAAATATGGTATCCACGTAATAATCTTGATATTAGGGAATTTCATAATTTGATTGTTATTAATAATATCCAATATCTACTCCAGCGTACTTTGTCAAGCTAAATGGATTTTTTTTAAACAAATTGTCCTTGAAATGTCCATAAAATAGTGAAAATATGTGTCGTTTTAATTAAACCGCGAAAATATGGCATCCACGTAATAATCTTTATTTTAGGGAATTTCATAATTTGATTGTTATTAATAATATCCAATACCTACTCGTACTTTGTCAAGCTAAATGAACATTTGTTAAACAAATTGTCCTTGAAATTTTCATAAAATAGTGAAAATATGTGTCGTTTCAATTAAACCTTGAAAATATGGCATCCATGTAATAATCTTGATATTAAGGAATTTCATAATTTGATTGATATTAATAATATCCAATACCTACTCTAGCGTACTTTGTCAAGCTAAATGGACATTTTTTAAACAAATTGTCGTTAAAATGTTCATAAAATAGTGAAAGTATGTCGTTGGAATTAAGCCACGCAAATATGTTGTTTATGTAATAAACTATATTATAGGACACATTAATATAATATCAAATTTGTAACAGTATTATAAACTAATCAGTATAAAGTAGAATAATTTTTGAAACATTTAATGACTCCACCGGAACTCGAACCCGAGTCCAGTGATCGGATAATTCGAATTTAAAATAATCTGTCATCCGATTATTGAAATAACCTACATAATTCGATTATGAAGTTCTGTAATTTGAATTAAAAATAATCGGCAAAACAATTGAAACATAAAAATATCGATTCTTTATCGATTCATGTTCAGCTGATGAGTGTCGAGTGATGAGTAATGACAAACAAATGTTCCAAAACAGGAGCCAGGTCAGGAGTTAGGAGGTTTAGACCAAGATTCAGAACTTGATGAATAAAAAAGAAAATTTAAAGGAAAACATATAATTGCTTTTAAATACTTTTGGTTTTACGACAAAATCTATAAAAAAATAAGACAGCATTCTATGATATTAAAAAAAAACAACTGAATTAAAAATAAAAATTGCGAATTCAAGAATACAATATAATTTAAATTTTTTCCGAGCAAGTCTGTTTCTCCTGTTTTTTTAACTACGTTCATAGACTCGAGCATAGCCGATTCGACACAAGTGTTAAGCGCAGCTATTTTATTTTCTAGATCGAATGAAAAATAAATCGAATTATCATCCGATTATTAAAATAATCAAATCGTTAGACTTCGATTATGCCCGTCACTTTCTTGGTATCGTGCCTTAACCAATTATTGGCCGATGGAGTCCGGTGAATAATAAATTTGGGCTCTACCCAATTGAATTGTTAGATGATATACTGTGAATTATGATTAGGGCTGGGAAAAATAATCGATTATTAATAGATTATTCGATTAATCGATCACTTATTTTATTAATCGATTACTTTATTAATCGATCATTTGATTTAAGAAATTAATATTCATATTGTGCTATGTTTATTACTAGATTACCACACTATTATTTTTCACGCAACAAATATACTACGTATAAACGGTATATGTATATGCGGAGTAGGAAGAATTCCCGAGTTATCTGCACTAGGCGAGGACACGGACAAGACAAACATTGTAGATTACGCCGTATGTGAGTGGAACAAGTAAACAATGACATAGTATGTACGTGGCGATCTGGAGCTATGCGTGATGATTCATTAAAAACGCTGTGAATGAGTCCTTGGTTCGCATTTTTTAAATTATTGTCTAAATGAAATAATTTTTAGATCACAAATTAAATAAATTGTTAAATTTTTCCCACAATGTTATTTGTAGAAAAATAAATTTCGTATTCACAAATAATTAAGATAAAAATAATATTATTGATTGATGATAGAAAAAAATACGCGTACCTATCGTTTTTACTTCGGTAATACGTATGCGAATAAAGTAATATTAATCGATTATTTTCAATAAGTATTGATTATTGATAAACATAATCGAACAACCCTAATACGGATCAATCCAAATTTTAATAATTTGCCCGTTTTACCAATCTAATATTGTCTTTATAATTACAATGGTATTCACTTATTTATCAAAATTATATAGTGTGATACAGGTTTTATTTTGCCATAAAATGAAGGAAAAGTAGTAAATTATATTAACCATGAAACTTCTGAACAATTGGCCATCATGCTTCTTCTACTTCATCAAAGATGGCAGCATGACTAGAAGTTTGAGGACCTGTCTGTGAAATTTGAGGAACTTCCCTGAAGTGCCTAAAATTCCTTAAACTGATCCCATTTTTATATAAAAGTTCCTTGAAGTGTACAACAACACGTATATATATATATATATATATATATATATATATATATATATATATATATATTAATAAATAAATATATCATGACGCCTTTAACACATTATTGGATATGGCACTCTGCTGAAGCAGATCTCGAGAAGTGATATATTTCTTCGGTGCGGTTAAATTGGTGAAAATTGTTTGTCGGCTGTCGAATCAGGGTTCTCAAGATCCACAGACCGACTATCATTTAACGTGCTATTCTAGAATCCGTAAGATGCAAATCAATCCTAAAGATAATAACGAAACCTCTGTACCATCTCGATTCAATACAACATTAAGTAAATTACCACTAAATATCATTAAACTAACATCGATCAAAGGTTAACAACATCACCCGCTTTACGATCAGACGCATCAATGTAAAAAATTTGTAGTAGTACTGTAACTTTATTTATATACAAATTGAATATATTATTTAGAAAACTTAACGACTTTAATATAAATATGTCTACTCCGACTTCAATCACAGGAAGCATTTTTTAATAATTTGAATAATTGTATTTAAAAATTATTAGATTTAAACTCATGTTTTGATCGAGACAATAAATCTTAATAATTATTTGAAATAATCAAACGAACTTCTCAGAAATGGTGTGTAGAACGAAAAGGTATTCGAATCCGGAGATCCCATCTAGCTAAATATATACATATATATATATATATATATATATATATATATATATATATATATATATATATTAGGATGGTCCTTAATATAGATATTTTCGAATTTCTTTGCTCCCAGGAGCTCAAATGCTTCCAAATTGATAAAAAAAAATTCTCTGAAAGTTTGAGCTCTTAATATTAACTTTAAGATAGTCCGCGCTCCAACCTAAGTTTCTTATGGAAATAACATGGGAAAAATTCCATTTCTTTTTTAGAATTTTATAACTCAGCGACAAATGAATCAAAAGTAATAATTCGCTTCATGTCTTATTGTAAATTTGACGCTCTACAAAAAAGGTTTCTTATAATTTTTCGTTAAATCTATTGGCTCAAGAGTTATTCGAGCTCAAAGTTTAATTATTATATAATTATTAATAATATCAAGTATAATTATTAAGTACATACTTATTTTATAAAATATATCAAATTTTTGTTGTAAAATTTTTATTTATGATAGAAAAAAGCAAGTACAATGTTATTCTTGGAATTGTGATTAATATGTGTGATTTTTCAATTAATAAAACAGATAGTTTTCTGATTTTCAAGATAAAAAAATGAAAGTACAGGTGAAATATGATACCCTTCGGATAATTAGCCTTAATCCATTTTCATATTTTCAATTATTGCAGATTTTCGAGTATCAGCATAATATTGCTTATATTCTGATAAAAATTGAACTATAAATTGCTGCTGCTCTGGGTTTTTGCTTAGTACATATTGAATTAGTCCGGCCCTGTTGAATAGTGAAATAGCGAACAAAAGTGCTCCGAAACTAAACTCAAAAATTGAGAAGTATCGAGTTATTTTTTGCGCGTACTTCAACGACACAGGATATTAAAGACAAGACAAACCACCTAAAAGAAGAATAAAGAAGGTCAGAATTTAATTAATCGTGAAAATAGAACACTAAACCGAACTAACCTCCAAACGTTAAGTCAGAACGACCGGCTTGCGTTCGCCCGCACGTCACAGTCGGTGAGCGCTGAGTAAGGTCAGGACCATATTCAGCCCGCGGACCCCGTTTACAAAAGAAAAAGTAATATTAATGATGCCATCAGATCAAGAGCGTAACGACAGTGAATCGTCAGCAACAGGAGACCAAAAAAGAAAAACGGATGAAGAGCTCAGCAGCACTTTTAGAAAATCTAGGAAAATCTCTAGAACACCAACAAAAAGCAACGAAGCAAAGAAATCTCAAGATATGGAAGAAATTAACGAAATGTTTAGAACCCTGATGGGAGAAATAAATGAAATAAGAAACGAACAGAAAAGGTATAAAAAAGAAATGGAAGGAATTAAGGAAGAGAACGAAGAAAGGAAAAATAAACATCATGCAAAAGAAAATCGAGAAAATTGAAAAACAGGATAGGAAAAATAACATAATAGTAAAAGAGGTAGAATTCCAAGACATTGATAAGATAAAAAAAGCAGAAGAATTTATAGAAAGCAAAATGAAGATAAAAGTAAAAGTAGAACATGTTAAAAAGATAGAAACAACCAGAAACAAGCATATAGTGATACTAAAACTTTCATCTTGGGAAAACAAAAAAGACATAATGACACATAAAAGCGCACTTAAAGGTACAGATATATTTATTGAAGATGACTATACGAAAGAAGAAAGAAAAATCCAAACGAAGATCAGGCTGATAACTCGCGAAGAAAAGACTAAAGGAAAAAACGTTAAGATTGGGTACAAGAAACTTGTTATGGACAATGAAGTTTGGGAATGGGATGACTTGGAAAATAAATTGAACAAAAGAAAGAACGAACCAAAAAACTCAACAGCATAGCTATCAATATATCAAACCGATCAAAGAACGAAAAGGATCAGGCAATGTCAAAGGAAATGAGAAGGAAAAATGGTACACAAAGCCAAGGGAAAACAATTAGATTAGGCACATGGAACGTGAGAGGGACATTCAACGAAGGAGCACTAAAGCAGGTAGCACTGGAGACGAGAAGGTACAGAATAAATATCACAGCGCTTCAAGAAACAAAACAAAGAGGAAATAACATCATAGAAGTAGAAGATTATATTTTCTTTAATAGCGGCGGAGAAGACAGACTGTTAGGAACAGGATTCCTCATAGATAAAACCCTAAAAGGAGCGGTAATGGAGTTCAAACCCATATCAGACAGAATGTGTTACATAAGAATCAGAACAAGGTACAGAAAGCTTAGTATTATTAACATCCATGCCCCATCAGAAGATAAAGATTTAGAAGAAAAAGCGGAGTACTACGACAAATTAGAAAGAGTATACCAGGGACTACCAAAATATGACATTAAAATAGTATTAGGCGATGCAAATGCGAAGATCGGAAAAGAAGAGAGATACAGACCTAGGATTGGAAATGAAAGCAAACATGAAGAGACTAATCAAAACGGAGAAAAACTTATAGAATTCGCAACAGAAAACGAACTACTAATTGAAAGCACTTATTTTAAACACAAGGAAAACCACAAAGGCACTTGGGAACATCCAAATGGGAAAACTATAAATAAAGTAGACCACGTTCTGATTGAGAAAAAACACTCAAGTTTGATCACAAATGTCAGAAGCTATAGAGGAGCAGAAGCAAACTCAGACCATATCCTAGTAAGAGTAGAAATGAAAGAGGAAAAACCGAAAGCGAAAAAGAACGAAAAACTACAGCAAGAATTCAACACGGAGAGCCTAAAAGTTGAAGACTTAGCGAGTAAGTACACAGCAAAACTAGAAAACTTAATACAAACAAGCGCAAATTATAATTTTCGATTTGTATTTAAGGAAAAAAATACAAATTCTTTCGTTTTGAAAATTATATTTTATTTATTTAGAATCTAATTACAACTGACGTGAATACGTTCAGCAACAGTACAAGAGTGTTCTAATCTAGTTTTTTCAAGCTTATATATCATTCTCTTATCATAACATAGTTCAAAGAAGTATGAGTCAGACAATGGAACCATTGTCTAATATAATAAAACACTTCGTCATCAAAATACAGATATCATAATCAAAATACAGATATCATAATTAAAATACAGATATCATAATTCCTCCCCTTCAAGTTTTTTATTATATTACTCGAGAGGGTGAGTCTTTATTAATTCTAAATCTTTTAAAGCAATTAATTTCAGTTTTCTTTCTTTTATATACTTATAAATCTTAAAACATATATAACTAATTATCATTATACTTATAAAGGAATATGTAATAAAAAGATGATGATCGTTATTCTTTAAATTTAAATTTTGTATTTCTTCCAAATGATATTCAGTATTATTTACTTTATGCAATTCGATTAATTGTCTGCTTTTAACGTTTAACCCATTTATTTTATCAATTTTTCCTTCATAGATTAATTCTTTATAATTTTGTTCTATCTTTTCAAAATGATAATTATTTAATGTGCATTGTTGATCGTTATTAAATTTGTAAATTCCTATTATCTTTTTGTGAATTTCATTACTTTTACAATAAATTATGAAATTTTGTAAAATTGGGCTTATTATAATGATTTCATTTGTATTTGGTATTTGTTCGATATTATTTTCATTATCCATTAACAAGTAAGAACAATCATCATTTTTATATCTTAATGTTAAATCATTAATACATTTCTTTATTTCTACATTATCAGTTTTACAATAATAATTCTTATTTCTAACACAGTTATTGACAATAATATTCTTATTCATTTTATTAATATACAATATATTGGGTTCATCAAGGATATACATTTTTGTGTTATTCATAAAAGGTATTGACGTAAATTGATATAAAGGGTATACGGTGGTGCTCATAATAGGGATCTCGATAATATAGTAGATCATTTGTCCATCGTATTGACAGTGAGTTGTTATAAGTGACATAATTTCAAAGATATTTTGATTTTTGATAAAGTTCTGGAGTCTATTCATGGAAATTATAGTTGAATGTAATTTATTTAAGGAACAGAACGTAAGACTAGTTTCAATTTGTATAGCAAAATTTTGGATATTGTTCAGAATATTTATTATTAACTGGATTTTTCCTTCAGATTCTATTTTTGTTTCCCAAAGTTTATTTTTCTTCAAAATTTCTTTTATAAAGGTTAGTTCCTTTTTCATTTCTTTTTCGTTTATTTTAATATTTTCTAATTGTATATTAAATTGTTCCGTTACTTCTTTTAAGTTTTTAAATAATTTATTCTCATTATTACTTAAAATTTTTTCGTTCTTTTTTATAGTCTCAAATAATTTATCATATCGTTCACCATCTGAACTGTCCAAGTTACCGGAAATTGATTTTATAACACTTCCTAAACCGTTTATTAAGCCTCTTTTCCTTCTTTTGTTAAGTTTTAATTTGTTTAATTGTTCTTGTGTATTTTCAAAGGTGGAATTTAGTAATTGTATATAATTTGGGTTTATGTGTTGAACTGTGTGTATTTCGGTTAGGAGTTCGTTAATTATAGTTTCTATTCTATTAAAGTTTTCGTATAAAGGTGTTACGTTATAGTAAAAGTATGTATGTAATTTTTCCTGTTCAATGTGTGTCGATCCTAGGTTTGTCAGATGATATCCGTTGCCGTGTGTTATGTCTGTCAATTGTTGACCCTGCGCACTGGGAACAGAGATAAAGTTATAATTTTATTCTGTTGATACGTATGTTTCTAATTTTCTTTAAGGTTTTACTACGTTGTTTATATGGTTTCTCGACTTTTACAATACCTAATTTTGGGTTATATGCTAAGACTTTGCTTTTTATATACATTGGTTTTTTAAATTTTTGTATTCTCCTTACTTCTTCTTTTACGTATACGTCCTTTGGTAATGCTAACGGGTTTATGTTCTCTTGGTGACGTTTCTCTTTTTCTTGTTGTATCTTATTATTTATTATTTTGTATAATTCTTTTTGTTCTTTCAGATGTTGTTGTATCATTTCAGAGTTAGTTCGTATTTCTTTGGGGTATTTATACTCATGTGTCTCTCCAAATATTATTTCTGTTGGAGTTTTTTCGGTTATGGTGTGTTTTGAGTTATTGTAACTAAGTATGCATTTCTTTATTTTTTCATTTTGATTAAGATGTTTGAATTCTTCGTTATTTTGAATTAGTCTAAGGTGTTCTATTAATGTCGAATGAAATCTTTCGACCGCGTTACTCTTTGGATTGTTAATACAAATATAATGGGGTTTTACATTTAATGTTTTTAAATAATCTTTTAGTAATTCGTTGTTAAATTCTAGTCCATTATCCATAATGATTAATTTTGGTAGGGTATATGTCTCGAAATATTCTTTTAATGCTTTTAATACGTTTACTGAATCAACATTTATTGCTTTTATTTGTCCGAATTTGGAAAATTGGTCAAATATTGTGAGGTATTTTTGAGTATTTAATGATAGTATGTCTATGTTAATTATCTCGAAAGGTCTTGTCGGAGTTATAGTTAAATTTTCATGAATTTTTATAGGTTTTCTATCGTATTTATTTTCTTTACATATTTTACAATTATTAATAAAATTTTGGATAGTTTGTATCATTTTTGGCCAGTAGTATTTCTTCTTCAGGTATCTGATTGTTTCCAATATTCCCCTGTGGTTTCTAAATCCGTTATGATCGTCAGCTACAATTTGTTTTTGTTCATCTATTGTAAAGATATCTTGTACAAATTTATTTACTCCGATTAATTTTAAAGAATTTGGTTCGAAATTTTTCTGTAGTTCTTGAGATATTACTTTATCCAGTTCGTCATTAAATATAGCCAGATATCTAACTTTAGGTACTAAATAGTCTTTCAGAAAATTATTTATTTCGTTTTTTAGATTATTCTTTGAGAAGGTTATATGAATTCTTTGTTTAGGTTGTACTGTTTCGAAAGGTAGTTTTTCTATTTTTAATTTTGAATATTCTCCTAATTTGAATATAATTTGGTTATCGGCAATATTCAGTCTATCTTCTTTATATTTTATACCGTTTACGATGTTTTCTGGGGAACTATGTATTGTTGCGTTTGTGTCATCGCTGGTAAGGAAGTTTTGTGGTAATGAATAGATATTCACGAGGATATTAGTTTCCGTGAAGGTTAATTTTAAATATTTTATTAAGTCTTTATAGTCCATTTGGTCTAAGCCGCAGGCAAGTTTTGGGATATTAATTTCATACAATTCGTTTTTGATGCAGTAATCTCGAAGTTCCATTAATGCCTTTTTAAAGTTTTTTACAGATGGTAAGTCGTTGCATTTCTGCTTAGTAACTAAGTGTAATATAGTTTTGCCGTTTATAATTTGTGGTATTAGTTGAGAATTTTGATCTATATAATTTTGACAATATTTTTTACTATTATATGTTTGGTTTACTTGGAGTGCGAGTCCTTGACTCATAGCATAATCTCGTGATATGCAGTGTGAAAATATTGTTGTTTCAGTTACGTCTCCTATTTTTTCTACGATTTTAAATGGATTTCTTTGTCTACTAAGAAAGTCTGCAATTTTATTAGTTTTTCCCATGATGTGTTCAATTTCGAAATTGTACTCTCCGAGTTCGATCTTCCAACGCATTAATTTTTGATTACCGTTTTTCATATTAAATAACCATACTAAAGGTCTATGGTCGGTTTTTATTCTGAATTTTTGTCCGTAAAGGTAAGGTTTAAAGTTGTTTATTGACCAGACGATACTTTTTAATTCTTTCTCTATAGTAGAGTAGTTTTGTTCGGCGGAGTTAAATGTTTTTGAGGCGTATGCTATAGGTTTTTCTTGGTTTTCTTGTACTTGTGACAAAACGGCTCCCATGGCGAAGTCTGAGGCGTCTGTAGTTAGTATAAATGGTTTAGAGAAATCTGGTGATATCAATATAGGTGGGTTTGATATTAATTGTTTCACGTGTTTAAAGGCTTTCTGATATTCTTCATTTTCTATTTCTATGTGTGAACCCTTTTTTAAGCTATTTGTGAAAGGTTTTATTATTTTCGCGAGATTTGGAATAAATCTTCGGTACCAAGAAAGTTTTCCTAGGAAACTTTTAATTTCTTTACTAGTTTTTGGGATGGTGATTTGATTTATTGCTTCTATTTTCTTTTGATTGGGTTTTAAACCTTCGGATGATATTACGAATCCTAAGTATTCGACTTCGTTTTGAAAAAATTCAGATTTATCAATTTGGACTTTAAGGTTTGCTTTTCTAAGTGCTTCGAATATTTTTGTGATATTTTCTATATGTTCTTGTTCAGTATATCCGAAAATGATTATGTCGTCCATGTAGACGAGACATATTTTATTTATATATTCTTTTAATATTTCGTTCATCATTCGTTGGAATGATGCCGGTGCATTTACTAAGCCGAAAGGCATCCTAGTGTATTCATAATGTCCAGATGGTGTGGAGAAAGCCGTTTTTTCCCTGTCCGATCTTTCCAAGGGTATTTGGTGAAAACCTGAGTGGAGATCTAAAGTCGTGAAGTATTTTGGTTTTCCTATTCTATCCAATAAGTCGTCTATATTAGGAAGAGGGAATTTATCTTCTCTGGTTTTTTGGTTTAATTTTCGGAAGTCTATTACCAATCTAGTTTTCCGTTTCCCTGACGCATCTATTTTTTTTGGTACTATCCAAATAGGTGAGTTGTATGGTGATTTAGATTTTTGAATGATCTGTGCTTTTAATAAGTTTTTAATGTGTTCTTCTATATCTTCGTCATAACATTGGGGTAGTCTGTAGTTTTTTGTATATATGGGTGTTTCGTCTGTGGTGTGAATTTTGTGTGTGGTGACGTTAGTGGCGGAGAGTTGTTCTCCTTCTTTGGGGAACAAATCCTCGTATTGTTTTAGTAATTTAGCAATTTTTAGTTTTTTATTAATATCTAGATTTTGATCTCTAAATTGTATATAGTTTAGTTTATTATTGAGTTTATTTTGTGTTGTAAATTTCATCTTTCTGTTTTCAAAATAGATTTCATTTGTTTTAAAATTTAGTGTTATATTTAGTTCTTTTAATATATCCATACCGAATAATAGGTTACATAAATAATGAAAGTCTGTAATATAAAACTTAAATAATTTTTTATTTATTTTTAGATTAACTGAATTTGTAAGTGTTTTCTTTCCATTTGCTGTGTGAAAGGTAATTTTATCTTGATTGTTAATTTTCAGATTTCTTGATTTTGCGTAATCGGGTGATATGAAATTTATGTTTGATCCAGAGTCAATTAAAATAATGGAGTCGTGATCGTGTAATATCGGGATCGAATTTTGATAATTAGCCATTACGTATCTTCGTTTTCGACCAATGTGTCTTGAAAATCCTCGAAGGCGAATTCTGTTTCGTCTTCTTGTTGTTCATTATATTCGTTATTTGGTTCATTAGTGGTTGTTACGTCGTTTTCGATGTCTGTTTGGTAATTCTGTCTTGGTATGATTGTCTGTGTTGACATTGGGCCGGTCTGTCTAGTTTGTGTGGACATTGGGTGAGGTGTAAATGTCCTTCTTGTGTTTATGTCATTTACTATGTTTTGTCTGCCGAAGTTATTCCTACCGTGTGGTTGAAAGTGTCTTTGAATCGTGACTGGTTTTGAAGGAAACATTTGTGCCGGGAATTTCTGTGGTGGTGTATTCTTCTGTATGTTATTATGTGTTGTTTTTACTTGGTTTTCAAATCTCCTTAGGGGAGATTGATGTTGGGCGTAATTAAAATCGTTTACTAATAGCTGCTCACATTCTTCAAGAGATTTAGGATTTTTGACCGTGAAGGATCCTCGAATGAGATGAGGTAAACAATTTATGAAGTGAGATACTACGATTTTCTGATTTTCCGCGATAATTGCGTTTTTTGTTACTAATTGATGTTGTGTTAGCATAATTTTGTTCTTATATTTATTAAAATTATTAGTGATGTCTTTGAGAAACAAATCGGAATTGTTATTTTTGGTATTGTATATGATTTTTAATAATAAAGTTTCGGCTGTTGTTTTATCTTCGAAATTTAGTTGTAAGAATGATTTTAATGTTGGCCAATCAGCAAATGAATTCTCTGAGAGATATGTTTTTGCAGGTCCCTTTAATTTATTTTTTATTAATTGAAATAAAAATATTCTTTGAACGTTTGTCAATACAATTCCTGCAAAACATAATATAAATTCGTCTACAGTATTTATAAAATATGGTAGATCTTTAATATTACCGTCGTATTCAGGGATACCTTTAGAGAGCATTTGAATTTCGTTGTTTGTGGTTGTGGCCATTTTTGAGTTGAGTTGTAATTTACTGGGCGTTAATATTAAATTTCTTATAACACTAGGTGTTTGGTTTGTTTCTGAATCAGAATCTGATGGGTTTGATTCTGGTTCACTATCGCTATTGTACATATGATTTGTAATGTGTGTGGAACTGTGCCGGTTCCTCGGTGTCTTTATTACTAGTTATTACTAGAGACACCCCTTTTGTGTAATATATTTAGGTTTATAATTTGTGTTATGCCTTGTGCTGGGGCTCGTTTTGATTCTTAAAAGCGTTAGCCTTTCCTCAAAACCCTTTAGTGTATTTTGTTACATATATTTTACTTACAGTTGAAGTAAAAGGATGATTAACAAGATAATCATGTTTGTTGAGAATCAGCTAGAGATTTTCTTCTGGTTTTCTCTGGTAATCGGGATCAGCGAAGTTGTGTTGTCCTGGTTTCCCGGAGAGGTGGAGTCAGCGAGTGTGTGTTGTCCTGGTCCTCCTTGACTGCTTGCCTGGATGATGGTTAGAGATGGGTTGTTCAACCTCTGATGGGCCACTGTTTAGGCCTGAGCTGGTGTTTCGCTCATAGATTCTTGTTCGGATGCCAAATAAATCGATGGAGATCGAAAGAGATTTATTTATTTTGCTTAAAACTCTTTTGGCATCCTACCGACTGCGCCAATTATAATTTTCGATTTGTATTTAAGGAAAAAAATACAAATTCTTTCGTTTTGAAAATTATATTTTATTTATTTAGAATCTAATTACAACTGACGTGAATACGTTCAGCAACAGTACAAGAGTGTTCTAATCTAGTTTTTTCAAGCTTATATATCATTCTCTTATCATAACATAGTTCAAAGAAGTATGAGTCAGACAATGGAACCATTGTCTAATATAATAAAACACTTCGTCATCAAAATACAGATATCATAATCAAAATACAGATATCATAATTAAAATACAGATATCATAATTCGCACATACATTAGAACAAGGAAAAACAATAGAAAAAGGATAGAGGACACTACAAAATAACATAAAAACAGCAGCAGAAGAAACATTAGGATTAAAGAAAATGAAGAGAACAAGAAGCAACTGGTTTGACGAAGATTGTAGACAAGCCTTAGAGGAAGGGAGAAAAGCTAGGATAACTTTTATCGCAAGGGGAACCCAAAATGATAAGATCATGTACCAAGAGCAGAGAAGAAAATATAAGAAAATATGCAGGACAAATAAGAGAGCCATGTTAAGAGAACAAGTGCAACAGCTGCAAGAAAGTTATAATAGAAAGGAATTAAGAAACTTCTATCAGAAGGTTAAAGAAGAAAAGAAAGGTTTCGTACCAAAAGTAGTATTTTGTCGAGATAAAGAAGGAAATCTTATAGGAGATGATAAAGCAAGAACAACTAGATGGGCAAAATACTTCGAAGAGCTGTTGAACAATAACGAACTAACCGAAGATACAGAAACCTACGAAGACCGCGAAACGGAAAGGGAACAAGTAACAGAACCAGAGCTAGAGGAAATAGAAAATATAATAATGAACATGAAGAACAACAAAAGCCCGGGCGACAACGAAATAGCCATCGAACTAATTAAATACGGAGGAGAAGAACTTACACGAGAAATTCACAAATTAGTAGTAGACATTTGGAGAGAAGAATGTATGCCAGAAACCTGGAAAGAAGCAGTACTCTGTCCGATCTATAAAAAAGGAGAAAAAACAAAATGCGAAAACTACAGAGGAATAGCTCTACTAGATGTAGTATATAAAGTAATGGCGACGTGGATAAATTATAAAATCAGAGAGATAATGGAAGTTACGGTCGGAGAATATCAGGCAGGGTTTAGAAAGAACATGTCAACCATAGATCAGATTTTTGTCCTGAAAGAACTCCAAGCAGAACATCATGAGAAAGGCCTAGATATGCATATGATGTTTATTGACTTTAAGCAGGCATATGACACAGTAAATAGGAAAGAATTATTTAAAACTATGGAAGAACTTCAAATACCCAGAAAACTAATACGCATGACAAGAGTTACGCTAGAAGACACAAAAAGCAAAGTAAAGGTCAATGGGCACAAATCGAAATCATTCTGTGTAAGTACAGGACTTAGGCAAGGTGACCCACTATCAACTACCCTGTTCAATCTGGTTTCGGAGATAATAATAAGAAGGAGCGGAATAAATAGACAAGGACTAATATACGACAGAAGACACCAATGCTTGGCTTTCGCTGATGACGTAACCCTGATAACCCGAACAGAGAGAGAACTAAAACGAGTCACGAAAAGGCTGATCGAGGAAGCTAGACAAATGGGACTAAACATAAGCACAGAAAAATCAAAATACATGAGAATGGGAAAAACGCTTAACAGTAAAAAAGAAATAGTGGTCAAATTGAACAAGGACAAGAATTTAGATTCGAACGGGTCCAAACTTTTACATATTTAGGCACAAAAATCTCCGAAAAATACGAAATGAATGAGGAAATTAAAGAAAGAATGGCGAAAGCGAATAAAACGTCAGGAGCGTTATACAAATTATTGTCAAGAAAAGAAGTATCAGCAAACCTAAAAAGACAAATATACAATACAGTTTTAAAGCCAACCTTAACATACGGATGCGAACTTGGGTTTTAACAAAACAAGAAGAAAAAATACTAGAAGTATGCGAACGAAAGTTATTAAGACGAATATATGGAGGCGTGAAAGAAGAAAATCAGTGGAGAAGGAGGACAAATAAAGAAATAGAAGAGATATATGGAGAACCAAACATCACAACTCGAATAAAAATGCAAAGGATACGATGGCTGGGACACGTTGAAAGGTTAGCAGAAGAAAGAATACCAAAGAAGATTATAAATCGGAAACAAGATGGAAAGAAGAAGAGAGGAAGACCAAAAAAAAGATGCCTGGACGAAGTCGAAAAGGAGCTGAAAAAATTAGGAATTAAAAATTGGAAAACCAAGGCAAGAAATAGAAAGGAGTGGAAAGAAGTTGTACAACAAGCCCAGGGCCTGCAAGGCCTGCCGAGCTAATATATACCGGGTGTAACATGAAAACCTGGCCATAAGCGTTTAACATGGGAAATCAGTTTTTCCTTGCGCAAAAGTGGCCAATTGATTTTAGATAAAAATGCTTCAAATAAAAGTTGTAGAGCTTGAAATTATGGATCAAAATCAGTTTTCAGATTTTATTTTGCACGTTTTGTAAGCGAAATAATTGCATTAATATTTTATAAGAATTTCTACTTTATAGTGATAGCCATGGAATTGAGACAAAATGATAAACAAATGTGTGACGTTTTAACTGTCAGAAAAGTTTAGTTTTAAATGGATTTGTGATTTATTTAAGTGACAAAGGTGATTGTTGTTATATCATTATTGAAAATGGATAATTTTATTTTATAATTTTTTAATATTTATTATAATAAATAATAGAATTTTTACTCAAATAATTATTTTATTTATTTAGAAATAATATTAAATTACAAAAGATGTACGAAAAGTCCTCCGTTTTATGCTAAGCAGTAGCCTAATCTATTGTAGAAACATTTTTAACATTGTACAACTGTCTAATATTTATTTTGTTTCATTCGCCTACAACAGCGTTTTTAAGTTCTTGGATGGCATTGTATCTTTTTTTATAAACGCAAGACTTTAAGTTCTTGGTTTTTATAATGAAAATAAATAATTTAAGATGAAAAACTATTTCTTTATTGAACTGCGATATAGCACATTACATGTCAAGTAAGAAAAGATTATATAAAAACAAAAGTACGTTACCAAAACAACTCACGTAGTAAGTCTAGCACAACAAGAGAAAACAAGGATAGATATAGCGTAAGAATTAGTTATTAAATAATACTAAAAATGTTATTTACATCAACACTCTCCCTTATTTAATAACTTTACAAATGCCCATGCGATTACACAAATCGCGAAAACGAATTGAAAACAATGGTTTTGTAAAAATGTCTGCTATTTGGTTTTCCGAATCTACTTTTGAAATTTGAATTTCTCCCGCTGTAACTAATTCCCGAACAAAGAAATGTCGAATACGAATATGTTTTGTTCTTCGATGGAATTCGGGATTTTGCGCCAATCGGATCGCGGCTTCGTTGTCAACCTGTAACGTCGGCGGATCTTTCAACTGTCCGAGTTCAGTCAAAAGTCGTTTGAGCCAGATGATTTCCCGAGCAGCTTCACTGGCAGCTACGATTTCAGCTTCTGTGGTAGAAATAGCAACGGATGCTTGTCTCTGACTCATCCATGAGATAGGCGCGCTTGAATATAAACACAGTACACCCGTAGTTGATCGTCCTGTTCCAAAGTCGCCACCATGATCAGCATCGCTGTAACAGAGAAAATTACCTTTTCCCTGATTGGTTTTGTAAACCAATCTGTAATCTGTAGTTCCCCTCAGGTACCGTAAAATCCTTTTCACTCGCATGATATCTCGTTCTGTCGGGTTTTCAAGGTTTCTGGACACCACGCTAACAGCATACGCGATGTCTGGGCGTGTTCCACACATCAGGAACATCAGTCCTCCAACTGCTTGTCTGTATGGAAAGTCCGAATTTCGTGGGCTTTCTTCAGTGTCGTTGTCCTTGACAATTGGTGTACTCACGGCTTTGCAATTGCTCATGTTGAATTTTTCCAGCAATTTTTCCGTGTAATTAGCTTGACCAATATGGAAGGATTTATCTTCTTTTCGTTCGATTTCCACCCCAAGGTAATATGACGCCGGTTTGGACGTAATTTTGAATTTCCGTTTCAAATCTATTATGAAGTTTTGAAGTTGTTGATCATCTTTGCAAGCTATCAGTCCATCATCAACGTAGAGAACAAAGAATATTTTCTGCCCATCTTTTTCCATGACAAAAAGGCACGGATCTGATTCACTTCGTTGAAATCCAAGTTCTAAAAGGTAATTGCTGAACTTCTCATTCCAACAACGAGGAGCTTGCTTTAGTCCATATAGACTTTTCTTCAGTCGACAAACTCTCCCAGACTCGTCACCATAGCCTTCAGGTTGCTGCATGTATATGGTTTCCTTCAAGTCACCGTATAAGAAAGCTGTGGAAACGTCAATTTGAACAAGTTTCATTTCTTCATTTGCTGCAACGCTGATTAATGTTCGAATCGTTGACATTCTCGCCACCGGACTAAAGGTTTGATCATAATCCACTCCTCTTCTTTGCGAAAATCCTTTGATTACCAATCTGGCCTTAAATTTGTCAATTGACCCGTCAGCATGAGTTTTTAATCTATAAACCCATTTATTTGATATGGCTTTTCTTCCAGGAGGTAGTTGCACCAGCTCCCAAGTATCGTTCTCCTGTAAAGCCTTCATCTCGCAGTCCATGGCTTCCATCCAGCTCTTCCTGTCAGCTGACGTCATGGCATCGTAGCGGGTTTCCGGTTCATTCAAGATTGTTGATGTGTCCATTACATAGTCCTGAAACTTCTGCGGAGGTTTAAGTTTTGCACGATTCCGTAGTATCCGTGTGGAACTGATATCTTCATGATCTCTCGATATTTCTGTTGGTGTCCCGTCGCTGTCATTATCCTCAAAGTCCCAAAATTCATCCTCCGTCTCTTCTTCTTCATTCTGAGATTCGATTTCATCTGAATTTGTTGACTTTGTCTCCTTTGGCAAATTTGGACCTTCGCTGTTTCCTGGAAGTATGACGTCTCTCTGATCTACCAACTTTTCTTCGAAGATAACATCCCTGGATCTGTGAAGCTTACCGTCCTCTTAACAATAGACTCTGTATCCATCGTCGTGATCATAGCCAATGAGAATTCCCTTAGTGGCCTTGCGATCCATTTTAGCCCTTTGCTGCTTTGGAACGTGGACATAACAATTAGATCCGATGACCCGTAGATGTTTCAAACCTGGTTTTTAGTCATACCAAAGTTCGAATGGAGATTTTTCCTGAACATGCGTAGGACCCGTTCTGTTGAGAATATAGTTTGCTGTGCGTATCATCTCAGCCCAAAGTTTCTGAGGTATATTTTCATGCGCGTGCATTATCGCTCTAGCGGTTTCTACAACCGTGCGATTTTCTCTCTCACTGGATCCATTTTGCTCTGGAGTGTAAGGCATTGTGAGACGTTGAACAATACCTTTCTTCTGTAAAATTTTTCTCACATCTTTATTGTCGAATTCTCGACCATTGTCACTCAGCAGCTCCTTGATTGTGTGCCCCGCTGTATTTGTCTCAGCGATAAACTGGCTCAGCTTCTCTGCTACTTCAGATTTTTGCCGCAAAAAGTAGATTGTCCGAAATTTTGTGTAATCATCCTTGAAAAGCACAAAATATTTATATCCACTCACCGATTCTTGAAATGGACCACAGACATCAGTATGTATTCGCTCCCCCGGTTTCGCTGACCTGGACCTCGTGCCGAAGGGTAAGCGATGAGCTTTACCATAGACGCAGCCTTCACATATCTCGCTGTTTATTTCGACGTTGACGCCAAATTCCCTGCTAATCAGTGACTTTACATGGCGTTTATTCTGGTGGCCAAATCGCTCATGGTACAACTGTAGCAAATTTTTCTTACTTACTGCATTAACTTCAGTTAGTTTGAGGTTCAAACTTCTCACGGCCAATTTAAAAAGTCCTCCATTCCGTTTACGAGTTCCCATTAATATCACCTTGTTGTTTACTTTAAAGTGACAAATTTCAGCCGATGAAATGAATTGACTCTCTGAGTGCTTGTCCTGAGCCGACAAAACCGAAAACAGGTTTCTTTTAATTCCAGGTACACACCATACATCAGCCAAGGTAATTTCGTGCCGTTTCCCGTTAACTACTGCTTCAATATCAACTTCACCTTTTCCAGTTGCTATAATCTTCTCACCATTTGCTGTGGTAACTGAATGTTCTGTTAAAAATGGCTGGAACGTTCTGAAAACGTTTTGATTGTTTGAAATGTGACTTGTTGCACCATTGTCTATATACCAGTCATCTTTACATGACGAAGACTCAGCATTCATTTCAGTTGAATTAGTTGTGACAAGAATCATGTTGGTATCAGACCTCGATTTAGCAGACTTCGGAGGTCGACCATCGGCAATCCATTTTCTACAAACTTTTATCACATGACCGGGCTTCTTGCAGTAATTACAGATGATCTTTTTCTTCTTTTTCGTGATATCTGTTGATACTCCCTGAGATGGCTGCTTTGATGAATCCGCAACGAGAGCCTGTTGCGCTGATGATCCGCTCTGCGTATTCAGTGCCTGTTCATATGCGCACAGTTGATTGGTCAAGTTATCTACTGTGCGTTCGCCTTTAGACATCAACATCCAGCTGGATTTGAAAGAGAAATATTTATCTGGTAAAGTACCTAAAATCTTGCAAATCAAAAATAAATCTGACATTTCAGGATTATTTTTGTCATCTTTAGCCATTTCCTGTTTTAACTCACTCCATAACGTCTTTAATTTCGAAATGTGAGTAGTTACATCATCATCAGGATTTTTCTCAAAACCAAAGAATTGTAAACAGGTATTATATACCTTATCCTCAGAAATTCCATCAAAAATTTTATGCAATTCAAGCCATACTTCCCGAGAACTTGTGAGACGCATTATTTTCTTTAATGTTTCTTCGGTCATATTAGTGGTCAAAATTAACAATGCATTGCAGTCTGCTTTTTGAAAATTTTCTAATGCAGTTTGATATGACACTCTAACCTCTGCGGTTGCATCTTTTGCAATTGTACTTGGTTCCACTAACCTGCCTTCAATTACATCCAATGCTCCAGGGATTCCTCGTAAACAAATAGTTATTTTGTATTTCCATGTGCTCCAGTTCACTTTTCCTTCCAGAAGACCGACGTTAATTATCCTTGATGAATCCATTGTGTTAGCGTTAGTTCAAACAAACGTACACATGGGTTGGATATTTTCACAAATCGGACGAGTGGAGATAACTTTTAATAGTTTGAAATTTATTATAATTTTATTTTCACCATTGCACTTCTCTACTTTGCGTGACTGAACCCATAACCTCTTGGTTTTTATAATGAAAATAAATAATTTAAGATGAAAAACTATTTCTTTATTGAACTGCGATATAGCACATTACATGTCAAGTAAGAAAAGATTATATAAAAACAAAAGTACGTTACCAAAACAACTCACGTAGTAAGTCTAGCACAACAAGAGAAAACAAGGATAGATATAGCGTAAGAATTAGTTATTAAATAATACTAAAAATGTTATTTACATCAACATAAGTGTCCCTATAAAAAAAAGTGACAGGGATTTAAATCTGGAGACCGTGCTGGCCAGTTTACTGGCCCTCCATGCCCTATCCAACTTTCTGGGAACGTATCATTTAGATAATTTACAACTTCTCTTGTATTATGGGCAGGACAGCCGTCGTGCTGGAACCACTCATACTCATTATTTGCGTGGGCTATTTCCGGTCCCACTATTTCTCGTAACAATTCTAAATAATTGTTTCCATTTAATCGATTAATTAAAAAAGGACCAATAATTTTATTGCCTAAAATTCCTGCCCATACATTTACTGATTGTCGATATTGTGTTCTGGATTCAATAACAATGTGCGGATTTCTATGAGACCAGTGTCGAAAATTATTTTTATTTAGTTCGCCATTCAGCGTAAATGTACACTCATCTGTAAATAATATGTTGGGCTTTTCCATAATTATTTCGGAAAATGTTGCGCGTCGTTCGCAATCGTGTCCAAAAATTTCTTGGTGGTTTTGTACTTTATAAGAATAGTATTTGTATTTGAAACTAATATTTAGTTCTTTTGAAATTTCTCGTACTGATTAAATCACGTATTCTTCGAAAACTTTCACTAGAATAATTCCACTTAATAATTTGTAACTTTTCTTCATGTGAATAGTTATCCATTTTCAATAATGATATAACGACAATCACCTTTGTCACTTAAATAAATCACAAATCCATATCAAACTAAACTTTTCTGACAGTTAAAACGTCATACATTTGTTTCAATTCCATGGCTATCACTATAAAGTAGAAATTCTTATAAAATATTAATGCGATTATTTCGCTTACAAAATGTGCAAAATAAAATCTGAAAACTGATTTGGATCCATAATTTCAAGCTCTACAACTTTTATTTGAAGTATTTTTGTCTAAAATCAATTGGCCACTTTTGCGCAAGGAAAAACTGATTTCCCATGTTAAACGCCTATGGCCAGGTTTTCATGTTACACCCTGTATATATATATACTATGGTATTCTTCAATTAGTTTTACTGCACGCTCAGCAATATCATTAACAACCTTCAAACTTCTTACCAATAGCAAACCCTTCTGGTAATCTACATTTCGACATCACTCAGACGGATTTAAATTTAAAAAATCTGTATTTATTCCAAACCGTTTGAAAAACTGGAGTGATCTTGATGATACAAATGAAGCAATGTTCCAGTTATATACATTTCTAATATTTTGAATTTCGAAGCGTTTCAAGTTTTCTGAACTTTTGTCAATACTTTTTAACGTAATCACCATCTGGTTCTTAATGTTTAGTGATATTCTTTCGTCAAAAAACGCCATAGCTGCAGTTTCTGGATTTAAATACCACAAGTGCTTGCTAAATTTCTTCAACGCCACCTCAGATATTTTAGCATGTGTCAATTCATAATCAATAAGTTCTTTTAAAAATGATAAATCATTATTTGGAGCTTCAGATGCTAGAGGACAAGTAAACCATGCTTTGATATATACTGTAGCAATAAAAATAAAAATTTCAGAAATTGATTTGATTAATTTCACCGTCATTGTGAATTGTTTACGAAATAAAAATATTTTTATAGTATATATGGCCTTCGACATCCATCTAGCGTGATGGAATGCACCCGGTTTTCTAAATGAAGATTACCAGAAGGGTTTGCTATTGGTAAGAAGTTTGAAGGTTGTTAATGATATTGCTGAGCGTGCAGTAAAACTAATTTAAGAATAGTTAGTTAGTTAGTTAGTTTAGTTTATTTTACTATTTTACAATATAAAAATTGTTTATAGCAGGTCCAAAGATAATACAGTTACATACAAATAAACAAAATAATAAAAAAAATACAAATGAGAAATGTAACTACAACCATATCAAACCCAGTCCTCATTCAGCCAGCTATGATTATAATATTCATGTACAGAGTAAAAGCAATGACGTAGTAGGAAACTCTTAACTTTACGTTTAAAAATATCTTCATTTGCATTTCGTAAATCAAGAGGTAGAACGTTATATAAATTAATATTCAAGGAATTATTTTTTAATATACTTAGTTTATAACACTGTGAGCGAACTAAATTTGAATTTCTTGTTGCATAATTATGAATATCTGAAGCTAATTTGAAATTATCTTTATTTTTGTGAATTTCTAAAAGTGAATTATAAATATATAAACAAGTCAGTGGTAATATTTTGAGTCTAACAAAAAAAGGTTTGCAGTGTTCTCTCATATTATTAACTCCCAAAATCATTCGTACAGCTTGTTTTTGAAGACGAAAAATCCTGATTGCTTTCGGAGAATTTCCCCACAAAATAACACCATAGTGTAAACAGGAATGAAAAAGACCAAAATATACTGTTAGCAAGGATTCCAAACTTAACACACGATACAGTTTACGAATCAAAAAATTTACACTTGCTAGTTTTTTAGCCAAAAAAATGACATGTTGTCCCCAGTTTAAGCGATCATCAATATAAATTCCTAGCACTTTCACAAATTCACCTTTCTGTGCAGTTTTATTCGAGGAAATTGTGATCAATTGTGTTTTTTCAGAATTTAATTTCAATTTATTAGCAACAAACCACTGTTCCGCTTTCTGTAGCTCGTCTCGCGCCAGCTCATTTAGCATAGAAATATCTTTATGTGAACTTAGCAGACTTGTATCATCAGAAAACTGAGCAATTTCTGTTGGCAACATAAAATGAAGAAAATCATTTATATAAATTAGGAAAAAGACCGGCCCAAGAATTGATCCTTGTGGTACACCATGAATTACTGGTAATAATTCCGAAGAATTATTTCCTATGTAAACACTTTGTTTTCTATTTAATAAATATGAACTTAAAAAATTTAAATTGATATCGTGTATACCATAGTGCTCAAGTTTAAGAATTAAATCAGTGTGTGACACGAAGTCGAACGCTTTAGATAAATCACATAAGGTAATGGGTAGTGTGTTGTCCTTTTTCTAAATTTTCGACAACGTACTGGATAATTTTCAAAACTGCTTAAATGGTTGAACGATTTTTCCGGAAACCAAATTGTCTGTTATTATAAATTTGATTGACCTCTAGAAATGTTACCAGTCTGATTTTAATGATTTTTTCAAATATTTTAGCAAATATAGGAATAATGGAAATCGGGCGATAACTGTTAACATCATCTCTATCTCCATTCTTATATAAAGGTAGTACCTTAGTTAATTTCAGCGAATCGGGAAAAACACCCTCTATCAGACATCTATTAAAAATAAATGCTAAGAGAGGAGCTATCTGCACTATTCATTCTTTAATCATTTCAATGTTAATATTGTAAATGTCAGAACACTTGGAATTATTTAAAGACAAGGTGGCTTCTATAATTTCATGTTCGTAAAGTTCTAATAATTCAAATTTCGTTAAATTATTTTCAGGACTAAACAGCAAATCCCGGGCATTAAAATTATTATTAATAGGTAATTCTTTCATAATTTTGTCAGAGATGGAAGTAAATAACAGATTAAATCCATCGCATGTGATGTCGGGTCTAGTCTTCACATTTTGTTTATTTCTTTCATTATTTACTATTTTCCAACAGTCTTTAACTTTATTGGTAGAATTTAAAATTTTCTCACTATAAGCTATCTTTTTTTAGTTAATAATTTCACATCTATATTTATTTCTGAAAATTCTGTAATTCTCAATATCTGCTTTATTCCCTGTACAAATAGAAATAATTTTAAGAGCCATTAAAGTTTTTCTCATGTTTAATAGTGAAACTGTTAACCAACTGGTTGTATTTACAGATATCATATTTCACAGGTATCATATTTCACCTGTACTTTCATTTTTTTATCTTGAAAATCAGAAAACTATTTGTTTTATTAATTGAAAAATCACACATATTAATCACAATTCCAAGAATAACATTGTATTTGCTTTTTTCTATCATAAATAAAAATTTTACAACAAAAATTTGATATATTTTATAAAATAAGTATGTACTTAATAATTATACTTGATATTATTAATAATTATATAATAATTAAACTTTGAGCTCGAATAACTCTTGAGCCAATAGATTTAACGAAAAATTATAAGAAACCTTTTTTGTAGAGAGTCAAATTTACAATAAGACATGAAGCGAATTATTACTTTTGATTCATTTGTCGCTGAGTTATAAAATTCTAAAAAAGAAATGGAATTTTTCCCATGTTATTTCCATAAGAAACTTAGGTTGGAGCGCGGACTATCTTAAAGTTAATATTAAGAGCTCAAACTTTCAGAGAATTTTTTTTCATCAATTTGGAAGCATTTGAGCTCCTGGGAGCAAAGAAATTCGAAAATATCCATATTAAGGACCACCCTAATATATATATATATATATATATATATATATATATATATATATATATATATATATTATATATATATTATAAATTAGTATTGGCATTGTGCACTGTGCAGTACCCTAGCGCGGGCCGCACAAAATCGTACAAAGGACCGTAGTTTGCCCATCCCTGGTTGAGAGCAGAATTCTATAGTCTCAGTTTCAAATACTGTATTTTTTGTATTTTTATACTTCAATTTTATTTCATCAATTGCTAAGTATTTACTTAAAAAATATAAATTAAATAAAATAAAACTAATATCAAATTATTAAGTTCACCCCTAACCGCCACGGTATTATGTTCATTCTACTTAATTCATTTTAATTTCTCTTAAATCCACTTTATTCAATTAAATCCAAGTAATTTGTGTTAATTTCAAAAATGTGTATAATTAATTTAAATATAATCTGTTTCTCGAAGAGATCACAGTTTGAATTCCCAATTGAAATTTGTATTTTATTTTTATAAAAAATATTATTGTTGCGCAATAAAATAATTTTATACGAGTATAAAAATATAGTCAAATATAATACATATATTTATTTATTTAGAAATTAAATCTCTACAAACTTTATTTAAATCATTTTTTTTATGACAATGACTGCGCCGAAACAAATTTCTCTTGTTAAATCCCTAATGTGTACTTTTAGTGTAACATCTGTGTATACTCATAACTATGAAAACCGTTACCTTCATCAGAGAGTTCCGTATGACCCCAAGGCCCAGCTCTTCCTACAATTTCATACAAGACTATAGCGAAAGAGTATATGTCGCCTTTCTGCGTTCCCCTGGTAGGAGGGATGTCCTGTCGTAATAACTCTGGAGCGCGCCATAGTGATCTACGCAACTCTCGAATCTCGTAGTCTAGATCTTCAGAGCTTCCTAAATCAATAACGTATATATACAAGGTGGAATCGAAAGTTGGTCATGTGGTTTTACTCGAAAGTAATTACAGATACAAAAAGATACTCAATAACAAAGTTGTAGGAGACCAAGGGGGCTATCTGATTTTAGAATAAAATAGTTTTTTAAACCAGTTACAGTAGAAAGATGTATTTTTCAAATGGGATTATACATATTTATATGCCTTTGATCATGTATTAGATTTATATCTTTACAAAATAAAAATATTGAAAAAAATGCGCATGAAATATAAATAAATTTTTGTTTTTAAAATTACTGTACAGTAGGCTATGGATGAAAGACAAATACAAAATGTAGCGGCTGTCAAGTAATATTGTCCTTTTAATTTTATTTTTAATATTACTCACATACCTACCTACCTAAAAAGTTTGTGTTGACTAGGTACGAGTAATTACAATATTAATTTTAATAATGGCTGATTATTCAATAAACGAAAAGGTAGATAAGTTGAAATGTTACTTTTCTTCAAATAATAATTCGAGACAAGCCCTGCGATTATATCGGCAACAACATTCGAATCGGTTTCATACAAATTATACATATTTTAGCAAATTATAAAGAAAACTGCGTAGAACTGGTTCTATGTCTATGGGAAAATACGAACTTCATGATATTCATGAAAATTTAGAAGTTGATTTACTAGTATATTTCAGTATGTTTTCTAGAAATTCAATTAGAGAATTTGCATTGAAATTTAATACATCAGATTAAAAAAAAGCATAATTACAAACCATATAAACTACATAAAATTCTTCACGAAAATATCATGAATCCAATTTTTTTTTAAATAAAATATAATGGACCGATGAATGCCAATTTTCTAATAATGGTATATTAAATAGACATAATACACATCACTGGCATAGTACAGACACAAATGCACGTGAAATTTTATATCAAATTTTTAAATAAGTTTTCGATTAATGTATGGTGCGGAATTATAAATAATATTATTTTGGGTCCACATTTGTATAATGGCATCTTAAGATGTAAAAAATTCTTGGAAAATGAACTTTAAGATTATTTGTATGATATACCATTAGCAATTAGACGCGGAATAATATTTCAACAAGATGGAGCACCTTCGCACAATTATATGGTTGTAACTCATTATTTAAATCAAGAATTCCCAAGCAGAGGCCCTACCATGTGATCTGCAAGATCTTCAGATCTATCGCCTTTGGAAAATTTATGATACGTACGTTGCTACACTCGATGAAATTATTAACAGAATAAGATCAACTGTTGTCGAGTTAAATAGTACAAATGTAAATTAAAATTTGTTAAAAAGGCTTTATTTATGTTTAGGAGAGAACGGTGGCAATTTTGAACAATTTTTGTAAATATATAATAATATTGTAACGTTTATTACAATTTCAGGTTCGGTAAAGTTTATTATTAAATAAAACACGAGCAATGAAACCACTAACAAAATATTTAATTAAAACAAAAATAATGTAGGACAACTACTAAGACATATATTTATTTACAACACGTATTTATATTCACATTCAGGTATTTAGCACCGACTTGCACTGTTCACACTTTAAATACAGAATGAATGTAGCCGGTCCAAACTCTCATTTATATATTGAAACAAGATATTCTACAATATACCAGAACTTCTGGAACACTGTACAAGCATGACGCAGAGAGAACAGGTTCGACCTTGTCTCTGTATTGCGTATGAGACAGCGGTAAACGCGCGGCAGACTACGTCGCGTCGACTGTTCCAGAGGGAACAGAGCCGTACTCGCTACAATATTTATTATGTAGGTAGGTATTTTTGATTTTGTACATTATTTTCAATAATAAATAATACTTGCCATTCTAATTTTTGTAAATTGTTATTTTTAATATTACTTAACAACAGCTATATTTTGATTTTGTTTTTCATCCATAGCCTACTGTACATTAATTTAAAAAATAAAAATGTATGTAAATTGCAATCGCATTGTTTTCAATATTTTTATTATATAAGGATATAAAAGTAATACATGCTTAAATATTCAGGTCAGATATTGTCCACATAAATAATTCCTTGATACGATGTGACAGAGGATACACGCGGTGGAGGTGTGCTGGCCATCTACATCAAATCTACAATCAAATATAACATTATTGTTGAATATAATACTACAAATAACTTAGAACATCTATGTATCAGTTTCAAAATTAAACATTTATCTTTTGCTTTTGGTGTAAAGTACAGACCTCCCAAAGCCAACTGTCTCTCTTTTTTTGATGAACTGGAATCAGTGTCCTCTAATTTGATAGTCAACCATAACTACATAGTAAGCGTTGGCGATGTAAACATTAATATGTTCAATATAGATAACACCATTGTTTCTAAATTTACAGAATTGTTAAATACAACAACTCTTAACACTAACAATAAAACACATTAAAAAGAACATTTGTTGTAATTTTTAAACCTATTTGACTATTTATTATTTTAAATTATGACTATTATGTTCAGTTTTTTAAACATTTTGTTTATGTTAATTACTAGACGTTACATATCCCTGAAGAAGGCGATTGTTATCACCGAAACGTTGGAATTGTAACTTTTTCAAAATATATTAGACTGATATTCCGATTATCAAAGTTTTCGTCATTATTCACACAGTCGATCATCGTATTTACTCTAAATTATTTTAATTCCAGCGCCAATGCTGTAACTTTATTGCACGCTTATTTAGACTTCGTCTTTATTACCTGTATCCTCTGGTGTTCCGGATCCATCCTTTGCCCACTTCTATTTTCTCTATACATCTCTGTTCTAAATAAATCAATTAAATTCCGTTCCTTCCATCTATATGCCGACGACACACAATTGTATCACTCATTTAATCCACAAGATGCTATATTGCGCATTTCACAAATTAAAGAAGACCTTGCAACCCTTATCGAGCTTTCAGAAAAATATTTACTCAATATTAATTCCTCTAAGTCAGTAGTTATGATATTCGGTAATAAGAATCACAAAGCACAAATTAGTAATATTGTGGATACCAATGTAAAAGGTACTAAGCTCCCAGTGTTAAACCGTGGTAAAAACTTGGGCGTAATTATAAGTGATGATATGCATTACATTGACAACACCACTTCTGTAATTCAAAAATCTTACTGCACTCTTAAATTCCTGTGGCAACATAGAGATTACTTAAGTGGAAATATGAAAACTATCCTCACTGAATCGCTAATCCTATCCCATTTTACGAGTAATTACTGTGATGTGGTATATGGATCATATCTTCATAATGTACAGTATCAAAGAATTTAGAGGGTTCAAAACTCTTGTGTCCGCTTTATTTATAACTTACGGAAATATGATCATATAAGCAGTAGAATCATTAATTTAGGCTGGTTAAATATGTGTAACAGAAGTAAACTTCATTACGCTTGTTTTGTTTATAAAATATTGAAAACTGGAGTACCTAACTCGTCAACTTAAGCCCCGTAACTAAATTCGTTCCCTCAATACGCGGTTTAAATTTCAATTACACATCCCCAAATATTCTACAGCTAGATTTAAATCTTGTTTTTCGTACTTTGCCCCCTATTTGTATAGCAATTTGCCACATGAATTAAAAATCTAAAACTGCTATCATTTAAACGGACCCTGAGAAACATACTATTCAATGATCAGCTGTAACTCTTCATACATTAAATTGAAATTTAATTATCACACACCTGATACGATGTAAATATGTATTAATATCGTTGTAAATATTTACGTTATGCATGTTAAACTTTATTTTTCTAATTTGTGTAACAGATTTTATTATGTAATCAACTGTATCAATGGTTAAGTGGTAGAACAGCGCAAGCTGAACTTCGCCATTGTGAAATAAAAAGATATTTATTATTATTATTATTAAATTTAGAAAAAATACGCTACCGTACAATTCCATTAGAAAAAATATAACTTTATACTGTAACATGAGAAGCACTGGTTTAAAAAAAAAGTATTCTATAATCTGATGTCCCCTTGATCTTCTACAACTTTGGTATTTAGTATATTTTTGTATATGTAATAACTTTCGAGTAAAACCATGTGCGCAACTTTCGATCTCATCCCGTATATATACATATGTATATATATATATATATATATATATATATATATATATATATATATATATATATATATATATATATATATATATATATATATATATATATATTCATTATTGTAACATTATTCAGGATGAGAATGTTGACGGGTTCATGCTACCCCATTTAATGGGATATAGCGTGATGTTATGTATGTATGTATGTATGTATTAATACTATTTTGTCGAAATAATTGTTATTTATACAAGTATCATTAAAAACAGAAGAAAGCTCTCTAACTAATGGATTAAGAAATTTTATAAGTTACCATTGAAAAAATACAATTTTGTATCACCGCTTGTCAAAGTCATTAGTTCGGCCAAAAAGCACTGACTGTTTTAAAGAAAACGATCTGCATATTCAATCATTTGTTAGTATTTCAAAGCTAACTAAAATAATGTTTGAAACAATATTATGAATGTATTATTATGATGACAAAATACGAAGAACATTATAACATAAGAACCTTGCATTAATTAAATATTTTAAACACTGAATTAGATGTTTAAAATTAAAAAAAAAACAATTTTTTTAATATTTTTTTTTATTATAAACTAAATCTGGTGATATACTGTATATATTAATAGAAAATTTATTTCGACTTCAAAACGTAGAATTTACATTAGTACAACATGCAGCAACTAGTGATCATCGAGTTATTACCTTTGAATTCATGTAAACCAAAATCAGTTATTTGTAATACCCAGCGACTATCAATTAAACAATTACTGGATCGCAAATTTCCATGTGATACAATAACACTGTCATGTAGGTATATCAATCCCTGAAACCATTTCATTAAATATAATAATTAAACAAAAAGTATCATTCTTACTTTTAAAATATCGGTTACAAGAGAAGAGACGAACATATTATCTAAGTGCAAATCTTCATTGGCTAAAACGTCTTCCAAGCTACCTCTAGCGCAATATGCTGTTAAAACTGCAATGTTACCGTGTTCTACACAAGCTCCAATAAATGGTATCAAATTTTCATGTCGCACTTCTCGAATCTGCGAACATAGAATATATAACTTTCTAAGTTTTGCCAACTGTAACTTTAGTTCTTACCTGCTTGAGTTCCTTCCGGATGGACCTAGTGAGGTCTACAGATCGTTTATAAATTTGTTTGATAGCAACGATATTTCCTTTGTATATGCCAATGCGCGTATAAGCGCGTTTAGTACTCAAATCTGTCATTGTTTCCGCTATACTCCCGCTAACTGGAGCTTGAAAAACGCTCTGTCTACATACTTGAATCTAGATTGAAACAATTATTTCAGATAGGTATATAAGTACATAAAGTTTCTTTATTTATATGTGCGGCATTATTAACCAGACCACGAGAGTAGAATTTCTTCCAAAAACGGAAAGTGGCACGAGACGGAATCGCGAAATTACGGTGTGAACTCCGGCTTGTAACGCAAACGGCCCACAGTAACGTCTCGGACTACTCGAGACAGACGCCAATGTGAGTGGTTCGGTGATCGCACAAGAGTTCCAAAAACGGAAGGTGACACGAGACCTCGAGGAAGCACAGTACGGTACGGTAAAGTTCACAGGAGTGCTTTCTTACCTAGAAGTCGGTGTAGCCTGGTGATTGCAGGAAGG
Source organism: Pterostichus niger (assembly GCA_947425015.1). Lineage (NCBI taxonomy): Eukaryota > Metazoa > Arthropoda > Insecta > Coleoptera > Carabidae > Pterostichus > Pterostichus niger. The sequence goes on from OX380336.1 coordinate 16,739,756, forward strand.
CGGTAGCGGAGATGTCGAAAATATCGGAGCGAAAATCTGACTGTCTTTGCTGTCTTGGCAGCGCGGTTTATAAACTATGTTACTAATTAAACGGGTCCTAGGGTGTCATAGTTTGTCCGTCCTATGTTAGCATATAGGGCGGATTGGTTACAAACGGAAACTAGACTGCCCGGTCCGCGATCTAGTTTATTCAGAGATTTTTCGATGAGTCTCTTACTCAGAAACTCGGAGTTGAATTTTCGCGTCTCTCGGTGGTTGCGTTCGCGATATATCGGTGTTTCCGCGACCGTGATCTAAATAAAACATTGTGACGAGCACACTTCGTTACAGTTCTTGTAGCAATATTTGAAGCTATACTACAGCAATTTAAGTAAAAATTTGGCAATTTTTCAATGATGTTGTTGCGTTAAAGGCTAGGCTAAGATAACTTATCGGTTAAATAAGAAATTTGAAAATTTATACCACGAAAATCAAAACTTAAATTAAACGAAATTATATCAGCTTTTTATTATTCGCGTAACATATTTATAAACAGTAGGCTATGATCAATATCAAAACAAAATAAGTTCATTGTTATTTATAATAATTAGTTGTGATTGTTGTTTTTATTGAGAAGATAAATTATGAGTATTGTATTAGGTAATTAAATGTTTATGGTTAATAATCATTATGTTTATTGCTTTGTTATTGACTGTTTTGTATCATGTTAAATAATATTTATCGAAACTTTAAATTAAATTTTCTCAATATTTTTGTTATGTAAGGATATAAAATGATTACATGATTGAATTCAGAAAAAAATACTTTATCGAATACTCTTAAAAAATATGTATAATCCCATTTGAAAAAATATAACTTTGTGTTGTAACTTGAGAACCACTGGTTTAAACAATTATTTTATTCTTTAAGCAGATGTCCCCCTTGATCTTCTACAACTTTGCTTCATAATATTTTTTGTAACTATAATAATAAAGAAAATATAAGCGGTGGTTGGTTTCGCTGTTACACCCTGTGTATATATATATATATATATATATATATATATATATATATATATATATATATATGTTACTTGACCAGAACACCCGACTTCAGCACATTACCAAACAACAGCCATTCCCAGGGGAATCGGATTGCTCTTATCTATTGTAGCCTAGAATGTAGTAACATGTCATGTAAACCTTCAGTCTGTAGTTAACACTCAAAGAGTAAAGTTGTAAACTGTCTTGGAAAGCGAATAAAACTTATTTTTAAAAAGTAAATATCAGCGATCCATAAATTAATTTATATAAAGAATAAACGAGCTTTTATGAAAAGAATTATGAATGTGGTTGAAGCAAAAGTGTTGTGTCGGGATAGGAATGTTTGGCGAAAATTAATTGCGGGATAAATATAGCGAATAAGGACAAGCGTATGATTCTTGATTTTAGATTCATTGGTTATATTTTTCGAGTGTTTACCTGCAATTGTGTGGAGTTCACCTTCAAAAACAAGCGCAGCGGGATGCTCCCTTCCTTTCTTATCTTTTGATTCTTGTTCTGTTTTTACTGTGTCCAACTGCAATTGTGTGGAATTCAGTTTCAAAAACAAGCGCAGGGAGATACTTCCTTCCTCATCTTTTTTCTTCATTTTAAGTTTTTACTATACAGCGTCTAACTGCAATTGTGTTAAATTTATTTTTAAAAAAGCGCAGGATGTTGCAGCCCTCATTTCTTATAGATTCGTTGTTAGAGAAGTGGACGTAAGTGAAGATTTACGAAACAGGTGTACATGAGCGAATGGATGGATGTTTGTTACGTGATGATGGATTTTGATTATGAGGAAAGAAAGAGTTCGTATGGAGAAAGTGTTCATGTGATCGAAACGAGTATCGTGTGTCAGGATGAGAATGTTGATGTGCACTGATGCTCTATGAATGTGTCAGGGGTTCGTGCTGCCCCATTTAATGGGATATAGCGTGATGTTATGTATGTATGTATGTATATAAAAATTATAACGTTAAACAAATGAACTTTTATTTTAAGTATTTATTTTACTTTAGAAGTTCCTACTTGTACAAATTCTGAGCTAAGTCTAATTTAAAACATACAAATAATAATTCATGTCTAAACTACAACTACGTATAATGTAATATGATAATTCTACATAAAGTCACGTACTTAAATATTAACTGTCTAGTTTAGCACTATTCCATTCTATAACTCCTCCCTTATCAGAAAGGAGCACGTCCTGGTAGCTCAATTTGTTCTTCTTCCGGTTTTGAGTTGATGATTGGTTTCCTTAATTTCCTGGTTTTTATCCATTTTATTAGAAAGTACAGTCCAATTATTATTATTAACAAACATAACAAAACAGTTCATACACTTGCCACATGGATGTTAATGGCTTCTTCTTTAATAGCTACTACAGGATGATGGCTCAGTGGTATCGAGTCGGCCTGTGGATCTTGAGAACCCTGGTTCGATCCCCACAGCCGACAAACAATTTTCACCAATTTAAAAAAATCTACCCCTGTGGCTCCTCCACCACTAATATCTTTGGAGGTCGTGATTTGACGGCAGGTAACCGCACTTCACGCGAAAAAATATATCACTTACCGAGATCTGCGTAGGCAGAGTGCCACACCCAGTGATGGGTAAAAGGCGTGATGATATATTTATTTTTATTTTTAGGATTTAATGAAATGTTTTCTAGTTTCACAGGGTTTAGGTTTATTGAAAAATTTGTTAATGTCGAAGTTTTAAATGCGAAATTTAATTTTGGTAGAATTATAGGTTGTCCTTGTTCTTGATTCAAAAATATAAATTTTTGTTGGTTGTATATTATTTCACAATTTTAATCATTTTTTATTAAATAAATTCCGCGCAATGTTTTGATATTTACTTCGTCTAAACACTGCGTTATTTTATCTTCGTGGAGGAATATTAATAAATACTTATTTATTTCCGGAATTACTTCGATATGGTTTTCTTTTATGTAAATTTTAGAATAGTGACACTGGGTAGAGGACTGTTGTTGTAATATTTCTTGTTCACATGATGACTGATGGTGGTTGTAGAATTTATTGGGGCACTGATAAATCTTGGTTGCAGTACATATGTCATTTAGAGGCATTATTTCCGTATTAGATTTTAGAAAATATCTTGCACTATGGATAATGGTTACTAATTCTGAATTGTATATTGTTGATATAGGCGTATAGGGTATAAGTAAAACAATTCAAAGTCCTTTTCAATGTTAATGGGAATTGATATTAAGTAAATTATTTGGGATAGTTCAACTTTACAGTCTATTTTTAGTAATTATTCAAATTCTAAAATATTCTCTGATTTTGGTAATTGGGATTTATAATGTTTAGAGATTTTTTGTAATTCGGATAATAATTCATTTGGATGTATTATACTGGGGTGTAATGTTCTCAATTTACAAAAGGTAATGGAATTTTCTATATCTTGTAGGATATCTAGCATCGAGTTGTATAGCATTATTAATTGATCATAAATAGTTTTTGCAAAAAGAATATCTTGAATATGCATGTTATTTATTATTTCACTGAGTTGTAGTATTTTAGATTGCAGAATAGATTCATTATGTTGTATGTCTAAAATGGTATTATAAAAATTTGTTATAATTTGGTGGTTTACCGAGTATGCTAGTTTTAATTGGTTTTCTAAATTGTGTTCATTCGTTTGCATATGGTTTAATATTTTGTCAAATAAGAAACAACAAAGACAAAATTAATTGTCTTTGAATGCTCAGTTCGTGAAACTAGGTTTAATAATAAAATATCGAACTAAACTATAAGTCTCACAAAATTCGGCTTTTTTCAGTAGATGACATTGCTGGTTCGACAGATCTTCTCATGTCATTTTATTGTTTGTTAGAGATCTTATTCTCTGCTGGCACAGTTCTTCGTCATAAAGCTTCTTCATGTGAACTTTGTTCTCGGTGAAGGAGTGTGTTATACCATACTGATGAGCTCTAATAAGAGCGAAACGCGTCTATGGTTACTAATTGTGCTGGCCAGTCTCTGACGACGACTTCATAAGTTGACTTGGAGGCTGAATTTTGTGAGACTTAGACAAGTGTTTAGTTTGATATTTTATTATAATATTTTGTCATATCTCTTACCGTCTTCTGCATCTAAATTGCCATTAACGGTATTGAAAACTGATCCCAATCCATGTCTCTTTTGTTTCTAAATTTATTTGTATGAAATTCAATATTAACAATTTTGTTATCAATGTTTGTACGAATGAATTGTATAATTTTGACATCGTTGTCAAATTCATGTATATATTTAGTGTTATTGGATATCGTTGTCTTTAGGTCATTATATTGGTTGTTTAGGTTGTCGTATTATTGAAAAGGGGTTTGAGGTTGTAGTAGTGGATGAGTGTGTGTGTTATTCTTTCTAGTTTAACCGGGCCCAGTCTAATAGGTAGTAAACCAATATTTTCAGTTATGTGTTTGATGATCGATCCTTGTCCAAATGTGAACAGCCTGGAAGAGTATTAAATTGATAAGTCTTTTGTCAGGGACGTTTTATATTAGAGAGATGGATTTTTTTTTCATTGTGTTCCCGTGTTTAGTTTCTAATTTGGCAGTTTTTACATTTTTATTAATTGATTTAAATTTTTCGGATTTCAATTTATTTTTTGTTTTCTGTTGTTTTTGTTTATTTTTTATGAATATTTCCTTAGGAATTTTTGGTAATTCTTTTCTAGTTTCGTTACGTTTATTAATAATTTTTTCTTTATTTTGCAAAATTTTGTTATTAATAGTTTGATATAAAATTTTTGTTTTCAATAATTTTCTATGTAGTTATTAACAAGCTGTTTATCAATATCTATATTGAAGGGGGACTTTATTTCCAGGTGACCGGATATGATTTCTGATGGTTTTATTTTCGTAACAGAGTGAATTGTATTATCGTATGCTAAAAGAGCATAGTTTACTTTAGCTTCAATTGTTTCTTTCGAAAATTCTGTCTGATTGTTGAACAATCTAATGTGTTCTATGGGAGTCGATTGGAAACGTTGATTATTCCGTTAGATTGAGGATTTTGTGAACTAATGAAGTGGGTGTGAAATTTGTGTATGTCTAAAAGTTCTTTAACTACTGAATTTCTAAATTCTAGTCCATTATCAGAAATTATTTACCCTGGTATTCCATAGTGCGTGAAATGTTTTATCAAGTTATTAGCTACTTCGATATCTTGTCCGGAATTATGTTTATATGCCTATGCGAATTTGGAAAATGAGTCAACTACTGTTAAAAATTTAGAGTTTTCTAGTTTTATCGTATCTACTTGCACAATTTCAAAAGGTTTTGTTGCTGTTGGTGTTATATTAAATTTAAGGGTTTCTGTCATATTTCGTAAGTTGACATATTTCACAGTTATTAATATCCGTTTGAACACTTTATCTTAATTTTGGCCAGTAATACCTCGGTTTAATGCGTGCCTCTGTATCGTCATTAACTCTGTGGTTTGATTTTGCCGTGTGGTAGTTATTTATGATTTCTAGTATTTCTTCTTCGTGAATAACGTCTGTAGATATTGTGTGCATTTAACCATGTGTATTTGTGAATGTGTGAAATACTTCTGGAGAACTAGAGATAATTTTTCATATAATTCGTTTTCAAAATATAAATAATATTTAACTTTTAGTACGATATACTCTTTAAGAAATTGAATCATTTCTTTTTCGTAATTTGATTTCGAAAATTGTACCAGCATTCTTTGTTTTGTATTCTCAAAGAGTTTCAGAATTTTTGGTGAATGAGGGTTGAATTCTACTTCAGATATGATTATCAGATTTTTACCGAAATTAACAGGATATTCAGCAATAGGTATGCCGATTACTGGGTTCTCTTGATTAGAATGAACTGTGACGTCATTATCGTTATCATTGTGTTGGTCGTTGTTTACATTTACAGTTTTAATATCATCTCCCACTTCGACAACTAAAGATTGATTATCATCTACATTATTAGAATTTATATTATTACTTAATTTTTTATTAAAATTATCCATGAATTTCTGAAATTGGTTAATGTTTTCATCTGAATCATTGTATTAATGTCTTTGTGTGGGAGTGTACTATCTGGTAAGGTAAAGATTTTAATTAGTATATTAGTTTGGTCGAAAATATATTCGAGCATTGATTTAACATCGTTCCAGTTTAATTGGTCGCGTTCGCAAGCAATTCTGGGTAAGCTTAGGTTTAGTATCTTATGTTTAAGCAAAAGTTTCTTAATTTTAGTAGTGTATAAAAAACGTCTTGTTTTGTTGGTTTATTATAATAATTTTCTTTAGTTATTAGATATATTATAAAACGGTTATTTTCTTTAAGATGAATTAAATTATGAAGTTGAGGGTTCTGAAATTTGAGTTTATCGATATTTTGAAATTTGTGTCTAAATTGTTTAGCAATTTCTTTTGACATTTGTAAGACGGTGCATTAAATAAGATTCCAACTACTTCAATGATATTTGTGTGGGTCGGTTTGTCTGTTTATTTTTTCGTTAAGTAGTCTTGGTATTGTGCTAGGGCAGATTGGCTTTCGTATTATTTTAATAAATTTTGAATTTTATCATCGGGTTCTCGCGGAATTCGGCTCAGGGCGTCTGCATTTGCATGAAATTTTCCTTTTTTGTAAATATTATCATAATCATATTCCTCGAGTTTCAATCACCAACGTATAAATTTTTGGCTACAATTCTTGAGGGAAAACAGCCACTGTAATGGTCTGTGATCTGTGCAAATTGAAAATTTTCTTACAAAACGATACGGCCGAAAATATTTTGTTGCCCAATGTATCGCTAAAAGTTCTTTCTCGATCGTGGAATAATTAATTTAAGTTTCGTTGAGCGTTCTGCTAGTGTAAGCGTTTGGCAGATCACTGCCTATCTTAGCTTGTGATAAGACGGGACCGAGTGCTACATTGTTCGCATCGCATGTCAAGATAAATTATTTGTCAAAGTCTGGGTATTGTAGTATCGGTTCGTTTGTTAGTGATAGTTTACATGTCTCAAAGCATTGTTTATATTCTGAATTATTAATGTCAGTTTTAGAAATTTTGTCATGGGTTTGGTTTTTTTTTGCGAAGTATTTAATGAACTTCCTATAATATCCAATAAGTCCTAAAAATCCCTTAATTTGTTTTGTCGTGGTAGGTAATGGGTAATTTATAATAGCTGAAATTATATCTGGGTTTGGTTTAACGCCATGAAGAGTTACAATGTGTCGGAGATACGCAACTTCGTTTTTTTTTAAATTCCGACTTGTCTAATTGGATTTTTAAGTTGGCTTCTTTTAATCGGTCGAATACTAGTTTTAAATTGATTATATGTTCGTCTAGGCTTGTGCTAAAAATAATTATATCGTCGAGATATACTAAGCAAATTTTGTTAGTTAACCCTCTCAAAACATTGTCCTTGACACGTTGCAAAGTCGCGGGTGCGTTCTTTAGCCCGAAAGGCATTCGTAAGAACTCGTAATGTCCGTCTTCCGTGCAGAAAGCTGTCTTATGTATGTCATTCTTGTCCATTTCAATTTGGTGGTAACCCGACGCGAGGTCCAGGGTGGTAAAATATAGACGCCGTCCGAGTTTATCCAGCAAGTCAGTAATGTTAGGTATGGGATATTTATCTCCGATGGTATTTTCATTTAGTTTGCGGTAGGCAATGACTACTCGCCATTTTAGTTTTTTGGGGACAACCCAAATCGGGGAAGATCATGGTGAATTAGAAGGTCGAATTATTTTTTGGTTACGCATTTTATTTACTTGGGACCTAACTTCCTATCTGTGAATATGAGGGTATCGGTATGATTTTGTATAAATGGGTACTTCATCTTTTGTTCTGATTTTATGCTTTACTTGATTACTAAAAGATAGATTTAGATTTTCTAAATAAAAAATATTCGAGTATTGTTTAATTAATTTTGAAATTGCAATTTCTTCTTCGTTATTCAAATAATCAGTTCTAATTTATGATTCATCGAATTTTATTTTTTCTGTTTGTGTGAGATTTAAATTTGAGTCTGCATTCATTGTATAAATTTCGTAATTGTCTAACGCTTCTACTATAATTGGAATTTTAAGCTGATATTTAATTTCGCTGTCTGACAAGTTAATAATTGTACACAGAGCTTCATAGTTTTTTGCTACAGTAGCACATTCAGGAATTAATAAATTTTTTGTTCTGATATTTGGAACTAGAATATTACCTTTTTCTTTGTTAACTTTTATTTTAATGATTTTTTCAAACATCTGTTCTATTATGCCATTATTACGATATCTTTGATTCACTCTTAAATTATTTGAGTTGGGGGTAGTTTTAAAATTATGGTAATGAATTCTGATTTTACTGTTTGGAGTAATTATCATATCGTTTACTGTATCGATTGAAATTTTGAGTTTTTTCATATTTTCCATGTCAAGTAGTAAATCAAATTGATTATGAAATTTAAAAAGATAATATTTTAACGCTGGTTTTGGATTGTCTTTGAGATTAAACACTTTTGAGATGGGAATGTGTGTACTGTATTTCTCGGTATATGAACCGTGTGCAGTTGTAATTTGAAACGGGTCTTCACTGATAGCGTGTTTGTAGTGTTTGAATGCATATCGGGATTTACAAATACAATTTCGTGCTACCAGTGTCTATTAAAATTTTTAAATTATTTTCTGGAATTACAATGATTGGTAGTTTGCTTTGGTTATTTGTTAAATTCATTAATTGAAAGTATGAAGTATTTGATCCGAGGCCATTTGGGCTAAAAAATAATGTTCGTTTTGATCTGATGCGTTTGGTTCATTTGTAATTTCTGGGTTATCATCGAGTGGGTATTCATTCATCGTATAATTTTGTGTCTCTGGATCTACAATATTGTGTTCGTCTGTGTAATTTACTATTTCTGATTGATCTATGTTATAGAGTTCTTCCGCGATATTTTTTGTCAATTTAAAATATGTTGTATTTTATTGTAAAATTCAAATACCGTATCGTTCGCGCCTTGTTTTAGTTCGGTCATTTGTATTCTGGCACCATATCCAGATGTTTTTTTTTAGGACTGGGGTTGCCATGTGTAATATAGGTTGTTTTAGTTTAATTGAAGGATTATTTAAGAGGTTTGGATTTTAATTAAGATCGTCAAGATCTGAGTCCGATTCAGAATTTGAGCTTTCGCTTGAATTTATTATTACGTTTAGACCTCGAAATGACATGTGGTTCTTACAGTAGCAGTATCAGTGACGGTTTCATATCCGTTGATATAGCTTAATTAATAGTTGCTTGAACTGTAGTGTTGTCTAGGTCAGGTGCAGGTGCCTCTGGAATCGGAGATACCGTCCAGATGGTCGACGCTGCAAAGTTGACTTTCTCGTTGACAGATTTGCACTCAGCACAGTGAGGACCCGCAGGAACTTTAGTTAATTTGGTTTTATGTTAGTCTTTTAATAAGGTGCGTGTTAGTTAGTTATATACTGTTCGTTGGCCAAATAAATCACAAAGGCCTATTCTACCGACTGCGCCAATTATAACGTTAAACAAATTAACTTTGTTTTTAAAAAGTATTTATTTTACTTTAGAAGTTCCTACTTGTACAGATTCTGAGCTAAGACTAACTTAAAACATACAAATAATATTTCATGGCTAAACTACAACTACGTATAATGTAATATGATAATTCTACATAAAGTCACGTTCTTAAATAATAACTGTCTATGTCAGCACTATTCCATCCTATAACTTATATATATATATATATATATATATATATATATATATATATATATATATATAATTGAAATATTAGACAAGTAAATACTGTAGTAATATAAAATATATCAGAGCTGTGCAGTAATTAATTGCAAGTTACGTAATTCATTACATTTTGCGAAAACGTAATTGTTAATTTAAAACTTCAATTACATTCGGTCTTTAATTGAAAAGGCTGTAATTAATTACATTATTTATGCATAAATTCCCTTTTTGTGTAATTGCCATTACATAAAAAATACTTTTTTATCAACTAATATTCTATCGACAGATGATAGTGCATTGAACTAAAAAAGGAATAAAACAGTCTTTTGGTTTTAGTTCTGTTTAATTTTTATTTCGACGTTTCGGTGCACTCAACGTGTCTCTTCGTCAGGAAAGAAAATATTAGATAAGAAAAGGTAATCATAAATTAAGTAACAATAGTAAGCAATTATAATTTCTTGATCAGCGGAAGCCAAGTTTTAATCAGTTAATTTAATGTACACCCAATGTAATAACACTTGGAATTACACGATGAATGGAGTTTAAAAATCACTCCAAGTGTCTTACTGCTACCAGAATCGGTAAATTCGCATTCAAAATTGAGTATCCTGCAGATGGATGAATAATAGTAGATATTAAAAAGCGGGGTAGAAATGATAAGACATATATATATACATATATATATATATATATATATATATATATATATATATATATATATATATATATATATGTCCTATTGTAAACTTGTATACATAAATAATTTGAGCATTAATATCTCCTGATGTTGACATTGGAAATAATAAATAACAGGTAATGAAAGAAACGTGAGTGTCTAGTTCCTTAGCAACATAAAATACTGACTGAATATGTAAGTCAAATATTTCTTTTAATTTAAAATATGTCTTATTTGTTTATAAGTTTCAGGTAAAATGTTAAACGTAACACGTCAGTAAAGCGTCGTACAGGATTCGTAAGCTATTTAAGTTTCGCTTTCGCTCGGCATGAAACTATCTACTCATCCTGTAATTGAACACTTTATTGACTTTACGTAAATAACTATTTATTTATTTAGTAAAATTCCTCATAATTCCTGCGTAGTCACGGCAATTCGTTTCTATAATGACACATAAATCCCTCCAGGTACGCTGTCGGGATCTAATTGTCATTTTTGACACTCGGTTATTCGTTTCTTCACAACAACTATTCGAGATTTTACCGATAAATTCTTAGCTCTTGGTATGTTATCTATGATAAAATTCCGTTACTTAGGTAAAATCCCCTCACCAAGTAAATATATTTTACCGGTTTCAGGATATTGAACCTATGTTTACATGCACAAAAGTAGGATGGTAAGTAAATAATAACTGTATTCTGTACGGTAATATTACAATACTGACTTGTCAAAACAGTCAAGAAAATGAAAATAAAACAGAATGATAATATAACACTATTAATACAAACGGAACTCAAAACAACAATAATTCAAAGATTACTTCTCCTGCTTATCATAATATATATATTAATTGTACAGTCTTTCAAATTATAGATGGCCACGTTAACTAAAAAAAAATATTTATAAATATGATACAAAACAATTGTAACCATGGCGTTAAATAAAAACATACAGACCACAGACTTACTTGATCATCTTCTAAAATGATGGCAATGATGTTATTCATAAAAGAATTTAAAAAAATAATATTTATTAATGACGTTAACGTGTTTATATTATGAAACCGATAAACTATTGAACAAACCACGGATGCTATGAGTCATAACAGGTCTTAGATGTCTTAAAATCCTGGCTTTATAACCTTGGATTTCAAACGACATCTACGGCTGTAATGGTACTCATAACATTCCGAGGTTTGTTAATAGCTATTATATATTGTCAATTTGAAACAAAATTATAATATTTTGTTTTAGGCTGTCAGTTTGTCACAATATTATTTTATTTTATTTGTCTTGTGAATTATCTTACCTCGCAAATTTTCTCAAGATACATTTTTAATTTCAAGTATTTAAATATTTAGTTGGTTGTAGCAAAATTATTCAAGCAATTTAACATTAGGTAAAACTCCTAGTTCTACGAAATCGGGATTTACCTCAAGCAGTTTACTCTTATTTTGTTGCTAAGCAAAACAATTTTGTGCAATATAAAAATTTATCTATAAAGTCAGAAAGAGAATAATATTAATAATATAAGATATTTCAAAATCAAATGAAACATAATGTACATAAATATGAATGATCCTTTTTGAATTACCTGTTATTAAATGTACCGAATTATAAACGATTTATACAATGTATAACCTTTTGTATTAGGGCTTACAAGCCTGTTGAAATGAAAATAAATAAATAAATAAATAAATATTTAACTCACAACGTGAATCTGCTTCAACTGGGAATGAAGTTCTAGATGTTAAAAAGATGTTATTCTATCTCCAAAAATATAACTTGAACTTACTGTAACTATAGTTGTTTAATATTAATTTTAAGTTTAAATAATCACAGTTTGAGGTGAGTTAACTTCTATATGTTTTACCTTCAATTATTTTCTCTGAAAATATTGTAAATTAGTGATGGAATGATTATAATTTATTTCATAACAATGTAGAAGTGAATCAACGTCAGATCTTATGAATAAACGTATGGTGTGGAAGATCGGCAAGAAAGATGGATGAAGAAGAATAGCAATTACAACGAAATTAATTTAATCACCCTGTAGATTTCTCTGTAGAAATATACAGTTATGCGTGTTACACGCTAAGAAACAGCATTCACTTGTGCATCTCCCTTGTTTTGTTTTACTTTGTGCAAAGTAAATCGGACAGAACAAGTTGAACTTGTGTATTGTGTCTGCACGATGCTAATTTGTTTCTTCTCGCAGCGTTTGTTCTAGGCGGTTTTGTAATTGTGTTTTCGATGTTCACGGAAATAGAACAAAAGCGAATCTAACGTGTGTCGCGGCATTCTTGTCTGATGATTCTAGAAAAGAGATTATGATTTATCGGCTACGCACAAAATGGAATCTTAAATGCTTTGTTTTTGTACTTCTCTTATAAGAATATTTTACATGCTTTCAAGATTATTAATACATTCTATTTTACTCAGAATACACCTTGAATGCTTTAAACTTTATTTATTTTACTCAACACTAATTACTTTACAATCCAGATGCTCAGATGACATATTAAATGGCAAATAACGAGACGAATGTTTTATATTTTATAGTAATGTTTATTGTTTTGATAATTCGATTCGATATTGTTCATAAATAATAAATAAGCCAGTTGATATTTTACTCTTGATTTTTGAGGAACCAGATCCAAAATAACGTTTGACGCTGTTTCTTTTATATCTGAAGGCAGATTTATATCTGAAAGGCTCATTTTCTATTATCGAACTATTCTACACACTCGTAAAGGCAAAATCAAAATTTTTCTGTTTATTTGGTTGTCGCGATTGTCAACGCGTTGCTATCATTTAGGAAACAATCAGCGCATGTTGCTACTTTGATTTGAAATTTAATTAAATTTATATTTAATTATAAAAATAACAATTTAAATCCCGAACAGTCGTAGATAAAATTTTGTACGCAATACGTGGGATACTACATAATTATCGCACATATGTGATTACACAAACTCAGCCTACGGCCTCGTTGTGCAACTTTCACATGCGTGCGATAATTTTATCTATATCCCACTTATTGCATAAATAACTATTATTCGAAATATTTGTAGGTTATGTGGATCCAAAAGAATTCTTGAAAATAGGTAATTAGGCCTTAGTAATCCTTGGATAGTGGAATAAATTAACAAATCTGATTCATTTAAACTTTATTGGACGTTTCGAACGTTAAAACACGTTCATCCTCAGTGATGGTTGTTTAAAATATTTAAACCATTTAACTGTTATTACGTAGCAACTTGTATTACTGGTGAGTGAGGTTGTAGACAAATAATTTTATTTGTATTTTAACATTGTATATATCTCTACAGCTGAAGATGAACGTGTTTTAACGTTCGAAACGTCCAATAAAGTTTAAATGAATCAGATTTGTTAATTTATTCCACTATCCAAGGATTACTAAGGCCTAATTACCTATTTTCAATTATTCGAAATAATAATGTAGAACACTGGTGGAATTCATGTACTCTACAGAACTAGAAAATATATTTACATGTTATTTATAATACTAATACAGATTTTTACAGAGATTTCTTGATATTGGATTCAATATTTACTAAGTTTAATCTTCAATTCATTTTATTTATAAGTACTAGTGACATTAATAATAATCTACTATACATGAACTTTATCTTAAATCAAATTATGAAAAATATATACTGTCAGCTAATTGTATTAACCAAATAATTAATCTAAATGACAAATTGACGTCAATAAAGCGTTATAACCATATTTATACCACCACAAATTAATTGAGAAGTGTTTGCTGTAACTTTAAGAACTCAGGATAACAAAAACATAAATATAATGGCAGCATATCATCGCTGAAACAAACGCCTCATTAATGAAGATATTATATCACTATTCTATATTAAATAACCTACGATGCTATTAGGCGATTTTTATTGTAAACATAAAGTATGGGGTGCGTAACAATAAATCCCAATGGCAACAAACTATACAATATTTTCGCAAACAATGCACAAATAAATATTCTTGCACAAATTGAACCTACTCAATTTCCATATCGACTAGATCACCTCCCAGATATATTAGATATAATGCTATGCAAACAAATAGATATTCAAACAATCAAACAAACCGTACTTCACGAACTAGATTCAGACCATATACCAACTATGATAACACTAAACAAAAAGTATAATTGCAACCAAAGTAACACCTCACTAACTGCAGGAAAAATTGACTGAAATATATTTCAACAGAACTTAAAATATAAATTCACAGCACCAACTGCTCTTCATACAACCGATAACATTGATAGGGAAATATAACTATTTGCAAATATATAAGAAGCAATGCTATCAGCACAAAAACATAAAAAGAATTAAATAGGAGTGGTTTCATCGCAATCTATTGCTAGGTATAAATATAACCTGTGACGAAGTGTGCTCGTCACAATGGTTTATATAGATCACGATCACGATCAAGCGAACACAACAACCAAGAGACGCGAAAATTCAACACCGAGTTTACGAATAAGACACTCATCGGAAAATCGCTGAATAAACTAGATCGCGGGCCGGGTAGTCTAGCTTCCGTTTGTAACCAAGCCGCCCTACGACAAACGGACAAACTATTACACCCTAGGACCCGTTTAATTAGTAAAACAGTATATAAACCGCGCTGCCAAAACAGCAAAGACAGTCAGATTTTCGTTTTGATATCATCGACATCTCCGCTACCGTCTTCTCCCAGTCACCAGGCTACACCGACTTCTAGGTAAGAAAAGCACTCCTGTTAATTTTACCGTACCGTACTGTGCTACCTCGAGGTCTCGTGTCACCTTCCGTTTTTGGAACTCTTGTGCGATCACCGAACAACTCACATTGGCGTCTGTCGCGAGTAGTCCGAGACGTTACTGTGGGGCGTTTGCGTTACAAGCCGGAGTTCACACCGTAACTTCGCGATTCCGTCTCGTGCCACTTTACGTTTTTGGAATTCTTGTGCGATCACCGAACAACTCACATTGGCGTCTGTCGCGAGTAGTCCGAGACGTTACTGTGGGGCGTTTGCGTTACAAGCCGGAGTTCACACCGTAACTTCGCGATTCCGTCTCGTGCCACTTTACGTTTTTGGAACTCTTGTGCGATCACCGAACAACTCACATTGGCGTCTGTCGCGAGTAGTCCGAGACGTTACTGTGGGACGTTTGCGTTACAAGCCAGAGTCCACACCGTAATTTCGCGATTCCGTTTCGTGTCACCTTCCGTTTTAGGAACTCTTGTGCAACCACCGAACAACTCACTTTGACGTCTGGCGTGAGTAATCCGAGACGTTACGGTGAGGCGTTTTGCGTGTACGGCCGGAGTTCACCACGCCGAAATCCGCGAGACGCGTCGCGGAATCGTTTTCGACACACCAGCCGCTATTACGGGAACCCCACCGCCGCGACGCCCGGCGTCGATTTTTGGAATAACCGCGATTTCACCGTTTTCAAACGTGCAGACCTACACCGTGGGTTCCGACCGTCGTTTCAGACATACCGGCTTCCCGACGCCAAGCATCGATTTCTTGAAAGACCACCAATTTACGTCGCATGCCCCGTACGATCCCCTCAGCACCTCCGACCGTCATTTCCGGCATTTTAGGCGTCCCGACGCCAGGCGTCATTTTTTCAAAAACGTCGCCTCCGTATTCCTCGACCTCTCACCGGTATACCCTACGCCTCCTGACAATCGACAACATACTTGTAGTACCGTCAGCGATTAATAAAGATTCAACTCATCCTTTTTTTAACAACTTTGTGTTTCATTCTGAAAACCCTATTATGTCCGCTATCCGACCGTTGGCGCCCAAGCAACCTCACGCCAACATTTTGTCAACGAGTCCGCCTTAACTCGTCGCAGATCATAACGCCATATTCAGTCCCAAATTTTACTTTTATGTTGTTTATATGTGTACGAAGTTTAATAACACATAATTTTATAGTGATGGTTTTATCGAAGTCTATTGCTAGGTATAAATATATCCATAACATGTCATTTTAACTGAAATTTCACTATTTTGGTGAATGTTTCTTAAAGTAATCGTACTTATGTATATGTATATAAGATTTTATAGCTAACAGTTTAATATAAAATAAATATATCATCACGACTTTTACCCATTACTGGGTGTCACACTCTGCCTACGCAGATCTCGGTAAGTGATCTATGTTGTCGCGTGAAGTGCGGTTACCAGTCGTCAAATCACGGCCCTCAAAGATATTATAATTAAATTGGGACGAGTCGATTATTATCAATTATATTTACGTTGGAAAAATTTTACTTCTAAATTATAATTTATAAATTAAATCAATGTTCCAAGAAAACATATAATAACTAATTACATACGTTCAAATAGAGTTACATGCCTTTGCTGATGAATCGGATCAAGCTTATGTTGCATGCATTTATTTAAAATCTTATGATAATTCCAATGAACCAGGTAACATTATTGCCAGCTAAATCTAGAATAGTGCCATTAAATAAAATCACATTGCCGCGATGAGAGGTAGAAGCAGCTGTATTATCAACCTAGTTAATAAATAAGTTTATCTTAAATTTTAAATTCTGTAGAGAATATTTCAGGTGAGTCTAAGATTATATTGGTATGGATAAAATCTGATCCAAACGGTTGGAAACCGTATATTGCAGAGGTATAGAAAAACAAAGTCTAACAAAAGACAACGACTGACATTACGTAAATTTTGCGGAAAAGTTAGCAGATTTAATATTACGGCATTTGTCTGCTGAATCATTAATAAATAATACACGTTGGTGGCAAGGATCTCAGTATTTCAACAATAAACAAACAGTTGAAACAGTCGACTGCATAACTAATATCCCGGTTAAAAATTTGTCAGATCATCGACGAATAACAAAGATTTTTAAAATAACTGAAACTAGCGAATACCATGTAGAAAGATTTTCCAGTTTGACAAAACTTAAAAAAATAATAGCATGTTATCGATTTATTAAAAACTGTAAAACGCCCAAGAAAAATATAAATTTTGAAACTCTCACTGTTTTAGAAATTTCCCAGGATTTCAATAAATTAATTCAAATAACACAAATAATAAATTTTTCTGAAGAACATGAAAACTTACAGAATAATCATACTATTTCAAAGAAAATTAATTTTTTGTCCTTAGATTTCGCAAGAAATTCTAAAAATATTGAGTAAGTTGAATTATACAATTTTTCAGTATGATAAAAAAAACACCCAATTTAATTACCGGAGATTTGCAATTTAACAAAATTAATATTGGGACATGAACAACGTGCTCTACTCTTAAACTAACGTTAAATTCACTTTGTGAAATATGATGGTCTGTACAACCAATGAAGTTAACAAAAAAGACAATACATAACTTTGGCGTAGGTTCTAAATTTCAATTAAAACCTATAACTCCAAGATTGAGCCAGCTACTATAAGAATGATCTATAGCCATGCATCCCTGTCATTTTACAGGAATAGACTATGCAAGTCCGTACTCTATAAAAGATCGTCCCGGTAGAGGAGTTAAAACAACAAAATGTTACATATGTATCTATATTTGTTTTTCGACTAAAGCTAAATACTTGGAAATAGTGTCAAGTTTAAGCACGGATTCGTTATTATTATTTTTTAAAAGATTCATATTTAGACGAGAAGAACTGCAGAAAGTATTCAGTGAAAATGCAAATAATTTTATTGGAGCGAGCAATGAATTTAAACAGCTCAGCTAATTCTTAAATCAAAATACTAAAGACATCATAAATTTCGCTTTTACTTGCTGTATCCAGTGACAGTTTATACCGCCTTAAAAATGTTAAATTTTACTTAAAACAAATTTTACAAACTATAAACTTAATCTTCGACAAGTTCAGTACTGTACTGACGCTAATTGAGTCAATAACACATTTCACACATTTGTATTCTTATCTGCGGAACCAAATGATTTGGAATCCCTAACCTGAATTGTAATATATACCGAATAGCTGTGACTTATGCTATATCAACTTCTACAAATACTGAATGATTATTTTTGGAAGAAATGGCCCTAGAGTACATTCAATATCTGCAACAAAGAACGAAATTAAAGAGACATATCGGTCCAATTCAACCAGTCAGAATGGTGATCCTGAAGGAGAAAACCAAGCACATAGGCGTCTTGGGAGAATCATCGAACTTCATCCGGGACAAGATAGTATTACACGACTGATAACTGTGAAATGTGCAAGTGATGTGTACAAAAGAGCAATAAAAATGTGTGTGGTTTCAATCGAAAATGTTAGAGTTAAGTAAATTTCTATTGAAATCAAATGAATAATTGATTTCAAGGTAGATAGATTATGTATATTAAAAATATTAAACCGCCAATTTGAATAATGACTTTCAGGGCCAAACATGTTATGTTGCTATTACCTAAGTAGGTAACTGTACGTTGTGTAGCATGATCAGTAATCAACAACTAAGAAATTAAACGAGAATCGAAAGTAACAACAAGAAATGTTTTTTTGATGACCAAAATAAGATTTGCCTGAACCCAGTTGATCCTTCTAGACGGATTAAAGCAGAAACGAAGAAAAAATATTAAGTAATCAACAACTAAGAAATTAAACGAGAATTAAGAGTAACAATTGTTTTATTGGTTACGTCAACAAATATGATGTCACCAAATCATGTTTTACGTAATGGAACATATTTTACCATCATCTCACTCAAGGTTTAGAGTGATATCTGTTATATATTGTAGATTCCGGAATAAGTAACACTGATAATTCTAAAATTACATTCCTTATTCGAAAAGACTTTTCCAAAGTACATGATATGGTTGATCACGAATTATTTTGGGTAAACTAAAATATTACAATTTGTCGAATAGTAGTAGATTATTGTGCTTATGTGTACATACACATATCAAATCTGACGCAAACTGATAAAGTAAGAGTTACGATATTCTAAAATTCTTGCTTGAAGTATATTTACGGTGTTCGTAAATATGATTACAATTCAGAATACAGATCAGTTGCACGAATGAATGATATTAATAAGTGTACAAATTATTTTTTTATGTTTGGTACACATAAATTTCAAACAACTGCTACATCATCCTATTATTAAAGTAGGTTGATACCAAAACATTACACTTATGGTGAAAGATTTAAATTTGGTACCATCTTTCAACAAATTAAAAAAATTAAATGTTCGTTCTCTTATCTTGTATACTGTTTTCATTTTAAACTGGAGGGATCGGCATAAAACGATTAAATGCACCGCAATTACGTTATTTCATTCATTTCAAAATATTATCTAACAATTATCATATTCCGAGTTGAATTTTGCGTAAGAATTTAACAAGAAAAATTTTCTTCTGTAAAAGTAATTCCCCATCGAGACTTTTTTTTTAATTGTCATTTATGAAAATAACGTTTATTTTATTGCTAATCGAGAAGATTTAAATACAGTGAAAAATTATTACTTATTAATTGCACTAGTGCAAAATTATCAAAATATCTCTTTTTTCATTGGTTCATTTTCAAACACTTTCGCGATTTTATTGGTGGTAAATTTTGTGTTAAATACTGACAGGAAAATAAACATTTGCCTGACCTTTATACTTACGAAAGCTTTGCTTTGCATGCCTAGTCAGGAAAATATCATATTGCCTGCCAAGGCAGGTAATGAAAGAAACGTCAGTGTATAGTTACTTAGCGACATAAAATACTGACTGAGTATGTAAGTAAAAAATGTCTTTTAATTTAAATTAATTTAAAATATTTATTATCTGTTATAAGATTCAGGTAAAATGTTATACGTAACACGTCAGTAAAGCGTCGTACAGGATTCGTAAGTTGTTTCAACTATCTACTCATCCCGTAATGGAACGCTTTCCTGACTTTTTACGTAAATAACTATTGACATATATTTTTTTAATGCAAAACTTCAATGTATCAAAATATTTGACAATCGCGTATTTGTTTTTCCATGTTAAACACCTATGACCCGCTTTTTATGACGTACACAATATATTTATTTATTAAAAAATAAATTATTTAAACTTACATTATATGTACTAATTTTACGGGGTTTGCAACAGCTTAAAGATCTGCAACTGTTAATTAGGTACATGTATAAATATATTCTGAACTCTTTAATATTTGTTTCATTCTATTATAGCAATTATTACAGGCGTAATTTGTTTTTAAAGTTTATAGTTAATATACTTGCAACAGATAGTATTATTTTAGATCCAGAAAATAATATTTATTTCAATTCTAATCACCTCACAAAAACTATATTATTAAAATAGATAGTACAAGTATAACCGCGGAATGCCAGTTAACAAGCTCGGACAGAGCCCTGACGTCACTCGACATCGCAGTTCTGCGATCAGCAACAAATTGTCTTTGCAGTCGAGCCCCTTGAATCTCTGTTCGTATGCAATCACGCAATATTCGGGCTAAATGCGGGTCTGTATACTTCTCTCCTCGCTGTAGAGTCGGTTGCCTGAGGCTGTAGATCTCTCACAACATGATAATGCATTTCTATGTGTTAAATTAAAGTAGATTTATTTTCATTTTGCGAAATGAATTATAAAAATAGTTATGATTCGTTCATTATTACTTCCTTGTACGAAGTAAAGGAAGTATTATAATCGCGAAAATTATCGGTTTTGAGTCCATTTTGACTAATTTCGCCGTGACGACTGCACGTACGTATGTATCTCGCATAACTCAAAAACGGTAAGCCGAAGAATGTTGAAATTTTGTATTTAGGACTGTTATAACATCTAGTTGTACACCTCTCGTTTTGGTCATTATATAACTTCCAGAAGTGGTATTTGACTTGATGCCTATAATATATTTTAATGAAAAACTATATTAAAATATAATCTTAAACTTTTCGAATTTGATATATAAAACTACTATATCAATGGAAATCACATAATAGGCTTTGATTAAAATGGACTAACCGGAAGTGATAAATCACATGAAGTTGTTAAAAGATTTTCTTGAAAAAAATGGTATTATTCTGATTTTAGAAATAAATGCTGCAAATAAAAGTTTTAGAGAATTCTGCGTCTAGCACATTAAGTATTATTAAATTAGTATTTTGTATTATTAAAGTTTGAAAAAGACATTTGTATTTAATAACACTGATGTCATGTTTCCTGTTTTGTTTATGTTGGTACTGTAAGGGTTATTACAATTTCGGGTTAGGTGAAGTTAATTATTAAATAAAACACGCGCAATGTAAACACTAACAAAATATTTATTTAAAACGAAAATAATGTAGTACAACTACTAAGCCATATATTTATATACAACACGTATTTATATTCACAACAAAGTATTTAGCAACTGTTCACACTTCAAATACTGAATGAATGTTGCCGGCCGAAATTTCTTCTTATATACTGAAACAAGATTTTCTAGAATATACGAGAGCGTCTGGAACACATGACGCAGAGCGAACAGGTTAGGACTTGTCTATTGCGTATGAGACAGCAATGAACGTGCTACACACTATGACGCGTCGACTGTTCCAGACGGAACAGAGCCGTACTAGCTACAGTACTACATGTTTTTTTTGACATAATTTTGTTCAATTGTTAAATAGAAAATTTGTAACAAAAATTGTTTTATAGAAGTACATTAAAAATAAGTATAATAAATGATTTATAAACGAATGTACTCTGTGTTATTGAGTAAACAACAACAGGTTATGGGCCCAGGTGCGCTGTGAACTCAAGCAAAAGAAAGTTCTTTTATTGAGTTACCCGGGACGCCGTGAAATGGATTCTACGATATTAATCAACATCGGCTTCCTCGAAGGAAAGAGTAACTGAAGTACATGGAAATGCAAAGTCAGTATTTGTTTGAGAAGTTTTCCGGGCGCACTTGACGTCATCGAAGGGAAGTTAATTAAACCTGAGCCGTTGGCTGAAGATGCAACTGTTGTACAAAGGTGAATAGTACCAAAAATGTACTCGACTCATTTTTCAAAGCTGATAGTAATGCTTTAAATGTTTTAACATCAAATATGTCAGAAAAACTTTTGAAAAAAATAATACGACTTTCTACTGCTCGAGAGGTTTGGGCGGAGCTTCACATATTGTTTGACGGCGTATCGGAAGATAAAGTATATGATGTCTGTATGCAGTTTCTGGATTCAAGAAAAGTCCTGGGGATGCCATCGCTACGCATATGTCTAAATTAAAGAATTTGTGGAATGATTTGAAAACTGAAATGAGTAGAGATGCACAAAATAATATTGTAATGCCTGATTTGTTTTTGATATGCAAAATACTGGAAGAATATTTTTCGTTCATATCCAGTTGGATGCTTATGTCCAGGAATGACAGAACTATTGACAATCTGACGAATCAACTTTGTGCTTATGAGAAAGCTCTGTCAAGTAAGGGAATTGAACTTTCCGCTGGAGAAGCATTGACAGTTAATTCTTCTAAACAACAACAAGGTGATTATAAACTAAATAAGAAATAGTTCACTTGTAATTACTGCAAGAAACCCGGTCATATTGTCAAGAATTGTCGAAAGTGGATTTCAGACGGCAAACCACCGAAACCAGGTACAAAATCAAAAGTTACAGGTTCGTCACACAATAATTCGACAAATTTGATTCTTCTTGCTGTCACGTCAGTTGTGATGGTCACTTATTGTGACAGTGATGGTTGGTACATTGATAATGGAGCCACAAGTCACATAACAAATAACAAGACTGTCTTTAAAACTTTTGAATAATTTGAAACTGTGCATACAGTTACTACAGCTAGTGGAGATACAATCGATGCCAATGGCAAGGGATCAATCGACATTCAAACGACAGTGAATAAAAATAGCAATATATCATATTGGGCGACGTTTGGTATGTTCCAAAAATTCAAAAGAATTTATTTTCTGTTTTGACAGCTCATGATAAGCTTCCAGGAAGCAAATTCATCTCAACAGCAGAAGTTTGCAATAACAAGGTCGATGAACAGGTTATCCTGGTGGGTGAACGTAATAGCGGTGGAAGTTTGTTTAAGTTGGCCATGCGAGGTATTAAACCTCCCTCTCCAGTTGGAGTAAATATTGTCAGTCAAGAAAATATACTTCAATTATACCACGAACGATATGGACATCAGAACAAACGTCATGTGAAGACAATGATTCTTCAGGATTTGAACATCAACGTAAAAGAAGACTCAGACCTTTGTGAAGAATGTGTTTATAGTAAAGCGCACATACTTCCTTTTGGTACTAGGAATAGAGCAAAGATCCAGGGAGAGCTTATTCACACGGATGTTTGTGGTCCATTTGAGAATTCAGTATCTGGATATCGTTATTTTGTTCTGTTTAAAGATGACTACATAAAATTTCGGTCCATTTACCAGAAAAGTCAGATGTTGTAAATAAATTGATTCAATTTATAGCTGAAACTAAGACTGCTGGCCACGTTATCAAGGAGATGTTAAGCGACAATGAGGGTGAGTTTGACAACACTCGTGTCAAAGAGATTCTTGAGAAGGAAGGTATTGTTCATCGGTTAACTATGCCGTATACTCCAGAACAAAATGGTTGTAGTGAGCGAGAGAACCGTACAGTTGTAAAGTCAGCAAGGGCAATGATGCATGCTCACGGCAATATTCCTCAAAAACTGGAGAATTCAGCCTCGTGCATTTTGAATAGAACAGAAACTTCAACTGTCTCTGGGACATATCCATTTGAGTTATGGTATGGGAAGAGGCCTGGTACCAACCATTTGCGAATAATAGGATCTAACTGTTATGCTCACGTCCCTAAACAACGAAGAAAGTAAATGGACAAAAGAGTGAAAAATTCTCATTGGTTACCATCACAATGAGGGATATCGAATCTGGTGCTCTGAACATGAAAAGTTGATTAAAACACGAGATGTCACTTTTGAGGAAAAGACGTGGATTCAGAGAAGATGCCTAAAATTTCCAGTTGATTATGATTTCCATGGTCGTGTACCTCAAGATTCAGAACCTCAACAAAAAGACCACGTGAAGACTGTTCCGCAGAGTGAAAAGGATGAATTGTGGAATTCTGCTAAAAAATATGAAAAGGAGATGATGCAGAGACCATGGAGGTTTCCAAATATGATTCATTTGACAAAATCAACGTCGATACTAGACGACAACTACGGGATCGATCTACGTTGTCACGTCCACAGAAGTACAGTGACTACTTGACATATACTTTGACAACTTTCGGATAACCAGTAACTTTCAAGGAGGCAAGCTATGAATTGTGAGATGTCATCGCTTCAAGGAAACAAAACTTGGATTCTGCAGGATTTACCACCGAAGAAAAAGGCAATACCATGCAAATGGGTATACAAGATTAAGACGAACGCAGATGGATCAATAAATAAATTTAAAGCCAGACTGGTAATCAAAGGCTACTCACAACAGAAAGGTATTGACTATGGCCAGACCTTCAGTCCTGTAGCAAGAACATCTACGATTCGAACGTTACTGAGTGCTGCAGCCAAGGACAATATGGTACTTGGTCAGATGGGTGTTTCTACAGCATTTATTTACGGAGAACTTAGTGAGACTATATATATGAAACAACCGGAAGGTTATAATGATGGTTCCGGTATAATCTGTCGTTTAAAGAAATCAAGGCAGATCCTTGTCTGTTTGTGAGGCACAATGTTTCGAGAAAAATCTTCTTCGTCCTTCATGTTGACGACGAGTTGATTGCAGCCAGCAGTAAGGAGAAACTTGATCAATTTATCAACGATATAAAGAAGCAGTTCCAAATTACTTCCAAGCCAGCGACTTACTTCTTAGGTTTGGAGATCAATCGAAGAGAAGATGGTTCCATTAAACTCAATCAAACTAACTACGTCAAGAAAAGCCTAGAAAGATTTGGCATGAGCAGCTGTGTTATTGAGTAAACAACGACATGTATAAGCCAGATATCTAAATTTAAAAATTATATATTTTTTGTGTTTTGTAATTAAGTTCGCTATGGATTAGAACAAAAAATAATAAAAAACTAATTTAATGTCAATGTCAAATTACGTCAAATATGTGCAATAAAAAAATGTATAATACGCGTACAAGGAAGTCATGTGGTGTTCACATCAGATTTTTTATATTATCATCATATAAATTGAATCATGTTTAATAGTCGCTACATATTTGAAACATCTCTATTTTTAAGTGAGTAAATGACAAAGGTAACTTTTAAAATCTAATAACGCAAAAATGCGAATCTTTTAATAACTTGAGTTTCAAGTTGCAAAACCGACTTGTGACCATATATCACCTAAATTAAATATCAATTAAATTAAATGTTTTGTGACAAGTGTGCTCGTCACAATGATTATTTAGATCACGATCGAGGAAACACCGATATCTCGCGAACGCAACCACCGGGAGACGCGAAAATTCAACTCCGAGTTACTGAGTAAGACACTCATCGAAAAATCGCGGAATAAACTGGATCGCGGACCGGGTAGTCTAGTTTCCGTTTAAAACCAATCCGCCCTATATGCTAACATAGGACGGACAAACTATGACACCCTAGGACCCGTTTAATTAGTAAAAAACAGTATATAAACCGCGGTGCCGAGACAGCAAAGACAGTCTGATTTCATCTTTTGAATACATCCACATCTCCGCTACCGTCTTCCAGTTACCAGGCTACACCGACATCTAGGTAAGAAAAGCACTCCTGTTTATTTACCGTACCGTACTGTGCTTCCTCGAGGTCTCGTGGCACTTTCCGTTTTTGGAACTCTTGTGCGATCACCGAACCACTCACATTGGCGTCTGTCGTGAGTAATCCGAGACGTTACTGTGGGCCGTTTGCGTTACAAGCCGGAGTTCACACCGTAATTTCGCGACTTCGTCTCGTGCCACCTTCCGTTTTAGGAACTCTTGTGCGACCACCGAACAAATCACTTTGGCGTCTGCCGTGAGTAATCCGAGACGTTACGGTGAGGCGTTTTACGTGCACGGCCGGAGTTCACACCGTATCTTCGCGATTTCGTCGCGTGCCACCTTCCGTTTTGGAACTCTGGTGCGATCACCGAACCACTCACATTGGCGTCTGTCGTGAGTAATCCGAGACGTTACTGTGGGCCGTTTGTGAGTTACAAGCCGGAGTTCACACCGTAATTTCGCGATTTCGTCTCGTGCCACCTTCCATTTTAGGAACTCTAGTGCGACCACCGAACAAATCACTTTGGCATCTGAGTAATCCGAGACGTTACGGTGAGGCGTTTTGCGTGCACGGCCGGAGTTCACCCCGTAACTTCGCGATTTCGTCTCGTGCCACCTTCCGTTTTAGGAACTCTTGTGCGACCACCGAACAAATCACAATTCACTTTCCGCATTCATCTGCGTCATGTGTCAACAGAATGACATAATTGTTTTCCGTTGTCATAAATACAAAAAATGACAATGGGACAGTGAAATCCGCAACAACTTTTGATATTATTTGAGATGCAGAATTTAATTGTCTACAATTTTGATTTGAATTTTTTTTCTATAAAATAAGAAAAATAAATAATGGTTGAGGATAACTTATTTTTCATCTTGAATTTTATGCAGTATTTTTGAAACACCTAGTATACTATGGGGATAAAGATAGGCGAAACAGTAGCAAATTAAATATTTATTTACTAATCTTAGTTTGTAACAAAGTTATCTCTAATTATTTGTTAGAGACAATTTGGAACTACTTGAAAAATGTTATCTTATCTCGTCATTCAAGATTGATATAAATGTGTACTTAATTAAAGAAATCGTGACGTTGTTCTAGTTTGTAATTTGGAGAAATATGTTTAGAAAAGTTAGAAAAATTATACAAAGGAACTCAAAATATGACCATTTTGTATTTTCTGGGTTACTTATATGGAGTTTTGTTTCTTTCTTTAAATAATGAATCAAAGATTTGCTTATTTTTTAAGCAAACAATCAATCGTCTATAATATTTAAGTAGTCCGACAAAATATTTAATTCCTTCATAATTTTTATGACTCATGTTTATGTAATGCTAATTTTTTTCATTAGCAGCTATTATCGAGTTGAAGTTTTAAATTGGCCTTTTTTGTTTTTGAAAAATATTTTTACTATTAATTAAATGGCCTAGAAGAGATATATCTAATATAATTATATCATGTAATTAAACAAAGATTTTATTTATTATGTACAATATTCAAGAATCGTTTTTAAACCGAATTGTATGCCTTTGAATTCGTAATATTTTGAATTAGTTAAAAATATTGTTTTAAAGAAAAAATGAGTCTACTTTAATATTATGAAAACAAGATATCAATTAGATTGTTGTGAAACCGATTTCTTAATTTTTTTATGTAATGTATGGGATAGAGAATTTGTCATCTACTGATTTATTATCTAGTTATCTATATCTATTGTGAACTTGCTGATCCATAAAAATGCTGTATTATCATTATGTCTTTACAAAGTAAAGATATAATTATTTTCACTACTCTGTTATACAGAAAAATTTTCAGAAACAAATTATAAATTTAAATAACATTTAATATTCTCTCCACAGATGTCACTTGGATGTCACAATGTGAAATTATATCGTTGTTTTCCAGTTACCATAGTTATGGCTTTATTTTTAGTGTTACTTTTCTTCATTTAATTATGGGAAAAATGTAGCTTATTGTCAGATTCACGAAAAAATTTGTTTTCGTTATTAGTTTTCGTCTTTAACTTATGGGTTTACTGTACGCGAATTATTTTCTAAATCTTGATTGAATAATTATTTACCTCTCTCTTTAATTGCAATGTTTTAACTCTTGTGTGTAGTTTTTTTATGCATTGTGCAATATTAATACTTGGTAAGAATGATTTTGATTGCTATTGTTGATAGTGATATGAATATTTAAATATAGAAGAATGGTATTACGTTTAATTACATTTTTTGTTTGTTTGTTTTTTAAATTTATATATTTTGATTGTGTATGTACTATTCGTGTCAGACAAGATTTTATATTTTAACTAATGAACAGGTTTTGTAATTATTTATAAATCATTGTGAAGAATATTTTATTGCATTTTCTATAATTATTTTACTGTCACTGGTTTGCTTTTGCAGTTTAAAAATAAGTTATTTTGTAAAATATTCTAATATTACTTATTGTGAGTAATTTTATATATATTAAAATATGTTATAAGATAATATTGTGGCCCATCGAAAGTAAAGTTATGTCGTTGCTCTTAACATTTGAAACTGTGAGAGACATGTGGGCCAAATTACATTCTGTTTTACGAACAGCAAACGAAACAGGCTGCTCACACTGTTCAAGCAGTATTTTTCAACTTCAGTATGGATCCAACAGACGTCCTTGTTTCACACATTGTAACATTCGAAGAACTTGTGTTACGTTTACAGCAACTGAAAGTCAAACCAAATGAATCGTCCCTCATGGTGAAGCTATTGGAAATATTGCCGGACGATTACTAAAGCCTGCAGCAAGTATGGTGGGCCAGATCAGACGACCAGAGAACTCTGGCCAACCTGGTGAATATTTAGACGACAGACACACACAGCGGGCAGTCAAGCGCAAGGAATTGGATTTGTTTGTGGTGAGCAGGGAGATTATCTACGAAACAGGTAAACAGAAAGCACCTAGAAAACCAGCTGATAATATGTACGGAGAAGAAACCGATATTTAGATGTTTCATTTGCGGAATTATTGGTCATATGATTCGAAACCGTTGCAAGCCGAGGTGGGGCAAGAACTCGGGTGGTTCGAAGGCGGGCAAGGACTTCAATTGGGATCAAACAACAGGATTCATCAGCGAGGTTTTGAACACGGAGCTGGACAATGACGTGTGGATCGTAGATTCTGCGGCTACGGACCATCTTACATTTCGTCGTTCACATTGTGAATATCCGTACACTCAAAGCTATGGTATGGAAAGAATTTAGTTTGCAAGGATCCTATCGATGGATTAACATTATGGATAAATTGGATGAAAAATATAATAAAACAAAACATTCAACTATAGGTATGAGGCCGATTGATGTGAACTTTAAAAACGAGAAGAAATTGCTCGGCACAGTATATAATAGCATTAAAACTACGCATCCTTCTAAATATAAAGTTGGCGATTATGTACGTATAAGTAATTATAAGACGGTTTTTAATAAAAATTATACTCCAAACTGGACAACAGAGATATTTCAATTTAGAAAAATTCAATCCACTTCATCCGTTACATATTTATTGCAAGATGTGACAGGTCAAGATATTGCTGGAGGATTTTACGAGTTTGAAATTAGTAAAACAAAATATCCTGGTTTATATTTAGTGGAAAAAATTCTACGCAAGAAAGGAAATAAATGTTATGTAAAGTGGCTAGGATTTGATAAAACATTTAATTCTTATGTTGATAAAAAAGATATAATAGAATAATATTTTTTTTATGTCTATAATAACTGTAAGTTTGAACTTCTACATATACACATTCAACACACAACCTGACTTTATTGTTATTTTGAACGTTAAACAAACACGTAATTAAAAATAATATCAATATATTATGACTGAACAAGTAATAGCAAATGAATTGCTATCTATTGCACATAATATTAATGTAATAAATGAATTACAATACAAAGAGTATGTGTCAATAATAAAAATAATTTGGACTGTTGTGAAATAAATGATATTACTGGAAAGTTTCTACCTATTTTATACATCTGTAATAAAATTTCCGAAGAAAAATTCATCACCATATTAAACATGTTTAAGGGAGTCGCTTTGCAGCGGATATGGATGAATTTTCCGTTAAAATTTAAAAAACAGCACAATGTATTAGAAAGATTACCTTGTGTAGAGCATTATAATCTACCAACACAAAGATCATATGGATGGACCCTCACCAATAATTAGAAATTGTTCTATGTGTCAAAATATGAACTGCAGTGTAAAAGAAAGTTTTATAAATAAAAAAATAATTGTAGTAATTATATTATTTTGTATGTTTTTTTTTTACTTGAAATACACATATAAAATGTGATTTTACATGAATATAAAGTAACTAATATATTTTTTAAAACCAGATTCTTATCATCTTAAAGGTTAATGAGTTGTTTTCCGTTAATTAAAAAATGAATTCCGTGTATTTGAGTTTTTATTTGAACTTTGATGTATTATGTTTATTATAATAAAAGTGAGAAATTAAATTGTGAAAGTTAATTTAATATATTTAATTTGTGATTTAGATATACGTTTAAATTAAATTGTTCTGTTTTCACAAAAACCGTGCGTTCTTGTATAGTTACTTATTTGATCTGCTTAAGACACTTAATATATATCCTCATTTAAGTGACAGAGAGAAAATGCACTTTGCGTATATAAATGCTGGTGCATACAATATATATACCGGGTGTAACACGAAAAGTGAAACATAGGCGTTTAACATGGCAAATCAGTTTTTCCGTGCGCGTTGCTTCCCTAATTATTTTAGGAAAAAATGTTTCAAATAAATGTTGTAAAGCATAAAATTCTACATCCGAATCAATAAACAAAATTAATTTTGAGTACATCATAACAGCAGAAATTAATTTTAAAAATTCACGTAATTTCAATTTAATAGGAATAGCCATGGAATTAAAAACAAGAGATGAACAAATGCGTAACGTTTTATACGTCAAATTATTAGTATTTATTTTGACAAACTGTTATATTAAATCAATATTAGGGTTTATTATAATCAAAAATGAATAATTATTTAGATGAAGAAAAGTTGCAAATAATTAAATGGCATTATTCTGGCCATAGTTTACGACTAATTCGTGACTATATTTGCGCTATTTAGCAGCATCATGATATTCCTAGTACGGCAACTATTCAGAAGTTTATAGTAAAGTTTGAAATGACAGGAACACTAAATTTCAAGAAAGAAATAATTGAAAGAATATATAACAATAAAGAAAATATTCTTGCTTTAATAGAACTGGAGCCAACAATGAGTGTGCGGGAAATTTCCAGAGAACTAAATATAAATTTTATGACAGTGCATAGAATTCTCAAAAAACATAAATACATTTCTTTTAAATTTCAAAACCACCAAAATATTTTGGAACGAGATTTTGAACTGTGTGCCTCATTCTGTAAAATAATGATGGAGAAATCAAATTGTAATAGAGAATTTTTAAGTAGTATTTTATTCACAGATGAATGCACATTTACCATGAATGGCGAACCAAACTGTCATAATTATCGGTACTGGTCACAAAATAATCCACACAATATTGTAGAATCGAGGACACAATATCGTCATTCTGTCAATGTGTGGGCAGGAATTTTTGGTGATAAAATCATTGGCCCATTCTTCATCCAACGAATAAATTCAGCATCATATTTGAATTTATTAATTCATGCTGTTGGACCACAAATTGTTGAAACAAACAAAGAAAATGTGTGGTTCCAGCATGATGGCTGCCCTGCACATAGCACTAGAGAAGTTGTTTAATATCTAAACCATGTATTTCCTGAAAGCTGGATAGGACGGAATGGACCAGTTAACTGGCCAGCATGGTCGCCAGATTTAAATCCGTGCGATTTTTTTTATGGGGCCATTTAAAATCTTATGTTTATAAAAAAAAGATACCACAATTTAGAAGAACTTAAAAATGCTATATTACAAGAATGCCAGAAAATAAATAATCGACAATTAAAGAATACTCGAGAAAGCTTCTACAACAGATTAGGTTATTGTTTAGCTCAAAACGGTGGATTATTTGAACATCTAATTTAACAATTTAAGAATATTTAGTTTGTTGATGGTTTTATTGAATTTACTTTATGTTACATTAATTTTTATTTTTTTTTCATTCATATATCGGACCAACTACTCAGGTCATATGCCGATATGTCCTTTGTATGGCCGCCATGTTTTATGTTTTTACTATATTTTCCTGTAATAAAAAGTCTCCGTGTGTGTTAAACTGTTTTACTTATTCTCTCGACACCTTCCCATCTCACGTTTGCAGGCTGTGACTACTAAAACGAGGTCTCATACTCGCCATACTTCAAAAACCCGAACCCACGACCTTACAGTCGTGAGTTAGGCCCTCAATCCGCGCGGTCATCATGCGGGACAACAATAATTAATTTGTTAAATCGTATTTAATAACAACCTACCTTAAATATTTTATCGAGTTTATTATTTTATTATTCTTAAATAATGAATCTAAAAAATATTTTGCCATATTAGTATTAAATTTTTTTTAGAAAATAAATATTTAGTATGTAAAAATGATTTTGACAATTTATTTAGATATTGACGTATAAAACGTTACGCATTTGTTCATCTCTTGTTTTTAATTCCATGGCTATTACTATTAAATTGAAATTACGTGAATTTTCAAATTTAATTTCTGCAGTTATGAAGAAATCAAAATTAGTTTTGTTGATTGATTCGGATGTAGAATTTTATGCTTTGCAACATTTATTTGAAACAATTTTTCCTAAAATAATTAGGGAAGCAATGCGCACGGAAAAACTAATTTGCCATGTTAAACGCCTATGTTTCACTTTTCGTGTTACACCCGGTATATAATATTTATCTGTAGGTATTATTGTTCATGCTGAGTAGTTGTTTGTGCTTAGTCTCTTGTAAGATATTGTAAGTTAGTTTAGAATCAACCTTGTACTAAGCAACATCGTTGCTAATAGTCAAATAAATTATTTTTAAAAAGTCAACTTGCGTAGATCGAAACCTAATTTATATATATATATATATATATATATATATATATATATATATATATATATATATATATATATATATATAATGTCATTATTTTCATCAATATCACTTTCTACTATCTGAGATATTTCCTCGTCAGTGTTCAAATTATCTTCCGCAACAATAGGAAATAGTTCGCGTTTACATTCTGTTGATCGCACATTTACATTGTTAGAATTACCTTCTGTTTCATCTTTTTTGAATAAATGTTTCGCGAGAAGTTTTTTACTTTTTCTTCCAGCCGAAAGTTTTAAAGATTTCTTAGTGCAATGTTTTCCCATTGTAGGGATGTATATAATTGCTACAATAAAAACAAATGATATTTATCTATATTTTTATATATAGAGGTTATCGATTCTTTGTTCCAGTAATCTATCTTATTCCTAATAGTTAAAATCATCAACTCGCATTGTCGATACAGATACAGATAAAAAAAATTAGAAATATGTAGAATATTTAATTATAAAATTATATAAAAAAATTATGAATAAGTGGCTTAAATTTATTACCAATATTTTCAGACCCATGTTAGATGACAACAATAAAAAATAAAAATACTATACCTTCGTTGTTGGGACGTTATATCTGTTTTGATGATATTTTTTGCTTCTCATAAATGTAAAAATTGTCATTTGCATTCTTTAAGTTGCTGTTTCTTTTTGTATCAGGTATATTAAAAAAAAAAACAAGATATATACTGGTACAAAGTCTGAAATATTTGCAAAGTTTGACTTACCAAAATCGTATATATATATATATATATATATATATATATATATATATATATATATATATATATGTGTGTGTGTGTGTGTGTGTGTGTGATAACAGGCAAATTGTAACGTAATGTTAGTATTTAAGTTACTCAGCTAGTAAGCATCTTACTTGTGGTGGTCACTTTGGATTTATGACAACACAGAAACTATATTCCATAAATTCAGACAAAATATCTAGTTAGTATACCTAATTTACATTAGTAAATTTAGTAGCAGTTGCTAAATAGAACCCAAGATCAAGAATGATTGCTAAGAACATTACTATCAAAAGATCATGTTAAAAATTGCTATATTTAGCAATTTTTATTAAGAATAGATATAAATATATCTCCAGAAACTATGTTCCCGTCAATTACAATTTCACGGAATTATATATGATGTTAAATAAAAATTCTGACGCTCTTTCTCGTATCGAATTAAATGTTAAAACAGTAGAACCCGGTACCGAAAATCTTTTCGATTGGTATATCGAAAATTTTGACGAAACATTCAATACAAACAATGATTCGTACTCTATGATTGTAGAACCAGACGATACTCCAGACTCAGACTCAAACTCAGACACAAACAACACTGTTCACTCAAATTTAGAAAATCCCATTATTGGAATTCCAATAAATGAATCATCTGTTAATGCAGGTATAAACCAAATAATAATATCGGAAGTATTACATTCACCCTCAAAACCTAAATGAACTAAATTGCACTCGGATAAAATGCGAATTAATATACAATTATCTAAAACTAATTTCGAAGCAGATTCAATAAAATTTATTAAAGAATTCGTAGTTCCAAAAGTAAAATATTATTTATATTTTGAACATCCTGTTTATGAACAATTTACTAATGTCTTACAAAAACATTTCAAAAATGTGGAAATCAACTTTGTAAAATGTAACACGAAATTATTAAATGTAGAGAATGAAGACGACATACAAGAAACAATACAAAATTACCACACGGGTAAGACCAATCACCGTGGAATTCACGAAGTTTACAACCAATTAAAGAAAAAATATTACTGGCCAAATCAAATAAAGACTATAACAGATTACATTAACCAATGCGAAGTTTGTTTAGCCTCAAAATATGAACGAAACCCAGTCAAGCCGAAATTAAACATAACACCAACACCGAACAAACCTTTTGACACTATTCATATCGATACACTCAGTTTTGAAAATTGTGAATTTCTTACAATAATTGATGCTTTTTCAAGATATGCGCAAGCATACAAAATTAGCTCAACACATGCAATTGAAGTGACAAGTAACCTAACAAAATTCTTTTCTCATCATGGCATTCTAAAATTAATTATCTCAGATAACGGAGTAGAATTTAAAAATTGTTTATTGAAAAAATTGCTAACTTTACACAAAATCGATATACACTTCACTAGTTTTCAACATCCAAATTCAAACGGTCTCGTGGAAAGATTCCACTCTACTCTTATTGAGCATATTAGATTATTCAATTTACAACAAAATTTCAAAAACTAAACAATCAAAGACAAAGTTCACTATGCTATCCTAGCTTATAACACACCGCGGCCGGATTAAAACCAATAGAAATAACAAACTTAGAAACAAACTCATCCCTTGACGTAGAGCTAGAAAAACAAGTAACACAAGATTACGTGCAAAAACATAAAGAAAAGACCAAATTAGTCTACCAGAACATTAACGAAAAATGCATAACACAAAATCAGATTTGATAAATAAATTAAACGAAAATCTACCTAACATTCCTCAAACCGTTTTTGTACACAATAAACAAAAAGTCAATAAAACAAAACAACCAAAATTTAAGAAAGAAAAAATTAAGACAATAAACTAAAATTTTAAAACTGCCGAAATTGAGACAAATCCTAATAACAAAAAACAACCAAAAATACACCTGTCAAATATAAAAAGACCAAGGAAAATAATTCATAAAAATTACGCTATTCCAGATCCTTCCTGTTCACGTACTCCTACGGATTAAACATCAAGAATATTACACAAAACACAGGACTAGCAAAACTACAAAAAACCACACATACGTTCATTCACTACTATATGACAGTCTGAATACACAATACAACAATCTTAAACAAACAATTACAAACAATAAAATAATTTTGAAAGAATTTGATAACGATGACAAGATTATCCAATTTATTCAAAATTCTATTTACAAAAAAATTAGTCACTTATCAGTACACTTTCAAAAATCTAGAAAAGAGGAATAATAACTGGACTCGGATCCGTAATTAAATCCATAACTGGTAATTTAGACGCTGACGATGAAAAACGATATACAAATATACTAAACCATTTAGAAAACAATCAACACAAAATAGACAATCAATTAAAACATCAATACTCTGTCAATAACCAATTAATCGATTATTTCAATCATACAATCGACACTATCAAACAAAATGAGATAATACTCAAAAAGAAAATTGAACAATTGGCACATATTGTTATCGGTGAAACCCAAGATCAAGAGAGATATTTTTGAAAAGAAATTTTTAGACAACTAAATACTTTACTAACGTTAACTCTTAATACTTTGCAAGATATAGAAAATTCTCTAACTTTTTGCAAACTTCACGTTATGCACCCAAGTATAATAAAAACTAATGATCTGTATGTAGAATTGAATAAAATTTCAAAATACCATATTCATGAATTACCTCTCGAACCATTACCGGAAAATATACCAGAATTAGAAAAATTAATTACTGTAAATTGTAAACTCCAATTAGATAAAATAATCTATTTTATCGAAATTCCTATCAATTATGAAACAGATTTCCAATTACTTCATCTCATTCCAATACCTACCCGATATCAGTCTGAATTTGTAACAATTATACCAAGTAATGAATATTATTTAAAATCAATCGATGGTCATATTAAAGCTCTAAATGGCGTATGTACTAAAGGAAATAATAATTACCAATGTCCAAACAAAATGTCAGAAGTAGATGACAACTCCTGCGAGAAGAATATCATCTCAAGAAACAAGACCGAAAATTGCGAGTACTTAAGAATAAACATTAAACGAAATCATATAGAAACTTTAAAAGAAGCGAATCAATTCTTAGCCGTACTTCCTAAACCTGATGTT
The DNA here is from genome assembly GCA_947425015.1 of Pterostichus niger. Taxonomy (NCBI): domain Eukaryota; kingdom Metazoa; phylum Arthropoda; class Insecta; order Coleoptera; family Carabidae; genus Pterostichus; species Pterostichus niger. The sequence continues at coordinate 16,776,887 of OX380336.1, forward strand.
ATTCATGCTTACTGCAAGCACGGCGACGAAATAAAGGATTTACAAGGCATTTGTATATACAGGCTGTTTCTTGTACTTATGGATCAGACTTTAAAGGTATATAGAACACGTTTTACTGATAACAGAATAATTTTTTTTCTTTAAATTCGCAAAATGAAAGGTGGTTTACTTAAAGGACACATGTTGAGTCCCACTGGTTTCATAGCTGTTTGTGTTGTTTTATTCAAATAATTAACAATGCAAGTAACTATCTAATTCATCGCTGATATTGTGTAATGAATAAACTTAATTAATTTTTGTTAGAAGACGGTAGCTCTCTTCAATATATTTAATATATTTTTGTTTATATGATGAAAATTAAAATTATATAAAATTTTCTATATAGAAATAGGTTATATAAAATTATACTATTTAAATATATAGAGAGAAATATATGTATTAAAGTACAGGAACGAATTTTCTTTTATAAATATAGACGAAGATTTTTCATTCCATTCGTGTTATAAAATAAAATAAGTTTCCACTCGTATTGTACATAGGTATAACTGTTATTGTATTTCACATATTAGATACAGCGCTACTGTAGCATTGATAATATGTTAGTTTATCAATGAGAACTGTTCCTGTTTTACTTCAATCGGAAATTACTGAAACGCCATCTACTTTTCGATGTCGTGAGAATTCGCCCGAGATATTATTTGTCCGATACGTAATCGTATTTATAGTAAACTACGGCATTACGTTTAAGCTTATCGTATATATATATATATATATATATATATATATATATATACAGGGTGTAGAATTGAAATGTGGCGTATAGGGATTTCAATGTTATTTTTTAAATATTGCTGTATCTCTTTACCTATTCACTTTAAAGCAAAAGCGTGAATACAAAAATTGTTCAGAAATTAAAAACGCTTCCTATAAAGTAAATTTCATTACATAAATGTGAATAGTTCACGAGATATTAATTAAATGAAATTCAAAATTTATTCAAATATTTTGTAGATTGCGTTGGAAAATTAAACAAATGAACTGAATATTTGACATACTGTAAAAGAGTTTGACATTTGTTTGTTACAGTGTTGTAATATTTGTTGAACAAGTTTTTGAAGAATATTGTAAGGAAATAGTGAATATATATATGTATATATATATATATATATATATATATATATATATATATATATATATATATATATATATATATATATATATATATATGTATATATATATATAGGGGGTGTTTCATAACTTCGAGTACATACATTAATGGTATATGTTGTTTAATATGCTGATTACGAATATAAAAGATTTTTTCTTAATTCGAAAAATTAAGGGTTATTTACCTAAAACATTTTTTGTAGTATTGCACTGGATTCGCTTTCCTATTAAACACAAACAATGAAGTAGGTAATCAACAATTTAAATTACATATTACTAGTAAAATAAACAAATAATATTTAATTATTTTTAATGAAATGATAATGATAGTTTATTATGTCTTCAAAATAATTGACATGTCAATGATGGGGTAGGTGGCTCAGTGGTATCGAGTCGGCCTGTGGATCTTGAGAACCCTGGTTCGATCCCCAAAGCCGACAAACAATTTTCACCAATTTAAAAAAATCTACCCCTGTGGCTCCTCCCCCACTAATATCGTTGGAGGCCGTGATTTGACGGCTGGTAACCGCACTTCACGCGAAAAAATATATCACTTACCGAGATCTGCTTAGGCAGAGTGCCACACCCAGTGATGGGTAAAAGGCGTGAAGATATATTTATTTTATTTATTTAAATAAATAAAACACATACAATTCGAATAATTTTTACAAAAATTGTTCAAAATTGTTGCCATTCTCTGCCATACATAATGCAGCACAGTGAATTAAAGACACGCTGCAAGCTTCGTTGAACGAATTATGATGTCTCATAAAATTAGCAGCGTTTTCAACCCGTTCCCTCAGTTGTTCCAGAATTTCAGGAGCTTCCTGGTTATCATAAACTAATGATTTGAAATAGCCCCAAAAATAAAAATCTAATGGATTTAAATCCGGAGATCTAGAAGGCCATTGTACAGGACCACCACGACCTATCTACCTATCCTCAAAGGTTTGAGGTAAGTATTGCCGCACATTACGTGTAAAGTGCGGTGGTGCACCGTTATGCTGGAACCATGCATGCTGCCGAACATTTAAGGGAATATCTTCAAATAACTCCGACAAATTATTTTGCAAGAAAGATAAATAATTTGCACCATTCATTCTATTAGGTAGAACATAGGGACCAAGTAACGTTCCATTTATGATTCCGGCCCAGATATTCAAAAAAAATTGTTTCATCAGAGAAGATTATGTGCGAGGTGAAATTTTGATTTAGGTCAGTTTGTAGTAGTCCATGCACTCTTTGAAAATGGTACGGATGATAACCATGATTCCGAATAGTTCTCCAAACACTGTAATGTGGAACATGTAAAAGTCGTAATATTCTTCTTGTGCTAACTGTAGGGTCAGCATGGTCGGCGTTTAAAATTGCATCTTCAACAATGTGACGATTTCTTACTTGGCGAGGGCCTCCCTCTCTACCACGATTAGGGCGCAAAGATCCTGTGTCACGCAGGCGTTGTGTAATTCCAACAAACATACGGTGGTTAGGATGCCGTCTTTGAGGAAAACGTTCCGCATAAATACGCTCTGCTAGTCTCGAATTTTGTCTCGCCTCTCCATATGCTAGCACTATGTCCACTAATTCACTATCACTAAATCCGTTCGCGTTATCCATTTTTAAAACAAATCACCAATTCTTTTATACTGTTGTGTATGTATCATTTACAAAAGAAACAATAAATTGACCTACTGACGTACTACGAAAGAATAATTACACAATTCAATTATTAGCAGTTATTTATAATATAATTTTATTTAATTAATAATTGTAACATAATCATCCACCCAGTGGCAGTGGTAACGAAAATTTTTGGACTGGGAAACATTGAAAATAATTTTGTGATTTAAAAATAAATTCTTTTTGATTCGTAATCAGCATATCAAATAACATATACCATTAACGTATGTACCTGAAGTTATGAAACACCCTGTATATATATATATATATATGTATATATTTAGCTAGATGGGATCTCCGGATTCGAATACCTTTTCGTTCTACACACCATTTCTGAGAAGTTCGTTTGATTATTTCAAATAATTATGATATCTTCTGAATTGACAGTGTTAGGTAAAGATTTATTGTCTCGATCAAAACATGAGTTTAAATCTAATAATTTTTAAATACAATTATTCAAATTATTAAAAAATGATTCCTGTGATTGAAGTCGGAGTAGACATATTTATATTAAAGTCGTTAAGTTTTCTAAATAATATATTCAATTTGTATATAAATAAAGTTACAGTACTACTACAAATTTTTTACATTGATGCGTCTGATCGTAAAGCGGGTGATGTTGTTAACCTTTGATCGATGTTAGTTTAATGAAATTTAGTGGTAATTTACTTAATGTTGTATTGAATCGAGATGGTACAGAGGTTTCGTTATTATCTTTAGGATTGATTTGCATCTTATGGATTCTAGAATAGCACGTTAAATGATAGAAATAAACGACTTTATGAATTTAACTTTTCGTTTTCGATTCACGCTTTTGGCTATTATACTGACTGTGCCCATAATATTAAAAAAGTTAAATGTTTTGCCCGTAATTTATTAATTTATTGAAAAGCAGACAAATTCAATAACTTATATTTTTATGCAATAAAGGTAAGACCTCTATTTAATTTATATTTTATTTTATATAACACTTCATGGGACAATCTAACGCAAGGCAAATAAGGGCGCTTGATAACGTATAGTTCGACATAAATATCGATCAACAAACGTACGAGGTAGTCACGACACACATATAAGTAACAGAGAAGAGCTATATATAAATGTTTTGGATCGAAAAAGTATTACAAAAAAATAATAAGTGCGACACAAATATGATTTCAAATTTAATTAATGAAGTTTTTGCAAGAAAATTGATGTTATTTAGTTCACAGAAAAGAACAGGTTTAAGAATAAATTGATCTCTAGCGCATGAGTATACTGGCAACTCACAACGATAGGGTAGAGCCTCGGAGCAAAGAATAAATGGAGAGAGTATAACCTACGCTTATTGGTTGGTATGTTGCGAGATGCCATGAAACGGAAGGGGGGATCAAGCAGCCGCCATATTACGACGGTCAAACCTAGTATAGCTAGTATTATGAAATACATTTGATAACTTAGTTTAAACATGTCAGATGCGAACAGTATTAAAATAATGCTCATAATTAAATCGTAGGGCAACAAAGTAAAGAAAACAACAGTTTGTTATTAGTTTAACATATTTATTTTATTAAAAACTCACCATTAAATGTAGAGGTGCATAATAAAAAATGATAATAATGACCAGAAAGCAGTACAAATTTGTTAAACCGTTGTCTATCACTTTCGCACATCAACAAACATTGTTTATAAATAATAATAAAACATAAGTGAATATATTAAAATTTATTCATAATATGGATTAAAAATATTTAATTATGGTTTATAGTAATACATTACATACAAATACAACGAAGTATATGAAATATAAAAGGTAAGTTTCCCTCAAACATTTTATAGCTAGTGGTATTGGATATATTTGGTATTGCTCATTTTAGACTTTTATCTGAAATATACCTTTTGCAAATACGTGGGAAATGATTTAAATATCCTAGGTATCGCAGTGTCTCGAAGTCTTATACACGACAACGATGTTCTATCGAAGGACTCGGCTGCAAAGTGTTCACACTTGTATCTGTAGGTGTCCATCCAACTCTTCTGATGGCTTTAAGCCAAACATTTCGCCTTTCTGGATTTTTCGGAAATCTAAATAAAATTAAAAAATATATGTAAATAACAATTACTTATGGCCAAGTTGCACCAACAAAGCTTAAATTTTAAACTTGGTTTAATTAAATAATAGCAAATCGAATATTTGACAGCAATGTAAATTATTCCATATGATACTCGTACCTAACTTTGATTTGCTTTTATTTATTCAAGCCAAGTTTAAAATTTAAGCTTTGTGCGTGCAACTGGCCATTATTCATCATATTTTACTTGTGAAATGAAATTTTCGTTTTCTGTTCTTCTACAAACTGTTTTTTTGATTTAGTTGAAGTTCTGTTGTCACATCCAAATGCACAAGCTGGCATTTTTAAAACACTAAAAAGAAAAAATCTGATGTGGACACCACATGACTTCCTTATACGCGTATTAAACTATAGATATTTTTTTAATTGCACATATTTGACATTAAATCTTTTATTTTTTGTTCTAATCCATAGCAAACTTATTTTTTTTTTAAATAAAAAAATATATAATATTTAAATTTAGATATCTCGTTTATGCAAAAAGCTAATTTAAAAATTCTTAATGTGCTAGATGCAGAATTTTATTCTCTAAAACTTTTATTTGCAGCATTCATTTCTAAAATTAAAATAATACCATTTTTTTCAAGGAAAACTGTTAGCAGCTTCATGTAATGTGCCACTTCCGGTTAGTCTATTGTAACCAAAATCTATTATGTTATTTCCATTGATATATTAGTCTTATATACCAAATTAGGAAAGTTTTAAATTATATTTGAATATAGTTTTTCATGAAAATCTATTATAGGCTTTAAGTAAAGTACCACTTCCGGTAGTTGTATAATGACCAAAAAGGGAGGTGCACAACTAGATGTTATAACAGTCCTAAATACAAAATTTTAACTTGCCACGGCTTACCGTTTTTGAGTTATGCGAGATACATACATACGTACGTACAGACGGTATGACGAAATTAGTCAAAATGGATTCAGGAAGGGCCAAAATACCTATTTCCGTTGAAATCTGAGAACCGAAAATTTTCGCGATTACAATACTTCCTTTACTTCGTACAAGGAAGTAAAAAGACCACATAAATATAGTACATACAATATATAAATAAATATAATTTTACCTTGTTTCCTTCTTCAGTACTTATTATAAATTGTTAAAATTCTTATTTTAAATCTTCATACGAAAATATATAAACATTAAATAACTACTTAATTACTATATAAACAAATAACAACGATCAAAATACAAAAACTCGTATATATATATCAATAAACGGCAAAATACTATTGACCGGCGTAAGATGGCTGCCAAAAGTAAACGTCAAATGACGCTTGGCTTCAAGCTTGCGAACAACAGCTCCCCCTGTGGGTAGAGCACTACGTTGACAAAAAAAAAATATTGTTGAATACTATAGCGTGATAATACGAGTAGATACACGGCTTCCGTGATGTTATCAACTGTAGGCGATGTAAGCTCTTAATACTTATCGCAAACGAGTCCTATTACCACGTCGATATATGTTTAAATAAATACATGTTCGAGATATATAAATGCTTTCTTATGGTACAATATATAAAATATCTGATGTGGACACCACATGACTTCCTTGTACACGTATTAAACTATAGATATTTTTTTAATTGCACATATTTGACATTAAATCTTTTATTTTTTGTTCTAATCCATAGCAAACTTAATTTTAAAAAAATCAAAAAATATATAATATTTAAATTTAGATATCTCGTTTATGCAAAAAGCTAATTTAAAAATTCTTAATGTGCTAGACGCAGAATTTAATTCTCTAAAACTTTTATTTGCAGCATTCCTTTCTAAAATTAAAATAATACCATTTTTTTCAAGGAAAACTGTTAGCAGCTTCATGTAATGTGCCACTTCCGGTTAGTCTATTTTAACCAAAATCTATTATGTTATTTCCATTGATATAGTAGTCTTATATACCAAATTTGGAAAGTTTTAAATTATATTTGAATATAGTTTTTCATGAAAATCTATTATAGGCTTCAAGTAAAGTACCACTTCCGGTAGTTGTATAATGACCAAAAAGGGAGGTGCACAACTAGATGTTATAACAGTCCTAAATATAAAGTTTCAATTTTCTACGGCTTACCGTTTTTGAGTTATGCGAGATACGTACGTACGTACGTACGTACGCACATACGTACGTACAGACGGCATGACGAAATTAGTCAAAATGGATTCAGGGAGGGCCAAAACACCTATTTCCGTAGAAATCTGAGAACCGAAAATTTTCGCGATTACAATACTTCCTTTACTTCGTACAAGGAAGTAAAAATCAGTATAAACATAGTAATGCAATTTTTTTATCGGTATGTGAGTTTGAAATATTGTACTACAAGTTGATAGTAAAACTGGCAAAAACAAAAACGATATATAGGGTCTTTCAGGACTTGTGTAATAAAATTTGAGAGCTTTTCTAATGTCATTTTGAGTAAAAAATATCATATGAACATAGTTTCTATTCCATTTGGTTAACAACATAAGAAATATTGCCTTATCCTGTTTTATCTCATGTATTGTTACGTTATTTCATGTTTATTTTAATTATTTTATATATTTAATTTTGTTATTTTATATTTTATAGGGCATAACGTGTTTTGTTTTCCTTAATTTGTTAATGTATAAAGAAAGGATTCAACTTTGAGAAGAAGGCTTCAATACTACACTTCTATATACAGGGTGAGTCTGGGAAGACGTCCCCCCCTTTAACTTTTTTATTATGAGTAATAGAAAAAAATGGTTCATATGAAAGTTTTATTATTTTAAATATACTATTTGATGGCAGATGTAGATATTTTTTATAAAGTCAGGTTTACAAGATACGACTATCAACTTTTATTTTTTAAATAGCAACCTATAATTATTTTACTAAAATAAAAACCGCCATTTTTTTCTCTTTTCAACGGTGTATTAGTTTTTATTAATGTATCTGAAAAAATTCGAGAAAAATAAGAAAATTGAGAAATACTAGAAATAATTTTTATACAAATATTATAGGTGGCTATGTGAAAATAAACAAAATGTAACAGTGTTATAAAACTTAACAAACTAAAGCAACAAATTCAGTAACAAAAACAACTTAAAACAAATGTTCAAAATTACGACCATGTTCTGTAATACAAAAATTTAAGCGTTGAACGTAATGTGTTCGAACATCTGCCAGCATGTTTCGCGAAATATTTTGGAAAGCATTTCGAATACGCTCTTTCATGTCTTCTGCATCTGTAGGTATCTTCTGGTAGACAAGATCCTTGACGTATCCCCAAAGAAAAAAGTCCATAGGCGTAAGGTCAGGAGATATTTCGCGAAACATGCTGGCATAGATGTTCGAACACATCACGTTCAACGCTTAAATTTTTGTATTACAGAACATGGTCGTAATTTTGAACATTTGTTTTAAGTTGTTTTTGTTACTGAATTTGTTGCTTTAGTTTGTTAAGTTGTATAACACTGTTACATCTTGTTTATTTTCACATAGCCACCTATAATATTTGTATAAAAATTATTTCTAGTATTTCTCAATTTTCTTATTTTTCTCGAATTTTTTCAGATACATTAATAAAAACTAATACACCGTTGAAAAGAGAAAAAAATGGCGGTTTTTATTTTAGTAAAATAATTATAGGTTGCTATTTAAAAAATAAAAGTTGATAGTCGTATCTTGTAAACCTGACTTTATAAAAAATATCTGCATCTGCCATCAAATAGTATATTTAAAATAATAAAACTTTCATATGAACTATTTTTTTCTATTACTCATAATAAAAAAGTTAAAGGGGGGGGGGGCGTCTTCCCAGACTCACCCTGTATATATATATATATATATATATATATATATATATATATATATATATATATATATTTATTAACGAGGACACTTCGAGCCAGTCACATGACTCATTTTCAGCTTGATTACAATAATGTGTGGTAAGAACACAGTCAAAAAATAAAAATAAATTACGGTACAAATAACCAACAAATATCATAAGTAAGTAGCCCATCTAAGATGGGAGCTCAAAAAGTAGTATAAATAGGTAATCATATTAAGAAATAATCAATTCAGATACTAAGACAACCTGTAGTACAAATGATTAAAAATAATTTTTATTGTAATCAAGCTCAAGATGACCCATGTGACTGGCTCGAAACGTCCTACTTTATAAATAAACATAGAACTGGATTTCTGAAGCTTTCTTTTTACAAAAATCTTAATTTGTTTAATTACAAAATTTGCTGTTATTTATAAAACTTTGGTCACTAAAGGAATAGGACTTATGTTCATATTAACATTTTTTAATCAAAATGATCTCAAGAATAAACTATTACATTTTGTTAAACAAGACCTGAGACAATCTGTGTAGAGGTGCTTTTACAAGCACAATATACTGGTATAAATTATGTCATGTAGCAGAAATTATGTTTGCTAGATTTAAAAGTAAGCGAAATACACGTAAGGCCATGCCCACTTTTTCATACTCACTATATTTATTGTATATGCAGGCTATAAAATAAATAAGGAATATTCATATTATCTCCTGAAATAATAATTTAATCTCAATAATTAAAAAGACGTTTCGAGGATTTATGATTGCGTATAACTTGGCATAGATCACATATTTTTTATTGATAGCAATGTTTTCACAGTGAAAGGAAGCGGCATGTTTTAAATGGCATATTGTGATTTTTTATCCCATTCGAAAGAGTATTTTTCTCTATAGAAATATATTAAAAAATAATACTTTATTTGAAAAAATATAGAAACATCGTGTGGAATAAATAAAATTTTACAGATTATTTTTGTTTTAAAATACGAGGAAATCAAAATCTTAGAGACAGCTGTCATTCTCGTTCTAACATTTTAATTATTCACAGAGCCAAGAATTATATATAAGTATATCAGTATCAGAAACGTAAGCAAAAATGAAAATAACTAAATAAGAACGAATTTAAATGTATTATTTTGTTTCAAACATTTTCAGTCATAAAACTTAAAATTATGCTGGAAAATATCATTTATTGTTTCCTTATTAATTGCTGCACGTCTACGACGTCTTTGAATAACCCTTACACTTCCAGTATTTCTAAATTTTTCTAATATTTTGGTCACCATAGATTAAGAAATTGGTTCTCGATCAAGATAAACCGTCATTGAAAAGATGGCGAATTTCTTGATTTTGTGGTCGATTACTATATCCAACCATCATCTATGTCAATTCTTTCTTTTTTAATTAGCATATTTTTTTTATTACGTTGCTGCTCATTTTTTTTTTCAAAAAGAGCATAATTATCTTTTGACATGTTTGCATAGAGAAAAAATTACTCTTTTGAATGGGATAAACAAAATCATAGCATGCCAATTTATAAAATTTGGTAAACCTGCAGGAGAGCTACTTCACCTTCGATTTAGCTGAAAATTTGTGAAAAGTTTCCTCTCAGCGAGCAGAATATAGGAAAAATACTAACAATTGGCGGTCGAAATTATTTTACCTTGAAATCTGTGTTTGTTTGTTTTTATACGTATTATTCAATGTAGTGTGTGTTTGCGTGTGTGAATGTGCGTGTGGATGCGTGTGTGTGAGGATGTATGTTATGGTGTGAGGATGCGTGTGCGTGGATGTGTGTGTGTGTGGGGGGTGTTTTTTTCACAGTTTATCACTTTTACTTTACGTTAATTTCTTTTTACCATAAAAATGCGTTGTACTAAGTTAGGCATGGTTTATTGATTCTTTTTTCGATTTCAAGGTTAAATAATTTCGACCGCCAATTGTTAGTATTTTTCCTATATTCTGCTCGCTGAGAGGAAACTTTTCACAAATTTTCAGCGAAATCGAAAGTGAAGTAGCTCTCCTGCAGGTGCGTGTGCGAGGATGTGTGCGCGTGTGTGTGTGTGTGTGTGTGTGGTGTTTTTTTTTCACAGTTTATCACTTTTACTTTACGTTTATTTTTTTTTACTATAAAAATGCGTTCTGTACTAGGTTAGGCATAGTTATTGGTGTTTTTTTTTCGAATTTAAGGTCAAATAATTTCGACCGCCAATTGTTGTATTTTTCCTATATTCTGCTCGCTGAGAGAAAACTTTTCACAAATTTTCAGCGAAATCGAAGGTGAAGTAGCTCTCTTGCAGGTTTACCAAAAATTTTGTCCTCTTTCACAGCAAAAAATGATTATTGATAAAAATATCTGATCTTGCCAAAAAAAATTCAATCATAAAACCTGCAAACGGTTTTTCAAAAAATTATTTAGAATAAATGATTATATCCCGAGATAATATCGATATTCCTTACTTCTTTTATACCTTGTATATGCATGCAGTAGTAAATATTTTTATATTAAAAATTAATTTGTATCTCCTATAAATATGCTGACGTAGACTTGTTTACATTTAAATGTAACTGGCAGCTGGAATATATTAGTGAAAATTCTAAATAAAAGTATTTATTAAATTGCGGTGGAGCTATATATAAAGGATGATTCAAAATTATTGCATAGAAATTTAAGTGCATCTAGGATTTAAGATATTGTTACAATTACAAAATTTTTTTTTACCAAAATTCGCAATAAAATGTCACATTAATTGAAACAAATAATTTTCATGCCATGGAGTAATAGGGTACAGTAATGAATAAAAATGTGTAAACATTAAACACTGAAAAAAAAACTGTTACACAACTTCCATTAAATAAAATACATTTTTAATCTAAAATTAATATAATATATACTTTTTATTTTTTTAAATTATTTTAAAATACCCTATATATTTATCACCGGAAAAATTCGGGGAATAAGAAAATTTCTACCATGCTTTTGTTCCTTGTTGTAGCTTCAGCGGTTTCAGTTGGAATAATCGTAACATCCTTCATATCTATTTTCCACAACAAACAAGCTAATTTTTGTTCGTATCTATAATGCCTGCAACAGATAATTGTATAAAGAACAGTCTTATAAGATACCAAAATTTATACAATATACAATTATATTAAAAATAATTAATATCGAGTACTATAATCATTCTTTAAAGAATCGTTTTTAATTTTATTCCTAAAATATCGACACTTGATGCAATAGAATATCTGTAATTCACGATACAGGGTAATTCAGAACTTTTAGTACTACTTTTAAACTTATATGTACTTAACATACTTATCACGGTACGAAAAGATCTTCTGATAGCAAATCAAGCACAAACCAAAGACAACTGACAATTAAATTAAATTGATGTATTAAAATCACCTATCAAACCAGTAGCTCAAAACTATTCGTTTAAAAACGCGATATAAAATTTTCGAATTTTGAAAAATTTAATTCAGCAGCCGTGGCGGAATGTAACAATAGGAAAGGTATTTTCTACCTTTCTGCGAATTTTAGCTACATAACAGATAAAAGCCGTCGAAAATGGTAATTTTTTTAATAGTTATGTAATTTTACAAATATATTTAATTTTGATACTTGTAAGATGTTTAGTAAATAATATTATTTACTTAAAGAAAAAGTACACTCCGAGCATAATGGAAATATATTTTTATTACAAAAGAAAATCAACGAATTTATGTTATTTACTTTGTAATTGTTGATGCTGGCGCTAGTGTCTTTGGTACGGTATCTCATATTCCCAAATCCTCTGCTTACTTAATTTTACAAAACCATACATACCATTCCTATAAAGAATATGTAAGTCAGACACTTCAACTCGGAAGGCACAGCGATAAAAATGCGATTTTGCGAATGGTACAATCATAGTCGTACAAAATTATTATTTTGTCAGAAATCTATCTTTACGATGGTATAACTAAATCAGAATTTTCAGATAATAATAATTTAATTTATAGAGCGAACCGTAATTTTTGTGATACTGGTTTTTCTTGTAGTTGTGTTCTGAGACCAGTATAAAACAGCATATGTTTCAAAATAATTAACTTAAATGATTTGTCTTGAAAAATAAATTACCAGCTAATACTACTAATATTCACAATGATGTGTTTGAAGCTACATTTTTTGTATGATGATTGTATTATTACAGGAGATTATAATATTCTTGATTTTGTAAAATATTCTAACACATCTACCGCTAATTGACTTTTTTTAAATAGGCACAACATAGGCTTTTGTCCATCTATTTGGACAATGACCTTCTAACAATGATTTATTTACTAAGTGGTACACTGAGAGATGAAGCACAGCGTTTTACAAATATAATGGGTATGTCGTCAGGGCCCGCACCTTTATTAGCGTCAATTTTAGATAAAACATCAAAAACAACATTTTCATTAATTACCAACACTTGATAAATAATTGAGATTAGACTCAGACATATCTACAGTTGTGTTGTCAATATCTGAAGGTTCAGATACATAGACAGATTTAAAGTAATCAGAAAACAATGGTATATTGTACTTTTTTAAGGATGAAACAAAGGCCCAGAACTTTTTAGTATTGTTTGTCATTTGTCCTTCGATATTATCAACATAAGTATTATAACACCTTTTAATCTTACTTTGAACTCATCCTCTCAATCTAGTGTACTACAGAATGAGGATGTTAGAGTTATGTTTGTTGAGAAAATAAATGAATCTTTGCCTGTATGTGAGCCTAATTTTCAATGCAGCATAAATGATGTTTGGATGAAATGTATGGATACAGTTCTTAAATGTGCGAAAGAAGTTTGTAGTAAGTGCAGATTAGGCTCTTGTCCAAGAAATGCATGGTAGAATGATGACGGGAAGAAGCAATTTAAGAGAAAAAGAGAGCGCATTTGCGATTTCTAAATGTAAAAGATGTGCCTGGAAGTTAACGTGATGAATGTTTGCTAGAATATAAAAGGTTAGATACCTAATAATATAAAAATTTATAAATTTGGTTCTGTGAATTATGATTTAATTAATCAACACCTTAATCATATTACTTGGATTCATGAGTTAAGTAATTTGACTACGGAGGAGATGGTTAATGTCTTTTACAATAAAATTTGGTCCGTAATTAATGAGTTTGTGTCTAGTAAAGTAATTGGTAGCAGGACATATCCTCAATGGTATTCGTATAATCTAATTAAGCTTATAAAAGATAAAGACAAAGCTCACAAGAAGTACAAAATTTACAAGACACAAGCTCATTACAATACATTTTCGACATTGAGAGGATGAGTTCAAAGTAAGATTAAAAGGTGTTATAATACTTATGTTGATAATATCGAAGGACAAATGATAAACAATACTAAAAAGTTCTGGGCCTTTGTTTCATCCTTAAAAAAGTACAATATACCATTGTTTTCTGATTACTTTAAATCTGTCTATGTATCTGAACCTTCAGATATTGACAACACAAATGTAGATATGTCTGAGTCTAATCTCAATTGTTTATCAAGTGTTCATAATTAATGAAAATGTTGTTTTTGATGTTTTATCTAAAATTGACGCTAATAAAGGTGCGGGCCCTGACGACATACCCATTATATTTGTAAAACGCTGTGCTTCATCTCTCAGTGTACCACTTAGTTCGCAAAAACCCGTTAACAGTTTTATCATTATACTTTTCTTTAGTTAGAAGGTCAACTTGAATTTTCTTCTGTCTCTTGGTCTCTCACGTATGATTTTTATATTAATAGAATCGAAAGAATACATATAAAAAAAATTAATTTTAAATATCCGAACTTTTGTATAAATTTGTAATCACTGGCAAAATGTAGAACATTTTCTGATATCATGTTTTTGTTTAAACTAGTCAATAATGTAATTGATACACCTAGTACTCTCTTTCAGAGTTCCGTCCTACTCAACGAGGTCATGTCATTTATTCCAAGTTTCTAAGGCTACCACAAATTACGCAGCTAATTCATCGGTAAACAGAGTACCACTCCTGGAGACCTATTCTGTACACAAGTCACTAGTGGCTAGCAGTCACGTTGGTGACATTTCGAAGCGCAGTTTGGCGACAAACAATGCGAACTAGTAATGTATGACGTCATATTAGGTGACTTAGAAGTCACTACCTCCGTTGGTCGTGACTTGAAGAAGTCACGGTGACAACATTGTTGAAACGCGGGTATTGTTTGAATTCGTATCATTATTTTCGTGAAAAAATTTAAACATTTTTACAAATTCAAATTTAATTAGATTGAAAAGTAAATAAAATTTTTGAAATATATGTTTTCTAACCTATTAAATCTGTGTTTATTTAGCGGAAATGTATTGTTCATAACTTTTAATACATTTCAGAAAATTTGATTGCATAAACAATGGCGTTTATTTACGGCGTGTTGGTGATAATAGACGAGTTTGAGAATTCATGGAGACATCTTTTTATTTTCGTCTCCCATTATGCTATAAATTAAAGAAATGTAATAACAAAATATTACATATAATTAAAAAAAATACCGCAATTAAATCACTGACCAAATTGAAAACTAAAAACAGTCCCCAACATAAATTTTTAAGAACTAAAACATGTGAATCAAAAATCCCTAGAATGTCACTTCAAAAATAACACGATGTAGGGATTGCTTACAATTTGCTTACTTCATTATTTTTGTCATCATCGTGATAGTGACGTGGTGCAGAATAGGTCTCCTGTTCATTCAATTATTTAGTGATAATACACTGCCTGATATGTTTACGGTTTCATTAAAACAATTTAAAAAGACCATTATTAGAAATATATGAATTCTTGTTTAATGAATACCTAATAGAGATCATATTTTTCTTTTTACGTTTACTTAAATATACCAATATAGTTATATTTCTTTAATTTTGTTAATATATGTTTATGTCTATTATATTTATTTACTAAATGTTTCACAGTTAATAATTGGTTTGTACGTTGTATATGTAACTATACTGTAATTGTATAAGTGCCACTTTATTATTGGGACATTTGTTTTATTGAGTGGCCTGATTCATTAATATAAAATAAAAATAAGTAAATATTTATTGCGTGACAAATTAAATGAAAACTTTTACTGTTTACCAGAGAAAAAATTATAAAGCATAAGTTTCGGTATTACAGAATATTTGTATATTTATATATTTAAATACATAATGTAAATTGCAGGTTCACATTACTGAGAAAGCAGATCATTATTAATAAATACCATTGAATAATTTTGGATCATATTTTTTCAGTAATTTTATTTTTATTTAAGATAAACGTGAAGAAGAAAAAGTATATCTTACTTGAAAGCAAATATTCCGGCAAGCAATAGGATGCTAGACACAATGCAAATACAGGCGATAAGCACCCAGTCAGCTTTGTAGATACACTTCTCTCCATGAAAGCCGCAATGGGGCTCAGCTCGTGGTAGTTTACCGCCTACCCATTGAATCGGACGAGAGTTGTCAATGTATCTGAACTCCTGAAAGTAGTATAAAGGATTTAAAGTTAAAATATCTGGTAAGCATATTTTGTATTTACTATAGTAATTTTCAAGTAAGAAATGCCGATAATAAATTACGACAAATTCATTACAATAGTTTACTAAAATATCAATAAAGAAGTAGCCTGAGAGTAATTAAAGGCAAATGCAACTTTATCTAATTTAACATAAATTGTAGTTGTGAAACCATGTACGATTATTAGCTCAAAATGGAATAGCATCAAATGACTCAAAGTCAGAATACTACGATTCACAATCAATTTTAAAATTATATAAGTTGATAATATGACTGATTTATGAAACTATCATCTCCCTACGAAAAAATATTTTTTAGTTAATTGCATTTATATTTAAAGGTTTAGACAAGTGACATTAATTTTCGTATTTAAAAAAAAGCCCCGTACACATTTAGATATTACATAAAATTCTGAATTCAAATATAAGTTACTTTTTATTGCTAACTTTTTGTAAGAATAGTTGTTTATGTACTTGATGATTATAAGCCTCCAACAATTTACAAATCTTGGACTTCTTATAATGTTTACATATAGGATGATTCTGCGAAAACGAACTCCCCCTTAACTTTTTTATTATAAGAAATAGAAAAATTTTCTTTATATGAAAGTTTTAGAATATTAAATATACTATTTTATGACACATATAGAATTTTTTTATAAAGTCAGGTTTACATGATACGACTATCAACTTTCATTTTTCAAATGGGAACCTAAAATTATTTTATTAAAATAAAAACCGCCATATTTTTCTCTTTTCAACGATATATTACTTGTCATAAATGTATATGAAAAAAATCGAGATAAATAAGATAATTGAGATATGTTAGAATAAATTTTTATTCATATATTCAGGTGGCTATGCGAGATTAAGCAAAATATAACAAGGTAAAATTAATGACAACAGTGTAGATATTTATTTGTTACTTATTTCACGTGTTTTGTCATTAATTTTACCTTGTTACATTTTGTTATTTGTCACTGCATGTTTTACGAGTATTATAAAATGCACGAAACACCACTGAATTCAGGGCACCTCTTTGGGCTAAGTTACTCAATATATGAGCTTCGATTCGCCCTGAAGAACTGATAATAGCTTTTGAAGATCGCCAGAATGACTTGATTGGATTCGTGTGTGTAAGACTGTTATTTTATTAATTTTGTGATAAGTGCCTATCCAAAAATCAGAGATTATTGTTGTTCTTGATCGGCAATAGTAGTAGTTTTTTAGAGCATACGCGCCTTCGACCTTATCTCAGCCTCTTTTCCAAACTCAAATTAAAAAAAAAACTAATAATTTTCAAAGGATCACGATAAGATTCTTCGGTTCCTTCGAACCCCAACGCGGCCGTATTTCCAAACTAAAATTTTAGAAAATAAATCGAAATCTAGCGCGGTCGCTTATCCAAGCGCAAATTTTAAAAAGTAAATTTGAATATATTTCAACGGATCAGACTAGTGGTCTCCAACGGACATACACATTCGAACCTTAGTGCGGTCGCTTTTCCAAACTAAAATATTAAAAAGAAAACTCGATTTTTTTTTCATTATTTTTTCTTGTTTTTGTTTGTGCTGGTTCGTATATTAGGCCTACTGGAGATGCCACGTTGAAAAAGATTTCGCTATTGTGGTTCAGCTTAATGGTGTGGTAATGATTACATTTTCTACTTTTTTAATGCTATATTAAACTTATACTATCTTTTCTGCAAATCATGTAGTACTATTGTTTAAAGTGTATTTATTGAAAATTTACATTAAAATTTAAATATTAAATAACATTTAAATAGTGTGTGTTTCATTTTCTGTCTGATTTTGACTATTTGAAATATATTAACTTTGTCATGGAACCACCTCATAACTCTTACTCATTTATACAATTATATTACTATTATCATTTTCTCATGTACGAGTATATTTAATTCTAAGCTCTAATCTTTCACAGTTTTGTACTATTAATTTCTGTGTATTTATGTAAAACTGTGCAGGTGCGGTGGCCGAGCGTGTTAATGCACATCTCTTAACATACTATGATGTCACCTGAACCAAGGTTCGTCAATTCGAATCCGCCTGTCGACAATGTTAGTAGTTAAACATAAAAATACTCGGGCGCTATAAGCTAGTAACTTATAGAGTGCCTACAGAGAGAGTGAAGCCAATGGTAGTCTTCATTTTCATTGGCTACAGCAGTGGCCGCCATATTTGTTCCATTCTGTTCCTGTTTTAGGTTGCGTTGTATAGAATTTCGCGTTCGTTTGGCAGTTCTTATTGAATTTATTTAATTATTATTGTTTAATTTCATTTCATGTTAAGTATTATGTCTTAGTTTTTATGTACTTCGTAGTTTTAGTATAGTTTAAGTGCATATAAGGACATTATTTGTGATAAGTGAATGCAAGTGACTGAATACAAGATTATTTAATAACAAGGTAAATAAATAATCCAAATATATGTAATAAATAAATATAGTGTAAAGTTATGTACCTACACAATAATAGCCAGTTACACTTCTATTATTTAAATATTAAGAATTTTTAAAATGAATTATATCGAATCGAAACCAAATTGTGGGACATAACCTTTTCGGCTGTCATTATTTCGATTTGAATTTATATTTCAATTAAAGAATACTTAAAATTTTATTAGCTACTAAACATAATCAGTACGTTAAATTATTGCATACATATTAGTAATGATTGTTGACAACAATATAATTCATTAATATTTTTCATAAACGGGCAGTGTATTTTGTGTAGATTTTACAGAACTGATTTGATTTATTCGTAATTGTTATATATTACAATGAAACTTTTTTTGTATATGTAGATGATTGGTTGGTGCCTTTGGTTGCTCTAATCGGTCAGAGAAAGTATTTCTTTTAAAAGTTTTTCCTACGGATCCGAATCGGAGAAAAATATGGGTAGTTAAAGTGAAACGAGAGGGTTGGACTCCAACTAATTCATCTCGACTATGTAGTAAGTTAATTTGAATGAAAAGTGTATTTATGTTTTACAATTTTTTTTATTAATAATTTTCGGCTTATAGTTCCACTTCGCACCTGAAATATGGGAAAAGACGAGAGAAGATGGCAAGAGGATTCTAAAACAATGCTATTCCCACAGTATTTAGCTTTAGTGTGCCGAAGAGTAGAAAGTCGCCGGTTAAAAGAAGATATCCAATAATTCAATTACCTGCCCCTGAAAGTTTAGCAATGTTTGAAGCATTTTTCCTATATTTTAATGTAATTATATTACCTTAATGAACTCATTAAATTTTCTGTTCATGGGAAATTTATTGGTCTATTTTGTTCACTATTGCCGTTCTTTTCAAATTTAATACTAATTTTGTATTCAATTGATTTGAAATGAAATATTTCATCATTCAAATAACGAATTAAAATATAATTTAATAAAAAATCAGTGTGTGTAATTAAGGTTTCCACAATACACTATTGTATTTTATTTTGCCTAACTATATTTTATCATTCTCTTTTAATTCGTTATTTTTCCATTTCATGCTTGATAAATCAAATCAGTTCTGTAAAATCTACACAAAATACAGTGCCCGTTTATGAAAAATATTAATGAATTATATTGTTGTCAACAATCATTACTAATATGTATGCAATAATTTAACGTACTGATTATGTTTGTAAAAATTAATTTAATTTTTTTGTTCTCATTCATGTACTAGATTTAAAACTGTGATAATTATTTTTGTAATGATCTTTTTAATGTGTTTTATAGTTAATTGTTAAGAGTTGTTGTAATTTTTAAACATTTTTACTATATATTCTTTTAATTTGTGACTAATTATGTTCAGTTTTTTTAAACAATTTGTTTATGTCAATTATTAGACATTACATGTAAGTTTTTTGTTTCTGTGTTTGAACAAAAAAATAAGTCTTATTGTTATTTACTTTGTAGATCCCTAAAGAAGGCGATGGTTATCGCCGAAACGTCGGAATTGTAACATTTTAAAAATAAAATAGACTGATATTCGAATTATCTAAGTTTCTTCATTATTAAAACAGTCGATCATCATATTTACTCTAAATAATAGTATTGTTTAGTATTCTTTGAGTTTGACAGTTTGTGTTCTTTTAATTGTTACTTTGGTTTCATTAAGATTAAAATAATGGAAAGATTTACTACAAAAGAAAAAGTTCAGTGTGCAAGATGGCATTTTGGTGGAAATTCGATTGCTCGAGTGAAAACTGTCCTATTCCTTGCACTATGGCCATTCACAGAATAATTCAACAATTTAATGAAACTGGCCATGTGATAAAACTTTGCAAGGATTGTAGAATTATCAACGTAGAAAAATTTGAATGAGAATAAAATAAATGAACACAAACTGAATATCCTTTTATGTGTAACTGAAAATCCAAATGTTAGTGTGCGTCAAATAGCTGCAGAATTAAATTTGCATCCTTCAATAGTACATAAAATATTAAAAAAGGGAAAATATTATTCTTACAAATACCCAACCCACCAAGAAATTTTTGAAGCTGATAAAATTACAAGAAGCGTGTTTTGTGAAAATATTATGGAAAAATGTAATTTTGACAGAATTTTTTTGAAATTAATTTGTTTCACTGATGAATCTTTCGAGGGGGCGCGCTATATAAAAATATAATTGTGGCTTATGAACACATTCTTCATTCACATCATAGCACACACGTGTTTCTAACTCGCGCTCGCAGTCAAATTTCCCTAGTTTAACAAACAAAGCCTTAGAAATTATATTACCTTTCGTAATATCTTATTTGTATTTAATTTGTATATAAATTATATATTTAATAGCAGCAAATTATACAGTTGTGACACTATATTGTACTAGATCTTATATCACCGGTTTCAACTGATACATCATTATAATGTTACAATTTCTTCGGTATCATCGCTGATTGGAAAATACATTTTATTAGTCACAGCTTCTTTAAATGCACCCCAATTACTCTAAAAATTTACAAGTTCTTCTTGTAGTTTTTGTCATTTCCATTCTGTGTAATAACATCTAACAAGTTTGGGCAATATTGATAAACCTTTGGTGGCAATCTAGTTTGCAAATATTAAGACAACGGCCCAATAGTATTAAAATATTCAAGATATTAGCAGTTAAATTGTATCTTCTTAAATTAAGGATATTTACTGCTTGTATGTCTGGAGACACTGATTCTAAATTTGTATGTAATTCAAAGATAAGAAACTCAACGTATAGAGAAGAGGTTGGAGAATTAAAATGCCCAAAAATTTTTACTAATGCATCATTGGCCGTTTTCTCTATTTTTCATCATTGGTAACATTTTTTTCATTCTAACATAGGAATCCTTGAAAAGCACTGCTGCTGAATTAAGTAAAGTAAACAATGATGCCACACTTATGGTTACTTTTGTTTGTTTAATATAACTAAATTCAGTATATGGTTATAACCACAAACATAATTTTTTGTAGTAGCCTCCTCCATTCTTGTACCTTTTTTGCTTATTTGCAGCACCATCCGTAGTTTTAAAAATAAAATTTTGTAATTGCAGATTATTTGCGGAAGTTTGAAATATACTTATAAATTCTTTGGAATTTTTTAAGATGCCAAATGATATTATTTTACAGATTTTTATAATTGGATTTAAAACTGTAAAAGAAAAGTTGGAAATGTTATTTTGCCATTTATTATACGACAATATAACCAATATTTAAATGAATTATTATTTTTTAAATATATATATATATATATTTTTGATATATAATTAATGGAATATCAACAACAGTTACTTTTTGAGTCTTGAGGTGTACCTCTCAAAATGTTTTTATTCATTTATTTGACTTCAAAAATATCTATAAACAGTAATTTTTAATACAATTTAAACGAGGAACTTTCAAGGAAATATATAAAATATGCAAAAAAGAAACGTTCAAACACAGGGTTTCTCGAATATTTTATTCACCGCCCATTGGACGGAATTTCGCCAAATCTGGGAAACCAGCTCATGTGTGGGATTGATTTTGTTCCTCCTCCCCGACTGATTAATTGGAATTTCCCAAAATATTTTTATCTTAAATAATATAGATACAAAATATGTTTCAACAAACGCGCGTTAATACCCCAACCATTAGTTTATATAACACTTTTTCGATTTTCGTTGATCCGGTCTTCATTTTTATAATAAAATTCACAATATACAAATTTATTTTAATTTCAATAAATAATTAATTAAATATTTTAAATACGTGTATTGAGAAGATATATTATATGTATTGTAGCGAGTACGGCCCTGTTCCGTCTGGAACAGTCGACATGTCTGCTGCACGATTCACCGCTGTCTCAGACGCAATAGACAAGTCCGTACCTGTTCGCTCTGCGTCATGCTTCTACCGTGTGCCAGAAGCTCTCGAATATTCTCGAGTACATTGTTGCAGTATATAAAGGAGAGTTTCGGCCGGGAAGAGGCATTCTGTATTCGAAGTGTGAACAGTGAAAGTCGTTGCTAAATACTTTGTTGTGAATATAAATACGTGTTGAATATAAATATATGTCTTAGTAGTTATACTACATTAGTTTCGGTTTAAATAAATATTTTGTTAGTGTTTTCATTACTCGTGTTTTATTTAATAATAAACTTCACCGAACCCGAAATTGTAATAAACGTTACAATTGGTGTCAGGTGTTAGGGTTGTGTTTTGTGAATTAAAAGTGAAGTTTAAGTGCAAATAAGTAAAAATGGGTTCGAGAAAAGTAAATCTAAGTGATTTAAAAGTGACTGATCTCAAGAGAGAATTAGAAGAACGTGATCTGGACACCACGGGCAAGAAAAGTATACTCCAAGAGCGACTTCGTCAATTTTTGGTTGAAGCTGGTGAAATAGCGGATACTTACGAATTTGAAATTCCGGGCGATTTGGACTCCATCTACAAAAAATTAGAAGAAAGTTCTAGAAATACCGAGGAAAATTCCAAAAATCTGAAAGAACCTATGGAAACTAAATTTGAAGAAAATTCTAGAAGTTTGGAAGCCAAATTAGAAGAAAGTTCCAGAAATACCGAGGAAAATTCCAAAAATCTGAAAGAACTTATGGAAACTAAATTTGAAGAAAATTCCAGAAGTTTGGAAGCCAAATTAGAAGAAAATTCTAGAAGCTTGGAAACAAGCTTGGAAAATAAATTTGAAGAAAATTCTAGAAGCTTGGAAGTCAAATTAGAAGAAAATTCCAGAAGCTTGGAAACAAGCTTGGAAGCTAAATTAGAAGAAAATTCTAGAAGCTTGGAAAATAAATTTGAGCAAAAATTTGAAAAGTTTGAAGAACATTCAAGAAGTTTTGAAGAAAAATTTGGAAAATTTGAAGAACATTCTAAAAATTTTGAAGAAAAATTTAAGGAAAAAATTGAAGAAATCGAAGCAAGATTGGCAAAATTGAATCACGAACAGCCAAATGGCCAACAAATTCACGACTTGATTCAGAAAACTCCATCTAGTGACCAGCCATTAAATAACGAGAAAGTTGAATATTTAGTGACAGACGGGAAAGAATCACTGCGTAGATTCCACATGAAACCACCAGAATTTGATGGCAAGGTATCTTGGCCTAATTATTACGCCCAATTCGAAGCTGCTGCAGTATCTAATGGGTGGTCATCATCTGAGAAGGCAACGGCCTTGATAATTGCGCTGCGTGGTGACGCAGTGGATATTTTGCAAACAATCCTTCCAGAAGAACGGCAGAACTATCATCAACTAGTTAAGCGCTTGGAAATGCGTTATGGACACGCACATATGCAGCAAGTGTATCACTTGCAGCTGAGAAATAGATGTCAGAAATCAAACGAGACTCTACAAGAATTTGAATCTAATATCGCTCGTCTAGTTCGCCTGGCATATCCTGACACCCCAGATAGTGTGTTGGATCGACTGGCTGTGCAAGGCTTCATTGATGGTCTCCGAGATAAAGAAACCAAACGGGCCCTGATTCTGGCTCGTTCAAGTAACCTGTCCATTGCCTTGGCCAGCGCATTGGAATTCGAGGCGGCAGAACACGCTTCAAGACGGCAAGGCAATATTCGCACAATAGAGGGCGTGGAGGAGAATCATAATGAGTCTATGGAGGAAACAGCACGGCGTGTCATGACTGAGATGTTGCCAAAGAAGAGACAACTTCGATGCTGGAACTGCGGTGAGCTAGGGCATGTGCGAAGCCGCTGCGGGGAACAAATAAAGAACAAGGCAGCGGAAAACTAAAGCGGGTCGACGCAAGGGGGCGAACGCCGATCCATCATAAAGATGCCCTGGAGCTAACTGGACATGTCGCATCCCTACAACCTAGACTAAATAGCATCTTTGTGGATGGGTTGATCGACGGGAAACCACATACTTTGCTGATTGATACAGGTGCGACAAAAACCATCATTAGACCTGATACTCTCAAGAAACCGATCACGATTGAATCAACAAAATGGCGACTGCGCACAGCAACAGGAGCCGCGGCTACCATCCATGGCGAAGCAGACATTACCATTACCATCGGAAATACACGAATTAAACACCGAGCCCTGGTAGCTGACATTGAAGACGAATTCATTCTCGGGATGGACATCATGAACGCGAATGGCGTGGAACTAAATTTAAAACGCGGCACACTTAAGATCAATGGTGAAGAGATCGTTTTACATCCCCGAGGAGAAGACACAGTACGTGTAACCTTAGCTGAAGATACTGTCGTGTTAAATCGAAGGGAGATGATTGTAGATGCCCACATGGAACGTGAACTTCCAACAGGATGTACCATGTTATTAGAAGCTGGAAATCATAATGAAACGACTACTCGAGGAATACTGGTGGGAAAATCTCTCGTGCATACTGGAAATGTAGTACCAGTTCGAGTAATGAATGTGAATTATTATCCAGTTACACTAAAGAAGGGTACTATCTTAGGACATTGTGCATCAGTAACTTCGATTATCAGACAAACATCCGTTACACAAAATCCATCAATGAAGCTTCCCGCAGAACTGGCCAATCTACTGTCAACATCTTCCTGGGAATTAAACCAGGACCAGAATAACAGGATGAGAAATTTAATAACGGAATATCAAGACGTTTTCGACACCAGCTGTGAGACCAAGGGTAGAACCAACATAGTCCAGCATCAAATAAACACCGGCGATGCACGCCCCATCCGCCAAGTACCAAGACGATTACCATTGGCCAAGAGAGAGGAAACCGAGAAAATTATAAAGACATGGAAAAAGAAGGTGTCATTGACCCCTCAAGCAGTCCGTGGGCCTCACCAGTGGTGTTGGTAAAGAAGAAAGATGGGTCAACACGATTCTGCGTGGACTATCGTCAACTCAACAACGTGACGAAGAAGGATAGCTACCCGTTGCCCCGAATAGATGACACATTGGATACGCTGGCCGAATCGAAAATATTCTCAACATTGGACTTGAAAAGTGGGTACTGGCAGGTTGGAATGGCACCAACGGATAAAGAGAAAACTGCGTTTTCTGTCGGGGCCGGACTGTGGCAATTTACAGTAATGCCGTTCGGACTCTGCAATGCCCCTGCCACGTTTGAACGACTCATGGAAACGGTACTGCAAGGACTATCTTGGAAAACCTGTTTGGTGTATCTTGACGATATTATTGTGGTCGGAAGAACATTCGAAGATCACATAAGGAATTTGGAGGAGGTATTCCTGAGACTACGAAGTTCTGGTTTGAAGCTTAGTCCAAAGATATGTCATCTCTTCCGCAAAGAAGTGCAGTACCTAGGACATATTGTGTCCGGAAACGGAATAGCCGTTGACAATCAGAAGATCCAATCAGTAGAAGAATGGCCAGTACCGACTGACAAACATCAATTGCGAAGCTTTCTAGGTCTTTGCACGTACTATCGGCGATACGTTTCTGGATTCGCCAACATTGCCAAGCCACTAACACGACTCACGGAGGAAGGACGGAAATTTGTGTGGGAAGAAGACTGCCAAGACGCTTTCGACAACCTCAAGCGAGCCCTAACAACAGCACCAGTCCTGAGTTATCCTCTACCCAACGGGGACTTCATATTGGATACAGATGCCAGCAATGTCGGAATCGGAGCCGTCCTATCGCAAATTCAAGATGGACAAGAGAAGGTCATCGGCTACTTCAGCAAAACTCTGTCGAAGCCGGAGCGTAACTACTGCGTCACCAGACGAGAATTATTGGCGGTAGTTAAAGCCGTTGAACACTTCTACAAATACCTATATGGAAGAAAATTCCTGGTGAGGACTGATCATGCTGCGTTGAAATGGCTGTTACAATTCAAGAATCCGGAAGGGCAGGTAGCAAGGTGGATCGAACGGCTACAGGAATATGACTTCGTCATCGAGCATAGGGCCGGAATTAGTCATTGTAACGCCGACGCATTATCAAGACGACCATGCTCAGAAGATTGCAAACACTGTACCCGGGTGGAGGAGAAGTCCGCTCCAATCTTACGGACCACAGTGATAGACGACCATTGGCTGACTGAAGAAATTGTGAAAGACCAAGAAGGTGATCCAGAATTGAAATACCTACTGGAATGGAAGAAAGAAGAACGCAAACCAACTTGGCAAGAAGTTGCACGACACTCGAAAACCGTAAAATCGTACTGGGCGCAGTGGGACTCCATTGTTATACAGAATGAACTACTGAAACGTATCCTGGAAGATCCTGAGGCTACAGAGCAAAAGATGCAGATCATAATCCCTAGGAAAAGAGTACCGGAGGTACTGAAGGAGATTCATGATGGAACTGCTGGAGGACACTTAGGAGTAACGAGGACAGTTCAGAAGCTGCGTGAGCGATTTTACTGGGTTAATTGCCGAGAGGACGTGCAAGAAGTGCGTAGTTTGCGCCGCAAGCAACGGGCCGCAAAGACGTCGGAGAGCCCCAATGCGTCAATACAATGTTGGGAGCCCGTTTGAAAGAATCGCAATTGACGTGGCCGGTCCATTTCCAGAATCCGACAAGGGAAACAAATACATCATAGTGGTGATGGACTACTTTAGCAAGTGGGTTGAAGCTTATGCGTTGCCAAATCAAGAAGCTGCTACAGTAGCAGAAGAACTTGTCAACCAGTGGATCTGCCGATTCGGGGTACCATTGGAACTACATTCAGACCAAGGTAGAAACTTCGAGTCATCTCTGTTCCAAGCGATCTGCGAGCTATTGAACATTCGCAAAACAAGGACAACTGCTCTACACCCACAGTCAGATGGTATGGTCGAACGCATGAACAGAACCATCAATAGACACCTCTCCAAGGTTGTGTCCGGCCACCAAAGAGACTGGGATTGTCACCTACCAATGTTCCTGTTAGCTTATCGATCATCCATCCATGAAACAACAGGACAGACTCCGGCTAGCATCGTCTTTGGTCATGAACTACGATTACCCTGCGACTTGAAGTTCGGCAGCAAGCCAGGTGAAAATTTAGCTGGCGAAGATTTCGTCACCGAACTTCGGAAGAAGATGAACGACATCCATGAGCAAGTACGTTCCAACATCCAGAGCGCTAGTGACAGGATGAAAGACCAATATGATGTCAAGGCTGAGAATGGTGGATATCAAGCCGGGGATCTGGTTTGGCTATACAACCCACAGCGTCGCCGTGGAATGTCCCCAAAGCTACAAAATTCCTGGGAAGGTCCCTACGAGGTACTGAAGCGAATAAATGACATCATCTATCGAATCCGGAAAAGGACTGGAGGAAAACCAAGAGTGATTCATTTTAATCGGTTGTCTCCTTTCGCCGGTGACAACAACGATGGCAATGCCAATGAATCTCGAGCTCGACGAATTAATGTACAAGATCCGGAAATCACCTTTGACGAGTTCATGGCCTCCTATTCTACGGGCCATAAAGTACGAAATGGTGTGACCAAGGAACATCAGGGAGACTTATTCAAAGTGCCTACAGAATACTCATTAGCGCATTGTGTGGCCCAAGATCTACAGATGTCTCGAGGAATCGCCGTGGTTTTTAAGAAAAAGTTCGGCCAACTTGAAAAATTACGGCAACAACACCCATGTGTCGGCACAGTGCTACATATAGCCGACAAACAGTCGAGCCGAAACAGAAGCATTTTTTACCTGGTGACTAAACATCTGTCCCACGAGAAACCAACTTATCGCGCCGTCTGGGACGCCCTATGCTGTGGCCTTGATGAATTGAGCTGGAGAATTATAAGAAACATGCTGGAAACTATTTTCCAATATACCGGAATTGAGATCCTGGTGTGCAGCTATAATCCCTGTGGTTCAACAGTAGTGAAAAGAACTGTGGACTGTTATTTCCACCAAACGTCACAGTGCTCGCGGGGATCAACGTGCAGATATCGACATGGCGCAGAAAAGTTTCGGGACGAAACATCCTTAAGGAGGGGGCAGTGTAGCGAGTACGGCGCTGTTCCGTCTGGAACAGTCGACATGTCTGCTGCACGATTCACCGCTGTCTCAGACGCAATAGACAAGTCCGTACCTGTTCGCTCTGCGTCATGCTTCTACCGTGTGCCAGAAGCTCTCGAATATTCTCGAGTACATTGTTGCAGTATATAAAGGAGAGTTTCGGCCGGGAAGAGGCATTCTGTATTCGAAGTGTGAACAGTGCAAGTCGTTGCTAAATACTTTGTTGTGAATATAAATACGTGTTGAATATAAATATATGTCTTAGTAGTTATACTACATTAGTTTCGTTTTAAATAAATATTTTGTTAGTGTTTTCATTACTCGTGTTTTATTTAATAATAAACTTCACCGAACCCGAAATTGTAATAAACGTTACAGTATAAACAAATATTGACAAATAGTTACTACATTTTCACTTTAGCTGCGTATTTCTACAACAAAATCAAATCAAAGTTGTTTGTGATAAAAAATGATAGTGAATAAGTTTTATTAAAAGTTATTAAGTATCAAATTAAATGTTTTAAAATATGAGTTCAACACGATAATTAAAAATTATGATCGACTGATTGTCCACTGCTTTTATCTAAAAGTTATTGTAAATATATCTTTTTCAGTTTTAATGAGAGGTGTCTAAAAGATAAAGCAAAAATGAATCAGCCACAAAATGATAGCAATTGTTTTTTAACAATTACTAAAGAACAATATTTTACAATATGAATACTCGACTAATTGGTGGATACATTAATACGTCTAAAAATACTTTTCTTCAGGATCTATGAAGCTCAGCGTTAGGGCCACCGAAGCCGACTTGACCGATAGTTTCTTAGCTAATTAGAAATGTTTCGTCTTGATTCTATAATATTTTAATTATTCTTCTTACTTAAAAGTTAACCACGAAAAAGTAATTATTATACATTCACAATTTTATGTAGAAGTGAAATATTAAAAAATATATCGGATGTTCTATTTAAAATAAGAAAGTTGATGTCACTGCCGGCTAAACCAGAACTAATAAAAATGCAATTTGATGCAGTTTAATGTGCCTTTAAATGTAGTTACTAAATTCATAATATTAATATAATTGCAATTAAAAATAAAAAAAATATTTTGGAAATAAACTTGTTTCGTGAAACACCCGATATGTATTCATATAAACAGAACCAAATTGCATTCTCTGAGATGAAGAGAGCTATATAGAATTATTTTCTTTTAAAATTAACGTTTCGTGTAAACATAAATAAAAATAAACAACAATTAACTACAACTATGGAGCATGAATCTCACCAAAGTAAGGTTTACGAAAAGTATAAGATGTCTGATGAACAAATGAGAACAAATTGTTCTATGCACGTTGCTTCACAGATGTCAAAATTTATTCGACCGGTGATCTGATTTCGTTCGGAGTCTAATTTAGTATAATATTTCCTTTTTATTTTCAACAAGTAGTAATTATATTTCCATTTAAATACTGGGTAGCAAAAAACAAATCAAACGCTTCCATTTCGATCCAGTGTGTGATAAACTTTATACTTACCATATGTTAGAATTTTTGAAAAATCATGAGCATTCGCCGGGATTTGAACCCAGAACCTTTCACTCGCTAGGTGACTGCTCTACCACTTGAGCTACAAATACTCGGCGAATATTCATGATTTTTCGTGCATTATAATTTAGTTGTTAAGTAATTTGTAAAGTGACATCACTATGTCAATTCGTTACAAATCAACATAGTGATGTCACTTTACAAATTACTTAACAACTAAATTATAATGCACGAAAAATCATGAATATTCGCCGAGTATTTGTAGCTCAAGTGGTAGAGCAGTCACCTAGCGAGTGAAAGGTTCTGGGTTCAAATCCCGGCGAATGCTCATGATTTTTCAAAAATTCTAACATATTTACTGGACAGACAGAGATGTCGAATATATAATTTTTATACTTACCGATGGTCAACTGGTAAGTCTCAAAAATTGAACATTTTATACCCAAAAAAAGTGAAAGAAAGCGCCCGCCATTATTTTTTTACCCTATTTAAAATAAACTACAAATATACTCAAGTAATTTCTAAGTTAAAACACATAAAAAACATATTTACAGGTAAGTCTATTGGAGTGTTACTGGTATTGGAGTACTGGAAATAACCTACGGGCTGCATGCTCATTTGCAGAGTACCATTGATTTCCAAGTCATCTAATAGGGCAACTACTGTAAAATTACCCTCTGCGTCTCCGTTGCTATCTATATATACCTGCAACATACAATATAAAGCACATCTACTTCAACATATGGGTATATAGCTAACAGGAGCATATCCTCCGGCCAGAATGTGATTAACTTGATATTTTGAATATACTTTCAGTTCTCTGCTTCTCATCTTTGACAGTAGCGCTCGAAGGACTTGCAGCTTGGTTAAGACATATTTATATTTCTGATAATAATAATAAGAAATACAATCATAGTAAATATAGATTTATAATTTTGTAGCCGATAGCATGAAATATGACACTTTGCCAAATTAATTTAAGTTGATCCTACAAATACATATTTTTAAATTATTTTTCCTATATCGCTTTCACAAAATAAATTTTGTAAAGTTATTAAACATAATAATATCAAGGTTAAGAGCTGTTTCTTCGCGACATATTGGTTTGAAAACGGTGCGTAGTATTTCAAACTATTCCGGTTTTGCGATTGAATATGGTTGAAACGGTGAGGTCAAAGACGAACTGTATTCAGTGATATTCAAACCAGTCCGAAGCAATGGTTTGCACTACGGTTCAAAGAAGTGGGGGATATTTTACCGATTTTTATGTTGTGTTGTTGAATAACTGATTGTGCATTTAAGGTAATTTATTTTATTTAAATGGAAAAGTTGTTCGATTAATGCGAAATGAATGAAAAAGTTATATTTAAAATAGACATTGATCCACTAGAGATATCTAGCGGCACGAGACGATTCTACACTGATTTAACTAAATTCACAAATTATAAATACATTGATCATATTTTATTTATTGAAAATTTATGAAATAAATAAAATACAAATTGTATCATATAATTACATCTTACGAGTATATAGAATGTAGTGCCGGCGCAAGGCCGTAAGCAAAGTATGTTTCGCAAATAGGGCCGGATAAACCACGGAGCCATGGCTCCAAGGCCTCCGACGTTTAGGGGCCCCGTCCAGCGGATATATCTTTATCAAATTTACATCACTTTTTTTTTTTGGCTTCTTTGGCGGACCAACTACTCAGGTCATATGCCGCCATTACGCCCTGATCCGCGTTTTTAGGTCTTTTTTAGTCAACAGCAACGCAGGTTTCTCGGGACGGTCACCCATCCAAATACACCCCGCGCGCAACGTTGCTTAACTCGCGTTATCGCTTGGATCAGTATCAACGAGTTATGCCATGGCCGTTGACTATTTTTAAAATTTATTGTACTAATTATATTCATATCATAATTCACAAAATATGTAATTTTCAAATCCCTGAAGGCGTCTAGTCATAAGATATTTAGGTGTCAGTGTCGCATACTTTTTCTGTCATATTTACCTACAACTAACGTACGTACGTTAATTGTTATTTACGAACTAAGTGCGGGAAGACGATGTTCCCACATGAGCGCATTTTTGAAGTAGAAGCGACTGCATGGAATGTCTTTAATAGCGCAATTGAGCGGAAGACGTTCACACACGTAGTTTGTATAATATTTTTTATTCGAGTACTGGTATTTCAAAAAAATACATCTTTAATTTAAACTTCTGCGAGTACACCAGAATCTGCAAATTATAAACAATCTTTATCAATTGCAAACCAAGCTGCTCCAGGAACTTCGATTTTTAATTGTCAAAATTTTACTATAAATGTTTCTAATAACACTTGTAACAATTGTGGCTCTTCCCAAACTTCAATTATTGTTTTTTAGTTCAAATATCAAACCTAACCTAAAATAAATAAATAAATTAAGCATTTTATGTTGTTGTAATCTTACTTTTCTATTGAAATTAGTTGTTATATTCCACAATAAGTGCATTTAAAAAAAAATCAGTTTATAAAGTAGGGAGAAGGGGGCCCAATGATTAATTTGGCTCCAGGTTCCTGATTGCCTTAATCCGACCCTACAAATAGGCATTATTATCTTAGGGTGCTACGTGCTAAATAGTATTAATAAAATAATAAAACAATAATACATGAATACTAATATTAATTTGTAACAAAACTAAATTGATAGATATGCAGGTACATTGTTTTCAATGCAGATTAAAAATAATAAAACATCATTTGCGTTCAGAAACAAATCTAGGGAGGATTATGAATCTGGCAATAATTCCATTTGCGAGCGAGCCAATTAGATGTTAATAAACTATTTTCTAAACTTAGTAATATGAAAGCAAATTAATTTTTTACAAAAAGAAATATTGCTTTCTGTTTATTATATTATTATGTTTATTTTTTTCATAAAAGATATATTTAAATAAATTGTTTTTAATTTTTTTCTTTCAAGTATGTGAGAAAAGGGCCTCTTTTTCATAGTTTGCAGAAGTGCACAAGAAACACAAGTGCCGGCCCCGATAAAATGTATATAGGATAGCTGTAATAAAAATACAAATAATAATATACATTGTGTTCAGCGGCAGGAATAACGCCAGGATTGAATTGATGGGTGGGCAAGAATTGGCCGCATACGTTGTTGGGTGGACACCTACATGTAAGCGAATGTGGATATGGCCTACTGGCCTGCATTAAAAATTCAATATGGCACTCAAAATGTTTTTTATACTCTATACATTCGGTATAAATAGTATCTGGAATTCCTAACAGTCCATAAAATAAATAAACATTATATAGTTGTTTTTAATATAATAAATTTATTTAAAATTAGTAACATAAACAACTATACATAAATATATAAAACAATATTAAGTACTTAAAAATAAACTTAGAACACTACTTCACAAAATTAAGACTAAAATGTAAGTTATTAAATGAGCTTTGCAATGTTGTAATACAATTATATATTCATTACACTAATTGCATTCTTTTATTTGGATTCACTTCTGTTTCCATGATTATTGATCTTGCTATATATTTTTCAATATTAATAATTGTCAGACTTGCCAGCCTGTCGTTAGTCATATTGTTTCTTAACTATGTTTTCAGTCTTCTATGAAATGAAATGGATCCCTCACATGCAGCATTTGAAACCGGAATTGTTATGCATATTATTAAAAGTTTGTGTATCACCGAAAATGTAATTTTATATTTATTTACCATATCAGCAAATTGTAGCATGTATGTAATATTTCATTCTAATCTTAGTAAATTTAAATCAAATGAATAATATTTTGCAAGTAGAATTATAGGACCATAATTTAAAAATTTGTCTGGTATTTCAGAATTTAAGTACAAATACTGAAAAAAAAATCTGTTTTTTAGTTCAACTAAAATCCTGTCTATCACAGGCAGAAATATTTTCGTCGGCAATAGGTACTGCTTCTTTGAAAACAATTTCAAAACATAATTTTTACTCAAAACTGTTAAAAGTGTCTCTGTGGTTGCTAAATACATTTTTAATTTCTTCTATTAACAACAAAGCATAAGATAAATTTGAATTTGAACTTGTAAATAATCACCTATTCCCTTGCCTTGAACATAATTAAAATATAAAAAACAATGTGTGATTAAATATGAACATGAAATTCAATTATTTCAAAAGACAAGACGCTTTTATCTTCCGTTTGCGTTTTTCAGTGATTAAAATATTTAATAACAGTAAGACTACTTCAAATGCCTTCTTTAAAGCTATGCATGCGTGTATACTTGACTTGTCCAGCGCATAAAACATATTCGCTTTAACTCCACAGGTTTACGGTTTTTATATATTCCTTTTTGTCAATTTATAAATCTACTATGCATTGCAGAACAAAAAGAAAACACATAAAAAACGCAATGTAAATTCAGTTCCTCACGGAGTAATGCCTGTACACCATGACACTAGCCCCGTCGTAAGTTTGTACCACACATTTGTTTATATTTATGTTACATTTGGCCAGATTTTCTTTTATATAAAGGTATAGGGATTGGGCAGTTAATGACTCTGCTGCCGTTAGTACGGTGATGTGGATAGCGATACGGAATTCGAATCCGGAGATCCCGAGTTCGAATCTCACTCAAGCTAAAAATTGATATAAACTACTACACTGCGGCTCGGTGAGTGCGGAGCCAGTACTGCAACTGGGATTAAGTTCCTGTTGTATAGCGTAACATAAATAAATAAATAATCTAGAAATCTTTCATACAGAGTACCATTTAAATAATGTCTGAAAACAATAGTTATTTGTTCTGTTTTCGAAATATATTTCGTCTCATCCACCATTATTGCAAAATATTCGCATCTTTTTTTATCATTGTGTTAAATTTGATATAATATTTAACAATTCATTTTGTATACTGGGATGTAAATATTTTGCATTTTTCGGAGTATTTAACAATTGAGATTGCAAAAATAAATTATGCTTAGATGTAAAATGCAAAAATTCAATAAAATTACTGTTAAAGTAAAGTAGTTTGAACATTCGCACCTATGTATATTTTGTAACCAATCACGGAGTAGGCAGTGTATTGTTTTAGTGTTGTCACGGCGTTGCTGTTGACAGTCTGTTCTGTTCTGTTGTAAGCTATGTTTAAGTCGTTATTTTACTTTTGTATTGTGTTCAGAAGTTATAAAAGAAATTTATAAAAATTGCATATTGTATTTAATCCGTAATTACCATAAATACACCACCTAACCTGCATCACATTAACAAATATCAACATTAACAATTACCTCCATTAGCACTAGTTTCACTTTCATTGTCACCTCTCAATGGAAATCCCTTCACAGCAGCAAACAGCAAAACTTCAGCTATCAGTTGTAAATATTCTAGGTTTTCTTGCAACTCTTTCTGTTTATCTGGTTAATTTGTGATAGGAAAGACTCGTTATTTTTGCACCTTATTGAAAAGTCAATCCATGCCACTTCACAACATTTATGTTGATAACTTGCTGCATGTTTTAAAAAATCAGAATCTTTTTCCATTGCTCGTTTTCAGTTTTTGAACCCGACTGTCACAAATGGTTTATTTAGTGCATATGCTGCATTAGATAATAATCGGCAAGGAAAACAAAACGCAGAATCGTCTAATATCCTTCCGGTTGACGGGTGGATTCAGAATCACACCATTCGACGGGTTGCGTCTCTCAGACCCAAACTGTATTTTATTTTTTTCCTCTAATAACACATTAATATGCCCAGTTTCTGGTATGAATTTGTTAACCTGGTCTATGTTGCACTGCTAAGAGTAAAAATAGTGGTGAAAAAAACATTATCTTGGGAGATCTAATTAAAAAAAAAGTTACAGGTAATGCAAGTTTTCAAAAGAAATTATAATTTGAAAAAAAATAACAATAACATACAATTATTTGTAAAGTATATGGCTGAATAAGTGTAAAAAAAATATAAAATGAGTGTACATAAAGACACACAAAATATTGAATCGAAAATTTCGTTAATTAAATTTTGCCGCACAGTCGGCGCAGCATGGTTTTGTGTGTTCCAAACAAATACATGAACCACGAAACTTGCACGAATATCTTGATTTTCGGTCTTTGCAGAATTTGCACTTTCTTCGAGCATTTGAAGTCGTCGGTCGGGGCTCTTCTGTGACTGACACAACTGAGAATTTAGCCGCTGATAGCCTTATATTCCGTGGCAGATTTGGCATATTCGCTCCTAGTTTCATGTTTTCTATCACTGAGTCTTTGCCCAAATTTTACTTTATAGGTACAACGTCGTATTTATTCTTGTATCTTGGTGCTATTTTTTGTATAAATTATGTAATTGCATTTCTCATAAGAACAATAATAATAAAATGCGCAGTTAGATTTCCTTAACATATAGTATCATATTCAAGCATCATGTTCAACATGCTGCAGTTATCTGTTGTAAGTTAGTTTCTAGTTCAGTCTTGTTACACTCGCCTAAGTAAATACATGTTGTATTGTATTCCTCAGAAATTAATAAAGTTTTTTTTTATTAATAATTCAATACTGAATTATCTAATTTATATACAAATTGGTATTTTCCATAACTGTGTCTTCAAAAAAGAGCATCCAACACTGAATTGGCGTGTTTGCGTTTCTTGCACCTGCACGAATATCACGCAATTGGGTAACGATATTTTGCTGCCTTGTTAGAACTCGTTGGCCTGGGGCATGCTTTTTCCACTTGGTTCCATCTCCTCCATAAAAATACAAAGATCTGGAGGTTGTACTAGAAGTATCTGATTGGTTGTCATCTTCATCTGGTTCTTCTTGCACCGTATCTGTATCGTGTTCGCTAATTATGTCTTGTGCACCTTCGTCTTCTAACTCAGATGTTTAAGAAACGTCTGGTGTTGGTACTTCATCGTAAAGTGCTTGTAGTCTAATAATTTCCCCTTCATAAGCATCCATCTCGCCAAATAAAAGTATTAAAGTCACAAGTGAAAAACGTCACAAATGGAAAACACGGCTAACTTTCAGTTGCACTTCCAATAGAGACTCCTCTACAGAAGATTATTTAGAGTAAAAAATTTAAATCCCGTAAACTGGAGATAAAAGTTTGCTAACATGCAAAACTCGCAGCAACAATAAACAGTTGAAATTTAGGGACTTGCAAAAGATTCTGCATGAATACTTAGAAACTGGAGAAAGACCCTAAGAATGTTTTATGCCTAAAAACGGCATAAAATTAGTCCCTTTACGAAATACTAAAAAATAAATTGTAGGAAAAACACTTACACGAATACACGGGTTGGGTCTGACAGGCCCAAAGCCCTTCTAGCAGCTAAACGACAAATGATAAAATTAAGACAAATTCAGGAAAATATGTCTTTATTAAAGTTAGGAAAGAAAAGAAATTAAAAAATGTATTTTAAAAAATACAACAAAAAATAGTTTTGCCCGGGACCTCACAGACCCAGCCCGTCAACCGAAGGGATATACTTCCAACTACTTATGATGATGGAGCAAGACATTTTAAATCCTCGCCACTTGTTGTAAAATATTTTTGTCGGTACTTGGATATTTCGGCTGTACTGGTCCTGTTGTTATACTCTACGCTATGTCTTGAGGACCAAAGAGAGTTTTTAACACCTGATTTTCAAGAAT
This sequence comes from Pterostichus niger, assembly GCA_947425015.1. NCBI lineage: Eukaryota > Metazoa > Arthropoda > Insecta > Coleoptera > Carabidae > Pterostichus > Pterostichus niger. The sequence continues at coordinate 16,814,822 of OX380336.1, forward strand.
AATTTTTTGCTGATATTCATCAGCAAATGACAATGACACACATGCGTCTTCTGATTAAACATCATTGTACTCACTATTGTCACTATCACTTGCTGCAGAAACTGCGTATTCAGCATACTATTCACTTGCATCTGCATCCTCTTTGTCTTCCCATTTATTTTAGTCCTGTATTAATTTTTGGGTTGCACTCATATTTTCACTAAGTTCGCTACTTGAAGCAGTATCATTTTCGCCTTTTTCACTCATTGGTTTTTGTTTTTAATGCTAGTAACTAGCCATGTACATACATAACATCACGCTATATCCTATTAAATGGAGTAGCACGAACCCCTGAAACATTCACGTTCTGACACACGATGCCCGTTTCGACCATATTAACACTTTCTCCATACGAACTCTTTCCTTCCTCACAACCAAAATTCATCATCACGCAACAAACCTTCATTCACGTTCATCCATTCGCTCATGTACACCTGTTTCGTAAATCTTAAATTACGCCCATTTAATAAATTCCGTTCTCTACTCATTTTATAAATAATTTTCAACACAACACGTCCGTACTTCACTGCTACAATCTACAATTATGAGAAAAATAACGCTTAATCGATTTTAGTTTTGTACAGTATAAACCTCGCGCAATATACAAGTCTGTGCTAGTCGCACTGGTGCAACTCCTTCCTCTTTCTTTGCTACGGCAAGAAATACGAGTAAAATATATATTTGTTAGTTTTATTCTCTATATTTCCTTCATTATCTATATAAAATATGTTAATATATTATATCAAAAAATCTAATTTTTAGCGGATGTGCACAACTTATTTTCAGGTGGGCAACCTATTTTCGGTGGGATTAAAGAAGTTATTATCAAGAAATGTATAATAGCAGGAATTGAAGACTTTTGTAACGTATCTTGATTCAACAGAGACTCGAATCAAGAGAGATACTATGAATGTACAAAAACTCGAAGAATTTTATTACAACCCAATCTTTTTCCAGATACTGATTCTATAAGGTCTATTGCAAGTGGAATAGCGTGCGACGAAACAATAAATTGCTATGATACTATTGATAACGGTCTGGAGCCAATGGCAAAAATCAATGGATAAAATTTTAAGAATTTAAAATTAAGTTAGAGGAATAAAGCTGTTCTATTATTGGCAATAAACAACAAGATTAACCCTTTGCACTCCAGCCTAATAAGCTTTAGTAGGAACCAGTAACTCCAGACCTATATTAGTAAAAAGTGCATGCATTAATGTTAAAAAAAAAATGCGGTTGCTACAATTGAACAAACCACTTTATTGTTACATATATTGCAATAAAGCATATTATGGCTTATATTTAAGGCTAAAAGAACAAACTTAAGGCTTAAAATTTCTCAAAGTATGGTATCTTTGAAAGCAATCGTCCATATGCATTCGAGGTTTATCGGGACAAGTATCGCAAAATTCCACAGTTTCTCGTCTCTGCCCTCGTTCTTGCCTGTTGGAACAAACTACGCAATCCCTTTTTTTGCCCTTACGCAAGATGTGAAGTCTTTTGTCAAGCCTTGCTTCTTGATTTGAGGTGGATGATCTTGATCGATCTTCTCGGAATTCCCCCACGAGTTGATCGACTAGACGCTGGACAAACTTCAAATGGGACATGGGTTTTTAATTTTTGTTCTCTTTTACGCATTTATATAAAATATAAGAATTTATACAGGACATCTCCATGCACCAAAAAAAAAACATTTTCCTCCACCATTTGAGGGATTTTCTAAGAAAACAATAGGTTGATGCATACTGATCCGCACGATCAACACCACCCATTGATTCCGTGTAGTTAACAACTACTTTAGGTTTTTCAACATTTTGTTGCTCACCACCTCTTAAAAATCTTGTTTTTGGGATGAATCCAGCACTATCACTGGTGCTTACCAACGTCACGACTCTTTTATCCTTCCAGGCCAATATCATTGTTCTTCCTTTTTTGTAGGCAATCGATTTATTTTTACCAAAGCTTGTTTTTTTTATTGGGTCAGGTATGCCCTTGCGATTCATTTTTATAGTACCTGTTATGTGGCATTTCATTTTTAGCAATTCTTCCGCAAGCACAATGCTAGTATAGTACCTGTCTGTATACATGTGATATCCTTCAGCACCTGCTACGTTGTTCAACAGAGTATTATACAGATGCAGAGAAATTCTGGTACTGACGGACAATTCCGGTTTTATTAGATCAGTTGTTGTAAAACTGCCATAATATGGAAGAATATTATAAACATATCCAGTTTCTGAATCTGCTAAAACGTATATCCGTATTCCCCATTTAGTTGGCTTATTGGGATTGTATGTTATGAAACTAATTTTGCCTTTGAATTTGACAATAGATTCATTGACACATATATTTTGCCCTGGAATAAAATATTCTGCGAATTTTGCATTTAGATATTCCAAAAAATTACTGACCCGTTGAATCCTAGTTCTTATATCTCTCCTTTGCTGATCTACGGTTTTCAAATGCAGCATCCAGAACAATTGATGGAATCTTCTTCTAATGAACACATTTGAAAAGAAAGGTATTTTTGTATTGTCACTTGTTGACCAGTAATCTTGCAAATTTGGCAAAACGATGGTACCCATATTCAAGATTACTCCGATAAAGGCCCAAAATTCCTCCGTATTAGTGTCGCGCCATGAATGCCATATTGAATTTTGACTCAGAGTTTTTCTTCGTAATTTGTTGGTGGCGTATATATTCGTCTCTGATACAATTTCGTCCACCAACTCCTCTGTAAAATACAGCTTGAAAAATTCTACAGGTTCATCAATATTGAATATTTGTGGCCCTGGAACTTTATTTCCCGTTGAAAAGTTTATTCTTGGCAAGGGAATATCACTTCCCGTAATATCACTCCATGTATTAGTGTCTGCCGGTGGTGCATCTTCTTCCTCTGAATCCGATTCAATTATTTGAATTCTTCTTTTTTCTCTCACTATTATAACGTCACTATCTGTCCCAAGGTCATCACCTAGTAATATTTCACTCAAATCATCTCCATGCAACACAAAATCTAGTTCGTCTTCCACATCACTTATTTCACAACTATTGTCAACATTTTCGCCTTCCATCTTCACTACACGAGGGGTTATAACGTAATAATTATAACGAAATGAAACAAAATAAAACAAATGCAGATCACACACATTGGAATGCAAACGTAAACACTTTTGATTATCTAAGACTTAAAAGCGCTGAGTAACATACGAAATGTCGCAAATGCGGCGACAACGGAGTGCAAAGGGTAAAATTAATGACAAATTAGTGACTACTTTTCCAGCGGATTTATGTATCTAAAAATTCGGAAGAAGAATTGAAAATATGCATGATTTTCGAATTAACTCCTTACATTTTAGCTTCCTTTGAAGATGGTGAAATGTGAAAGACAAAGTAGGCTACGTTTTACGAACTATTTCCAAAACTGTCAATAAATTTTATTGAAACTGAAAAATTCACTTGTGCAGTTGATGGAGACATGTAATTGCATCGATGCAAATGGCAATTAGAAGAAAAGCTTTAGACTATATGTGAACATTATATGAGATATTTGAGAAATAATTATGGCCGAAACTAGAGATGCGCATTTTTACCCGAAACCCGAAACCCGACCAGACCCGACCCGACCCGCAGTCGGGTTTCGGGTCAGTTGTAAGTTGTTCATGTCGGGTCTGGTTCGGGTCTGGTTCATTTACGGGTAAGTCGGGTCTGGTTCATTTACGGATAAGTCGGGTCTGGTTCATTTACGGGTAAGTCGGGTCTGGTTCATTACGGGTAAGTCGGGTCTGGTTCATTTACGGGTAAGTCGGGTCTGGTTCATTACGGGTAAGTCGGGTCTGGTTCATTGCGGGTAAGTCGGGTCTGGTTCATTACGGATAAGTCCGGTCGGGTCTGGGCGGGTTGGATACGGATAAATCGGGTCTGGTTGTAGACGGATAAGTCGGGTCAGGTTCATAATTTAATTTATATTTATATGAAATATTCAAGTGCAAAATAAATAAATAAATATATCATCACGCTTTTTACGCATTACATATCTCGGTAAGTGATATATTTCTTCGTGTGAAGTGCGATTACCAGCCGTCAAATCACGACTCCCAAAGATATTAGTGGAGGGAAAGTATCAGGACTAGTTTTAACGTGGTGAAAATTATTTGTCGCCTGTGGGAATGAAATCCGGGTTCTCAATTCTACAGGACTATAAACCACCTACCCAATTACAAGTATATTTAGAATTTATTTAAAATTTATAATTAACGCTTGGTCGCTTATACATATTATATACGGGGTGTTAAAAAACGATAAAAAACTTTGAGGGCTAATACATTTTGATGTGCTGATTATGAATTATAAATAAAATAAAAGTAAATATATTACTACGTAAAAGATGTAATAATAATTCATTATAATTTTTATTAAAAATTACATGTCGGCCAGTGCCTCAGAAATATACGCTTCAAGAACCATGCCTTTAATTTAGCGAATTTAAAAAAAAATGTTGCTGAGAATAAGTACACTGAAATGTATATGCCTTAGTTTTTACCCTTTTTTGAACACCCTGTATGTTTATAATATTGAGCAGAGGTGAAAATCTAACAGTGCTTGCGCTCTCATTCATGCTTTGTAAACATAAATCAAAGCAATGCTACGATAAAGATGGCATAACAAAACAAGTGTATCAGAAATTGTATATTTTTATAATTCTACTGCCGCTTTTATTCGTATTATCTAATCATGGATTTTAGTATACTTTATGTCATTCCGCTTTAGTATTTATATTTACCACTGGCGCACGCAAAGGGAGGGGTCTTCACTTATATTTCATATTTATTTAAATGTAATTAAATAATTTCTACATATATATGTATATAAATCTACTCGTTTTACAAATATCCAAGCCCCCTCCAAATATATTTTCTCGGTTCGCCACTGATATTTACTGAATTTTAGTGTAGTCTTTGCTACAAAACCGCAATTTGTACCAAAAATGTGTAACAACTATAAACATTATATATTTGTTTATATAAAATATTCACTCAAATATTTATACTTATAACAAATCATTTTGAACTACTCGTAAGTATACAAGTAGATTTAAGTAAATAGTAGTTTTGCACAGTTAATATTAACAGATTTTTTATTGTATCTAATGAAATACTACATATTCCTTGTAAAATTAACTTTCGGATCAGTTGGGTACATATCTGTTCAAGTAGTAAACACATAATCGGGTTAGATTGGATATCCATCCGGTCGGGTCGGGTTGGATATCCATCGGGCCGGGTCAGGTTGGATATCCATCGGGTCTGGGTACCCATCGGGTCTGGTCGGGTTGGATATCCATCGGGTCTGGTCGGGTCTGGTCGGGTTGGGTACCCATCGGGTCTGGGCGGGTTGGATATCCATCGGGTCGGGTATCCATCGGGTCAGGTTGGGTACTCATCGGGTTCGGGTCGGGTCTGGTTAATTTTTTTTATAAAATGCGCATCTCTAGCCGAAACGTTTATGTGATATTTGATAGTTATAATAAGGACTGCATAACATCGATTGAGAGATATCGCCAGTCACAAAAAATTGCATCAACTTATTTCATATTAACTTAAGAAAAATTTGTTTTGTAATAATTAAAAGAAGACCAGACTTATCAATATTTTTAGAAAAAAACCTTCTGATCATAGTAATTTTTCATGACAAGGAGAAGCCGATGTCGATACATTAATAATTCAAACGGATATAAATATAGAATCAAAATGTTGTAGTTTCCGAAAATATAGATGTCCTTTGACTTATTATTTCCAAATGATCGAGGAATATTTTTTTTCTAAACCAGGAAAGAGTAAAGTTCTGCAAAAAGTATTTTTTTTCCATAGGCTGGAAAAACATCACCTATTTGTAAAAAGCATATTCTGTCTTTAGATGCTTTTACAGGATGTGATACTATGTTAGCTTTTTATAGGTAAAAATAAGTTTGCAGAAGAGTTCGAAAAAAGTAAAGATTTTCAAGACGCTGCTGAAGTGTTCGTAACTGCGAATAATATTTTTGAAGATGGGGTGAAATGCGTCTTTGTATTATACGGGACGCCCATAAAAACAAAAGATTTAATTACTTTAAGATTCTTTCATCAAAGCTACAAGTAAACAGCTGTAAATGACTGCTATTATTAGTGCCTTCACCTGAAGCAGTCTCTACGCATTTGAAAAGAGTATACTTACAAGTACAATTATGGTTGGAAAATTACATTTCGCCAATAGAAGGAAGATATAAATATTATTGTGGGATGTTGAGACCAATAACAATGAATACTCAAAATATTTTTTTTGCATGTAAGACAGGATGCAGAGTTATGTGGACGGACGTAAAAAGCATGGGTGATATTTGCTCGAACCTTTCTCTTATTTTGCAAATAAACTAAGTTGAAAACGTAGATATAGAAGATAAATAATGTACTTTATTAAATTTTATTTTAGTTTTCGACCGCTATTTTGGGTTCTACATTTTCAATTTGTAATTTTGTACCTTAAATTTATAATCACAAATCTTTATAACTATTAAGGTTCGGTTTATGTTGTGTACTGAATAAAGATTATTAAAATTTATGTGAACTGAGAATTTTAAAAAGAATATGTAGAAGTTTTCAAAAAACTTTTAAATAAAGATAAAACGCCAATTTATTATCCATAAACATTTTACTATTAGGTTTTAGCAAAAAAATGCAAAAAATCTTATTTTTTTTTTTTATTATTCTGGCTTCCTGGCGGACCAACTGCTAAGGTCCTGCGTTTTAGATCTTAGAGTCAACAGCAACGCGGGTTTCTCGGGACGGTCACCCATCCAAATACTCCCCGCGCGCAACGTTGCTTAACTCGCGTTATCGCATAGATCAGTTCCACCGAGTTGAGCCATGGCCGTTGACAAAAAAAAAAAAATATCTTATTAAAGTTGATTGTATTTCTAGATTTTAAATTTTCACCTCTAACGACACTATATGCTATTTGCACTTATTATATGCAAAATCTTTAACTTCTTTGCAACCCTGTTCCAGACTTTTCTCTCCAAGGCAATTAACTGTCAACGTGTTATATATCCCAAATTTGACAGATGACATTGCAATAAAGGAATCAAATCAAGATTACACGACTTGAGTAAGTGTAATCTTGATTATTTTCCTTTTCTACTGAGGATGAGAACTTAGTTCTCGAAATATGTATATAGATTTAATTCATTGATTAATGCTTAGGGGTTAAATTTTTATTATATTATATTTAATATTTTTTAATATAATAAAATACTTTGAAAATACAAGTTCTTATGAATAAATAATTTATCTAGCTATGTAAATTATCTTATTGTTATCGCGTTAATAAGCATTTTTAAGTTGAGAATAGATAGATTGATTAGTCCTTGCAAGTTTGTAGACAAACATGCGGTGTTCATGCAATTTAACATGTTTCGACAAGAATATGGTAGCTTGAAATGACTTGTTTAAGAAGAAAGTGCGCTGGCATCGCAAACATACAAGTTAATGCGTGCACAAAATCAAATCTATAAAAGCGGTAGCTCCAATTTTTTTATTATTTTTATGTGCTTTGCCGTGCTAAATAGTCGTGAATGATAAGTGTTAGATGTCATTATAAACATTACTTTTATAACTATCTATAAATCTGTTAATTTATATGAGAAAATATCTGAACCTACTTCTACATCTAAAAAGAAATATCGGCAGTACAGTATTGAGTTTTTAAAATATGTATTTACGTACTCTCCAACAAACCAATCATTACCTATGTGTTTAATTTGCTGAATTTTTTTTTCAAATGCAGCAATGAAACCTTCTAGGCTACAAGAGCATTTAAATAAAATGCATGCTGTTAAGAAGAACCAAGATTTATCCTATTTTCAAGAACTGGAAAAGCAATATTTAAAACAACCTACTATAACAAACCTTTTTGCGTTGTCTTTTAAACAAAATGATGATGGACTACGAGTTTCATATATCGTTTCATTGATAATCGCAAAAGCAGGAAAACCACACGCAATTAGTGAAGAATTAATTTTGCCGGCAAGCAAAGAGGTATTAAAAACTGTTGTTCATCATAAGACACCGTCGGATATCATAAAAAAATTCCTCTCAGTAATAATTCAGTGCAAAGAAGAATAGATGAAATGGCAAAAGACGGTGAGATATCATTATGTGATTACTTAAAGACTTGCAAATTTTTCATTCATCCGATGAATCAACTCTACCAAATAGCGAATATCTACTCCTGTAATACTGAAACGTTTATTACAATTTCGGGTTCGGTGAAGTTTATTATTAAATAAAACACGAAAAATGAAAACACTAACAAATATTTAGAACGAAACTAATGTAGTACAACTACTAAGACATATATTTATTTACAACACGTATTTATATTCACATTAAAGTATTTAGCAACGACTTGCACTGTTCACACTTCAAATACAGAATGATTGTTGCCGGCCCAAACTCTCCCTTATATATTGAAACAAGTTCTTTTACAATATTCCAGAGCTTCTGGAACATTACAGAAGCATGACGCAGAGAGAACAGGATTGTACTCGTTCCAGTATTGCGTATGAGACATCGGTAAACTTGTAGCAGACTGTTCCAGAGGGAACAAGGCCGTACACGCTACAATACGCAAAAAGAAATTTATCCTACAAAACAGGCTCGAGAATTAAAAGGATATGTGATATACGATGGACTGTTGATTTCAGAGCATGCGAGACTGTTTTAGAAACAATTGAATAAATTTTTGTAATATTAAACAATCTTCCTTCTAAAACTGATGTAAAAAGGATAGCAGATGTGAAGCAAAATGTTTACTTTTACAAATTGTTAAAGAATTTATTGTTTTATTGCTTATTTTCATAAAAAAATTAAATTAGTTAGTACTGTATCTAATTATCTCCAATCCCCTGATATGAATTATGTAAAAGGTTTAAATTTAGTTCAAGAAACAATTAATGAATTTAAAAACTTACGACACAATTATAATAAATGGAATTCTATTTGGAAATCTCCAAACAGAATGAAATCTGATTCAAAAAGGTTACAAGAGTTTATAGTAGATTGTGAAATAGATGATTCTGTAGACATAGAAGTAAAACATGAGAAAGATGTTGTTAAACTTAAGTTATACATCCCTATACTAGAAAAAATTATAATTGAATTAAAAGAAAGATTTACAAAAAATGATACTATTTTAAAATCATTACAAGCTTTTGACCGCACAGATGATTTATTCGTCAATAAAATTCATTTAACTAAATTAGCAGAACATCATAGTATAAGTTGTTATTGTTTAGACTAATATATAACGCTAGTTTTTTTAATGGGAGGAAAATAAAAATATTAAATCATTCATGGAGTTTCTGCCATTCGTTGACCAATATAAGCAAGCATTTGAATGCATTTATAATTTGGTAAATATTTGTATTTTAATGCCTGTATCAACAGCTTCTCACAAAAGATCATTTTCCTCTTTAAAAAGAATTAAAAGTTATTTAAGAAAAAGAATGACAAATGAAAGATTAAACAACATTAGTATATTAAGTGTAGAAAAAGACATATTAAAATTAATAAACCCTAATGAAGTTGTAGACAAATTTGCAAGTTTAAAAAAAAACCGAAGTATTAAATTAGTATAACTAAATCATTGCTGTGGTTTTGTATCATATATTTTCTTTTAATTATATTAGATATCATTTTTTGTTTTATTTTTAAAGAATATGCTTGTTTTAGTTTGTTATGTATACAGTAGAATCTCCTACAGCACGCACTAACTCGTTTCGTGTTGTAAAAGATTCGTGCAGTAGGAGACGCTTGACTGTATTATAGCACGTTACAGTAAGAAGCGCCGATTTTGTGTTATTTCACGTGTTATATGTGAGATTTTTGACAGGCCCGGCAGATAATGTGGGTAGTGTGGGTAGTAGTGCCCACTCGAGACAATCCGAGTGGGGAAAGTACCCCTCGGGATTTTGGTTGAGAAAAATGTTTCATAAATGCTGAATTCCAGAAATACCTCATTTCCTAACCGCCAATATCCCTTTTTAATCACTGTAGTTGTTGATTGGTTAAACAAAATGAAAGAAAGTTTTTGTTATATTTCAATATTTAAATGCTCATTGTTTCAATTCTATCAGTGTAAGATTATTTCAGTTGACATTTCATACTTATTAATGAATATGATCAAATTTCTACTTTTGAATTTACGGCGGGAAAAGCATGTGGTTTCCCGTCGATCAACCCATCCACAAAACTGCAATTTACTCTAGGTTGTAGGGATGCGACATGTCCAGTTAGCTTCAGGGCATCTTTATGATGAATCGACGTTCGCCCCTTGCGTCGACCCGCTTTAGCTTTCCGCTGTCGTATTCTTTATTTGTTCCCCGCAGCGGCTTCGTACATGCCCTAGCTTACCGCAGTTCCAAAATCGAAGTTGTCTTTTCTTTGGCAACATCTCAGTCAAGACACGCCGTGCTGTTTCCTCCATAGACTCATTGTGATTATCCTCTACACCCTCTATTGTGCGAATATTGCCTTGCCGTCTTGAAGCCTGTTCTGCCGCCTCAAATTCCTATGCAGTGGCCAAGGAAATGGACAGGTTACTCGAACGAGACAGAATCAGGGTCCGCTTGTTTTTTGTTATCTCGAATACCATCAGTCGTTCTAAAACACTATCTCGGGTGTCAGGATATGCTAGGCGAACTAGACGAGCAATATCAGATTCAAATTCTTGTAGACTTTCGTTTGATTTCTGACATCTATTTCTCAGCTCAGCTTTTCCGTTATTCAATGGCTGTTCAATTGATGGCGTTTTCTGAATCGAGTCGTTAATTTGTTTGACATTTGGCTGTTCATGATTCAATGACGGGTTTATGTTGCCAATCTTGCCTCTATTTCTTCTTTAACATTTCACATTTTTTTTCAAATTTTTGTTCAAAATTTTTGGAATGTTCATCAAATTTTTCTTCAAAATTTCTCGAGTTTCTCTTAAAATTTTTGGAATTCTCTTCGGTATTTCTGGAGTTTTTTCTGATTTGACTTAGCTTCTAAGCTTCTAAAATTTTCTTCAAACTTATCAAATATTTCTTCTAATTAGGCTCCTAATTTGGCTTCTAATTTGACTTCCAAGCTTCTAAAATTTTCCACGGTATACCTGGAATTTTCTTCTAATTTGGCATCTAAATTTCTAGAATTTTCTTGAAGTTCTTCCTTCAGATTTTTGGAATTCTCTTCCGTATTTCTGGAGTCTTTTTCTGATTTGACTTAGCTTCTAAGCTACTAAAATTTTCTTCAAAATTTTCACATTTTTATTCTAATTAGGCTCCTAATTTCGCTTATAATTTGACTTCTAATTTGACTTCCAAGCCTCTAAAATTTTCCACGGTATACCTGGAATTTTCTTCTAATTTGGCTTACAGATTTTTGGAATTTTCCTGCATGGAGTTCAAATCGCCCGGAATTTTGAATTCGTAAGTATCCGCTATTTCACCAGCTTCAACCAAAAATTGACGAAGTCGCTCTTGGAGTATACTTTTATTATCTGTAGTGTCCAGTTCACGTTCCCTCTAATTCTCTCTTGAGATCAGTCACTTTTAAGTTACTTAGATTTACAATTTTCGAACCCATTGTTATTTATTTGCACTTTAAACTTCACTTTCAATTTACGAAACACAATCATAACACCTGACGCCAATTCTAAAGTTTATTACAATTTCGGGTTCGGTGAAGTTTTTTATTAAATAAAACACGAAAAATTTAAGCACTAACAAAATATTTATATCGAACGAAAATAATGTAGTAAAACTACTAAGACATATTTATTTACAACACGTATTTATATTCACATTAAAGTATTTAGCAACAACTTACACTGTTTACACATTAAATACAGAATGCCTGTTACCGGCCTAAACCTTCCTTTATATAGGGAAACAAGTTCTTCTACAATATTCCAGAGCGTCTGGAACATTATAGAAGTATGACACAGAGAGAACAGGATCGTACTCGTTCCAGTATTGCGTATGATACAGCGCTAAACGCGCAGCAGACTACGACGTACCGACTGTTCCAGAAGGAACAGGGTCGTACTCGCTACAATACGTACGATTTATAAAAGAAGAAAAAATTAAAAAGAGAATCTATATTTAATATCATGCACAAGTTTTTTCAATAGAAGAAAATTCCTATTAGCAATATTTTATCTGCTGCTACTGATGGTATTCCATGGACGTCTGCATACGTCGCTCCATTACGTTATTAAAGCTATCAATAAGATTGGAAGCACCCCCCCCCCCCCGTGGTGTTCACCTTTGTCGTGATGGGGGGGCTTAGTACGGCAGGCCGGGACTCTCCGGTAGCCGGAAGACTAAGAACACCAGGGTGGCGTCTGACCCAGAGTGGGCGGCCACCCACGGGTAGACGGGACTCGTTAGTTGTGGTGAAGGCAACTCGTCTAGGAGAAGGAAAACTTCGAAATCAAACTAGAATCATCATCATTTATATGCTACAGTCGACCTGCGGGGAGACTACCTGCGCCGGAAGTGAGGGCTGGAGAAAACGGAGGTACCCGAGCGGCCCGCTGTGAACCGGACACGATGTACATTACCTGCCTAGGCGAAAGCCTTTGGGTGCATTGTGCCACCTTGCACCCCTCACCGGGGTTCTGGTAGAGGCCCCAAGGGAGGCAGAATGTACACATGACTATCCGGGGAACATGGCAACATCTATGCGAGGGGCACGCCGACGAGTAAAATTCACTCACGAAGTACGTGACTAAGCCTCAAAATGAAGTCACCATGGAAGGCCCAGCCATGGCGCTCTCAGTGAGCTCGGAAAGGCCACACTACTGATGCAGTACCGCCTAGGAGCACGTCAGCCCCTCGCTCCCCGTCCAAAGGTATGTATTGTGCGGAAGGGGGGGGGGGGTGTAACTACGCGCGACTATGGGTAGGGCGGACCCAGAGCATGCATCGGAGCATTCAGAGAGGAGAGGTGCAAAGATGAGAGCATGACATTTACCGCCAAGGATAGTGGAGACACTGTAAATCGAGGACAGAATGGACAGAAGGATGTAACGAGGACAACCCCAGCTAACATCACACTGATACACGCAGAATCAAGACTGGCGCCAACGAACACCGGGGTGCCTGAAGCAGAATCAGATGTCGAGACCTTCTATACCCCAGTTAAAGCAAAAGAGAAGGGGCGAAAGAAACAGAGAAAGTTAACAAGAGAGAGGATCCTAGGTAGGAAAATGACGGCGTCGGAGGAAAGAGCACTATACGAGGAGATGAGGCTGAGGGAACAGGAGGGCAAAAAGAAGTTGGAGAGAACACCACCCCAGGGAGGAAAGAGAATGGAAAAAGTGCTTGTGACTGAAGAAAGTCCGGAAGACGAATCACAGGGAACCAAAAGAAAGAAGAGATCCCCGCTGGACCAAACGATTAGATGGAAAAGACAGGTTACGGGGAGAAAGGTGGAACAAATAACTAAACAGAGAGGGGTAGGCATCTACGAGTTAGAAAACGAATGGTCGGATACGGAGGAGGAAAGGGGTGTCAAAGCCTATACCAAAACAAGACAAGCTACAATAGCCGAAGCAGTTGCAGCCATGGGTAGCGGCAAGAAGGAACAGGAAGAAACCAAACAAACCTTGACCGGGGCCATACCAAAAGTAAGCCCGAAGCTCAGGCGGGAGAAGGGCAGGGAGCAAGATAGGTGTGCCCAGGAAATGAGCATAATGCAAGATATTGAAAAAAACAGCCAGGCGGATGGCAAAACAAATTGAAGAATACACTAACACCAAGACGGAAATCAAACAGGCCGTTACAGAACTTGAGAGGAATGTGTTGTCAATGTAATATGACTTACAAAAGATGGTACTGAACCACTAAACAAAAATGGAAGAAATGAAGAAAAAAATAGACAAGGAACCAGCGAGTGCAAGAGCAGGAGAACTGATAGAAAAAGGAACACAATGTGACCTACCAGAGAGGAAAAGGATTGATCAAAACGTGAAGGTAAACGACAAGAACAAAGCTAATCAGCCTAGCAGGGCGACTAAAGAAATGGGCACACAGGTAAATTTTTATTGAAAAAACGGCATGGGAAATTCCTTACAGGATGTCAGGGAAGCGGTGACAAAGGAAGAAATCCTGAGGGCACAAGAGGAGGGAACCTACGAGGCCTTCCTCGAGATCTATAAAATGAGGTGGAACCCTGATAATTTTACGGCCACTGAGACAACTGACGAGTTCCCGACAGAAGACGCGGTTCTGGTGGTAACTAAACCAAATAATGCAAAGAAAAAAAAGGGCGACGAGCTGTTAGAAATCATGGAAAACATAGCGGTAGAACCGACAGGAAATAACACGGAGACCAAAATTGTGTTGTTAAGCGTGTGCGACAGTGGGCAGGAGAGACCCAAAAAAGCATCTACTATATGTGCATGACCTATGAGGGGAACAAATTGACTCCCAAGGTGCAGTACGAGGGACTCTGGAAACTTAGAAAGACACTGGAAGCAAACCAACAGGAAATTGATACTGGGAAGAGAAGAATGGGAAAGAAGCACATCGTTCGCATGATTGAAACAATTTTCCAAGGTTCATCGATAAGGATCAAATGTATCAAGAAAATTAAGACAACTGCCCCGGCAACAGCCGACACAGAAGAAAATATAACGGACGCAAAGCCGACGGATTCAGCGACGTGTACTGAACAAGACACAGACTCAGGCTGGAAGACAGTGACTGGACAAAGAAACAGGACCCGGAGATGCAAACAGGGGAGAGGAGGAAAGAATACCGGCGAGGAAAGCGCTAGTCAGAGTGCAACATCAAGACTGCTCACACGCGGGACTGGAAAACCCACAAACAAAAAGACGGAGGCTATAATTGTATCAATAGCTGGCACCACTTACCTGGAGTTGGTTAAGAAAGTGAAGACGGGGATCATAGCCAGTGACGCAGAAAACATCAAAAGAATCCGACAAACCAAGAAAGGTGACCTATTAATAGAGGTACAAGAAGACAAGATTTCAGCCAATGAACTTAATAACATAAAAGAGCTCGTGGGAGGACATATCTAAATTCTAGGTTCAGGAAATAAGGATGTAACTCTGATAATCAGAGATATCGAGGCAGACGTTTCTAAGGCTGAAATAGAAGAGGCTCTCAGAAACAGGACAGAGAACAAGGACTGCAAAGTGACATCCCTAAGACCTGCGCACCGTGCAACCCAAAGTGGCTTTGCCCTGGAGGAGGCTAGAAAAACGAGGTCATAATGCCTAGGCTCCTGCAACTAAATGTGGGGAGAAGCTGGGCCACAATGGATCTCCTATTTGCCACAGCTAGTACAACGCAGGCTGACATCCTGGTAGTTTCCCAGCCTAACACCAAAATCGGACATGGATGGTTTGTTGATGATAGAAAGGACGCTACAATCAGAATCCTGGACCGCAGAACGACAGCTAACGAATGGGGCAAAGGGGAGGGATATGTATGGATACGGCTGGGTACGTACAATATATATAGCTGCTATTTCTCCCCGAACAGGAGCGACCAGGAGTACGTCCAATTTCTGGCCGGAATAGAAGCCTCTGTTAGAGCGCTGGTAAACCCTCAGAAAATTATCATAATGGGTGATTTTAACGCAGCCGCCACGGAATGGGGTAGTAACCACGCAAACAGAAGAAGGAAAATCACAAA